>CATOUR010000157.1:1382083-2764167 GCA_951848785.1 Callosobruchus maculatus | reverse complement strand
ATATCTGTGACGTCAGCCCTTATTTTAAGTCACGTGGAAAAATTTGAATATATCATTATTTTGTTTTGCAAATATCTTTTTTTGGCCATCAGTAAAATCATGTTTTTTGTTTCCTACTGCTTCTTGATATGGTTTTCTTTACGCTATGTATACTCCCGAGACGATTCCACGACCTCTGCAAGTACCCTATTATAATAATTACCTAAAATCTGACATTTTTGTCTAAATAATGAAAAGGCTACGTTAAAACAAACAAAATGTTCCCTTATACACTTACACTAATTCAATAATAATAATGAACTACGTCAGTCTAGGTGAAATGAACAAATTTGAATTGCAGAAATCGTTAGATTAATTGAGAAAACTTTAGTTAGAGACAACTTGATTTTATCACAAGGAAATACCTATTTTTTATGATCGTGTGTAAAATTTCTTTAACTTTCTTCTAACAATATAAGATTGTCAATATGAATCTCTTAGCTTTCATTTTACTTTCAACTCCAACTCTCCAGCAAGTCCCCTTGTAAAATAATGGAATAAATTGCATAAAAAAAGATCTAGCATATCTTCTTAAAAATGGACTGTTGGCATCCTTGGACCACCCTATATAAGATTTATAGGAATTGCTTTTGATAAACTTGTCTCAAATTTTCACCTTGCAGTTACTAACTTTTAACGTTTCCCTGCCGTATTTAAGGAATAGCAAGAATATACAATTATTATTTCTTACACCGAAATGTGTGGGGAGTATTGTGAATGCGAAAATTTTCGAATTTGAGATAATACGCTTTTTGGGCATATTGCGATATCTACATAAACGACCACGTCACTTATTTCCGCCATTCTGTCGATCTGACTCTCTGTTGTCGTTCTTTTAACGTCGAAATCTCAGTAACCTCTGCATGGATTGTGGTGAAATTTTGGGAGCGATATCCTGTGGAGTCGTAGTCGGTAATGCTGCTGTAAATTTTGAAACTTGGTGTATGGCGTATGGAGTAATTAGCAAAAAAAAACAAAACATTTTAGATATTCCCTAAACATCGTTATTGGTTGTTTTGGGGGTTCCTCAGCATTTTCTGCTTTTTTGGATGGGGGTGAAATTGGAATGTAAAATTCAAAAATTAGCTGTACTAATAATAGGCTGTCCATAGACCTACGAAAGAAAGACCTAGCCACATAATACACGTTTTAGGTCCTTTCGAGCATAACCTTGCCTATTACAGAAGCCAGAGCACGAATTTTTTGATGTATACATACAAGTATTGCTTTAGATCGTTCTGTATTGTGTAACCTGAAAATGATCAAATTTATTTTAATGTGACAGTTTTATTACCTTCGCAAGGATGGAAAACACGTATAGTTTTTAGAAATCGTGTCAGTGGCGGCACAGCAATAATCAAGAGACTAAAAATATAAAAACACCTCAAACTTCATTTTTAGGCGTTTTAGGGTTCCGAATTATTTTTATTCATAATAGGCTGTGTTGACGTGTGAAGGAAAGAGCTAACGGTATAACACACTTTTTTGCGGGAGTAGGCGATGGTTTGGCTGCAAAGGGGTCTGAGATTATAGCTCAAATGCAATGAGAAAATATTAAACTGGTATAACCGTAATGTGAGGGGAGTACTGAGTCGATAAAGTTCTTTGTTATCATGTTTGGTCAAAAATTTTTAATATTTTGATATAACTTTGATGATTTCAATGCCGGTGTATATTTGGTCTCGCTAACACTAAGTGTAATCCCTGATTATCTCGGAATTTTTCATACTCTTCTACCTATTACCGTAAAAACTGAGTTCGCTGTAGTCAGACGTTTTCCGTGAAAATCCCGTCTCTACTTTACTGCATCTGCAGAGCTGCTAGCAGAAGTTTCTTGGCAGGCGGTGATCCACCAGACATATTTCATTAAATTTAAATGAATTCTAAAGCTTCCGTGAGCTTCTGTTACGAAAGATCGTTTGTCTGTAATGTGCTGAACTGTACAGTCTGCACTTTATGATTACAGCAAAGCTGATGCAGAGTTAAGTGACATGGCGTCTTTAAAGTTATACAAGACGAGTCGTTATTTTTTATTTATAACTATACACTTTCTGAACTACACCATTTAACAAGCAGGAAATGTTTATGCAAAACAAAGGTAACAGTCAACCAATGGTTTAAAAATACCTTCTAAGAACATTGCACAAAACATGAAGTAGAGTGAATAACAACAAATTTGGAAGAGGTATGTAGTACAAAATGTACATAAAACAGCAAATGCAAAAGAAAATTGATTTTAATGGAATTTTGACACAGCATTACTACCATCGCAAGGATGGAAAATGCGTATGGTTTTTATGAATCGTGCCAGTGGCGGCGCAGAAATAATAAAAAAAAATAATAAAAAAAAATAATAAAAAAAGATATAAGAACAGCTCAAACTTCGTTTATAAGTGTTTTAGAGGTTCCCGATCATTTTCTGCGTTTTTTTGGGTGGGGGTGAAATTGGGGTAGTTGGGGAGTGGGGGGTTGAAAAACTGAAAAATTTGTTGTATTCATAATAGGCTGTCCAGTAACATGTGAGGGAGACCTAGCGACATAAATCACCTTTTTAGGTCATCCGAACATTGCCCTACCTATTACAGAAATCAAAGGACTTAGATTTTTTCTGGTTTAAACCTACGAGTATTGCTTTAGATCGTTCTATATCGTGTAATGAGGAAACGGTTGAATTGATTTTAATGAAACTTTGGCACAGTATTGCTACCGCGGCGAGGATGGAAAACGCGTATGTTTTGGAAAAATAGTGTTAGTGGCGGCGCAGCAATAATGAAAAAACTAAAAGTATAAAAACAGCTCAAACTTTGTTTTTAGGCATTTTGGAGGTTCCTGATCATTTTCAATTTCTTCTGGGTCGGGTGAAATTGGGGCGGTTTGGAGGGGGATTGTAAAGCTGAAAAATTTTTTGTATTCATAATAGTCTGTCCGTTGACCTGTAGAAGAAATACCTATGACATATTACACCTTTTTAGGTCCATCTGAATATTGGCTTGCCTATTACAGAAACCAATTTTGTGATGTGTACATACGAGTTTTGCTTTATTTCGTTCTATGTATATTGCGTGAAGCAAAAATTATTGAATTATCGATTTTAATGAAATTCTGACACAGAATTTACTCCCGCGGAGAGAATAGAAAACGAATCTGTTTTTGAAAAACCATGTCAGTGGCGGCCCAGCAATAATAAAAAAAACCAAAAATATAAAATAAGCTTAAATTTCGTTATTAGACGGGTTGGAGGCTCTTGATCGTTTCGCATCGCCCAGTTAAAGCATGCAGAAAAAAACTACGGCGTACTAGTCCCTAAGGAGGGAGACGCAAGAAACTATTTACGATGCTTTTCGTGCGGGCCGGTGGGCGATGATTTAGTTGCAAGATGATTTCAGACTATAGTTTCATGCAATGCGAAATAATAAAATGGTATCATCATTATGTGTGGGAAGCACTGAGTCAATCAAATTGGTTCCATTTTTTTCCTAAATCGTGAGCAGGTATTTGACGTGACCGACGTGATCTAGAGTTTGTTTTTGAGCGCTATGTACCGGGTGCTTCCTCATACTTCGCCACCCTCCTATCTTCTTTACTTGAAGAGGTACAAAAACGTGTTTATATTGAATATTTTATAGTTTTCTCCTCTCACTTAGAACTCGATATGAACAAAATGAAAAAATAATAGAAAATCCCGTTCTTCGTATAAAGTTGTCTTTTTTTTGAAATGGGACATCCTGTATATTATATCATAGAAAGAAATATATTTTTAGCTTGTTGTCAAAAATATAGGGTCGTTCACCTTGTTTCGAAAGGCTTCAAAGTATTTAACTTCAAAGTTTCTAAAATGTAGAAGTATATTTTATCCACTATAGTCATAGAGGCCGAAAAACAATTGTATGCCGTAATGTTTTGTGTCACTCTGATATTTTGCCAAGGTAAAAAGCGTCGCTTTGTTTACAAGTGCAGATAACTTTCAGTTTTATTGTAAAAAATGCCGTTGTATTATTTTAATTATAGTAAAACTTGAAGTTAATTTCTGTTAACCTGAACGTGCTTCTTGACGGCACTGGTTCGCCAAGTAATGCCCTGTACTCTTTGATTGGTCGAGATATATTCTTATTATTTTTATAAAGTAAACGTATAAGTCTCATTTTTTGATTTTCATTTTAATAATTTAACGACATTTTTACAATAAAACTGGAAGTTATTTGCACTTGTAGACAAAGCGATGCTTTTTACTTCGGCAAAATGTCAGAAAAGATTACGGCATTCAATTTATTGTTTTTGGGCCACCAGTGCCATGGCTATACTGGATTGAGGTTTACTTCCCCATTTTATAATCTTTGAGGCTAAATATTTTACCAACTTTTCAAAATAGGGTAAAACCCTATATTTCTGAAAACAAGGGAGATATTATATACTCCTTTTTGTGATATAATTCTAAAAAAAATAATTAATAATAATCAATAATAAATCTCATTTAAGAAAATACGACTTTATATGAGAAAAACCATTTTTCATTACTTTATTGTCTTTTTCTTGACAAATTCTGAATATCAAGGAAACACTTTCATACAAAACTTTTTTTTCTATCTCTTCAAAAAAAAAAAGATAAGGGGGTGGCGAGGTATGAGGAACACCGGTAAAAGTACCTATTGGTTTGGTGGTTAGAGGAGCTATTACATTTAACAGCAAGTCACCTTTACTTGCGATTCGTGGAACAGAAACAACCCAACGTTGTTTGAATGTGGTGCTAGAACCAGCCGCCGTTCCATATGTCCGAGGTCTTGAAGAGGTTTCCTTCTAGTGTGTCCTCACATTACAAGGGTGTTGATGACGTTCCTTCAGGGAGCTGACGTCTAGGTGCTCCTCTGGCCTACATGACCACCCAATTTATCGTCAATTTACATCTACCCATCGCCATGCAAATTTGACATTTTCACATGTGCCATTTCGACATTTGGCATTTTGATATTTGGCATTTTGAAATTTGGCATTTTGGCATTTTGACATAACATATTGTTTTGACATTTGACGTTTTGACATTTGTCGTTTTGACATTTGACGTTTTGACATTTGACATTTGACATTTGACATTTTGACATTTTGACATTTTGACATTTTGACATTTTGACATTTTGACATTTTGACATTTTGACATTTTGACATTTTGACATTTTGACATTTTGACATTTTGACATTTTGACATTTTGACATTTTGACATTTTGACATTTTGACATTTTGACATTTTGACATTTTGACATTTTGACATTTTGACATTTTGACATTTTGACATTTTGACATTTTGACATTTTGACATTTTGACATTTTGACATTTTGACATTTTGACATTTTGACATTTTGACATTTTGACATTTTGACATTTTGACATTTTGACATTTTGACATTTTGACATTTTGACATTTTGACATTTTGACATTTTGACATTTTGACATTTTGACATTTTGACATTTTGACATTTTGACATTTTGACATTTTGACATTTTGACATTTTGACATTTTGACATTTTGACATTTTGACATTTTGACATTTTGACATTTTGACATTTTGACATTTTGACATTTTGACATTTTGACATTTTGACATTTTGACATTTTGACATTTTGACATTTTGACATTTTGACATTTTGACATTTTGACATTTTGACATTTTGACATTTTGACATTTTGACATTTTGACATTTTGACATTTTGACATTTTGACATTTTGACATTTTGACATTTTGACATTTTGACATTTTGACATTTTGACATTTTGACATTTTGACATTTTGACATTTTGACATTTTGACATTTTGACATTTTGACATTTTGACATTTTGACATTTTGACATTTTGACATTTTGACATTTTGACATTTTGACATTTTGACATTTTGACATTTTGACATTTTGACATTTTGACATTTTGACATTTTGACATTTTGACATTTTGACATTTTGACATTTTGACATTTTGACATTTTGACATTTTGACATTTTGACATTTTGACATTTTGACATTTTGACATTTTGACATTTTGACATTTTGACATTTTGACATTTTGACATTTTGACATTTTGACATTTTGACATTTTGACATTTTGACATTTTGACATTTTGACATTTTGACATTTTGACATTTTGACATTTTGACATTTTGACATTTGACATTTGACATTTGACATTTGACATTTGACATTTGACATTTGACATTTGACATTTGACATTTGACATTTGACATTTGACATTTGACATTTGACATTTGACATTTGACATTTGACATTTGACATTTGACATTTGACATTTGACATTTGACATTTGACATTTGACATTTGACATTTGACATTTGACATTTGACATTTGACATTTGACATTTGACATTTGACATTTGACATTTGACATTTGACATTTGACATTTGACATTTGACATTTGACATTTGACATTTGACATTTGACATTTGACATTTGACATTTGACATTTGACATTTGACATTTGACATTTGACATTTGACATTTGACATTTGACATTTGACATTTGACATTTGACATTTGACATTTGACATTTGACATTTGACATTTGACATTTGACATTTGACATTTGACATTTGACATTTGACATTTGACATTTGACATTTGACATTTGACATTTGACATTTGACATTTGACATTTGACATTTGACATTTGACATTTGACATTTGACATTTGACATTTGACATTTGACATTTGACATTTGACATTTGACATTTGACATTTGACATTTGACATTTGACATTTGACATTTGACATTTGACATTTGACATTTGACATTTGACATTTGACATTTGACATTTGACATTTGACATTTGACATTTGACATTTGACATTTGACATTTGACATTTGACATTTGACATTTGACATTTGACATTTGACATTTGACATTTGACATTTGACATTTGACATTTGACATTTGACATTTGACATTTGACATTTGACATTTGACATTTGACATTTGACATTTGACATTTGACATTTGACATTTGACATTTGACATTTGACATTTGACATTTGACATTTGACATTTGACATTTGACATTTGACATTTGACATTTGACATTTGACATTTGACATTTGACATTTGACATTTGACATTTGACATTTGACATTTGACATTTGACATTTGACATTTGACATTTGACATTTGACATTTGACATTTGACATTTGACATTTGACATTTGACATTTGACATTTGACATTTGACATTTGACATTTGACATTTGACATTTGACATTTGACATTTGACATTTGACATTTGACATTTGACATTTGACATTTGACATTTGACATTTGACATTTGACATTTGACATTTGACATTTGACATTTGACATTTGACATTTGACATTTGACATTTGACATTTGACATTTGACATTTGACATTTGACATTTGACATTTGACATTTGACATTTGACATTTGACATTTGACATTTGACATTTGACATTTGACATTTGACATTTGACATTTGACATTTGACATTTGACATTTGACATTTGACATTTGACATTTGACATTTGACATTTGACATTTGACATTTGACATTTGACATTTGACATTTGACATTTGACATTTGACATTTGACATTTGACATTTGACATTTGACATTTGACATTTGACATTTGACATTTGACATTTGACATTTGACATTTGACATTTGACATTTGACATTTGACATTTGACATTTGACATTTGACATTTGACATTTGACATTTGACATTTGACATTTGACATTTGACATTTGACATTTGACATTTGACATTTGACATTTGACATTTGACATTTGACATTTGACATTTGACATTTGACATTTGACATTTGACATTTGACATTTGACGATTTGACGATTTGACGATTTGACGTTTTGACGTTTTGACGTTTTGACGTTTTGACGTTTTGACGTTTTGACGTTTTGACGTTTTGACGTTTTGACGTTTTGACGTTTTGACGTTTTGACGTTTTGACGTTTTGACGTTTTGACGTTTTGACGTTTTGACGTTTTGACGTTTTGACGTTTTGACGTTTTGACGTTTTGACGTTTTGACGTTTTGACGTTTTGACGTTTTGACGTTTTGACGTTTTGACGTTTTGACGTTTTGACGTTTTGACGTTTTGACGTTTTGACGTTTTGACGTTTTGACGTTTTGACGTTTTGACGTTTTGACGTTTTGACGTTTTGACGTTTTGACGTTTTGACGTTTTGACGTTTTGACGTTTTGACGTTTTGACGTTTTGACGTTTTGACGTTTTGACGTTTTGACGTTTTGACGTTTTGACGTTTTGACGTTTTGACGTTTTGACGTTTTGACGTTTTGACGTTTTGACGTTTTGACGTTTTTACGTTTTGACGTTTTGACGTTTTGACATTTTGACATTTTGACATTTTGACATTTTGACATTTTGACATTTTGACATTTTGACATTTTGACATTTTGACATTTTGACATTTTGACATTTTGACATTTTGACATTTTGACATTTTGACATTTTGACATTTTGACATTTTGACATTTTGACATTTTGACATTTTGACATTTTGACATTTTGACATTTTGACATTTTGACATTTTGACATTTTGACATTTTGACATTTTGACATTTTGACATTTTGACATTTTGACATTTTGACATTTTGACATTTTGACATTTTGACATTTTGACATTTTGACATTTTGACATTTTGACATTTTGACATTTTGACATTTTGACATTTTGACATTTTGACATTTTGACATTTTGACATTTTGACATTTTGACATTTTGACATTTTGACATTTTGACATTTTGACATTTTGACATTTTGACATTTTGACATTTTGACATTTTGACATTTTGACATTTTGACATTTTGACATTTTGACATTTTGACATTTTGACATTTTGACATTTTGACATTTTGACATTTTGACATTTTGACATTTTGACATTTTGACATTTTGACATTTTGACATTTTGACATTTTGACATTTTGACATTTTGACATTTTGACATTTTGACATTTTGACATTTTGACGTTTTGACGTTTTGACGTTTTGACGTTTTGACGTTTTGACGTTTTGACGTTTTGACGTTTTGACGTTTTGACGTTTTGACGTTTTGACGTTTTGACGTTTTGACGTTTTGACGTTTTGACGTTTTGACGTTTTGACGTTTTGACGTTTTGACGTTTTGACGTTTTGACGTTTTGACGTTTTGACGTTTTGACGTTTTGACGTTTTGACGTTTTGACGTTTTGACGTTTTGACGTTTTGACGTTTTGACGTTTTGACGTTTTGACGTTTTGACGTTTCGACGTTTCGACGTTTCGACGTTTCGACGTTTCGACGTTTTGACGTTTTGACGTTTCGACGTTTGGACGTTTTGACGTTTTGACGTTTTGACGTTTTGACGTTTTGACGTTTTGACGTTTTGACGTTTTGACGTTTTGACGTTTTGACGTTTTGACGTTTTGACGTTTTGACGTTTTGACGTTTTGACGTTTTGACGTTTTGACGTTTTGACGTTTTGACGTTTTGACGTTTTGACGTTTTGACGTTTTGACGTTTTGACGTTTTGACGTTTTGACGTTTTGACGTTTTGACGTTTTGACGTTTTGACGTTTTGACGTTTTGACGTTTTGACGTTTTGACGTTTTGACGTTTTGACGTTTTGACGTTTTGACGTTTTGACGTTTTGACGTTTTGACGTTTTGACGTTTTGACGTTTTGACGTTTTGACGTTTTGACGTTTTGACGTTTTGACGTTTTGACGTTTTGACGTTTTGACGTTTTGACGTTTTGACGTTTTGACGTTTTGACGTTTTGACGTTTTGACGTTTTGACGTTTTGACGTTTTGACGTTTTGACGTTTTGACGTTTTGACGTTTTGACGTTTTGACGTTTTGACGTTTTGACGTTTTGACGTTTTGACGTTTTGACGTTTTGACGTTTTGACGTTTTGACGTTTTGACGTTTTGACGTTTTGACGTTTTGACGTTTTGACGTTTTGACGTTTTGACGTTTTGACGTTTTGACGTTTTGACGTTTTGACGTTTTGACGTTTTGACGTTTTGACGTTTTGACGTTTTGACGTTTTGACGTTTTGACGTTTTGACGTTTTGACGTTTTGACGTTTTGACGTTTTGACGTTTTGACGATTTGACGATTTGACATTTGACATTTGACATTTGACATTTGACATTTGACATTTGACATTTGACATTTGACATTTGACATTTGACATTTGACATTTGACATTTGACATTTGACATTTGACATTTGACATTTGACATTTGACATTTGACATTTGACATTTGACATTTGACATTTGACATTTGACATTTGACATTTGACATTTGACATTTGACATTTGACGTTTTGACATTTGACGTTTTGACATTTGACGTTTTGACATTTGACGTTTTGACATTTGACGTTTTGACATTTGACGTTTTGACATTTGACGTTTTGACATTTGACGTTTTGACATTTGACGTTTTGACATTTGACGTTTTGACATTTGACGTTTTGACATTTGACAAGGTAGGAGATCGAATGGATCATGTGCAACGAGCTAAAAGCTTGCTGCAAATGCAGCTTGGGAGGCTGTACCTCTAGAGTTTATCAGCAACTCGATTACGGGCATGCCGCATAGACTAGAAGAGTGCATTCTTCGCTATGGAAGGGGCCTCCGATTATTGACGTGTTGTATTTTTTTTTTAATTAATTATAGTAAATGTGCTCGTTTATTCTTGTGTTTGGTCCTGACGCATTCCATGGATCCCAACCCTTTTATACTCGGTGTTCGGGTTTCACTTACGAGAAGTATAGTTTGGGTTTGATCGGTTGAAATTTATAAGCACCCCGTATATCGCCAGAACTCCCAAATATCAAGGCAATTCGAAAGCTAATTCCTTCGAACTGTGCTGGCGCAGCGGAAACTAAGCTTTATAGCTGTTTGAACTGTCAATAAATCACTTTATGAATTTGGCAAACTCCAAAGAGGGGCGGACGCGGTTCTTATACTAAAAGCATTAAAAAGGAAGTTTATACCCTATGATGCAGTTACACAAAGGAAGCTTATTTGGGATCCGAGCTACGAACTAGAAAATTATTTCAAAGCTGCAACTCCCACTTTTAGGGTGAGTATAAAACATGTGCATCGAATTGGGGATATAGATTAACGAACTATACAGGGTGCGCTTTTTTCCAACTAAATGCATGAGGTATTGAATCAGGGTATCCAACGCATTTTATTTCCCACGATGATAAGTTAGGGGAGTATTGTGATTGCGAAAATTTTAGATTTTGAGATAATACGCTTTTTGGGTGTTTTATGATATCTATATAACGAAAAACCACGTCACTCATTTCCGTCGGTCTGTCTGTCTGTCTCTATCGGTTTGTCTGTCTGTTTGTCTGTCTGTTGGCGTTCTTCTAGCCTCGTAATCTCAGTAACCGCTGCATGGATTGTGATGAAATTTGGCTAACGATGTGCTGTAGGGTCATAGTAGGAAATGCTAATTTTGAAAATCGTTGCGTGGATGGTGCGGCGGAGTAATTATAAAAATACAAAAAAATCAAATATTCCTCAAACTTCGTTTTTAGGCGTTTGGGAGTTCCTGATCATTTTCTACTTTTTTTGCTAGGGGTGAAATTGGGATGTTTGGGAGGGGGGAAATGTATTGTATTCATAATGGGCTGTATATCGATCTGCGAAAGAAAGGCCTAGCGGCATATTACACTTTTTTAGAACCATCCGAAAATTGCCTTGCTTATTACAGAAACTAAGGGACTTGTGATGAAATTTAGGTAGCGATATACTGTGGTGTGGTAGTACGTAATGTTATAATTTTGAAAATCGGTGTGCTGGCGGCGAAGAAATTGCTAAAAAACAAAAAATTATCCGAACTCCTCCCAACTTCTTCTTCAGGCGCTTCAGGGTTCCAGAACTTTTTTCATTTGTTTTTGGAGGAGGTGAAATCGGGCTGGTAGTGCGGGGGGAGAGGGTTGAAAATATTTATGGTATTGGTAAAATACTCTAGATTGCGGAGAAAAAAATTAACTTGGTTATATCGTGTGCTGTTTAGACATATACGAATGTTACTTTTGAATTTTATATCTATGGAATAATTTGATAATTACATTATCATAACCCTATAACGTGTAACTTGAAACTGGCACCCTGTTACTACGGTGGAGCAAATAGCAATAGTGTATCATTGTTGGAACTCTTGCCAGTGGCGTAGGAGAAATCAACAAAAAAATAATAATGTCTAAAAAGCACAAATTTCATTTGTAATGTTTCAAAGGTCCCTGATCAATGTCTACTTTTTTGATGGGGATGGCATAGGGATAGAGTAACACAAAACTTTTTTTAGCACCGATAATGTGTTGGAAGTACTGAGACCGGTCACTTGACGCTATTTTTCCTTATAACCAAGCAAGCTTCTCAGCTCACTCAGCAGACGCACAAAATCACATAGAATTACAACAAGAAAAAATAAACGCCTGGTCAGAAGCACAGATACCGCATTATACAAGAGCACATTCTTCTTCTTCAGGTGCCATCTCCATTTAATGAAGGTTGGCGACAATTTCGGCGTACTTATTTCGGTCTTGAGTGGTACGAATTAAAGATGATGTGTTCATACAAGTCCAATCGCGTATGTTTTTTAACCATGAAGGTTGTCTGCGACCAGGACTACGTTTACCTTCGATTTTTCCTTCTATTATTAGTTTTAGTATATCATATTTGTTGTTCCGGTATGTGGCCCAGATAAGCAGTCTTTCTTCGTTTTATTGTAGTGAGCAACTCTCTTTCCCTTCTCATATGTCTAAGCACTTCATCGTTAGATATGTGTTGAGTCCATGATATTTTTAATAACCTACGGAAGGTCCACATTTCAAAAGCTTCAAGTCTGTTCATGGTATCCACTTTTAATGTCCATGTTTGTGCTCCATATAAGAGAACTGAGTGCACGCATGCCTTTACAAAACGGTATCTTAGGTTTAAGTTCAAGGTTGGGTTACATAACAGGTTTTTCATCTTTAGGAACGTGGCTCTGGCTTGTTCTATGCGTGATCTTATTTCGACGTCAGGGTCTACATTTGTCGTTATGCAGCTGCCAAGATATTTGAATTTTTCAACTTTCTCTATTGCGGTGTCATATATGTTTATGTTCAGTTTTGGGTTTGTAGATCTTGTTATCGCTACATTAATGAAAGATAATCATACACCTGGCTGCAGGATGGCCAGTTCTTTCCAGAAACTGAGGGTTTCATGCTTGCTATCCAGGACCAAGTCATTGCGACAAGGAACTACATAAAATACATAATTAAAGATAGGTACATCCATAACCGACGACAATTGCAGAAAGTGCCACGAACAGAAAGAAACAATTGACCACATAACAAGCGCATGCAAAACTCTCGCTGGAACCGAGTACACAGCTAGACATAACTCTGCAGGCAAAGTCATACACCAAGCGCTAGCCACAACAAACAAGCTAATAGAAAACACATATCCATATTACAATTACACACCAACATCAGTACTCGAAAACAATGAATACAAACTATACTGGGACGTTGAAATACATCATACAGATAAGACTATACCGGCAAATCGGCCAGATATAGTTTTGCAGTCAAAGGCAGACAAAGTTACCTATTTGATAGATATTGCTATTCCCAACGATATGAATATCCAAAACGCCTACGCTGGGAAGATATCTAAATGCACTGACCTTTCGATAGAAATAAAACGAATCTGGAAGCAAAACAAAGTTGCTGTTGTCCCCCTAATTATGTCGGTCTTAGGCCTTACACCAAACACATTTACACCACACCTAAAACGGTTAGGCTTGGACGGAAGGTTCCACAAAATATTCCAAAAGTCTGTAATCCTGAAGACCTGTAATATTTTTCGATCCTTCCTAACTTCGGATCCGTAATACTTCAGGTGTTGGCTTGGCACGGCCCCTCAACATTTGTTGCTACCGCAGTCACGCGAGAGATACTTGAAAAATTAGGATGATAATAAAAAATCGTCTTTATTATAAAGATACACTGCATATATACGTTTTATACAATAAACCAGTGGCGGAGTCTAGCTTCAAGCTATTTCACTCAAATAATGTCCGGCATGGAAGCCTATATTCCACATGTCGTCAAGCGTCCCTCCAAAAACAAGCCATGGTTTAATCAGCGTTGTAGAGATGCAGTTACCTCTAAAAACCAACATTACAAGGAATGGAGGAAAAATCCAAACGCCGAGAACCACCGCAGTTCTATCGACGCCAGAAGCCACTGTAAACGCGTGATTGACAACTGCAAGGAGGAACACAACCAAAAAATTAAGAACAAGCTCCCCTCATGTCCTAGTTCATCCAGAACATTCTGGTCTGTAGCTAAGGCTGTTAGTCTGAACTTTTCCTATTCCTCAATACCACCCTTGACCAGAGAGGACAAGTCCATCGCTTCTGCTCCTAAAGAAAAAGCAGACATCTTAAGGAGGCTTTTCGCAGCCAATTATACTGTAGACTTCCAAAGTAGCAATCCGACCACCAACATAAACGTAAACTCGAGAATGGCAGAGGTCAAATTTCAACATCGAGATGTAAAAAGCATCCTCCTGAAGCTAAACACGAAGAAAGCTACTGGTCCCGACCAAATTCCAGCCATTGTCCTTAAACGCTGTGCCGCTGAGCTTGCACCTATTCTTTGCAAGCTCTTCAAACTATCATATCAGCAAGGCGTGTTTCCCGCTTCATGGAAAATTGGCTGCGTACAACCCATCCCTAAGAAAGGCAAAAAAACCGATCTCACAAACTATAGACCTGCGGTTCTTCTCAGCATCATGTCCAAGGTTATGGAGACTGTCATTAACACACAGATCCTGAAATACCTGGACAATAATAACATCATAAATGATCGCCAGTGTGGCTTCCGTAAGCACAGGTCTACGGGTGACCTTCTGGCCTATGTCACTCACTTGTGGAACAGAGCTATTGAAAATCATGGCGAATCCCGTGTTGTTGCGCTTGACATATCGAAAGCCTTCGACAGAGTGTGGCATGAGGGACTTCTAGTCAAGCTTGCTGCTTATGGACTACCACCTGGCCTGCGAAAGTGGCTGAACAGCTTTTTGAACGACCGATCTCTGTTCGTTGTAGTCGAAGGCTGTTCATCAGACGTATTTTCAATAAACGTCGGTGTTCCTCAGGGATCTGTTTTATCCCCTACACTGTTCCTGCTGTACATCAACGAGCTACTGGAAATAACATCCAATCCAATCTAAAGCTTCGCAGACGACAGTACATTGATATCGTGCATAGAACCAGGCAAGCCACTATCATCCCAGGAGACGGTACGACGACGACAGCAGCATGCCTCACAGATCAACGCAGATATCAAAAAAATTGTCGAATGTGGATTAGTAAATAAAGTACAGTTCAACGTACAGAAAACCCAGGCAACAACACTTACAAAGAAGTCTCACACTGGCTTACCAACATTGGAAATGGAGGTTCACCCCATAGACGAGTCACCTTCCGTCAAGCTTTTGGGTGTCAACATCAACAACAACATGTCCTGGCACGACCACATCGTCAGTATTGCTAAAACGGCATCCCAGAAGCTTGGAGTTTTGTTCCGCTGTAGGAAGCTGTACACACCAGAGCAACTACTGCTGCTCTACAAGGCACAGATCCGACCACCGCTGGAGTATTGCTCCCATGTGTGAGGATGCGCTCCCAAGCACTCTCTAAAGCTTCTGGACACCATCTAGAAGAGAGCGATTAGACTAATCGATACGCCTAACCTCACAAAGGATCTCCATAGCCTGGAACATCGAAGAAGGGTGGCTGACCTGTCCCTGTTCTACAGATTCTATCACGGAAGATGTTCGAGTGAGCTCTCCCAGGTAATAACAGAAAAGGCCGCCCGAACGAGGAACACTAGAGAGGCTCTGCGAGCTCACCCTTACCAGGTCGAGGTCCCTACTCCACGAACCAGTCTCCTCCAGCATTCATTTTTTTGGAGAACTTCGACGCTGTGAAACGAGCTGCCAGGGAATGTGTTTCCCGCCGGCTACAACCTGCAGCGCTTCAAATCTAACGTGCACCGACACTTACCCTCTCGCAGCGCTTCTACAGCGACATAGGCTTTTAGCATTTGCGGGAGGCTGACGATAAAAAAAACCGCCGGGGGCAGTACCCAACAGTACAATAACCAGAAAAAATAAAAAAGCCTTTGCAGAGCCTACATAAAAGAAAAAATAATAAAATTCAGAAACAAAAGAAAAGCTTAAAATGTATAAAAAAATGATAATACGATTAAATACACGCTATAATAACTGCAAAGGTGGTCATGCAATGAGACGTCAAACGCTAACCCGACAGTGTACTGTATTTATTTTACAGAAGTGATGTTAAGATGTCAATACTTGTATTTGAGACATATTATTAATTGCTTCGGTCGTAGATAAGGTATAGTATTAAACCCGCTGGATGCGTAATTCTTGAAACGATTTCAGTTATGGTGTTATATCAATCAATAACAGTAATATGTGTTCACAGTACGTGAGTCGACCATACTAATTGGTTATTAGAGCAGTATTAATAATGGTATGTAATATTAACTGTGCATTGATTGATTAGAGGCGTACGTATGTACGCCTGTGGGTGGGGAGGTACTAGAGCGTGAGGTTTGAACGCGGATCATAACAGAATAACGTGTGAAGTTGATTACCAACAATACTGTAATTACTAAAACTCACTCGTTACAATCTGTGACAAAGGGACTACGTCCAATGCCACGTAGTTATCTCTTTATTTCATCGTGTTTCACTGGCCCTCTAATTAAAGTCACATATTAGTTTCATTATGTGAAAAAGAGGTTTTATGGTACGCGCACATAAATCGGCATCGGACGGACGGTACGGATCGGAAAAAGTTACTTTCTATTAAATTTAATGGACTATCGCACATACAACGAAAATCCGGCGAAAATATAGCAACTAGAAATAAAGCCGGCCGATGCGTGCCGTGCGTGCCGATACCGACGTATGTGCGATGCTGATCGGCGATTGCCGAGACACCGTCAGCATTTTCCAAGTTTCTACCTGTGCTGCCTGCAGACAGTGTTGCCATTCATAGCAATTTGTCGCGAAAATAGTGACATTTTGATTACGTTGAGACTTTTTGAAAAATTCTGTTACTATCTTTTTTTCGCCACTGATTACTGTCTATTCTTCTTTTCGGTTTTGCCCAGACTGTTTTGTATTGGTATCGAGACCACAGCATAGTAAACAATCAGCACAATATGCACAATATCTCAGGTTGATGGCGGCAACTACACGCGCATCCCCCCTTTTGGATGATTATTTGTAGGGATGCTAACAATACTTCGATACTTAAAATATATGAATACTTCTGCACTAATATCGAATATTTTTGTCTTAGCTACTTTTTGAGCGATTTCAAGCTGGTATCGCTACTTTGGTAACGGTATCGGTATCGAAAATAATTACGAACCAAACGCGCCTCTATTGGCGTGTACAGCTCTATACTTGACTAAAAAATATCGAATTGGTACCGGTAGCGATATTTTTATTTTTGCATCCCTACCCAGATTTCATGCCCGTGAAATCATCCGGTCAAATTCTGTGGGAACCATTTTTATATAGGATATTCTGCTGGTTGTTTACTATATATGCTGTGTCGAGACTATGTTTCGGGTAATCCACTATTTTCGAATGAAAGGTTATATTATACATATACCTAACATCAATTGCACCCCCCCCCACGAATAAAGTTATACACAGGCTAATTTGTACGATATTTTTGTAGGGCGACAACGTAGCGACATTCAAGGCGGCCCAGTAGCGAATTTCAATCTGATCTGCCAGGCAACACTACATGCAGATCATTTGCATATTTTGCAACTGATTTCCAATATTTCTGACGATTCCGATCAGCTATGTGCTATACCCTAATAAAAAATCCGTACCGTACCGGCCGTTCCATCCATACCGTCCGTCCGATGCCGATTTATGTGCGCGTACCCTTAAACACTTTGTTATAACTGTGTATTCCAAAAGGTGCATATTGGTGGTACACCCAGTATCTCTAAAAGATGGTTCGTTGTTTCTACAGGGTGTTTCCTGAGTTGGGACTTTTCTTCATAGGGCGTATACATAGTACTCGCCAAAAGGAGTGATTTTTCTCAGTATCATATAACCCAAATGTTTAGGGATATCAAGATATTGACCGATAATGAAATCCCCATTTCTGATTCCGTCCCTGCACAATCAGATCAAAGCAGAGACAAAAAACGAGAAAACCCAGTTTACTATGGATCATAGGTAGCAGCGCGCAATAGTCTTCTGTTGAGTTGTTGAAGTGTCACATCGGACTTTAAAAACAACAAAAAGGGTGCAACCGGTATTACTATAATAAGCTGGTGGACATGAGTTTAGTGTATGGTGAATGTGGTGAAAATGCCTCTCGGACTTTGCGGGTGTATCCTGATCATTCTCCTGACCGGATTCACCCTGCATCACGTCGATTTGTCTATCTCGTACAAAGAGCTAGAGCCACAGACGATATTTGTATTAACATCATGGTAGACACGCTGGACGATCTAGATACACCCTCGAATGGTCCAAATTGAAGGAGAAATACTTCGAACCATATTTATAAGACTCATATGACAGGACCGCAGTTAAAATTTCGCTTGAACGAATAGTATTTTCTTATCAATTTTTTTTTATTGGTCTGCTGCTGATTGACCGTACATTAGCTTTGTCATTTTATAGGCAGTTTTTTTCTGAAAAGAAAGACACCGTGTATACATTCGTTTAAGATTTCTGTTCAACCAATCTCTGGAGTTAGGCATATTTCCCGATAAGTGGAAGGTGTCATCCGTTACACCTATTTTCAAAAGCGGTCAAAAGAACCGAGTAAACAATTATAGACCTATAAGTAATTTATTAGCTATTCCTAAGGTATTTCGGAAGATCGTTTATAACAAATATTCATTAAGTTTACTAAAAGATATAGTGATTGATGAACAACACGGCTTTTTAGATATCGTTCACTGGAACTCAATCTGATATCGCACTCGGAATTTTTAATCAATTGCTTGGATATCCATAAGCAGGTGGATGCCGTTTACATTCACTTCAGTGAGACTTTTGACAAGGTTATTTATAATATTTTGATGACTAGACTTGTTGAAGTCGGTGTGGGTGAGTCCCTTCTGAATTGGATCTAATCTTATTCAAAAACAGGTCCCAGGTTGTGTTCCAACCCTCCGAGGTTACTCAAGGATCCCATTTGGGACCACTGTTTTTGATGATTCACATAAATCTTAAAAAATCAGTATTCAAAAGTTCTGAATCATTATTGTACGCAGATGATTTAAAAGTATTGTAACATATTACCTCTGTACGTAATTGTATTGATGCTCGTGGAATATGCATGAGTGCGATTTTCGAACACATTTAGGTTTTGGTAAATAAACGTCCAGTGATAAATATGGAAATCAGGAAAGAAGCAATTTTGCCAGTACACAAAATAAAAGTATTTTTATGGTACATGGCTGATCCTGGTCTCCAGAGCGGTATAAGTGAGGATCTGGGATGTACACAACCTATAGTCCTCAGGATTGTCGATACCACTCTCCGTCGCATTGTGGACAAAGCGGCTGACTGGATCAAGCTCCCATCAACTGAAAATGAAATGATAAAAGGCAAACTGAAATGGTATGGAAAAAACTTGCTTCTTTGCTTTTTTCGCTGAGAGTTGAGATTTTTCCAAATTTTGAGGGTATTGTTTTACCGTTTCCGCAATGAACTTGCACTCAGATTAGTCCTCGCTGAGTTAGACTAAGCAATACCACCAGATACTCTGTACCTAACATTAGTAATACTTTTACGCATATATACGCATTTGCCTTTGTAACTGCAAGTTGAAACCTGTCGGCGGTAACATACCCATGATAGTGCATGTCTACCTTTTCCTTTTATTGCGCGGATTTGCTTGCAAAAAAAAGGAAAAGATTATGAATACGAGATAAAGCAAAACATTCTTCTTCTACCTTTTCTTTGTGAGCTGTACCTTTTCCTCCTATCTTCACCTTTGAAAGAATATTTTTTATTTACAAAAAAATAAACCGCGTCAACCACGAAGGGTTATTACGGTGGGACGAGTACATTTACACATTTAAACTCGATAATATCGACCAATATGTTTAATGAAATTAATAACACTTAGTTCGTGGATAGTGCTTCCTGTAGGTTCTATGGTATCTGGTGGAGCCGCCTGTAGTTGGAGTAGGTTGGACACACGACCAGAATGTGCTTCACACTTAAGGTGAAGGTGCATGTTGAACATATTGGTGCATCGCTTCTGGTGAACAAGTGAACGTGAGTTAGGTTAGAGTGTCTGATGCGAAGTCGAGAAATAACTACTTGATCCCTTCTGTGAAAGAATATTTTATTTTCATAAATACGGAGTAATGTCATCTGCTGACTTCACCTAGTTCAGTGGAGTTTTGTTGATGATCAACAAAAAAATATGCTTCATTTAAATGGCAAAAGATTCTTACTAGACATTCACCTGTTTTGTGCACTGAATAAGCGTCTTATCATAGATAAATAGCATCATAATCAGTCTATAATTCTCAATGTTCCTAGTAGCTCCTTTTTATAAATGAGATTATGTCTTTTTAATATATATAGTGACAGACTGAGAACACGAGAAGAATAACTGACTTCTAATACCACGATGTCTCGCTTCCTTTAAATGAGTGGGAATTTTAATTACTTTAAGGAATCTCTTTAACTGATGGTTCCGTGCGACACCTCAGACTAATTACCGCCTGCATTTTCCATCGCTGCATCTAAGAGGTGCAATGAAATGCTTGCTCAACCGAGCCAAATTCAATTAGAGACACCCGAGGATGCTCATCGAGTAATAATTCATCACTTTTATTTCCTCGTCTCCTTTGAAACGTGTTTCTGGGTATGTTTCTTAAATATTTTATTCAACTTGCAATGTATTTATGTATGTATCTAGGAATGTCTGTTTGTTCGGATGGAATCTTTCTTACTCAACCTTGAAGCAGATACCTTCAACCGATTGAGCTGGTATTTTCTATAAACGTCTAGTTTGGATGACAATACACCATAAGCTTTGTGACATCATCCTAAATCCAATATAGCGGATCATCCAAGATGGCGGAATAGTTATTTTTTATGCACTTCCACAGTATGGGTGTCAAATGAAAGCGCTTTTTTAGAGTAACTCGAAAAATAATGTGACGTCATTCTTAATCCAATATGGCAGACCATCCAATATGGCGGACACACTTCTACAATATGGATATCAAATGAAATGACTTGCTGAGAGTGACTCGAAAAATTATGTGACGTTCTAAATCTAATATGCGGAACCATCCAAAAGTGGAGGAATAGTTTTTTTATTTTCTATGCATGCAAAAATATTTTGACATCACCCTTAATTCAATATGATGGAGCTTTGACATTTTTTATGTTTGCCTACAGTATGGAGAATGAAAATGCAGGTTAATAACTAAAAAGTAAAAATAAATAAAAAGAAAAAACTTGAAAAAAAGCTTTTATTTAAATGCTCTAAAAATAAGAATATAAAGTTTTCCTTCAAAATTTTAACTATAACTTATAGCCTCATTATACCCAATTTATATGATCATAAAAATGACGTTACTTCCCCGACTAATAAAACTGTATACAGTCCACAAGGTAGTAGGTGAAGATACATGCATAGTGGCATAATGTAAAAATAGCAACTTTGTTTTGGTTGATAGTTTCGGGTTTTTTTGTTACAGTTCTGAGTGAACTTTGAGTTTTAACAGTGCAAGGCATTTGATAGATGCAAACATGGAAACATGATAGTAGCCTTGGAGAAGGTTGGCATAGACACAAAGGATATACGAGTCATCAGCAACCTTTATTGGGGACAGAAGGCAAACGTCCGGGTAGAGCAGGAATACACCGGAATTGTGGAGATTCAGCGTGGAGTGCGACAGGGCTGCGTGTTGTCTCCTCTTTTGTTCAACCTTTACTCCGAGAACATTTTCAGAAAAGCATTACAGGGAAATCTGCATGGAATAAGAGTAAACGGAGAGAATGTGAACAACATTCGATACGCTGACGACACAGTCCTGATGGCAAATAGTATGGCTGGTTTGCAAGTGCTAGTAGACTCTGTGAATGCAACTAGTACAGAGTATGGTCTGAACCTGAATGTCGAAAAAAACAAGTATATGGTGATAAGCATAACCCCCGTACCCCGGGAAGATCTGCGAGTCAATGGAGAGATCATCGAAAGAGTGGAGAAGTTTACCTATCTTGAAAGCACATTGGCAGAACCTTGGGACTACTCTGTTGAAATCAAATGCCGCATAGAAAAAGCCCGTAGCGCATTTATTGAAATGAAAATGCTTCTAACAAGCAAAGATCTCAGTTTAAGTCTCAAAAAGCAAATAATCAACAGCTATGTGTATTCGGTGCTTTTGTACGGGGTGGACAATTTCAGAGGCCATGGAAAGACGAATTCAAGCGTTCGAAATGTGGATGTATAGAAGAATCCTCAAAATACCATGGACCGAGCATATTACAAATGAACTGCCAACGACAACTTATGCTGATAAAGAACGAAAACTGGAGTACCTTGGCCACATTATGAGAAATGAACGTAAATACCGTATCTTGCAGAACATCGTCCAGGGTAAAGTGGAAGGTAGGGGAGGCCCGGGTAGAAGAAGAATTTCCTGGCTGGCGAATCTTCGTAGATGGTATGGTGTCACGTCTGCCGAACTGCTTAGATGTGCTGCCAACAAGATCAGAATCGCTATGATGATCGCTAACATCCGGAACGAATAAAGCAAAAGAAGAAGAAGAAGAAAGTGCATAAATGTTAAAAGACCATTTTAAACAAGTCTAAAAGATTTAATTCCCGTCGATTTCTGTAAGAAATAACATCGTGTTTCTAAACACAGAGTAAATAATAACAACGAGATCTTTCAAACACTCACATGCGTGTTAGAGCACGTGCGTTACTTTTTCTAACCTATTCGAATTCGTTGGTACACAGGCCGCTTGATTTTTATGTGGAGACTTCTGGAGTATGCGCAGCACAGTGTCACATTATTTTTTACTCATTTCAGTGTTTTGCACGTTTCATTCGGCTTTTTCTGGTGGCGCCCATAAGTCTGAACAGTTCTTCGACCCCGCCGTTTACAACTTCATAACGTTGCCCATAAATCTTCCTTGGGGTGCGAGTTCGAGCTATCTGCGACTTCACACCTCCATTCCCCCTACGTTCTTTTATGCGACGTTGTTATTTCTGAATCTCCATTTACCGCTTTGCATCGAGGAATCGACAAACATTTCGCTGAATCCGCGTTGGGTGCGAACGAGAGGATTGTTTGACAGCAGTTGGAGGAGTCAAGATACCTGGAAATCCAAAGAATTGTTCAGGGTGGTCCTTATAATAAGCGCGCGGTGCTCTCTAGCGGTTTTACCGTTTAAATTAGAAGAAAATAAAAATAAAAAACGTTTCTCTTCAAATGCTCTACACACAGAAAATAATTTCGAACATGGCGGACTTTCGGATATATCGGAAGTATACGCATCAACTTCCTTATTTCAAATAGAACACCCTGTATATTATTACGTTTTTGAATTAAGCATCCATTTTTACGTCCAGTTTATTATGCATAGTTCATCTCTGCGAAGCCTATTTTCGGAGTAATTAATCAATTTTTACAAAATTTGACGTTTGTATTACTTTGCAAGAAAAGCTAATATCTCAGAAACAAAATTCGGCAGAGAGATGCGGTTTTCGGTTTTGAAATAAGCAGGAAATGTACTTGTGTGTGCAGCGTGATCGTTGATTCAAAGGCACATTAAATCAATATAACTAGCAATTTTCAAATTTATCAGTGCATGCGAAATTGAGTTCTCTTTCACTTTTGTCGAGGAATATGTGGTTCTATCTTTCATGATTTTCAAGATATTTACGGTTTTGTAATTATTCCGTAAGGGCGCGTGGGAATTGGAAAAACCGTAGGTAGCGTGGCTGGCAAACGAAACAATTCCCAGGAAACCCTTCATCTGAAATGTTTTGGCCTCTATAACCGTATTCAAATCCAGGGTGCAGAAGATTGCATGATTATGGCGGCATTCATTGCGATTGGCCGGAATGAATGCAATAAGCACCTTAGAGGCTTGCCGCTCTGCCGCCCGTCTGGGTCGTTGAACATAGTACAGGGTTGTATTTTATTCAGTTGCTCCGTGTGTTTGTCATTGTATACGACGCAACGCTCGTGTTAATGATAGCGTACATCGTGCTTTTATCATCGCACACCTGCCATGTTGTTGTGCGAATTTTAGTGCTATCTGTGTTGTACTGTTGTTTTAATAGCTATTAGTGGTGTTTGTGTTATTGTCCGATAACTTGAAAGAGATATTGAAGGATGTCTAGTAGTACAGACACTGCAGATGAATCCATGGATGCGGCTACAAGACAGGATTTAAGTCTACCAAGGAAGAAGCTTAGTAGCACAGACACTGCAGATGAACCCATGGATGTGGCTACAAGTCAGGATTTAAGTCCACGAAGGAAGAGGTCAAAAAAGAGCCATTTTGATGTGAGGCTTAAGGAGGTAATATTAAACGTATATAAATAAGAAACCCAAAAAAAATCATTAACAACTGCTGCTGACGATATTGTGGAAGAGGTTGCACTCAAAATAGGTATCTGCAAACGGAGTGTCTATAATGTGGTGCGAGAATACAGAACCATACACTCTTTTACTGCACCTTTAACTAATCAGAATCGCAAACGTTGCATTGACCTTGTGGACCATGGCGATAAAAGTGCAATTAGGAGAAAGGTGCATCAGTTCTTTTTCCGAAATAAACTTCCGGCTATTGACAAAGTCCTGAGAGAGGTGAATGACGATAATGACTTGCCCGACTTTAAGCGGACCACGTTCTATAAGCCATTGAAGAAGCTTAACTTCGTATTTGGGAAACGAGGAAGGAAAAGTATTCTTATCGATAGGGAGGATATAATTGACTGACGTATTGATCCCTTCTCAACGTTACCCCCAAAATGAAGGTTTCTAAGGTAAGAATAATATATAAAATCTGAAATATATCAATACAGCTGTAATGGAAAAATATGATTCATAAATGCTAATGCTAATGCACATCCGATACTATGGACCTTATGACTGCTATTTTGAATTCTGCTTTGGCAACCGACATCCACAGGCCAGCCGCCGAGCGCGTGTTATTGTTTACAGCCACTGCACGGCGGATTTGAATACACTTTAATACTAAAATGTTAATTCGCTTCATCTAACTGTAATCACATTATTCTTACAAACTCCAGAGGTAAGTTTTCCATGAGGTTTTCCAAATTTTCAGTTGGAAAATTTTGGAAAACATTAGCTTATTATGTGGTTCCAATATTACCACCCCAAATGTTTACATTCCTTGCTGGCTGTCAACAAGCCTCTCAAAATTTGAAACTGGTTTTAAGAAAGAACTATGCCTAAATGAACTCAAAACTCAAAAAGTGCTGTTCTGCCTGAAGGATTTGCTCTATGAGAATGATCCTGTTCAGACCCTTGGCGTTCGTCTGAATTTCAAAATAACCTGGGAAGGCCACATACATATCTAAAACACAAAGCTTCTTATTTTATGTAGTCTTCCCAACAATGTCTCAATCAGCACTGTACTTGATGCCTATCGTGCTTACTTTAACTGACGTATGACAGTTCATATGGAATTATACTCCGGGTCACTTCACCCATACCTCGAAAATATTTATATCGCAAGAAAGTGTAGGTATTAGAATCATCTTCCAGAGACAGCTCCAAAAAATTTGGAATCCACGTCTTCCCGAGTGCATACTTCTTGCTTTGCCTTATCTATAAAAGAAAATATCAACAAGTTTTATATGAATTCTAAGTTTCATGATTCTAAGATAAGATCTTGCAATGATATTTCAGTGACATACGATAGAGTACAAAAGGCTAGGAGTGGTTACAATTACCATGTAAAGTATTTTTACTGAGGCAAAAATGTTTGGTAGTGGAGCTTCTAAAACTAAAACGAAACGCTTTATGAAGCTGAAAGCATTTTACAGTGTGAATGAGGGGGACAATTGGTGCAACAAAATCGTCAGAAGCGCTCCAATTTTCATTTTTGGACACCTTAGGGGTTTACTGACTGCTTTCCTTTTTTTTTTTGGAAGGGCGTTTAATTAAGGAATCGGGGCTGGAGAGTATGGGGAACTAAGATTTTTTCGTATATGTGGAAAATATTGACCAAGAGATTTGAAGCCATTTTTTAACCGATGTTCAGGTAGATTTTCTACATAGGAAGAATTAGAACTTCTAGTCAAATTAAAATTAAATGAGAAATGTCAGAAACATGTAAATTATGGATAGCATTAGAATTAGAAATATTATTAAATAATGACATAAAGTTGACGCTACTTTTTGAATGATATAAGTTCACATGTCTAGAACTTGCTTGATTGCCTTGCTTGCATTTGGCAATTGGGAATTGGGAAACAAACCGAAGGGGAGGCACTGTTGTTAGATTAGCTCATTCAACTATAGAAGGGACAGGGAGCAACCGCTCTTGATGTTCGGACTTTGTACGAAGATCGACTATGTTGAACAATATTTAGACTTCACCGTTTTCACCTATTGTTAAACGATAAATTCAAATTGTATTGTAATTAGTACCACAAAAGAATAAAGAAAAGGTATTCCATAGGAAACACTTTTAATAAGACATGGTACTGGTGAGACAATTCCAACGATGTTGTTATTTAATAAACTTATATATTTTTTATACTAATATGTGTGATAACATATTTTTATAACTTTATTTGATATTTTTCGACTTGTGTAATTGCTTAAGCGTGCCAAGCACCTATAAATAAATTAAATTGAATATTGAATAATGACATGTACCACCATGTCTTATAGGACACAAAAAAATATAAAAAACTATAACACCAGTCAATGTTTGATACATCCCTGTATTCCTTCCTATATAATGATTTGAGGAAATGGCATTTCAAGGAATCGTTTTGCAATTTTGCAATTCCCACTTCAATATACAGATAAAAGCTCAACAATCGGATTTAAAATCTTGTTCGTATGCTAAAAATAAAAGTGCTTTGTCGGAGCACCGTAGTCGGAGGTAGGAATATAATTTTTCAGGATTCATTGTGTAACAGTTCCCATTCCACTAAATGTATGATGCGGACCGAAAAAGCTTTGTTTGCAGGCAAAACAGTTATATAAAATAACGAATTATATATAGATATATTCTGGATTCAGCTGTTTTCGTCACATGTGTTTATTCTACATGTTCCCCTATGCAGTTACCCCTCACACTTGCATCACCTCGGATAACGACATAACAGAAGAAATTAAAGGAAGGATCCAAGCCGCAAACAATTGCCTTTTCTCACTGAGCAATATATTTAGGTCGAAGGTCATATCAAGAACCACAAAAATTAAAATCTACAAGGCTGTGATTCGACCCATAGTCATCTATGGATGTGAAACCTGGACCATGACAAAAGCAAATGAGGCTAAGCTCAGATGCTTTGAAAGAAAAGTGCTTAGAAAAATTTTCGGCCCGCGTTACCACCCCGACACCAACCAGTACCGCATTAGAAATAATGCCGAGATTAAAGCACTGTATGGCGAGGGAGATATCGTCCAGGAAATCAAGTCCCAACGCCTGAGATGGTTCGGACATGTCCACAGAATGATCAACGAAAGACTGGCGAAACTCGTGTGGGAGGAGGTACCAGCTGGAAAGAGACCACCAGGACGCCCGCGAATGCGCTGGAAGGACAATATCAGGGCGGACCTCTCAACAGTGAATATACCACTCGATCACAACCTAATAGAAGACCGAAGGATGATGGCGATGATGATGATGACTTGCATTGCAGTTACCCTCACACTTTCCTGGATATGCGGAAGTGAGGTTTCAATTTGAAACTGTGCAGCTTCCTTGTTGAGATGAAACAATTTCAAAAATGTGTTTTCAGGGAGCTGAAAGATGTCACTGGTATCTCTCAAGTTGCGGTTCGCCAGCATCCTATCAACAAACAATTTACCTCATAGCTGTATCAGTTGCAAACCAGTTTACCTTTGCTTTCGTTGAAAAACTGCTTCTTGATTTGTTATCACGAAATAAATTGGTACAGGGTACTGCAGTCATTCGGATCAATTCTTCTTCTATTTTAGGTGTGCAACGCTACCCAAAAGCCCTGCCGATTTTAACCACTGGCGGTTATAATATTTTAACCAGCTCTCGGTTTAGAGAATACCTATGATGGTTATAATGGTCGTTAGTTATATTCGACGGCACATTAAACAGGCACGTGTGGCCATAACAAAGCTTAGTAAAATATGGCGTGATCATAACATCACTAAAGCTAGCAAAATGTCGCTGGTTCAGTCTCTCGTGTTCTTCATATTTTTGTATGTCTTGGAAACTTGGGCTGTTAAAAAGGCAAGTCAAGCTCGCATAGATGCTTTTGAAATGTGGATGTGGAGGAGAATACTGAGAGTACCTAATACCGCCCATCGAACTAACGTTTCCATATTGGATGAGCTCGGTAATCCAAAGAGACTATCCTCCATTGTCTCAACGAGAATGCTGACATTCTTCGGACATATAGACAGAAGCGATAATATAGATAGTTCAGGATCATATCCCTAGTGGGCGGCGCCGTGGCCGTTCCCCAAAGTTTTGTGTACCTCGGTTCTTTGATCGACAATTCGGGTAAGTATGGAAATGAGATTCGATAACATCACTAAAGCTACCAAAATGTTGCTGGTTCAGTCTCTTGTGTTCTCCATATTTTTATGTGCCTCGGAAACTTGGACTGTTAAAAAGGCAGATCGAGCTCGCATAGACGGTTTTGAAATGTGGACGTGGAGGAGAATACTGAGAGTACCTAATACCACCCATCGAACTAACGTTTCCATATTGGATGAGCTCGGTAATCCAAAGAGACTATCCTCCATTGTCTCAATGAGAATGCTGACATTCTTCGGACATATAGACAGAAGCGATAATATAGATAGTTCAGGATCATATCCCTAGTGCGGGCGGCGCCGTGGCTGTTCCCCAAAGTTTTTTGTACCTCGGTTCTTTGATGGACAATTCGGGTAAGTATGGAAATGAGATTCGATAACATCACTAAAGCTACCAAAATGTTGCTGGTTCAGTCTCTTGTGTTCTCCATATTTTTGTATGCCTTGGAAACTTGGACTGTTAAAAAGGCAGATCAAGCTCGCATAGATGCTTTTGAAATGTGGACGTGGAGGAGAATGCTGAGGGCCCCTTATACCGTCCATCGAACTAACGTTTCCATATTGGATGAGCTCGGTAATCCATAGAGACTATCCTCCATTGTGTCGACGAGAATGCTTACATTCATCGGACATATATACTCAGAAGAGATAATATGGAGAAACTTGTAGTTCAGGCTCGCGTCGTGAGTGGGCAGCGCCATGGCCATTCCACTACACACTGGGTGGATACGACGAAACAGTTGCTAGATATGGGTATCAAGAGCGCCACTGAACTGACAGTAAATCGCGAACGATGGCCAGCTACAGTTCCCAAAACTATTGATGATATTCGTGTCGACAATACTCTAGCTGCGACTTAATGCATTTCACGAGTTCAACATGTCTGTTAAGACATTGTGATGATGATGATGCCGTGTTTAAGCATGGTTTTACAGAATAGACCCCAAAGTCGTCACTTACTGGAATACCATTCCGAGGCTACTATGCACTTATAAGCTTGTTCAAACAAGCATGTGCAAGAACACATAAAGCTGAAAAATGACATCGAGAAGACCCATCAGCTACTCCATAGCCGGCGCTCCTGTCGTTTATGGAGAGCCAATCAGGGTAGCAATCCGGCATGTACGAGGTTCATAATATTACGATATAACACGACCTGACGTTCGGAATTATTAGAATGAATTATTGGGGCGGTGGGAATGATTGTCCTGATCAAAAATGAACGACTGACCACTAAGCGATAATATTCCGCATGAATGAGCCACGTCCAGCTACGAAACAGCGCGGATTACACTGAACAATGCAAGTTGATTTGTAGTCACCTAATTTCGAATAGTCTAGTGATTACCATTATACGGGGTGTTTCCTAAGTTGGAACTTTTCTTCATAAGGCATATAGTACTCGCCAGAAGCAGTACTTTTTCTCAGTAACATATAACCGAAATATTTAGGGGTATCAAGATATTGGCCGATAAAGATATCCTCATTTCTTATTTCGTACCTGTGCAATTAGAACAAAACCGAGACAAAAAGATGAAGTCAAATTGATTACCTTAGTACTTCCCACACATTACGGTAATATACCAGTTTATTATTTTCACATAGCATGCAGCAACCAAGTCATTGCCAGCCCCCACCCCCATCCCCTATTATCGATGCAACAAATTTTTCAGTATTAAAATGCCCCACCTCCCAATTTCACCTCCGCCAAAAAAAGGTAGAAAATGATCAGGAACCCCTAGAACATCTAAAAACGAGGTTTGAGCTGTTTTCATAGTATTTAGTTTTTTTATTATTGCTACGCTGCCACTGACACTATTTCTAACAACCATACGCGTTTTCCATCCTCACCACAGTAATAATCCGGTGTCAAAATTTTATTAGAATCAATTTAATAGTTTCCACGTTACAAAATACAAAACGATCTAAAGCAATAAATACTCGTATGTACACAGAAAAGTCCCTTATAGTTTCGGTAATAGGTAAGGCAATATTCAGATGGATCTATAAAAAGGTGATTCATGTCGCGATTTATAAAAACCATACGTATTTTCTACCCTCGCCACGGTAGTAATACTGTCAAAATTTCATAAAATCAATTCAAATTTTCCTCGTTACACAATTCTGAACGATCTTAAGCAATACTCGTATGTTTAGAACAGAAAAAATTCCAAGTCCTTTATTGGTTTCTGCAATAGGCAAGGCAATGTTCGGATGGACCTTTATTTATGTCGCTAGGTCTTCCATCACAGGTCAGTAGACTATATTATGAATGCAACATATTTTTCAATTTTACAACCCCCACCCCCCAACCACCCCAAATTTCACCCCACCCAAAAAAAATTGAAAATGGTCAGAAACACTTAAAACGTCAAGAAACGAAGTTTGAGGAGTATCTGAATTCGTTTTGTTTTTTGCTAATTACTCCTCCGCCCATGCACCGATTTTCAAAATTATAGAAGCATTACCTACTACGGCCACAAAGCATGTTGTTGCACAGATTTCATCACAATCCATGCAGCGGTTACTGTGATTACGAAGACAGAAAGACACTTATAGACAGACAGACAGGCAGACCGACAGATCGACAGACCGACGGAAATGAGTGACGTGGATTTTCGTTGTGTAGACATCACAAAACGCCCAAAAAACGTATTACCTCACATTTGAATATTTTTGCGATCACAATACACCCCTCATCTATCGGTGAGGGAAGTAAAACGAAAAAACCTAGTTAAATATGGAGCATAGATGTAGATGGCAGCGCCAGACTACAGTCTATAAAAAAATAATACAGAGCCATTACTTAGGTTCACTGAAATGATGGCTCTTGATAGCAATAGAACGCTTTGCTTAACAGTCATGACTTAAGCTTTTCGCAAGCAACTCAAGACTTAAGTTTTTGAAAGGTTTTGGCTAGTAATTATAGAATTTGATGCAATAGTAGAGCCTTTCCTACATATTTGAAGTCGTTGTTGAGATTTACTTAGTTCTTACATATTCCATGTACGATAGCTATGAATGTCACTGTGAGTATAAGTTGTTACGTATATGGCATAAACTGACATAACTAGCTTGCAGAATTATGCAGACTGTAAAAAAGCTCTGACACAATTAGAACATTCGATACTAGAAAACCTCAGTATAAATTGAAACAGTTAGTAGTTACGCCATGGTAGATTTTGCGATAGTCAATTTAGCTCTGTAATTAATTTTCCCAACATGTTGCAATTAAAATTGAACTTTTGCAATTAGTACCTTTTGAATAGCTTTCACACGGCTACTTGTGGGAGGTTTTCATGGTAACGCTGGACAAAGATGTTAGTTAATGTGGCTTTAAATTTGTAAAGCTCCATTAAATTAAATTCGTATTTGAGATTCAAAGCAATGGACGGTTAGATTTCCTTTCTGCTTGGAATTCGACGTGTACAGAGTAAACACGCACACATCACATAATCAGTCACTGATGGCAACATAAAAGGCTTAGTTTCAATTTTTTGGTATATCGGGCTTGTCATGACACAATTGTAAAAGAGAATCGGATTATAGAAAATGTTGCCAGTCAATGGTTATGATACCGACATTGTCAAAAATTTAGTTAAAAAACATATCTTTAGGAAATCTATTATTAATTCCAAATTTAAAGAGAAAGATCTTAGAATGTGTCAGTATCCTTTGATCCAAAATATACAAGGAGTCTTCAAAATACCTTAAGAAATCTAGGATTGAGTCAGAAACTGAAAGACGTATTTGGCAACCCAAAAAAGGAAGTCAAGTTGATTGACTAACTACTTATTACACATTACGGTGATACCAGTTTATTATTTTCCCATAGCATGAAGCTATGATCTGAGATCCCCTTGCAACGAAATCATCGCCCGCCCGCAAAGAAGTGTATTATGCCGCTAGGTGATTCTTTCACAGGTCAATGGACAGTCTTTTATGTATACAGCATATTATTCAGTTTTACAACACCCCACTCCCAACCATCCGAACTCTACCCTAACCCAAAAGAAGTAGAAAGTCATCAAGAACCTCTAAAACGCCTAAAAGCAGAGTTTGAACTGTTTTCATATTTTTTAGTTTTTTATTACTACTGCGACGCCACTGAGACGATTTCTAAAAATCATAGGCGTTTTCTATCCTCGCCACGATAACGCTATGGTTCAAAATATCGGTAAAATCAATTCAATGGTTTACCGCTTCACAATACAGATCTATCTGAAGTAATACTCGTATGTATACATCAGAAAATTTCCTTGGTCTCTGCAATAGACAAGGAAATATACGGATGGACCTAACAAAGTGTATTATGCTGCTAAGTCTTTCTCTCATACGTCAATGGACATCCTCATTATGAATACAACACATTTTTCTGTTTTACAATCCCCCACCCTCCACCATCCCTACAACCAAAACGCCTAATGACATGGTTTTAAGAATATTTGAAATTTTTTGTATTTTGCTAATTACTACGCCGTCCATGAACCGATTTTCAAAAAAAAATTACAGCAGCATCTACTACAATCCCACAGCATATCGCTAACCAAATTTCATCATACTATATGCAGCGGTTAGCGAGATTACGAGGGCAGGAAGACGCCAACAGACAGACAGAGCGACAGATAGGCAGACCGACGCAAATGAGTGACGTGGATTTTCGTTACGTAGATACCATAAAACGTAAGCATGTTATCTCGAAATCGAACGTCGTTGTGATCACAATAGGTGCATACTCCCCTCACCTATTAGTGTGGGAAATAAAAGCGAGGTTAATACTTGATTGGTGTGGAATGGATGAAATTCGAAGTAGTGATTGTAGTGAGCTACATAACTCAAACTAGGTGATCGATTAGGACTAGGTTTAAAGAGCGTATTGCGCATATTTAAAATATGGCAGAATAGAAAAGTGTAGCGTAGCAGCGCCGGTACTCTGTAACATAAAAATATGTTTCTATCACCATGATGACCATGACGATCGGGCAGCTTCGGGTGTCTACCACGAAGTACCTACTACGCTTACATATTTACGGAGTCACCCGATCCTATAGTACATAGTGCATAGAGACACGTTTCTAAATTACAGAGTACCGACACGGGACATGTGTTCGAAGGTAAACGTAAGCTAGATTTTAGTAATTTAAAATTAGGTCGTAGTCCAGTAAACATTAAGAAACTAGATATATGAAAGCTTGCAGATAACAAAGAGGTCGGGCAACGTAAAGAATAGAGACTCAGGGCCGATAGAAAATAGCCCCCTAATCGCTTTGGTTTCCTAAATATTACATGGCGCTTTGACAGGTAACAGAAGTAGGACATATTACCTTTGGCTGCACACGATGGGTACCAATAGCTTTAACCAGGAGTGAGCTTTTAAGGCCCGGTCAAACAGAGGGCGTTCCAGAACGGGGCGTTACGGCGTTCTCTAACAATACAACGGAACGCTGTAACGCGGCGTTGGAGAACGCCGTAACGCCGCGTTCTAGAATGCCCTCTGTTTGACCGGGCCTTGAGTTCATCTATGATTGAATCACTAGACATCTTGACCAAAATTGCGCAACGTTTTTGCTCAACCATGCCGACTCTACACTAGGCCGGAGCCTTAGATGTGGCAACGTGGCTTAGCTGTCAAATAGTGGCCCTATAGTTTCAGAATAATTATTACATTTTATATGTATTAGAGTTCATCTCGGTTAATAAATTAAGAAAAATACTTTTTAGAACTACTACTACTAATACCACTTACATCTGATGTCTGTTTCATCACACTCAGATACTACAAAATAAAAATAAACGCAACCTGTTTCCTGCTGCCACTTCCAGTTCCACTTAAATGAACACTCAATTTACTATGTAAATTGTCACTTGAGCTAGAAAAATTCACTATTAGGTCACTGTGAAGCCATTCTTGCTGGTCTTGATTTCCCTTTCACTATCAAATCCTTTCGTAGGTATGCCCCAGACCATGCCCAGATGAGTTCTATTAACTGTATTTTTCTGTGATATTTGGGAGGTCCAGAAAACATTGTAGGTACCACTAAATTAAGAAACATACTTTCTAGAACTACTACTACTAATACCACTTACATCTGATGTCATGGTTCATCGTAGTCAGACACTACAAAATAAAAATAAACGCAACCTGTTTCCTGCTGCCACTTCCTCTTCCACTTAAACAAACACTCAATTTAGTTTGTAAGTTGTCACTTGAGCTAGACAAATTCACTATTAGGTCACTGTGAAGCCATTCTTGCTGGCCCTTTCGCTATCAAATCTTTTTGTAGGTATGCCCAGATGAGTTCTATTAACTGTATTTTTCTGTGAGATTTGGAAGGTCCAGAAAACACTGTAGGTACCACATTGTGCTTTGAAATAGGTTTTATCCTTTGAAATGTTTGTAAATTATTGTCTTGATTCTTATAAATATAACCAGCCCTTACGAGGAACACATTTCACCCACTTCTGTTTATGTCCTTTATTGGAAGCACAATTGCTAGTGCAACTTGATAGGACACACTTTGCAGGCATCTTTTTATCTTTATAGTTTTATTTGTGCAGGCAAATAATTAGAAACACATTAAAAATCACCTTCCACTCTTCGTTCTTACTCTGGAAGGTTATGTTGGTATGTCCTTTGTTGGAAGCACAACTGCTAGTGCAACCTGGTACTACACACTTTGCAGGCAACTTTGTATCTTTATAGTTTCATTTGTGCAGGTAAATAATTAGAAACACATTAAAAATCACCTTCCAATCTTATTGTTTACTCTGAAAGAATTACACTAATGACACAAGCTCGGCCCCCGATTCAGTGTTGCCATATTTCAATGCTCCGGCCTAGTGAGTAAAGTCGGCCGTGGCTCAATCCGTCATACAGGCCTGTTTGGTATAAACAATGGAATGCTGTAACGCCGCGTTATAGAACGCCCTCTGTTTGACCGGGCCTTCATTATAAACCGTTTCAGAGACAACTACTCAATTTCTTGTCTGAGCTGTCACAGAAAATGGCTGACACTAACCACTTGACAAACAATACGTCCATTCTATCATTACGCAAAGCACGTACTAGTAAATAGCGTAGATGTGCAACGTAGTTGAATGTAACTCAGCTGCTAGTTTTGCAAAACCAGATTAAACTTCTAATCAACGTTAATTTGAAAGGACATGCCATTGTACATCAAATCCGCTAGGATTCAGTGTACGCTGTAACAAGGCTTTCAGTCTGTGTTTAATCCAATTTCAACTGTAGCATATTAATAGGCTGCTACACTCTGGTCGTTGGTTAGGTGCCCCCAGGAAACTTGTGATCAGAGCAGAAGTGAGAATGCAGACAAAAGCTAGGGTTACGCGAGGTTACACACGGAATCCGTAGTTAGGTGATTAATATTTCGTTGATCTTTGCCCTTAAGCAAGTGGTTCAACGTATAGAAAACTCAGGCAACGAGCTGTACATCAACGAGCTGCTGGAAGTAACATCTAATCCAATCTACAGCTTCGCAGATGACAGTACATTAGTGTCGTGCATGGAACCAGGCAAGCCACTATTATCCCAGGAGACGGTACGTCGGCGACAGCAGCATGCCTCACAGATCAACGGAGATATCAAAACAATTGTCGAGTGGGCATTAGCAAATAAAGTACAGTTCAACGTACAAAAAACTCAGGCGACAAAGAAGTCTCACGTTGGCTTACCAACTGTGGAAATGGAGGGTTACCCAATAGTCGAGTCACCTTCCGTCAAGCTTTTTGGGATCAAAATTAAGTATTGTATTGCTAAAACGGCATCTCAGAAGCTTGGAGTTTTGTTCCGCTGTAGGAAGCTGTGTACACCAGAGCAACTACTGCTGCTCTACAAGGGACAGATCCGACCATCGCTGAAGTATTGCTCCCATGTGTGGGGATGCGCTCCCAAGCACTCTTAAGCTTCTGGACACTATCCAGAACAGAGCAATTAGACTAATCGATACGCCTAACCCCACAAAGGACTTCCACAGCCTGGAACATCGAAGAAGGTTGACCTGTCCCTGTTTTGCAGATTCACCGAAAGATGTTCGAGTGAGCTCTCCCAGATGACAACACCAAAGGCTGACGGAACGAGGAACACTAGAGAGGCTTTCCTCACCAGGTCGAGGTCCCTACCCCTTGAACCAGTCTCCTCCAACATTTCTTCTTTCATATCTAACGTGCACCGACACTTCAAAGTTACATATCAAACAAAACATGTATAACAATAGATCTATAGGATCGCAATGTAAAACAGCTAAAAAGCAAAAGGGGACAAGCACAGTTCACAATCTACTAACATAATTTTTACAGTCTTCCGCCAACAAATAATTGCTCACTTTATTTTTAAACACAGCAATTTTATTGAAAATCTTGACAGCATTTTAGGAAAATGGAAGTCTTGTACTTAGGGACACTAAAAAGTTCAACATTCCTTACATATTGATATCGACGCCGGCCGAACAGCCCAAGGACCCACAGTTCAATTTCACACTTTATGCTGGACTGCGTCGTGTCTAACCACTTCACTTTTGTGACCATCTGCCATTACAAGGCGCCATTATTTTTTGAGCAGTGTCCATAGTAACGTAAAGGTGTCTCATATATGAGATAATTTAGACAAAATGTTCCTAGATTATTCAAAAACATTCAACCACGATTGTTCATGTAACACCTGTGTGGATATTCTAGGAATTTACCATTTCGAACGTTTAAATAATATTCTATAAATATTCTTATTATCAATGGAATTTTGTCAGAATATTTATAATGTCTGCAATGAATGTGAACAGAATAAGAGTATTTTCATATCATTCATTGCCATGTAGGCATCAGTACTCTAAAGCATTAGTAGGGTACAGAGTAAGTACCTACAGCTCTAAATTGCAATTAAGTTGACGTATTCCAATGGAGTTTTCTCAGATTGAATATTCATAATGTCTGTAATAAGCACGAACAGAATATTTTTATATCATCTAGTGTCATCTGGGCACCAGTACTCTAATCAGATCGTCTCTGTTATAGTAGGGTGCAGAGTACGTACTTACACAAAACAAAACAACTTTGATACTTTAAACCAACAATATTTATAAATATCTCTAGTATACATTGAGCTAACCCAAATGTAAAATTTGGTTGCCTTTCTAAAGATATAGGGTTCTCAACTTCAGCCCTTTTTGGTTTTTATTTTATTTCAAATTTTCAGTCATTTTGGTATTTTTCAATTTTCCTGCGTATAAGCAACCTAGCAGGCCATGAAAAATAAACAAATGCTCATTAAGATGAAAGAAACCAACTAACTTGATTTTTTTGAAGATTGTGAAAATTCCTTACAACACAGCTCCAACCGTAGTCAACAGCGGTAAGATATCTAATGTCAATGAGAAGCTGGGGTATGACAGAAGTGCCTCTTTTTCACAGCCTACCAGCTATTGAGGTCTACTAGAGCTTAACAACTTTCCAAAACGAAAAAAAATTTTGAAACAGAAGGAAAACTACCAGCGATTATTGCTCACAGTCTAGCATCTCCTGAATGAAATTTGACATTCAATTGGATAAAAGAATTAGACATTTTCGTTTCGTTAAGGCAAAAGTATCTCTAACTGGAGCCCTCTGAGCATCTATTGACATGATTACTAGAATTTTGTATTACTCTATGTTGTGATTGTGTTTATTTTGATACTTGAAACCAACAATACCCACCAACAATTTTGATACTTTAAACCAACAACATTTACAAATATCTCTAGTATGCATTGAGCTAACCCCCGCAGATACTTTATCAAGCAGAAAATCGCCAGTGATTTAACGGCGCGAGGACGTGAAAACCAACAGGTTTCCTTCACGTCAACGAGTAGGTGACCAATTCGAAAAGTCGAAGATCACAAGTCCCTATCGTCAACCTCATACCAGCAACAATGTATCTCTTTCATCAAATACGAGGATCTGATTTGCCAAGAGGCACCAAGCAGTTGTTTACGAGAGCCCCTTGCTATATAGCGGACGTAAATTTACACTGCAGTGCAACCTCCGCAAAGTTCCAACTCCAACTACCTTAACTTATTTTGAGTGGCATGAGGTGTACCGCAGAATTGCAGTGAAGTTTCATGCGTATATCATGGGGAGTTTCTATCTCGGTAAAGCCTATTAGGAATGATCTCAGGTTAATGTACTGTCACTTAAACTATGGCCTGAAACAGATGGCCTCGTAAGTATCCGCAACTTTGGACTAGGTTAGATGCCAGATAGTAATTACCAAAGGAGTTAAAGAGAATGAATGTGTAGGTTCCTAAGCAGATATTTGGATCAACACACACGTAAAAAGAGATTCTCAATTAATTTTCAATACTCATCGTAAAGAAATATGCTCTGACCTAGAATATAATTTTCTTCACAACTAAACTTCATTACTCTTCGACCAAGTATTTCATGAAGTTTTATTAAGGGTATCTATTTTCCAACTGAACACCTATTACTTAGATCAAGGATATAAACAGTTTGAGAATTGTGTAGTACCCCTTTTGAGAATATGATAATCTTGGTTGAAGCACAGACCTAGTCATTTTACCTGTGTCTGTATGTTATGTTGCTATATTCTCATGAAAGCATTGTTGTGCAGCTGTAGTTATGGAGACCTCACACAGATGTTCTTATGTATGCAGCAAGTATGTGGTACATAATTTATATTTATGTAAGAATAGTTTGTGATTGGAATATAAATTTACAATTCAATGTTTTGTAAATTTCCTGTAATTGGGTTATACCTGTTGGGAATAATTGAGTGAATAAATAAATAAATAAATAAATTATAGCGGACCGGTGGGCGTAACATATTCTTCTACTTCGAAAATACATGTACATATTCTTTATATTATATGGTAGTCTGCATTTTTCAAGATAAATTTGGAAAAATACTATTTAACGTAGAATTAATTAATGCTTATACAGATACCCTTAGATGCTTATTTAAAGAACACTAAAATCCTGAGCTGTTTGCGCCAAGATTATGAAATGATTTAGTCAATATACAGGGTGGACCAATAGTGACTGAACGGAAGATTGTGGGCTTACTAAAAAATATTTCAGAAATCTGTCACTTGATCATGGTAGAGACCCTTGAGGGCTATAAAATTATAATATTTTCACTTTAATTTTGATGTTCATACAGGGTGATTCATATTAAACCTACATTTTTTGAATGGAATCCTCTATACAGGGTATTAATTAAGTATGTTAACAAACTTTAACCACGAATAGTACTCCGAAAAATAGAAAGAAAATGTCATATGAACATGGGTCCGGAAATGCTTCCTAAGGGAGCTACGCCCCTTTGCATGGGGCACCCTGAAGACGGTTTTCCCTCGATATTCTCGAAACCAGTCATAACAAAATTACGAAATTAGGTAAGATGGGTAAACTTTTGACGCTGAATCTGATTCTGAATTCAGAATTTCATAATTTTAATCAGAGGCGTATCATGCGGGAGGAGCTAAGGGTGAAAATAACCCCATTTTCTGAATGGTAATTTTTTTGACATTTTGATTTTAGAATATGGTATCTCAGATATTCCTACGTAAAAATGATCTCTTGGTACATTACGATAGGGCTAACCGTTTTCGAGAAAAATGAAAATTATTGAATACAATAGCCTGCATCGATTCAATAATTTGCATTTTTCCCGAAAACGGTTAGCCCTATCGAGATGTACCGAGAGACCATTTTTACGTAATTTTTTCTATTTTCCGGAATACTATTCGTGGTTAAAGTTTGTTAACATACTTAATTAACACCCTGTATATTATTACATATTTGGATTCCTTCTAGTATCATGGAACTTTAAACGGACCATTTAGGCGCAAATCACAATTTTTGGTATAAATAGGTATGAGAAAAAAGTTGAATATCGGAGCGGTTATAAAACCTAGAAGGTTGTGACTTTGCGGTATGACCAAGCATTAAACGCGTCACCTTATGTCAGATGGTTAAACTTGAATTCTTTTTGTAGTTGGAAGAATCAGTAGATTAATTAAGGAAACTTCAGTCGCAGATATCTTGATTTTTTTCAAATGGGAATGCCTAATTTGGTTTATAAAATCAAATCTAAAGTTTGATTGCCTTTCTAACGATATAGGGTTCTTAATATCAGTCTTCTGGTTTTCATTTTATTTCAAATTTTCGGTCAATTTGGTGTTTTTCAATTTTTCTGCGTGTAAGCAACCTGGCAGGCCACGAAAAATAAACAAATGCCCATTAAGATGGAGAAACCAACTAACTCGATATTTTTGAAGATGAGCAACAATCGCTGGTTGTTTTCCTTTACTTAAATTTTTCTTACTGACTTTGTAAATTTTTTAATAGCTAGTAGGCTGTGAGAAATGAGCATTCTTGTTATCTCTAATTTTCTGGTTGAAGCGAATGTGTTGCAAGGAATTCTTATGATCTTGCCTCGTTAGTCTAGTTCGTTTGTATCTTTCTACTAAGTTGGTTGGTGTCTTCCATCCTAACGGCCTTTTGTTTATTTTTCATGGCTTGGTAGGTTGCTTACAGGTAGGAGAAATAAAAAACACCGATTTGACTGAAAAATTGAAATAAAGTGAAAAATAAAAAATGAGATATTGAGATATTGATATTGAGAATCCTATATCGTTAGAAAGGTATCAAATTCCACATTTGATTCTATAAACAAAAATAGGCATTCCTATATGAAAAAAGTTATCTGTGATTCAAGTTTCCTTGATTAATCTACTGATTCCTCCAAATACAAAAAGAATTCAAATTTAGCCGCCTGACCTAAGCTGACCCTGTTCATGCTCAGTCGTACCACAAAGTCACGGCCTTCTAAGTTTTACAATCGCTGCGATATTAAATTTTCTCCTGATACCTGTTTATACCAAAAATGGTGATTTGCGCCTAAACGGTTCGTTCAAAGTTCCATGGATAATACACGTTACACTAGAATTCACCAAGGAATCCAAATATGCAATAATATATAAGGGGTTCCATTCAGAAAAATGTAAGTTTGATATGAATCACCATGTATAAACGTCAAAATTTAAGTGAAAATATTTCTACTTTATAGCCCTCAAGGGTCCCTACCATGATCAAGTAACAGATTTCTGAAATATGTTTTAGTAAGCCCACAATCTTCCGTCCACTCAGGATTGGCCCACCCTGTATAGTATACTTACAAGTGATATATTTGTTGCATTGGTCTGAAGATTATCGTAACTTGATTTAAGATTTCGGTATTCCTATCTTCAAGTCTTTCCAGTTTTTGAATTGAAAATATTTACTTAACATAACCCTACATGATTAAAAATATTACATTCTTGGTTCAAGATTATTACAGCTTTGCGCTTATGACATGCTTGAATGAAATTATATATTCTTCGTCCAAGAATTTAGTTTTATGTGTGTATAAATAAGTCCTTTTTATTTCTATACGAATACTTCAGGGATAAGTGCATCTCACTTTTCCTCAAAGACAAAGAGAATATGCATTGTAAATGCTGCATCGCTAAGATCAGCAAAGGCCTGTAGCAAACTGCACTTACAAGGAGTTTAATGCTTCTATTATTAAACCACCTCACACAAAACCTGTTAAATTTCCTAAATAACATTGCTGCATCATCTTGAGAGGGAATATGAAATTAAAGTGTACTTTGCTAGCCACTTAGAGCGTCATAACATGCTGGAGCTCAGAAAATCCACTGCCTTGAAGCCATGTTGGCAGGGTGGCTTTCTGGGGTTTTATAATGGTATTTGAATCAGAATTTACAAGGGGTAGTAGAAGTGTGAAGCTTTACGGCTTTATTAATTTTTTTAAAGTAATTATTTTTACAAATTAAAGAAGAGAATGTTCCAGGAATGGGAAGCAGAATGGCAGCAGTATTGCTTTACTAATCCTACTAAGTATAGAAAAATACAGATCACTATACCACTAACTTATTTGCACAACAGCTTTAACATACCCATGAAATATATCTCCATGATTACTCGAGCAAAAATCGTCCATGGCTCCTTTCCATCGCACTTGTCCAGACTTCATCTTATCCCATCAGACTGTTTGTCTGTTGGCGTTTCGGTAGGCTCGTAATTTCAGTAACCGCTATATGGATTGTGGTGAAATTTGGGCAGCGATATGCTGTAGGGTCTTAGTAGGTAATGCTGCTACAACTTGAAAACCGGCTGATGGGCGGCGGAGTAATTGAAAAACGAAAAATTCCGAATATTATTCAAACTTCGTTTTTAGGTGCTGTTTTAGGGGTCTTTGATCATTTCCTACCTTTTTTTGTGGGGGTGGAATAGAGGTGGCAGGGGGGAGATAAACATTTGTTACATTCCTAATTGGCTGTCCATTGCCTACGAAAGAAAGGCTTAGCAGCATAATACACTTGTTTAAGTCCACCCAAACATTGCCGTGCCTATTACAGAAACCACAACACTTTTCAGGAGTTTTCTACTGTATACATACGAGTATTGCTTGAGCTCGTTCTCATTGTTATGGTAGCGAGGATAGAAAACGCGTATGCTTTTTAGAAATCGTTTCGGTAACGGTGCAGCAATTATCAAAATACTATATTTTCTACTTTTTGGGTAGGAGTGAAGTTGGGATGGTTGGCGGGTGGGCGGTTGTAAGCTCAAAGTTCTTTTTTAGATGATTTTGGGGGGTTTCTGATCGTTTCGTTTTGTCCAGTTGAAGCGTATAAAATAAAAACCGTGTCGTCCTAGTCCCTACGGAGAGAAATACAAGAAATTATTTTCGATAATATTTGTGTTGGATGTTTTTTTGCGGTAGGGCCGACTATTGCAAGAGGATGTCAGAATATAGCTTCATGCTATGGGAAAGTAATAAACTGGTATCATCATAATGAAGTAGTCAGTCAACTTGACTTGATTTTTTTTTTGATGTTTAAAGTCACCAGACTTTAGGCTCTCACCGGGCATCGGTTCATCCAGTTTCCGACATTTGCAGAACAAAAAACGTTTTGATGCTGGTAATTTGCATTTTCATGTCCTTCCCATTGTTTTTCAGAAATACACAAACGCAAGTCGCCGGCAAATTTACTGACGTGATTTAAATTTCAATTACGGCTCGGCTTCTAGCATTTTAAATTAATTTTGACCTTTGTGACTGAAGAAGCGAACATTCATCACGAGCGGTGTATCTGTACTCGAATAAATGCGCTGACATTATAGAAGCGGAATTGTCTCTCTAATTTCTATAGCGGAGATTTGGAATTCCTTTTTACATTCTTAAGTAGACATTTTTAGTAATAGTATTGCTAGACAAGCACTTCGATGGTAAGCGTAGAAGATCATAATTTCAGCATGATTTTCGAATTTGTCCTCAGTGTCGCTATAGAGTGGGTTTGTTTACCAACTAGCGATATTTTTTTTGCTATTATAATGACTCTGGTCAGAGACCAACAGGCCAGATCACTTTGCCCCATCCTTGTATAAGGAAGGGAAATTTTAAACTGTATTAAACATAGGACAGTGGAACACAAATCATAGCTATGGAATAGTAGTTAGTATTTCATTTTATGTTTTCTTGTACTTTTCCTTTTTTTATGTTTTTTTATTAATTTTGTTTTTGTTTAGCTATTATTACTTTTTTTCAATTTTAAATCTTTTCCTGCCTCTTAATATACTACAATTGTTGAGTCGAGCCATTCTTTATACAATTTTTTCTTATTTAATTTTCTATCTAAATTAAAAGTTTTATTTTTACAGTACAATAATTATAAATTATTTCATATGTTTGCTGGTTTTCGCAGCCCAGAATTAAAGTTATACTAGTTGGAAGTGCAAGATGAGTAGAGAGATTGAAATGCATTTGAGTGGTTTCTTCTGTTGTATTTAGACACTCCAGAAGACAATGTTCTAATGTGCCGACCTCACCGCATCTACAGAACGAATCTCCTCCTAACCCTATTCTTGATTTATGTTGTGGGACCAAGGTGTGAACTAACATATCTGAAAGGCATGTAGAATAGTTCATTTAACCCCCAGCTCACCCCTGCCTCCTTGGAAAGGCCGCCATTTTTGTTTTTCGATACAAAAAATACCATGTTGGAAAGAAAAATTTGTGTTTTTGTATCCAGAGGGCGTACAGATATAAATATAAAGAAATTGTAATCAATGGTACTGCTTATCCTATAACAATAAAGCAAAGCATACAATTTTAGACCAGAAATTGAAAAAAAATTAAATGTGAATTTTATTAAAAAAAATTACATTTTCCAATTTTTCCCGAAAACTAGAAAATGGTCCCACAATCACGGCTCTAGGTTAAAAACCGTGAAGCCTATTGGTTTCACTTTGACACTATGGTAAGCAATGCTTAAGATTAATCAGCGGCGGCGCGTCGGGGGAGCATGGGGGGCCGCGGCCCCCACTTTTTAAGAAGAGTTAAAAAAATTAATAGGAAATTTAGTTTTTAGATTAGATTTTAGGTTAGTGTCCATTTTTTAGCATTATTCAATTTTATTGTATACGGACATACCTATTTTTTATTATTACAAAGTAGATTATAACTACACCCCATGCACTACTGCATTATTTTCCAATTTCTAGCACTATGGACCTTTTATTCTTATCATTTCAATCTCTCTGCTCCGCTCTTTCTCCTTTCTCTCTCTTTCAAAATCATACGATGCGTTTTCGTTTTTTTGCTTGCTTTTTTGTTTCAATCTTCAATGTGTGATGCAATGTACTGATTGTACCAAATTTTCCGCTAACCTGATTTTCTGTCGCTTAAATGTCTGTATACTACTAAATATTCTATAGAACATGTTTTCGAAAACCAATGTTTTTTTATGCTTTTTTTTATTACGAAAATGTTACGTCTCAAACAAATGCTCATTTTATTTATCTTAGGTTAATGATGAAAAAAACTGATTTGTATATGAGGTCAAAAGCACTGCAAAATATTAAATGAAATAGAGACTTCATTAATGTACGAAAAGATGTGGGGTGTTATTTAGAAAAAAGTAGGGGGTAAGCTTTAGGGGTTGAAGTAAAAAAAAAGGTTTTGAAAGCATGGTATGGTAGGTCATTTGGAACCATTGGAAGGCCCACTTAGTTTTCTTTTCATTTATTTTATTTATATTATGCTTATAAATTTAAGAAGAAAAATAGTTTTTGTATAAAATCAAAGGTACCAGAAGATTTTGAATAAATTAACGACTTAATTTATGTAGGAAAAACTATTAGGTACTATTTGAAAAAAGAAAGTTGAGGGTGAGTTTTAAGGGTTGAAGTACAAAAAAATGTTTTTTACTATTTTCAAACACTCCACTCAGTTTTCGTTTGAACATTTTTTTGTTACGAAAATATCACGTGTCAAGGAAATTTAGGGACACTCTACATAATACATATTGGTTGTTTTAGGCCCCCCACTTTTTCGATGCACGCGCCGCCCCTGTGATTAATGAAACAATAAATTATAGCAAATGGGTTTTTTTATTTTTCTTCTTCTTCTGTCTTTAGTCCTGCTACAGTTTATGCATCGCATACCTTTTTTTTCTCTCTCTCTCTCTCTTGCGATATATGTTAAGGGTCAAGTGAATTCCACACAAAACGAGCAGCCATTAATAAAATCTCTTACATTGCGCCCAGCGTTTTGCTCTGATTTAAAAGTCCCTTGCATTAAAGTTAATTTGAACAAATTGCTATTTATGGGGATACGGTGTGGACCACTGGCGTTCCTAAATTCTAATAATGCACTCTATATGAAATTACATACCAGGCACCATGGTCTCTCTGAGTAATCCTCCAGAGAACAAGGGTTAAAATTAATTTAAACCCCTCGCTCTCGTGGCATTCAGTTTTAATAGAAGTCAGATTATCTTTTTATTAAACCGACGCTTCTAACTTGAGAAATTTACATATTTTGATTTATGGCATACGCGGGCGGTGCAAAAAAAACATTACTGAAAGAGAAAATGGAGTAAAGTTTATTGGCCCACACAGTGACGACACTTTTTTTGTTCCAGAATATTTTAATACGTCCAAATTATAAATGCCTCAAATTTCTAATATTTAATATTTTGAAAATTTTTAAAGTAACGAATACAGAATACCATCTGTTGTTTAAAGTTGTAGACAAGGGCTAGTTGTTACAAAAAGTCTGGTTGCGACATCCATTCTCTATACAATTTTGAGTACAGAATTTTGATTTATACTATCTTTAATCGTCTAACGTCCTCAGTTGAAATGTCAAACATGATCAGAGACAGAAAAGTCCGGAATAGCAGATGACGTGTGGACCGAGGATCACAAAATTATTTGGAAAGACGCTAAGGTTGATGAAAAAGAACCTCACTGGTATCACCAAAAATTCAAAGAGGCATCACCAGCAACAAGAATGTATACAGCAAGCCTAGTGCAGAAATTAGATGAATATGGCAAGCTCCTCATAAGAAAGATAAAAAAACTGAAATTGGGCAGGACAAACTTGGACACAAACGTGGAATGCAGTGACCATCGAACGGAAGTAGAACACCGAGGCGACCAGTCAGAACAACTACGAAGAACGACCCGTCATCAAGAACTAACGCGCTCAGCAGAACTCGGCGCCAACCAATCAGAACAAGCCACGAAACTAAAAGCGGCACGTCACCTAGACGACAATAAATAGCAACAAAAGGAATATGTCCAACATTCACTTGTAGATGATTGGATATAGTAGAACAATTGAAACGTATAGACAATGGAACTCCAAAACAGATCTTATGAAACAGATAATCATATCTGGATATTTATCTTTATACTATAATCCTTTATACTTATTCTCTAAAGGCCAATTTCACAGATCGTATTACAGTAGTCATAATTTTAAAGTGGAGGAAACAATAAAACGAACAATGCAACAAAATTAGTAATACAGAGTATTAAAATATTAGCGGTCCGAGAAATCAATACCCAGATATGTGGATATATTTCAATCATAGATAAAGCCTCACAGTAAATTTGAAAAAAGCCCAAAAAGAATAATTTTGTGCTGGGCATCAAACTAATTCACAGTGAGGCGAAAATATAGAGTTATATATAGATACAAAGTTAGTTAGGATTGTAAGAAAGAAATAACTCATATCGCAACAAAAAGTAGAATTATAAATAATACTGCTAGAAGACCCTAGAAGAAATACATGGCAAAGCTCAGGAAGTTTGAGTACTATACATAAAATATAAATCAACATATTGGATGGTATTAGCTTATGCAAGAAAAAAATTTGAAGCGAGCCATTTGGTTTGGACTATCTCATATGTGAAGTCAAACTTAGCTCTCGTTCCTTTGTTGGCTCCCTTATTTTCCCTTACCGTGGTCCTCTGTGTGTGTGTGAATAAAGCCGCCATGACAGACCCCTTGGCGTGAAGTGTGTGTCCCCGTTTTGTTGCTATAACTTCTTTTTTCATATTCCGTGGTCGATACAGGTATAACAAAGACTTTACGTTGAGATGAGCCGAATTTTCTGGGTCGCATCTTTTAGCATACTGCTAAGGCCAGTTACATATACAAAAAAAATATTGGATGTTTTTACACTACACGTAATGCATATTAAATAGAAATTTAGATGAAAAATACTTTATCTAGTAGCAAACAATGGGAAAGAGATTATAATGTATGTATCTCAATCAATCAATCTCAAGTATTGTTTATATGATGTAATATATATGGTATATGGAGTGTTTCAATTAAAAGTGTTTATAGATTTCATAAATAAATTCAGGCTATCAGATCACTATTCAGATCATTATATAATTTATCCTTAAACAGTCAGGTGCACTACTTCCTATTTTGGATTTTCGATGTAATAACAATATTAACCAAATATCAGGAGTTGCTCGGACATTTTCGCAGGCTCTGATCAAACCATACTGTAAGTCTGGTGGTTATGATCATTGGATCTCTAGCTGGAATGAGGAATACGCTGCTCTCTGCTCTGCGCAAAATACCGGTGTGCCGTGCGGCGGCGCATATCCTAGCCTCCAGAATGCAGAAGGTAATCATCCTTGAGTCGCTTCATCCACTTAGGGCGCACGATTCGCCGACCCAGTGATCGCTCATCTCACGGTGTGAGGAGTAGTCACTGGGTAATGGAATGGCAGCTCGGTGTGTCGAAGCTCAGGCTGTTTGTTTTCAAATATACAATAATAATATCGCCTTTATTTTGAAAAAACCAAGAGGGACACGAGCAGCGAAGTTTAGCTTTGGTTACTCTTACACTGAACTGCTCCCTTATACTTAAATATATGGTCCGTCCCTGAATTTCCTTGACACATGATATTCTCGTGACAAAAAATGATTGGAATGTTTAGAAGTACTACAGGATCTATCATATCATGCCTTTAAAATATTTTTTTTTACCTCGACCCTTAAAACTCACCCCCAACTTTGTTTTTTTAAATAGCATCCAATAGTTTTTCCTACAAAAATGAAGTACTCATTTTACTTGAAACATGTAGTACCTTTAATTTTATACAAATAACTTATCTTTTTCGTAAAGTCATAAGAATGGAATAATTAAAATAAGGATTTGTTTGAGGCATAATACTTTCGTAATAATAAAGCTTAGAAAAAGACATTTGTTTTCGATAGCATGTATTATAGGTCATCCAGTACCCTTAAAACTCAATTCGTTTTGTTTTTATCTGCTTTTCTTGTCAAGGGAAGTCTTATTTTATGTATGTTATGCTTATGATTTTAAGAAAAAAAATAAGTTTGCGTACAAAATCAAAGGCACTGCAAGATTCTAAATAACATAAGGGCTTAATTTGCGTAGAAAAAACTATTTCGTGCTATTTGAAAAGCAAGAGTTGAGGATGAGTTTTAAGGGTTGCAGTACAAAAAAATAAGCTTAGTATGATAAACCTAAAGTACTTACAAAAATTCCACCCAGTTTGCGTTTGAACTTGTATCTGTTATGAGAATATCACGTGTTAAGGAAATTCAAAGTATATCGTTTTTGCCGCGTATTTTAATTGTGAATATCACCGATTGTGTTATTCTTTCATATATTGTTAAAGACATACACACACATCTCTAAAATCGGCAAACAAGGCCATGGTAAATTTTTTTGAATGCGTTTATGCATAACTGGTTTCGAGATAAACCTATCATACATCTCAGAACCTTTTCTGAACCACGAATTCATCCTATGACAACGCACTCAGACCTCAGACATACACACCATATCGCAATCTTCTTCCTAGATCGGCATGATAAACTATCAACAAGTGATCATGTCTCAATCTCAATACAAACCTCATAAGAAATGCTGTAGAATGCAACTTACTGACTAGCGATTGACAGTGAAATTTTTAACGTAGGCATCGATATAATTACATTCCAAATGATTTTACACTTTCAAATGTTTTTGTGACAATTATGGAATTTCCAAACTTCAATGTGAGACTATCACACTCTTTCTGTCTATTTTAAAATCTTAAAGCTACCGTTTTACTTGCATTCAGTTGAAGAGCATAATATTATAATCAGCGACTTGAACTGATAACTGTGAGGTTTTAGTATGCCGAATAAAACATGGACAGTTGGTGCAAGCTGTCTTTTCGCCCGATAAGGACTATAAAAGCCTTCTCTCGTCTGAAGAAGATAGTATCTTGAGCATATTGACCATTAACACCTACAATAAAGCAAGATTTCGATGTTGACTGGAGAAAGCAGTAAACAGCACATTCGGAAGAGAGTACTCTCGCTCATAAATCGCAAGTTACTGTTACGGGCGCCATATTCCGAAAATATTAAATTAGGAATATATATTTCTGCCGGCAGAGAGTCGTCTTCCCCGGAACATGAAATATTTTACGTCCAAAACGTGCCTCCGTGGTGCCAGAGCGGCGATGGGAACACCACAAACTTAGACTTTGTGACACAGCGGCGTCGCTGGAAGACGTATTCGCTAGCTCTGCTGTTGATTCCATGAACTGGTTGAAAATTCGTAGTCATTAAAGACATTGAACAGATAAAAATGCACTGTACTCCATATAGCTAGAGTATTGCCGACACGAATAATATCAATAGTTTTGAGAACTGTAGCTCGCCATCGTTCGCGATTTACTGTCAATTTAGTGGCGCTCTTGATACTCATATCCAGCAACTGTTTTGTCGTATCCACCCAGCGTGTAGGGGAACGGCCACGGCGCCGCCCACTCGGAGCGTGACCCTGAACTACAAGTTTCTCCATATTATCGCTTCTGTGAATATGTCCGAAGAATATAGGCATTCTCGTCGGCACAATGGAGGATAGTTTTTTTGCATTACCGAGCTCATCCGGCATGGAAACGTTAGTTCGATGGGCGGTATAAGGAACTCTCAGCATTTTCCTGCACCTTCATATTTCAAAAGCATCTATGCGAGCTCGATCTGCCTTTTTACAGTCCAAGTTTACGAGGCATACAAAAATATGGAGAACACAAGAGACTGAACCAGCGATATCTTGGTAGCTTTAGTACTGTTGTGGCCACGCAATATTTTAGTAAGCTTTGTCGTGGCCACACGTGCCTGTTGAATGCGAAGTCGAATCTCACTTTCACACCTACCCGAATTGTCGATGAAAGAACCGAGGTACACAAAACTTTGAACTACTTCACAACGGCCTATTGACTTTATTTTTTGATGATTATCATACTTTCTTTCCACGATCATAACCTTGGTCTTGTTGTAGTTAATACCAAGACCATACGCTGCGCTGTGTTGTTCTAAGATGTTTAATCGAGCTACTAGTTCTTCCTGAGAAGCGACAGTAGAGGTTGTGTCGTCAGCAGTTAAGTTGGATATTTTGCTTCCGCCAATAGTTATACCGCCATTCCAGTTGTTCAATAACTATCTTCACAAATTCAGAGTAAATGCTAAATAACGTCGGAGATAATACACATTTCTGACAAACTCCCTTTCTGGTTGCTGTTTACAAATTACCATCAATTTTTACACGAGGCGAGCTAGACTCATAGAGTTGCTGTATGAGAAATACTAAGTGGTAAGGGACTCCCATAGAGATAAGGATTTCCTACAGTTTAAGCCACTTTACGTTATCAAACACTTTAGAATACTTCACAAAGCAGACTGATAAAAACTGGAAAATAATGCTCTCTGGCTTTTTCAATAGGTAGCAATAACCTCCAGGAAAAATATTTTATGAATGGAGTCGAGATTCAAACATTTACTTAGAACGATCTTAAAATTATAATAGCCAGTGACCTAAAGTGGGAAACCCATAATTATTAAGACCATAGTAAAGAAGGCAAATAGTTTAGCTTACCTCACATGAAAAGCCTTTCACGATTACTCGAAAGAAGTGACTTTAAAAAGAGAGAGTCACTAAAATTTTTACTTCCTTAAATAACTTGAAGACTTCAAAAGCTTCAATTTATGCACACCATGCGGAACAAAACAGTTCGTCATGATCTGATTGAGACTTTAAAGTGGTTCCGTGGGTACTAATCTTGTGAGAACATTTTGGGGATTAGAACAAATTGACAGCTCTGGGGTAACGCTAAGAAGTTAGAGAATGAGAAAAAGAGTAGCGTACATGTGGAACCGCCCTCAAGGGTTAACTGTAAGTGTAAAAAGTGTAAACGGGTTCAAGACAAAAGTGAACAAAGAGTTCCAACAAAGAAAAATTGATTTTATCCATTACACTATTTGGCCAATACGTGAAGTATGAGCTGTTTTTACATTTTTAGTTTTTTCATTATTGATGTGCCACCAGGATTTATAAAAATCATATGCGTCTTCCATCATCGCCACGGTAAGAGTGCTGTGTCTAAATTTAACTAAAATGAATTCAATCATTGTTACCATGTTACAGAAAAAAAAACGATCTAAAGCAATACTAGAAGGTATATTATGATCTCGTACATCAGAAAATTCTAAGTCCCTTGGTTTGAGCAATAAGGCAATGTCCGGATGGACCTAAACAAGTATATAACTACTCTACGACTTTCTTTTACAGATCAGTAAACGGCTTATTATGAATATAATAAATTTTTAAGTTTTACAAACCCCCACCCCCTAACCACCCCAGTTTCACTCCCACCCAAGAACAAAGTAGAAAATGATCAAGAAATGCTAAACGCCTAAAAACGAAGTTTGAGGAATATTTGAAATTTTTTGTTTTTTTGCTAATTACTCCGCCTCCTATTCGCCGATTTTCAAAATTATAGCAGCATTACCTACTACGACCCCACAGCATATCTCTACCTAAATTTCATCACAATCCATACAGCAGTCACTGAGATTACGAGACTAGTAGAACACCAACAGACAGTCCGCTAGATGGACAGACCGACAGGCCTATAGACCAACAGACCAACAGATCAACAGACCTATAGACCTACAGACTCGCAGACCCACAGACAAAAAGCGTATTGTCTCAAAATCGAAAATTGTCTTCATCACAATACTCCCCTCACCAATAGGTGTGGTAAGTAAAATTGTAGATATTGGAACTTGGAGCCATACCTATTCATTCCAGCTACGCCAGTGCTTTTCCAACTAAGGCTTTTCTTACCTCACCTTAAGACGAATATAATTTAAGCAGTCGAAGGAAATGGAATAAATTCTCTCCTTTCAGTTCTTTCCAATGTAAACGACCCAACGAAAAGAAATACGAGAAATATCTAGACATGAAAGGAACGACAACATCACCTGAGAACAGTTATTGACGGAAGAAAAGCCATTGCGGTATCTTCCTAACTGGGTAAACATCGTTATTCTTGAATTCTGTTATCAACGTGTTCCTCAAATGCTAATAGTTTACGTCAGTTCAGGTTGAAGAATGAATCACATCTAATTAGGAAAAATAACTTATACCCTCTGAATATCCACAAATATCGTTTTCAAGCCTTCTATGCGCTCTAGACCTTTCCTGATTTTTGTGGAAGAGATAGTTTGGTGTCATATGAGAAAACCCCAAAATGTTGTTTACTCATAAAGGACACTCCATTACCATCTGACACTATGATTTATGTTAATAACAACATGTTCCTCCAATTCTAGCGGTTTTAATCAGTTCAACGGAAACCTTTTCTGTTACCACAAATATCGTTTTCAGGCTTTATCTGGTTTCTGGAAGTTATCCGATTTTTTGTGGAGGAGGTAAAATTGGTTTGGGGGGAGGAAGGCATATGGGGAAGCTTCAAAGTATTTTTGACTCGCAAAGGACTCTTTCGTTAGATTATCTGACAAGCCACCTTCCTAGCTGAGTAAACATCGCGATTCATGAATTCTGTTATCAACATGTTTCGCGAATGCTAATAGTTGACGTCAGTTCAGGTTAAAAAATGAATCATAGATATCAAAAAAACGTGTACTCTCTGAATATCCACAAATATCGTTTTTATGCCATTTATGGTTTCTAGACCTTTCCTGATTTTTGTAGAATTACAATTGATTTGAAGAGAGGGTGTCGTATAAAAAAATTCCAAAATCTTCTTTAGACTTGAAGGACTATAAATTACCACCTTACATCGTGGTTCATGAATTCTGTTATTAACATGTTCCTCCAATGCCAAAGGTTTTCATCAGTTCAACGGAAATCCTCTGTGTTACCACATCAGTTCAGACTAAAGAATGAATCACGGATTATTAGAAGAAAAACGTATACTCTCTGAATATCCACAAATATCGTTTTCATGCCATTTATGGATTCTATACCTTTCCTGATTTTTGTAGAGTAAGAATTGCTTTGGAGGGGAGGGTGTCATATGAGAAAACTCCAAAATGTTCTTTACTCTTAAAGGACTATCCATTACCACCTTGCATCGTGGTTCTTGATTTCTCTTATTAACATATTTCTCCAATGCGGTTTCCATCAGTTCAACGCAAACCCTCTGTGTTACCACAAATACCGTTTTCAGACGTTGTCTGGGTTCTAGAAGTACTTCGATTTCTTGTGGAGGAGGTAAAATTGGTTTGCGGGGGAGGGGTGGCATATGAGGAAGCTTCAAAGTATTTTTATCTCGCAAAGGACTCTTTCTTTAGATTATCTGACAAGCCACCTTCCTAGCTGGGTAAACATTGCGAATCATGAATTCTATTATCAACATGTTCCGCGAGTGCTAACGGTTGACATCGGTTCAGGTTAAAAAATTGCTCACAGATATTAGAAAAACACATGTATCCTCTAAATATCCACAGATATCGTTTTCAGGCCCTCTATGGGTTTTAGACCTTTCCTGATTTTTTTGGAGAGGGTAAGGGTGTAGTATGAGAAAACTCCAAAATGTTCCTTAGTAATAAAGGACTGTTTGACAAGTCATCTCCCTAACTGGTTGAACGTGGTGATTTTTGAATTCTGCTATAAATATGTTCCTCAAATGCTAATGGTTTACAACAATTCGGGTTAAAGAGGGAGTCACGGATAATTATAAAAAAAAAATTCGGAAACCCTCTGAATCTTCCCCTTTCAGGCGATTTGTGGGTTCTAGACCTACTCTGATTTTTGTGGAGGAGATAGAATTGGTTTGGAGGAAGGCTTGCGCATTGGGAAACTCCTCATAAAGGACGCTTCATTGCTATGTGACAAGCCATCTCCCTAACTGGGTAAATATCATGATTATCAAATTCTATTATCAACATGTTCTTCGATTGTTAATTATTTACATCAGTTCAGGTAAAAGAGAGAATCACAAATAATTATAAAAAAATACAAAAACCATCTGAATATCCCAAATATAGTTTTCAGGCGTTTTTTAGGTTCTAGACCTGCTCTAAGTTTTGCAGGGGAGGTAAAATTGGAGGGATGAGTCCAAAGATATTAGTGTCTTGAATACTGGGCTCTTACATCTTAGGGTAACTAAGAAAATCTTCATCATCTTCAATGCTTTCCATCATATCTAGAGTATTACAAAAATAATAATAATTTATTTAGGAGAAAGATGCCAAATGTTCATTAACAGATGCCAACTCTTTGGTTATAATCAGCTCTTTATCTCTCCATTTACATGGATTAAGTTAAACCACTACTAAACAATGATTATTTGATAACTCAGAATTGAAAAATGATTTTTTTTGCTGATCTCGGTTTACCTCTAATCTCTTGGTGATCTCGGATTGAACAACCTAGACTTAATGTTTGGTGTTCAGAAACGTTTAGTCACTAAATTGGTCGCTACTGTGGACTGTATCTGTCTCTGTAGAGTAGGGAGGGCGAGTAGTCCCACTGCACCTAGGCCACAATTGGCCCATTATGGACAAGCCGCTAGGGGACATCTCCCTTATGTGGGCAGGTGTACGCCAAGACTCGTCTAACGCACACTCTCTAATAGAAGATTACTCTGGCCACTCATATATGACGTTCTCCACAGTTTCGGCTTCGCCTGCACACATTCCTGAGTTGACAGGGGCCAGTCAGGAATATCTTCTGTGATACTTAGGTTTGACCTGGTCATCGATAAGTCTTATCTTATGATGCCGTCTCCTTTCAAAGGTTGTCGGTCCAAATAGCTAACGTAGTCCTAGGTACGGCCATGCAAAAAATGTCAAGTGATGAGCAACCAAACCATCTTCGGATGTCTTTCAATCAAGAATTTTGTCGTCCACCGACAGACCTTTTCCCTTTGACTTTTCCTCATATAATCAATCGCAGAAGTTCGTACTTTTCCCCTCGTATGATATGACCTATATAAACCGTTTGTCGTTCCTTGATGGTAAGCATGAGTTCTTTTTGTTTCTTCATACGATTAAGGACTTCAACGTTCGTTATTCTTTGAACCCATGATTTTTTGAGTATACGGCGATAAATGTACATTTGGCGTCGATTTTTTTTCCAATGTAGCATCTACAGTCCAACTCTCACATCCGTACAGGAGAACCGAGAAAAAGTAGCATCTGACCATGCGTATTCGAAGTTTTGGGCCGAGATCTGACCTTATGAAAAATCATTGCATACTCATAAATGCCTTTCTGGCCTGTTCAACGCTAAGTTCGCTAAGTACTTCTTAGATATTGTCATGCCAAAACCTGTAAGCGCTTTTTTGGCAAATCGGGATCTTTGTAGTTCTTCACATCGTTTTACTATTTGAGTATAGGAGTCTTTTTGTCTATTTCCGCAATTGTGGTTGTAGACATTTCAGAAAGGTTATACATGATCCTAAAATCATTTGGTCAGCAGCCTTTCTGGCTAGACCCTCCGCTATATGGTTGTCTTTGTTGCTGTTGTGCCCTTTAATCTACCGCAGGATAATATTGTTTTTGTCTGAAGCATGGGCTAAAAATTGGTGGCACTTTTTGCTAGCCCTGACGTGATGCGAGGTCTTTTCAGAGACAGAAGTCTGCTGTCGGTGCAGATTACTACAGTCTTGTCAGACACATATTTCCTGGTTAGTTCATTTGCAGTTGTCGATAGCCAGCCAGTTTCGTGTGGATGACACTGGCACTTTTCACCTACAGCCCACTTTGTTCTTAGGTGTGAACTGTATTTAAGGAAGAGTCTTTTACTCAACAACTCAGCACGAGGTCGACTGTACCATCTGTATATCGATCCGGGATGAGTTGCTGCGTCAAACTAAGGCGACATCCTCCATCTTACAATTAGAGCGTGTTTCCTTTCAAGGCGTCCAAGACCACGTAAACAAGTAATGACATTCAGTAAAGCCTGCCCCTTCGTAGCATCTGAGATCGGACCCTTATTGGTCGGATGTGTTTACGTTGCTGGGAATATATGCTTGTCGAATATGAATTATTTCTTTCAGTGACAATTAGTATGGAATATGCCGTTCCATTTGAACTTTGATAGATGTACAGTTAGGCGCATTGATGCTAGAATCAGGCAGAATCGCACAGCAACCTTTTGTTATGCGAATCAGTGGGCACGCAAGCGAACATAAGGCTGCACAATGAACAAAATATATCGCAAATTTAGTACATACAAAATTAAAGCATTTTACCAAAAGTCAAAATTAAACTGTCAAGAATTTGTCGAAAAATTACAAAAAAGCTTTACTAATTATTGCTACGGTCGTAGATACACTATAGTATTCCACTCGCCTTAGCGCTCTTTGAAAACTTTGAAAACATTAATGTATGGGCGTAAGGTACCGTTCTACCTAGAGACAATTTACAAAAAATGTTTGTCGTTCAAAATGGGGTGTTATGAGCGATTTCACTTCTTATGTCGGAGGATTGTGACCGAAAAAACAATTTTGAAGTAACAAGCATTTTGGGCATTTTACGAAAATCTGTTCAAAAATAAAGAGATACAATATTTATTTAAGGGACGGGGGGCCGTTGAGGGTCTTGAAAAAGCGTTAGACGTGTGAACTTTTATGGTGGAGTACATTTTTTAGCGGTATTACATAACGTTTCGGGGATCCGGATTACCTACTGGATCCTCCCTTTCTAGATACGTGCCTGATGGGAGTGCCAGTAATGATGCGCAAAGTTTCCCATTACACATAACCTCATCAGTTCCTAATAAATTAACTAAACAAAATTGTGGAACAGACCAATTGATTGGCGGATCTCATGTTGTTGCACTTGACATATCGAAATTCTTTGATAGAGTGTGGCATGAGGGACTTCTGGTCAAGCTTACTGATGATGGACTACCACCTGGCCTGAGCCGGTGGCTGAAGGCTGTTCATCCCCTACACTGATTCTGTTGTACATGAATGAGCTGCTGGAAATAACACCCAATCCAATCTGTAGCTTCACAAACGATAGTACATTAATATCGTACATGGAACTAGGCAAGCCTCTATCATCCCATGAGACGGTACGTCGGCGACAGCAACATGCCTTACAGACCAACGTAGATATCAAACCAATTGTCGAGTGACGATAAGTAAATGAAGTACAGCTTAACGTACATAAATCTCAGGCAACAACACTCACAAAGAAGTCTTACAATCGCTTACCAATTGTTGAAATGGAGGGTCACCCAATGGTCGATTCACCTTCCATCAAGCTTTTGGGGATCAACATCAACAATAACATGTCCTGGCACCACCACGTCGTTAGTATTGCTAAAACGGCATCCCAGAAGCTTGGAGTTCCGCTGTAGGAAGCTGTATACAACAGAGCAACTACTGCTGTTCTACAATATAGTATGTGAACTAACCAACATAGTACCTTGCTGGGTACTTTATTTGAAAGGTGACTTTCCAGTAGAATAACCAGGCGTTTTGATAGCTTGTGCACTATCCAGCTTTATAAGCTAGCCAATGGTAAACAGGTAAACACTCTTAACTTAATAAAATATAAAAGACCTATGAGTACACTAGCGTCCCAAAAATTACGTTGTTGTATCTCACCTCCTCCCCTCAGAGATGTGTTTCTGATCCAGCACTGTTTGCTACCAAATAATAACCAGCAAAAGAATTAACGGCTCAAAAAGGTGTCTAAGTTAGCTGGGAATTGTCAAACTTTTCTTAGTAACCTCGTATCCAGAACACTTTCTCTTTACAGCTAGTCTCGCGCTGTGCTTGTTACGATTAATTTATTACAGACGTAGACGGTGACTCAACACAGATAGTGATTAAAGATAAGAATGATGTTCATCAACCTTCGATAGCTCAGTTGGTAGAGCGGTGGACTGTAGTGGAATCAAAGTTGTAGACATCCATAGGTCGCTGGTTCAAATCCGGCTCGAAGGAAACTTTTTTTTGTTTTTAAGAGTCTGATTAGAAGGTATTTCAATCTTTTTTACTTTTATTAAAACGAATATTTTAGCTTGCCTAGGAATAATGGATGATAGATGAAAGTTGATGACTCATATCAATTATTAGGAACAGTAGATTCAAATATATAATAATTACAAACGATTGACAACTTAACCACACTCCACACTTCTGTTACTAAAATAAATACTGTCCATTGTTCGAATAGCGTTTGACGTTTCATAGCCACCTTTGCAGTTGTTATGGCGTATGTAGCTATAACTATACATTATCTAAAGAGTTCTTAGCACCGGCTCGGTCGTAACTTCACTACTGTAGAAGATAGCGAAAAAAGTTGTACATAAAAGTCGTAACCACGGATATGCTCCTTGCTCAAAAATATTTTGATTTATACAGGGTGATCCATAACTACGTGGTGATGCAAACATATTTTTTAATGAGACGCCCTCTATATTATTCCATTTTTGGATTTTTCTGATAATTTGTCTTCTTACAATGTCAGGTATTATGACATTATACAGAGTATTTCAAAAGTTATGACGATTTTTATATCCAAATCGCTGTCAAACGAACGTACCGTATATCAGAAAGTAATGAGTCAAAAATTATTTTTTTTACATGAAATGATTAGAAATATCCTCTAGTTCTAAAATCGGCTATAAAAAAAGCCCGCGACGCATATTCGTATGCAGGGTGATATAGAATGCAAAATCCAGATTTTCTCTTTTTTTTAATTGCAACCCCCAATATTTTATTGTATCAAAGAATTGCTCTTAATATGCTTTTTCATCTTTGTAAAGCACTTGTTGTACCTACGTCCATCAGTTTCCGAGATATTTCGATTTTTCGGTAAATTTAAAATGTAGCTTCTATTTGTGTACTGAAATTTATTTATTTTGAGAAAGTACTATCGAATTTGTTTTTTATTCAACGAACAACTAAATTATAAGGTCATAAAAGTATTTGAATAAGTCAAATCCCAAAATCATCGGGATAATAAGGTCAAGTATGCTTAGGAAACAATTTTATAGGCGTAATGCATAATTATCAAGCAGATTTATCAGGTAGGCTTTGAGAAATTAACAGTTTTCATAACTTGCTCAATAATTCCGTACTGTGTGAAAAACCAGCTTTAAAAACTAATTTTTTCGTTGAGGGTATTTAGGAGAATCTACCTGATAGATCTGCTTGATAATTATGCATGACGTCTACAAAATGCTTTCTCAGCACACTTGACCTATATTATCTCGTTAATTCAGTGTTTTGGCTTGATCAAGTACTATTGTGGCCTTATGTTTTAGTTGTTTGTTAAGCAAAAATAAAATTTGATAGTATTTTCTCAAAATAAAGTAATTTTAGTAAACAAATAGAAGGTAGGTACATTTGAAATTTATAGAAAAATCGAAATATCTCAGAAACTAATAAATGCAGCCGTAACAAGTGCTATACAAAAATGAAAGAGCATGTCAATGCAATCCTTTGGTATAATAAAATAGTGGGGGTTACATATAATAAAAGAGAGAAAATCTATATTTTGCATTCTACATCACCCTGTATACGAATATGAGTCGCGGGCTTTTTTATAGCTGATTTTAAAACTAGAAGACATTTTTTATCCATCCGCGTAAAAAAAATGATGACTGACTCACTTATAGATCTTTATAAAGAAAGCAAGTCTTGCCATCACACTCCATCTACCTTTAAGACTGTTAAATCTACCATTTTTTTCCAAACCTGTTTTTCAGGGGCGATATTATAGCGAACTGGACCTTTTTTCAGAAAGTCTGTTATGAATATATTATTGCACCGTTCTATAGTACCTATCTTCTTTTCTGCAGATTTGAGAAAATGGGAAATGTGTTAGAAAAAAAGCCATGTACTATTTTTTTTTCGATCTGCTAGTCTCAAATGGCAATTACTATATTCGTCGTCTTATGTGCGTTTTTGCTTTTCTTACCTTAGTAACCAGCGACCTTAGCAACCTTGGTAAACAAAGTTGCTTACCTCGTTAGTTTTGTATCAAGCGTCATAGTAATAAAAAAAATGGATAATCGGAAGAAGAAAGCGTAGAAAATTTAGCTGCAAGCGCCGAAGATTCTCTCCCTTCCATTATTTCAAAAAGTGCGCTTATCAAAATATGTATGCGGCCTATAACAAGTAGTGTAAAACGAAGAAAACTGCAAAATTGACAGAAAACAGTATTTTGGCTTACTTCAATAGTGAATTGAAAGCTTACAAAAGTTCTTCATCATGGACCAAGCACTCAATGTTACGAGCAACAATCAGCACGAACGAAGCGATAAATATAAGTACATTTCCCAGCGTCATTCCTTACCTTAAACTAAAGGCAGAGAGACACAAACCGAAAAAATGTTTCACCCTAAGTAAACAAGATAAGTTTCTACAGGGTTATTCACGTTTTTCGACACGGAGCATTATGGCTAAAGTATTTGATAAAAAAGAAAATAATAATTTCAGAAGGATAGAGACCCATAAGGGCTACATTTTAAAAATATTTTCATGTTATACAGGGTGTCCTAAAAGCACGAAATGTATCAAAGTTATGTTTTTTTAAATGAAACACCTCATATACTATTGCATATTCAGATTCTTTGAACCGTTTAGATGTAAATCACCATTTTCGGTATAAGTAGATACCAGGAAAAAATTGAATATCGCAGAGATTATAAAATTTGGAAAGCTGTGACTTTGCCGTATTACTAAGCATAAAATGCGTCAGCTTTGATGAGACTATCAAATTTAAATAACGTTTATGCTTGGAGAAATCAGTCGATTAATTAAGGAAACTTCCATCAGCGATAACTTGATTTTTTCAAATGGGAATGCTTAATTTCTTTTATACGGTTAAACGTAGAATTTGATAACATTTCTAATGATATAAAGTTGTCAATATTAATCTCAAGTCAAGTCACAGCCTTCCATATTTTATAATCTCTGCGATATTCAATTTTTTCCTGATATCTACTTATACCGAAAATGGTGATTTACACCTAAACGGTTCGCTTTAGGTCTCATGTATGATACATAACGTCACACTAGAATTCAGCAAGGAATCTGAATGTACAATATTGGGGTGTTTCAATTAAAAAAACATAACTTTGATACATTTTGTGCTTTTGAGACACTCTGTGTAACATGAAAATATTTATAAAATGTAGTCTTTATGGGTCTCTATCCATCCGAAATTATTATTTTCTTATTTATCAAATACTTTAGCCATAGTGCTCCGTGTCGAATAACGTGAATAACCCTGTATATGTAGCAGATGAAAAGCAATATCTATTAGGCAAGGTATGTCTCAGTTGAGTCCAACAAAGTCGTGTCCAATAAAGTCTGTAATAGGGGCACGTCCGCCTCGTGCCCCGTGGATCTGCCAATGACTTTATGGGAGCAAATAGAAAGCTTTGTCATCCTTCGACCAACAGGGAGCCCGATGTTCCGCACCTGATGTGATAGAATAGCCGCTGTTTGGCTGATGCTGATAGCATCCACTAAGAGTCAACAGCAGCGATCAGTGTGGTGGGGATGGCGTTGCATACCTGGCCGTCCTCTGTAAGTGAAGGATCTCGTTGCCTCCCAATCAAGATCCAATTCTGCGCATCCAAATAAATTACGTTCCGGCTTTCCGGACCGGCATCGCGCTCCGGTAATGGAGGCATAGTTTGTCGTGATAGAATTTAACCAGACGTCACACCACGTCCGCATGGCCGAACCAGGTCGCTGGATCGGTAAGGGCGGCTACACATTCTGCGACTAGGCAATGGAGGTAGAATGCAATGTACAGGGTGTCCCATTTTGGCACTTTTACGGGGTATCTCGGTTATTTTTGAAGATAGAGAATTGCTGTTTTTGCAGCAGTGTACTACTTTATTGTGAAACTAAAGATTCCGTCAACAAAATCATCATGGCCCTCCTGGTTTTTGAGATACAGGGTGAAATCGAAAACTATCGATTTTGGGACCACCCTCGTATCTTGGTTCTCTTTTATCTTATTGAAAAGTTTGAAAAAGGGTCTTATAGGATTTTTTCCGTAGAATCCAGTGGTGTAGTTGGATGTTTTCTTTCTCTAACCATTTTTTATTTATGAAGGAAACATATATTTGTTTAAATGGAATGCCCTGTATATTATTTTTCAAGTCAATGGGAAAGAATTCAAAATTTTCAAAAATATATATTAGTATTAAGTTATTTTGAAAATTGCGCTCCAAATTTGGTTTTTTCATTTTTTACTTTATTTGTAGCAGTAGGCCAAGGTTAATCAATTATAAATAATAAGCATCTAAGCAGTTATTACTCTACAAGAGACTTCCTGCTCAAAGTCGAAAAGAAAGAATCAAAATACCTTTTTCTTAAATAATAATGTGTCATTAAAATGATGATTGTGTTATTATAATATTGAGTAGATAGTGGGCTTATGACTCATCTATTAAACAAAAAAAATCTGTAAAAAAAATGCGAGACTGTCAGTTCTTATTTATATTTTTATTAAATATAGCTTTGTTCTTTCTGTGTTTTTATTTTAATTATTGTCAATTTTCTATAATAAGGGCACCTTAGATACCCAGAGGGACAGCAACCGTTTCCAGATATATTTGCTCGTCTAAAAATAAATAGGTACGGATCCTTTATTCAACCACGTCCTAAAACTTATTTCAAGGAGAATAGGGAGCAAAGGAAAACAAACGTATTAGGTTACATAGAAGCAACGCCTTCATCATCTTGTAAGTACATAGAAGAAGCTTTAGTATCAACTACAGAAAGAATTCTAAAAAAATACAATTACCATCCATACAAGTTCAAGATACTTCAACATTTGTACAGGATCCAAGTTTGGGAATATTTAATAGCCATAACAGGAAGGAGACCAATAATTCTTTTAAATGACATTAAAAGAATAAGAAATTGTGCCAGATTTGCAATCGAGAAAATAGTCTCCAACTTGAACCAACATCTCTAAAAGCTCCTTGATGTTTTTAGTTTTTATTTTGATTCAAATTCAAATTTAAAAGTATGTTGATATTCTTCAGATATAATGTTGTTTGGTTTTAAGTAATGTAATAATGGTCTAAGTAATATTCATTGAACATTATCGCAAATAGTAGTTAATAGAATAGCGCATAAAATACAATTAAATAATTGAGTTAGAAGTATTTAGTATCTTGTACCTTAATAATTGTTTACTTGGATATTGTTTTCAATAGATTAGTCATGGCCTACTGCTACAAACAAAGTAAAAAATGAAAAAATCAAATTTTGAGCGTAATTTTCTAAACAACTCAATACTGATATATATTTTTGAAAAGCTTGAATTATTTCCGATTGACTTTAAAAATAATATACAGGGTATTCCATTTAAAAAAATACATATTTGTTTCATAACTGAAAAATGGTTAGAGCAAGAAAAAATCAAACTACACCACTGGATTCTACAGAAAAAATTCCATAAGACTCTTTAGAAACTTTTCAATAAAATAAAAGATAACCGAGTTACAAGGGTGGTCCCAAAATCGATAGTTTTCGATTTCACCCTGTATCTCAAAAACCAAGAGCGCCATGATAATTTTGTTGACGGCATCTTTAGTTTCACAAAAAAGTAGCACACTGTCGCGGAAGCCGCAACTCTCTTTCTTTAAAAATAACCGAGATACCCCGTAAAAGTGCCCAAAATGGGACACCCTGTACATCCCTTATATTTAACAAGGCAAAAACTAAGTACAACAGCAGAGACTAGCAAATACCGGCAGTACAAAAAACTTCTTTTACTTATACAAAGTTATGAATACTTATTACCAGTCAAAGACAATATACAGGGTGGGCCAATAGTGCGTGGACGGAGGATTATGGGCTTACTAAAAAATATTTCAAAAATCTGTCACCTGATTATGGTAGGGAATCTTGAGGGCTATAATGTAAAAATATTTTCACTTAAATTTTGACGTTTATACAGGGTGAATCATATCAAACTTAAATTTTTTTGAATGGAACCCCCTATATGTTATTGCATATTTGGATTCCCTGGTCAATTCTAGTGTGACTTTATGTATCATACATGGAACCTTGAATGAACCGTTTAGGCGCAAATCACCATTTTTGGTACAAGTAGGTATCAGAAAAAAATTGAATATCGCAGCGATTATAAAACTTAGAAGGCCGTGACTTTGCGGTACAACTAAGCATGATTTGCGTCACCTTACTTCAGACAGCTAAAATTGAATTCTTTTTGTACTTGGAGAAATCGGTAGATTAATTAAGGAAACTTGAATCACAGATAACTTGATTTTTTCAAATGGGAATGCCTATTTTTAGTTAAAGAATCAAATGTAAAATTTGATTACCTTTCTAACGATATAGCATTCTCGATATCAATCTTTTCTGGTTTTCATTTTATTTCAAATTTTCAGCCAAATCGGTGTTTTTCAATTTTCCTGCGTGCAAGCAACCTAGCAGGCCATGAAAAATAAACAAAAGCTCGTTAATATTGAAGAAACCAACTAACTTAGTAGAAAGATGCAAACTAACTAGAGCAACGGGGCAAGATTATGAAAATTCCTTACAGCATATTAGCTGTAACCGGATATAATAGCGGCAAGATCTCTAATGTCAATGAGTAGCTGGTGTATGACAGAGGTGTTTTTTTTCACAGCCTACTAGCTATTGAGGTCTACTAGAGCTTGACAACTTTCCAAAACGATTAAACATATTGAAACAAAAGGAAAACTATCAGCGATTTTTGCTTACAGTCTAACATATTTAGAATGGAATTTCACATTTAATGGGATAAACAAAATAGTCATTTTCGTGCTCAAACTGGAGCATTCTGAAAATCTATTGAAATAATTGCTAGAATTTTTTAATTAAGCTATATTGTAATTGTGTTTATTTCATGTAGTTTTCTGCAAACTGAATTACGTTTTACAATTTGCAATTCAAGTTTCATATCCGCGATTTTGCTAATAAGTAGAAGTACCTACTAAAGAATTTGAAGGGTTCCAGTCAGAGATATCATTACTTTTGACTATCGGAAATGGCTACCTTTTTATAGCATTAAATGTGAAAATTTGTTCAGAAGACATAAATATTCTACTGCCAGCAACAAACACTAGTAGTTTTCTTTTGATTAAATATTCTTTTACTGACTTTGAAGATTGGCTGATAGTACACAATACGTTAGTCAATGCTAATAGCTAGTAGGCTGTGAAAAATGAGCGTTATTGTTACCGCTATTGTTTCTGGTTAGATCTAATATGTTGTAAGGAATTTTCATAATCTTGCCTCGTTGCTCTAGTTAGTTTGCATCTTTCAGCTAAGTTAGTTGGTTTCTTACATATTAACCAGCTTTTGTTTATTTTTCATGACCTGCTAGGTTGCTTGCCTGTAGGAAAATTGAAAAACACCGATTTGGCGGAAAATTTGAAATAAAATGAAAACCAGAAAAGATTGATATCGAGAATGCTATATCGTTAGAAAGGTAATCAAATTTTACATTTGATTCTTTGAACCAAAGTAGACATTCCCATTTGAAAAAATCAAGTTATCTGTGATTAAAGTTTCCTTAATTAATCTACTGATTTCTCCAAGTACAAAAAGAATTCCAATTTAGCCGTCTAACCTAAGGAGACGCGTTTCATGCTTAGTCGTACCGCAAAGTCACGGCCTTCTAGGTTTTATAATCGCTGCGATATTCAATTTTTTTCTGATACCTACTTATACCAAAAATGGTGATTTGCGCCTAAACGGTTCGTTTAAAGTGCCATGTGTGATACATAAAGTCACACTAGAATTGACCAAGGAATCCAAATATCCAATAATATGTAGGGGGTTCCATTCAAAAAAATGTAGGTTTGATATGAATCACCCTGTATAAACGTCAAAATTTAAGTGAAAATATTTTTACGTTATAGCCCTTAAGGGTCCCTACCATGATCAAGTGACAAATTTTTGAAATATTTTTTAGTAAGCCCACAATCCTCCGTCCACGCACTATTGGCCCACCCTGTATAAACTGCTCAACTTAATCAAAGTAACGCTTCTTTGGATGCTTTTTTCTCCGCCTGTATATTCTCGATGAAATTACGGTTTATAGTGGTTATAGCCCTGAGTTTTCTCTACACAGTAGTGTGATTTGCGTCGCGATCACGTAAAATGTGCCGCTGCTAAGACAAGTAGAGTTACTAGGAGCTCAAAACAAAAGTTGCAAGATTTTTGCTGCAAGTTTGACAATCAAATTCATGTTATGAGTTATGAGCCACTTTCATTATTCTTTTGTACTGCTCAGACGATATGAGGTTCCCTACAACTGCTTGTCTCATCGTAGCGATGTATGTGACCCCCAGGGCTCCGACCCACCTCTACCTCCGCGACCCTGCATTAGAGTGAATATAACCGTGGACCAATGACGGAACCTTGAGGTACCCCACACTCGCCCTATATCTAGCATCACACCAAATATGATTTTTTCGACCTTTTGCGAACTAAGAACTTCTACCGCCTGAACTAAAATTAGATATTTCAATCTAAAACAAGAAAAAACGTCACGATAAAGAATGGCATGAATGATGACTCGTGTGTGGGGATACCTAATATATGGACAGGAGCGAATCGATACCATAATGAGCCTTTTTGGCTTCTATGGAAAATCTGGCAGGTCGGTGACCCAGCACGTCAATGCAAATAACCATAAACAATAACCCGGAAGCATAAAGCGTTGCCATTCATCAATCTTCTGGAGACAGGATATACCAGGACGCTGCGCTGGCGCTGGGCTGGAAAGGAAATTACTGTACGCTGCAGCCTCGATTTTTTCATGGAATTTGCCTGCAGAAGCTGACACGTCATATGATTCTATACAATAGAAATGCTTGACCTTTGAATTGTGATCAAAATAATTGTGTAAATACCGGTATAGACTACACAAAGTCTTTTACAAGACTTGATTCAATCTCTAGACCATAATTATAGACTGAACTAAAAATTCTCTCAAAATTGGAACAGCAACAGGAATTTTCGATTTTTAAGGCAAATCTGATGATCTATTTTTTTTTTTTTGATTTTCGTCAAACGAGACTGAAACTAAGCACAGCGAGTGGATTTGTAATCAGCTCCCGCACCCTCAAATTACCCAAAAACTCGAGGTTTCACCTTAAAAGAAATCCCAATCCAAATTTTTTTAAGCAAATCAGAAGGTCTGAAAGATATGAAATATTCTATGTTAGTCAAAACGATACTGAAGCTGAAAACTGCGACCGGATTTGTAATCAGCGCTCTCAAACTATCAAAAAACAAGAGGTTCCATTTGAGTAGAATGCCAAGCAAAGATTTTCGATTTCTTAGGTAAATTTGAAATCTGAAAGATCTGAAATTTTTTATTCTCGTCACACGGGACTTAAACCCAAAACTGAGATCGAATTTGTAATCAGCTCCCCAAGTTATCCAAAACGCGAGGTTTCATCTTATTAAGAATCCAAATAAAGGTTTTAGATTTCTTAGGCAAACCTGAAGATCTGAAAGATCTGAAACTTTAGATTGTTATTAAACGAAACTGAAACTCAAAACTGCGTCCGCATCTATAATCACCACCCTTAAATTATCAGAGACACTAGGTTTCATCTTAATAGAGAGCCACATAAAGATTTTTGATTTTTTGGGCAAACCTGAAAATCCGAAATTATTGATTTTTTTCAAACGAGACTGAAGCTCAAAACTGCGACCGAATTTGTAATCAGTTATCCTTAAGTTATCGAAAATACAAGGCTTCATCTTAATAAAAATCCAAATAAAGGTTTTCGATTTCTTAGGAAAACCTGAAGATCTGAAAGATATAAAATTTTAGGCTTCTGTTAAATGAGACTGACACTCAAAACTGCGACCGAATTTGTAATCAACACCCTTGAATTATCAAAAATACGAGTTTTGTCTTAACAAAAATCCAAATAAAGATTTTCGATTTCATAGGCAAACCTGAAGATCTGAAAGATCTGAAATTTTATATTTTTGTTAAACGAGACTGAAACTCAAAACTGCGATTGGATTTGTAGTCAGCACCCTCAAATTATCCAAAACACGAGGTATAATCTGAATAGAGAGCCAATTAAGGATTTCTGATTTTTTTGGGCAAACCTGAAGATACCCTCAAATTATCCAAAATACAAGGGTTTATCTTAATAGAAAACAAGATAAAGATTTTTAATTTTTTAGGAAAATCTGAATATCGGAATGATCCGAATTTTTTTATTTTCGTCAAACGAGACTGAGACTCAAAACTGCTGCCGGATTTGCAATCGGCACCCTCAAATTATCCAAACACGAGGATTGATCTTTGTAGAAACCCAAATAAGGATTTTCAAGTTTTTAGGTAAACGTAAAAATCTAAGAGATCTGAAATTTTTGTCAAACAATAATAAACTGAATCGTTAAGTTGTCCAAAAAACGAGGTTCGATCTTAATGTCATGTCATTTCTTAAACTGCAAAATGAGTAAGCTGATTATTACTAAGTTCTATGTTAATAATAAAGTAACCAGAGTGCTAAAAAACATAAAGATTTTATTTAACTATAAAATATCAGCTTTATAACTTACAACGTGTGAGCTATTGAAAATACCGGAAACACAACCGGAAATGGAATACACACAAAACAAGTACAAGTAAAGAACATAGGCACCACGAAACTTAAACATATGTCACAATGACAACTGACAATTCAGACAGAGTTGCCAAGCTTCTTCTAACACCAGCCCTCAAACCTGACTGAATTGTTACACAAACAATATTATAATATAACTAAATTCATTTTCTTAACAAAACAATTGAATTTTTCAAACGTTAATGGATAAAGCAAGGGCTGTGACAGTACATGGAAATTTAAGTAAAGTATTTTGGGAAGAAGCTGTAATCACTGCAGCTTATATAATTAATCGTACACAATCCTGTCATTCTATTGTTGATAATAAAGTAACCAGAGTGTTAAAAAGCCTAAAGATTTTATTTAACTATAAAATATCAACTTTATAACTATAACACAACGTGGGAGCTATTGAAAATACCGGAAACACAACCGGAAATGGAATACACACAAAACAAGTACAAGTAAAGAACATAGGCACAGACATACATTGCACCACGAAACTTAAACATATATCACAATGACAACTGACAATTCAGACAGGGTGAGCTTTTTCTAACATTCTAAACAGTGGCTACTGGCCACAGATATGGACGGAAGATCAGTAGGTCAGATTAGATAATGATATACTTTTATTAAACAACATCATCCAATCAAACACAGTTCAATCGTCTCTTGCGAAACCGTAAGCAGAAAATAATCTCTCAGGCTGGTAGCTTAAGTCTGATTTACCCAAAGAAAGAAACCGAGCACAATGTTCATCACCGACTTCCGATGAATCCTCAACTGAAAAATCGTTTCCTTTTATTTCTACTATTTACCGGGCAACTTTACTTAACACAGACGGAAGTTTCTAAACAAGATTTATCGCCAAACCGGCTCTCCACAGGATCGTGGAGGAAAATCGGCGTGGACCAGCAGTATTAATCAAAAGGGACAGGTTTTGTCTCGCCAAGCATAAAGGGTATGAACCTGCTCAGGATCGGAATTTCCCAGATGTATTTCTATTCCACAGAAGGACATCAGTTCCTATCTTACTATTCCCACATCGATAGGAGATGGCAGTATTGTGATCGCGAAATTATGCGTTTCTTGGTAGTTTCAGGATATCTACATAACGAACGTCATTCATCCGTCGATCTGTCTGTTTGTCTGTTTCTGCTTTTCTAGCCTCGTAGTCTCTGTAAGTCCTGCATGGATTGTGATGAAGTTTGGGCAGCGATATGCCGTGGGGTCGTAGCATGGGCGGCGCACACTGGGGCAGAAAACCTTCAAACGTGGCAATAAATAGAAAAATGAAATTGAGTATACACGTCTCAGTTTACGCAATTTTTAAACGTCCCTAACCAGGGTATAATATACCATAAAAATGTTTGCTCTTACACTATCCCTACCGTCGCGAGACGCATCAGTTGATAATCTACAGCCGCGAAGGGATCATGAGAGCCAATTTCGTGCCAGTTATAATCTGCCTGAAAATTTTATTTAAGGAAGTATACGTGATAAAGTTACGTCCTACGATCTGGAATTTTCATGGTCAGGCATGTGCTGATTTTTCTGTGATTATGTTAGTAACTTATGTATACGTGGAGTCTATATAACGTCACTCGCAATAAAATGTTCGATGAATCGTATATTATACAATTTTTCTCGAAAATAATGACAATTTTAGTTATGTTCCAAATCAGATCAAGCTTTGAAGTTTAATTTCACTAGATAAGTGATTCATATTTAACACAAATCCATGCTATGTACTTGCTCTTTTGTGCTCCCTTCTCACAAAAACATTTTTTTCGATGTTAGAAAAAAAATATTTTTGAACTGATTTTTACAAAGTTCAAGTTTGTATGTCATTTGTTCCAGGAATGAATTAAAATACTGTATTACTGAAAAGAAGAGGCCTATATGATATAAGTAGATCACAAAGTAATGGCATTGAAGACAAGTTAGTTTTTTTTGACTGCTCAATTAAGAAAACAAGTAAAATGTGATTAAGAGGGATTGATCAAGAGAGATTGAGGGACGTTATGATAAAATATATCATTTTGAATCACAATTTAAGTATCGCTGGTCGCAGGCACGTAAAATATATACTAGATTTCTTGAGAATAATATACAATGCCGTGATGAATTCATTACATGCTCAGGAAGCACACAACAAGGATTTTAAAAAATATTGCGAAAATTACGCAAGGAAATGTAGTCAAGTACAAACCAGCCAAGATATATTCAACGCATTTTTTCTAAGTTCTGATCCTCTTATCTCAAGCAAATAAGAACTATATAAGAAAAAACACAACGCCTTCCAAGAGAAGCTCTACAATCCAAGATGAAAATAATGATGATGAAAATGATGATGAAAGTGATGATGATGAGGGCGATGATCTCAGTATCAGTGAAGCTGACAGTTAAGACAAGGACAAATAGTTATTTTCTGATTGTAAATTAGTACAAATGGAAGCATTTTTTAGTCTCTTGACAATGTTTCTAGAAATATGCTCTTTCTTTTTTTATTTATAAATGCTTTTTTCTAGTGAAAACGAGAAATATATACTTGAGTTGTGTTTTATTTTATACTTTTATCACTACTAGATGTAAATAAAATAGCAAGAAATAATAATATAAAGTATCCTATTTGATGCCACATTTGAGCTTCTCCTGCCCCGCTGTGCGGCGGTGTAATTAGCAAAAGGCAAAAAAATCAAATACTCCTCAAACTACGGTTTTAGGTGTTTTAGGAAAAACTGAAAAATTTGTTGTATTCATAATGGGCTCTCCATTGTCCTGTGAAATAAGGGCCTAACTCAGGCACTGTCTGGGCACGGGTCTTTTCGAGTATATAGAAAAAGGATAGGACGGGTGATGGACGAGATATGCCTGCACTGCGGGGTGGAAGACACGGTTGAGCATGCTCTGTTTCTGTACCACACATGAGGGACATACAGGCAGGGGGCAAGTCAAAGACTGGAGGGTGAGCTAACTCCAGAGACGATAATCCCGCTGATGTTATCCAGCGTAGAGGCATTATACATGAGATGGATAAACGATCACAAAACTAGATGAAGATAAGAAAATGTTTCCTATTTGGTATAACCATTACTTCATCTCGCACTGCAAAGAATATCGTTCACGATGATGCCCGGTACAGGTAAGAAAGAGGGAATGGGTTTTAGCCGGTCGGGGCGTGGTGGCATGTCGGATGGACCCATTTTTGCGTCCGTGGGATATGTGATCAGAGGAATCAAGCTGGTTCAATGTCCAGCGGGCAGACTCTCTCTTGCACCTTCAAATGAGCGAGTGCTTGCGATCAAGCCGATTTCCTGAACCCTTTATAATGAAAAAAGGGGCCAATAAATTACTATTATTATTACTTCTAATCTTCGACCGTACTTTCAACGAGCGTCTAGGAATGCGGCTTCTATGCGATAAAGAGCGCTCGATACCTCGATACAAATCGTTACTCGGACACTTTCGGGCCTTTTCGTTCTGCGATACCTTTCGCTGGATATGAGTGTGGTACATACCCGGACACTTTTGAATTTGTTGCAAATTTCTCGGCAAATACTTCGACCTTAAAGCTATTGCGACATTGCACCCTTATTTGTTGTTTCCATTTTATAATAATTACTTATACCCAAGCACAAGTTTTTAACTTTTTTTGGGTCACTTGTTGTTTATTGTATCTTATTTATTTTATATTTACAATAAACGCTATACTATACTATCAAAGGTGTCGTGGACAATGTGTAATGAATTTATTGAAAATTCCGTTACAAAGCCTAGCGATATTATTTGGCTCAATTTGAGCTGGCCCGGACCTGTACGGTCTTCGTCGAGATCCCGCCGACAAAGTTTGAGATCGTAAACTGAGGCTTGGTGGGTTTTTGCCTAATAAATAGAGTGGCGACTCCACCTTATGGCCAAAGTTTCAGGCTATATATGTCGTTCTGAAAGGATTGCAAAGTTATGGCGGTATTGGATTGGGGTTTTTCAACCAGCGGCTCCACGGTTAATTAAGCCGCCATACTAAATAAAGTCAGGTTCTATAAACTCTGCTTTATCTTGAGGAAAGCTGAATTTCTCCTCAGAATTTGGAATTAGTACGACAGAGTTTATCTAATACGAAGGCCAGATTTAAAATTCAGATAATATCAGGGGCCTATAACAAGAAACAATACTAGTCTAACAAGTAGTGTAAAAATTGATTATGCATATGGGTCATTCTCACCAAATTCAGAATAATTTGATAAGCGAATTACTAAAAAAGTATGTTTTTGTGTTATACTTTTTGGTCAGCTGACTTGACTTGATGCAACTCAAAGGATATGAAAAGTCGTTGAGCTCCTAAATTATTTTTTAGAAGATACTGATATTTTTAGAAAAGATTTGTCATGCATAGACTCTTTTCATATTTTTTTGTTTTGTTTATAATTGTCTGCATTAATCTGTGACTTGCTCATCGTATTTGCAGAAAATAGTTTTTTTTATATTCGCATTATTAAAAACTAAAGTACTAGATACTATATAGGGTCTATTATACCATGCTTTTAAAACATTTTTTTGTACGTCAACGCTTATAACTCACCTCCAACTTTTTTATTTCAAATAGCACCCCATAGGTTTTCCTACATAAATGATAGCCCTGTTTTATTTAAAATCTTGTGGTAAACCTCTGATTTTATACGCAAACTTATTTTTTGCGCGAAATCGTAAGCATAATATAAATAGAATAAGAATTTGTTTGACGCAAAAAACAAACAAAAGAGGACACTAAGTGGGGTTTAAAGAGTATTCGATACATACTTTCGAAAACAAATGTCTATTTTGTCCTTTTTACGCTTTAAAAAACCCTTATTATATTTGTGCTTATGAAATTGGGAGAAAAATTGATTTGTGTATGAAATAAAGACACTACAATATTTTAAATCAAATAGTGACCTCATTTATGTAGCAAAACTGTGGGGTGCTACTTGAAAAAAAAGTTGTGGGTGAGATTTAGGGGTTGAAGTACAAAACAAAATATTTCAAAAGCACGGTATGATAGGCCATTCAGTACCCTTGAACACCCACTTAGTTTTCTTTTTAACTGTTCATGTTACGAAAACATTATGCCTTAAACAAATCCTTATTTTATTTACCTCATGCTAATAACTATTAAAAAATAGGTTTGTGTATAAAATCAAAGGTACTACAAGATTTTAAATAAAATAATTTGTTTAGGGGCTGAGGGGCCACGTATACACTAAAAATATAGCTAACTAAGAAGAAATTTCTAGATACTATATGGACACTTCTACTTGATAAGTAGAAATTTCAAGATACTAAGTGGAAATTTCTACTTACTAAGTAGACATTTCTAGTTAGTAAGTAGACATTTCTAGATAGTAAGTAGAAATTTCCACTTAGTAAGAAGAACTTTTAGATATGCTTTGCTGTCAAATTCTGCATTCTGTGATCCCTCTGACCTGTCAAGGCGTCTTCAGTCGTCATTAACTAGAAATGTCTACTTACTAAGTAGGAAATTTCTACTAGTATCTATAAATTTCTTAGTATTTAGAAATGTCTACTTAGTATCTAGAAATGTCTACCTACTGACTAGAAATTTCTACTAACTAAGCAGAAATTTCAACTTAGTATCTAGAAATTTCTCCTCAGTTATCTAGAAATTGTCACTGATTTTTTAATGTACGTGGACCCTCAGGGCTTTCGTAAAAAAACTATTGGGTGCTATTTGAAAAAAAAGTTGGCGAGTTACAAGGGTTGAAGTACAAAAAAAATGTTTTGTTCACATGGTATGATAAACCCGATGGTACCTTCAGGAATTCCACTCAGTTTTCGTTTACAGTTTTTTTGTTGAGTATCACGTGTCAAGCAAATTCAGGGACACCCTGTTCATGAGACACTACTTTACGTAAAAGCTAATACAACAGTTTTCATGCACTTAAGATGAACAACACAGTGGCAGTCCCACACTGTTTTTGAAGTATAGTAGCTAGTAGCCCGGCTGTTTGTGTTTGTGTATACTAAGCGGTCTAGTAACAAAAGGTATTCCAGAAGTTTATAATAAGTAGATAAAGTGATTAGTATGTCAAACAGGCTAGAGAGTACTGTGAAGGATAATTGCTAAACATTTCTGAATAAATATTTCATTGTTATACGACCACCAATCTCATCGTTGTCTGATACGCCCTCGTATAGTGACGAGTATGAATCGTACTTTTTAATTGCATGAGGCAAGGCTTTGTGTTCCCAAGAAACAAAGAAGTTTTGCGTCGTTTATTTTCTGTACAGGACCCTCTCTGGCGTCCGTTTCCTTTAAATCACTATCATCTGCATTTGACCTGCTGTGCTGATCGATAACAACAAAGACAAACTTCCAGGAAGTTTACCTGCTGAGAGGATTTGATCGAGAATAACTGCAATCGAACTTCTCAAAGCTCCGATTCGTTCCATTAAATTAATCGTGCTTTCAAGCTCGTGCAATTTAATTTATGATGTCCTTGTGATGCTTCCAAAACAACTCTGCCAAATTCTTTTTCCTGCGAAACCTTGCTTTCTTGAAACACTCGACACCGGGACTCAAGTTTTTCTCTTTTTACTTTAGGTTAACGTAATGCTAATGCTAAAGTTGAGCTGAGTTATTTAGTGGGTATTATTAAATTGACAAGCAGTCTGCTCTTACACCGCAACGTGCAGAAACTTCTAGCTCAGACGTTTCAGCAAAAATAAGGTGCAGATGGTGTAAGGTAATTTTCGCTGTGTTAGTTATAATAATGTTATACTATGCAGGAATGGATAGAGGGAACGGGAGAACCTTTGTCAGGCTACGGATGCCTCATTTGCTACACAGATGGCTCTGTTGCAGAATGTTTATTCATCTATTAAGGCTATCTTTCAAGACGGAGCTCTGATGGGCTATCCTCTGACAGTACTGTACAGCCTTCTAGGCTAGGAATGGGTGGAACAGGCTACTTAAAACAACAGGTATAAACTGTTCCAGTTTCACGAAATACCTGTTTCAAGAGAGCTGCTTCAGTTCCAAACTGTTCCAAAGCGTCTGCTTCAGTCAAACTGGTGGGCCGCACAGCTGGTAGGCTGATGTTGTTGATTGCAGCGGTTCAGGGTGTGTCAGTAGGGTTGCCCTGTATCTGTGTCACACGTGTTTATATTGTTCAGTCTGCGTGCTTCAGAAAACTGTTTCGAATCATTTTTATATTCTATTTATTGGTGGTTGCTGGTTGTTAGGATGCTACAGTGCGTTTACGAAACCTTGTTTGTGATCAAGCGATAGTTGATATTATGAGTTTTTGATTAGGTAAACATTTTTTGATGAGAAGCAAGAGCAGCCCAGTTTGGATGTTTTTCTTAGTTATTGATAAGATAAACGCAATGTGTGGATTACAATATTCGATATCGAACTTAAAAACGCATCCATGGGTGAATATTGCCCAAAAATCTGGTATTTAGGTGCATCGAATTAAAAATACGGGAGACAATGGCGGCAGCACTACTGTTAGCAATACTACTAGCTCGCAGCAGTCAAGTATTCCTGCAGAGAAGACCTCTTTGGCCTGTTATTAAAGAATCCCGAATTTTTTCGCATCGGCTATTTCGGACGAGCCAACGGCAAGCATCGTGGAACAACGTGTAGCTGGAACAGGAAAAGAAAGAGGAACAGACGATGACTGGCACGGATCAGTTCATCACTGCGCTCATGTGCTGTTCCGTGATACTAAGCTGTTCCGTCGACACAGGAAAACGCATTGAGCAACACTTGTTCCAGCCTGTTCCAAACAAAAACCTGTTTCAAGAAGAACAGATCCTGTTCCAAAGTCCCATGCCTCTTCCAGGCTGAAAATGTGGCAAAGCTGTGCCTTGATAGACAATACTATAACAAGATTGTTGTAGTCCTCTCAGATTTCCAATTTGCTTCAAAGGCCTTAATATTCGAACTGGTTTGGCACTGGTTAAGCACTATCAACCTACTAGCCTCTGTTGGGTGCCAGGCCACGCAGTTATTGGTGGAAATGTCTGTGCAGGCAAGCTTGCACAAAGAAGCCCTAGAATGTCATTTTTCTGTCCAGAAGCAAGCTGTGGCATCAGCTAAGCTACCACCCACAAGTTTATGAGCCAGTGGTGCAACGAGGAGCATCACCTGGACAAGGGCTAGGCAAACAGCTGCTTATAGTATGGATCACACTTTTTAATTCCATGAAGCAAGGCTTTGTGTTTCCAAGAAGCAAGTAAGTTTTGCATCGTTTATTTTCTCTCTAGGATCCTCTCTGTAGCCCGTTTCTTCTAAACCACTATCTGCATTTGATCTGCTGTGTTGATCGATAACAATAAAGACAAACTTCCAAGAGGTTTACCTTCTAAGAGGAGATGATTGAGAATAACTGCAGTAGCCCTTCTCAAAGCTCCGATTCGTTCCATTAATTTAATCGAGCTTTCAAACTCGTGGAATTTAATTTATGAATTTCAAACGGAATAAGTTAATCAGAAATAAAAGTCCATGTGGTGCTTTCAAAACTCCTGGCAAATTGGTTTTCTAGCGAAACCCTGTTTTCTTAAAACACTCGACGCCAGGACTGAAGTTTTTGTCTCTTTACTTTCGATGAACGTACAATGCTAAAGTTGAACCGAGTAATTTAGTGGGTATTATTGAATTGACAAGCAGTCTGCTCATATGCCGTAACATGCAAAAACTTCTAGCTCTGACGCCTCAGCAAAAATGAGGCGCAGATGGTGTAACGTAATTTTCGATATGTTAGTTATAATAATGCAGGAAAGGATAGAGGGAACGGGAGAACCTTTGTCAGGTTACGGATGCCTGATTTGGTACATAGAAGGCTCTATTGCAGAAGGCTCACTCGGCTATAAGGTGCACAGCAGACCTTTCAGGACGGAGCTCTGGGCTAGTATCGGACAATGCTGTACTGCTCAGCCTTGCAGGCTGAAATGAGGCATTGAGAGCTAGAGTGGCCTATCCCACAAAAAAGATAATTGTGGAAAACTTTAAATAATGACCACTCAGCTCATGAATCTTCAATACTATAATGGCCTATGACTAGTTTTGCTATTATTACAGAGAAACCACTCCACATAATTATAGCATTGATATAGTTCCTGTTATTTGTAAATATTTACCAGCGTCTTTCTCAGCTTCTGAATTTTGGGGATGGGCCACTCTAGCCCTCAACGCCTCAAATATTTGGCACCTCGACTTGTGCAGAGCTGGGCCTTAATATGCAACGCAGGACTACTGTAGTTCTCTCAGACTTACCAGTCTGCTTCAAGAGCCTGGATTCTGGACTTGTATGGGACTATTTAGGCACTCTCAGGTTACTAGCTTTACGAACTCGGTGCTTACAATATGGATCGCACTTTTTAATTGCATGAGGCGAGGCTTTGTGTTCTCCAGAAGCAAAACAAGTTTTGCATCGTTTATTTTCTCTCCAGGAACCTCTCTGGTGCCGGTTTCCTTTAAATCACTATCATCTACATTTGACCTGCTATGTTGATCGATAACAAGAAAGACAAACTTCCAGGAAGTTTACCTGCGAAGAGGATTTGATTGAGAATAACTGCAATCGACATTATCAAAGCTCCCATTCGTTTCGTTAAACTAATCGTGCTTTGGAACTCGTGCAGTTTAATTTATGAATTTCAAATGCAATAAGTTAATCGGAAATAAAAGTTCTTGTGATGCTTCCAAAACTCCCGGCAAATTCGTTTTCCAGCGAAACCTTGTTTTCTTGAAATACTCGATACCGGGACTGAAGTTTTTGTCTCTTTACTTTTGGTTAACGTACAAAGCTAAAGTTGGGCTGCGTTATTTAGTGGGTATTATTAAATTGACAAGCAGTCTGCTCTTATGCCGTAACATGCCGAAACTTCTAGTTCCCACACTTTAGCAAAATGAGGTGCAGATGTGCAACGTAATTTTCACTGTGTTAGTTATAATAATGTTACACTATGCAGGAAAGCGTAGAAGGAACGGGAAAACCTTTGTCAGGCTAAGGATGCCTCATTTGGTGCACAGAGGGCTCTATTGCAGAAACTTTATTCGGCTATGAGGTGTACAGCAAACCTTTCAGGACGGAGCTATGTGCTAGTATCGGACAATGCTGTACTGCTTAGCCTTACAGACTGAAATGAGGCGTTAGGAGGAGTGGCCTATCTCTCAAAAATGATAAAGGTAGAAAACTTTGAATAATGAACACTCTATCTGTATCTTCAATACTATAATGGCCTATGACTGATTTCGCTATTATTGCAGAGAAATCTCTTCATATTATTATAGCATTGATATAGTTCCTGTTATTTGCTAATCTGTACCAGCGTTTTTCTCAGCTTCTGAATTTTGGGGATAGGCCACACTAGCCTCCAAAGCCTCAAATATTTGGCACCTCGACTTTTACAGAGCTGGGCCTTGATATACAATATTGTAGCAAGACTACTAAAATTCTCTCAGACTTACCAGTCTGCTTCAAAGGCCTCGATTCTGGACTTGTATGGGACTGTTTAAGCACCCTCAGCTTACTAGCTTATCGAACTCTGTACAGGGTGTCCCATTTTGGGCACTTTTACGGGGTATCTCGGTTATTTTTGAAGATAGAGAGTTGCGGTTTTCGCGACAGTGTGTTACCTTTTTGTGAAACTAAAGAGGCCGTCAACAAAATTGTCATGGCCCTTTGGCTTTTGAAATACAGGGTGAAATCGAATACTATCTATTTTGGGACCACCCTTGTATCTCGGTTGTCTTTTTTAGATTTCACACTGTGTCTCAAAAAATAAAAGGCCATGCTAATTTTGTTGACGACATCTTTAGTTTCACAAAAAATTAGCACACTGTCGCGAAAAGTGCCCAAAATGGGACATCCTGTACATCCCGGCTGGGTACCAGGGCACGCAGTTATTGGGGAAAATGGGTGTGCAGACAAGCTCATGCGAAGAGCCTCGAGAATGACATTTTTCGGTCTAGAACCAAGCTCTGACATAAGTAAGGCTACCCGCAAAAGTTTACTAACCAACGGTGTAACGAAGAGCATCGTGTGGGCAAGGACGAGGCAAAAAAAGTGCTTACAGTATCGCACTTTTTAATTGCATGACGCGAGGCTTTGGGTCCTCCAGAAGCAAAATAAGTTTTGCATCGTTTATTTTCGCCAGGACCCTCTCTGTTGCTCGTTTCCTATAAATCACTAACTGCATTTGATCTGCTGTGTTGATCGATAAAAATAAAGACAAACATTCAGGAAGTTTACCTGCGAGGATTTGATTGAGACTGCAATCGACCTTCTCAAATCTTCGATTCTTTCGATCACATTAATTGTGTTTTCAAGCTCGTGCAATTTAGTTTGTGAATTTCAAATGGAGTAAATTAATTAGAAATAAAGGTCCGTGTGATGCTTACAAAGCTACCGGCAAATTCTTTTTCCAGCGAAACCTTGTTTTCTTGAAACACTCGGCACCGGGGCTGAAGTGTTACTCTTTTTACTTTAGGTTAACGTAATGCTAATGCTAACGTTGAGCTGAGTTATTTAGGGAGCATTATTAAATCGACAAGCAGTCTGCTCTTATGCGGTAATATGCCTAGACCTCCATCGCCCTCCAGGCTGAAGTGTGAGGCATTTCGACCTGCTGCGCAAAGCTGGACTTTGATGGACAATACTGTAACAAGACTACTGTAATCCTGTCAAACTTCCCCCTGTCTGCCTTAAAGCCTGGATTCAGGACTGTTTTAGCACTCTCAGTTTACTAGCTTCACGAAAGTTTGTACCTCTCGGTTGGGTAAGTACCCAGGTCGCCAGGCACGTATTGGTGGAAATGGGTGTGTAGACAAGCTCTCACGAAGAAGCTCGAGAGTGACATTTTTCGATCCAGAACCAAGCTGTGACATAAGCAAAGCTGCCGCCCACAATTTTATTGACCAACGGTGTAACGAGGAGTATCGTCCGGACAGGCTCTAGGTAAAACGGTACTCGGTACTTACAGTATAGATCGCACTTCTTAATTGCATGAGACACGGCTTTGTGTTTCCTAGAAGCACGCAAGTTTTTCATCGTCCATTTTCTCTCTAGGATTCTCTCTGGAGTCCGTTTCCTATAAATCACTAACTGCATTTGATCTGCTGTGTTGACCGATAACAATAAAGGCAAACTTCCAGGAAGTTTACCTGCTGAGAGGAGATGATTGAGAATAACTGCAATCGACCTTCTCAAAGCTCCGATTCGTTCCATTAAATTAATCGTGCTTTCAAACTTGTGCAGTTTAATTTATGAATTTCAAATGGAATAAGTTAATCAGAAATAAAAGTCCATGTGGTGCTTCCAAAACTCCTGGCAAATTGGTTTTCCAGCGAAACCTTGTTTTCTTGAGACACTCGACGCCAGGACTGAAGTTTTTGTCTCTTTACTTTCGATGAACGTAAAATGCTAAAGTTGAACCGAGTTATCGAGTGGGTATTACTAAATTGACAAGCAGTCTGCTGTTACGCCGTAATATGCAGAAACTTCTAGTTCCCACACTTTAGCAAAAATGAGGTGCAGATGTGCAACGTAATTTTCACTATGTTAGTTATAATAATGTTATACTATGCAGGAAAGTGTAGAAGGAACGGGAAAACCTTTGTCAGGCTAAGGATGCCTCATTTGGTACACAGAGGGCTCTATTGCAGAAGGTTTATTTGGCTATAAGGTGTACAGCAGACCTTTCAGGACGGAGCCCTGGGCTAGTATCTGACAATGCTGTACTGCTTAGCCTTACAGACTGAAATGAGGCGTTAGGAGGAGTGGTCTATCCCACAAAAACGATAAATGTGGAAAACTTTAAATAATGAACACTCAGCTCATGTATCTTCAATACTATAATGGCCTATGACTAATTTTGCTATTATTACAGATAAATCGCTCCATATTATTATAGCATTGGTACAGATCCTGTTATTTGCAAATCTTCACCAGCGTTCTTCTCAGCCTCTGAATTTTGGGGATGGGCCACTCTAGCCCTCAACGCCTCAAATATTTGGCACCTCGACTTGTGCACAGTTGGGACTTGATACACAATATTGTAACAACACTACTGCAGTTCTCTCAGACTTACCAGTCTGCTTCAAAGGCCTGGATTCTGGACTTGTATGGGACTGTTTAACCACTCGAGAATGACACGTTTCGGTCTAAAAAATGGCAAAAGGCAAAAATGTGCTTACAGTATGGATCGAACTTTTTTATTGAATGAAGCGAGACCCTGTGTTCTCCAGAAGCAAAACAAGTTTTGCATCCTTTATTTTTTCTCTAGGACACTGTCCGGCGCCCGTTATTTATAAATCACTAACTGCATTTGATCTGCTGTGTTGATCGATGCCAGGACTGAAGTTTTTGTCTCTTTACTTTCGATGAACGTAAAATGCTAAAGTTGAACCGAGTTATCTAGTGGGTATTATTAAATTGACAAGCAGTCTGCTGTTACGCCGTAACATGCAGAAACTTCTAGTTCCCACACTTTAGGGAAAATTAGGTGAAGATGTGCAACGTAATTTTCACTATGTTAGTTATAATAATGTTACGCTATGCGGGAAAGCGTAGAAGGAACGGGAAAACCTTTGTCAGGCTAAGGATGCCTCATTTGGTGCACAGAGGGCTCTATTGCAGAAGGCTTATTCGGCTATAAGGTGTACAGCAGACCTCTCAGGATGGAGCTCTGGGCTAGTATCGGACAATGCTGTACTGCTCAGCTTTACAGGCTGAAATGTGGTGTTAGGAGGAGAGGCCTATCCCACAAAAATGATAAATGTAGAAAACTTTAAATAATGAACACTCAGCTCATAGATCTTCAATATATATGATGACCTATGACTGATTTCGCTATTATTGCAGAGAACCGCTCCATATTATTGCATTGATATAGTTCCTGTTATTTGCAAATCTTTACCAGCGTTTTTCTCAGCTTTTGAATTTTGAGGATAGGCCACTCTAGCCTCCAAAGCCTCAAATATTTGGCACCTCGACTTGTACAGAGCTGGACCTTGTTAAGCAATATTGTAACAAGACTACTGTAATTATCTCAGACTTTACCGGTCTACTTCAAAGGCCTGGATTCTGGACTGGTATGGGACTGTTTAAGCACTCTCAGCTTACTAGCTTTACGAATTCTGTACATCTCGCTCGGCGCTTACAGTATGGATCGCACTTTTTAATTGCATAAAGCGAGGCTTTGTGTTCTCCAGAACCAAAACAAGTTTTGCATCGTTTATTTTCTCCCCAGGAACCTCTCTGGTGCCCGTTTCCTATAAATCGCTAACTGCATTTGATCTGCTATGTTGACCGATGACAATAAAGACAAACTTCCAGGAAGTTTACCTGCGAAGAGGATTTGATTAAGAATAACTGCAATCGACCTTCTCAAAGCTCCGATTCGTTCCATTGAATTAATCGTGCTTTCAAACTCGTGCAATTTAATTTATGAATTTCAAATGGAATAAGTTGATCGGAAATAAAAGTTCTTGTGATGCTTCCAAAACTCCCGGCAAATTCGTTTTCCATGCGAAACCTTGTTTTCTTGAAACACTCGACACCGGGACTGAAGTTCCTGTCTCTTTACTTTCCGTTAACGTACAAAGCTAAGTTTGAGCCGAGTTATTTAGTGGGTATTATTAAATTGACAAGCAGTCTGCTGTTACGCCGTAATATGCAGAAGCTTCCATCGCATACACTTTAGCAAAAATGAGGTTCAAATGTGTAACGTAATTTTGACTATGTTAGTTATAATATTGTTACGCATGCACGAAATTGTAGAAGGAACGGGAAAACCTTTGTCGGGCTGAGGATGCCTCATTTGGTGCACAGAGGGCTCTATTGCAGAAGGCTTATTCAGCTATAAGGTGTACGGCAGACCTTTGAGGACGGAGCTCTGGGCTAATATCGGACAATGCTGTACAGCCTTACAGGCTGAAAAGAGGCATTGAGAGCTGGAGTGGCTTATCCCACAAAAACGACAAATGCGGAAAACTTTAAATAATGAAGCTCATGTATTTTCAATACTCTAGTGGCCTATGCCTATTATTGTAGAGAAATTGCTGCATATTGTTGTAGCATTGATATAGTTCCTGTTATTTGCAAATCTTTACCAGCATTTTTCTCAGCTTCTGAATTTTGGGGATAGGCCACACCAGCCTACAAAGCCTCAAATATTTGGCACCTCGACTTGTACAGAGCTGGGCCTTGATAAACAATATTGTAACAAGACTACTGTAATTATCTCAGTCTTACCGGTCTGCTTCAAAGGCCTAGATTCTGGACTGGTATGGGGCTATTTAAGCACTCTCAGCTTACTAGCTTCACGAACTCTAGTCTGTACATCTCGGTCTGGTACCAGAGTACGCAGTTATTGGTGAAAATGGGCGTGCAGACAAGCTCACGCGAAGAGTCTGGAGAATGACATTTTTCGGTATATTTTTTGTAGAACCAAGCTCTGACATAGGTAAGGCTACCCCCAAAAGTTTACTAACCAACGCTGTAAGGAAAAGCATTGTGTGGACAAGGACGAGGCAAAAAGGTGCTTACAGTATGGATCGCACTTTTTAACTGCATGAAGCGAGGCTTTGTGTTTTCCGGAAGCAAGACAAGTTTTGCATTGTTTACTTCCTCTCTAGGACCCTCTCTGGTGCCCGTTTCCTATAAATCACTAACTGCATTTGATCTGCTGTATTGACCGATGACAATAAAGATAAACTTCCAGGAAGTTTACCTGCTAAGAGGAGATGATTGAGAATAACTGCAATCGACCTTCTCAAAGCTCCCAATCGTTCCATTAAATTAATCGTGCTTTCAAACTCGTGCAGTTGAATTTATGAATTTCAAATGGAATGAGTTAGTCGGAAATAAAGGTTCTTGTGATGCTTCCAAAACTCCCAGCAAATTCGTTTTTCAAAGAAACCTTGTCTTCTTGAAACACTCGACATCGGGACTGAAGTTTTTCTCTTTCTGCTTTAGGTTAACGTAATGCTAATGCTAAAGTTAAGCTGAGTTATTTTGTGGGTATTACTAAATTGACAAGCAGTCTGCTCTTACACCGTAACATGCAGAAACTTCTAGCTCGGACGTTTCAGCAAAAATGAGGTGCAGATGGTGTAACGTAATTTTCGCTGTGTTAGTTATAATAATGTTATACTATGCAGGAATGGATAGAGGGAACGGGAGAACCTTTACAGGCTACGGATGCCTCATTTGCTACAAAGATGGCTCTTTTGCAGAGTGTTTATTCGGCTATTAATGCTGTCTTTCAGGACGGAGCTCTGATGGGCTAGCCCCGAAGAATACTGTACAGTGTACAGCCTTCCAGGCTAGGAATGGGTGGAACAGGCTATTTAAAACAACAGGTACAAACTGTTCCAGTTTCATGAAATACCTGTTTCAAGATAGCTGCTTCGGTTCCAAACTGTTCCAAAGCATATCTGTTTCAGTCAAACCGGCACGGCCGCACAGCTGGTAGGCTATTGTTGATTGCAGCGATTCAGGGCGTGCCAGTAGGGTTGCGCTGTATCTGTGTCATACGTATTTATATTGTTGTCTGCGTGCTTCAGAAAACTGTTTCTAATCATTTATTGGTGGTTGCTGGTTGTTAGGTTGCTACAAGTCAGTGCGTTTACGAAACCTTGTTTGTGATCGGGCGATGGTTATTGACATCATGAGCTTTTTGATTAGGTAAACGTTTTTCGGTGAGAGGCAAGAGCAGCCCATTTTGGATTTTTTTCTTACTTATTGATCAGACAAACGCAATGTGTGAAGTACAATATTCGATAACGAACTTAAAAGAAATCATCCAAGGGTCAAGATTGCCCAAAAATCTGGTATTTAAATGCATTGAATTAAAAATACGGGAGACAATAGCGGCAACACTACTGTTAGCAATACTACTAGCTCGCAGCAGTCAAGTATTCCTGCAGAAAAGACCGAACCTCTTCAGCCTGTTATTAAAAAATCCCGAATTATTTCGTATCGGCAATTTCGGGCAAGCTGTTTCAAGAAGAACAGATCCTGTTCCAAAGTCCCATGCCTATTCCGGGCTGAAATATGTGGCATCTTGACTTGTGCAAAGCTGGGCCTTGATAGACAATACTATAACAAGATTGTTGTAGTCCTCTCAGACCCTCAGTTTGCTTCAAAGGACTTGGAATCCGAACTGGTTTGGCACAGTTTATCAGCCTACTAGACTCTGTTGGGTGCCAAGCTACGCAGTTATTGGTGGAAATGGCTGTGCAGACAAGCTTGCACAAAGAGGCTCGAGAATGACATTTTTCGGTCCAGAAGCAAGCAGTGGCATCAGCAAAGCTACCACCCTCAAGTTTATCAGTCAGTGGTGTAACGAGGAGCATTACCTGGACAAGGGCTAGGCAAACAGCTGCTTATAATACGGATCGCACTTTTTAATTGCATGAAGCAAGGCTTTGTGTTTCCAAGAAGCAAACAAGTTTTGCATCATTTATTTTCTCCCTAGGATCCTATCTGGCGCCCGTTTCCTCTAAATCACTAGCTGCATTTGATCTGCTTTTCAATATGCATGCACTACAAGATCAATTACTTGAAAACAAACAAATTTTCTTTATTAGCTATTTTCCTATGTTTGCAATGTGAACTGCCACAGATATTTTTGTACTGTATTTCCTGTTGCTTTCGGTTGGTTTACGTTGTTTTCTGGTGTGTTATTTTGTTTTCTGTTGGATTCGGTTGTTTTCCATTGTTTTCGGTTGTTTTCTATTGTATTTTGCTGTGCTTGGTTGTTTTTTGTTGCTTTCGGTTGTTTTCTATTGTTTTCGGTTCTTTTCTGTTGTGTTCTGTGATTTTCTGTTATTTTCTGTTATCTCATCTTGTTTCCTATGGTTTTCGGTTGTTGTCAGCGGTTTTCGGGTGGTTTCTGTTGTTATCTGTTGTGTTCTATTGTCTTCGGCTATTTTTTGTTGTATTCGGTTGTTTCATGTTGTTTTCGGTACATTTTCACTATGATTGATTACCTTTTCTCACATTTTTTTGTATAATATGCAGATATTGAGACAATCCTGTAATATAATGTTCTTGTGGCAGTTGAAAAAATAAATTAATCTGAATATGTCAGTTAACAAAAAAAATGGTTGCTTTTATGTTTCGAAGAATTTAAGAACATTTATTTTTTCGGTCTTGCAGCTTCATCAAAGGTGACAAAAACTAGGCAATTAAGGTTGTCCATTACTTGTTCTAAGGAATTCTGTATTCTCACTAACTCACACTCTAACTTTCCTTTTGGGCCACGCCCATGCATTGCCTCTCCGTTTGTTATCTACGTACGTGGATTGCTGTGCAGATTGGCAACAATTTTACGACTGCATATGTCGTCCGTGTGTTCTAGATTTATGGATAAAATTTTTACGATAGTATATCTTAGAGGCGCTGTTAAATCAGCGAAAACATATTGCATGGGTTGCGTCTGCAATTTCGCGATATTGACAGATTGTATCTATTTTATCGCCATTGATTTATCAACAACAGTCTAACACCGAGTGCTAGAACTATCAACGTTACTGTTGAAAACAACCATACATTACTTTTAACTCTAATTAGCTGTTTAGTGTTTAATAAGAAACATCGTCAATCATTATCAAATACCTTGAGCTTCACCACTTAATTAATGATGGACAATATAAGGATTCCAACATCAAAACTGAATTGCAGATCGCATGACCTGCGTCACATTTATGTGTAGAGCGAACTCGTTTGGCCATGACAAGGCTTACTAAAATATGGCGTGACCATAACTTCACTAAAGCTACCAAAATGTCGCTGGTTGAGTTTCTTGTGTTCTCCATATTTTTGTATGCCTCGGAAACTTGGACTGTTAAAAAGGCAGATCGAGCTCGCTTTTGAAATGCGGACGTGAAGGAGACTGCTGAGAGTTCCCTATACCGCCCATCGAACTAACGTTTCCATAATGGATGAACTCAGTAATCCAAAGAGACTATCCTTCATTGTGTCGACGAGAATGCTTACATTCTTCAGACATATACACAGAAGCGATAATATGGAGAAACTTGTAGTTCAGGCTCATGCTCCGAATGGGCGGCGCCGTGGCCGTTCCCCTACACGCTGGATGGATACGATGAAACAGCTGCTGGATACTGGTATCAAGAGCGCCACTGAACTGAGAGTAAATCGCGATCGATGGCGAGAGTTCTCAAAACTATTGATAATATTCGTGGCGGCAATACTCTAGCTCCGACTTAATGCATTTACGAGTTCACTACATGTCTGTTAAAACATTGTGGCTATGATGATGAACTCATCCATTCCTTTGGCGAAGTTCACGTCGTGCCATGTAGCTCTTGTAAACAAGCTTCTGTCTTACAGACTCCCTACTACTCTTTGCGTTTGATTAGCAGACTTCCTAAAGTATATATGCCCTATAGACAGCTTCTCCTCTTGCTTCCATAACATCAACGCTGGGGTCCTGCAGGAACCGGTACTAGCACCTACATTATTTTGGCTTCAGATCAATGATCTACTTTTTAGCACCGCAAACTCAATCCACAGATTTGTGGATGACAGTACTGCCTAGACCATTATCGCTTGAGGGACTCAAGATTGTGGTAAATCTAAAGCTTTTAGGGACTCACATTACAGAAAACATTATCTGAAGTGGGTTCGCCTGTCTAAGTAGAGTTTTCCAAGAAAAGTAGAGAAAAAAGAAGGTAGCTTCAGATACGTCAGACTAGTCAGTCTAAATCGTGTATGGAGGAGAAGTGTTTTGCTTTTTAGAATAATATGAACTAAACTTAGTTGTCAACGTATAGGAAAGATTCGGATGCGACTTACAGTATATACAGGAATATACTCTCCAGATTTGTTTCGACTGCCTCTAGCTAGATAGTGACTAGCTGCCATTGTGTAAATTACCGCCACATATGAATTTTCGTACGTGGTTTCCTACAATCGAGGTGTAATTAATTTGAATTACTGATAGGTAGGACATCCATGCCTATGTCGAAATACCCTACGCATGTACATCCAAAATCCTGTATTATTCACTTACTATATCTGGTGGTATTCTAACCCGCCCCCGCGTAGGAGCGGGTTAGAATACCCCGTGTGGGGACGAGTTAGAATATCTTCCATCGTATATCCTGCGTGTCGTAAAAGGCTACTGTCGGTATATGCAGTAACCTCTTCTCAACCAACAGCTTTGGGTGGACGAGTTGAGAAGAGTCAGGACACCTTCTTGTCCTTGGGGTGAGAAATTGCCCCTAAAGGCGGATGAACCAGTAGATGCCATCTGGTCAACGGCACGAGGATGCAGAAAGCAAATGGGAAACTAGTGCATTAAAGATCTTAAAGATATCCCAAGAGAAACTCGTGAAATGAGTAAATGCATTTTACGAGTCCACAACATGTCTGTTAAGACATTGTGACTATGATTATGATATCTGGTATGACTGAAACGTTTGAGGCAGACTCACTCAGGTGGTGATTGATGGCATGCCAAGATCAGTTGTGGTTGAGAAATCAAATTTCAAGAGGTTGGTTCAACAAAATTATATTCAAAATGATTTTTCTTAGGAATGAATACATTTTCAAAACTTAGATTCGAGCCTAGACGTTCTAGCTCCAGGGAGAGTCAGGAGGGATCCTTCTTCTTGGCGAAGAGTTCATCCAGAAGGAGGTCGACGAAGAGTGGTACCTTAGGGTTTCCTGATCATTTTCAACTACTTTTGGGGGGTGTAAGGGGGGTGGTTATATTATCATGATAAGTTTAAAACTCATAGTTATCGATATAATACTAGAGACAAAAATATTTTAAAGCTGTCATACAAAAGACTTACAAAGTCACGCGATTTAGTTTCTTGATACGACCCAAATTTGTATAATACACCGAAACTTGGACATAAAAACGTCCCTCTGCCACAGCTTAGGTCTGCAATAAGATCTGGTGCATTCTTTTCTATGAACGACATCATGCACATCATCAGAATTCTAAAAATATAAATGTGTCTTAATAATGTTGCTTTTAATACTTCTACTACTAATTGTATTTACATGTGTCTTCCGCAATACTGATTTTCTATATTATTATTTGTTGTGTGTTACATTTGTTTTTCTAGTTTATTTTATTTATTGTACTATTTATCTGTAAATTGTATGTTATGTCGGTCAACCAAAACTCTTTTTTATTTGTTATTTTACTTCTTTTTTTGACTTGTGAAAGTACAGTATGTAAATATCATCTGTCTATCTACCTATCTACCTGTATACCTGTAGAAGAAAGACCGGCATAATACACTTTTCTAGGAGCATACGTTTTTAGGCAGTTTAGTTTCCTGATCATTTTGTACTTTTTTGGGTGGGGGTGAAATTGGGATGATTCGGAGGTTGCAAAGCATAAAAAAATTGTTGCATTCATAATAGACTGACCACTGACACGCGAAGGAAAGACCTAGCGGCATAACACACTTTTTTTGCGGAAGAGCGGACGAGGATTTGGTTGCCACGAGATCTCATGTTATGGGAAAGTAATGTGTGGGAAGTACTGAGTCAATCAACCTTTTGTTTAGTTTATCTTTCGATGTGCAACGTATAACTTCCGTCAACATTGATGAGGAATATACTCTCTCCAAATTAGTGTCGACCGCCGCACCGACAGCTGTGTAGATAGCGACAACTTGCAATTGCATTGCAAATTACCTCTACATATGAATTGTCCTACGTGATTTCCTGGATTCGAGGAAACGTTAATGAGAGTTAGTAGTCCAACGTCGAACTCTGGATGGCCTTGTGTATTTAACAATACGGGGCTGACCTGCTGCATGAATAGCCAAAAGCCTGTATGATCGACATGTTTGACACAGGTTGCATCCATACCTATACGCATTGATTAAGGGTGATAACATAGTGGAGCGACGAGGCTAGAGGCACAGTGACGAGGTGAGCGACGCGACTTAAATTTATAACGTTTTCACTGGTTGCACTGGGGCTGCACTGGATTTCTGTTTTGCATTTCACTGGCAGTTCCAGTGCAAAATTTTTTAAGTGCACTCATTTCACTGGCATTTCTGCAGTCGGAGCGGTCGAACTGAGTGCAACAATTTCGCACCGATTTCAAAGTGATTGTCGTGGAGGTGAACCAAGACAGTGACAGTAAGTTTGAGCGAGAAACTTGAAACTACAGAATTGTGTTTGACTTGTTTAGAATTGTGGTTTAGACTGTCGATCTTTGAATACGGTAATACCTAGTTGATTTTCATTATTTTTAGTCAGAGTAGAGTGAACGGAAAGATCAAATTTTTAATTTCCTTGTTTGAATTGGCAGAATCCAGCTCATCTTCTGAGAATCAACTAATAATGTGTTTTGGAAGAAATTCGGGAGAAAAAAGTTCCAGAATTAGCGATTACATGGAAACTATTGAACAGTTTTCAGACAAACGAGTAAGTAGAATATATGCAAAGACTGTTGTCACAACAAGTTGTTGTTTCTTGATCTGTATTCCACTAGATCCCAGTGCAAAAGTATATTGTAGCCTGTCCAATTCTTTCATAGATATGGAGACACTTTTTTCAAAATATTGTTAATCTGCGTTCTCAAATACACTAAAAGAATCGCCATGGACGTCTGACGGCAAAATGTAATATATGATACTGTCCAAATCGTTTGCAGAGTAATTTTCTGCGATAAGCCACGAAGTGCTGCATTATCGAATAAAATTTCATCTAGGCTGCCAGAAAACATTGTAGATACTGATTTGAGTATGGAAAGTCCACCAATAAATCACTTTTGTGTATGTGGAATCACAAAAAGTAAGTAGTAAGTAAGCCTCGTCGCGATTTTCACCGGAATGTTTACTCGGTCTGGGAGTGCTTTAGTTCGACTCAGGACATCCAGCGAAGTCGATTCATACCTAGGCCGCACTTCATACCCACTTTGACCTCACCAACTCAACTGGTTTGGTTAATTTAGGTCAGGTGGTGATACTTCAAAATGCTGTAGTTTTTCACCAGAGCATTTTCTGAGTCTAGGAGTGGTATCGCTCGAATCCGCGTCGATTATATCTTGATCCTAATTTCAGTTTCGCTAACACAAACCCTTACCAAACTTCACTCACTTGATAATTTCACTATGTGGCAAATATGACCGATGTTCAGCCATACAAAAGCAGGAACTGCTACCATTCTGTTATGTTTAAAAGAACTAACCATGAAGGAACACACACCTATGATTCATCAAATAAAGGTTCACGGAAATGCAATCTGATGCTTGTTCAGTTTGCCTTATGGCAGCTAAATTTTACAAAAGAATCGTTTTCTTCCAACACCTCATTCTCTCTCCCTCACTTCAATTTGAGCATTAGCAGACAAAAATTTAAAAATCAGCAATAGTATCTAAAACACCTTAGAAAGTTAGAAAGTTAACCAGAAATGTAAGCAGCACGAGAGGAAAAAAACGCTATGTAAACTGTATGTTCACCCTTAAGATATCCTCATGCTGCAAGTAACTAACGCTATATATCTTCGAGACCGTAATAGGAGCGGATTTGGAAAGTCATAAAACAGAAACTGCTCTCCGAATGTCTATGTTTTATTTTATGTTTGCTTTCCATCGTTTAGAGGACAATCTAGATTTTATTGGATATAAAGGCAGCTGTTGGATTTAGTATGATTTTGTCCACAAAAACAGTACTATATGTCGTTTGCTGCTTGCAGTAAATATCCTAATATTACTATTCCTAAGTCTTCTGCACACTGCAGTTGTTTCTACCTCTGCCAAATACATTAGATGGATTTCGTAGAAATTAAAAAGAATGATATTTCAATAAGCTATTCAGCTTTTATTCCAAGTAGACAATTTGAAAAAATACTTCGAAAAAAGCTGCAGAAGTATTATTTGACAAAATTTTGTAAGAAATCTATCTCAGAAGAAAAATTCAATAGGTATATAATACGGATTTATTTTACGGCCTTTTCGTTCTCAGTCCCAATTTTTTTTCGGTCGTAGCATGTCGTCTTCCAAATCCCTCAGTTCCATGGCTTGATCTAACTCATCCCCTCAGCTTCTTCTCAGTTATCCTCTTTTTCTTCTTTCTCGTGGCACCTGTTCTACATTCTAATATTCGTCGAGGCCATTTATGTTCTCCCATTATTTTTGTGTATCCAAATCATGTGAGTTGCATGATGGATCCTAGCTATCATACTTCAGTCTGGTTTTGTCATGTTTTGGATAGATCTGTTTCTAATTCTGTCTAATCTAGACTGTGCAACTCCATCTTAGGAAGTCCATTTCAGCTGACAAAAGTTTATCACGGTTACTACTACTGATATCCCATACGTCTGACCCAGGTATTGGACAAAAAATATTAAGGACTGTTATAATAGTCGTTGTGTTGAATTATATCAAAAACAAAGCATGTTTTTTTGTAGCCTAGGAACTGTTATATAGGGTGTTCTATGACGAAAGCAAACTACTTCAGGAGAAGGCTGTACAGCTTATTTGCAACAAAAAAAGTCATATAAATTAGGGTCCGATTTTCAACTGTTGTCAGAGGTAAATTGATTTTTAGAGATTTTCATTAAAATGCAGACCTCCAAACGAAAACCCTAATGAAATAAAATTTTATTGTCGGATTTTGGAATTTTTGGTATTAATCCAGAAAACATACCATCTCGTCATTATCGACTAAAAGAAAGTGATCATGTATCAAGCACTTAGTGAGATAGTGTCAAAACTGGCATGTTTTGAAAAGTGACTTCAAAAACTTTACAAAAAAGGAATGTGTCTCAAAAAATCACCTAATAATTGACCGTGCACTTTACGAAAAGCACATGCCTATCTTTCTAGCTATCCAATGGTACCACATCATCATCATAGTCACAATGTCTTGACATTTAACAGACATGTTGTGAACCCGTAAAATGCATTAAGTCGGACCCAGAATATTGCCGATACCAACATTATCAATAGCTTTTAAAACTGTAGCTCGCCATCGTTCGCGATTTACTGTCAGTTCAGTGGCGCTCTTGATACTCATATCGGGCAACTGTTTCGTCGTATCCACCCAACGTGCATGGGAATGGCTACGTGCCTATTGAATGCGCAGTCGAATCCCATTTTCACAGCTCCCCGAATTGTCGATCAAAGAACCGAGGTACACAAAGCTTTGAACTAATTCACAACGGCCTACTGACTTTATTTCTCGATGATTCTCTCTCTCTATCTACGATCATAACCTTGGTCTTGTTGTAGTTAATACCAAGACCATATGCTGCACTGTGTTGTTCTTAGATGTTTAATAGAACTACTAGTTCTTCCTGGCAAGCAGCAATAAGGGTTGTATCGTCAGCAAATTTTAAGTCGGATATTTTGCTTCCTCCATAGCTTCTGCTTTTTCGTTGGTACCACGAACGTGCTGTAAATGTGGTAAACATAGGCAATAAGATTGCTTTCAAGCTCTAAAGGCATAATGGATCTCCGAGAGCGCAAAATTTCAACAGACTGTTTAGCAAAAACTTTTTATCGGATTTTCAAATTTTGTTACGGGTACTTGAATAATGAGCTAACCTTCGTTTGTAAGTATGGCTCATTACATTTTTAAAAATTCGCAGCATAGTCAATTTATATAGTTCAGAAATGGAACCAAATCTCGCACAGAAGCTTGTATGATGTATTATAGCCTTAAGGCTCCTGGATACACACAGTTATACATATTTATTTGCCATGTAAAACGCGGATTCCCATTTCCAACAGAACTCACTTGTTTTTCAAACTACATATACAGTACTTCAGACGTTGATAGTTAAGACCTTAGTGAATGACACTTACGAGCAATTTTTTCAAAAAAGTTTTTTAGTGTGCAAAAAAACTCGCAATGCAAAATCATACATTCTTCAAATGTCTGTAATTTAACAACCAAACACGCTATTAAAAAAGGCCACCACAGTGACAAAGCGCAAGCTTTTTTCCTTAATTTATTCTTCAGGAGCTTCAAAATGCGAAATTCATTTTTATGGTGACTTTTGGACATTACTTTTGGACCTTTTTTCATCATCTTAGACACATACACTGAAGAAAGGGAACAGGTGGCCACACCTCCTCGCTAACCCGGGAATACGTATTTTCTTGCATTCTCAGTTTCGGGCGATATACCCTAGACCCTTAAGATTTGCAATGTAATTAGCCGATACCTGGATCCGGCCGTTTCCTCAGGACTTCCTTGACAGCTCAGCCAAGGAGACATTAGTAGTATCTGCGGTCGTTATCAGGCAAGTCGATGTATAATTCAGCGTTTATCGTTGAGGAACACTTGGAGCAGTCGTTGGGCGTCTCGGGTGGTGGTTCGCCGAGACTCCGTGTCCCGATGGCAATAACACCACCGCCATATTGCCCGCGTTGGATACACGCCGTTTCGCATACATTAAGACCCACTTCGGTACCGTATCGAGCGCAACACATAACTTCGGATTTACTCTAATTAGGTTGAGGGGCGCAAAAGTGATGCTGCAGGAAGCACACTATACTGAGGTTTACAAGTTTATACTAAGCGACATAAAAAACAAAACACTGAGTTAGGGTCGTGCCTAAAGGTTCTGGCGCCTCCGATAGAGGGAGCATTTTGCGTCCCTCCCTTCCCTATAGTTTATCTTATTTTTTTTCTTCACTGATAAACACCTACAAGTTATACTCGTAAAACATCACTTTATTTATTAAAATAAAAAATGAGGTCAAGTTGATTGACTCAGTACTTCCCACACATTACGGTGATACCAGTTTATTATTTTCCCATAGAGTGAAGCTTTAGTCTGAGATCCCCTTGCAACCTAATCATCGCCCCAATTTCACCTCCACCCAAAAAAGGTAGAAAACGGTCAGGAACCCCTTAAACATCTAAAAACAAAGTTTGAGCTGTTTTCATATTTTTAGTTTTTTGATTATTGCTACGCTGCCACTGACACGATTTCTAACAAGCATACGCGTTTTATATCCTCACCGCAGTAATAATAATGTGTCAAAATCTCATTAGAATCAATTTAATAGTTTCCACGTTACAAAGTACAAAACGATCTAAAGCAATAAATACTCGTATGTATACAGAAAGTCCCTTAGTTTCGGTAATAGGCAAGGCAATGTTCAAATGGACCTAAAAAGCTGATCTATGTCGCTAGGTCTTCCTTCACAGGTCAGTGGACAGCCTATTGTTAATACAGCAAGTTTTTCAGTTCTTCAACCCCCCACCCCCCAACCACCCCAATTTCACCCCCACCCAAGAAAACTCAGAAAATGATCAGGAACCTCTAGAACCCTTAAAACGAAGTTTGATTTGTTTTTATATTTTTAGTTTTTTTATTATTTCTGCGCCGCCACTAGCACGATTTATAAAGACCATACGCATTTTCCATCCTCGCCATGGTAGTAATACTGTGTCAAAATTTCATTAAAATCAATTCAATTCAACGGTTTCTTCGTTACATAATATAGAACGATCTAAAGCAATACTTTGGTTTCTGTAATAGGCAAGGCAATGTTCGGATGGACCTAAAAAAGTTATTTATGTCGCTAGGACTTCCTTCACAGGTCAATGGACAGTCTATTATGAAAGCAACAAATTTTTCAATTTTACAACCCCCCACCGCCCAACCACCCCAATTTCACCCCTACCAAAAAAAAAAGTAGAAAATGATCAGAAACCCTAAAACGTCTAAAAACGAAGTTTGGGGCATATTTAAAATTTTTCGTTTTTTGCTAATTACTCCGCCGCCCATGCACCGATTTTCGAAATTATAGGAACATTACCTACTACGACACCACGGCATATCGCTGCCCAAATTTCATAACAATCCATCCAGCCGTTACTGAGATTACGTGGCTAGAAAAACGCGTACAGACAGACAGACAGACCGACAGACAGACCGACGGAAATGAGTGACGTGGATTTTCGTTATGGAGACATCATAAAACGTCCAAAAAACGTATTATCTCAAAATCGAAAATTTTCGCGATCACAATACTCCCCTCACCTATCGGTGTGGGAAGTAAAACCAAGTGCAATACTATGTAGTATGCGGTTACCTATATTGAACTGTCTCTCAAATAAAATTGAACTTCTGCCGTTTCTGTCACCTCCCGTAAAAGTTGGAATTGTGGATATCAAGTATCCTACAACTCACCTTCAACCTTATTGCGGCTCAGGAGATGTTTAGATAAGCACGACTTAACTCAGATCTGTGAAGTGGTGAAGATTTCGACCACGTGCAAAGTAATATTTTATCAACTTGGCGAAAGCTTCAAATCTAACTAAAACAATGTAGGTTTGTTCTTTCAATTTCATAATTTGTCTACAATACGTTAATCAATGCTAATAGATAGCAGTGCTTAGTTGCGCCACCTAACTATAGCGTTGTAGACTTATACAAGTATGGGGTTAATCTTGATCTTGGAGCTAGGTGCTCATACTGAACCACTTAAAGAACCTCTAATTGAACCCCGGTTCAATTTAGGATCCTGCTGGTTCACGGTCATTCTGAATTTTACAGTGCTCCTGAATCCGAACTTTCGTGGTTTTGTACTGAACGTAAGAATGAAGACAAGTTGAAATGGTTCAGTGCCTGCACTGCCACAGCTGGCTTTATCGGAAGCGAGTTGGTGTTGATGGGCCAAAAAAGGGATAGATTCTCTTGCAGTACAGAAACATAGCATTGTGGCTTATTTTCTTACATATTTTGTTAGCAATTATTAGAAAAAAATTATGTTTCGGTACTTACCAACTTTTCGTAAATAGAAATTAGTTCACTTCAGTTTAATTTGTTTTCCTAGAAGTATTATACATACTTTATTAACATTTGAGGGCAAGTTCATTTCAAGAGGCCATAAATTCAATGTGAGCACCTAGTTGCCTCAAATGAACCATTTGCAACTCCATCTTATGCTTTTCTCTCGTTGTTTAAAAATAATTTATGCTACTCAAAATGTTCCTCAATGATGAAAGTTTTGTTTTGCGTTATAAATCTATTTTATTATTGTAATGCTAAACATGTACGGGCAATTTTTCAAAATTTGGTTCAATATTGAAAAAGAAACTAACGGCAAATGACAATAGGTACTAGGTACTAGAACTAAGTACGTATGTAGCTACTCATAAACAATGACATGCAACATGATTGAGGCTTGGAAAATCTAAAATGATGTTTTGCTTACTTTTATTCCATAAGATTTGCGGATAACCCTCTTCAGGTTCTACCTGTTGCTTATATCGTGCTCAGTATCTAAAATTGCAAGCTCATTCTGCCTATTTTGTGAATGACTTGTTCTCACATAATAATTCTTTATTATTTTTAAATTAGAGAAACTCCTGTCTCCTGTGGCCACTGAAATAGGCAATTTTTATAAAATTCCCAAAGCTATGCTTAGATTTGGGGCAATTTTGATAGAAGTTATGCAGTGGGCCGTTAAATCTTCTCTAGGCATATCATACCATTTCAAATTGTTTCAAGGCGTAAAGTCACTCATATGCATTACCGTATATCTAGCAGAATGTATGTACTTAATAATAATCTTTAGACTTACAGTTAACTTCTCTCTATTATTGAGGTTTCTAATATTGGCATAGTATATATAGTATCAGCAGTAATTTAATTATTTTTTAGTGTTAATTTTATTATTTTGGAACAGCCAATTTGTATTTTTTTAGGCATCACTACTTTATTTTGTATTAGGGTAATCCTATTTTGAAATAAAGCTTCTTCTTCTTCTCTTAGTTCTGCACACGGAACATGTCAGTGCAAAACATCTCTTTTTGAGGCTCAAGAGGGCTGATAAAGAGATGAAAAGAGACGCAAGCGCCTCTTTTGAAGGCAAAAAGCCTTCAAAGTCGCAAAGCGTTCATTTTTTATTGCCGGCATCTTTTCTTCAATGTAATCACTAGTGCATGGACCCTGATAAGCTGCGCTCCGTATGGGAGTCCGGGTGTCCGGCCAGTGATAGGTGAGATATTGTTATCGTGAAAATTTTCAGTTTTGAGACAATACGCTTTTTGGGCGTTTCTTCATATCTACATAACGAACATCCACGTCACTCTTTTCCGTCGGTTGCCTGTCTGTCTGCTTATTGGCGTTCTTCTAGCCTCGTGATCTCAGTAACCGCTGTATGGGTTGTGATGAAATTTAGGTAGCGATATGCTGTGAGGTCGTGGTAAGTGATGGTGCTATAATTTTGCAAATCGGTGCATGGAGGGCGAAGTAATTAGCAAAAAACGCAAAATTCAAATATTCCTCAAATTTCGTTTTTAGGCATTTCAGGGGTCTTTAACCACTTTCTACTTTTTTTGGGTGGTGGCGAAATTGGGATATGATTGAGAGGTAACTTTTTGTTTTTCTCTGAGGGGAAGTGGAGTTGGGGTGGTTGGAGGGTGGGGCGTTGTAAAACTGAAAAATTTGTTGTATTCGCACTACATGCTGTCCGTTGACCCCTAAAAAATACCTCGCGGCTAAATACACTTTTTTAGGTCCATCTGAATTTGCCTATCCTCAAGCAGATTGAAAACGCTTATGGTTTTTAAAAGTCATATCAGTAACAGCGCAGTCATAATAAAAAACTATAAATATAAAGCAGCTCAAACCTTTTATGCGATTTGGGGGTTCCTGATGATTTTACCCTTTGTTTTTAGTGGGGAGTTGTGAAAGTGGAAAGTTTGTTGTACCCGTAGTTGCCGAGGTCGTTGCTTCATCCGAATGCTGCTCTAACTTAGACAAAATGTATGTATCACCAAACTGATAGCAGTGAAATATGTAAACCGTTCCGTGTGGGCTGTGGTAGAGATCAATAGGGTCTATGGTTTTTCAAAATGTTCTTAGTGGCGGTAAAACTAAATCAAGAAAGAAACAGTACAATATAGAGCCGTTCAACCTTTGTTTTAGCGTAATCTGGAGATGTCTGATCATTTTCTGCTTTTTTTGAATGGTTAAAATGAGTCAAGGTAGGATGGGGTGTTGGATAGGAAACCCCTTGCGCTTGAAAGATTGATACTGGTAATACAATCTGTTTCTAAATATCAGAAAAATAGCCGTGTTATGTGATTCAGATATCAGTTGACGATTGCACAATATAAACTGTGTCATCCTAGTTCCTAAGAAGGGAGATGCAAGAAACTATTTTTGAGAATTTAGTGTTGGATATGTTTTTTTGCTGACGGGCGGGCGATGATTTGGTTGCAAGGGGATCTCAGACTATGGCTTCATGCTATGAGAAAATAATAAAATGGTATCACCGTAATGGGTGGACAGTACCGAGTCAATCAACATGACTTTCATTTTTTTATGCATGTGCTATTGAAAAAAAGTAAAAAATTAATGGAGTTGGACCTTTACGATATTATCTTATGGACCGACACGTCGGAGCATTCTAACACGATGGCCGATTTCCTCTTGAGGTATTTCATCCCCAGGCAACTATCACCTCATGCTGAAGTACGGCTACAGCCTGTCGATAATGAGGTGATCGCAGCAATCTTCATCCCATAATGTCCCAGAGCTGACGTTCTATGGGTAAAATACTGGGAGAACAAAAATTATCAGTTCCTGTAAAAATGCATTGTCACATCCACCATTTTTGAGGTAGTTTGAAGAAATGGTGAATGCTGTGATCTTGTATCTCTCAAGGTGAACCAGGTAAAAGAAAATGTCAAATACAAAAAATATTTGATTATTGAAGGCGCATTTAGTAAAAATATTTCAAATATACAGGGTATTGCGGCAAAGCAGTATAGTGATCAACTTGTTTTCTTTTTATGTAAAACCATTAACTTTTTTAAACTTCGTTTAGTTTCCATCATTGATCTCTACTTAACCCCAAGGTATTTGTGGGACAACGGTGCCAAGTTATAAGATATTTTTGATTAATTTTTGGATTTGCAAGGTCGGCAGTAATACACTCAAATTGATATATTCCCTTAACTTTTCTGAATAATGTTATACATCTAGTTACTTGAATCTTAAGTGAATATTATTTTTAATGTTACTAGGTGCTTTTGTGAAGAATTTCAAATCATGCTAATCTGAAAGTTATTGTACTTTGTTTTTTTAATGTTTGTTTTATTTAAAATCGAAGGCTCTACTAATACCCTATCTCACCTCGTAATGTTTTTTTCAAGTTTACGGCATCGCCAAGTTATACATTATTTCTCCAAAATATCAGACAAACATATCCCTAATTTTTATTAATAGTCTAGGTATAAGAGAGTCCAAACATTTGAATACACATAAACTATACGTCCTCGTGCTCGTAGAAGTAATTAAGTGTCTAGACATTTTTAATGCTTCAAAACTGACTTTAGCGTATAACTATGTTCCTACATTCTTACATTATGTATTTTAAATTATTACTTTAGGTATTTTTTTAATCATTTGATTATAGCTTCAGAGTATAACAATGTTTCTATGCGCTATTCTTTCTGATTTGCTTTTTAGTTATAAAATAAAATAACCAACACTTTTTTAATTTTCCTGTAAAAATGTATTCTCAATGTAGTCCAACTTTTGAAGGCACATAAATTATGCATCCTCGTGTTCGTCGAAGTAATTATTAGTCTAGTTATTTTTTGATGCTTCAGCATATAACAATGCTCCTGTTCTCCAGCTGAGCTCGAACTCTCTGCAAAACAAAATTTTCCCCTAGGACTTGAGTTGCCGACATTCAAACAACTTCCTTCCTATTGCACTTTTAGCTGCCGCAGAATGCAACCATTCAACTTTAATGGGGGAAAACTAAATTCGTCATATTTAACAGCTTCCAGCAGATCCGAGAACACTTAGCAGGCGAGCTTTCACAGTTTCCGGGACTCTTCCATCACGATAACTTCTCTGCATTTATTATACAGATAGGCTGCAAGTTGCACCAGCCACGAACTCTTGAGTTCAAGATGAATCTCGAGGTTATAATGTTAGAACTTTAAATTAAGCTTTCTGGTTTTCTTTTCTTTTCACTTCTGTGTCGGCATTGACTGCTCTGGTCATTAGCTTCGTGTTCTGTGTATGCTTTGTTACTACTTCTCGGCGCCCTTCCAGGAACTAATTTAAGCCCAACAGTGAAGGATCAGGTGGGAATTCTCGCTGAGCTTTTTTCTGGACAATTATTTCTGATTGAAAGAAACAGAAATACATTTCCGCCTCTAACCGGAATCGAACCCGGTACCTTTCACTTGCATCCAGCCGGACCGTGTAACTTCCCAACCCGCAGTTCCGCATGTGCATTTGTTATGACTACCCATGCCCTGGACACTCTTTTAGTTCCTACCGCAGTCACGGGTAGAGCCACAAAACAGGTACGGTTAGGTAGCGCTGTAGCTAGTTTGTGAGACACCAGTGAATAACACTTAAGACTTGACAGCCTAAGTCACCTTTGCACCTTATAACCTTTTAAGTCAGTTTTAAGTAACGTATCTGCGCTTTTCCTTAATAGTATCGAATTATAATGGTATCACGGTGCTGCGTTAAAAACTGCTCTTTTAAGAACAAAAAAGTGCATAGGTTCCCTAAGCATCCTAAGGTGAGTACAGCAAATATTTAATTTATCGTATCGCAATATCCATAATGTAAGCAATGTCCTATGGTTTGAGCTTGAATATGTGAAAACTGTAATAAAAATCATCTTTCTAATTCTTACTATTGATGTTAGCTGTGCAAAATGTGGGTGAAAGCTACGGGCCGTGTGGATCTTCAAGAGAAGGGCGTTACCAGTTTGAGGAACAACTTTGTAATATGTGATGCCCATTTCGATGGTGATTCCAAATTTGAAGCCTTCCACAACAGAACAAACCTAAAATTGTGTATTACTTTATAAGTGGTATGTATGTATGTGGCAAAATAATTGTAAAATAAAATACTGCAAACACTTCAGAGGTTTTTTTTCATGAAAACAATAAAAAAAATTGGAATAGCAGCCCTGCAAGTGATAGGTCTGAAATTTAAATTTCCCGCTAACGTAGCTGTCAAAACGATCTGCGGCAGTGGCGACATTTGTGAGTGCGGTAAGAACTAATAGTGAATAGATGTTGTACTGAGTGTCCCATCTTCTTAACCCAACCTATTCTGATAATCTGTGTGACTACCGAGGTTGACATTGACAGTGACAGTTTTGTGTGCCGTTTGCAATTCAAAAATGTGTGTTGTTTTGGAAGAATTTCTCTGTTTTCGTGGTGTTTTCATTTTCTGTATCTACCATCCAGATCCAGCAATGTATAATAAAGAGTGTTGAAAAATGTTTTCTACATTTATGCTATGTGTAGAAAAGTCTAGAAAGTAATTTACCCAAAAATTTCCTTCTTATTGGCATTACTTGACCAGTATTGAACCCAGAAAATTTAGCTTATTTAGTGAGGGTGTAATTTCTGTCAAATATGTTTAATTGCAATTGAGTTTTTTTTTTGAGGCATTCATTTTTTACATTAATATATCTAATATAAAGGAAAGCTGGTGCAAAAGGTAACGAGGAGAGTTATTTCTTCAGAACTGGGTCCAACTTTCTTATATATTTACTGTATACTTCTCCACTAATAATCCTTTACAACTAATTTAAAACACAGTGGTAGGTATAATAATGCACATTTGCTCTTTATACAGTAGTCCAAAGGGATCAAAGATTTTTTTTACTTTTAAGGTTAAGGAAGAATTATTTTTTCAATTTCTCTCTAATTTTGTATAAGAAGAATTTTACTATTTATGGGATGACTCAGACGTTTCTTTTAAAATTTGTTCACTAAATATATTATTTTTTAGCCACAAATAATCTTCCACATATATCCCCAATGTTCCACAAAGATAGAAAACTTTTGCATTATTTACTAAAGTGCCCTACTGTAATTTTTTACATTTTGAACTGTCAATAAAGCCAACTTTTGTAGTTTCCTCATCGTTGAGGCGTCTTTTTAGAATAGAGAATATCCACTATCCAATAATTGACATCAGCCCCTTCATGTAATAAAGTCTTGAATCATTCATGTAGAAGACAAACAATAACGTTACGTTAGATTTGAATTTGGTGCCGTTGCGGCATCATCGGATAATAGTCGGAAACCTTCGGCGGTCTTTGGGACTGCAGGTTGGAATGTTGCACGGTCCGGATAGACGCAAGTGGTACCTCCCTCGGCTATATCCACTGAGCCAACCGACATGCTTTCTGGTACTCGATAAACCCTTTAGGGCAAAGAAAGAAAAGCTGACAAAGAGAAAGAAGTCTCACGTTGGCGCACCAACTGTTGAAACGGAGGGTCACGCAATTGTCACGCTTTTCGGGATCAACTTTAACAATAGCATGTCCTGGTATGACCACGTCGTCAGTATTGCTAAAACGGCCTCCAAGAAGCTTGGAGTTCTGTTCCGCTGTAGGAAGCTGAATACACCAGAGCAACTACTTGCCCTATAGGGCACAGACCCGACTAGCGTTGAAGTATTGCTCCCGTGTGTGGGGATGCGCTACGGAGCATTCTTTAACGTTTCTGGACACTACCCAGAAGAGAGCAATTAGACTAATCGATACGCCTGCCCTCACAAAGGACCTCCACAGCCTGGAACATCGAAGAAGAGTGCCTGGCCTGTCCCTGTTTCGCAGATTCTATCACGGAAGATGTTCGAGTGAGCTCTCCCAGATAATGATACCGAACGAGCCGTTTCCAGATCGAGATTCCTACTCCTCGAATCAGTCTCCTCCAGCATTCCGTCTTTTGGAGAACTTCGATGCTGTGGAATGAGCTGCCGGGGAATTTGTTTCCCAATGGCTGCAACCTGCAGCGTTTTAAATCTAACCTGCCTAGACACGTATCCTATCGCAGTGCTTCTACAGCATTATAGGCTTTCAGCCTTTGCGGAAGGGACCATAAAAAAATACCTTGAACCTGGATATATACAAGGAAGTCTTTATGTTATCAGTTAAGCTTTTACTGATATTTATTATCCTTCCACAGAGCCGCATTTATAAAAAAAAAATTGAATGAGTATTAAGGTATTTCGTCAATTATAAAATGCAACAGTCAGGCTAACCTTGCACTAAGACATCGTATGGTTTAGGTATGCGGCCGCTGGTAAGTTTTCTAATGCGCGAAAAAGCTACAATATTCTCTTAAAAAATGAAGTCAAGTTGATTGACTCAGAACTTTCCAGACATGCCGATGATACCAGTTTTATTATTTTCTCACAGCATGAAACTGTAGTCTAGATGCCCCTGCAACCAAATCATCGCTTGCCCGAAAGCAAAAAAAGTGTTTTATTCCACTAGGTGCTTCTTTCACAGGTCAATGGACAATCTATCATGAATAGAACAATTTTTTTTGTTTTACCATCCCCCACCCTCGAACCACCCCAATTTCACCCCCAACCAAAAAAAATATTCAAAATGATCAGGAACCCCTAAAACGTCTAAAACGATGTTTGAGGTGTTTTTTATATTTTTAGTTTTCTTATTATTACCGCGCCGCCACTGAAACGATTTCTAAAAACCATACTTGCTTTCCATACGTGTCGCGGTAATAAATCTGTTTCAAAATGACATTAAAGTCAATTCAAAAGTTTCCACGTACACAATACAGAACGATCCAAAGTAATACGTAAGTAAGTAATGTATTTTGTATGCATCAGAAAGTTTAAGTCCCTTGGTTTCTGTAATCGGCAAGGCAATGTTCGGATGGACCTAAAACGTGAATTATGCCGCTAGGTCTTTCTTTCACAGGTCAACCCTCAGCCTATTATGAATACAAAAAAAAAAATTCAGTTTTACAACCCCCCACCCCTTAATCATCCCAATTTCACTCCCACCCCAAAATAAGTAGAAAATGATCAGGAACCCCTAAAACGCCTAAAAACGAAGTTTGAGCTGTTTTCATATTTTTAGTTTTTTTAATATTGCTGCGCCGCCACTGAGACGATTTCTAAAAGTCAGACGCGTTTTCCATCCTTACCAAAGTAGTAATACTGTGCCGAAATTTTATTAACGTCAATTCAGTAATTTCCACATTATAAAATACAGAACGATCTAAAGCAATACTCGTTTGTATACATCGAAAAGTCCCTTGGTTCCTGTAATACACAAGGCAATGTTCGGATGGACCTAAAAAAGTGTATTATACCGCTAGGACTTTCTCTCTTATGTCAGTGGACAGCCTATTATGATTACAACAAATTTTCAATTTTACAACCCCCCAACCACCCCAATTTCACCCCCACCCAAATACAAGCAGAAAATGGTCAGGAATGACTAAAACGCCTGAAAATAAAGTTTGAGGCATATTTGAGATTTTTCATTTTTTGCTAATTACTCCGCCGCCCATTTAACCAATTTTCAAATTGTCACATTATCTACCACGACCCTACAACATATCGCTGCCCAAATTTCATCAAAATCTATGCAGCGGTTACTGAGATTACGAGAGTAAAAAAAGCGACAGACCGACAGACCAACAGACAGACCGACGGAAATGAGTGACGTGAATTTTCGTTATGTAGACATCATAAAACTCCCAAAAAGTATATTATCACAATACTCCCCTCATCTATCGATGTGGGAAGAAAAAAAATGTATTTTTGCATCACCACGTAGTTATGTACCTATCACCCTGTATAAATCAAAATATTTTTTTAGAAAGATCCTTAGCTATAACTTTTATGTACAACTATTTTCGTTATATTTTACGCTAGTGGAGTTATCGACCGATCCGGTGCTAAAAACTTACCTGTATATCTCATATCCTCAGGGGTCTTAGAAGCATTGGGGGGGCATTGTGACAAAGAGTAGTAGAAAGCCTTTTGATGACACTAAATCGTATAATGAATATTTCCTATCTCGTTGCTTAGACCGAATACAGTCTTCCTCTTATATTCTTCCCAGTATATACAAAGAGCTGATAATACCAACTTTATGTACCTAGCCCATGTTCCTGCTTGAGAAAGTTTTGTTGATAATTAAAAGGAAAGAAAAGAAAACGAAACAAGGCCACATCTTGCGAGAGCAATCGTACACGGTTCGCTCTCCACAACTTCTCAAGAGTTAATTAAATTTGTAATTAGTTTTGCTTTTGTTTCCAGTTCAGCTATTACCTACAGGGACCGCTACGATAACTACAAGATGCATTTGTTGAATTTACGTTTCATCTGCTTTGTGGACAAAGCTTTGGCTTTATGGCTGTAGTTTTGTACATACTTTAACGTCAGTTGAAAACAAAAGAACATGAGTTCACAGCCTCCCCAGTTATCATCGTCCTTGAAGTCGTTCTGGTTGTAGTTTATACATTTAATCGTTTCTAACCTGAACTTGCTTAAACATGAATTAATTTATTAGTTTTTTACAGGGTGAGTTTTAAGTACCTGATCGGTCAATAACTGCACTACTGCAGAAGATAGCGAAGAAAGTTGTATACAAAAGTTGTAGCCAAGTATATGCTCCTTGCTCAGAAAATATTTGGATTTATACAGGGTCATCCATAACTACATGGTGATGCAAACATAAATTTTTTTAAATGAGACACCCTATACATTAATCCATATTTAGATGCTACTGATAATTCACGTTCTTAAAACATAAGGTATTGTAACGTTGTATAGGGTATTTCAAAAGTTATGACCATTTTTATATCAAAATCACTGCCAAATTAACGTACTGTATATCAAAAACCAACGAATCAATTTTTTTTACATGAAAAGATAAAAGGTATCCTCTAGTTTCAACATAGGCTGTAAAAGAAGTCGCCGACGCATACTCATATTCAAATGCAAAAACTAGACTTTCTCTTTTTTTAATTGCAACCACCATATTTTATTATACCAAAAAATGCTTTTAATATGCTCTTTTATATTTGTATAGCATTTCATATACTTAGGTTCATCAGTTTCTGACTCACTTCACAATTTTTCTGCAAATTTTAGGTATACCTGCTGTTTGTGTACTGAATTTTATTTGTATTGAGAATATGCTATCAATTTTTATTCATATTTAACGAACAACTAAAATTTAAGGCCACAATAGTATTTGATGAAGTCAAAACCCTGAATTATCGAGATAGTATAAGTCAAGTATGCTGAGGAAACAATTTTACAGACGTGATACATAATTATCGAGCAGATCTATCAGGTAGGCTATGAGTGACTACAAGTCACGTTGCGCAAAACTAGTTCTGCGCATTTCAAGATGCGAAAAACTAGTTCTGCCTATTTGGTAATGCTCAGTAGCCGTATAAAATTAATATTTCGGGTTTGGGAAATATTCCTTGCTCAAAACTAGTACTGCGTATTTGTTTCGGGCATTGCCCGAATTCGGCTATTGAGCCTAACAAATACACAAAATTCTGAGTTCCTTGGTTTCTGTAAGAAGCTAGCCAATAATCGGATGTAGCTAAAGAAGTGTGTTATGGCTCTAGGCTTTGCTTTTGCAAGTCAATGGACAACCTATTGTGAATACAACAAATTTTTCTGTTTTTCAACCACCCACCACCCAACCACCACAAATTTCACCACAGTCCATGTAGCGGTTACTGGGATTACGAAGGAAGAAAAACGCCAACAGACCGACGAAATTGAGTTACGGAGTTACGTGGATATCTGTACACATAGAAAAATGCCCAAAAAGCCTACATACAGAAAAATATGTCGTTTTGTCAAAGACTTACGCTTGGACTCAATGGGACGTTACACTCAGCATTCCTCAAATACAGCGACGTTTCCTCCAATGGGAAGTTTATAGTTGGTAGCGAATTATATCGTATTGTCGATTCAACTACAAGATGTCATTGGATTCCAATAAATGATTCAATCGCAGCCTGTCGTTGAATCGAATCTGTGTTTGGCAATTCATTCTAAACTACTTTCTTTACCTTGGACCAACAGATTTTATTGCGAGGACAGTTGATTGATTCGTTTAGATGTTTAATGTTGTGATTTTGTGTGAAGTAAGAGCATGCTTCTTAGAGCATGATATAAGAATTAGACATAAGCCTGCACCAGTTATTGCATTATTACCTGAAATACAACCGTCTGACTAATCTAAATACCTACATTCAAATGTGGGCGTTAGCTCTGCTAAGTCCCAATTTCTCAGTAGGTCCTCCACCTAATATATAACTGGACACATTTAAGTCACACAATTGCTGATGCAATACGCAAAACCACGAGATGACACAACACGGCAACACCGAAACAACACAACGGAACAACTTCGTCCATGTTGACGAGTTCGCGACGATAGTAGCACTGAGATCATCCCCCTGTTCTTTATTCTTACCTTCATTGAATCAGAACATCAGTCCCGCCGAATACTGATTATAGTTCAGCGAACGACTAGGGCCATTGAAGCAAAATTAATTTTTATCAGATGAATTATCCCGAACCGCTGTTGCAGTAATAATTTTTGTACATTGAATAGATTGTATGCTTTGCTTAAATGAAACAGTGTGAATTTCGAAAACAAAAGGATGTTATGATTGCATTATATGACAATACTGGTATTAGAAGGATTTACATATCGTCATAACGAATATAAAATTGTCTTGAATTTATTGGCCTACCTGTGATTACTTCGAACATAAGGATTGAATTCTTTCAATGACATGGATTTGAAACAACTGTAAATATATTTAAAGTGATGGAAAAACATCCAAATACTAACAATTAATTGGAAACGCAACAGTATTTTTTTCTGTGTATTATCTCAAAATCCCCCTCAGCTATCGGTGTGGGAAGTAAAATAGATTTCGATCCAACATATACACCGTAACATATACACCTTCTCACAATATTTTCTCTGGTTAGCGAAAACTTGTTGATAATCAAAACGGAAATAAAGGAAGTCCGTGCAAGACCGCATCTTGCGGGCGTGGGTGTTGCTCTATACGGTTCACTATCCAGAACTTCTCAACGGTTAATTGCTTTTGTTTCTAGTCCAGTGAACACGTACACGGTACCCTGCAATAACTGCAACGTGGCGTATTTGTTTACTTTACGTTTCATCTGCTTTGTGAACACGAACAGAGCTTCCGCTGTATCGCTGCAATTATGCAGTCTTTGTGCCACTTTCATGTGTGTACTTCACAGAGGTAATAGTTGACGTTACACAGATGCACCTACGGACTATAGCATACCTGACTGTGATCGTAATAGATTGAGAGCCAGTGGTCGGCAGACTCAAATTCAAATTTCAAATTTATTGGCAATCTCTTTACAGTTGAAAAAGCCAGAGAGCATTATTTTTCCGTTTTTATTTGCTTTGTGGACTATTCTAAGGCGTTTGATAACGTAAGGTGGCCTAAACTGTGGGAAATCCTTATCTCCATGGGAGTCCCTTACCACTTAGTATTTCTCATACAGCAACTCTATGAGTCTAGCTCAGCTCTTGTAAGAATTGATGGTAACCTGTCTGGTGAAACTGCAACCAGAAACGGAGTTCGTCAGGGATGCGTATTATCTCCGATGTTATTTAACATTTATTCTGAATTTGTGATGAGACAGGTATTGGACAACTGGAATGGCGGTATAACTATTGGCGGAAGCAAAATATCTAACTTAAGATTTTCTGATGATACAACCCTTATTGCTGCTTCTCAGGAAGAACTACTAGCTCTATTGAATGTTTTAGAACAAACAGTGCAACATTTGGTCTTGTTATTAACTACAACAAGACCAAGGTTATTGTCGTAGATAGAGAGCATGACAATCATCAAGAAATAAAGTCAATAGGCCTTTGTGAGGTAGTTCAAAGTTTTGTGTACCTCGGTTCTTTGATCGACAATTCAGGTAGCTGTGAGAATGAGATTCGACGGCGCATTCAATAGGCACGGGTGGCCACGACAAGGCTTACTAAAATATGGCGTGACCATAACATCACTAAAGCTACCAAAATGTCACTGGTTCAGTCTCTTGTGTTCTCCATATTTTTGTATGCCTCGGAAACTTGGACTGTTAAAAAGGCAGATCGAGCTCGCATAGAGGCTTTTGAAATGTGGACGTGGAGAAGAATGCTGAGAACGCCTTATACCGCCCATCGAACTAATGTTTCCATACTAGATGAGCTCGGTAATCCAAAGAGACTATCCTCCATTGTGTCGATGAGAAGGCTTACATTCTTCGGACATATTCACAGAAGCGATAATATGGAGAAACTTGTAGTTCAGGGTCACGCCCCGAGTGGGCGGCGCCGTGGCCGCTCCCCTACACGCTGGGTGGATACGACGAAACAGTTGCTAGATATGAGTAACAAGAGCGCCACTAAACTGACAGTAAATCGCGAACGATGGCGAGCTACAGTTCTCAAAACTGTTGATAATATTCGTGTCGGCAATACTCTAGCTCCGACTTAATGCATTTGACGAGTTCACAACATGCCTGTTAAGACACTGTGACTATGATGATGATGCTTTACAGTTATATTGCATTTGGTCAACTGTTTTACCTATAAACCATCTTACGTGACTACTTTAACAAGGTTTAATAATAATAATAATATATCGAATTCTAACATAACTATAACATGACAACAAGACAATGACTAGTAGAGACAGTAGGCTATAGGCAGAGTTGCCTGTCCAGCTTCGCGTCGCCACAATTATTAGTTAACAGAAAATATTATATTCGATTTATCCAGCCTATACGGTAGGTAATCTTTATGGTCTGAGTGAATGAATGAAAAAAGACAGATGTATGTGGTTGTCTAATGAGATACAAAGGTCTTTCGAAAAATGATCTCTTTCAAAAAAAAATCATAGTTGGTTAAGAGCATTGTTACAGCGCAGCAATCTATCATTAAGAATATTATAGAACCAATGAGAGTTTCCTATGATATAACGCTTAGTAACCGCTTTATACCTTTTCAACGTTATTTTCTGTTTCATATGTAATATGGAGTGCACCTGTAGAACTTTGGACCAAAATATAAGAATGATCTCTGGGTTACTGTTTCACAATTATGGGTTAACTCAAGGTTGAGTGTTGACCGGAGGTTAACCCTAGATGTCATGTTTCAAAAATGGTAGTTTTCGATTTTACTTGAGGTTAAGTCTTAGTTAACTTGACCCCAAGAAATTTTTGAGTTAACCCCAGGTTATGTCATGCGCATTAGGTTATGTGACTTTGGTTTTGCTACTTGCTAGGCGCTTTAAGTTTCATAATATTTTATCGTTTACCTTAACGCTTTTGAAATGGATGGTTATAATATAAATGCGTGTAGCAGTGATGAAGAAGCAATGAGACCAAGAATATTTCGACCTAGAGTAAATTACTTTGAGGAATATGATGACCATGGCTCCTTGGTCTTTTTAGATTTTTGTATTTTTCTTTCAGCATCTTCACAGATCTGCGGCTATGCACATTTGCAATTAAATTCTTCTCCTATCTTTTCCCAGGCGTTGTCTTTTTTGCGCCATGTTGTTGCATCTTTTGTTTTGCATTCTATTACATGCCTGTGCTTTTCTAGCAACAAAATGAACAGATATCCTTCATCTTTTGAAAAGTTGTTCGCTCTTTTTGGTTTTTCCATGCTGACACACGGGTACATGCATGGTTATTATTTGAAAAAGGCCCAGAAATAACTACAACGCTAAGCAGTCTAAACACCAACCCAACCTAAGAACCTTTTATCTATGCCAAACACCAAATAACCAAATAACTGCCCTAGATAAGGTACGCTGCGAATAAAATGAAAAAGCGTCAGTGGAAAAAACCAATATAATGTAAATTGCATGGAGCTGATAACTCAACGAACTCATTATTTGACAGTCTTGTCAGAAAAACACAAAGCACCAGCACGAAACACCTAACGAAGGAAATAAGGAGAAGAAGAATTTCAAATATTGCGCGCACAGTACCACCAACCGCTAAAAATAAAATACAACTCGCGGTCAGTTAACCCTATGCCATTTTATGATTGTGACATAAAAGGCGTTCCATTGTTCGAGTTAACTCGCAGGTCGAGGTTAGTAAACCGTTCAGAGTGGCCCCTGATTGAAAAACTGGGCCTAAGTAATGGAACTGCGACATTCATAATAATACCAGACCTGCGGCAAGCACTGGACATTTATGTTATAGTGCTTTTTAAGTGTGAGTGCAGAAAACTTCAACATCTGTAGATAAAAATTTGCTTTAAATTTAAAACATTGTTTTCTGTATACAATAAATCAGTAGAATATAGTCTAGGCTTTTTGTTTAACATTTTTAGAATTATGTTTTGTGCAGTTTGCAAAATTTTAATTTTGGTATTAAAGGCTTCTCCTCAAGCTATAATATAGTAGTTCAATATACAGGGTGGGGCATAAAAACCAAGTGTTTTTGGTTTGAGTAGTACTCATATATTAGAAAAGGGAGGAGCGCGCGGTTTATTACAGTCCATTCCTTGACTCAAACCATTTCACTTTCTTACTTGCCACTTGCCATCATGGAGTGGTAGACGCTAGAACAGCGCGTGGCGTGGCATCATTGGCCCATATTTTTTTGGAGAAAATGGGGTCACCGCTAGAGTAACATCTGGACGTTACATTCATATGGTGAATACCTTTTTCATACCTGAATTGCAAAGAAGAGGTGTGGGTATCAAAAATTTGTGGTTCCAGCAAGATGGAGCCACAGCACACACCACCAGAGGTTTGGTGGCATTTCATGACCTCCTCGGTCTCCCAACTTATCAATTTGTGATTTTTTTCTATGGGGGTAACTCAAGTCACGTATTTAAAGGGCCAAGCGCCGTACGTTAGATGCAGAGAAGGAAGCAATTCGCCATGGAATCTCTCAAAAATCAACAGAGACATGCTGGAAACAGTGGAGTGCAATTTTCGTGAACGGCTGCATCATATGCCAGATGTGATTTTTGCACTTAGATATTTCAAAATGGTTTATTATCAGCTATGTTCTACTACTAATAATTTTTTTTAGAGTAAAAACTAATAGTTTTATGATTATTTCAAAGACACTTGATTAATACGCCCCACCCTGTAGATTCAAACATAGAAAAGTAACGCTTCATTACTGGCTTTTATCATACTTCATATGAATGCTATAACACTTTCATTAGAATAATGGGGATTCACTATCTCCGGGGGTTCCTTTGGGCGAGTCCGGGAATCCAAGGCGTCAAAAGTGACTTATAAAACGGGATTTTAGAAAGTCTGAATTTTTAGTATTATTGAGGTCCACACACAAAAAGAAGTTCTCAATTCACGTATTCTGATAACCTTGTAAAGATACTACTTGCGGCAAGAAAATCTGTTCCCGGTCCAAGAAAATTCACTTAATGAAGATAATCAAGAAAAATATATTTTTGATTTTAGTACTCATTCAAAATACATATTATGCTCTAACCAAGAACATAATTTTATTCACAACTAAAATTGTAGTACTCTTAAGCCAATAATTTAATGATGCTTTAGTAAGGATATCATATTTTCCAACTGAGCACCTATTACCTAGATCAAGAATATAAACAGTTCGAGAACTGTGGAGTACCTCCTTTGAGAATATGATAATCTTATAGTCACCACAGGCCTTATAGTCATTTGCCAAACCTTCCCAACCAGGCCAGTATGTCGGCCCAGCTCAGGGAGGGTAATTCCTCTAGCTGAAGTTTGGACTCAAAGATCTGGTATTTCAGCCCGCAAGGAAGTGGTAGGCCGTTTTATCAGACTCTCCACAGGGAATCACCTTCAATTTCTAATAGTGACAGATGCCGCCTGAGCCTACTGTGCCTACATTTGCGTTACCTTTAATGTATGGTATGGTTTACCCACTTTTTGAGGGCTAACTTTACTTGCTGCCTACTTAATACTATAGTGGACTCCGGGCCAATAAACGGTCCCCCGGTGCTAAGTCTAGCCGGCCTATCGGAGTCCTCATTACCAAGAACGCCTGTATGACCCGAAACCCATAACAAGGTAACTTCCTTCAACCTCGCCAGACCTTCCAGTCTCTTCGCACACTGATGAACCAGGGGTGCCCTTGTTCTGGGCCCGCAGATGGCTTTCAGTGCCGTCTGACTGTCAAAGCAGTTATAGACCTTCTGCTCCGTGGTCTTCCACATCTCCTCATTTCATGCAGCAGAGAGTATTTCATATAGTAACGTATGTTACAAAAGTTTTGAGAATTTTTTTTTCAAAACTCGGGAGGTAGTTTCACCGTTGGAAACAATTCAGAAATCTTTACCATGGTAACCAGCTAGAATCTAAGCGTAACAATAAAACCATTTTGGTTGTGATATAAGTTGTCAAAATGTCGTACAAATTAGATATTCGGAAGAGTATTTACAGTCTAGTTGGACGACTTGAAAAAAAAAAGAAATAGTTCGCCTATATCAAGATCAAAATATTTCTGTTGCCACAATTTATCGAGCTATCCGTGAATGCGAAGAAGGTTATCCTTGTATGAATTTACCAAAAATTGGACGTCCAAGAGCGTTGAATTCTGCTACAGTTCAAAGAACGGACAACGGAAGTGAACATCGAGTTGAGACTTCAACTTGAACGCATTTTTCACGTCAATGCTAGCACAATCTGTAGAGAAATGAAGAAAAATAACTTAAAATTCAAAAAAAGAAGAAAATGTCCTAAGTATTCCCGAAATCAGTTAGAAAGAATTCCTCAATGCTGTCGCAATTTACGTCGTACTCATTTTGCTGGCAACATAAAAATTATTCTTGACGATGAAAAGTATTTCACATTTTTGAACTCAGAAATCAAAGGTAATGATGGTTTTTATACAAGAGACGTTGAAGCTTGTCTAGATAATGTAAAATTTAAACGGAAAGATAAGATTGAAAACAAAGTGTTCGGTGTGGTGCCCTATATCAGACAACGGTATTCCGCAGCCGTACGTTGAACGAGTTAGGGCCGAAGCGGTTACCGCAGAAGTCTATACTCAAAAAAGTTTGCCTAAACTACTCAATTTTATTAATATCCACCATGCTAATGGCAATATAATGTTTTGGCCAGATTTGGATTCACAAATTTTGGGATAGTTTTCAAGTAACTATGCTTTGCGTATACGAGAAACTGGCTAGAACAACACGGAATACCTTCTGTACCACGAAACGACAACCCTCCCAATCTTCCTCAAGCAAGACCTATCGAAACTTTTTGGGCTCAACTGAGTGCTAAAATTTATAACAATGGCTGGTAAGCTCAAAACGGACAGTAGTTAAGAAGAAGAATAATGCTAAAGGTAGAGAAATTGATTTGGAATCTGTCCAAAACATAATGAGGAACGTTGAGAGGAAATTGCGAGCACTGTAAGATCATGTCCCATTAGCAGTACTTTAATATCATTTTTATATTAAGAAATATTGTTATTTTTTGTAGTTATTGTTACAGTTCAAATATATTATTGTGAGGTATTTCTTTAATTTTTTTTGGTAACTTCTCAAAACTTTTGCAACATACGTTACTGCTTCGAAAATCGTGGTGTTTGTGCCTAAAGAGTATCTCTCCCGTGCTCCTCGATTTTCTACATACAGTCTTGCTCCTGAGGCCTGTCCTCTACCTAGACGAGAGCCGTCCGGGCAGCATACCAATGCCTCTTCGGGAAACTGAATCTCCCCTCTTTTCCACTCCTCGATAATGGGAATGGTCACAGTAAAAGATTTATCCTACCTTGATTTTGCCTCGACAACTCGGTAGGCAGAGATAGGCAACCCTGGGGCACACAATGAGGTTCGCTTGACATAAAGGTAAAGGTAATTTATTTGACTGTTTTATACACAAAGAGTATTTACAGCAAGTCAAAAGAAATGCAACAAAACTAAATATATATAATATTACAAACTTGAGTAGAAGATTGACAATTAAAATTCACAAACGATAACAAAGAAAGTATATCACATCTTAACCGAAACGGCTGAAGTACTCTTCGCAACTATCATCATAGTCACAATGTCTTAACAGACATGTTGTGAACTCGTAAAATGCATTTACTCATTTTACGAGTTTCTCTTGGGATATCTTTAAGATCTTTAATGCAGTAGTTTCCCATTTGCTTTCTGCATCCTCGTGCCGTTGGCCAGATGGTATCTACTGGTTCATCCGCATCTAGGGGCAATTTCTCACCCCAAGGACAAGAAGGTACCCTGACTCTTGTCAACTCGTCCACCCAAAGCTGCTGGTTGAGAAGAGGTTACTGCTTACGCCGACAGTAGTTCGGTTCCTTTTAGTCGCCTTTTACGATATGCAGGATATACGATGGGAGATATTCTAACCCGCCCCACACGGGCGGCGCAACTATAGAAGCTGTTTATTAAAAATAATTGTTTCAACGACATTTTAAATCTTGAGGCCTTCATATTCTTGAAACTGTCCGGCAGTACATTGAAAAGCTTTAAGTTAAGGCTATTTTTCTGTGATTTGCTCAAACGATAACGCAGTAATCTCAGGTAATGGCAATTTCTGGTACTGAAAGTGTGCAAGTCTGACTGTATCGTAAGATCGGCCAAATTATTACGTATTTCTGAAAGACTCGTATACATGTAAACAGATAGCAGTGGCATCATTTGTAATTCAGAAAATGAAGGCCTACAAGACTCTCTGAAGCCTAAGCCCCCCTGGCTTTTTTCTGCATTTTAAACACCCTTGTAGCTTCACTTGAGGCACCCCAGATAGTAATGCCATATTGCATTTTAGAGTGGAAAAGAGCATAGTAAACAGTTTTCAAGACACGTATATCAAGATTTTGTTTCAATTTTCTGAGGATGAATAGTACAGATGAGAGTTTATTGCATAAAATGTCAACATGGCTCGACCAATTTAACCTATTATCAATTATATGAGAGATAGAGTTCACCCCAAACAATTCGATCTAAGAGCTGGCGACAGAAAAGATCTGCCTTGTGCGTCATCTGGTACCCAAAGGCAACGGCAAACCAAAGAAAATCGCTGCTAAACAACAGCTTCTTTTCTTGGTGGAACGCCACGGCGCATCTGCTTGGCCAACCAGAAGAGCGCGGGTTCTATATGCTGCTGCATATGAGAGTCGATATACGAGGGTTGCTCTATATCTCCGTCAATCCCCCAATACGCAGACAGTTGTTGAACGCTTATTAGCGACCATTTTGTTTGCTCTAAATATTTAGTTTATATATTACTGGGAAAAACACTTATTTTGGCGAGTACTATCCGCTGTATAATAAAAAAGTCCCAACTTATGAAACACCCTGTATAGTACGTAAGATAACACAGACAATGGATCCACCCAAAGATAGTTTAAATTACAGATCAGAAAAATCGTTATTTGTAAACTTTTCAAAACTGTAAAAGCCTTTGCCAATGAGATATGACTTCATTTTAATTTTAAAGGTTTCATTATCGAGACCTCTTACGGATAAAGGGAGAGTATTAAAAATTTCTATACCAAAATAGTTAGGCTCACAACTTGTTTTTCGACCTACGGCGCACCGATGATCGCTAATAAGCGTGAAACAGCTGTCTGCGTACTGGTGGATTGACGGAGATACAGAGCAACCCTCGTAATTCGATCTAATCCAAACATTTCGCCGCTTTTCTCCATATCTGCTTACTATATATTTAGTTTTTACAAACAAAAACGGGAATTGTTTTGTGGAGTCGAGCGTTAAACGTATGGCAACGTCTGCAAAGCGGAACATCTCCATCTGAAGCAAGTTCTTGGCAAGGAGGTATGGAATATTATGCGGTATTTGTTCTCAATGGAAAATCAATTCGACTGAGAGCTTGAGTGTTTCCTTTCCATAGCCACCCGCCAGCAAATGTAACGGAGATGGGGAAATGGAAACGTCGTATTACAAGTATCTCATGCAAATGGTATAGCTGTCGGTACTACAGATTCTCGTTGCTCTATCTGGATAGGATGTAGGTAAATGGTATATCTCTCGGTAATACAGATTCTTGTTATCGATTCGATTAGATTACGTTACGTGGAATGCTTCATTATGATTAGGTTAAGCTGACGCTTCATCTATTTACTTAAGCAAGCAAGCAGCGAAAATTGAACAACGGACTCCACAAGGCTCAGTACTAGCCCCCTTACTTTTCAATCTATATATATCTGATATGCCAGAAACAGTCAGTTACAAGTTTTCCTATGCGGACGATATAGCCGTAGCTTTTTCCAATAAGAGCTTCAAGAACATTGAGCATACCCTTTCTAACGACCTGTTAGCTCTAAACAACTACTTCAAGAAATGGAGACTAGTACCGAGCCCCAACAAAGCTGAAGTTTTCTGCTTCCACCTGAATAACAAACTAGCTAAACATGAACTGCTGGTACTTTTTGCAGGCGAACCCCTGAAACATAACCATTTCCCAAAATATCTTGGAGTAACGTTAGATCGCATCCTCTGCTATAAGAAACATCTCGCAAACACTGCAGGAAAACTGCAGGAAAACTGAGAACACGCAACAACATTATCCAAAGGCTGTGTGGAACGAGTGGGGTGCCACGGCTCCAACTCTACGAACCAGTGCGCTAGCTCTTGTGCACTCGTGTGCTGTGTACTGTGCGCCTGTCTGGATTAACAGCCATCATACCAGACTAATTGACGTCCAACTAAATCACACTATGAGACTTATTACAGGCGCAGTGAAGACAACCCTGACTCAATGGCTGCCTGTACTCTCTGGAATAGCCCCACCGCAGCTGCGAAGGACTGACGCCCTTCTAAGGGAGTATAACAAGATTACGGCCAACAACAAACTGCCCATCCACCGAACAATACCCCCGTTGCAGGTAAACAGACTTAAATCCCGACAACCACCACTAAGGGATGCAGAAGGGCTTAAAACCAATAACTTCGACTCCTTAAACCGATGGCGCTCCCAGTGGGAAGGTTTTGCAGAATACCACTCACGATGCGCAGTTATGGGGGCAGCCTTACTTCCAGGATCAGAACTACCCCGGAAAGAGTGGGTAAAACTTAATAGAGTCCGAACAGGCCACGGCAGATGTGCCGACTCCCTTTACAAGTGAGGCTATGTGCAACCTCCCTTATGTGACTGTGGCGCGCCCCGCCAAACTATAAACCATATTACGAGCGAATGTGATCTACGTGCGTTTCAAGGATCGCGAGAAGAGTTCTCCACAGCCACACCGTTGGTGCTGAAGTGATTGAAAGAACTGGATATCAACCTGTAAATACCAAAGACTATATATCTTAGTTTGTAGCTGTATATATGTTATTTTAGTCTAGGTTATAGTAGTTTTTTTTAATCTATATTTACTATTGTCATGTTTTTGAGCCATACGATAAATAAAATAAACCTATTTACTTTTGAGCCAACTAAAGTCCATTGATTTATTTATTAGAAAAAATGTCGACATGACATGACACTTCGCAGTGATTCAAAATTCCTTTGCGAGGATATATTGTGAAATAAGCTTAAAACAATAATGAACGAAACATACTAATATTATTGTGAAAAAGCGTAGGGCGCTCGGTTTACGAATAATGTGGCTTAAAGCGCCCAAGCTTTTTTCACAATCATACTAGTATTCTTTGTTTCAAGCTTATTTTTAACTTTTTAGTTGGATGTTCTTTAAAAGCGTGTGATGTTAGTTTTCTTAAACTATACTTTTTTAGGTTTTTACTTCCCACTCCGATAGGTGAGGGGAGTATTGTGATCGCAAAAATTTTCGATTTTGAGGTAACACGCTTTTTGGGCGTTTTATGATGTCTACATAACGAAAATCCACGTCACTCATTTCCGTCGGTCTGTCGGTCGGTCTGTCTGTCTGTTGGCGTTTTTCTAACGTCGTAATCTCAGTAATCGCTGCATGGATTATGATAAAATTTGGGCAGCGATGTGTTGTGTTGTCGTAGTAGGTAATGTTCCGATAATTTTGGAAATCGTTGTACGGGGGGTCGAATAATTAGCAAAAATCGAAAAATTTAAAATATTCCCCAAACTTCGTTTTTAGGCGTTTTAGGGGTTCTTGATCATGTTATACTTTTTTGGGTGGGGGTGAATTTGGGGTGGTTGGAGGGTGAGGGGTTGTAAAACTGAAAAATGTGTTGTATTCATAATGGGCTGTCCAGTGACCTGTGAATGAAAGACCTAGCGGCATAATACAATCTTTTAGGTCCATTCGAACATTGCCTTGCTTATAATAGAAACCAAAGCACTTAGAATTTGTGATGTATACATCCGAGTGTTGTTTTAGATCGTTCTTTATTGCGTAACGCGAAAATTGTCAAATGGATTTTAATGAAATTTTGACACAGTATTATTGCCACGAGGATAGAAAACTCGTATGTTTTGGAAAAATCGTGTCAGTGGCGGCGCAGCAATAATAAAAAAACCAAGAATGTAAAAATAGCTCAAACTTTGTTTTTAGGCGTTTTAAGGGTTCCTGATCATTTTTTACTTTTTTTGGGTGGGGGTGAAATTGGGGTGGTTAGGGGGTGGGGGGTTGTAAAACTCAAAAATTTGTTCCATTCATAATAGTGTCCATTGACCTGTGAAAGAAAGACCCAGCGGCATAATAGACGTTTGTCAGGTCCATCCGAACATTGCCTTAGCTATTACAGAAATCAAGGGACTTGGTATTGGTAGGGCTAGGTTTTTGCTTTAGATCGTTCTGAATTTAGTAACATGGAAATTATGGAATTAATTTTAATGAAATTTAGACACAATATTGTTACCCGCGCCAAGGATGAAAAATGCGTATGGTTGTCAAAAATCGTGTCAGTGGCGGCGCAGCAGTAATAAAAAAATTAAAAATATAAAAATAGCTCAAACTTGGTTTTTAAGCAATTTGGGGGTTCCTGATTGTTTCGTTTCGCCCAGTTGAAGCTGAATTGTGTCGTTTTAGTTCCTATGGAGAGGTTTAGGAAACTATTTACTAGTTTTTGTGTTGGATGTTTTTTGATGACAGACGGGCGATGATTTGGTTGCAACTGTTATGTGTGGGAAGTACTGAGTCAATCAACCTGACTCCATCTTTTCAACCTGTATTTATTTCATTGATGAAATGATTAGGTTACGAAATGATAACAAACTAGAGCCCTGGCCAAGCATCGTTTACAGCGTCGTTCTGATTACAGCGCTGTCTGTCGGATATAATGTAAACTTAAGGTGTTGCCCAGAGCTCCACACCGTCAGTTCTAGGTGGCTATGCACGAGGTCACATGACACGTTTAAGTTTAAGACAACAGATGGCGCAGTGTTGCACTTACTATTACGCATGTCTGACAAAGTTCAACAACTATCTTTCTATGAGCATGGGAAAGCATACTTATCTGACGTAGGCATTTACGCCAGCCTGAATGGATTTTTCGTTAGATGTAATAGATTGTTTTGTGAATAGAGACAGAATAACCAACTTGGTCTTAATTCAAAGGAGTATTACAAGCTCACAAACCCACATACAGGTGAAGCTAATTAAACTGCGTTAAAATTAAAAAGATTACAAAAATTAATCTCTTGATGTTTGGGCTGCACTTGACACTTGTGGTTTTACGGATCAAGGTGATGGGAACAGCAGGACTATAGAAGTACCTAGAAAACATATAATCATGGAATGGTCTACTATAGTCAAGATGAATAGCAGTATGTGTAGATGAAGTAGTATAGACTGTGAATTCTAGTTATTCTATACGGGGTGATATTCGGCGTACACGCAGTGCCTTTTGTTAATGAGGACCTTTATTTATCCATGTAGAGCTGTTGGATAGATAAATATTATTATTTTATCTATTAAAATTGTCACCAAGATGTACTAATAATTGATTTCTTCAAAGACAGGCTTATGCTTTTAGAATAACATTTTAATAAAAGCTGACAAAGTGGCATTTGATTATGCGGTAAAGTGAAAGAATCAATTACTCCGTTAGCACATTTGTAATTTATTGTTTTCTTTGATAACTCGAGGAAAATTTGGAAAACTAACTTTTTTTCTATAAATTTAATCCATTAGTTTGCCCTGTCTTGTTTAATACTGATCAGATCTAAGGTTCTGTGTTTCGACAGCTACTTGAGGGTCCCTTACGTAAGGCTCCCTTGAGTAATACTCAAGTAACGAAATGTCAACATGACACGTCAACTTGACATTTAGTTGCAGTCAAGGCGATTTTTACTACGTTCCAAAATCCCATCTATCCAGTGAGCAGATGAATTTCCGAGGATATTCACGTGATTCCAGATGTTAGGGATGTTGGAATATTTATGAAACGGCAAAGATCTTTTTTTGCTAATTTTGACATATCACATAACCTTCTTCTTCTTCTCTTCCTGTGGACTCGTGTCTATTCAGACAGCTGCCCAAATCACATAACCTGTGCTGTTTTCTCAGAGTGAGAGTGTCAGAGTAGTCGTACCCGTTAAAATGTCAATGCATAAAAATAAAGCAGAATAGGTTATAAGTTGTTAGCTGTCAAGTGGAAAATATCTCTTGACAGTCTTGACACAAAGGTCGCTAAAATCTCAATTTGATTTCCGAGCAAAACGATGACATCCATGGCCTCGGAAAGGCAATAACGGAACACAGATTTTCGATGACAGTTTGATGTTGAGTGAATACTGAAACGCTACAGAGCAAATCGAGGTCTTTGATGGGATTTTGGAACGTAGTAACTGTAGGTTAATTTTGGAGTACGGTGTTGTCAGTTTCTGTCACCGTCCGGCACAAACCACAAAATACTGGCACGAAACAAGAAGAAGAAAATATCAAGATGCGTACGCATAGGCATAACAACAAGGATGAAACATGACAACGTCGCCAAATGAATCCCGCCGCCTCTTGATGTTGTCTAAGAAACAGATACACAAGGAAGGCCACACTTGAGGGTCCCTTAAGTATCCCTTGAGCATTACTTAAGAGAACCTTGAGTATTACTCAAAAGCCGACTGTGAGTACGACCCTTAGAGCCCATTTCGATCTGTCACTCAAGTTGACTGTGTATTAGATAACAGTGCCTACGACTCTTGGCATTCTCTCCCTTTGATGAAAAGGGAAGTTAATGCTTTTCAGTCCTTCGCAGAAGCACTTAAAACTTTAGCATTATTATGACGTCCATGTTTTTACAAGAGATGATATTTTGAAAGGAACATTATTAGCGAAACATGGGCGACTTCGTGCAGGGCTGAAGGGATGAACGTAATGCAAAGCAGTCTGTCGCTATTAAAATCTATCTTCCATTTTACCCTTGTCAGTTGCAATGTATCAAATACTGAGTATACATTTTTATTGTTCTGTTTAGTTTGCGGCCACCTCAATATGGTATACGTTCACGTCAGTCATTACAGTTTATTTGCAACAAATTACACACCAGTACTGTATTTTTGGGTGACTGAAAATCATCAGGATGCCCTCTCAACGTTCGTGCATTCTAATATGCATTACACGAGTATTTAAAAGTCTCAAGACAACTCTATCATTAGTTATAACTTCGTTGAATTCCTTCATTTTTATGCATAAACTTGTGAAACGAATGAACTACGACCTCAATGGTATCGGCGGAAATTCAAGGAAGCAGCTTACATCGCTAGCAACAAAAACGTGTACAGCAAGTCTAGCGTAAAAATTAGACCAATATGACAGCCCCTTGTAAGAGGCATAGAAGGACTAAAATTGAGCAGAACGAACTTGGACACAAACGTGGTACTCAACGACCATCGAACGACCACGTCATCATCAGCAAGAAGCGACGTCACTGACGTACTCCGTAAACGGCACACCAGCCAATCAGAACGAGCCACGAAAAACGACACGTCAGCTAGGCGAAAATAGCTAGCAATGAAAGGAACATGTTCGACAGTTTACCCGAACATGACTGAAGACACCACATCAATCGAAACGTTGTAATCTAAAATTATATAGACAATGGAAGTCCGAAACAAACCTTTTGAAACATCTACCTTGTCTACAAATTTCAAACTACAGTTATATAAAACTATTTATACAACTGACCATAAATGCATTACTTTGTTGCAAATACAACTCTGAAAACCTTATGAGAGAATTTATTTGATTCACTCAAACTACTACTTGGATCTCTCTAGCAATCGAATTCGCTTGCCTAATTAAGTTGAAGCCAAAGTGAGACTCCAAAAATTAACATTTCAGAACTTCAATATTTATAGAAGGTTGTTTGTCTATACAGTTTGTCAACGACCTTTAGGTTGATCTTCAATCATGTCATGTGCACCGTGTAATTCTGAAGGATTCATCTCTAGTCTTCTGGAAGATTGAAGTTCGTAAGTTAAATCAATTCTGCTTTGCATAAATTTAATTCAAGTAGTCAAATGCTCGTAAAACCCTCGAGCAGTAGGATCCCTGTTTAGGACCGGCACTCCCTTGCGATGCGATAGCAAAATCAATTTTTGAGGCAATTTCGACATCCCCCTGATTGTTTACTGATGGAGGTTTCTACATGGATGGGCAAGTAAATGGTTTATAGACTAAGCGCATTGTCCGACGCATTACTTGAGTTATTCTACCCATAAAATATCGCATGCTGTTACGGTTTGATTTCCAGATCCAAATATGTTGTACTTACCCACATTTGACCATAATTCTAAGCCTTGTAAATAATATGTAAGTCTGTAGTATGTAACATCTATATATTTTTAAACCAACTGTACAAGCAATTCCTATTTGTATCTTACAAAGTATTTGTGTATTGCCCCCCCTATTGGCAGGCACCCTGAGCTGCAATCACCTAAAAATAACAGAAAATATTAGCACTAGAGTTACACCGATATAAAATTTCATTACATTAATTATTTAGAATGTTTGTTTACATGTCCATGTTGAAGAAGAAGAGGTTAGCCTTGCTTCTGATTGACATCTATTGACATTTATCGTTTTGTACCCTGTAGACAGTTGGACCAAGGTCGAACCGCAGAATTTAAATCACCACAGTTCATTACCACTTGACAGGCGAGTTTGGCGCTGATTTTCATGGATAAAGGCCATTTCCTTTTGACTTCTTGATCTACTAGGACCAGGTGGTCATTGCGCATTATTGCGGATTTGATCAAGAAGAAATCCTGTGTCGGATTGGATTTTGTTTTTGCAGTGTCTGCAGTACCACCTCCGTGGGATTCATATAAAATCCAAGTCACACAGCACCCAAGGGAACACATTAAAGCCACCCAACACCAACGGTAGGTGCATAACCTTACTTCGATGAAAGCTAGTCACAACTCCCTCAGAGACACAGTTTTTAGTAATGCTTACCTGCTTCCAAACTTTAGAGACTCCTTTTGCTTGCAGGCTTTTATGGTTTTACGGTTTTATGGTTGAGATCAGGACCATATCCTAACAGCTCCGGGTTGAGTCACCAACTCACTTCTAACAGCTAGGCTTTGCCCATATAAACATAGTGCAACCTTAGTACAGCTTAGTGCACAATAACATCACCTGCTTTGCTGCATGCCTACCCCTACGACAGCCACATCTCTTCGTATGCTTGCAACACATTCGTCTGCATGTTTTCACTCGCTTGCATGTCAGACCGTTAGTGAGGAAACTCCAGGTAACCTTGGACCACATCCGTCAGATTACAGGTGGGAATTTGCTTTATTTCTATAGGGACTGTAGCCACTAGGAGTGTTCACCTAGAACATCAGTTAGTTAAGTTTTCTTTCTTGAGCATATTGTAGGTAATTAAGACTCTTACCAGACATAGTTATAGGTAGCATAAGGACAGGGACCATCAGGGAAGTGGGGCCCCCAGCGATCTCTTCATTTTATAATTGTTGTACATATGTGTATATTTACAGATCATTACGTATTTGATTTAGCTTAATTATATAGTAGGCAGTGTTTACGCATCTTTCAAGCATTGTATAAGATCTGATTTTCGGAACAAGCCGCTAACTCGCCCTTACCCAAGAAGGCAGTAAATTCCTTTTGAAATGAATTTTAAATAAAAGATTATCCATTTTTTTGACGAATTACACGAATACTCATTGAAGTTGAACTTCTAATTTTGGCATTTGTCATTTAACCCCCCCCTGTCAACCACAAAACATATACACTGTCAACCACAAAACAAATACACCGTCAACCACAAACGCAGAGTCGCAGAACAATAACACCCACGAAGCAGTACGAACCCACCACAGAACACGGTTTGAAGTAGAGGTTGCGACGTTGCCGGTGGTACCGTATGAACCGCAGCGTTGCCACGCTTGAAGCGGCCTCTACCCCTAACAAATTTGGCGCCCAACGTGTGAGTTTCAGTGCCCCAAGCATCCGAGCTTGGTACACGAGTGCGTTTATTAGGTTGATAGGTTTTGTTCTTTTTTTTTCTCGGGAAGAGGAGGGGTGTAGGTTGAATTATATAATCGAAATTTTTACACTACCTATAGATTACAACTATTAGTACTGAATATACTACTGCTATCTAACTTAATTTACTTACCTAACCTACTTAATTTAAATTTACACCTATATCAAATAAACTGCTTCTTATACAAATACTATACTACAAATTAAACTATACTATTGTTACTACATTACCGCTATATACCTTAACTAAATCTATATCTTAACTATACTTTTACATTAAAGTCGGCTTACAATGGAGGTAAATCGCCTATTGTCTGACGAGTTGACATACGAATTACAGGCAAGAGGTCTACCTATTGGCAATACTGTGGCAGAAAAGAGGCTTTTGCTTAGGGAATCCCTAAGGCAAGAGCGATTAGGGCTGTCAGCCCCTCCCACTAGGTGCAACATGGTGGCTGATCATGAATTGATTGTTTGTACAGGAAAACTTGGAGAGTTGAGGAGAGCTGTTGGTCAGTTCGATGACTCAAACAGGGACAATGAGTTCCGTAGGATCTATACCAGATTAATTCATGTCTCAGATCGTTTAACACGCATTGAGTGTGTTACCCCCCTATTAGAGGCTCAGAGAGCTTCCCTGATCTCCGACGCAAACGAACTCATTAGAGAGCTAAACCTAGCTTATGAGGAGGCTCGTGAAGTAGTCGCGGAGGAGCTACAGACTAGAGGAGCAACAGTGGCTGAACATCCTCAGATTGACGCTTGTGTGCGAGAGTCGTTAGGCCAAGACCGTACGGATAGTAGTTTGCATGGGTCCATGCCCCGAGACCTAATCGATCTCTCCGACAGCAGTAGTCTTGGAGCATTTCAAGCCACCCAACCAGACAACTCCCTGATTGACATGCCAAATGACTTGCTTCCTGTGGTGCTACACCAGCAGAAGGAGCGAAATAGAGAACCACCATCCCGGAACTTTGAAGATCCCCCTACAGAACAGGGATGTATATTTCGTAGAAGCTTTGCGAAACTACACATTGATGAACGACCCTCACAGAATCAAATCTTTTCAGCCAGACCGAGCTCCCAAGCGTGTGATGGCATTTATCAAACACCCAAGGAGCTCGTAGCAGCTTCCATCAAGGAGACCAAAAGTCATGGTACTGATCACCGGAACATCGGAAAGACTGACATGGCTTATGACCGATCCAGAGCCCAAATTCCTCTAACGTCAACAGCCTGGAACATACAGCAACACAAGTATCTTGATTCCGACGACATCTGTCTTGGTTCAAGGTCCAATCAAGGTTCCGTTGGTTGGAGTTCCACGTTTCGGGATGAGTCCATGCGTGCGCATGCCTCAACCGAACACGACTGGCCCTTCAGTTTTTCGGAAAGTAGTCACGGCGGTCGCGAGGATGCACGATTTGAGGACACTCGTTTCCTGGATGTCACCCGCTGGAAAGTCCAGTTCGACGGTACAAATAGCGTAACAACCTTCTTGGAACGCATAGAGGAACTTCGTTCGTCAAGAGGCATATCCAAGGAACGTCTCCTTAGGTCAGCCTCTGAACTCCTTACTAAGGAAGCCCTACTGTGGTTCCGCATGATGGGCAAGTTTGAATCCTGGGACGACCTAGCGGACAAGCTTCGCTCGGCGTTCCAGCCCTATGACTATGAGGATTCCCTATGGGAGGAAATACGTATGCGTACTCAAGGGGCGCAAGAGAAGGTAATCATCTTCGTTTCTGTTATGGAGAACCTTTTCAGGAAACTTCGGGTACTTCCTCCTGAAGAATCGCGGGTCAGGATAATCAGGAGAAATATGCTTCCTTACATCCAGACACAGATGACCCTACATAGTGTAAGCACCGTGTCCGAACTTCTCAACTTGAGTAAGTCCATAGAGGAGACGGCTTGGCGTGTGCAAAGGTTTTGCCCTCCACCCACTGATACCCGACAACTCCTAGAACCTGAGTTGGCTTACCAGGTACCGGCTCAGCATCGACGTTCGACACTGAACCGTCCACCAGACGTTTTTCCCTTGGATCTAGACGCTGTGTCTCAGGACGGTGGATCAAGTCAACCGCTTTGTTGGAATTGCAAGTCGCCGGGACACAAATTCCGTAGGTGTACCCGACCACGGACCATCTTCTGCTACCGGTGTGGCCGCGAGAATGCCACCTCGGCATCATGTCAGAATTGCCTTGCAAAAAACTCCGACACGACCCGGCAATAGTAGGCCAGTTGCCAAAAGGGTCTGAGGCAAATCCTCACATGGCCGCGACACTTCAAACGGACAGGAACACCGTGGTGCTGGACTACATCTTGTCTCATGCCAGAGGTGACCAGAGACCTTATTTGTCCATTGATATCTTTGGATTGAACTTTCTCTGTCTTTTGGATAGCGGAGCTACCAGAACAGTGATAGGTGGGCCTGGTTGGCGACGACTCGAGGATGTCTGCACCCTAAAACCTTCGACGCAGGACCACTGTACCGTTGCTAACGGACAGAAATGCCAGGTAATAGGAACTGTATCTTTACCGTTCCAGCTGCGGGATCGTATCAAAGTCATAGATGCTTTGGTTATCCCGACGCTCCCACATTCCATAATCCTGGGCGTAGATTTCTGGAAACGCATGGAAGTAGTGCCAAACCTCCATACTGGTGAATGGAACTTCTGCTCGGATATATCGGTTCAATCCGCAGAAGCCGCTGGAATTCAAGACAACAGCAGCTTGACACCGGAGCAGCGTGCGTTGCTTGATAGCGTAGTGAACGAGGCCTTTGATAAGATGGGAGACAGGGTTGGGCGAACACACTTAGTCGAGCACGTCATTCGGACCGACTCTCCCCCAATCAAACAGAGGTACTACCCCCTCAGTCCTACCCTTCAGCAGGTAGTGAACCAGGAGCTCGACGAGATGCTCGAAAAGGGTGTAGTTGAGCCTTCTACATCACCGTGGAGCAGCCCGGTCGTGATGGTACAAAAGAAGGATAAAACCTGGAGGTTCTGTGTAAACTACAAGCGTCTTAATGCTGTGACCACCAAAGACGCTTACCCCCTACCTTATGTGAGCTCTATTCTGGACAGGCTTCGAGATGCACGGTATATCACCAGCCTCGATATACGGTCGGCGTATTGGCAGATACCTCTATCCGAAGAGTCTAAACCTCTCACGGCCTTCACCGTTCCCAACAGAGGCCTGTTCCAGTTCACCAGACTTCCCTTTGGCCTCCACTCAGCACCAGCTACCTGGCAACGGCTGATAGATAGGGTACTAGGAGCGACCTTTGACAACCATGTGTTTGTTTATTTGGACGACATTATTATATGTACCCCAAGCTTCGAGAAGCATCTCGAGGTGCTCAGAGAAGTCCTCAAGCGCATTATGGATGCTGGACTTACTTTGAATCGCGCTAAAAGCCAGTTTTGTCGCCCCGAATTAAAATATTTAGGCTATGTCGTGAACCAGTCTGGCCTTTGAGTGGACCCAGATAAGGTTCAGGCCATCTTAGACCTCCAGCCGCCAAAGAATGTAACCGAAGTAAGACGAATTGTTGGATTGGTGTCATGGTATCGGCGATATATCCCGTCATTCTCCACAGTTGTGGCACCGCTAACACGCTTGACACAGAAAGGACAACCTTTCGTGTGGGATAGTGCATGCGATGTTGCACTGGATCATCTCAAGCAGACACTTGTCTCTGCACCGATACTGACATGCCCTGATTTCAGTTTACCTTTCTTTGTTGAGACGGATGCCTCCGACTATGGGTTGGGTGCCGTTCTCACGCAGAAACAAAATGGAGAGGACAAAGTGATATGCTACCTGAGCCGATCCCTGACGAAGAGCGAAAGGAAGTATACGGTGACAGAGAAAGAATGTCTTGCAGTTATCTTTGCTGTCGAAAAGTTGCGACCTTATCTTGAAGGCGCTCACTTTACAGTCATCACGGATCATTACAGTCTGAAGTGGCTGTATAGTATCAAAGATCCGGTGGGACGTATCGCCCGGTGGGCACTGAGACTGCAAGCTTTCGATTTTGACGTTGTCCACAGGAAGGGTAAATATCACGTTGTCCCCGACGCTCTATCCAGATCGGTCCCCGTACTCGATTTTATGGATGCTGTCGATGAGACCATGCCCGAACCTCCAATCAAGGATACATGGTATCGGACGCAACTCTCCAGAATAAGAGAACACCCTGATCGATATCCCGACTGGCGAATCGAAAACGGTACTCTCTTCAAGCGTGTGATGCCTCGTTACGAACGATTAACCGACGAGCACGAGCAGTGGAAGGAAGTCGTACCCAAGGAGAGGAGAACCTCAGTAATCAAAGATCATCACGATCCGCCGCTTAGTGGCCATCTAGGGACCTTCAAAACCCATGCTCGTGTGGCAGCTAAATACTACTGGCCCAAAATGAAAGCTGATGTAGCTAGGTACGTGGCCAGATGCACCGCGTGTTTACGTACCAAGCCTGAGCAGCGAAAACCAGCAGGACAGATGCTGAGTAATGCTCCAAGCATCACTCGTCCATGGCAAGTCCTGAGTGTAGACATAGTTGGACCACTTCCTAGGTCTGGATCAGGCCACAAATATATTTTGTCGGTCCTAGATCTATTTTCGAAATTCGTGATGCTGTTCCCCTTGCGCACGGCTACTGCCGCTGCTATACGCAGGTGCCTAGAGGAACAAGTATTTCTGGTATTTGGCGTACCATCCAGAATCATCACAGACAACGGTAGTAATTTTACTAGTCACTATATTACCGAGCTGTGTAAGAAATACGACGTAGAGCATAGGCGAACAGCCAACTACCATGCTCAGGCCAATCCCGTCGAAAGGACCCACCGGGTAATAAAAACTGCGCTGACTGCCTATGTGGCTGACAATCAACGCAAGTGGGACACACTACTCCCTCAGGTCGCTGCCGCCATACGATCGGCGAAGCATGAGACAACCCAACTAACACCAAACTTTATTGTCTTTGGTCGAGAAGTGGCGTTATCTGGGAAAGATCACCACCAATCTCCAGACGATTTCCAGCCAGTAGTTAGACACGAGGCACTAAAAGAAGTATTTCGGGACGTTCAGAAAAGGTTAAGAAGGGCGTATGAGCTGCGAAAGCATAGCTACGACATGCGTCATCGCCCTGATGTATTCAAACTTAACCAACAGGTGTGGAAGAGAGCCTATAACCAGTCAGATGCAGTAAAAGGTATCACTTCTGGTCTTTGCCCCAAGTTTGAAGGCCCATTTAGGATTGGCAAGGTTGTGTCCCCATGGACCTATGAGCTCATTGACACAACTGGGAAAAATCGTGGGGTTTGGGCTGCCAAAGACCTCAAAGCACACCCACCAGACTCCGATGATGATGGAGCTGGTGAATCTGACTCCGAATAGCGGTGGCAGCGATATATCTACTGGACTGCTGTCACTGATCCAACACAACATTAGGCCACTGACACGGACATTTACTTCTGACATTCTGTTCCTGGACATTTTTTTTTTCTTTTTGACACTGTGTATATTAGTTATCAGTTTACAGTAAAAGTTGTCACTGGGTTCCAACTTTTCTCAGGTAGGAGGGGTGTTGTTACGGTTTGATTTCCAGATCCAAATATGTTGTACTTACCCACATTTGACCATAATTCTAAGCCTTGTAAATAATATGTAAGTCTGTAGTATGTAACATCTATATATTTTTAAACCAACTGTACAAGCAATTCCTATTTGTATCTTACAAAGTATTTGTGTATTGCCCCCCCTATTGGCAGGCACCCTGAGCTGCAATCACCTAAAAATAACAGAAAATATTAGCACTAGAGTTACACCGATATAAAATTTCATTACATTAATTATTTAGAATGTTTGTTTACATGTCCATGTTGAAGAAGAAGAGGTTAGCCTTGCTTCTGATTGACATCTATTGACATTTATCGTTTTGTACCCTGTAGACAGTTGGACCAAGGTCGAACCGCAGAATTTAAATCACCACAGTTCATTACCACTTGACAGGCGAGTTTGGCGCTGATTTTCATGGATAAAGGCCATTTCCTTTTGACTTCTTGATCTACTAGGACCAGGTGGTCATTGCGCATTATTGCGGATTTGATCAAGAAGAAATCCTGTGTCGGATTGGATTTTGTTTTTGCAGTGTCTGCAGTACCACCTCCGTGGGATTCATATAAAATCCAAGTCACACAGCACCCAAGGGAACACATTAAAGCCACCCAACACCAACGGTAGGTGCATAACCTTACTTCGATGAAAGCTAGTCACAACTCCCTCAGAGACACAGTTTTTAGTAATGCTTACCTGCTTCCAAACTTTAGAGACTCCTTTTGCTTGCAGGCTTTTATGGTTTTACGGTTTTATGGTTGAGATCAGGACCATATCCTAACAGCTCCGGGTTGAGTCACCAACTCACTTCTAACAGCTAGGCTTTGCCCATATAAACATAGTGCAACCTTAGTACAGCTTAGTGCACAATAACATCACCTGCTTTGCTGCATGCCTACCCCTACGACAGCCACATCTCTTCGTATGCTTGCAACACATTCGTCTGCATGTTTTCACTCGCTTGCATGTCAGACCGTTAGTGAGGAAACTCCAGGTAACCTTGGACCACATCCGTCAGATTACAGGTGGGAATTTGCTTTATTTCTATAGGGACTGTAGCCACTAGGAGTGTTCACCTAGAACATCAGTTAGTTAAGTTTTCTTTCTTGAGCATATTGTAGGTAATTAAGACTCTTACCAGACATAGTTATAGGTAGCATAAGGACAGGGACCATCAGGGAAGTGGGGCCCCCAGCGATCTCTTCATTTTATAATTGTTGTACATATGTGTATATTTACAGATCATTACGTATTTGATTTAGCTTAATTATATAGTAGGCAGTGTTTACGCATCTTTCAAGCATTGTATAAGATCTGATTTTCGGAACAAGCCGCTAACTCGCCCTTACCCAAGAAGGCAGTAAATTCCTTTTGAAATGAATTTTAAATAAAAGATTATCCATTTTTTTGACGAATTACACGAATACTCATTGAAGTTGAACTTCTAATTTTGGCATTTGTCATTTAACCCCCCCCTGTCAACCACAAAACATATACACTGTCAACCACAAAACAAATACACCGTCAACCACAAACGCAGAGTCGCAGAACAATAACACCCACGAAGCAGTACGAACCCACCACAGAACACGGTTTGAAGTAGAGGTTGCGACGTTGCCGGTGGTACCGTATGAACCGCAGCGTTGCCACGCTTGAAGCGGCCTCTACCCCTAACAATGCTAAGTGTTTCTTGGGGACTGAAACTCATCTCTAGGCATTTATATTTATTTCGTTCAAATATTAACAGTCAAGAGAAAGATCAGACCGAATTTTTTGCAAACTTGATAATAAAAAGAGATTAATGGGAAAAATAACTTAATCGTTTTTCAAAGTATTCTCCAATATATTTATTTGCCTGTAAAATCGAGCATTGAAGCAGGAATATCACTGCTCCTCTGGTCACACCATGAACTAGGTTTCGAATCCTGCAGCAAAGTCATTTTGCGTTTGAAGAAGGTTGGCTACGTATTTAATCTTCAAACTTTGGGAATTTTGGGTTAGAAGGTAATAAGTTGGGGCTATAGGGAGGATGCTGAGGTAATATTACCTTTGACTATTACAAAACTTGTCTTGATCGTTGTACAAATACTTGAGGCAAATGAACTGTAATGGATCATTGACAATTCACTGTTCGTTGGTACGGCAGAGAAATCGAGGTAACTAGACAATTTTCCTAGAATTAGACGCTTCATGTTTTCTCGACACGTCGAAACTGCTTCACCTTCACTGAATTGGGTTCAGTTGGAAACACCCATTGAGCTAATTAGCATTTAGATTTAGGTTCAAATGCATATATCAGTGTTTCCTCACCAGCTATATCATACACTCCCTTAGATCTACCATAATAGTATTTCTTGAGAATTTGTTGACACCACTCAACCAACCAACGAAAGCAAACTTTTTCGACTACGAGCCGGTCATGTAAGATATTTTGAATTACAGTCATTACAATCCCTGAAGTACTCCACATAATTCTGTGAGTCATTCGGTTATCATCCTCAATCGTCTATCGAGCAGTGGCAACATTTTGATCAGAAACTGCAGAAATTTGTCTTCCTTCCCGAAGTTCTTCACTGAGAGACACTCTTTTAAATTTTAATTCTTTGTAACAGCCAGCATAGTCTTCAAACATAAGGTTTCATTACTATAGAATAGAAGAGAACTTATTGATCACAGCAGTATAAATAAGTACAAGTGATACGTCAATCATTCAAAAATTAGCCAGCTGTGATATTCAAGATGGTCGCTTTTACGTGATACAAGCTTCTAGCCGTACCAAATGTACCTCGATCTCTGACTTCCCCATGCGCAGAGTACTAATGTCATATTGTGATTTGAAAATTGTCGCGCCTTATATTTTCAAACTTGAAAATAGAAATGTAACGTAAATTGTATTATTTTATTATGTGCCCATGTATTATAAACTGTGGTCATTTTAGTGTGCAACATATGGAAACTTTTTTATTATCGATATCTCAGAACATTTCGTTCGTGATAAAAGATGATGCATAAAGGAAAACTAGCAGTCAGTTGATCAAATCTGCCATTGTTTATACAGGGTATGTAAAAATTCGGAAAATCTGACCGGTTTTGCATTTTCAATGACAATTTTCGCGGTAACCACAGCTGATACGCAAAAACTTTATAGTGCTTTTGTGCTCACAATTTTAGGATCTATAATTTGGTCATCTCAAAAATTAAATTTTTTAGGTTAGTTTCATCAGATTTTCCGAATATTTATATATCTTGTATACACGATGGTATGGCAGATTTGATCAACTCACTGCTAGTTTTTTTCTATGCACTATCTTTTATCATGAATAGAATAGAAAAAGTTTCCCGTATGTTCACCACACTATATATCAATCTTTTATTTCTTTATACTTGTAGAATTAATTAGTTTAATATACTTAGGTATTCGAAAAGGAATCAGTTTTAAAATTATAAATGATCACAATAAAAAATAATAAACAATTTATTTATATTGAAATTCAGTTAATTTTATTCTGGTGGATATAAAAGGTTTAGCGTGATATTATTTTGCTTCTTCGGCGTCTGCTTTGGCAAGTATTTTAAATCTTTTGATGGAGTTTTTTTTTTGTTTCGTACAGACGTCTCTGTTCTGAACCTACTAGGGTGAAATTTTTAACATGCAGCCTTAAATTGCAATGCTTTGAAAATAATGTAATGCATATAGTACATCTTAGAGCCATCTTTTTAAATTAATTCACAGTAAATAATAGACGTTAGTTCAAATCCAATATTATCAAAAACTTCTGACCTTTAGACGAAAAATATCAGCGATACATAAACCGCGAAAGTGGCGAAAATCCCAAAGTAATGCGGACCTTTTAGTTTTAGGTTATGTTCCGTGTCAACGTCAACTGTCAAAGTCAGGGAGCCAAAGTTGATTAATTTTACTTGCTACACTATGAGTTCCTCAGTCTTGGTCAAAACGAGCTGTTGACTAAACTGGCAGAAATATTGACTTGGGCAATTTTTACTGAATGGCACAAAATTGTTTGTATCGTTATTTTTGACCTGCAGTATACCCACAATATGCAGTGTTTCACTTGAGCACGAAATTTAGGTCAAGGAACAAGGATAAGCAGTTAGGGCGTGCCATCGCAGTCATTTCGGTCACGTAGTTCTGCGGCAGTGACGAGATGGCTTGGTGCGAAGGCAGCGACGACGTTTCCGTTTTGGTATTCCACAGAAACCGGTCCTTATTACCCAAATAAAGCCCTTCCTGTCGGAAGTTCACATGCCAACAGAGGTGGATCTCCCTACGAAAGGTCCTAGTTAGCACTGCTTAATGCAAATGCTACGCTTTTATCCTGGAAACATGTATGGTATAACGTTCTCGCTCTGATTACTTTCAGAATGGCTCTGCTACTGGTGAACGTGACAAGCAGGTCCTCGTTCTCTTTAACGCATACGGGATGTTACAGGAACTTCTATGAATACTCATATTTAAAGTTGTTGTAGCTGGATCCTAATATATGTATTAATGTACAGCGCCAGGTAACTGTACCAGTGAATCAGTATCAATGTATACAGGGTGGCCAATCGGGTGACGATAATATCTTTTTTTTTTGGATAGCCCGTACCGAGACCTATCCAAAACACCCCCATGTATGTGTACCGATTATTGATAGTTTTCGAGTTATGATTTATTTTTTAAAAACTTAGAGATTTTCCAGTTTTTCCACGAAATCGTCAAAAACAAAAACAAGGATGCTTTTTGGCTTTTATTTTTTCAGCAATTATACTCAGTATTAAGCCTATTTTAATATCCAATAAAGGGCACCTGCACATCCGAACAATAATTAAGTACATTTTTGGCCCAAAGTTTGAAATCTCTGTTTTTAGCCAGAAGACCAAAATCTTCAAAATAAAATTAAAAATACTTATGCCTGGTTGTGGAGCTCCAATCTAATCTTAGAAACTCTGCAAGGCATTGCACTTTCGAAATAGTGATGAAAAAATAGCACTTATGGGGGCATTTTGCGCCGTACGTGACTATTTAAGGTAAAAAGGTGATAATTCACGAATTTCCAAAATGATTTAAAAAACTATTATTTTACTTTATTATGACAAATTAAAGAAAAAACTCATAATAACTAATAAACATGATAATCATTGATGTTTTAATCACTTTTAATAAAAAAAATTAATACCTGTGCTATTTGCTGTGTACTATTGAACTTCTGCTAAATGAAGTTGTATGGAAAGTTAACAAAGGAAAAGAATAATAAAACGACAATCTGACTTTTAATTCCATGGCGGAATTACCTGGGAAGCGTTATCGTAGCATACGCCATCCCTTTTACTTCCCACACCGATAGGTGAGGGGAGGGTTGTGATCGTGAAAATATTCGATTTTGAGATAATAGGTTTTTTGGGCGTTTTATAATGTGTACATAACGAAAATCCGCGTCACTCATTTCCGTCGTTCTGTCTGTCGGTCTGCCTGTCGGTCTGTCTGTCAGTCTGTCTGTCTGTACGCGTTTTTCTAGTCTCGTAATCTCAGTAACCGCTGCATGGACTATGATGACATTTGGGCAGCAATATGCTATAGTGTCTTAGTAGGTAATGCTGCTATAATTCTCGAAATCGGTATATGGGCGGCGGAGTAATTAAAACAAAAATTTCAAATATTCCTCAAACTTCGTTTTTAGGCGTTTTAGAGGTTCTTGATCATTTTCTGCGTTTTTTTGGGTGGGGTTGGAATTTGGCTGTTTGGGGGGTGGGGGTTGAAAAACTGAAAAACTTGTTGTATTCATGATAGGCTGCCCTGTCGAGGAAGACCTAGCGATATAAATCACCTTTTTAGGTCCATCCGAACATTGCCTTGCCTATTACCGAAAATTAATTAATACAACTGCGCTTCGCCGACATAAGCTCGCAAAAAGCTACTCTGAAAGAAAGGGATGGCGTATGCTACGACATCGCTTTCCAGGTAATTCTGCCATGAAACTGGAAGTCAGATTATTGTTTATTATTCCTTTCCTTTGTTAACTTTCCATACAACTTAATTTAGCAGAAGTTCAATAGTACATAGCAAAAACACTTCAAAATTCACAATTTGGGTATTAGTTTTTTATTAAAAGTCATCAATGATTATTGGGTTTATTAGTTGTTACGAGTTTTTTTTCTTCAATTTGCCATAATAAAGCAAAATAATATTTTTTTAAGTCATTTTGGAAATTCGTGAATTATCACCTTTTTACCTTTAATACTCACGTACGGCGCAAAATGTCTCCATAAATGCTACTTTTTCATTATTATTTCGAAAGTGCAATGTCTTGCAAAGTTTATAAGATTAGTTTGAAGCTCCAGAACTAGGCATAAGTATTTTCAATCTTAATTTGAAGGTTCTGGTCTCCTGGCTAAAAACAGAGATTTCAGACTTTGGCCCCAAAATGTACTTAATTACTGTACGGATGCACAGGTTCTCTTTATTGGATATTAAAACAGGCTTAACACTGAGTATAATTGCAGAAAAAAATAAAAGCCAAAAGGCATTCTTGTTTTTGTTTTTGACGATTTCTTGGAAAAACTGGAAAATCTCTAAGTTTTCAAAAAATAAATCATAACTCGAAAGCTATGAAAAATCCGTACACATACATGGGGGTGTTTTGGATAGGTATCGGTACGGGCTATCTGAAAAAAAATTATTATCGTCACCCGATTGGCCAACCTGTATAAGAACAGAAATGCATCTGTCATTGCAAACACGTTACTCCTATGGAGTCTTGCATAACACTTTACTTTATAAGGCCCTAGTCATATTGTTTTTTTGTAGCGGTCCAGATTAGGGTGCCTGACAGAGGCGTTCCTAGAGTGGCGCCGGGAAACAGTAACAAAGCCTGCACAGAACACGAGGCTGATGACCAGAGCAGTCGATGCCGATGACACAGAAGTAAAATAAATAAAAGAACAAGATACTTAAAGAGCATTTTCTATAGAGTTTTTGAGTACAGCGTTTCGATCTACTACTACTATCTTCAGGTCACCTTGTAGGTGCTCAAAAATTGTATAGACAGCGGAAGTCCGAAACATCTACCTTGTCTACAGACTTGAAACAACAGTTAAACATACCTCTCCTTGGGTACCTCTTGACTTCCTAAAGCCACTATGACACGCAGTATGCCACCTATCTTTAAGGCCACCCTTTCAGCCGGCAACCCTGTTGATGCGTCCGTTATTAAGTTAGGATCCCGTAATGATGTGCAGCTTGCCACAAATGTAATATTGTGGGTGCTTATTAAGGAGGAGCCTGAAGCCATACGATATCCGCTCCGCTATAACGTTGAAATTGACGAGGGTGCGACGACTTTCAAATTGAACTTTCAAGGGGGAAACGGTATACGCCACCTCAGGCGTCAATGATAAATCTTGTGGCATGTGTGAAAGACTGCTTCCGGAAGTCATCAGTGTGGTCTTATAAAACTCAAAAGAGACCAAGCCATAGGGTGAACTGAACACACACCACCTGCGTTGAGGAAAAGTATAAATTGTGCAAAATTCTGTTTACCCTTCAGCGCAGATATACGACTTAGTGCTTTTGAAGCTATAGGGGTTATGGAATTCTCGTTTTTGAGTATCAGTCGGTTGCTACTTACTCACCGGGATGTTGTTTTTGTCTTTGTGTCTATACTGTCTATCCGTTCATTGTCTCCAAATATTTTTTTATACTTTATTAACGCGGAGTCGGATATTGCTGTAGGCAGTTAAGAAGGCTTCATAGCTCATGATTTGGGATTTGTCATTCAAAAGCTAATCTATACATTTATGCGAGATTCTTATACGTACGTTGAAAAACAAAGTATTGATTGGCATGAAAATCCCTAAATTATTCTAACACGGAACATAAAAAAATGCATGACCCCAAATCTTTCGGGAAGAACCTCCTGAAACCTGATATGCAAGATAAATCATTGTGAGGATGTTTGTTTCATATATAAACTTCAACATAGAAGACAAAATTTTCATCCATATCTGGGAAAGAAGGGTTTTCCAATTTTACCCTATTTTGTCGCATTTCAGAGTTTTTTCGAATTTTTTTCCAATTTATCCCAAACTATCCCATTGTTCCATATTTTCCTAAATATCACCCGTTTTACTGCTTTTTGGATTCTTAACGGCTTCTTACGACTTTAGATTTGTCGCCTTTATTATGATTTTTCCTATTATAATTTTACCGCTCTTTTCCTATTTTTACAAGTTTTTCCTATATTTCTGGATTTTTCCAAATCCTTTAATATTTTATACCGATTTTCTGCAATATTATGTATGAAGACATAACTTGGAAAATTTTCAGACTGCGCTAAAATACAAAAACATCATATATGCAATATATTTTACGAACATCTATTGACACCTTTGTGCGATCATATACGGGGTGTGTAAATTAGAGCAAATATAGTATCTTTTCTTATTATTGTGTCACCCAACGAGGTATATGTTTTAGGTCACATGACGTCTGATCCAAAAATTTTAATGGGACACCCTGTATATTTGTGACTTTGTCTACTACCATTATAAAACACTACCAAAGGAATTTAACTGTAGGGGTACATGTTATAATCAATGGTAGTGGTACCATCCTTTAAGTACTCTTGAATTAATCACTTTAGATCCCAAGTGTGTTTGTCGGAATTGTTTTATCGGGCGGAACACACAAAGTCACAGACAAATACATATACACCAGGGTGTCACATTCAAAATTTTGAATCGGACGTCACGTGACCAAAAACAAATACCTTATTCGGTGACAAAATAATAGGAAAAGATACTAAATTTGCTCTAATTTACACCCCCAAAATTATAATTCCCTACTACTGCCCAGTTCCGATATACATATTGCTTGTCTTAGGCATCTTGGAACACCCTGTATTTTATCCTGAGTCTAGCTCACTCACTTAACGGTAACCTGTAAGCTAGGTAAAAACATGCAGTGTATGGAAAGTTCATTTGGTTTTTGGTAGATAACTAACATATATTATCAATTGATCAAATCAATAATACCCAGATTATATTCGACAATAGGGTAATTATTGTCTTGTAATTATGTCCCTAGTCAGATAACATAAAAAAACATACATCAGGCACAACGCTAATGAACCCTATGGTTTGAAGAGAATTTCAGTAACCATAGGTACATTTGACATAAGTTAGTATAAGCTGTGAGGAGTTTCAGATCTACTCCTATCATGAAACCAGTACTATTCATTTTCCTACTACATGTTTGTGTTAGTGGCTGCCAGTTACAATTTCAGAGTGATCGGTATGTCGCAAGAGAATTAGCAAAATCGGTCAAAAGGATTCCGATCAACTATACATTATGTCTCTATGTTCTGAAAGAAGGTTCTAGATCAGCTGCAGAAATATCTGGCATTTTCATAGAGAAAGTAGATTGCGCTGCTGTAGTTACTACTTCGGGCTACAATATCACCCACACAAATTACATCAAGTATCGCGCCATATTTATATTTCTAGAAAGCTTTGAAGATATTGTTTCAGCTGTTTGGTCTTTAAAAGCCAAACGAGTGTGTAAAAGAACAACACACATACACGTCATCTTATCTGAGAAGATCAACATGATTTCAGAAGTGAAAACAGTGTTTTCTGAGATATGGAAGCTGAAAATATATAACTTCGTCCTGATATTTTACCATAAGAGGCTAGAGATCTTGACGTACAATCCTTTCACCGATAAAATCACCAACCAGACTGAATGCACTCAATGCGTTGTTTTTCCGCATGTCATTACTCAAATGCATGGATATCGTTTGAAGGTTTGCAAAATAAGACGTCTGCCCTTCTTGACCAAAGAACCAAGTGGATGGGAACGAGAAGAGGATGAGTCTTTGGAAATTATGAAGAAAGTGCTGAATTTTACTTATGAAATAACTGATGTTAATTCAAGCACTTTACTGAAAATGTTTGACAGAGGAGATTGTGAGTTTTCTATAAGTCGCATATTTTATTCTCCAGACACTGCGGGGCAACATAGCAAAGTAGCCATGTCTACTGCTTTAGTAGCACTAATTCCAGCAGTACCAACAAAATACAGTTTCACATTCCTAAAAAACAAAAGCTTCCAACTTTTATTCGTGCTTACGTTGCTGATTGGAGTATCGATGTGTCTTATTGCCAGGTATATAAAGAAGATGAAAAAGAAAACTTATACAAGAATGAACTCAATTTATAGCTGTTACTACAAGCTGCTGCAGTGTATAGTGAATGCTCCTGTAGCAAATTTGAACAGAGAGATCCCCACCATCAAATGGCTTTTCTCGATTTGGTGCTTATGCTGTGTGGTTTTTGCCACCTATCTAGAAAGTGTAATGACCATCAACTTTTTTGTTGAAAATCCTCCACCTTCAATGACTGTTGAAGAACTATTACAATCAAACCTGTCTGTATACGTATGTAATAACCTGACGAAAAGAATTCTGGAAAGATATCATGTCTGGAATAGACTGGATGTACCAAAATCTTCGGCTGAAATGGAGAAGATGATTCTATCGAAAAATGATTCGAATGCATACGTTTTGATGTCCGATCAAGCAATTTACTACCAAAGCAACGTGTTCGGTGGAAACGGGGAACCATTTTACACAATTTTGGAAGAAGTCGTAGTACAAGGTCACGTTTCATATACATTCCAAAGAGATTCTGCTTACATAAGCAGCGCCAATATGATAGTGATGGATTATATTGAGCATATGGGTGAAGGACGGTATATGAAGAAGCCCATGAAAAACGAGTTTTATGGAAAGATCAAAACATATCAAAATATCAATATGAGTGACCTCAAGCTGCTTTGGATCACAGTCTGCATCGCCTACGTTATATCTTGCTTGGTTTTTGCCATAGAAATTGTCGTTGGAAATATTCGGAGATACATGCCTTTGCCTTACATAGATTAAACGCAAATTCTCTTATTTTTCATATAAATACCTCAAAGTTAAACAAACCAACGATAAATAATATAGACATAGCCATCCATTCATAAAGATGCATTCGCCTAGCTGCCAATATTGCTTGTGGGCAAAGGGGCGAGAGAGATTATCTTTGGTGGTGAAACGCTAGACTTCTAGTAATACATTTTTGTTTTGATATCTGAACTGTAGGTTTGGTACTATAAGTACTGGCAATATGATGTTTCTACTTTCTTTATAGTATTGAATCGTATGTATTTATACCATTTGTGGTGTGTTTAGAATTATTTTAATTTGCACTACAATTTTCTTTATAATATTGTAACAGACTGTATATTATGGTATTCGTGTATTGTGTATTAGTTGTCATGCATGATGTAAAGTCAAAGCGTTAGGTTAGATCTTTGAAGTGTAAACGTCATCGAATCGTCTAGAGTTTTCGTGAATGACGGATGGGCATTCTAGAATGTAATCGAATTCTCCAGATGGTTCGATGAGGTATATAAAAGGCGAAACGGGTAGCGTGGAGAGTAGTTCAGTTCAGTTGAGTTGAGTTCTAGTTGAGATAAGGTTAAGAGATATTGTATTGAGTTGTGAAGTAAAATGGTGAAAGTTACGTCCAGTTTGATTCTTTGGTGAAGAAAAAAGAGGCCGTCGTGACAATATTATTCTTATTAGATTCAAGTTTTCTGCTTTAGTTCTATAGTAAATTTTCAATACGCTTTAACTAGCTTCACCTGTATGTGGGTTTGTACGCTTGTAACGCTCCTTTGGTTTACTACACTTTCTATTCATCATCAATACTGCCAACGTCAGATAAGGATAAGCATTCTTCCCCATGCTCCTAGAAAAATAGTTGTTGAAGCGTGTGACAGTAACTGCAACGCGGCGCCTTCTGGTGTCTTAAACTGTATATAGCCTCCCAGCTGGCTTTGTGTTGTAGCCACCTACAACTGACGATGCGGAACTTTGGCGCCATCTTTCGCTTGATTTGGGATTTGTGTGTCTTTTTAGTTATTTTAGACAAAAGTGAGACCATAGTAAACAAACGTATTTCTATGAGATCGCGGAATAGCCCCATTTTGTGACTGCAAAACATTCTTTCTTGAAAGTATTTGACCTATGAACCTAAAATTAAGCAAACCTCTTCTGCTTTATTTTATGATATACTATAGATAACTAAAGGTAAGTAAGTATAGCATTATAGCGTATATAAGAAGTCGGTCGACTGGTCGTTCAAAATACATGGTCTCCTTACAAGTATAGTTCGCATTTCTAACACTTGTAAACATTCTCCCAACAGTACCTGATCTTCAAAGAGCAGTTTCAATCCACTGATAAGGCCTTCAGCTCAGGAAGTACATGTTGACGCTATCCATGTCTGGAGGACAACTCCAGTAGTACCGGAAGCATTCATACCGAGTACTATCAGCCAGCTATGATTTGACCGTACAGTAAAGTGGGCATGTGTGGCAGGGACAGGTAAGTCAAGTAAATTGTTGAACGTAGAACAGAACCATTATAAGAATGGGTTTTTAGTTTGATCCGCTCACGCCAGCGCAAACTGACACGGTGACGTACCATTTTATGGGAATGAATGAGAAAATAGGTTGGTGCTATAATAGCACAATAGTAAAATATTCGTTCAAAAATATTTAACAACTCCTTTATCCACCGGTCATTGTTAACGTGACGTGGCCCAACCATGTAGCCTCGGTAACCCCGCCTCCCGCCATATGGCAGTGCCTTCAGGTCCTTTTGGATGGGTATTCATGTCCGGTTGACTTTCTGCGTTTTTTCTTTCCTATTGAAATTATTGTAATGTTTTTGTATTTCGATGGCTTCTCTGTCGAGTCTAGCATAGTATGAAGACGTTGTGGCAAGGACCTGAGTTTCTTCAAACTTGATCCTTTGGCCCTCTTCCTTAATCGCATCTTCGGCTACCGCTGATTTTTCCGTATAACTTAGTCAACAGCTGGCCTTATATTCTGCAATCGTTGTGTTTATCGACCGTTTCGTTGTTCCTATGTATACACCCCCACATATGCTTGGTATGCGATACATTCTCGGGTTGTGAGTGAATATCCTTTATCCTCGACCGTTCTCAAATACTCCTGTATCTTTATCGTGGCAGGGCTGTTTTCTCTACCTCACGGCAGTTCCTGCATAATCGGTTTACCACTTCAATTAGGGATTCATCAAGCCAAGTAGCTTGAGTTTTTTCTTAAATATCTACTTGACTTGACTTGAAAGCTCAAGCTTTTGAAAATTTGATACTTGACTTGACTTGATTGACGATTTGAACTACTTGACTTGATATCAAGTGAAATCAAACTACTTGATATTACTTGATATCGATTTGTAAAATGCGAATCGAAGCGTTAAAATAGGGGAATCACCGAAGTTACGACAGCAAGCAGGCATCCGATGACTTTAAAGCTTTAAACCGACACAGAATGGTCGTTGGTTAAACGAATTTGCCTGTTTTTAAGAGTATTTCCATCATTTTTGCATTAATATGCTGCTCAATAGACTAGATTTGTTGGCTATGGAGCTTAAGAATAAACCTGATCGAGATAAGACCGGTGAACAGGTTATAAATAGTATTCAAGCGGCAAGGGACAGTACTGAAGATATTTTAGAATGGTGGAAAGGCACGAATGTATTTTTCCAAACCTTGCCACAATGGCCAAAGACTTTTTGACAACGCCAGTTTCTTCAACTCCAGTTGAAAGGCAGTTTTCTAGAGCTGTCCTAAGTCTTGCCAAAACAAGAAATCGATTAGAAGTCTTATGTGTTTCAAATCATGGATGGCAAATGAGGATATTATTTTTTTTTAATTATGTGTCATCGGCATCGATTGCTCTGGTCATTAGCCTCGTGTTCTGTTGTGTTCCCGGTTCTAGGAACAGCACTGTTAATTAGAAGCCAACAGTGAAGGCTCAGGTGGGGATTCTTTGCTGAGCTTTTTTTTATGGATATTTATTTTTGATTGAAAAAACCAGAAATAAATTTCAGCCTCTGACCAGAATCGAACCCGGGACCTTTCGGTCCACGAGCCCTCGACTCTAACCACTGAGCCAACCCACCCCCAATCCTTTAGAAATATTTTAAATTCTGTTAATAACTTGGTAACATATGAATAAGAGCTCCTTTTATTAACCATTTATCTTTGATTGAAAAAACCAGAAATAAATTTCCGCCTCTAACGAGAATCGAACCCAGGACCTTCTGGTCACGAGCCCTCGACTCTAACCACTGAACTCCATTTGAGTTTGTTGTTTATCTATGTATTATTTTCATTATTTTGTATGTTTATTTCATATTATTACATTCATTAGGTTTGTTGGAGTTTTCGTTTTGAATTTTTTTTAAATAAAAGATTACATCTTTATATACATACATTTTTATTGTTATTATGTTTTGGCAGTTAATCAGATTAATATCAAAAAAGAACTGTTTTTTCAAGGAAAGTCAAGTAGTTAGCTTGAAAAACTTGATTTTCAAGTTGCTTGATGTGTAACTATTTGACTTGACTTGAATTACGAAAACAAGTAGTTGACTTGATCTTGACTTGATATCAAGTCGAGTCAAGTCAAGTAGCTTGAAAATCAAGTCAAGTCGTGAATCTCTGACCTTCAATCCCCAGTTTTTGCAGGTGCGCACTGAACATCCAATGGCCAGTTATAAATGCAGCCACCTTTCGTAGTTCTTGCCTGCTCAATCTGAAAGCATCTGCGGCATTATAACACAAGGGTCCACTCAGCATCCTCTTAGAATGAACATTTCCCACCACTCTGTCCCACCGCTTCTGGTGCTTATTCATCATAATTATGTGTGATGATGCTTTCAGATATTTTTACTAAAGATGAGTCTATCTCTTGATGAAACCTTTAAGTGTTCAACTTCTGGAGTTGAAATCACGTTGATAAAACAGCAAATGTTAATGCGCCACTGGTCGGCTACTTGTCAGTTTAAACAGCGACGAACTTAAGAAGGAGTCACGCATATTTGAAAACCAAATACGCTGCTGTCCTGCTCTGATATGACTCGGGCGCGCAAACGCAGGTTTGCTGCAGCGGCAAATGCGTTGCCTCCCATTCTTATCTTGGTTCTGTTTATTGATGAAACTCAATTAGGTTAAATTTGATGAGCAGATCTGCCACTGCACTGCTTCAAATAAGTCACCACTTTACATTGTAGATGTATTGGATAAGACGTTGCGGGATACTGATGCACTGATGTTCTCAACTTCAATGAAACATGCACGATGTTCTCAAAGTCGGTAGTGTATTTTTTAAAAACAGCCAGTCAAAATTTTTAAGTTTCAAATTATTAAAACGTGACTCAACATCGAATTTCAAAAAAATCATAAAAGTTTCAAGCACTATTTGTTTATTCTTTGTCTATTGATGATAAGGTGGCTATCATTAACATGATTTTCAAACACTGTACAATTTTTCTATACTGAATATTGGCCCGTATGACAAATCTGATTTGCACCAGATATATTGGAATAGAGTCCAGACGAAAAACGACTCTGTTGCTCGTTCTTACCAGTAGCTTTGATCAAGAATTAGCCATGTTGCACTGTCCATGTATCGATGTTCAGTGGAATTGTTGTAATAATATTTCGAAGTTCTTTTAAGATGTTTAAGAAATTTAAGAAAAACTTTAAGAAGAAATTATCAAAGAAACTGTTGCGACGCAGACACTGGAAATCAATATCAGAAGAAGTAGGGGAGGTTCAGATAAATTTTGATTGCCACTGTTCGACTAACACAGCCTCTATGCTTTTTCATGAATATTTTATAGTTTTTTAAAACACACGCTTCTATTACTCTATTTGGTGTACGAAGTACAATTTTTGACCATATTACAATTAATTATACTGCCCCAGGTAAATTAAAATTGAAAAATAATTTTGTCCGAACTTTTAGTATAAATGTGCGTCGTCAAAGTTTCATCATAACTAAGCTGTAGGGTGAAGAGTATCACCAAAGTCATTTTTATAAGGCATCAGGGTGATTTTTAACATTTACTCTGAATTTATGATGAGAAAGGTATTGAACCACTGGAATGGCGGTATAACTATTGGCGGAAGCAAAATATCCAACTTAAGATTTGCTGACGATACAACACTTATTGCTGCTTCTGAGGAAGAACTAGTAGCTCTATTAAACATCTTAGAACAACATAGTGCAGCATATGGTCTTGCTATTAACTACAACAAGACCAAGGATATGATCGTGGATAGAGAGCATGATAATCATCGAGAAATAAAGTCAATAGGCCGTTGTGAGGTAGTTCAAAGTTTTGTGTACCTCGGTTCTTTGACCGACAATTTGGGTAGCTGTGAAAATGAGATTCGACGGCGCATTCAACAGGCCATGACAAAGCTTGTTAAAATATGGCGTGACCATAACGTCATTAAAGCTACCAAAATGTCACTGGTTCAGTCTATTGTGTTCTCCATATTTTTGTATGCCTCGGAAACTTGGACTGTTGAAAAGGCAAATCGAGCTCGCATAGATGCTTTTGAAATGTGGACGTGAAGGAGAATGCTGAAGGTTCCTTATACGGCACATCGATCTAATTTTTTCCATACTGGATGAGCTCGGTAATCCAAAGAGACTATCCTCCATTGTGTCGACGAGAATGCTTACATTCTTCGGACATATAGTATTCGCACAAGCAATAATATGGAGGAACTTGTTGTTCAGAGTCACGTCCCGAGTGGGCGGCGCCGTGGCCGGCGTTCCCCTACACGCTGGGTGAATACGACGAAACAGTTGCTGGATATGAGTACCAAGAGCGCCACTGAACTGACAGTAAATCGCGAACGATGGCGAACTACAGTTCTCAAAACTATTGGTGATATTCCTGTCGGCAGTAGCTCCAACTTAATGTATTTCACGAGTTCACAACATGTCAAGTCATTGTGACTATGATGATGAGGGTGACCTTTGTGAATACTTAAAATATGCAAAATAACGATTCTGGAAAACCAACAAATTATCATGAACCCCTAAATCGAATATTTACGCGATTACACACTTCTCCCAACTACAGTGTGTTAAGTAAGGGACGAAAATGTATAGGAAGTACTAAATCAACCAACTCGTCTCCATCTCATAACATTAAAATACTGCAACTATTCAACAAAGACCGAAACCTTTCTAAAACAATTTAAAAGTCTGTCTGATGTTTCTCGTTGCTTTCTCTGTTTCTTTAGAGAACTAATAATTTTAATTTCGTAGATACTGCACAAGTACTGTACCAAACTCCGTAATAAAACGAAGGCTCATTCTAGAATTTGTTCCAAGGATAACAAGTCGAGAATTCCGTCTCGTATTTCGTTTGCCGCTAATATTTCTCCTACATAATACTAGCGACTACGACAGAGCAAATAATAAAACTCAGCGGAAAGCACGCTTGTCTAAACGTCAAAGCCCGAGGCACTTTTGTAAATACACCACCGAAATTAACAACCGTATCTCTACTATAACTCCATCTCATTGTTTGAGCTTCAACAAAATGTAACTAATCTAGCCGTAAAGCATGCAATCCAGATTAAACTAGGCCTGCATCATGGATGACGACTATACCACATTTGCGGACATGAATAAGGAACTTAAGGTGAAAAGAAAAGCTCATTCTTGAGAGTATACACAATTTTTTCAGTTTTGATCTTTTTTTTATGGTTGGCGCTGTAGAAGCGCTGCGAGTGGATAAGTGTCGGTGCACGTCAGATTTGAAACGCTGCACGTTGTTGTCGTCGTGAAATAAATTCCCCGGCAGTTCACTCCACAGCGTCGAAGTACCTCTAAAAGAAAGAACGCTGGAGGAGACTGGTTCAAGGAGTTCGGAACTCGACCTGGTAAGTATGAGCTCGCAGAGCCTTTCTAGTGTCCCTCGCTTGGACGGCCTTTGGAGTTATTATCTGGGAGAGCTCACTCGAACATCTTTCGTGATAGAATCTATAAAACTGGGCTAGGTCAGCCACCATTTTCGATGTTCCAGGCTGTAAAGGCCCTTTGTGAGGTTAGGCGTATCGATTAGTCTAATTGTTCTCTTCTGGATAGTGTCCAGGAGCTTTAGAGAATGCTTCGGAGCGCATCGCTATACATGGTAGCAATACTCCAACGATGTTCGGATCTGTGCCTTGTAGAGCAGCAGTAGTTGCTCCGGTGTATACAGCTTCCTACAGCGCAACAATACTCCAAGCTTCTGGGATGTCGTTTTAGCAATACTGACAACGTGGTCATGTCAGGACATGTTACTGTTGATGTTGATCCCCAAAAGCTTGACGGAAGGTGACTTGTCTATTGGGTGGCCCTCCATTTCCACAGTTGGTATGCCAACGTAAGACTTCTTTGTCAGTGCTATTGCCTGAGTTTTCTGTACGTTGAACTGTACTTTATTTACTAATCCCCACTCGACAATTGTTTTGATATCTACGTTGATATGCGAGAATGTTGCTGTCGCCGACGTACCGTCTTCTGGGATTATAGTGGTTGGCTGGTTCCAATCTTGATATTAATGTACTGTCATCTGCGAAGCTGTAGATTGAATTGGATGCTTCAGAAAGTTATCAAAAATCAGAATTATAACAAGGGTCCTTAGCGTTTTCTGCATTTAAAGGCAGAATAAACAGATTTTAGGAATACATACAAAAATAAATAATGCTTAGAAATAATTTTTGGAATATGTAGTTTATACTGTTGCATTAAAAAATAGGGTTGGTGACCATTTGAGTTAGTTTAGTCATGGTAATTAAAACTATTTCAGAAATTGAAAGCTGGCAACACCGCGTCTAAGACGTCAATGCTGAGGAATGCACTGTTGACAAATTGAATGAGTTATTACAACGAAGTCAATATAATAATTAATGCAAATTAACTGATATTTATTATAAATAACCATATTATAAAAATAATTCGTAAATCATTGCAAGATTATCTTTATACTTTTCAACATTTCTAAAGCCGCAAATAAATTTTATAGATAGTTACCACTCAATGTGCCATGGGGACCCCTCTAAACTTAATCCCTCTACATATTAAGCTGGTACTAATCCGAGAGTTGAAATCTCAGTAAACCTTGGGCAGCAGAAATGATAGTCCTGTTGAATCGGCCCTTTTGATTTAAATTTGCCTTTAAGGGTCCACAACAGGCACACGTGTTTAGAAGGGATTCAGGGAGTCCGGACCCCCCCCCCCCCAAGGCAGGAACCTTTAGTATGATTTTTAGAAAATCTTGATAATTTTGATAAAATTTGAGGACTCAAAATTAGATTTTATTTATCCTTAGTGTCTTCGAACAAAAATGGAAAAGTTTAGAAACATTAGAACAAATAAAATTTGGAGTTTCTGATAATTAATTATTATTCATTGACGTATACACAATTTTCAAAAAATAAAGCAACACAGTACTCTAAAAATTCGCTTAGAATCAACACATCACTTACCAAGTGATAGCAACGATAACAAACGCAGACTTCCTTGATGGCAGTTCGTTCTAACAGCATATTGCAATTCTGAATCAATCCTGAAGGATACCAGAACTGCAGCATCAATATATTCTCATTAATCTTCAAATTAAAGTTGGCAAGCTCTCCTAGAAGCACAATATATGCGAGTTCTAATCGCTGCAATATACTGCGTTACATTGTTAGATCTTTAGTTTGATTTAACTAATTTAGTAACAGAGTTACAGATCTAATTTCAACTGCTAAAATGCCTGATAATTATTCTGCATTTATGGAAATAAGGGAGATTGTTTAGTGTATAAACCACGTTGTATGTGGAAATTTCAGTTTCTCCGTTAGAGATAACATTACGGGAGTAATAACAAGACTTGAATTATATCCAAGATAATTGCTTTTTCATTACTTTCCATGAACGGATGAATTTTGTCTCAAATTAAGTGTCCAAGGTATTATTTAGCAACTTCTGACTAAAAAGCATGTTAGCCGGGTATGCACTGTTTTCAGATTCTGTTTTCAAATTCAAAATTCTGCTTCAGAGGTATATCGGATATCCACAGTATTTTCTAAATATAAATGTTTTTTGGATGCACACGAGGTTGGATGACAGCTAATTAATTGTTATTAGATATGTGCTATCACAGTATAGCAAGAAAATAAGCCTTTTCGAGAAAGATATTAAACAACTCATCAATACGAGAATCCATTTTGGGGGATCACTGGACTTCCATGGTCAGGTTAAAGGGAAACCTTTCTCACTAGGTTAGGACAGTTGAACAGTCTGTTCGGAGAGATCCTTGCAATTCAAAATACAAAAGTCTACCATTATCGCTGGCCTCTTCTCTACAGCAGGCAAAACCACATAGTAATTTCTTCAAAGGAGCATAGAAATAGCACCAATAAATCTACTTCCTAAATTCACTCGCGTCTGCAAATCATCTCTACACACTTATCTCTGTGCACTGCTATCTATTCTACTTTTTTCTAATCCCATTCCCAGAATTGCACAAAAAATAGCAGATCATAAATAAAGGAGATAAAACGCTAAGGGCAATTTATGGAATATCATTCCATGCATCTGGTGTATGAAGCGCTTGGATGATAAATCTATCAGAAAAAAAAGTGAAAAATATCCCGGTTTTTGCTCGACCCTGTCCACGCTAAAAATTTTATACCCTTAAATCGAGCTGAAATAGCAAACACTTTGCGGATCACATGCTGCATGAAGTGGATATATGGCATATGAGAGGCTGCAGTCTCCACCAGGTTTCGCGTAAACTGAAACTTGCTATATACAAGGATATATCAGAATATAACGAACCTGGTGCTGTTACTTATTTCAAAGGTACAGTTTTTTAATACACAAAATTAGGTAAAGAACCCTTATATTTCATGTACCCACCTTCTGTCAAGTATCCTAGGATTGATGTTTGATGTTTGTTAACAGTTAGTCATTTTGTATCCACCTAAAGGTAGTCAAAGATATGCAATAAAATTGTCAGAAACATCTAGCATATTTTTGCTCTAACTTCAACCCTGTCTATTTGATAACAATAAATTTGAGCACTTAAGCCTCGAAAGCATACAGACCACATCTAACAATTGGAAACGCTTTAAACTTTAAAAGATATAACTCGTTACTACAGATGAATATTTGCGTCCCCATATGTCAGTGTATCAGTATCCAGGTATATATCGGTAATCATAATTCTGACCATGATGGAATTTTGATGCTACTTTTTCTTCGTAGTTTGGACAAAAGATCATGATAATTCTAAAATATATTCTTAGGCGGAAATTCTATGGACGAAAGGATAATAATTATAAAAAATATGTTTTGTTTCTGTACATTTTTGATACAGAAAATTCACATCTTCAGACACAGTCCAGTGTAACTAGAATTATTTCCATAGTATCTGCAAATAGCTACAACTATGCGTACTTGAAATCAGGATTTTTCATATAAAACGATGCTATGTCAATTGTTCAAATGGATTCGTCCGCAGTTGTTCAAATTGGGACGACCACTGCAAAAACTGTAAAAATACCTTTTTGATATGAAAACCATACGTAGAAAGGCATACTAGACAATTCGATATGATTTGGCACATCCAGTCCAGACAATCGACATAGATTGACTTTTGGAAAAACCCATTGCAAATAAGCTCACCTTTATAACTGCTCTGCACTACAGTTTATGAATGAATCTGTTCATATATTCTGGAAATTAAACCGCTATAAGTTTTGTTCACGCAGCGGACAGACAGCACATTTCTCTAAGCTTACTCACTGTATTTTGCAAACACAAAGGGTACTAAGAAAGTTTTGCAATGCAGTTTTTATTTATTTTGATTTCTTCAAAGTAATCTCCTCTACATTCAATATACGCCTCCATTCTTTGAAACCAATTTTTGTTAATCGAACTTGTGGTCAAACGTCCACAGAAGGTTTTCATCACTATAAAACCATCTCCCGTTCAGCTGGTGTTCAATTTTTAATTTGGCTTCAGGTTCTTTATAGATCATTTGACTTAAGACAGGTACTGTTCAGTGTATCACTTAGCTGTGAGCTTCTGTGTGTCTCAAATGGTACCTTCCACAGTTTCACTCGATTCGAAGCTACATCAATTTCTGCTTTATAGATCGGAGTTTTTTCACATCTACGGGCATCCTCACCATTAAAAACCTAAACTTTGTTTTGAGCTTTGGTCAGCACATCATAATTGTGCCAAGTCTCGTCATCTGTCATGATGTTGTTCACGTACTGAAATTGTCTCTTATCAAACTTATTTGGCAGATCCCGGCACGAAGTCACACGTTGTGTCACCTGCTCTTCTGTCAGTTGATGTTGCGCACAGATAGAGCAAAGTATCTACATGTTCAAATTATATGCAGAATCGGACAAATTGCTGGTGAATTTAGGTCTATAGTACCCTCTATCTGTTAGTAGGTCACTCGCCTATCATCGTCAGGCAATTTCTCCTTTTGGAATTATACAGGAACGGCATAAGTCAGTTCCCGCTATGAAATATGTATATAACTTTTACAACTTGACAACCACGCTTCAAGCAATGAGACATGTATGTCTAGTACGTGAACTGTATGTAGTTACACACGAATGTTTACAGAATTGTTTCGAGCTGCGAATATAAAAAGAAACCGGCATAAGTTTACATGCGGAGACCGGATTGGCAGTGGCCAGCCGGACTGTGCGAACTTACACGTATTTTCTGCCTTTGGCGCTTACTAAAAGATTAGGTCTTTGCAATAGTGCAACGCACCATTCTACAACTACGAGCATTTATCGTTGAGGGATTCGAAAACCTTCGCCAACAGCCTCAACTGCTCATCAGAACATGCTTTAGAGTTGCGGGCCGCTGTCGTCAATGTATTGAGCACTGTGACCAATAATTTGAGCAGCTACTTGAACCTTTTGTCACATATCTAATGCATGGAACCTTCCGGTTGTAACCTCACAAAAATATACGTTCATTATTCACTCGTTTTCACTCCGTTTCACAAGTGTAAATCGGGGAACTGACTTATGCCGACCCCTGTATACCACCTTATTGACAATATATATCGTAACCACACTCAAAATTGTAGGGTAAAACCTTAGACAAGGAAAGAGAGAGAACAGAACGCACGGCTGACATCTCTGTTACCAAAAGGTACTAAAGCGCTAGTCCCAGTGCCGTAGCTAATGGGATTAACATTATGGTTAAGCTATTTGAAGAAATGATCTATTTTAAAATAAAATTTATTAAAATATTGTTATTCACGAGTTTTGTATGGCTAATTTCACCATCCACAGTTCAAATTTGAGTAATTAATATTAACTTAACCGTGAACTTCCATTTGACCGATATCTTGCAAAATGAAAGCTATAACAGATACGTCACTGGAAAACTGATTGTATTTGAACCAAAACATGCCTTAGAAAATATATTTTTTACACTTTACATGCTCAAAAATATGAATTTGATTGGAATGTTAGTGGTACATTTGAAATTGTATTTTGGATACATATACCGGGTGTTTACGATCTTAGTACATTAATTTGGAGGAACGATAGATCATGATATTTCGAACCTGAAACCCCAGTACCATTTCACTAGTTAACGCATAGTCAAACAGAAAAAAATAAAAAAAGTACGACTGCAAAATCACAATCCGACAACATTGCCCAGTATTCGCCCTAGTTTCTGTCAGGTATTTTTGGAGATATTCATTATGTAAACAAGTGTTATTATCTCTAGACTTGTTGCCGCATATTCTGTGTTATCAAAAAATTTGGGATATTCGTATTATATTTGTGCTACAAGCATTACAATGATGTGTAATATTCGTACTGTACATAACGGTATTAAGATCGTAAACACCCTGTATATGTCTGAACTACATATCGAGATATTTGCATAAACTTAGAATGCACCAAAAAATATGAACACAAATGTACCTCTGAAAAGTGATTCCTAGCTCCTTCCTACTGCTGTGGCTTTTACAACCGTAAGCTGCACAACCTACCATCAAGCACGCCACAATATTTTACAATAATTGGTCTTAAAAACGCTAAGTGTCACAAAAAATACTAAGGCACCAAATTATTTGTTCACCATTATTTTGACGGCTATTCGTTGTCTGTCACAGCTAATTCATATAGTATCATAAAGGCGCACGGTATTCCCTCTCTTTTCTTATCTATTGGCAAAACTGTCTCATTTTATGACCAAGATTCATTGTTGCGTCATATTGCAAAATTCGCCTAGTACCCTTCGAACATAATAGACTGACTCAGTGAAATTCGCGTGAATGGAGCAGTGCTTGTGGCATCCTTAACTCACGCACATGTTTGTTCAATGTATGCCGGTAGGTCGTCCTTACCGCCTGTACGACCTTCCTGCTATGTGCCGCCCCCAAGCGCCGCCCACCAGCATAAAGGAGGAGCGTCAGCGGCACCGCCCCACTCCCGACAGCCTCGGCCTGCTACGATGACGGCGCTGCAGTACTTTTCCACGCCCACTGCGACCACGACGACGACCCGGCTCAGAAGCAGGATCAGGATCAGGATCAGCGCGACCAGCACTGCGCAGGCTGTGCCGACAGGCGACGGCATGGCTCTATTCGGCATGGTGTGGCTGCTCAGAGTGCGCAGCGAGATGAAGCGGTGCGCCAAGTGCCGCAGAGACAGGCAGGAGTGGTACGGAAGTTTATTTCACGTCTCAGAGGAACAACTAAATATGAGGGAGTAAACAAGCAACTTCAGCATATCATGCTAAAAGCCGTCATTGAACAAAAGCACCAACAACTTTTTAATAGTTCAGGTGTGGGTATCATTAGTTGAAATTGTATACAAATTCCTGCATATTCTCGTTCATTACAAGCTACAAACGGTGCATTTTTTGATTCTCATGGCGAAAAAAAACTGTAAAACCACGCTTTATCAAAGCACAGTACTTTTCGGAGTTTCTAACATTTCTCTTTGAGTGTAAGACTGTATCTTCCTTTCTCAATATAGACCAGTGGTATAATCGATGTGGGTTTATGCTCACCTACAAATAGATTAAAAGTGCTTCTCTGAATTTTACTTCAGAATTATATTATCTTTTAGAAGAGTAATTAGTGTTTCTCTTACAGTAAATTTTGATAGTTAGTCAGGTCAAGAGTCATAGATCAAAGGGATAGTGATGCAAAAAGTTTAGATATATATAAGCCAAAGCAGTACCTTGGTATTATCCACAAAACCATAGCTCATCTGACACATTGTCATGAAATCGTCATGCACTGAGGGAAACCAAGCAGCCTCTTCTGTATCTCTTTGGTATTTGACACCATCAGCATCTACAACAAGTAAATATGAGAGTCATCCTCAAAGCCCTTCAAGGCCCATTCATTTTTGTCTCTATCCCATTGATACTGGATACAAGTGTTAGGGTCAGTGTAAACAGCGATTCCTTCCTAATGGATCATATGGACTTTTTTCATTAGTCACGCTGTTCATTTTATTTGGTTTATCAACAGTTTTCATCATCAGTATGGTCCTTGTTCTCATAGTTTTAATCTTACAATTTATCATAGTCAGTATCTCCACAATTTTTAGCCTGATCCTGGACTTTGCTGTCGGTTCTTTCGGGATTTGGATTGGATTCAAGATAAGTAACTGCTTTCTCAACATTTGAATTTCCCTCTAAAAACAGAAGAAGTTAGAGTTTTCCAGTAACATTTCAATTTCCTCACTACCTTTAAAGGTTTCTGAGGCACTCATTTATTCTGTAGCAATAACGATAATTTACAAATTGGACTCAATTTTATTGTATCGGATTATAACCTTAGGATGCTTTTCCAAAGCTGAAAAATTAATGAATAAACTACAGAGAGACACCCACAAATCATAATTTCCATTTTATATACAAAGCATCTGATTGACACGTGAAGTCAAAAGTCAGTTCAAAAAGATAACATCACAAAAAATAATACCCACGTTGCCACCTTTTCAGCTTTGGTGTAAAACACAAGATATTATTTCAATGATCAACCAAGTATCATTACTTTAATTGGAAAGTTTCAGAATGAGGGTTAAAAGCAAAGAGTCAACAATGGAAATAAATAATTACTGTTATGTCTGGTAGTTATTATGGATGTCCAGAAGATACGAATGTCTGTTACTTTATTGACTGTTAATTAGAAGCTAACAGTGAAGGCTCAGGTGGGGATTCTCGCTTAGGTTTTTTTTAGGGAAATTTATTTCTGGCTGGAAAAAACAGAAATAAGCCCCCCTACTATATATAGTTGTTTACTGCTCTATGTTTAGTTGTTCCTCTGAGGTTCAGATTAATGTGTCGTACTCATAGTGTAGTTCCACATTACAAGATACAAAAACAATGCAGGTATGTGGGAATGCAGCAGCGCACAGTTTTTTGTATGGAAAAAGCTTCATTATAAATATAAAATTGGAAACTTTGTGACAAAATGTTATGTTTTGGATGCATTGTGTTGCAAACAGCTTGATTCATGCGTGAGCATGTGGTATTCCGTCAATTCGGGTGAAAACTCAGGTTGTTCTGCCAGCTAGTCCACGTGGGGGCCCTCCAGAACTCTCACTATGAGGAGGTGGCTGTATAACAAACTAACGCCCTCCTTCCACCCTGCGTGTATGTTCATCAAAATAAATTTGAAACTAAGAATATTCATGAATCTGAACTTAAAACACTAAAAAATGTATTCTGCTTAAGAAACCTGAGCAGTAGTTGTAAAACAATATGACTAAAAAGGATCTAGGTGAAACAATCAAAATAACAACTAAAATAATGAAAACGTAAACATATGGCAAACACTAGAACCCTATTTCTTTTTAAAATGTGAGGAAACATTGTTTCATATTCACTCGCAACTTGTCCATATAAAAACGTCAACCTATTTTGTGGACAGATTAAGGATTTTAGTATATTTTTATACAAGCGCAACGATTTAACCGGCGTTGGTATCTTGCAATATGGAATCTGATAATAGGTAATTAATTTCAAGAAGATCTTAAAGATTACTAAAACAGTCTTGATGTATATATCATCTTCTTGCTGATCGCTCTTTCCTTTATATAACTTAACTTTTTCTGGTATTTTCACGATGACAGGATGGAAAGACAATCTCAACAGCGTCAACAACGGACTCCAGCTTCTTGCTCAACATTCTTCACTATTGACGCACCCCCTCCAGGTGTTGATACAATGGCTGTTGCGACGGTCACAGATGCCGACATCTTGGGACCTACCACCTACTGCGAAGTCCACGGGTTCAATCCACCCAAGGAAGGTAACGAATCACAGGCTGCATTTTTGTTTATGTTTTATAGAACTGTTTTCTGAAATAAATCTTCATATATTATTAGCATTTTTAGTTTCAAACTACGTAAGGGTGGTAAATCAAATTGTACGTTGCTCGTGTGCATGATTGTTAGTATACCGGGTGGTTCAATAAGCGTGAGGTGCTCTCTAGCGGCCTTATCGTATAAATTAGAAGAAAATGACTACAATGAAAGATGATTCTTTTCAAATGGTCTACTTGTAGAAAATAATTTTAAAGATGGCGGACATCCGGTTATACCGGAAGTAGGTATCAACTTCCTTATTTTAAATGGAGCACTCTGTATATTGCTACATTTTTAAATTCACCATCAATTTTCAGGTCCAGTTTGTTAACCATAGTTTATGTCTACGAAGCCTATTTTCGAAGTTATTCAGCAATCTTTATAAAGTTTGACGTTTGTAGTACTTACAAGGAATATTAATATCTCGGAAACTAGGTGTGACAGAAAGATCCGGTTTTCGGTTTTTAAGCGAAAATGAAACATACTTGTGTTTAAGTGAGATCATTGTTTGAAAGCACGTTAAACAAACAAACTAGCAGTTTTCAAATTTGAAAAGTTTGAAACGTTAAACACTTTTTTTTCAAATGGGATTGTATGATAAATTTTACATCAATGGATGCGAAATTAAATTCTCTTTCAGTTTTATCTAGACACATGTGATTCTATCTTTGACAGTCTTCAAGATATTTGCGATTTTGTAATTATTATCAAATAAAGTGTACAGCCATATGAGCCACTTTTGCGCGCTAATGCGGACAGTGACGAAGATTATTTTCCGAAGATCGCCAATTATAACCTCAGTTATGGCCTAATACCAGTATACAGCATTGGCGTAACTTCAAATTCGGGGCCCCCCGCAAGATACTTCTCGGAGGCCCCCTACAAAAAATTTTCTTGATACACAAGCCTAGATTTACATTTCTTATTTTGGATCTCGCTTATTTTTCAATTTTCTGAATAATATTATATGAAAAACTATACCCTCAATATATTAAAGAGAAAATCTTGGGGTTGTGGCCAAAATTTTGAAAAGAAACACGGGTCACTGCATAAAGGAAACTGCCACGCTTTCGACAATGTTTATTGCCATCTCGGGGCTTTAACGTTGAGGTATGCTCCCAAAAAAAAACAGAAATGTGATTTTCAAATGCAATTATCAAACAAAAAAGGCGTCAACATTTTTTTGACTAATTTAACTCGGCGTCTTCCGCAACACAGGTCATTGAAACAACCAACACATAGCCATAGGTGTAAAATACAAACTAAACAATGACCTTTACATGTTTAAATCACCCGAAAAATTACAAAATTCGTAGTTTGAAAACACACATCTTACGATTTAAATTTTCTAGAAGGTCGTTGTTTAGTTTGTATTTTACACCTATGTGTTGGTTGTTTGTATTACCTGTTTTGTGAAAGACATCGCGTTAAATTAGACAAATAAATTCTGACGTCTGCTGCCTTACCGTATTTTCTTGTTTGCTACAGGTACTGCTCCAATTTTTAGGGTTTAGTTTAAAATACAATACAGTCCCACTTTTTCAATGATAAGTACGTATCATGGGCTTCATAGGTATTTTTTGTAAAATATACTAACAACAAGGAAAGCGACAAAGGACGACGCTTGAGGACCTTGGGCCTCCAAGACTACGGGGCCCCCAAAACGGCGGGGCGACCCGCAGCTGCGGGCCCTGCGGGCCCTTAGTTACGACACTGGTATACAGCGAATGTGATTAGAGAAAATACAAGAAATCGACATATACAGTTTATCTAAGTGACTACCTTTTATACTATTTCATAAAATTGTACATTTCATTTTCTTCTTTAATAGTGAGAGATTAAAAAACTATGCTGAATGATATTGAATCCAAACGTTTTTATACATTAATTTAAAACGGGATACTAACTTTGTATAGCTGTGGCCACAGTATGCAACAGTCAAAACCTCATCTGCTCCTTCAAAAAATTCTGTCAGGCAGTTTTTCTTCCCAATTTGAAAACATTAGTTTAATGGACATAACCCGTTTTTGCATTGGACCCTTCACTTACTCTGAATGGCACGAAATAGATAATACTAAATATGAATAAATACATACTTGTTGAAAGAAGACATAATTTGCGATACACTTTGAACAGACCTCGTACAGAGAACGAAAAACATCCTGCATTTCAATAAATAATTAGGTCTGAAAGCAAATACGCCACAGAAAATGCTGCGGTGCACAATTGCGACGCGAACCGACATGGATGACAAAAAAAGGTACATTGAGCTTGGCTCAGCAAGGTAGAGAGGAAAGTCTGGTATTACATTTTAGAGCACGGAGCGCCTGAGGTGGAACGCTTTTATTATTTCTGCTCGACAAGAGTCAATCGAGGAATCGCGCTGCAGCTTGGAGAGAGATTTCCTTCGAGAGTGCAGGTGATGGGAAAATCTCCGATCCCTTATTCTGTCTTAATTAATTTAATTATCTTCCTTCGAAACGAAATCCGGCGGACGCACTAAGAGATTAATCTTAAGCTGAAGTTACATTTACGAAATAATCGTATACGGGTACACGTACAGGAGTACGAGTACCACTTACATTAATGTTCAGGATTGTATGAGATTCGGCGATTGCAAATTGCAGCGATGATCAAGTATTCTTAATCGGGGATATGAAAATTGCAGCGGCTGGTTATTTTTCCATTTCAGGTAAACATGTAAATTGCAGCGGACGACCCTCCGTTAGGGATAGATGAGATAGTAATTACTTATTACTAATTTGACATTTTTATGCAGTGTTGAATGCATATTTGCTGACGGAACTTTTCAGTACTGTACAAAATTCTTCAAGCAGCTGTTTACGGCTGTTTACAATCCATGGACTAAAGAATGGACATTACATTCCATCGGTTTTCATATTGTTAAAAGATAAGTTATTAACATCTTATGAAAAATGTTTTGCTATTCTCAAAAATATTTGTTGTAAAAACAGTTTAAATTTAGCACAACAACTGTAGTCATATATTTTGAAAAAGCAATACACACTGCAGTAAAAAATGTTTGGCCTGAAGTTCAAATTGTTGGGTGTCGATTTCACTTAGGTGAAGCGTGGTGGCGTAAAGTTCAAAGTCTAGGTTTAGCGAGTGAATACAAAAATTTGACCGATATTGGTAAATGGTTAAAATATACATTTGGCTTACAATTTCTGAATCCTAACGAAGTAGGTGACGCTTAGGCTTTCGACTTTGCAGGAATTCAGCCTGCTGATGCAAGGGTGTTTTTATATTCAGACTATTTAGTCGAAGATAATATATCGGGGGATTCCGAGTTTCCTCCAGAAATTTGGGAAGAACACTCTGCCAAAACATCTACCAATGCCTGTGAATTATTTCATGCGCACTTTGACAGCCATCCATCATTGTTCATTTTTGTAGAGTCTTTGATAAATACTCAAACAGACACATACATTAAAGTGAATAGTGTCAGAATAAAGCACGCTCCAAATGCAACAACTAAAAAGAAGCAAGATTTTTTGAATCACCAACAGAAGTAGGTAAGTAAATGCCACCAAATTGTTGCTTCAGATAAAAATTAATTTTGCCTGCCACATAATATTATTTTTATATAATATTTTGCTATACAAATCCAAATTAATTTTTAGAATACCTCCAAACAGGTAGACTAACCCGAATCCACCCCCTGCGGCGACGCCGATAAGCCGATAAGGGATCCTCGCTGCAATTTTCAACATCTTTTATGGTCACATTTAAGATTTATAAGATTATACCCTAACCGCGGCTGCAATTTTCATCCGCCCATGAGATTGTAGTGTAGTTAATATGGCGCCCAGTAAAAGGAAGCGTGCGGCTAAGTTTCTTGATTGCTCTCCACCCACTGCACCGATTTCCAAAATTTCAGCAAAACAATTAACTACGGCCCCATATCAAACCTCTTCCAAAATTTTATCTAAATCGCTCTAGCGGTGGCTGAGATAATGAGGCTAGAAGAAAAACACAGACAGACAGACCGACAGAAATGACAGTTTTTGCGATCACATTACTCCTCTCACCTATCGGTGTGGGGAATAAAAGCTGATAATTTTATTTACAAAAATATATCGATCCTCACCTGTTCTCTGAGAAGCAGTAGTTTTTTTCTTCTCTTGGTTATACGTCGAACGTAGGTTTTCATTCTTTTTCTTCACCGTTTCTACCGACTACATTGACTACTTCTCACGTCGCATAAACACTTTATATTGTCAATATAAGTCGATAAATTGGTCGATCTCCTTAGGCAGTAACTTATTTTCAGCCAACTTGGATTAATAAAAAACTATTTCACTCGTAGCCGTACTCGGATCTCTCGCAACTTTGAAACCGACACGTATACGACCTACGAGTTGCCATTTACACATGCGAAATCATATACGATTCGTTCACTCGTATACGACCAGCTCGTAAGTGTAACTTCAGCTTTAGAGTTGTCCGTATTTGCTAATAAAGCCAAGACCTTCCTTTGGCGTGCAAGCCGTGTTAAATATCAGTTTACTAGTTTGGAGTGATAGTGATCAGCGATTTTAAAATTTTTTTTACTTCTGTGTCAACGGCATCGATTGCTATGGTCATTAGCCTCATGTTCTGTGTAGACTTTGTTACTGTTTCTCTGCGCCACTCTAAGAACAGCACCGTTAATTAAAAACGAACAGTGAAGGCTCAGGTGAGGATTCTCGCTGAGCTTTCTTATGGACATTTATTTATGATTGAAAAAGCCAGAAATAAATTTCCACCTCTGACGGGAATCGAACCCGGGACCTTCCGGGTCACGAACCCTCGGCTTTACCCACTGAGCCTACCCCCCCCCCAGTCATTTTAATTTCCCACCAAACTGTTGGATGCTACTGGTGTCATGTTTGTAGAGATCGCATCATATCTAAACAGTAAAAACTAGAAATGTAAAATTCCATTACCCAACCTTGACTTTTTTGCCATGATAATGTGTCAAGATTCTCCTAGAGAACGGGATCGTCAATGATCACTACCTCTGGACACAGAATCGTGGAGATGTATCATGTACCTACTGTAATTTTATTACATAAAAGATAATGTACAATTTTTCCAGTATTAGATGTTCATTTTTAATTCTGTAGATATACGTTATGACACTGGGAAAAATATTTTTGTATGGTCAGCCTCCCGCTAAGGTTATGCCTATGCCTATGACTCCGTAGAAGTGCTGCGAGAGGATAAGTGTTAGATTTGAAGCGCTGCAGTTTGTAGCCGTCGAGGAACAAATTCCTCCTTCCATAGCGTCGAAGTTCTCCAAAGGAGGGAATTCTGGAGGAGACTGTTTCGGGGAGTAGGGACCTCGACCTGGTAAGGACGAGCTAGCAGCGCCTCTCTAGTGTTCCTTGTTCGGATGGCCTTTGGTGTTACTATCTGAGAGAGCTCTCTCGGACATCTTCCCTGATAGAATTTGTAAATCAGGGACAGGTCAGCCACCCTTCTTCGATGTTCCAGGTTATGGAGGTCCTTTATGAGGTTAGGCGCATCGATTAGTCTAATTGCTTTCTTTGGAATACTGTTCAGAAGCTTTAGCGAGTGCTTCGGAGCGCATCCACACACATGGAGGCAATACTCCAACGATGGTCGAATCTGTGCCTTCTTTATACAGCTTCCTACTGTGGAACAAAACTCCAGGCTCCTGGGATGCCGTTCTAGTAATACTGACGACGTGGTCGTGCCGGGACATGTTGATGTTGATCCCCAAAAACTTGACGGAAGGTGACTCTCCATTTCCACAGTTAAAGAGTAGCAATTTCATTCATTCATCCGAAACCAATCACAGACGACGTCGTTTCGCTTTTATTGAAGCTCGTCAGTGTGACTTAGGTCTCACGAATAAATGAAATTGCCTGTTAGTGCCTAGCTGGCAGTTAGTAAGCCAACGTGAGACTTCTTTGTTAGTGTTGTTGCCTGAGTTTACTGTACGTTGAACTGTACTTTATTTACTAATCCCCACTTATCTATACGTTGATCTTTGAGGCATGTTACTGTCGCGGACGTACCATAATAATAATCCTACCACTAGTACCTTTAAAAATTCCGCAAAATTGCATCAGACACGAAGATACTAAATTGTCATTATACTAGTCGAATCTTTCACAAGAAAATATTCTTGAAGCCCACTATTGTTAGTTTCCTTGAGTTAGCTGCGTACGCATCAGCCGTTGATAGATTACATGCAATATGCTGTAATTTTTGTGTAATACTATGTATTTTTACAACATTTACATATTTCCTGCCTTTCAATGGAATATTAGACATATAAATAATTTTTAAAGCATAAATCCATCCTCATAGTATATAAATAAAAAACACAAGTGCTATTCTGAAAAACTACATTGTAATTTTGGGTTTCATTAATTGAATATGTATTATTACATACTTTATGAAGTATCGCGATTTACATGGAATATTCCATCTTCCTATAAATATGAGAACTTTTTCATCTGAAAAGTAGCTCAACTATAAGGTAATTCCAATTATATCTATAAGTTGCATAGCTTCATCTGTGAAATTTTGAATTCCCTTACAGATGCTGTAAAACGCTTATTTCCTATATGCTATTAGTCCACCCAAGTTTTACGGTGTATATCGCGTAATACTGGTATATGGTACAATAACAATGAAAACATTGTTATTGGTATTTCAGGTATTGTTATTTCTAAATTTGAAATTCTGGATGCTCCTTAATGCTATTGACTTCTTTTTATTAGATTTTAACGATGTGTTTTTCAAGCTGTAATTTATTGTTCATGGAATTTAATGAGTTATGAGAATTCTGTACGTGTTTGAATTCCCTCCAAATCCGCTACCTGCATTATAAAGTTTGTGAGAACTTTGAACGTTAAACATTAATTTTAAAATTACTAACAACCGTTACCTCAACCTACCTAATTAAGCCATTTATGCTGGGTCTCCACTACTTATTCAGTCTGCTTGATTGAACGTTTTCCTTTAAACTTTACTGGCCGCTAATAGTCAAGTCGTCCATCCAGAATACAGGATTGTTTCTTCTTTTTTAATTAAAGCTGCCATTTGCTCCGCATGAAGAATGGTGCTGACAAAAAAGGAAGGCAAATCTGTCGGTTTGCGTTTGAAGGGGAGGAAATCAGCCTAGATATGTATGTAACCGATTTGGTTCATTTTTTTTTCATCAAAAGCGATGCCAGTTTCACAACGAATTTTCACATTTTTAGAGCTGCCATTTGCCGTTGCTTCTGTGAAAATTTTAGAGAACTTGGACTTCAATCGGGACTAACTGCTCTGTCTCTATACCTTATAATTTATAGTTGACGCATTTGAATATGCAAATTTCTATTGACCCTTTGAAATTTACAACTAACTATTGGAAGCTATAGTTGACTATTTGAAACTACAATTGATTATCTGAAATGACATTTGATGTCCTGGAATATTCAACTGACTATTGGAAATTACAAATGACGAATTTGAAAGTTAACCTGACCTTGAATTATCACTTGGCCCTTAGGTAGCTACGACTCTTTAGATACAATTTGGACCTTGAAGACTAAAGAAAATCGTGGTGAATACATAAAAGTGTATCCTGTACTCACTCACGATTTGTTTCCAACATTTTTTCATCCAAATCAAAATCAACACAATGGTTCTGGTGTTCTAAAATTTGGATTTGATGTAAATCAGTGCACTCAATCCGTACCTTGAACCACACTGAATAAAAGTTCCTGTTTTCTTTCTGTCTGATCTCGAACATATTTTTGGCATACGGCACAAACAACATTTTATTTTTACTTGTATAAGACGAAATCTTAGAAGGCTTCAACTAACAGATATTTTTATATTATATTTGTAACAACTTCTGTGAACGAACAAAGGAAACTTCGTTGGTGCCAACAGGATCATTCCACCAGGGTTTATCGATAATTTTATTTATTTTCTTGCAAATCCGCAAATCTCCTAATCAACGTTTTTCTGTTTCAGGTAAGACCTGTGAACTAAAATTGCAACTACACCTACGTATGGTAAGTAGGCATATTTGTATGATACAGGGTGATTGGTAATTTGATGCAGATATTTGGAGTGGTGATAGTAGAGGTGGTAAGCTGTAAAACTGACCAATTGACCAATACATTTGAGAAGAACAAATTTGAAATGATCATAAAATGCTATATGTCAAAACAAGCTTTCACTTCCCACACCGCACCGATAAGTGAGGCGAGTACTGTGATCGCGAAAATTTTCGATTTTGGGGTAAAACGCTTTTTGGGCGCGTTTTATCTCTACATAACGAAAATCCACGTCACTCATTTTCGTCAGTCTGTCTGTCGGTCTGTGTGGCATTCTTATAGCCTCGTAATCTCAGTAACCGCTGCATGGATTGCGATGAAATTTGAACAGCGATATGCTGTGGGGTCGTAGTAGGTAACGTTGCTATAATTTTGAAAATTGGTGCATGGGCGGCGGAGTAATCTCAAATGTGCTCAAACTTGTGTAACGTGGACACTGATGAATCAATTTTACCGAAATTTTGACACAGTATCGTTTACGTGACGATGGTGAAAATGCTGTTTTTAGAAATCGTGTCAGTGGCGATGCAGCAACAATCAAAATACTAAAGATATAAGAATAGTTCAAACTCTATTTTTAGACGTTTTAGGGGTTCCTGATAATTTTCTACTTTTCTTTGGGTGGGGGTGATATTGGGGTGGTTTGGGGGTGAAGGCTTGTGAAACTGAAAAATTAGTTGAATCAATAATAGGCCTTTTATTGATCTGTAAAAAAAGACTTAGCGGCATAACACACTTGTTTAGATACACGCGAACATTTCCTTGCTATTACAGAAATTGAGGGTATTTGAATTTTCTTTTGCGTACAACGTATTGCTTTAGATAATCTTATACACGTATTGTGTGACGTGGAAGCTCACGAATCAATTTTAATGAAATTTTGACACAGTATTGTTACCGACGCGTATATTTTTTAGAAATCGTGTCTGTAGCGGCGCAGCAATAATCAAAATACTAAACATATAGAAACAGCTCTTTATTTTTCGGTGTTTCAAGTGTTTCTGACCATTTTTACTTTTTTTTTTGGTGGCGATGAAATTGATGTGGTTGAGGGTTGTAAAACTGAAAAATCTGTTGTATACATAGTGGGCTTTCCATTGTCTTGTAAAACAAAGACCTAGCGGCATAACACGCAACCTTTTTTTGCGGGCGAGCAGGACATGATTTGGTTGCAAGGGAATCTCAAACTATAGCTTCATGCTATGGGAAATCAATAAACTGTCATCAAATGTGTGGGAAGCACTGAATCAATCAACTTAACCTCATTTTTCATTCAGTTTCGTTTGTGTCCGTATTTCTGTTCGTGCTTATAATTGTGATACTGATTGTGATGTTTTGTTTGTATATCTTTTTTAACTTGAGTCTGTAAAAATATGTTTTTTGCTACAACAAATTTTGATGGGTTAATTGAATAAAAATTGTACGAGTTTATATTAGGAACGTGATTTTTTGCAAATAATACAGATATATCGTATAAATTAATGGATGCGCCGCCGAATAAAATCTATATTCCGGGTAGATTGCTGGAATCAGTTCGCAATTCTGTAACTAAATTGATGAAACGGTTCGCTGGCAGCTTTTCCGGAATCCTATAAACAAACGAACGACTAATCGCTTAATCTGCTTTTGCAAAACAAAAAAATTAAATTAGCGTTCAGTTCACGCTAGTGCCACCGGCAACGCTGCACCGATAAACAGTTTATTTGATTGGTGGGTCTGGCATCATTCGTAGGTGATAACGTAACAGAGGCTTCCTTTGAAATAGCATACACACGTACCACCATAGCAACTGCAGGTATACGATTAGGTATAGCAGTCCACGCGAATGGGGTAAAAGATATTTCTTCATGAGATCACCAAAACGATGAAATTTATGTGCCAAATTACAGAAACAAATATAAACAATAAATTGAAATTTTTTTTATATTCCTTATAAGGCTGTCCATTGACCTAGGAAAAAAAGATCTAGCGGCGTAATACACTTTTTCAGATCCATCGAAACATTGCCTTGCCTGTTATAGAAACCAAGGGGGTGGTGCAACAACACACTTTTTCTTTGCGGGCAGGCTGGCGATGATTTGGTTGCCAAGGGATCTGGATCTTAGACTATAGCTTCATGCTATGGGAAAATAAACTGGTATCACCGTAATATGTGGGAAGTACTGAGTCAATCAACTTGACTTCATTTTTTTAATGGCCAAATTGACACTGCTGAAGTCTTGTCCAGTCGATCTTCATAGCTGTGATCTAAAAACTGATTTGATAAGCACAACTACAACTACGGTATCATCTATTTCGAGCTTCTATGAGAAAAGTAAGAACTTACAAAAATACTTGTCGATCAATAGTAGCTCAGAAGGGGTTCTTGATCTTCTACTTCTTTGTGTGGGGATGTAATTGGGGTGGTCGGGAGATGGGAGGTTAACAAACTGAAAAAGTAATAGGCTATCCATTGACCTTTTAAAGAAAGACCTAGCGGCATAATACACTTTTTTAGGTCCATCTGAACCTTGCCTTGCCAAATAACGAGTATCGATTTCTAAGGCAAACCTGAAGATCTGAGAGATCTGCAATTTTCAATTTTCATCAAACAAGACTGAAACTCAAAACTGTGACCGTATTCGTAATCAACACCCTCAAGTTATCCAGAATACGAGGTTTCATCTCAATAGAATGTCAAATAACGGGTTTCAATTTTCCAGACAAACCTGAAGATCTGAGATCAAAATACGAAGTTTCATCTCAATAGATTTCAAATAGCGAATTTCAACTTTTAGGCAAACCTGAAGATCTGAGAGACATAAATTTTTGATTAGCATCTAACAAGGCTGAAGCTCAAAACTGCGACTGGATTTGTAATCAGCACCCTCAAGCTGTCCAAAATACGAGGTTTCATCTCAATTGAAAGCCAGATAACGAGATTCGAGTTCTTAGGCAAACCTGAAGATCTGAGAGATCTGAATAGGAAGCCAAATAACATGTTTCAAATTTTTAGGCAAACTTGAAGATCCGAGAGATCTGAAATTTTTGATTTTCATCAAAAAAGACTGAAACTCAATACTGCGACCGGATTTGTAATCAGCACCCTCAAATTGTTCAAAATACGAAGTTTCATCTCAATAGATTTCAAATAACGAGTTTCAATTTTTTAGGCAAACCTAAAGATCTGAGAGATCTAAATTTTTTTATTTTCATCAAACAAGACTAAAACTCAATACTGCGACCGAATTTGTAAACGGCACTCTCAATTTGTTTAAAATATGAGGTCTCGTCTCTCTAGAAAGCAAAATAACGACCTGAAGACAACCTGGAAATCTGAGAGATCTGAAATTTTCTATTTTCATTAAGTAAAACTGAAACTCAAAACTGTGACCTGATTTGTAATGAGCACCCTCATTTTATTCAAAACACGAGGTTTCATCTCAATAGAAAGCGAAATAACGAGTTTCGAATTTTTAGGCAAACCTGAAAAGCTGAGAGATGTGAAATTTTTGATTCTCGTCAAACAAGAACGAAACTCAAAACTGCGAGTGGACTTGAAATTAGCACCCTCAATTTGTCCAAAATACGAGGTTTCGTCTCAATATAAAGCCAAATACGAGTTTCGATTTTTTAGGCAAACCTGAAGGTCTGCGAGATCTGAAATTTTTGATTTTCATCAAGCCAGACTGAAATTCAAAATCACGGCTGGAGTTGCAATCAGCACCCTCAATTTGTCCAAAATACGAGGTTTCAGCTCAATAGAAAGCCATATAATGCGTTTCGATTTTTTAGGCAAACCTGAAGGTCTGAGAGATCTGATTTTCATCAAAGACTGAAACTCAAAACTGTGACCGGATTTGTAATCAACACCCACAGATTATCTACAATACGAGGTATCATCTCAATAGAACGTCAAGTAACGAGTTTGGATTTCTTAGGCAAACCTGAAGATCTGAGAAATCCAAAATTTTTGATTTTCATCAAACAAGACCGAAACTCAAAATTCTGATCAGATTTGCAATCAGCACCCTCAAGTTATCCAAAATACGAGCTTTTATATCAATATAAAGCCAAATAAAGTTTTTGGATTTTTTAGACAGATCTGAAGATCTGAAAAATCTGAAATTTTCGATTTTCATCAAACGAGACTAAAACGCAGAACTGCGACAGGATTTGTAATTGGCGCTCTCAATTTATCCAAAACACGAGATTTCACTTCAATGGAAAGCCAAATAAAGGTTTTCGTTTTATTAGGCAAACCTGAAGATCCGAAATATCTGCAATTTTAGATTTCCCTCAAACGAGACTGAAATGCAAAAAAGCGACCTGATTTATAATCAATTATTCAAATTAGCCAAAACACGAGATTTAACTTTAATAGAAAGCCAAATAAAGGCTTTCAATTTTTTAGGCAGACTTAGATCTGAAAGATCTGAAATTATTGATTTTCATCAAACGAGACTGAAACCCAAAACAGCGTCCGGATTTGTTATGAGCACCCTCAAATTATCTAAAATACGAGGTTTCATCGTAATAGAAAGCCAAATGAAGTGTCTTTTAGGTAAACCTGAAGATCTGAAAGATCAGAATTTTTTATATTCATCAAACGAGACTGAAACTCAAAACTGCGACTGGACTTGTAGTCGGCACCCTCAAGTCATGTAAAATACGAGGTTTCACTTCAATAGAGAGCTGAATAAAGGTTTTCGATTTTTTAGGCTAACCTGGAGATTTGAGAGATCTGAAATTTTTTATTTACATCAAAGGATGTTGAAACGCAAAAGGGCGATCAGATTTGTAATCAGCACCCTCAAATTATCCAAAAGAAGAGATTTCATCTTAATAGGAGGCCAAATAAATGTTTTAGATTTTTTATTGTGCTTCATGAATTCTTGCCACGAGATCAAACAGTCAATAAGAAGTACACTATTATGTGTGAATGAATTCCAAAAAACATCTGGATTTATGCACCACCTCACTCTTCACTGCTAGTTCGTGAATTTTTGCGTAAAAACAATAATAGTATTATGATGCCCAGGCACGTATTTAGAGGGGGGTCCAGGGGGTCCGGACCTCCCCCCCCCCCGAAACGTCATATAATGCCGTCTAAAAAATGGAATCCACAAATCTTTGCACCCCCTCCCCCCTCGACAAGAGCAAATTTAAGGTGGCAATCTAATCTGGACCCCCCGAAAGGTACACCCATAATCTGGACCCCCCCAAAAAAAAAAACCAAATCCTGGATACGTGGCTGATGATGCCTTGGCCAGCATGACTCCATGTGACTTTTCTATTTCCAAAAATTTTTCAGGCATAGACATTCAAAGCTCAGCACTGACACCCGTATGCACCGTTTGGCTATTCTAATCCTAGTTCCCTAATCACGTTTTGCTAACCTTTGGCATCTAGCCATGCACCATACAAGAGATTAACTAATCCAGATTGGAGATATGGCAAGGTTGTGTTCGCAAGATTACAGTAACAGATTGACAGTGACAGTGTCAAAATTGTCAGTTTGCGGTGCATAGTAAACAAATAATCTAATCCAGGTTCATGTAACTAATCGCGTAACTGACTTACGGTGCATACGGGCATTAAAGAACTGACGGCTATACGAAAGATGCTTCGAGAATTGAAAAAAGCGCTGGCACAAAAGCATTGTATCCAATGCAAACTACTTTGACGGCTACAACATTGATTTGGACGAATATAGCTACTGGTAATTTTTTTCAAAGAAACTAAATTCCTGTTATTTTCTGACACATCCTACTCCGTAGATCGTTCCTATCATAGATGCGATACATTATTTTGTAAATGAATGTTCATTAACCATTCAACCTTTGCGAACAGAAAAGCACAGCACTTGGGGAAAGGCCTAGCTTCACAGAAATGATTTTACGGAAACTGTCTCTGATTTCTTAGTTATGGCTATTTTCTTCCTTAAAGACATCTAAGTGGCCTCATCAAATTGCCTCTATGGCAGTATTGTTGGCCATAACAGAGCGAAGACGAGCAATAGAACGTTCGTAGTTACAGATTTATAAATAACCCTTTGAACGTTCTTCTATATAGCTGAGCATTTTAGGAAACTGTCGCTTTTCCAACTAGGGTCTATATATAAGGATTTTTATTAGAGAATGAGGACGTAAAGTCTTTTTTCCGTCAATCAATAAATCTTTCCCAAGCTGCAGGAATAAATTGATTGAAAGTATTCGCCTTCGAAACATTTGTGGGATATCTAGATTTCTTAAAATAATTTCCTCTTTTTTATCACACTCTTAATGAATTTTCAAAAAATCTAAATATACCGCTATACAGGGTGTTTCCTGATTGAATGTCATTGTCTATGGGGGCGATTTTTGGGTCCATTTTAAGAAGAAAACTTTATATGAACCTATGTCCTAAACATCTTACCTTTTGAGATACAGGGTGGTAAAGTTTTCAAGAATAAATAATTTATTATTAAGATCTACAATACCACTTCAGATATTTTGATATTTTCATGAAATTCGTCGTACATGTACTATGAATCAAGAGGCATTTTTTAATGCATCACTTTTTCTCAAATTTCCACCAGTGGCATTCGTACGTAATTTGACCTGCCTATTTTGACATACATTGATGGCGCGCCACTGACTTTTCTTAAAATAAAATAAATTGAAATCTGTATTCAATTATGAGCAGATTTGATATCTTGAATTTTTTTAGTCCGACGTACGGGTTACATCTAAAAAAAATAAAATCTACGTATGTCTCTGCATGGTGATATTGTCATATTAAAGATATTGTTGCGATCCTGCAGAGAAACGGTCTTTATTTTTTTAAGCGAAAACCGTGCATCGGATTGAAAAAGATCGAGTAATCAACTTTGGTTAGATATGAGTGGGGATTTCAAAAATAATATTTATTTTAGGAGAAATCAGTGGCGTACCATCAATGTCTGCCAAAATAGGCAGGTCAAACTACATACGAACGCCATTTGATTCATAGTACATGTATGACGAATTTCATTAAAATATCTGAAGTGGTATTGTAGATATTAATAATAAATTATTTATTTTTGAAAACTTTACCACCCTGTATCTCAAAAGGTAAGACGTTCAGGACATACGTTCATATGACGTTTTCTTCTTAAAATGAACCCAAAAATAGCCCCCCTAAATATTGACACTCAATTAGGAAACATCCTGTATAGTCTGTCTATGGTAGATGTTACCAGTTCAGTTCCCTAGAATACCAATCGTATCGAGTCGATATTTGAGATCAGAAAGATTGAAAGCACAATCAAACTACCTCTTAGAAAATGTACTACTTTGTACTTTGCAATTTAAAAACCTCGAGCGATTTTGAACAATAAATATTCATTGGTCCATCATAAATCGCCCATCGTTTTTACATGTGCCAATGCCATTCAAATATGGCATTTCAAAACAACACCTTTCATACGGTTTGAGTCACAGCATAGTAAACAACCAGCACAGTAACTCAGGTTGGCGGAAATTACACGCGCATCCTCACTTCTGGATGATTTTTTGTAGGGACGCTAACGATGCTTCGATACTTCTGCACTAATATCGAGTACTTTTGTCATCGATACTTTTTGAGGCATTCCAGGCTGGTATCGATACTTTGTAGGGGTATCCGTATCGAAAATAATTATATAACAATTATTGAGGGGTGTAATCAATTGCACAAAATGCTCTCTGCGAACCGAACGCGCCTATTTGGCTAAAAAATATCGAGTTGGTACCGGTATCGATATTTTCATTTTCACATCTCTACCCAAACTACACAGCTGTAAAATCATCCATAAATCCTCCCAAATCCTCCCAAATTTTGTGGCAACCATATATAGGGAATCCTCAGAGGTATTATGCTGGTTGTTTATTATGCTGTGGTTTGAGTTTTGTTGTGGTTTCTAGGAATAAAAGTTATAGTTGTTGATATCAAATGCTCGGTCAGCATGTGGTCAAGGTCAATTCTCTGACATTTTTTCTTGTGAAACAAGGGGCCCTGCGGCATCCCAATCGAAAACTCTTCAAATCCTTAATGTCATAATTAAGAGACAAACTATATTATGTTACCAGATATAAGCTATATCGTAAGAAAATTGGTCCTAATACTAAGTAGAGATCGAGGACAAGTGACTTTTCTAGTCGTCACCATAGTCAAGATGAGTGAAGTGACTATACACCAGGATAATCAGACCCACGATGGTGTAGAGTGCTGTTGTATAGTGGCCAGAGGTTTACCAAAGCACAATATTTAAAGCGCTCACAAAAGTGCAGCGGGTTGCGTGTGTGAGTATAGCGGGCGCCATGAAGGGTACACTTGAGGTACACCAACAGCATCATTAGAGGTACAGCTTAATATCCCACCTCTTGACATTTACATAGAGGGAGAGGCAAAAATCTGTACTAGCTTCTTGGCCATAAGCTCCTCTAGTAATAAAAAAATAGTTATGATGGTTTGTGCACACAGTGCTTTAAATAAGACGAGCTGTTCAAGTTTTCAAAGTATTTTTGACATTAGCCACTGCAGGGTTGAGTCAGAAAGAGCTTTATAATAAATGAAAACATCTACAGCCAACTCGTTTCCATCCAAACTGTTTCCGTCTCCTTTTCATAAATGTTAAATAATTAATTGTGGTAGTATGTACGAGTACATACCGAGTTTTCTTGTTTGTACAATTCCTTTAATAAACATTAAATATCAAGAGATCTTCCGTAACAGTCGCATACCAGACGAAACCAAATATTTAATCTGATGAAGAGTCTGCGCCCTGTTCCAGCTCTCCCTTCGATAAATACTCCACTTTAATCCGCTGGAATGGCAATTCCATTTGCCTCCGGGGTAGTTTCATCAACATCACCACTCCTCGCTTTTTTAGTTGAATAACAAGAAAACGCGGCGGACCAGAAATTTGATAGCCTTTAAAAGAGGTGGTATATCCTTATATTAAAGAGTTTCTCAAAAGAAATAGTACATTGCTCGACGAACGGCAATGACGGGAACAACGCACGGAGTTGAAATGATTTATTACCATTACCGGGAGTTGATTATTTCCAATGAGTTCTACAGCGATTACTTAACCACTATTGAACAGGTAATACTACCTATAAATATCATTAAGCCAAGTAGCTTGAGTTTTTTCTTAAATACTTGGCTTGACTTGGAAGCTCAAGCTTTTGAAAATTTTATATTTGACTTGACTTCATTTCCGATCTGAACTACTTGACTTGATGTCAAGTAAAATCAAACTACTTGATATTGCTTGATATCTATCTGTAAAATGCGAATCGAATCGATAAAATAGGGGAATCACCTAGGTTACGACAGCAAGCAGACACCCGATGACTTTAAAACTTTAAAGCTAACCGACACAGAATGGTCGTTAATTGAACGAATTTGCCAGTACCTTAATGTCTTAAGAGTATTTCCATTATTTATCCATTAACATGCTGCTCGATAGACTAGATTCGTGGGCTATGGAACTTGACAATAAACCTGATCGAGATGAAACCGATGAACAGATTAATAAATAGAATTCAAGCGGCATGGGATAGTATCGAAGATATTTTAGAATGGTGGAAAAGACACGAATGTATTTCTACAAATCTTGCCGCAGACTTTTTTGCAACGCCAGCTTCTTCAGCTCCAGTTGAAAGGCAGTTTTCTAGAGCTGTCTTAACTCTTACCAAAACAAGAAATTGATTAAGTGATAACTCCGTTAGAGGTCTTATGTGTCTCAAATCATGGATGGCAAATGAGGATATTAATTTTTTTTTACTTCTGTGTAATCGGCATCGATTGCTCTGGCCATTAGCCTCGTGTTCTGTGTAGGCTTTGTTACTGTTTCCCGGCGCCACTCTAGGAACAGCACTGTTAATTAGAAGCCAACAGTGAAGGCTCAGGTGGGGATTCTTGATTGAAAAAACCAGAAATAAATTTCCGCCTCTAACAAGAACCGAACCCGGGACCTTCCGGTCACGAGCCCTCGACTCTAACCACCGAGCCAACCCACCCCCATTTGAGTTTGTTGTTTTTCTATGTATTATTGTCAGAATTCAGAATATTTCGTATTTGTATTCATATTATTACGTTCATTATTTAACTAAGGCCCGATTTTATCAATATGCTCCACTCCAACGAACAGATTCTATTGGTTGATTTTTAACGAACACTTTCTATTGGGTATTGAGGTCTGTAGTTAATAAGTATCATCCAATAGTATTTTATCAATATTGGAAACAAAACGTCAAAGCTGGATGACACTTTTGTCAAAAATATTTTAAAATTCATGTATCAAAATCATAGCACAAAATCAGAACAAAGCGAGTGATTTGCAAATTAATGCCAGATTTTCCGTGTTTACCTTTTAATTGTTATTGTATAATTACTAATTGCGAACTGCGCTGGTTTGTAACACAATCATAGGAGTGGTATCATCCCAGCCACCTTAATTAATAATCAATAATATCACCTCACTAGTTACTACTTCAGTCAGTCAGAAATTGATTATAGACACATACATACTTGAAACTTCCAACTATGATGCATGCTTGTTATAGAACTTCTTATAAATATAGTCACAAAGTAGGCACAGGTGCTGCTGATATCATTCATCCTATACTTCAGGTTTATATGAAATTATTCCTTCCTCCATGTAGGGTCTAATAATTAATAAATAATTCAATTGCCTCTGTATTTTCTGTAATTATCTGTTCCCTTCAAAACCAGGAATGGTTTTTGGCTTTATCCACATTCCATACTTTTGCCTAGAAAGTTTAATGATAATAATACCAATTATTCCAATAATAAATTCACATTGTTATTCTTTTATTGACATTTCTTTTCACGAAACAGGTACGGAGATACGTTTCTCGTTTCTTTTTTCACACAAAACAGGTACTGTTATTTTTTGTCTAGTGATGGGATAACTCGAATGAAAATGTACTGGAAAAACCAACGAGGAAAAATAAATCTGGTTAAGTACTTCCATAATATATATATCCTTTTTTTTACTATAATACAAAGGTATTATATCTCACAGGTATTTATAATTATTATAGATAGTAACAGCCCTGTTTTATCAGAATGATGGAGAAATTAGATTTTCTTTTCATCAACATATTCATATCAAAGTGAGGATCAAAATGGGTTGTGATTGGCGAAATAATGTGTTTTGCTTTGTGAAATGTAACAAAATGTTATTTTTACCTGTCTTTACTATAATACAAAGGTATATTGCAGGTATTCATAATAATTGTTATAGTTAGTAATTTTTTTTATCAAAATAATGCAGTTGATTGAATTGCTTCTCTTCATTATCATTTTTTAATACATCAACAATCCAGTGATCAGATGGTGGAATCTGATTGGTCTAGATTAATTAATCGTTAGACCGTTCGTTCCACAAGAATATGCAAGTTTTCACCCATTTAGGATGGAAAATCAGAGTTGAGAAGATACTAGAGGGTTCATAATGGTCGATTATATATAAAGCATGTCTTTTTTCACCTTTTTGAGGGAAACTTCAAGAGAAATCAATAATTTTCAGAGAACTTTGACAGATGCCATTTCTTGAATGGGCTGCTCTGATTGGTCGAAGCCCTTGCTAGAATGCATGTGTTGATAAAATCGGGCCTAAAGTCTATTGGAGTTTTCGTTTTTGGATGTTTTTTTTTTATTAAATAAAAGATTACATCTTTCTATACATAGATTTCTATTGTTATTGCGTTTTGGCAGTTAATCAGATTAATATCAAAAAAGAATTATTTTTTCAAGAAAAATCAAGTAGTTAGCTTGAAGAACTTGATTTTCAGGTTGATTGATGTGTAACTACTTGACTTGATCTTGCCTTGATATCAAGTCAAGTAGCTTGAAAATCAAGTCAAGTCATGAATCTCTACCTATAAACAAACGGCGTGAACTATTTTTCATAACTCGCGTTCCACCTGTAAGTTATGATCAACGCCAATAGTACTCTTTGAAACTCATAGTATAATGAGAGTAAGCAGCAGAAAAGATCTGCCTGTGCGCCATCTGGTACCCGAAGGTAGCGGCAAACCAAAGGAAGTCGCTGCTAAAAAGCAGCAAACTTCTTGGCGGAACGCAAAAGCGCATTCGCTTCACCTAACCAGATAAGCGCGCTTCTATGCCAACTGCATATGAGAGTCGATATACGAGGGATGCTCTATATCTACGTCAATCGACCAGTACGCTTATCGATCATCAGTGCGCCATAGGTCGACTGAAAATTCTGATGTTCTCTATCTCCGTCAGTCGACCTATGGCGCACTGATGATCGCTAATAAGCGCGAAACAACTGTCTGCGTACAGTTGTATTGACGGAGATATAGAGCAACCCTCGTACATAGTATAATAATTACTAAGGTGGCTATGAAACGTCAAAAGCTAATTCGATGGTGCACATCAGTATTTATTTTAGTGAGAGAAGTGCGGTTAAGTCTTCAGTTTTTTGTAACTATACACAGAGTGAGTTTTAAGTACCGGATCGGTCCATAATTCTACTAGTGTAGAAGATAGTAAAAAAAGTTGAACACAAAAGTTGTAGGCGATATGTTCCTTGCTCAGAAAATATTGTGATCTATACATGCAGGGTGAGGCATAACTACGTGGTGACGCAGACATGATTTTTTTTTTAAATGAGACGCCCTATATATTACCCCACATTTATCACTTGGATAAATAATTATGTTTTTTTTTATGTCTAGATAAAAAATATCATCTAAGTCCGGCTATAGCAAAATCGAGATTTTCTCTTTTTTTTAAATGCAACCCGCACATTTTATTCCACCAAAAAAATTGATTTTATTAAGTGCTTCCATTTGTGTATAGCATTCCCTATACTGACATCCACCAGTTTCCAAGATATTTCAATTTTTCCGCAAATATTAATCACCTTCGATTTGTGGACTGAAGTTTATTTATTTTGAGAAACTACTATGGAATTTTATTTTTATTTATCGAACAACTAGAATATACAGTAGTGTTTGATAAAGTCATAGCCTCGAATTAATGAGATAATATAAGTCAAGTATTTTTTATATTTTAGACGTGACGCATTATTATCAAGATGTATCACGTAGGCTTTCAAATATTGACATAACCTTCTCAATGATTCCGTACTGTGTGAAAATCGAGCTTTAAAATTGAATTTTTCTATGGAAGAACAAATAGAAATGATTTGGGTATTACGAGAGTCTGGGAGAAATTGCCTACGTGCCTCTAGAATATATCTGAAGGGATATCCAGAGCGGAGCCACCCTAAGGCTGATGCAGTTGAAAGACTGATGAATTGTTTTATTCGTACTGGGGTTATAGTCTACCTGATAAATCTACTTGAGATTTCAAGAATAATGACTTATACAGGGTTTCTGATAAAATAATGACATAACAAAGTTATATTACTTTAAACAACTGCTACATGAATTCTTTTGGTCAGTTTCACTTTGACTTTATGTGTCACACATTGGACTTGGGACGAACCGTTTAGGAGCAAGTCACCATTTTTGCATAACTTTGGCATTTTTGGGCGTGACACGTTAAACGACAGAACATTTTTGTCCGACAAACTTAAGGTTGCTTTTTATGTATTGAAAACTGTTGACTAAAACCATTGATTAAGGTATTTAGGGGAAGATGGGCCACTAGATGCTAAGATCTCGCGCCTAATTTTTGTTTCTCCTGGACTGTCGCCACCTATATGAGCACAAATGTACCTCTGCTGATACAACTTTGATAGTATACCAGAACCATCGACTTTTAAGTCTACAGTACCCTACTTGCTACTATTTAATCCACCATCTATAAGCGCTAATTACTAAAATTCACTACAGGTGTCGCCATCGTTGGTGACCATTTCGTGTCTCGTGGTTTTGACAGATCGGCTGTTTAGCCGTACCTGTTTTGTGGCCTGATGGGCAAACAAGCTTTTGTTTATTACCTGTTTTGCATAGGATTTCGTTGCACGTTGTACTTGTAAAGTGATTTTTGAGCTATTTTCTTTTAATTTCTGGTGATAATGTCTCGTAGTGAGTATTATTCATCGCTTAGTGGCGACATCAAACTTCGTTATGATGAAAAAATGAAATTAACGATGGTGTTGATCCCTATGCTCTGAGGATTGATGAACTTTCGGAAGATGTTAGCTTTTTACCAGCAGTGAAAATCGTGGATCTGATGAATTACTTGGTGCTAACGCATAGTTTTTATACTGGATAGCAGATGAAGGCATACAAATATTTGCAGGCTTTCAAATATTATGAAGCAGGGTATGTCCGACAAACGATGGCAAAAATGATGAACACAAACTGCTATGTTGTCATGGGCAAGGTAAGCTAGTTTGCATATTTAACTGTTTCTTTCACGTGTACTGCTGTAAAATTCACTGTAGATTCTAGTGTATGTGAGATGATTAGCATGTTGATGATTTTTTTATATACTTACCTGCTGAAATACATGTTCACAAGACTTGGTTTCATCATCACTATGTTGAGGAGAGTTGAAAGCTATCATATACAGAATATTGCTTAAAATATTTTAATCTATCAAAAAAAATTGTTTTAGAGATTAGAAAGAACCATCCATCCTGTTTTCGCCCATAAAAGCAAACTATACCTACTAAAACAGCCCTTATTTTGTTACAGGTTATGCACTCACAAAGAAGAAATGATAAACCACTACAGGTATGGATTATCATACTGTCAGATGGTGCTATATCATGTGCTCATTGCACTTGTATGGCAGGATTAAGTGAAGTTTGCAGCCACATAGCAGCAGTTCTTTTCTTCCTTAAAGCACGTCCTAAAAGTGTCGGCCAACAAGAAAGCTATATATACATATTCTAAAAAAAAAGTTGCCATACACAGAGTTGAAGTATCATATTGTTATACATAACAAAATGACAAGAATTTCTGTGACATTAAAAGCATTGTTATAGTTTATAGCTACTTCTAATATAATTAGGGACGCTATTGTATGATTTAGCTACATTATATGAGAATCATCTATCAAAAACTGCATTTTTTGTTTAGGCATTGTTAGTTTCACAGAATTCCTAGTAATTGTGAGGATATAATTTACATATATCTAGTATAAACTTATGTGAACAATATAAATGCATTTGGATATGATGTACAGTTGTGTAAAAAATATTGAGACTAATCAAGTGGAATTTGAGATGGACTAACTCTAGCAATACTACGAGTGGTTTCTATCTCTACTGGGTGAAGTTGCGTCTTACCTTTTGTAAATGCTGGAATATGTAAGTGACCTCCTAGAACTTCAACTGAGTCTCTAATTAAAAAACCTCTATCTGCTAATATTATGTCACCAGGTATAATTAAATTTAAAAAGCCACAATTTTCTGTTAGATGCTTGTCACTTGTCCTTCCACCATAACCATCGAAAATGTAATTCCCCCACTTCTCCATGAAATACCTTACAATGGGCTAACATTCACCGTATGTCACTCAGGTACAAATATTATTTAAAGAAGATTCTACAACTTTTTCAAAATATTGTGGATGTCTTATTAAATATTAACTTATTTGTTTGTTAATTATAGTAGGATATTCCAATTTGCAATTTTTTAGTTTATCAATGTAACATGAAATCTCACGTTTTTTAAGTAAATAAGTGTAAATTTTAATAAATAGCTCAAAATTGTACATGGTGAGTAAACAAATTTTTCGAATTTGAGTTTTTTTTCAGCTTTTTGCATTTTCTGAGAAGATTTTCTATAGTAATGTATATTTTTTTACACCACCAGAAAATAGAGATTTCAACGAACGAAAGGCTCCCAAACTTTTTGAAAAAAGCTGATATTTTGACGAGAGAATTTTTGATTGAAAAATGGGGTGCATTTTTGATCTTAAGGTCAAATAAGGCGAAAAAAATAAATATTTTAAATCAAATAAATTACAGTGTATTTGGGACATAATAGGTAAGTATTTACCAAATTTCGTAAAAAACATATTTTTTTTGAAAAAGATAAAAATAAAGGACCAAAAACTTGGTTTTTTGAATTTTTCACCAAAATTTTGAGGTTGTGTGAAAAATTGATAATACAAGAGTTGTAGATCTTTTTATTACCTACATCTTTGCCATTCAACTTTTTTCCATAGGACTTGTAGTTTTGCCAGAAATCAAGATAAACCATTTTCTACCCTTAAAAGCTCACCCCCTCCCACTTCCCGATCTCGAATCGACCGTAATTTATTTTTCCTTTTATTCTTATCATATTCTCCTCCTTTTCTAATGAGTTTCATCCTACTGTAATTTTTTTTCACTTTTTATTATTTTTGAAGGCTTCGGCACTGGTCTAAGACAGCTTTTAAAGCAAATGTTGAACTCAGCATGTCAGTCCCGAGATGTATTATCTGTGGTTGTTAAAAATGAAACAAAAATTGTAAAGAAAGATTCAACTGTTTATCATTTAGAATAATAAAATTTTTGAAATGTATCCTGTTTGATTACCTCATCGATACGTTTATGGTTAATTATAATAATAACGTTTAAAATTATGAAGTAATGTGACTATTAAGAACATCATTTAAAATCAAATTTTTTAGCAACATCAGACATGAAATTTGTTTTGAATAAACATAACTATAATATGTGCACAGACAATTACTCTTATGTAAATTATATAGGGATTTTGACATCACTGAATGGTGTTTCACTCATTGCCCTTCGATACACTGAATTATATACTGTTCGGAACAAGCCTTAATACATCGAAGAAATATATATATAATAAATACATAGGAAAATATAACTAATAGTTTTTCATTCAATAATCCTTTAGCTTCTGGTGTGTGCAACAATGAATGGTGCAACTTAACAATCATCCAATGAGTGTTTTTGATATAGTCACCCTGTTTGATAAGATACAAATTAATCACACTATGTTAAGCAAAGTGCCATTTGAAATACATATTTTCACCTCTCTGTAGCTAGACACCATTTCATGTTACATATTTGGAAAAAAAGTATGAATGTGGGTATAAGCTAATGATATGAAATATTTCCATTTTGATTATGTGAGAAGCATACCCTATAATAATAAATAATTCATTTTAACTCCACCATTTACTGAAAAATATATGGATAGATAACATGAGCATTTATTGGTGCTGTTAGTATACACAGTATGTGGAATAAAGTCAGCACACTCTTCGCCTCCTGGTATCGGTCTGCCTCTTCTGTCTCGAATGCTTGGGAAGCTGGAGAATTTTTTCCACACCTATAATGACAAAAAGGAAGCATTTTGAAATAGTGCGCAAATTATTCGAATAGAGAAGTGAATAGTCATAATGTACCTATTCCAGAAACTCAACTTTTAGGTTATGTCAAAAGATGAATGTATTAAATGATCCATTTTTTGAACTTGCCTATATGTACATAGGTATACAACTAGCAATTATTACCTACGGATGGATGTTTTTGCTACTTTAACATAATCCACCAAAGGTTGGCCACTACAACTTCATTACTTCTATATACTTCACAGATAAAACTTCAAGTAAGAAATGCATTATTTTGGAGTATCAAGTGACAAAAATGCAGTATGACTATAACAACTATCGCTCTAGTGAATGTGATAACATGGGATAACTGTAATTGGCGAATAAACGTTTTTTTTTTCTTTGCTGTTTTCAATATGCATTCAAGTTTTCATCATGCATTATCTCATGAATTACATCATTTTAATTGACAGATGTGCTTACCTGACAAAAAAGATTCCTTAAAAAACACATCACAACAACAATTATGGTGAAAATGTCCAAGAAATTGTAAAAAACAAATAAAATACAGACAACAAGGTCAACAACCGCTGCCAGCTGATCGCTGATCGGCTGATCATTCCCAAATCCGAAGTTCCGAACACAAAACATATTTCGAATGTTAGGTCCACCGACGAACGGTATTTTTATTGTCGGTGGATAGGTCATTGGCACTTCAAGGTCGTATTTTTATAGCTGGATGCTCCTTTGCTCCATCTTTTGGGCATATTTATTATAAAGGATTCAGGAATTTTTGAAGCTTCTGAGATTGGCCCAGAGGGCGCCAGGTGACGGTGTCGGTGGTTTCTATGAGAGTGAGTGAGATAGACTAGATTGTGTGAGATAGACTGCGAGCGCGCGATTTTACTGTGTGGTTGTTCATCTTCCCCTAAATACCTTAATCAATGCCAAAACTAAAATTACCGTCATGGTTACACATTTCTTCTCGAATGAAATGCATGAATTTTTTCGACTCCACCCAAATGGGGGTGGAAAAGGTTGTTCTTCTTACGTAGTTTGAGGTCCGTTTTTTGACCGGTAAATGCATTGCGTAATTGATCTACGATCACAAGTCATTGTTATAATCTTCGATTCAAAAAAAATAACGCCAACCACAATTCGTCGATTCTACTCATACAAAATAATTTTCTGTGCATGGCAGTAACTGAGCAGCTGTCTTGATTGGTGGTTAACCGGTCAACCAGTTACTCCAAGTTAATGCCTCACTGGTAGTGTAACTAATTGATATTGCCTAAGATGTCTGAGCTTCTGATGAGCGGTTGAGTTGAAGGGCAGATGGTAAGTTAATGTATTCATCGCGCTCAATTGGCCCATTACTAAAACACATGTCATGAAAGACAAGCTCTTTACAAAAGCTTCGGTGCAAGCGCCTATCAACAATATGTACTGTTTTTTGCTTTGAAGAAAGGTACAGATTACCCGAGATGTTAGTAAACAGTTTTGTGGTGGTGGTGTCATTATTCACAAAGGTGCCATTAAACGATGCAATCGAACACATCAAGAACATATTTCCGGAAGACATTACAAACCTTTTCAAGCACGTGTTAACGACAACCTACTTCGTCTGGGACGCCAACATGTACGAACAAATTGAAGGTGTAGCCATGGGAAGCCCTCTAAGCCCGGTGGTAGCAAACTTTGTAATGGAGAAGGTCGAACAGACAGCCTTGAAGAGCGCTCAATACAAGCCCAAGATATGGCTCAGATACGTGGACGATACGTTTGTCATTTGGAATCACGGAAGAGAAAAGCTCGAAGAATTTCTAGAACACCTGAACAGCGTGCATGAAAACATCAAGTTCACAATGGAGGTAGAAGAAAACAAAAATCTCGCCTTCCTTGATGTTCTTCTAACAAGAAAAGGAGTTAGATTAGGGCACAAGGTATATAGAAAGCCAACTCATACTGACCGGTACTTACATAAAGAATCAAACCACCACCCATCACAGAAGTACGGAATTATCAGAACTTTGACAGAACGGGCTAGAAAAGTGTGCGAACCAGAAGAACTCGACACCGAACTGGAACACCTAAAGAATGCTCTTAAGGCAAATGGTTACACAGAAAAGGAAACAACAAGAACAATGAGAAGAAATAGGGCAAAACCAGAACCTAAACCGATAGCAAAAGCTTTTCTACCCTATGTGCCTGAAATAACAGACAGAATAGGAAAAATGTTAGGAAAGGAAAACGTTAAGACCATCTACAAGCCCACAAGAAAGATACAGGAATATTTGAGAACGGTGAAGGATAAAAGAGACCCACTCACAACACCGGGGGTATATCGTATACCATGCACATGTGGGAGTGTATACATAGGAACAACGAAGCGATCTATAAACACAAGAATTGCAGAACATAAGGCTAGCTGTCGACTAGGCCATACGGACATATCAGCGGTAGCCGAACATGCGATTAAGGAGGGAAGTCACACGATCAAGTTTGAAGAAACTCAGGTTCTTGCCGCAACGTCTTCATACCATGCCAGACTTCAAAGAGAAGCCATCGAAATACAAAAAGATCATAATAATTTGAATAGGAAAGAAGACACACAGAAAGTCAACCGGACATGGATACCCATCCTAAAGGACCTGAAGGCACTACCATATCGCGAAGGGGCGAGGCTACCAACGCTACCTGGTTGGGCCACGTCACCATTAGCAGGTATAAATACAGGTGCAGATCTACCAGCCGTCAGTATTGTGGAAGTCGCCGAAGTGAAATAGCTTCTGAAGATGCCATCCACTCGTGGTGGCGAAACGTCAAGCTTTAACGCTAAACGACGCCGGCCTAAAAACCCAAGAACCACAAATTCATTGGACGATGGCCGCGAAAGCCTTACACAGTACCTACATAAACAGTTTTTTACGGTCAGCCTCCTGCAAAGGCTGTAGAAGCGCTACCTGTGCCCGTTAGATTTGAAACGCTGGAGGAGACTGGTTCGGGGAGTAGGGATCTCGAACTGTTAAGGATGAGCTCGCAGAGCCTCTCTAGTGTTCCTCGTTCGGGCGGTCTTCAGTGCTATCACCTGGGAGAGCTCACTCTAACATCTTCCGTGATAGAATCTCAAAGCAGGGACAGGTCATCCACCCTTCTTCAATGTTCCAAGCTGTGGACGTCCTTTGTGAGGTTAGGCATATCGATTAGTCTAGTTACTGTATTCTGGATAGTATCCGGAAGCTTTAGGGAGTACTTCGGAGTGAATCTCCACACATGGGGGAAATACCCTAACAATGGTCGGATCTGTGCCTTGTAGAGCAGCAGCAGTTGCTCTGGTGTGTACAGCTTTCTACAGCGAAACAAAGCTTTAAGCTTCTGGGGTGCCGTTTTAACAATACTGACAACATGATCGTGCGAGGACATGTTATTGTTCATGTTGGTCCCCAAAAGCTTGACGGAAGGTGACTGGACTGTTGGGTGACCCTCCATTTCCACAGTTGGTTGGTTGTTTCAAAGAATACAGTAAAAGTAGCTGTAATTCAATAGGCTGCATATAAATACGTATTTTTGGGTACATGAAATGTCCCAAATTCCCAATTATTATTCTGAGGCCTTTTTTGTTAACACAACTACGTCTATAGGTGCTTCACAGCTTTTCAATTACCAATATGCCTGAAAATTTAAGCAGGACACCTGTGTATTGCATGATACAAGAAATGAGGAATATATGTTAGTGACAGAAAATCTTCCATAAAACTGCATTGTCTGTGTCTTCAGTTATTATATGTGAGAAAATCTTTGAGCCTACAGGATCAAAATTGCCAAATGTCACGAGCATTCATGTATTGTTATAAAACTGGCTGGAATATCTCCTCTGTCAGAGCAGAGCGATGCATTTTAAAGCAAGGAACTATATCTTGAATAAGCCGCTATTTCCATAATCCATCCGGAACTGTAAGGTCAGAGGTGTACCAAGGTAGAATTGTATGTCCACAATAACTACGGAGCTTTTGCTAGAAAGCAAAAAATATCAATAGGTATCATGAAATTAGAAAAGTGAACATATACGATTCAATACATTTATCGCATCGATGTATCCAGTTGGCATAAACTTCTGTGAAACCATTTTTCAGCACAGCCTTGTTGAGCCCTAGATCAGTAAAAGTGAAGCAGTCTCAAATTGTCCGGAAACATGATCGACTGTTTCCTTTTTTGGCAAAATTAGACTTGTTGCCTCGGATTCTTTGGCGGATCAAGAACAGTGAATGCTCAATAGTGCATCACAGCTTGTTTACCCCAAGCATTTGAAAAGACCTGCTTACAAAGTTCACGAAGCAACATTGTTTTACGTCACGACAATGCTTCATCCCATACAGTTTTTGGAAGAGTCAAGAGTAAAATTACTTGCACATCTGCCCTAAAGTCCCGATTTATCACCATGTTCCCTTTTTTTTATTTCCAAAGTTCAAAGATAAATGTTATTTTTTCCCATTATTCTCTATTTACCCAGTTTGCATAAATGTTCAGTTTGTAAATCAAAACATTGAAAACTCAACTAAAACGGCATTTCTTTTTAATATATCAGTAAGGGTTGTTTCCTCTATTTTGTCTATCTATGCCATCTATATGTATATTTATATACAGGGTGTTCCACGACGATTAAGACAAGCAATATATCGGAACTGGACAGTAGTAGAGAATTATAATTTGGGGAGTGTAAATTAGAGCAAATATTGTGTCTTTTCCTGTCATTGTGTGACCCAGTGAGGTAATTGTTTTTGGTCACGTGATGTCCGATTCAAAGTTTTTAATAGGACACCCTATATATTTGTTACTTTTTGTGTTCCTCCCGATAAAACAATTCCAAAAAACTAGCATACGAGGGGTCTAAAGTGATTAATTCAAGAGCTACAGGTACTTAAAGGACTGTACCACTACCCTTATGAAACACTACCAAAGTAATTTAACTATAGGGGTACATGTTATAATCAATGGTAGTGGTACAATCCTTTAAGTACCTATAGCTCTTGAATTAATCACTTTAGACCCCAAGTTTGTTGGAATTTTTTTATCAGGAGGAACACAAAAGGTCACAAATATACAGGGTGACCCATTAAAAATTTTGAATCAGACATCACGTGATCAAAAACAAATACCTCATTGGGTAACACAATAACAAGAAAAGACAACATTCGCTCCAATTTACACCCCCAAAATTAGAGTTCTCTACTACTGTCCAGTTCCGATATATTGCTTGTTTTAATCGTCTTGGGACACCCTGTACTTACTTTTATACGTCATTCTTCATATTTTAGCTAACATTTAGTTTCGACTATTTCTTGCTGCTGGTAGAATTGTCACTTGTTATTGTTATTATTGTTATTTTGAGAAGTTACAGATTATGCTAATACGCATACGCATTAGATATTTCGCTTAGTTATTAAGTTTGGAAATCTAGTTTGTATGTCATGCGATACTATTAGTGTATATATGATTTGTTGAGTTGTAGATCTTGAACTTGATTGACTCCATACTTCCCATACATTACGCTGATACCAGTTGATTATTTTCCCACAACATGAGCTATAGTCTCAGCTCCCCTTGCAACCAAATCATCGCCTACCCTCCCGCAAAACATCTTAAACCACAAGGTTTTTCTTTCATAAGTCAATGGACAGCCTATTATGAGTACAACACATTTTTTCATTCTTACAACCCACCTCCCAACCACAGCAATTTCACCCTCACCCAAAAAAAGTAGAAAATGATCAGGAACCCCTAAAATGCAGAAAAACAAAGTTTGAGGAATATCTTAAAGTTTTGGATATTTGCTTTTCCACTTTCCCCTCTACCGTACATGCACCGATTTTCAAAATTATAGCAGCATTATCTATTACGATCCCACAGCATATCAGAACCCAAATTTCATGGCAATCCATGAAGCGTTTACTCAGATTACGAGGCTAGAAGAACGCCAACAGACCGACAGACAGACAGACAGACAGACCGACAGGCAGATAGACTGGCGGAAATGAGTGACGAGGATTTTTATTGCACAGATATCATAAAATGCCCAAAAAGCGAAATCGAAAAAGTTCGCGATCACAATACTCCCCTCACCTATCGGCGTGGGAAGTAAAAAGTCATCAGCCGTCAGCATAGGATGGGTAAGTTGATTGTACGATGTATCTAAAAAACAAAACAGTACTATGATGTTGGAAATAATTTTCGGTGATTATTGTTGACACCAAAATTAGCCCAATGTGTGAAAGCACAACTTTGCTGCCGCCCGCTACGAGCCTCATCCTCATTTTTAATTATATTGAAAACATGCAGCTAGGAGTTCAAGCTTGATATTTTGCTTTATTTAAATCTGCATTCCTCATATACGTCTCCAACACTATGAGAAGTTCCTGGTTACTATCCTGCATACTGCTGAACACAATTTCCTCTTTCAGGATATATAAAGTGTGTGCACTGAATTACCTCGAAAAGCTTCGTAATATACGAAATCTGCATATAAATAAATAAAATGTAACTTGCTCCCTGGTACAAATCCTCAGAAAGGAAATAAGCTGTGTGTACCTGAGGATTTTGCATTTTAATTCTATCGCACCACAAAGGACGCCTCAATCTTGTCGTTATGAGATGCTAAAAATTTGAAGTCGAGCTATTTGGGAAATGAACTTATCAAACGTGTTTAATTTTATTAGTTAGTTCAAGTAAGACGTTTGTTTTTATTCCAGGCGCATGTGTCAGGTAGTCTGTCAGGTCTGGTTACCATATATTATACGAGAAAGTGGACGAGTTTTGTCTATGCTGGTTACACAGCATAATAAACAACCAGCATAATATCTCTGAGCATTTCCTATATAAAAACGGTTCCCACAAAATTTGACCTTAGGAGGGTGTTAGGAGGGTTTATGGATGATTTAACGGCTGTGAAATTTGGGTAGAGATGCGAAAATGAAAATATCGATACCGGTCTCGATATTTCTTAGCCTCATAGGCGCGTTTGATTCGTACAGAGCATTTTGTGCAGATGATTACACCCCTCAATGATTATATAATTATTTTCGATACCGATACCCTACAAAAGTATCGATACCACCACCAGCTTGGAATCGCACAAAAAGTATCTAAGATATAAATATTCGGTATTAGTGCAGAAGTACAAGTATCGAAGTACCGTTACCATCCCTAAAAAAAATCATCCAAAAGTGGGGATGCGCGTGTAATTTCCGCCAACTTGAGTTATTGTGCTGGTTGTTTATTATGCTGTGCTGGTTACCCAGACACATGTAGGTCATAGACATGGATATAAGGCCCGTATTCATAGTCGAATGCTATTATAACGCAACAACGCCACACGTAATTTGGAAAAATTTCATATTTGAATTGAAGGGGATGGTCTATTATGTACTTTTAAAGAAGAAAATTTGCGAAAGAAGCATTTTTTGAGAAAAAAAAATGTTAAAACTCGATACTTTAACCATACTTTCAAAATGTACCTGAACATTACATGACAATTTTAGAATCGAAAACCTGTATGACAGACTTCAATAGTATCACAAGGATGCGGTGTTGCCAGCGAGCAGCAGTTATCAGTTAATGTACTTCACAAATTTGTGCAGTTGCAATTTTTTAGGCTAGTGACTGTAAAACATAAAAAATGTGTCAATGTGTTTTAGAAAAAATGAAAAACAATTCATTTTGGGAATTTCATACCCGGATGTTCAAAGGGGATTAAGTTGGACCTGATTTCGCTTCAGCAGAAACTGAAATCGAGGTTGAAGTTGGTGTTAATAGACTTACTAGGTTGGGCGAATTATAAAAGATATCTAAATTTAAGCTATTTTAGGTTAAATTAGGTTTGTAGCAGGTGGTTATGGAGGGGTCTGACTTCTGTATGTTAAAAAAAACCCAAGTATTGAATTTCACCTCTCCAGCTGTGGCAGTTTTGGGAATATTTAAGCGTTCCGGTACTGTTTACCGAAAAAGCGGTGTTGCCGTATCTCAGTAATTAATAGAAACAAAATTTTGAAATTGTGAGATCTTACTAAATTCGACTTGTGCAATTCATTGCGATGAAAATAAGTAGAGGATTTCATTTAAAATAAATTAAAATCGGGGATATTTATTTAAACATTTGGAAAAATAATTTATCACTTAACAACGTCGCAAACACGAAAAAAAATATTACAAGGCGAGGTAGGGTAGCAGTAGATATTTCGATTTAAGATAAAAGATACAGGAATATATTAATTTGTACGTATTACTTGTGACTTTGCAAATCCGGAAATTAATAGAAAATAAATTATAACTTGGCAACGTCGCAACTGATCTCAAAATATTTTAGGGTCAATGATGGAAACTAAAAAAATTTGAGAAAAAGTTATAGTTCTATATAAAAAAATCAAGTTGATCACTCCCGCAACACACTATAATATATTTCAAAATATTTTTATAGTATGCGTATGAAGTAACCAAATAACCAGTGTATTTGATATTTTCTTCTATCAGGTATACCTTGCGAGATATCGAAGAATAACGCACTAAATGGAACACCCTGTATATTTCCTCTTGCCCCTTAGTTACGCCTATGGCCCTAAGACGAAAACTGCTATAACTTTACAAAAAGGAGCGATCCGTAATATCTGACGGATGAAAATATTAGGTCGCATTTGCCGCAGAATTTCAATTTACCCAAAGTTTCTGGTGAGCTTGATAGCATACGATTTCACTTTGACCAAAAAGAAAAATGTGAGTACGGATGATTATACTCTGAGAACTTTCGCGATAGCTAATTTGCCGTTTGTTAGCTCAAAAGACGAATTTGTTCAAGGTTTTAGTATATACACGGCGTTTTGTGGGTTTTAAGTTATTGCGTATAAGTTTCCATGCCAGATTTCTGCATAGCAACCATTAAGCCTTAGGTTTCTGCAAAGAGCTAGACATCCTGCAGCCAGGTGTATGACTGTTCTTCATTAATGTGGTCATGTGTAACACGATACTTCCTTACTATTGCCTTCTGTAAGCTTGTTTGTTTACTTTGGAAAAAATATCTGAATACTTAAATTTGTGTGAAGTAGCAGTAGTATGTTCGTAATTCTTCTGCTTCCTTATTTTTTGTCTACGGTAAGCCTTTTGTTGTATGCGTTCTGATTGACATTCTGTGTTTTGCGAGCTCTATTCGCTTGAATACTGAAGGATTATTTGAGGACCAGTAAGGAATTTATTATATAAAACAGAAGGGTATAGCCTGAGCTCCGACAACTGAGCTGCTGTTCCATTGCCTATTACTGTTCCTATTTCTCACACCCCGAGGTGAGCAATCACTGGGTCCGCGAATCGTGCACCTTAAGTAGACGAAGGGACCCAAGGATGATTGCCCTTTGCATTGTGATAGCTAAGATTTGCACCGCCCCACGGCATACCGGTATTGTACGCAGTGCTGAGACCTAGAGGTTCAATGGCCATAACCAGCAACAGTGTAACCTGGTCAGAGCTGGCGAAGCTGTCCGAGGATTTTATCTCCTTATATTTGGTCTGGTTTTCCTTCTCCTTAGAAATAATGTTCTCTTCGGCAGGTGCCGACAATTTGATGACGAACACCGTGTTCTGCTGGAAGCCGAGGAGAACTATGTTGGGCTTGATTGCCAGTACAAGCTCGAGTATAGGCAAAGGGTAGTTTCAGTATATCCGGTATCTCTTTCTCCACAACGGACTCTACATGTTGTCCCAGACGAATCCCGAAAACTTTAAGGGATGATTTCTGGCACCAACTTATGATATAAGATGATTAAATTATATGTTTATTCTTAATAGCAAAAAAGTTGAAATTCCTTAATCAGATAGCGAAATGGCTAATGTGTGGGCCCCTTTATTATATTCGTACCGCACGAGTAATACAAAAGTATGATATTTGCTGTAAACAATCGACACAAACATTCAAAATGCCCGTTAGCGTAATCCGACCTTCTCCGTTTTTGCAAGGAATTTCCGAAAGTGAAAGTGAAGTAATGTGGGCAACACACGTTTCAGTTATCTTTACAACCAGACTTCAAACGTTGATTTCTCTGTGACAAATGCGAACTTCAGAATAATTCTTTTCGATATCGATTTCAGATTCCGAAACCTAAATGCGATTTCTTTTTTCGGGATTCGTCCTGGGACACGGTGGATATAGGGGAAGGATACCTTAGAGTGTATGCACACAGAAAAATCTGTCGTTCTGTCAAAGACTTACGCTTGGATCCACTAGGACGTTACACTCAGCATTCCTTAAATACAGCGATGTTTTGTCCAATGGGAAGTGTATAGTTGGTAACGAATTATATCGTATTGTCGATTCAACTACAAGATGTCATTGGATTCCAATGAATAATTCAATCTCAGCCTATCGTTGATTCAAATCTGTGTTTAATAATTGATTCTAAACTACTTTCTTTTCCTTGGACCAATAGATTTTATTGCGAGGATAGCTCATCGATTCGTTTGGATGTTTCATTGTGTGATTTTGTATGAAGTTATAAGAAGCATATGATATAAGAATTAGACATAAGCCTGCAACAGTGGTTGCATTTTTACCTGAAATATAACTGTCTGACTAATCTAAATACCTGCATTTAAATGTGGGTGTTAGCTCTTCTAAGACCCAATTTCTCAGTAGGTTCTCCATTTAATATATAACTGGACACATTTAAATCACACAGTTGCTGATGCAATACGCAAAACCACAAGATGACACAACACGGCTAACACCGAAATAACACAACGAAACAACCCGTTACCGAACAGCCTCGTCTATGTTGGCGCAGATAACGGATAACACTGAGATAATCCTCCTCGTCTTTCTCTTTACGTTCATCAAATATAGTTCAGCGAACAACAAGGGCCTTTGAAACAAAATTAATTTTTATCAGATGAATTATCACCCACTGGTGTTGCAGTAATAATTTTTGTACATTGAATAGATTGTATGCTTTGCTTAAATGAAACATATGGTGAATTTCGAAAACAAAAGGATGTTTTGATTGTATTATAATATGTCAATACTGGTATTAGAAGGATTATACCTATCGTTAGAATGAATATAAACTTATTTTGAATTTATTGGCGTACCTGTGGTTACTTCGAATATAAGGATTGAATTCTTTCAATGACATGGATTTGAAACAACTGTAAATACAATTAATTGGAAACGCAACAGTATTTATTTCCGTGTGGCAAATCCGGTATCTCATCTCATCTCATCTCTAGTCGCATTTTGTTGATGAATACAGGTCATCCCGTCTTATCCATATCAAGGTATACTCTTTTGTCTATCCATGGAGTGTAAAAGATTCTTAGGATAATAAGTTTATTATTTTATATATGCAGACATTTGTACTCATTCCAATGCTTCTTATCTAACCGTCTTGACCGCAAACCACAACGCTTCACCCGTTTTTTTTTTTTGAGAATAATTCATAATCTCGGACGTTTCGGTAATCGAATAACTTACCGAGCTGGGCAAGAAAAACACCCCCGCCAATTTAAACTGGAAGCTGATGGTAATCAGTCTGATAAATTGGCCCTGGCTTACTTGCCCGCCATTATTTACCGACACAACGCAAAATGGAGACCGCAGATAGTCTGGTAATTAGTGAACAAAGGTCCAGTTTACAACGTCATCCCCTAGCACAAGAAATACTCGATTAGAGAGAAGGTCTAGTGTTTGAATTGAAGCTAGACAAGGGTACAGATAGCTACTCGATGTTAAGATTTACCTTAAGAAATGGACGGAAACTACATCTCAGTAATTACCTCAGTATGTATATGCTATGTGCGTAGCAAACTGGCGTGAGGTGTCTTGATTTGGTATCTCTTCTTTGCTTAGTAAATTGTACAGATAGAGCACGTTCAAAGATAATTTTTAATACATTTCAAAATAACTGAAGTACTAGGTGCCACAATGGAGTCGTACGTCAATCATATTTGATATCTGTGAGATAGACAGTTGCAGAATATAAACAGGTAAGCAATGGAGTGCTATACTCCGCAAGAGCGTGGAATAATTGTGTCGATGTTTGTGATCAATAATCGATCGGCGTCGATTTCAGAATCGTGTCGCGCCAACTGGGCAAACGTTCCGACGATTAGCTGCTAGACTCGAAGAGACTGGAACCACTAAAGACCTTGCAGGACGTGGACGTCACCGGACTGGTCGTTCTGCTGAGAATATCGCGGCTGTGCCTGGCGATGTTGCTGTGAACCAAGAAACATCAACCAGACGGCGGGCCCCGCAACTGGGCATCACCAGACGGACCCTACAGCGAATTTTGGTGAAAGACTTACACATGTTCCCGTATAAAGTGCAAATAGTGCATCAGTTAATGCCTTGTGACCTTCAGTTGCGTGTGAATTACTGTCGAGCCATCCTGAATCTCAACAACGAAGCAGATGATTCTGTGTCGAAAATCATCATGAGCGATGAGGCGCATTTCCAATTGAGTGGTTACGTCAATAAGCAAAACCTTCATTTCTGGGGCACGGAAAATCCGCTTGTGGTGCATGAAGAGCCGCTATATCCACTAAAAGGCACTACGTGGTGCGGCGTTCACGCGAGAGGAGTGATTGGGCCGTACTTTTTTGAGGACGCCGTGGGTAATACGGTCACTGTGACTAGCGAACGCTACATCGCTATGATTAATGATTTTTTAATGCCAGAATTGGAGGAGCGGGGCTTGTTGAACATGTGGTTTCAACAAGACGGTGCAACAGCACACACAGCACGGGCCACAATTTACACACAATTTAATCGCCCGTTTTGGCAATCTGGCGTGGTCAGCAACATCGCCCGACTCTTTCTTTGGAGCTACCTGAAGTCACGGGTTTATGTCAACAAACCTCAGACAATAGCAGCCCTTAAAGCGGATATTTGACAGGAATGCGAACAGATATCACCGGAAATCTTGCGGAAAGTAATGGAACATGCGATAAAACGGACACGAATGTGTATCAACACTGGCGGCAGCCACTTGATGGATATAATCTTTTCCACTTAACAGAACAAATTACGAATGTTCTAATAAAGACTTCCATCACTCACAGTCGCTTTTTTATATTTAATAAAAAAGTTTTACAAAAAAGTTGGATGATTAATTTGGCGCCACTCTGTATATCAATTTGTACACCAAACACTAGCCATAGCAAACAAACTAACAGTATTATAATTACACACCGACGTCGTTACTCGAAAAGAAGTCATACTTAGTAAGATCGTCACATAAGTCAAGAGATTTTCTCAAAATCTACAGTAGCTGCGCGAAGCATAATAAATCAAAATAAATTTGTACATGATTCTAATCGCTCAACAACGATGTGGGTAGGTCTAGTACGTTCTGCAATTGCCTTTTGTCCTTAACCGTCTTCTGTTTTATGCATCCCCAGCTAATCATGTTGTATAATCCAAAGTGAAACTACTTGGTCTTATTTGTCTAGGTTAGTTAAACGAACTAAGCAATCACCCACTGCAAAGCTTAAATCCTCCCACCCAGGAGCTCATAAAATTAAAGAGAAAAACTTCTTATCACCACACAGCAACCTTACCTTCCTTATCCTGCGCCTCTAATCAGAAGGAGTCCATGAAGTTATCCGGGAGTTGTCGGAAGGAAAGCCAGAAGTGCAGAAAAAACTGGATCGGATAACTAGTGGAAACATAGCCGGCGGTAATTTTTTTTTTATGTCTTCGCCAAACACAAAAAAGAAGTTCTCAACTCAAGAATTCTGATAATCTAATTCTGATATATTTTTGATTTCCATACTCACTCTAAGGAAGTATTTATGCTAGCCCAAAGCACAACTAAACTTCATACTTCGCAACTAAAATTTCAATACTGTTCGACGAAATAATTCATAATTGCTTAGTAAAGATATCATATTTTACCAATGAGTTCTTATTACTTCGATGAAGAATACAAACAGCTCAAGAATTGTGGAGTACCATTAAGAATATGATAATCTTGAATCAATTGATCAATAAACCAATCGTCATAGGCCTTATAGTCATTTGTAGATAATTCATTATTTCACCTGTCTGTGAAAAATGAACATACTTTGAAAAATACTGGATAACCTTAAATTTCCGATTGCTTTAGTCTTGAGCTGCTTGAGCCAAGATGCTGTAGCTCATTGTTTTGTCTTCAAGATTACCATTATGCCTAATTTAAGACCGCGGTATTCCTACTTTCAAGATTTTTCCAATTTTGTATTAAAAATGTTAACTCAGTATAATCCTATATGATAAGAAATATCACATTCTTGATTCGACATTATTACAGCTCTGCGCATATAGAAAGATGGTATATTTGAATAAAATTATATGTTCTTCGTTCAACGAAAATTAACGAATGTTGAGATAGTAGGTCTTCAGATCATGCTAATCTGGAACATCGTAATTTCAGTAACCGCAATACTGGGTTTGAAAATATCGAATAATTTTAAAATTTCATTTATTCATAGAAGACCATCCAATTAACTGAAAATTAACCGTTTTTGTGCTGTTAGATGATCATCCATCATCTACAGATCTAAAGTAAAAGTAAATCCAATGCTTCAAAATAAAAGCGATATTACGGCGCCTATAAATTTTAATAAAAGAATAGAAAAGGACTCAAAGTAAAATAATAAAAAATATTTATTAAGAAAATATCAACAACAATCCTTTAAAGGGTTCTCCATTCTATCAAATACTCTTATCGTATCATTTTATCCATTTACCATAAGAGAAATCCTACATCGTGACACAAGATGACATTTGCTCCATCATTTAGCTCTATTCCATAAAATAATAAAAAATTAAACTGCTTAGTTCTATTCTAGTTTATCTACATGAAAAAATCATAAGGCTCAAATCCATAGTTTAAGCTCATATTTTTAGGAGCCATGACCTGATTTCGGCTCACACAAAATATCACACATACATCTGTATCGCCTTATAAACAAAATGTAAACGTTCAGCCGGTCACTTTAATACTTTAAAGTATAATTCGCTGTTTACATCATAGAGAACAAGGAATTAATGTATTTTTCATCGACTTGTTAGGATAGGATTATAGGATAGGTAGGGTTGTGTGGAAGACCAGTGAGCCAAATTCCTTTAAAAATAAAATGTAAACCTTTAATTTGTAATTTTAAACTTTGGAGTATAATTTGATATTTACAACATAGAGAACAAGGTGTATTTTTCATCAACTTGTTAGGCTAAGTTTTAGGATAGGTAGGGTTGAGTGGAAGTTGAAGACCAGTAAGCCAAATCTCCGTGATTTGGTGAGGCTGAGCCCCAGGATATAAAATGTGTTTTTCGTATATTTCAAACTTTACCAGTATTACTACTACAAACTGAATATTTGCCTCGAGTTAGATGAATTCTGATTTAATTGCTATTATTTATTATAATTTCTTGGAACTGCTACCTTTCTGCTTGTGCGCTACTGATTGCAGCAATTGGGATGCCTGTCAAGATCGAGATGGGTAATGCAATTAGACGTTCAGCCTGAGAAGGGAATCTTGGAGCTAATACCTGTTGGCTGGAGAGTTGGCCGAACTTATCTCACTTTACGGGCTCTAGACAATAGAACTTTAATAGGAAGTTGCTGTGTTTACCCTCTCACACTTGAATGTGGGTAGAGGTATTGTAATTACGAAAAAAGAGTTGAGTTTAAAATATTGTGTTTCTTGGATGTTTTACTTTACGAATATAATAATAGTAATAATAAACCCCCTGTAAACATTTACAACAATAGCTTAACAAAGAAAAAAAATAATAATTGGATATGATAGTTTACAGTGCCTAGGACTGTTCTTCCACTTAACCCAGAATATTGGGAATTGCGGGTCCCTGTACCATAATCCTTTTATTATACCTTTTTATCAAACATTGTGTACTCCAGCCAAAGCCACAGAGGTAGCGGGGGTAACGTTAGTAAAGTATTTACTTCCACGTATGCAGAAAATATCGTGGCGGTGCTATACAGGGTGTCCCTGAATTTCCTTGACACGTGATATTCTCGTAACAAAAAATGTTCAAACGAAAACTGAGTGGAATTTTTAAAGGCACCATAGGGTCTATCATGCCATGTTTTCAAAACATTTTTTTTGCTCGTCAACCCTCACTCCTTAAAACTCACCCCCAACCTTTTTTTTCAAATAGCACCCCATATGTTTTCCCAAATAAATTATATCCCTATTTTATCTAAAATCTTGTGGTGCCGCTGATCTTATACGCAAACTTATCTTTTGCGTGAAATAGTAAGAATAATATAAATAAAATAAGAATTTCTTTCTGCTTTCTGCTCAAAAAACGGGTAAAAAAGAAAACTAAGTGGGTCTTAAAGGGTATGTGATCATACTTTCGAAAAAAAATGTTTTTTTTTGTCGTGAACTTAAATGTAAAATTTGAGAAAATTTGGTTTAAGCAGGATGGTTGTCCCACGTATAACGCACAGGAAATTCAGGTATTCTTAAGAACAACTTTTCTTGAACGGCTCATTTGTGCGGGAGGTACCATAAGGTCATCGGATTTAACCTCACTCGATTTTTTTTTGTGGGGACAGTTTCTCAAATAACTTACCGATATCCACATGCGAGACCTGCTAACTTAGATGGGTTAAGGGTAAACATATTCGGCGTCACTAACCCCATAACTCTGGAAGCGTTGTCGAATTGCGAGGCCCAGCAGGGCAATATTTTTGAGCATTTATTAAAATGCGAGTATTTATTTTATTTCATGGTACTATTATTTAGTCAGTCATTTGTTGGATAAGGCTGACAATGACATCAGCTTTTAAACCGATGTGTGTTGTCAAAATAAAAGCAAGAGCGATAAACGTTATAACAGAATGAAGAGATCGTAAAAATTTCGCAGGACAAAAACATTATATAGGTATTCATTCTCCGGTAACCAGTGCCGCGTTTTTAGTACATTTGTACTATTTCTAGGACATTTTCGAAGTCAAAGTACAAAATTACATTTCACCCAAATTCTAGTAGGTACGTTTTCGGTTTTCGAAAAATGAACAAAAGATCAAGTCATTTAATCGTAGTTTCCACATTATAAAATACAGAACGATCTAAAGCAATACTCGTGTCGTATGTATACATTGGAAAATTCTCTAAGTCCCTCTCTACAATCCCCCACCCCCAACCACCCCAATTTCACCCCAACCCAAAAAAAAAGTAGAAAATGATGAGGAACCCCTAAAACGCCTAAAAACGAAGTTTGAGGAATATTTGAAATTTTTCGTCTTTTGCTCATTACTCCGCCGCCCATACACCGATTTTAGAAACTGTAGCAACATTACCTACTACGACACCACACCATATCGCTACCCAAATATCATCAAAATCTATGCAGCGATTACTGGGATTAGGAGGCTAGAAGTAGAAGTAGAAGAAGAAGTAGAAGAAGAAGCTAGTTTGTCTGTCTGTTGGCAAACGCCAACAGACAGACCGACGGAAATGAGTGACATGGAATTCGTTATGCATCATAAAACGCCCAAAAAGTATATTATCTCAAAATCGAAAATTATAGCGATCACAATACTCCCCTCACCTATCGGTGTGGGAAGTAATAGGTTAGAAGAAGTAAACAAGGTTTTTGTTTGTGCCCAGAATCCTAACGCGGAAGCTGGCACACTGACCGTTGAATCGCTGATATACCCTTTGTACCGATAGCAGGTAAAGAATCCTAAAAATAACAGCACTCTAGAGTGTGATATAAATAGCTACTTTGTCTTGATTAATCGTTTCGGGTTAATTGTCATAGTTTTGAATGAATTTTGGGTTTTAACAGTGCATAAGTGTTAAAAGGCTATTTAAACAATTCCATAAAATTTAAATCCCGCAGATTTCTGTAAAAAATAGCATCGTGTTTGTGAACACAGTAAATAATAACAACGGGATCTTGGGCGGACTCACATTCCTGTTAGAGCATGGGCGTTGCTTTTTCTAACCTATTCGAATTCGTTGTAGGCGACTCTACTGTGAATGTATGGGGAATGTAAACAGTATGAGGGGTAGTGTTGTCTCTTTTTAACTTATGGCTGTGTCCGTATGTACCTCCTTTCTTCGTCACATTGAAAATTTCGGACTTCATGCTCAAGCTTGCTAATAGTGTATACCAGACTGGCCCTTTCTGTTCAAACGGCCGTTTGCTGCTTGACCCCGCTCATCTTACTTCACCATAAATTTGCAGTCGAAGCAATATGTAAGCGAAATTATATCACTGCTCATATCTGTCGTACGACGAATACATAAATAGTATACCCAAATATACGCAAATACATATTTTATGCAAATATGCGAATCTATTCAGTGAAACGTGTGCATATAATATTGACATCAACCAGTCCAACTTCCATCAATTCGTATAAACATCTTTTCAGACCAGATAATTTGAGTCGTTTCCGTAACCAGGGATGTTTGCGAGTCCAAACAGAAACGGAGAACCAAATAACTTCTTAATGCAAACGGATTTTATAAAATTTTTGCCTTTCCGTCGAAAACTATTACGGTTTCTGCGGAGCAAATCTTGTATACCCAGCCTTTTTGCAGGTCTTTGCTAGAGTTTTCTCAGTTGTGGTTTGAGCCAGGGCCGGACTTATATGAAAGCTTATTCTACAGGAGAAACAAAACGCTTGATTACTTTGTGGTAATCTTAGTTTTTTGAAACGTGACTTCAACTGAGATTCGACTCCGATGCAGGCTTTAAATCGTATAACCCACTTTGAGATTAAGCATGTTCATTCACGAGAGATGTTGATGAATGAAATTTGTGTTTCAAACTACATGAATAAAGTTTTTAGAGATAGTTAAGGCCATAACGAAAGAGCAACAGTGAGTGATATTAAAAAAAATAGTGTGCACAAAGCTCGCAATGCAAAATCATACATTCTTCAAATGTCTGTAATTTAAAAACCAAATACAGTATCAAAAAAATGGAGTCAAGTTGATTGACTCAGTACTTCCCACACATAATGGTGATACCATTTCATTATTTCCCATTGCATGAAGCTGTAGTCTGGAATCCCCCATCATCGCCCATCCGCCCGCAAAAACAACATCCAGCACAAAAACCCTCGTCAATAGTTCCTTGCGTCTCCCTCCTTAGGAACCACGACGCCACAGTTTATTTCTGCATGCTTCAGCTGGACGATGCGAAACGGTCAACAGCCTCCAACCCGTCTAAAAACGAAGTTTGAGCTGATTTTATATTTTTGGTTTTTTGATTGCTACTGCGCTGCCACTGACACGACTTTTCAAAAGCAGAGTCGTTTTCCATTTTCGCCGCAGTAATAAATTCTGTGTCAAAATTTTATCAAAATCAATTGAATAATTTTCGCTTTCCGCAATATACATAGAACGAAATAAAGCAAAACTCGAATGTACAGGGTGACCTAATAAGAATGGACGCCGGCAATATCTCAGTAACCGTTAATCACACAACTTCGAGCAAAAAATATTATTAGGTAAATCGGCTAAGAGAAATCGCTGAAAATTATTTTCAAGTTCCTCAAGTAACCGCTAGGGGGCGTAACTGTTACTGTCAATCAGAAAAACGGCTTTTTCTCAAAAAATATGCAAGTAAAGGTATATTATAAATTCTATCATCATGTAGACAGGACAATTCTCGATTTTTTTTGTTAACAGTTTTTTGATCTATCTTGTAAGATGCAGTGGTGGGGGAATGTCAGAGAAATTTTTATTTAAATGGCCATAACTTTGGTATAAGTGAACAGAATTAAACAAGCTAGGTCTCGTTTGAAAGAGCTGTTCTTGGCTAATAATTTTTTATATAAAAATTGTCCAAGTTTACCTTGACTTAGGAGCTACAGGGCGGTATTTGACATAATAACAATTATTACGCATTATTACGAAAATTTTAAATGGTATGCTATATCTTTTTTAACATAGATATATAGAGGACAAAATTCTTAAAAAGTCAGCGAAAGATTCAACCTCCTAGCTTGTTCCAAACCGGACATATCAGTAAAACAAGTATTCTGACAAGTGTGCTGTGAGTTTGAGAAACAGTTGCCGCCCGATAGGGATATAGCCTCCGTCTAATCGTTTTAGTAATCATTTTATAGATAATACTCCAGTAAAAACACTGCAAATCATATTTCGACTTTCTGAAACAACCACTAGGTGGCGCAGTAGGCGCCAATAAGTGTTGTATTCAATTTTCATGATAATGGAACTTCTAAAGGAACAAACAAAAATGAATTACATTATAAAATTGATTATTAGTTTAATCATTATTAAAAGTCAATTTGAGCTGATAACAAAGTGTTATATGAACTCAACAAGCAAATATACCTAGAAAAAATCAATGTGAATGGATCTTAAAAATTAAGACCAATTACCAGCAAAATAAGGAGCATAATAACAAAGATAACAAACAAATGATACACAAACGTAATTCACATGCGCATACCATACCTATTGGCAGTGTTTCCAGTGTTCGATGGCGTCTATCGTTTTAGATGCACTTACGCATCCATTTTAGCGTAGATAAACCTGCCAGTTTAGGCATCTAGAGCAACACTGAAAATAGGTATGGTATACGTATGTGATTTAGGTTTATGTACTTTATCTATTAAAATTGTTGCTATACCACGTTATTCTGCTTTACTTTGCTGTTAATTGGCCTTAATTTTTGAGATCTATTCACATTGATTTTTTCTTGCTATCTTTGCTATCGAATTCATATAATACCTTGTGATCAGCTCAAATTGACGTTTAATAATGATAAAAATACTAAACGATTTTATACTGTAATTTGTTTTGATTATTGTGAAAATTGAACACAAAATTGGCTACAGCACTTATTGGCGCCTACGCCACCTGGTGGTTGTTTCAGAAAGTCAAAATATGATTTGTAGTGTTTTTACTTGAGTATTATCTATAAAAATATTACTAAAACGATTATGCGGAGGCTATATCCCTATAGAGCGGCAATTGTTTCTGAAACTCACAGCACACTTGTCAGAATACTTGTTTTACTGATATCTCCGGTTTGAAAATAGCTAGGAAGTTGAATCTTTCGCTGACTTTTTAAGAATTTTGACCTCTATATATCTATGTTAAAAAAGATATAGCATACCATTTAAAACTTTCGTAATAATGCGTAATAATTGTTATTATGTCAAATATCGCCCTGTAGCTACTAAGTCAAGATAAACTTGAACAATTTTTATACAACAGATTATTAGTCAAGAACAGCTCTTTCAAACGAGACCTAGCTCGTTTAATTCTGTTAACTTATGCCAAAGTTATGGGCATTTAAATAAAAACTTCTCTGACACTCCCCCACCACTACATCTTACAAGATAGAGCAAAAAACTGTGAACAAAAAAAATCGAGAATTGTCCTATCTACATGATGGTAGAATTTATACTGTACCTTTACTTGCATCTTTTTCGAGAAAAAGCCGTTTTTCTGATTGATAGTAACAGTTACGCCCCCTAGCGGTAACTTGCGGAACTTGAAAATAATTTCCAGCGATTTCTCTTAGCTGATTTACCTAATAATATTTTTTTCTCGAAGTTCTATGATTAACGGTTACTGAGATATTGCCGGCGTCCATTCTTATTAGGTCACCCTGTACAGATCACAAAATTGGTTTTTGTAATAGGCAAGCCAATGTTCGGATGAACCTAAAAAAGTGTAATATGCCGCTAGGTATTTCTTCTACAGGTCAATGAACAGACTATTATGAATACAAAAGCTTTTCAGTTTTACAACCCCCCCCCCCCCCCCACCCCCCAACCGCCCCGATTTCGCCCCACGCAAAAAAAATTGAAAATGATCAGGAGCTCGTAAAACGCCTAAAGACAAAGTTTGAGCTGTTTTTCCAAAACACCTGTTTTCCATCCTCGCTGCGGTAGTAATACTGTGTCATTTCATTAAAATCAATTCAATAATTTCCCGTTACGCAATATAGAACGATCTTAAACAATACTTTCCTTTTGTTTTTATAATAAGGAAGGCAATGTTCAGATGTACGTAAAAAGTGTATTATGCCGTTTTTCATTCAGAGATAAATGGACAACCCATTATGAGTACAACAAATTTTTCAGTTTTACAACTCCCCTCCCTCCAACCACTGACCCGATTTTTCCAAAACTACGCGTTTTCCATCCTCGCGTGGATGTAATACTGTGTCAAAATTTCATTAAAATCAGTTGAAAAATTTTCGCATTAGGCGATATCCGAACGATCTAAATCAATACTCGTATGTATAAATCACAAATTCTAAGTTCCGTGGTTTCTATAATAAGCATGCAATGTTCGGATGGACCTAAAAAGGTGTATCATGCCGGTAGGTTTTTCATTCACGTATCAATGGACAGCGCATTACGAATCTTTGCATCACCTCGTAATTATGGATCACCCTGTATAAATCAAGATATTTTTAAAACAAGTAGCGTATCGTTGGCTACAACTTTTATATATAACAGTGTTTGCTATCTTTTGCAGTAATGGAGTTATTGATCTATCCGGTACTAAATATATCAACTGCCCGTGATTTGTGGTAATGATAAAATACCGAGAAATATCTAAGCCAATGTCCTTATTTAGGATGGGATACCATAAAATTAGGGAGCATCTAATGCCTTTTTTTTTCGTGAGGCATTCGAGGGCATTTTCTTGAACTCCCAAATTGCCCCTCACATATTAGGGAGTCATTGAAATAGTGCCATTCACTAATAGTGCCGTCCTTACACTAATAGGGACAGGCACTGCCTGACCGTAAAATTGTCTCTAAAACAGAGCTATTGATGCGTTCTGACAAGCGCGGATTTAATTCCAACCCAAAAAGAGACGGAACTTTAGTTTTATTTTTTGTACACTAAAGTTCATGATTTTCACCTGGGTTACAATCACACAGCAACAATAAAAACTTTGAAAAACTATTATTGACCTGCTCTCACCCATTGAGATGGTATACTTTCAATCTTATCATCATCATCATCAATTATCAATATACTTATTTGTCAAGTATACAGATAGATATTAGTCCTAGTTCTCAAAAAGCTTATCCTAATTATGGTTATGTTCACCAGTCGCATCTATAAAATATTTAATACCGTGCCTCAAAACAGCGAATAGAATCATATGTCAAAATAGTGTCTTGGCACTGCCGCGACACAAGACGTCCATAAATAGTGGCAGGCACTAACTTTATTACTGCTAGGCAGTATCTTTGTCTCAGTGCGCATGCTTAGATGTCAAATACGGCCAGGAATTATTAGTGCCTTGTTGCATCGCATCCTCAATGACTCCCCATTATGCAGCGTTGGAAATCGAGAATAAAATGACCGGTTTTTGATCGAGGCTATTCCATGTGGAGTACCTGTAATGGGACCCGATTTGCTAAGTTCGATCCTGTTCCCCGCAACTTCGCCTTATTTTGTAAAGCCGCATTTCTATTTTAATGCCAACGGTGCATTTGCAACTTTGCAACAGTGAATACAGAGCAAGACTCGCAGCCAATTTGGGAGGATTTCTGATAGATTTATAGCTGAGAGGCTCTCTCCGCAACGGCAGAAGTTCAACGGAGTATTACGAAGTTTTTACCAAGTTTCGCGGTAATTTTTAGAATATCTTGTTAATTTAACACTTGTCTAAACGTTAGCAGGAAAGTTTAAGTTTAGTGCGAACTTATGGCCGCAGATTACTTGCTTAATTGGATAAGATACTGATTCTAAGCGTTTCTCTGGCCAAGTTTGTTTTATACAATAATTTATACTTCCAAAAAGTTGTTTTAAGTTTATGTTAAAAATTATTCTTAACTTTTTGTTTTTAGTTTTTTTAAACTAAGGTACCTGGGTCGAATATGGCCACCTTAAGGTTTGGTATTTTTTTTTTAATAATAATAAAGCTAAAACAAGGAAGTTTTAGCACTCATTTATAAAGAGTGGTTATTTATCTTTACAACTAAGGCAAAAAAATGCAAAGACTTCAAATGATGGAAAAGTATTTTAAACATTTTTTAAAATATAGAAATTGGCCATATTTCCGACGGGGGAGGTAAATATGCCCATAGATCTGGCCATATTTACTGTATGAATTAGATAGTTTGAAAGACTTCTAAATAAAATGAAAAAAAATAGTTGTTATATTTTAACAGAAGATTTATTTAAAAGATATTCTTTGGGCGATATTCAGTACAAATAAAGAACCATCTTTACAAGAAATATAAATTGGACAATGAGATTCAACAAGATCTTCTTAATTCTAAACTTAAAATGCTTAAATATACTATACTTATAGAAAATCAACAATATTATCAAAAAAAAAAACGTAATATTTGAGATCCTTGATAGATAAATCACATTGCCATGTTAAACTAGAAAAAAAGTAAGTAAATCTGATGAAATGAATATTTATAATTAGTCCTGACTGCACAGAGTGCAAACAAATTTATCTGTGTCTCTTTTTGTTAAACCAACACACTCTTCATGGACGTATGTTTGACATAAAAAGCATAGTCTCATATCTGCTATTCTATCCTCACCGCAAACGTAGCAATACCAGGAGTTTTTAGATTTTTTAGAATGCCCTTTGCCTTTTTGATTAGAAACCTTAGAAGTGACTGCTGTAGTCTTGTTCATTTCAGGAGAATATTGTTTCCTTTTTTGAGAAGAGACTCTAGATGGACCTGGTTTATTCTCAATTTTTTGTTTACTTGCATTGGATGGTTCTGGCTTATTGTTTTTTTCTTTAAACATTGATTTTGTTAGCTCCTGTGCCAGACTATTGATAGCTTTTGCTCTAGCTTTAGTTTTTGGACTTGACGTCTTCTCCGGGGTTTTTAAAATTCCACAAAAAGATGAATATGACTCATTAAGTGTAGTGGAGCAGACTTTTGATTCAGTTTTCAGGTCTCTATTATTCTTGTGCTGTTTTAGCTTGGATAAAGGAATCTCATCGCTACTATCGAAATCGTCATAAACACTTGGCTGGGGTTCTATGAATTTCGATCTATCTACTTGAGTTGGATGCTTTGAATTATTATCAGAACGATTTGCAGTATTTGGCAATATACGCTCACTTGTCTGGGAATCATTTTGATCTGGATGCAGTATAGGCACCGGGTTTTCAACAGGGATGAAATGATTTCCACTGAAATCAATAGCGGTGCTGTCATTGGGATTATCATTTACTTGAGCAAGAATGACCAGATTTTTGCCAGCAACAGTATCGTTGCTTTCAATGGGATCGTCATTTTCTTGAGGAGGAATCGACAGATTTTCACTAGTATTATCGCTATCATTCGAATCATTATTTTCTTCATTTTGAGACGGTCTAGGTATTGTTGAATCAAAGGTAGGTATGCTAGGAGCGTATACCTCTTCCGGTATCCTTTCAGGATTAAATGGGAAAATTCCGGTGGCTTCAAATCCTGATTTGATATTAGCAGGTGTAGCAGCTTTATCCCACGCTTTGGAAAATAATATCCCAAAACGTTGTTTTGTTATTTTCCTGTCTTCGTGTAGTGACCAATACTTTAAGACTTCCTCGTCCCAGTAATATTCAAAGGATCGAAATACCGCTTTGTCCATCGGTTGTAATTCATGCGTGGTGTTACTAGGAAGACAGAAAAGCTTGATGTCAAATTTTTCTGCTGCTTCAACAATCGAATAGTCCAGGTGGCATTTGGCTCCATCAAAGATAAGTAAACAAGGTCCGGGCAATTTGAATTTGGAGAAATGATGCATCCAGCTTACAAACGTTTCAGAGTTCATGCTCCCTTTGGGTGTCATTTGGGCTATTGAGCTGGTTGGTAAGGAATCTATCCATTCTGGCTTCATGCGTTTGCCTTTAAAGAGAATCATAGGCGGAATCGCATGACCTAAGGCATTGCCACATGAAACTATTGTAACATTCTCACCGTGTTCTGATGCTACTAAATGTACCCTCTTGGATCCACGTTCAGCCAAAACTTCTGGTGATTTGTGCAATGTAAGTTGGCAACCTTTTTCGTCAATGTTGAATATGCGTTCCGGTTTATTCATAATGTCATTATCTTCTAAGATTTTTTTCAATTTAGCAAAATAATCAGAAACAACGGTTTTATTCAACTTTTGCGCCCTTGCGGGATTCAGGTGTTGTGCCTTTCGCTTGCTGATATTTCTATGACGTTTCAAAAATCCTCTTAGCCAATCTCGCCCCACCATCGAGTCTCCATCTGACGCTGAAATGTTATTTCGATCACAGAATGTCTTTACGCATCTACGTAGTGCGCGTTGTGTCAATGGGTATCCCACGTTGCACAGGCGAATAATACGGGATGCTAAAATCTTCTCTTGTTCAGAGTTAAGGAGCGGTTTTCGACCCAATGTAGATTTTGTCTCCTTTTTCTCTAGTAAATAACGCCTTAAAGTACGTCTTGGCACATTATAGTGCTTTGCAGCCGTATATACTTTCATGCTACCGCTTTTGATTGCAGTTAATGCTTGTTTCATGGATGCTTCTGACCAATTACCTCTAATCCCTTTAGATTTATAGCGTGCCATGGTCTAAAACAGAAAAAAAAAGTTTACTACTTAGTACCTATCGGAAATATGGCCACACGGTGGCCATATTTGCAGTCATGCATTTTTTACGTTTTCATATTCACGAATGAAAAACTCACTATTAGTTTGGTAATTAAACAAAGAAATATCAAATTGCACTCGTCACACAAAACCATAATGTGATTTACAAAGATTCTTGAATTGAAACTAACAGAATACAGGACAATACTTACTTCATGTTTTTATAACCTCACAACACGTTTCCATTTAATGAACACTGGGCGACTAGCAGGCGCGCGGGAGAAATGACAGGTACGCCGTTCGGATACATGCTACACTAGCGACAATCTATGGTCACGGTCAGGTTATTACAATATTCGTATTTGAAATAATGGCATGTGGCCATATTTTTCGGCTGGCCATATTCGATCCAGGTACCTTATATTGCTTTTTAATCTTTTAGTTAACTTTATCATAATATCCTTTTTTTAATTCTTTCAAACTGTATCTGTTTCATTAATTTTGTGGTTGTAAACTAACGGTCCCGACAGACTTAGGTTAGGTTAGATTAGGAGGGTCAAACGTACAGGACGGGTTAGGTAGCCCAACACTGCAGCCATTGGCTTATTGTATTGTCCTGTGCGTTTGTTAATCCGTGAAGAGTTTTGTGACCTTGATAAGATCCAAGAGTCTCTTTACGATATCTCGATTGCGGAGTGATTTTGGGTTGTTTGGCCCTATCAGTCTGAATCTCCACCAGCGTAGGGCCTCACATTCAAAGATTATGTGAGAGGCTGTTTCGTCGTCCTCGTTACATCGTCTGCATATTTTCTTTGAAAATCCCTAATGTGTGTAGATGTTTTCTTAGGCCGCAGTGTCCGGTTAGGAGGCCGGTTATTAGCCTAGTTTCTTTCCTATTTAGTTTTAGGATCTCTTAGGCTAGTTTTGGCGTGGGTTGTTTCACCATCAGCTTGCTGTGTCTGAGCTTTGAATGTGATTGCCAGTATTTTAGGTGCTGCGAATGCACGCACTGGTTTATCGTAGTTCTTACCAAAGACCTTGTAATGCCTATCGCCGGTTCGGGACCGGTAAAACTGGATGCCGATAAGGTATCTGCTTTTTCGTTCCCTTCAATTCCCTTGTGGCCTGGCACCCATTTCAGGGTTACCTTGTTCGTAGCACTAAGTTGTTTGAGGTTTTCTAAGCATTCCCAGACGAGTTTGGATTTGATTTGGCAGCCGTTAAGAGCTTTAACCGACGCTTGGCTATCCGAGCTCCCCCGACAGACTTTGTCCAGATCGTAACGCTACCTGCCTGACCTCATGTAAAACACCCCCCGACCAACAACAACTTATCAATTTTAAATTTAATTAAAGAGACATTTAAGGTTAAAAAACCGACCTTTATTGAAAAATAGTAATTACACAAAAAAGCTAACGACACGCGGTGTTTACAAACGGTCACTCATCCAAATAACGCCTTGGAAAACACTAAGCCTGGCAAAGCTCCTGGATTTGATGGAATCCACCCTGAGTTTCTCAAAAACTCTGGGAAACATACCAGAATGTCGCTAAGCAAATTTTTCAGTGACATCTTACAAACAGGAAACATACCAACGAAGCTTAAAAAATCAAAAGTTATTGTCAGTGCTGAAACCATACGAACCAAAGAATCTACCTGAGAGCTGAGAGCCTATATCCCTACTGAGTTCATGTTATAAACTTCTTGAGAGGGTGATACTAAATCGGATATGTCGACCAATACTGCAACATATTCCCATTGAACAGGCTGGCTTAGGCCACACCGTAGCTGCACGGATCAGGTACTCAGCCTAACAACCCACATTGAGGCTAGGTTTCAGAAACGGCTGAAAGCTACAGTACTGTACGTCGACTTGACTTCAGTATACGACACAGTTTGGAGGGAAGGCCTTCTTTTCAAACTCCTGAAAGTAGTACCGTGTGGCAGAATAACATCGCTATTAAACAACATGCGTTGCGATAGGCCCTTCCAAGTAATAACGGGTGACAGTAGAAGTAAAATGAGGCACCTAAATAATGGTTTACCCCAGGGCTCAGTTCTTGCTCCAGTCTTATTCAACCTATACATTTCCGATATACCCAACACCATTTCAAAGAAGTTGATGTATGCCGATGATATTGCTCTAGCCGCTCGCAGTAACACAATAGAGGAAGGCAGTAATATCTTATCGCAAGACCTTAGTGTGATGGGAAGATATTTTGCAGACTGGAGGCTGATTCCAAATATGATGAAAACTGAAGTATTATGCTTTCACCTCAATAACAAGCAAGCTAGAACTGAACCTCAGGTATACTTCAATAACAACTTAGTGCGCTACAATCCTCACCCAAAATACTTGGGGATAACAATAGACCGAACATTATCATCTAGAAAACACCTAGAAAACACAGCAGCAAAGCTTGGCACCAGAAACAATATTATCCATAAATTGTGCAGTACCACTTGGGGGGCAAACGCAGCCACCCTCAGAATATCTGCTCTCAGACTTGTTTATTCTACTGCTGAATACTGCGCCCCAGTATGGTTAAACAGCCCTCATGAAAAAATGATTGACACCAAACTGAATGAGACAATGAGAATAATTAGTGGCTGTCTAAAAACTACCCCTCTACCGTGGCTGCCCGTTCTGTGCCATATCACTCCTCCTCATATCCGCAGACAGGATAAACTGGTGAAGGAATACAACAAAATACTATCCAATCCCCAACTTCCACTGCATACTGACCTAGATGATGCAGATCTTCGGAGGTTGAAGTCTAGAAATCCCCCATTACCATCTGCAGAACGGCTCTTGCGGGATGGCTTCCAAGTTGATGCGCACTGGAGGAGGGATTGGGAAGTCCAGAAGCCGGTACAGGCTCCACCCACTATGGACCCCACTTTAACCCTGCCAGGAATGGAATTGCCTCGCCATGCATGGAAAACCCTTAATCGAGTCAGAACGTCGCATGGCATCTGTCGTGACTCGTTCTTTAAATGGGGGATATCCGAATCACCGTCCTGTGACTGTGGAGAGCCCCGGCAGACTGTTCAGCATATAGTCACCGAATGCCCGATTACCGCATATGCTGGACAACAGTCGGATTTCTTCGAAGCCTCGAAGTCTGTAGTGGACTGGATAAATGGTCTTAATTTTAAAACCTAGAAACTATTTATTTTTGTTTGTTTTAAATTTAATGTTTGTATTTTACTTTATTGTTTAAGACTCATTCCCAATTAATCCGTGTAGCCATACGCTAAATAAATAACTCATCCAAGTACTAACCGCACCCGACACTGCTTAGATTCGGCGATCGACGGGAGCCTTTAGCTTTTTTTTCACTTTAAAACATTTTATTAACAAACACTTGTGTACAATATGTATCCCTTATCTTATGTATTCATAACGTTTATGTGCAAACAATATTTACATGTTGCGACTCTGGAGGTGCCTGATGGTAAGCAGTAACATGTTCAACAGACATTTAACATTTGATCATTTAATACCCTCTCCTACTATAAGGTTTTTTTCTAATTAAGAGAGACATGTAGAGACTCTGAAAATAGAAAGTGAACACAGTTTCATCTCGTCTTGTAGAATATGTATGCTGTATTCACAGAAAAGAAAAACCTGTTTTAGATAATTTGAAATAAATTAAAACTACCCTAATTATTTGCATGATTTAGCCTAGAAACTATATTTACAATTCAGTTGTACAGATTCTTACAGAATAAGCTCGTACAGCAAACCATGTTTCCTAATAGCGCCGTCTAGTTGACACTGGGACTCTGTTAATGGTCTATTGCGAGCTTTGTTAAAATAAAAATTTCTAGTTTGTTTTTCAATCACCTCCAAAATATTCCTGAAATATTGACCGCAACTTTTGAGTTTTTCTCTGATCTGTATATTAGTTTCCCTAATTGCGTCTTCACCGTAGAACTGTAAGCTGGGCATCTATATAAAGGCCTGGTCAGGCCTGGCCGCGTCGTACGGCGTTCTCTAACAATACAATGGAACGCCGTACGCCGTAATACTGTTGCGTTTCCAATTAACTGTTAGTATTTGGATGTGTTTCCATCGCTTTAAATATATTTACAGTTGTTTCAAATCCATGTCACTGAAAGAATTCAATTCTTATATTCGAAGTAATCACAGGTACGCCAACAAATTCAAAATAGTTCTATATTCATTCTAACGATATGTATAATCCTTCTAGTACCAGAATTGACATATGATGCAATCAAAACATCCTTTTGTTTTCAAAATTTACACTATGTTTCATTTAAGCAAAGCATATAATCTATTCAATGTACAAAAACTATTACTGCAACAGCAGTTCGTGATAACTCATCTTATAAAAATTAGTTTTGTTTCCATGGCCCTTGTTGTTCGTTGAACTATAATCAGTATTCGGCGGGACTGGTGTCGCTATTCAATATACGTAAAAATAAAGAACAGGAAGATCATCTCAGTGTTACTATCGCCGCGAACCTGCCAACATGGACGAGGTTGTTCCGTTGTGTTGTTTCGGTGTTAGCCGTGTTGTGTCATCTCGTGGTTTTGCGTATTGCATCAACAATTGTGTGATTTAAATGTGTCCAGTTATATATTAAATGGAGAACCTACTGAGAAATTGGGACTTAGAAGAGCTAACACCCACATTTGAATGTAGGTAGTTAGATTAGTCAGACAGTTAGGCTTATGTCTAATTCTTATATCATGCTCCTTATAACTTCATACAAAATCACACAATTAAACATCCAAACCAATCAATCAGCTGTCCTCGCAATAAAGTCTGTTGGTTCAAGGAAAAGAAAGTAGTTTAGAATCAATTACCAAACACAGATTCGATTCAACGACAGGCTGCGATTGAATTGTTCATAGAAATCCAATGACGTCTTGTAGTTGAATCGACAATATGATATAATTTGTTACCAACTTCCCATTGGATAGAACATCGCTGTATTTGAGGAATGCTAAGTGTAACGTCCCATTGAATCCAAGCGTAAGTCTTTGACAAAACGACAGATTTTCCTGCGTGCGCGTCCTCTGTTTGAGCGGGCCTTTACAGAGTTGGTCTCATGACCTGTTCATCGATGCGTAGCTTTACAGATGTGTGGAGTTCGATTAGAGCCGGCGTTTTCAGCGTGGTATGACCATTACCTGATAAAATAGTTGACTACGTCCGATATTCAAGCCTACTTTGCAAGTCAGTATGTCGATAATTTTGTACCAAGGTGCTAATTATTTCTGTAATTTTTGTGGCAGTTCGCGCAGTCTGTGGTCGACCGGGACGAGGTTCACCTCTAACTGATTCCGTCAGCTCAATACCTAAGTGTGAAAAATAGAGCTGCCAACTTTATTTTAACCATTCTTATATTCTATAAGTTAGTTATTCAGTATTCAATGTTAGTTTGGTATTACATTCCTTTAGAAGTACACCCCATACATTATTTAGTTCACGTAAGTGGGCTCTTACACCCGAGATTGTGGGCTTTCCATAATCCTGCCTCATTTGTGTACGTAATTGTAATATTGTTACGTCTTTAGTGTGTGGTTCTATGCCAGCTTCAGTATGTATTATATACTAAATATATCAATATGTCGCTATGACACATCAACTTACCCTTATTTGTGTATTTATATAGATGTAGATTCAAAATTAGCTATAGCTGGGAAGCGGCAAAAGATATATTAAAGCGAAGTGTACTCTTTAAACTGAATTCCAAGCTTTCGGAGAACTATGCCTCCATCATCAGGGCTGAAATATTGAATTAACATAAGCAACAGGTAAGCAAAAAATAGAGTTTATACTTACAAAGTTTGTTGAGATTGTTGCTTAGGTTAGAAAATACGTAATGGAACATATTGGTTAGACTCGCACAAAAATTCTTTAAAAATATTATGATATTAAATAATATCCTCGTCAATTAGTTCATCACACACGATATTTAGGTTAAAAAATCTATAGATTGATAAAACAGAATCAGATATCTGTTACGTTCGAGCACTGGTACCACAATGAAGATTTTTCCAGCCCAGACAGGAAGCGGGGTTATGAGGTACCTGGAGTGGGGAATGTCAATCAAATGTCATTTCAGAAGTATCAATTATAATTCGAAACAGGTGTCGATGTTTCTTCATAGTCCAGGAAACATAATACCAACTACAGATAAAGATATTACTTGTAATAAACTTTTGAATCAATACTATTTGAAAACTTATATGATTTTTATAAATGTGGTGATGGACGAGAAACTAAGTGGCACAAAAATAGTTATCAGGAACAAATTAAATTACTTTACTAGTTTAAATTTTATCATTTCTTAATTAATTAAATTATGGCAAACTTGTTGTTGGTAACAACTGTTGGGTCTCAAAGGAAGAAACATCAAGCAAAGCTAATCTGTTGGTGTTATGTAGTTTTTCGCATTGAAGGAGGTATGAATATATGACACTCAAGTTTCTTATGTCAGTTTTCTTGTTCATACAATTGTCACATTGATAGATGTGGGCCATTTCTAAAAATAAACGTTTTGTTAAGTTGGATTCACTATTAAGCACTTCAACTGAAGTACAGTTCATAGAGTGGCCAGTACTCTGGACGTGTGACGCAAGAGCGCAACGCTTAGAGTGCAACCTTGCATCACTTTTATGTGACACGATACGGCCTTTTAAGTTTCTAGATGTTTGCCCTATGTAAACTAAATTACAGTCGTTACATGGAATTTTATAAGCAACATTGGTTAAGCTAAGCAACGGGACTCTGTCCTTAAGTTTCGAAAATATGGTGTTGATTGTGACGAGTGATTTACAAGCAATTTTACAGTTTACACCAGAAAATACTCTAATTAGTTTAGGAGTTAATTCTTTAATGTAAGGCAACTTTGCAAATCTCACCTGGAGTCCAGAATTTTGTTCTATATTATCAGTTTCAGTCGGTGGGTGCTGATTAGCAACCAGAATATTAGATGGAGTGTTATTTCCAGAATTTTTGTTCTCTCTATTTGGCAAAATATTCATTTCAGTGTTAAGTAGGATCCTGTTTACCAAGTGCTTTGGATAATCATTATTAGTAAATAATTTTGAAAGTGTGTGAAGAATAGAATTGTGGAATGAGGTGTCAGATATTTTCATGACCCTTTTTTTAATTTGTTTCATACGATTGATCTTTATACCCATCTTGTGGTACGACATAAAATTTAGAAGCCGTCCAGCACTGGTAGGTTTTCGGTACCAGTCGACCAACAAGACATTGTTATCTGTACGGATCAATCTGGTGTCTAGGAAGGGGACTGAGTGGTTCTCATCCTCTTTTTCCATAGTAGATTGTATGTGGGGGTCGAATCTGTTGAAAATATCGACAACCACATTCAAACCTTCACTCGGTAGACATAGTATTAAATCGTCTACATATTTTTTTATGAAAAATAGGTTAAATGGGAGTACTTGGACAACAACATCCAGAAGATCATCCATGACATATTCAGCCAAAATTGGTGATATTTTAGCTCCCATAGGAGTTCCAAAAGTTTGTTTATAAATTTCGTTGTTGAAACTGAAATAGTTGTTATTAAAAAGAAAGGTTAAAATCTGTAAAAAGGAATCAAGGGAGATATTGCAAAGCCGCTCTATCTGGGGCCAATGCTTACTTATGGCTGTCTTGCAAGCCTCTAAGTGAACATTGCTAAATAGTGAAACAACATCAAGACTAATGACTACATGAATTTGTAACCTGTTAAATCGCTCTGATACTTCAAAGGAATCTTTTATATGATATTCGCCATTAACGTGTGCTCTTGTTAATACATCAGTGACTAATGTCCCTAGAGCGCCTGCGTAGCTGAGCCAATTGAACTAACTATGGGTCTTACAGAAAGTGTAGATTTATGTATTTTTGGAAGAGCATAAAATTTTGGGACAATGGAATTGTATGTTGTGAGTTTTTTTTTCTTCTGAAGTGATCTGATTGCTCCTTTACTATTTTATTGCTTGATCTTTCTACTGAGGGGGTAGGGTCACTTTGAAGACTTATGTATGATGAATCATTTTCAATAAGGTTGGATGCCAAATCCATATACTGTTGTTTAAATATGACAACTGTCACATTACCTTTGTCTGATCTAGTGACAACTAATTCAGGATGTTCTTTTAAACACTTTTTTGTTTTGAAAAGCAAGTTACGGTAGAAAGAACACTTCTTATTTAAACTGCTATGTATGTTTGATGTGTGGTGGTAAGATACCCTTCTTCCTTAGTGTAGAACCGTCATTCAAAAATGATGTTGAAGTCAAATCCATATTAGCTGACGTTGATTATATTACATCCACTATTGATGACCAAAGTCTGAGAAACACACTAATTACAAGATCAACTATTGTTGTAACCATATTCTTTCATAGCAGTTTAAATAAGAAGTGTTCTTTCTGCCGTAACTTGCTTTTCAAAACAAAAAAGTTTTTAAAAGAACATCCTGAATTAATTGTCACTAGATCAGACAAAGGTAATGTGACAGTTGTCATGTTTAAACAACAGTATATGGATTTGGCATCCAACCTCATTGAAAATGATTCATCATACATAAGACTTCAAAGTGACCCTACCCGCTCAGTAGAAAGATGAAGCAATAAAATAGTGAAGGAATTATTAAGTAACAGATCACTTTAGAAGAAAAGAAAAAACTTACAACATACAATGCCATTGTCCCAAAATTTTATGCTCTTCCAAAAATACATAAACCTACACTTTCTGTAAGAACCATAGTTAGTTCAATTGGCTCAGCTACGCAGGCCCTAGGGACATTAATCACTGATGTATTAACAAGAGCTCATGTTAAAGGCGAATAACATATAAGAGATTCCTTTGAAGTATCAGAGCGATTTAACAGGTTACAAATTCCACCTAATCATGTAGTTATTAGACTTGATGTTGTTTCACTATTTAGCAATGTTCACTTAGAGGCTTGCAAGACAACCATAATTAAGCATTGGCCCAGATAGAGCGGCTGTGCAATATCTCCCTCGATTCCTTTTTACAGACTTTAACCTTTCTTTTTAATAACAACTATTTCAGTTTCAACAATGAAATTTATAAACAAACTTTTGGAACTCCTATGGGAGCTAAAATATCACCAATTTTGGCTGAATATGTCATGGATGATCTTCTGGATGTTGTTGTCCAAGTACTCCCATTTAACCTAGTTTTCATAAAAAAATATGTAGACGATTTAATACTATGTCTACCGAATGAAGGTTTGAATGTGATTGTCGATATTTTCAACAGCTTTGACCCCCACATACAATTTACTATGGAAAAAGAGGATGAGAACCGCTCAGCCCCCTTTCTAGACACCAGATTGATCCGTACAGATAACAATGTCTTGTTGGTCGACTGGTACCGACAACCCACCAGTGCTGGAAGGTTTCTAAACTTTATGTCGTACCACAAGGTGGGTATAAAGATCAATCTTATAAAACAAATGAAAAAAGGGTCATAAAAATATCTGACACCTCATTCGACAATTCTAATCTTTACACACTTTCAAAATTATTTACTAATAATGGTTATCCAAAGCACTTGGTAAACAGGATCCTATTTAGCACTGAAATGAATATTTTGCCAAATAGAGAGAATATAAATTCTGGAAATAACACTCCATCTAATATTCTGGTTGCTAATCGGAACCCACCGATTAAAACTGATAATAAAGAACAAAATTCTGGACTCCAGGTGAGATTTGCAAATTTGCCTTACATTAAAGAATTAACTCCTAAACTAATTAGAGTATTTTCTGGTGTAAACTGCAAAATTGCTTGTAAATCACTCGTCACAGTCAACACTATATTTTTGAAACTTAGGGACAGAGTCCCGTTGCTTAGCTTAACCAATGTTGTTTATAAAATTCCATGTAATGAATGTAATTTAGTTCACATAGGGCAGACATCTAGAAACTTAAAAGGCCGTATCGTGTCACATAAAAGTGATGCAAGGTTGCACCCTGAGCGTTGCGCTCTTGCGTCAGAGTACTGGCCACTCTATGAACTGTACTTCAGTTGAAGTGCTTAATAGTGAATCCAACTTAACAAAACGTTTATTTTTAGAAATGGCCCACATCTATCAATGTGACAATTGTATGAACAAGAAAACTGATATAAGAAACTTGAGTGTCATATATTCATACCTCCTTCAATGTGAAAAACTACATAACACCAACAGATTAGCTTTGCTTGATGTTTCTCCCTTTTAAACCCAACAGTTGTTACCAACAACAAGTTTGCCATAATTTAGTTAAATAAGAAATGATAAAATTTAAACAAGTTTTTTATTTATTATGTTTATTTATTTTGTTCCTGATAACTATTTTTGTACCACTTAGTTTCTCGTCCATCACCACATTTATAAAAATCATATAAGTTTTCAAATAATATTAATTCAAAAAGAAACATCTAGTGCGTGATAAGGGTTATCAAACCAAGAAAGAAATTTTAACATAGCTGGCTAAGCACGCAAAGGGAAACAACGATAGCTGCCGACACGTGTTTCGGACTTATTGGACCTCTTCAGGGCAGCGTAATCTAAGTCAAGGATGGTAGGACTCAGAGATGAAAAGTACCAGGATGTCGTAACAGGGGACCAATGACACATTTGCGGCTTCGGCTAGACACACCCTCTACTTTGGAGAGCCAGAGTACCAGCGTCGCCGCGGAGATCACTATAATCCACCTGTACGGCGGATCCTAAAGCCAGAACGAACTACAAAAAGAAACATCTAGTGCGTGATAAGGGTTATCAAACCAAGAAAGAAATTTTAACATAGCTGGCTAAGCACGATTCAAAAGTTTATTACAAGTAATATCTTTATCTGTGGTTGGTATTATGTTTCCTGGACTATGAAGAAACATCGACACCTGTTTCGAATTATAATTGATACTTCTGCAATGACATTTGATTGACATTCCCCACTCCAGGTACTTCATAACCTCGCTTCCTGTCTGGGCTGGAAAAATCTTCATTGTGGTACCAGTCCTCGAACGTAACAGATATCTGATTCTGTTTTATCAATCTATAGATTTTTTAACCTAAATGTTGTGTGTGATGAACTCATTGAGGATATTATTTAATATCATAATATTTTTAAAGAATTTTTGTGCGAGTATAACCAATATGTTCCATTACGTATTTTCTAACCTAAGCAACAATCTCAACAAACTTTATGAGTATAAACTCCATTTTTTGCTTACCTGTTCCTTATGTTAATTCAATATTTCAGCCCTGATGATGGAGGCATAGTTCTTCGAAAGCTTGGAATTCAGTTTAAAGAGTACACTTCGCTTTAATATATCTTTTGCCGCTTCCCAGCTATAGCTAATTTTGTTTCCTAAGAAAGTCGGCAAACGACTTAGGCTTGCCTATAGATGTAGATTCTATAACATACAGGATAGCTCTACAAACATCTACTTTAAACACATTCACAGCAGTGGCCAAATTCGTGATCAATGTACGCAACATGAGTCTTTCTCCGGATTGAGAGTCAATTTTTTTCTCGAATCGTCTTTTTTAACAAAGTGCCGTTAACATTTTTTTATTTCAGAATTTCTCGTTCCTAATTTTGGGATGCCACCTCATTATGTTCTACCTTTTTTATAGAAAATTTGCCGTTGAATCCAATGGTGTACTCGGACTGGCCTTCCGATTTCCCATTCTCACAAAAATATGTTTTTTTGAGCATATGATCTGCGCAGAATACAAAATCTTTTATCTACTTTAAACACGGAAAAATCAGAACAGTGACCGAATGCCTGATCAGTGTCCCCAAATTAACTGATTGAGAACCAAAAATTCTGCGCGACTCACCTTATTTTAACAAAAAGGTGAATATAATATGCATATCCATATCAAATTAACACGTTCGCGGACATCGACGTCATATCACGTCATGGACGTTTGTTCCGCCAGGGCACCAAAATAAAGTGAATGGTGCTCAGATTGTCAGTACGATAAAATGTGTATTTATAAACATAGAACAGTGAAAATTATAGCTTTATAATCAACTTTTTTACGTGAATCTAGAGTAGATAAGTAAAATTTCGCGTCATATGACGTCATGTCCAGGAAAGCACATTATTGACAGCACAATGAAAATCATACGATTTTTGCATTAAATATTTATTAAAAAAATAATCAAAGTTACAAAACTCCTTACAATATCGATCAAAAAGGAAAACTATGAAACTTCCAAGAAACATTAGAATAGAAACGTAAACATTCATTTGAACACGCTGAAGCATGCTAAATAAACTAATTCCCAAAATAGCTCCAACAACGTAGCTCCTTTATAATATACATCAGTCGAGATAGCTACGCAACTAAAACAATACAGTTTAAAACAAAAGTTTATATTCCTTCTAGTCACATCAATGTAATCGCATACCTTGAAGCTAAGAATGCCAGTTTTCAAAGCATTCACCAACACACAGCGGTGGCTTTCCTATGCAGTCTCGACACTGCCAAGCGGTTTCCTTTCTTTTTTTCATAAGATAACATTGCTTACAACGCTTGTAATATTTTCCTTTTTTCTTTGAATCCTCCGGTACAGGTATGGCCTCAACAATATGACCTGTGTTCTTTCTGGAACTTTTAGATGGTGTAGTACATTTAAGTCTATTTGAGATACTAACAAATTCTCGGCCATCTTTTTGTTCAGGAGAAATGTCGAGTAATGATTTAATTAGATCACTTCTAAACTCTTTAAACGACTTTTTTTCTTGGTGACATGTATTATATAAATACTTTGAATTCCACACGGCTATATCCAATAAATGGAAAATGACTTTTTTGTGCCACCGAATGGTTTTCCTCGGGCACGAATAGTAACTAATCATTTGATCAGCCCTGTCAATTCCAGACATATTGTCATTATAATGGCTGATCTCTGCAGGTTTCGTTTTTTTCTGACCAAATCTGTTAGTTGTTATGATTAATTTTGGTTGATAACCTGTTCTAATAGATAAAATGTCGCGTTTATCACGCCATTTTGAAACATACACATTACCATTCCTTTTCCATATATGTTGTCCGGATTTTAGTTTAGCGTGGGTTATATCTTTAGGATTGCCTTTTCTGTTTGCACGTAATGTACCCGTGCTGTGCGTCTTTCGCTTCAACAATATTTTCGATAGCTCTACACTGTTGTAGAAGTTATCCATGTATATGTGATGACCTTTATCTAAGAATGGTTCCAAAAGCCTAAGTACTAAAGAGTTTAGTTTTGAATATTTTCTAGCATCCTCTCTGCTCGTTTTTCCCTTATATATTTCTATATTTAAGATGAAGCCGTCGAAAGAACACAGTTCATAGAACTTAATGCCATACCTACTCTTTTTATTTTTGATATAGACTCGAAATTTTAGTCTTCCCCGGAAAAGTAAGAGTGACTCATCTAAAGACAATGCCTCAGGAGGAGAAAATATATCCTGGCTTGATTTTATTATTTCTTTTAGTAACCAGCTGATTTTGTAAAGAGGGTCATCATTCTTTTGTTTATCATCTGAGCAATTAAGACTTCTCAAAATCTGTTCAAATCTCCGTCCAGACATCGTAGCTGGAAATATTGGATGATAATATAACGGATCAAGGGAAAACAAATCTCGAATCGAACGAAATTTCAGCTGACCAGCCAAAAGACACAAACCAAAAAACTTTTTCAGTTCATTGGAAGATATTTGTTGGAACGTTCTAAACCGTTCACATCTAGATTTAGGCCTATTAGATAAGTTTAGCGATTCACCATAAGCGTTGGTTTTTTGAAGTATATAATCGGTTATCTTTTGAGTCCAAACCAATTCAAATATCTCTATTGCAGTTTTATTTTCGATATTCTTCTTTACTCCAACAGAAGTATGATCGAACATGAAATCTAACGTGTCTTGTAAGGTATCTTGCCATGAACATTCCCCCTCGCTTCCCCCTTCATCCGTAGGCAGATCAGAATCATCCGTACTTTCAGAGACTGGTTTCTCTGAAATACAATATCATAGCTTTATTCTCTGAATTATCATAAATAAGAATATATATACATCCAGCAAGCAATAGCCACAGTGTAAAATGTATGAGATCCATAATAAAAAAGTGAATCCACAGTAGACTAGTTCACTGGTAGATATAGAAATGTCACCACCCATTTTCTGATTCACAAGAACAGTACAATCGCACTTTGTTCTATGAAAATTTTCACGAAAAAAAAAAATACTATCAAAACAAATTGCTCAGCATAGTCGTCAAAAATCTATTGCTTACCTGATACGGGCGCTGGATCTGTTTTTCTGATTCGTTTTTTATGAATCTGTCGAGATGGACCAGCTGGAAATAGAGATGAAAGGTATCAATTATTTTTATTATTGTGAGTGTGTACAATTATATTACCTTCATTGGACTGATCGCTGGAATGCGAGTGACTTTGGGTATACTCTGGATCCGCTAACGAGTCGTCTGTACTGAACGGATCGTGCTCACTGTTCTCATCTGAATTGCCAACTTCATCTTCGCTAGGAATCTCTTCATACCACTGAAGCCATTGTTTTTCTAGTTTTTCATCCATCATTTGTATAAAACACATGCACGCCCCGACAATATCAGTTGTATACTGAACACGTGTGAGCTGTTAGCGTGCCAGACAGGCTTGTTCTTGAGACCCATAACTTCCCCCACCACAACTATTTAGCCTCACTTTTCTAAAGTAGTGTGTCCAGTGGGACACATTATACCTTAATATATGCAAAATTGACGTGGTATACCGCAAAACGTATTTAGAGCGCATTTAGCTTGTGACGGCCACTGCCGTCAGTGTCCATGTAGACGACATGAGGGTTGCGGCATATGCCGGCAGTGTCCTGTTATGCTCATACCAATAAAATGGTGTGTCCGCGAACGTGTTAATAACTTCAGCCCATCGGAATATTTTAGTGAATAGATTCACTGATACATTATTTAAACAATGTGCTTTAGTCGATTTTTTAGAATTATTGACCATCCCTACTAGAAGGCACTTACTAGCACTCCCACCATATTCTATTTCGAAAAATGGTGCATGAGCTATTTATTGGACACTAGCCCACACAAGCCCACACCAGCCTTTATGTTTCGCATGTATTCTTTAATACATCTAAAGTAATCTATTTATTACCACAACCTTGCTCATACCTTTTCATTACTACGTAATAATGAAAATGTTTACGTCGTACTTGTTACTTCTTATCTATTCTCCTACAATATGTCAGGGGCGTATCCAGACCACAGTCTTGGATGGGGGTAGCGGGGCATGAATTTGTGTGTGCTTTCACCATTTTTTGTAATACCTTCGTGAAAGATGTTGATGCAAGAGAAAAGGAAAATGTTAATAGTACTAAAATAAAAAAGAAGATATAAACAGCAAGCGAAACAGTGGAGTATCAGGTATTTTAGGGAGATGAAATGCAAATCAATTTAGTTTTACGGAATACTAATAATATGTAATACATATATCATCCGTGAACATTTTAATGGCACAACATACAAAATTAAACGATCATGAATACTCACCAGTCAGGTACCCTAATAGCCACAACACGTACTCTGTTTTTTTAATTAGTGTTTTAACTTTCTAGTCGGTGCAATTTTCAAAACAGGTAATTAATGAGTTAGGTAAATTTTTGTGACAATAAGCTACCACGTTGTATAGGACATTAGAGAGGTTTTGAGCCACTAAAAATTGGGACGACGCTATCCGTAAAACATTATTCAGAGCATGCAAAGTGTGTTTCGGATAACGACGTGTATCGTTGCGTTATTCGACAATTGACATTAACAATTATTGAACCTATTTGATTCTACCTTAACCTCACATTATGATCGATTTGGTTGGAAATGTCCAAGAAATATTACGTGCAACAAGTAAACACCACAAGCAGGAAATAGATCAAATCACAAGTAAAATAAAAAATAGGTTATGAAGGATCCCCAAAGCATGACAGTTCAGATTTCACTACCATGGTTCAGTCCCGTGATGATCACATGCTGTTGCCGGAGACACCTAACTTTGTAGCTTTCATTGGATAATACTATCAAATAAAATTGACGGAAGAAGACCTGATCCTTTTGTACAATGATAAACTACAAAATAAGTATTGTTGCTATCAAAATCATCACGGTTCTTTTCTCATTGCCGCATAGTGGTTTAGACCTGTCACTACCGCACGTAATCATATCGTACCAAAAACTTCCGTAGCTAACGTACTACTTTATCGATTATTCGCCGATTCGGTTATTTCGGGAGAATTGCGCATGCCACAAATAGCCGATAACGTGCAATAACGTCAAGGAAACGGACGTCCAAAAACTCTCTATTCAAAATATGGTCATGTAACAATTGAAATATATTAGATATGCATCACTGTAGTAATGCAAAACAAACCCTTTTGTAATTTAGTTACTGCAAAAAAGAATTTTATTTCAGTGCGACAATTGCTTAAATAAATAAGTCAAAGTTGAATCGAGTTTTTTTTTACGAAAATCTTGGGGGGGGGGGTAATTACCCCTGTTACCCCCCTCCTTGTATACGCCTGTGCAATATGTATACAATATCTCGTCCCTTGAGAGCAGAACTATACTATGTCCAAATTGTCGTATTTTGCGATTTAAACGCCTACGTAAACATTAAAGATCACCGAATTTACTGAAGAAGTATCCCAAATCCACACTGAAGGCGGGAGGGATAACGAATTCACAAAATTCAAACTAGTCTATCTTTTCTGTGTTGGAGACCAGTTGTGACGTGCCGTTTTGGAGATAGCATATATTGATAATGGACTTACACTAGTTCTGCTTTGGCATTTGGAGGTAGTACACTTCATCGGAGGACATAGGTTTATTCTGATCTGTAGTATATGAGTTAGTATACCACCAGTGGCGATGGACTTATTCCTAATATTATACTATGTCCACCATTTTCTGTAACATAAAGATTATCCCAAATCCAAATAATACACTTTATAACCAGTTATCTCATATAGCTATGTAAATTTTCTCAAACAACTGTTCAGTTTACAATATCTCAAAAACAAAAAAAGCCTCGCCTGTAAAATTTACATTTTGTGTATTGTGTATGCCTTTGGAGTTTTTTTTATTTCAGAATGCAGATTCGAGATCCACATGCATGAAAATCTGCGCAAAATGCAAAATTTTCGTCTACTTTAAGCACTGCAAAATTCGAAACAGAGGCATCATTCCTGATCAATGTCCCCAAATTAACTAACATACTAACTAGTCTTTGTCCTGGTTAAGAAACAAAAATTTTGCTCGATTAGCCTTTTTTTAACCAAGGCGTGTTTCGACTTTAGAACACCATAATTTTGGGATGGTAACTCACCACTAAGAGCTTTTATTTAACTTGCAATGCATGTATGCATGTTTGTACTCAATTTTGAAGCAGATATCTTCAACCGATTGAGCTAAAATTTTGTATATACTTTTAGTTTGAATGACAATATACGATAAGCTGTGTAGCATTATTCTAAAACCAATATAGCGGATCAACTAAGATGGCGGAATAGTTATTTTCAATTTTCAATTTCTATAATATGGATATCAAATGAAAGGACTTGAGCGTAACTCGAAAAATAATTTGACGTCATTCAAAATCCAATGGAATAGTTGTTTTTTAAGCACCTCTGCAATATGGCTATCAAATTAATGATACGGCTTGCCGACTATAATTAGAAAAATATTCTGACTCCAGTCTTTATCCAATATGGCGGACTTTTTTTATGCCTTCTTGTAGTATGGGTATTAGGTGAAAGAATTCGCTGAGACTAAAAATGCAGGTTAAAAAAAGATGGCATGCAGGGTAGTATTGTCGAACACTCTGTTGTTTACTTAGGCTTGAAGACCTTTGCTGCTGGTTAAACATACGTGGACTTAAGTGGGGTAAAATCATTATTAGAACGTCTCCTTAATGAAGCGCTAGGCTGTTCGACATTAACCGGCAAGCGACCTTGCAAACAATGATCCGCTGAATGAGATAAACAGACTCAATAATCTAGCCAGCGATTAGTAAAAAATAAAAAAAAATTAAAACCAAAAAAAATTTTAAAACAATTTTAAGTGCTCTAAAAAAATTAAATAGTCCCTTCAGAATTTCGGGTATCAACTTATGGGTTCATTATGCACAATATATACGATCATAAAAGCTTGCCGCTAGATTTACTTTTGTAAATAGACTAGTGCCTATTTATTTGAGTAACTTATCGTGATAAGTTTATTTTTTTATCCCAGTTTAATTAAATACTCATAGGTATTTACGCAAACCTCGCGACAAGCTTTTATGATCATATAATTTGTGTACGATGGGGCTATAAGTTGATAGTTCAAATTTCAAAGGAAAATTTTATGTTTCTCTTCAGAGCATTTAAGTAAAAGCTTTTTCCAAAATAAAAGGTTTTTGCTTTTAATTTATTTGTGAACATGCAGATCTGCGTGGGATGCTGACACAATGTCATTTGTTATAGCTAAGCTATTGTGGTGTTTGTGAAGATAGCTTGAAGCGGAAATACAATACAATAACGCTGGGCCACTTTTTGATTTAGAGGACATCAAAGCGTGGTCTGAACATACGATATCTTGCTAACGATTTTACAACCTCATCGTTACAAATTATAACACTATAGCATTGCTGGCAAGCTAAGGCGGTTATTTGCTGTCTTCAGAAATTAAAGTATTTACAGTTATTGACCTTCTATATCCCGCCTTGAGGAAAGTCGAGTTGAGCTCCTTCGACTGAATATTTTCGTTCCGGGAAAACGACGAAACGTGGTAGAATCTCTCGGACAGAAATAAAACGTTCGGTAGGAACATATTTTCGTGCTCTGAGACACGCGAATCCTTTATCCCTTCAGAAAAATTTGTACCGGCTAGACTAAACAATCCCTTATTGCAGACTGGATCGATGAGGGGGTGAAATTGGACAAATCGCCCCGGATACGACTCGGCAAATGGGAGTTTAAGCAATGTTACATCTTCACAGTGGCGTACAGGGGTCTCAAATGGACTTCCTTGTCCGATAATGGCTAGAGATCGTTAACTATTCGTTAAGGTAGCATTCGGCTCTCGGAAGCCGCGACCCGGCAGCAGCGATCCTGGTCGCGACATAGCGCCCTCTCTATGCATCATATGGAGAAATTTCCGACGCAAGCGACTGTCGCGCGGCCGGTGAGCGTGGCCAGCACGCGACTTGTGCAGCGCGACCAGGCTGCTCGAGGAGCACACATAGAAAAATCTGTCGTTCTGTCAAAGACTTACGCTTGGATTCAATGGGACGTTACACTCAGCATTCCTCAAATACAGCGATGTCTTATCCAATGGGAAGTGTATAATTGGTAATGAATTATATCGTATTGTCGATTCAACTACAAGATGTCATTGGATTCCAATGAATAATTCAATCGCAGCCTGTCGTTGAATCGTATCTGTTTTTGGTAATTGATTCCAAACTACTTTCTTTTCCTTGGACTAACCAGATTTTATTGCGAGGACAGCTGATTGATTCGTTTGGATGTTTAATTGTGTGATTTTGTATGAAGTTATAAGGAGCATGATATAAGAATTAGACATAAGCCTGCACCAGTTGTTGCATAATTACCTGAAATATAACTGTCTGACTAATCTAAATACCTACATTCAAATGTGGGTGTTAGCTCTTCTAAGTCCCAGCTTCTCAGTAGGTCACCCAATTAATAAATAACTGGACACATTTAAATCACACAATTGCTGATGCAATACGCAAAACCACGAGATGACACAACACGGCTAACACCGAAACAATACAACGGAACAACCTCGTCCATATTGGCGGGTTCGCGGCGATAGTAACTCTGAATCGGGACATCAGTCCCGCCGAATACTGATTATAGTTAAGCGAACGACAAGGGCCATTGAAACAAAATTAATTTTTATCAGATGAATTATCACGAACTGCTGTTGCAGTAATAATTTTTGTACATTGAACAGATTGTGTGCTTTGCTTAAATGAAACATAGGGTAAATTTCGAAAACAAAAGGATGTTTTGATTGCACTATATGTCAATTATATGTATTAGAAGGATTATACATATCGTTAGAACGAATATAAAGTTATTTTGAATTTATTGGCGTACCTTGTGATTACTTTGAATGTAAGGATTGAATTATTTCACATGGGTTTAAAACAACTGTAAATATATTTAAAGCGGTGGAAAAACATCCAAGTACTAACAATTAATTGAAAACGCAACAGTATTTTTTTCTGTACAGTGTGGGCGTCGCCTGAAAACAAAAATGGCATCCTTTTGCGATGAAGATGATGAGGTTTTGGTGGAAATGACTGCAAAAAATCCGAGATCGAGTGGCTACCTTTAGGCTCACTGTCCACTGCGTCGTGATTTGCTGGTTGCATTCCCCGGTGAATGATGCAGTAAACACATCTCAGTTAATATTTATGATCAGTCAAAGGCTTTAAAAACATGCTTAAAATCTGAAATTCAAACTACTAATCCCATTAAGAGACTTTTGAATTATTGCTGACAAAATTTAATAGTCTTGCATCCAGTTTTCCCAAGGTAATGAAAGCATGCCTTTTATTCTTGACTTTTCCGGTTACAACCGCAACTGTTGAAGGAAAATATGGTAAAATATTACTTAAGAACGCCTGTCAGACCTGTCACTATTGTCCATAGAGGCAGAAACTTTATAAAAACTAAAGACATCATCAACTATAAATGATTCAATGAATCAGTTTGCCGAAAAAAAGGCAAGGAGACTGTATATTTAATATGAATTGTTTGTAAAAATTTTGGAAAAAGTGACAGATAGACAATTATGCAGAATAAATATATATTTTACATTATGCAATTTTTTTCTTCTTCTGTGAAAAATATTTACCCTTCCTAAGGGCCTTCGAATTTATATAGGGGGCCCCGCCAAAGCACGCTAGGCTTTTGGTCTGCACATTGCTTCTTGATGCCAGAGATTTGTGGTCTTGAATAATTTTTTTATGATAAATGGAACGATCATTATATAACTTTCATAATAAAGCTATTTGTATTTTCTTTTTTTCGCAATAATACAAAAGTTATACCAAAATAGAAATTGATTTTTGAATCCAGTGCTGAAGACACTCCGACAGCAAAATGTTATATTTTCAACAAATTTCTACTTCGATGTCTATTACCATTATTATTTCTAGCTTCCCAGCTAATCGTGAGAAAATAGTTAGTCGTGCAACTAATGCATATTTATTGCAAGGTAGACGATGAATAAAGTTTGCAGCTCGAGATGAAGTCTATTATCAAAATAAATATCTTTTTGGCTGATTGAAATTAGATCACTAATTGCATTATTAAACCACCTAATGACTCAAATTTTTCGGTAGCGTCATCATAGCTCAATGGTTAAGCTTCAGACTTCCGATTCGAGCGACCTGGATTCGAGCCTAGGGCTTGACAACTTTATCTTAATTTTTTACAAAAAATATTATTAATATAGTTTTTGGACATGTTACACATGTTTTTTCTGCGATCGAAATAAATGTTTTTGACTCCAATTTTGTTAGACATTATATTTGCATTAATGCAAAAAGTAACCACAGGAGGCACAGTATGCACATAGGCACTAAAATTCAAAAAATCAGTCTATAAAAAGTTTGTTGCAGTTTCATAGAAAGATATTATACTTCTTTTCAAAATCGAACAAGAAGTCTTGTTAAAAGTTGTACACACTGTCCTTGAGCCAAAGCAAATCAACGAGAAATACTTGTAGGTATGAATGCATGTATAAAGATGACTATGTGAGATGCACAAAAATAAAATTGATTCATTTGAAGGACTAACAACTTTCCTTATTTTACTTCGCACACCAACATATGAGGGGAGTACTATGATCGCGAAAATTTTGAGATAATACACTTTTGGGGCATTTTATGATATATACATAACGAAGATCCACGCCAATGATTCATTTTCATCAGTGAATTAGTTCAAAGTTTTGTGTACCTCGGTTCTTTGATCGACAATTCGGGTAGCTGTGAAAATGAGATTCGAAGGCGTATTCAACAGGCACGTGTGGCCATTTCAAAGCTAACTAAAATATGGCGTGACCATAACATCACTAAGGGCCGGTTTCTCAATGTCCAGTTAAAACTGTCAGATAGGTAGCTGTCAGCGTTTCTATGGATACAACTGTCAGATAAGATTTACGTGAATTCGTAAGTTTAACCTTCAATTGTTTAAACAATTTATCTGACAGATAACCGTTAACTTCCAGATAAATATTTAAGTGGACACTGAGAAACCGGCCCTAAAGCTACCAAAATGGCGCTGGGTCAGTCTCTTGTGTTCTCCATATTTTTGTATACGTCGGAAACTTGGACTGTCGAAGAGGGAGATCAAGCTCGCATAGATGCTTTTGTAATGTGGACGTGGAGGAGAATGCTGAGAGTCCCTTATACCGCCCATCGAACTAACGTTTCCATACTGGATGAGCTCCGTAACCCAAAGAGACTCTCCTCCATTGTGTCGACGAGAATGCTTACATTCTTCGGTCATATACACAGAAGCGATAATATGGAGAAACTTGTAGTTCAGGGTCACGCCCCGAGTGGGCGGCGCCGTGGCCGTTCCCCTATACATGTTGGGTGGATGCGACGAAACAGTTGCTGGATATGAATATCAAGAGCGCCACTGAACTGACAGTAAATCTGGAAAGATGGCGAGCTACAGTTCTCAAAACTCTTGATAATATTCGTATCGGAAATACTCTAGCTCCGACTTAATGCTTTTCACGAGTTCACAACATGTATGTTAAGACATTGTGACTATGATGATGATGATGATGATGAATTTCATTAACCGCTGCATATGGATTATGATGAAGTTTGGGTAGCGATATGCTGTGAGGTAATATTGCTATAACTTTAGAAACTGGAAAATTTGTTGTAGGTACTCATAACAGACTGTCCACGGACCTGTGAAAAAAAGACGTAGCGGCATAATACACTTTTCTGTGAGCGAGCGGGCGATGATTTAGTTGCAAGGGATCTTAGACTATAGCTTCATGCCTCTCGAAAATAATAAACTGGTATCACCGTAATGGATAACAAGTCTGAGTCAATCAACTTCATTTTTGGGTTGTATTTATGTACGTTCAATATGCGAACTTTAAGATAAGTCACTTTTACTTATAAGAAAATAGAACAAGCTGTGAATGTGCATTTTGTGTTATTAGACCCTACCTTGGAAAAAAAATTACACCAGGCTCGTCATATACTGATATCTACTTGGATATACAGTTCTCTTGTAAGATGTTTCAACATGGATATTTTATAATGCAAATTTGTTTTGCTTTTTCTGTCAAATGGGTGAATGTCTTCTTCAGTAGTAAGCAAAAAATATTAAACTTGAATTATGAAACCCATTCAATATTGCTTTGTAAAGTGCAGCTATTTAATGTTATTTCGAAACCTCTAGAATCTGAGACTGTTACTGAATAATAACTGATACTCAAGCACTTTAGTTCCATAAGTTGGTGTAAGTTTCTGATTTACTGTTAGCTCTCTTTCGGTAAGTGTTCCGAATTTTTGTTTTACGAGCACTGTTATGCCAGTTCTACAAGTTCAGTACGAATCTAATGGTCTTTCAGGCCATTTATGGATTATAAAAATTTACGGCCGAGTTACGTGTTGTAAAGTTTGAAAAACGTATCTAGGAGGCTAGGTGCGAATGCTTAAATCCCTTCGAGTTGGATCGTTCATAGCATCCATTTTCAGAAGGTTTTATTCGTTATTGTATTTCTTTTGCTAGTAGCTATCACTGTTTGCTTATTTGAAAAAAAAGTTATACCTAACAAGCATTTAAAGTTGGAAACACCTATCATCATCATAGTCACAATGTCTTAACAGACATGTTGTGAACTCGAAAAATGCATTAAGTCGGAGCTAGAGGATTGCCGACACGAATATTATCAATAGTTTTGAGCACTGCTTGCCATCGTTCGCGTTTTACTCATATCCAGCAACTGTTTCGTCGTATCCACCCAGCGTGTAGGGGAACGGCGACAGCGCCGCCCACTCGGGGCGTGACCCTGAACTACAAGTTTCTCCATATTATCGCTTCTGTGAATATGTCCGAAGAATGTAAGCATTCTCGTCGACACAATGGAGGATAGTCTCTATGGATTGCCGAGCTGATCCAGTAAGGAAACATTAGTTCGATGGTCAGTATAAGGAACTCTCAGCATTCTCCTCCACGTCCACATTTCAAAAGCATCTATGCGAACTCGATTTACCTTTTTAACGGTCCAAGCTTCCGAGGCATACAAAAACATGGAAAACACAAGAGATTGAATCAGCGATATTTTGGTAGCTTTAGTGATGTTACGGTCACGCCATATTTTAGTAAGCTTTGTCATGGAAACACCTATAAGGTAGGCAGAAAGGGTTAAAGGTGGCCTACTTGCCTGGCTTCACCTCCTCATCGCTATTACTGAAAATACTTATTTTTTACTTCCAACCTGGATGCAGACGCTGAGAGGACAAGTCTGATTTAAATTAGGAGAAAATGTTTCGAATAAGAAACGCTTCTTTTCAAATGGTCTACTTGCAAAAAATAACTTCAAAGATCTGGATATACCGAAAGTAGGCATCAACCTCCTTATTTTAAATAGAATACCCTGTATATTATTACGTTTTTTAATTCATCATCGATTTTCAGGTCAAGTTTGTTAACCGTAGTTTATGTTTACAGTTCAGCAATTTTTAAAAAATTTGACGTTTTTAGTACTTTACAAAAAATGTTAATATCTCGAAAACTAAATGCATGTACTATCCATGTGGTATCTGGTCACAATGACTATAATGCAATCATGATCCCAAAGAAAATGTGTCCGAATCTTTGATATAACTTCAAAGATAACGAACATCCGGATATACCGAAAGTAGGCAACTTCATTATTTTAAATAGAACATCCTGTATGTTATTACGTTTTTGAATTCAACAGCGATTTTTAGGTTTAGTTTATTAACCACAGTTTATGTCTACGAGGCACACTTTGGTAGTTATTCAGCAATCTTCAGAACGTTTGACGTTTGTAATAAACTAAACATGACAAAATAGTGCGGTTTTCGGTTTTGAAACGAGCAAGAAACGTGCTTGTGTTTCAGTGAGATCATTGTTCCAAAAGCACGTATTGACTTACTGTACTTTTGAAACAATGATTTTACTGGAACACAAGTACAATTCTTGCTCGACTCACTAGCAAAAATCACATCTTTCTGTCGTGTTTAGTTCCCGAGATATTAATATATTTTAAAGTACTATAAAATTTGATGATAGGTTTAAATCAACCACATGATACTTCTGAGTAGACCAGATCTACAATATAATTGAAGCAATAAAATACCGGACCAATTTAACAATACTTAGGTTTAAATAGAGGATATTACAAAATACAGGATGTCAAGCTCAACGCCTCGGACTCCTGTGACCAAACGGTACCACTTTTCGAAAAATCGACTTTGCAATTGTGTGTAGGTCGAGTTGGACTACATTTTAAAAATAATGATTTTCATACAGGGTGTCTAATAAACGCGTGACACATCAAAGTTGTATTTTGTTAAATGGAATACCCTATATGTTATTGCATATTTAGATTTCCGGGTTAATTTTAGTGTGGCTTTATGTATCATACATTCATACATGGGACTTTAAGCGAACCGTTTAGGTGCAAATCACAATTTTGTGTATAGGTAGATGTCAGAAGAAAATTGAATATCACAGCTATTATAAATCTTAGAGGGCTATGACTTTGCCATGTTACTAAGCATGAAATGTGTCAGCTTAGGTTAGACGGTCGAGTTCGAATTATATTTGCACTTGGATAAATCTGTAGGTCAATTAAGGAAACTTCAATCAAAGGTAACTTCTTATACAATCAAATGTGCAATTTGAGGCTTTCTAATGATATGAGGTTGTGAATATCAATCTATGGTAGTTTTCATTAAATTTCGAGATTTCAATCAAATCAGTGTTTTTCAATTTCCCTACCTATAAACAAACTAGAGGTCATGAAATATAAACAAAATCGTATTCAGATGGAAAAAAACAACTAACTTAGCAAAAAGATCCAGAAGAACTAGAGTAAAAGAACAAGATTATAAAAAATCCCTACAACAAATCAAGTCTAACCAGATACAACGGCAGTAACATGTCTAAGGTCAAAGAGAAGCTGGGGTACGACAGAAGTGGATAATTTTTACAGCCTGCTAGCGACTGCAATGTACTAGAAATTAAAAATTTCCAAAATCACTAAACACTTTGAAATGAAAGCAAAACTTTCAGCGATCGTTGCCGTCAGTCTAATATCTTCAGAACGCAATTTCACATTTAGTGGTATAAAACAGCAGTCATTTCCGTCAAAGTCAAAAGTAATGATACCTCTCACTGTCGTCTTTTAGATTTTTCAGTATTTATTAGCAAAATTGCAAAAAAGGAATACTGAAAAATCATATTTTAATTTTCTGCCAGATAAATCATATTTAATAATTTGAGCAGATTTTTAATTCATTTGGGGCGATCTTTCTTATGAGTATTGAAGAATTCGCAGAACTCCAGTCAGAGGTACCGGTTACTATTTTTTTAAATCGTTAAATGTGAAATTTTATTCTGAAGCTATTAAAGTGCCAGCAACATGACGTGGTAGATTTCCTTCCATTTCAAAATTCATAATGGTTTTGTGAATTGTCAATCTTTAGAATATTGTAGTAGCCGATATGCTGTAAAAATACCCATTTCTGTCGTATTTCAGCTGCTTTTTGACCTTAGATGTTTATGTCTGTTATTTCTGGTTAGAATCGATTTGTTGTAAGTCATTTTTATAATTTTGTCGCTTTGCTCTAGTTCGTCCGTAACTATCTGCTAAGTTAGTTGTTTTGTTCCATTTGAACAGTTGTTTGTTTATATTTCATGGCCTGCTAAGTTGCTTATAGGTAGGAAAATTGAAAAACACCGGTTTTATTGAAAATTTGAAAATTAATCAAAACTACCAGAGATTGATATTTACAACCGCGTATCATTAGAAAGCTTCTCAAATTGCACATTTGATCGCATAGAAAAAGTTAAGCACTCCCATTTGAAAAAATCAAGTTACCTTTGATTGAAGTTTCCTTAATTGATCTACCGATTTCTCGAAGTACAAATGTAATTCGAACTCGACCGTCTAACATAAGCTGACAGATTTTATGCTTAGTAACACGGCAAGGTCACAGCCCTCTATGATTTATGATAGCTGCGATATTCAATTTTTTTCTGACATCTACTTAAACCAAAAATTGTGATTTGCACCTAAACGGTTCGCTTAAAGTCCCATGTGTGATACATAAGGTCACTAGAATTCACCAGAGAATCTAAATATGCAATAATATATAGGGTATTCCATTTAAAAATGTCACGCTTTTATTGAACACCCTGTATAAAAGCCATTATTTTTAAAGTGTAGTCCAGCTCGACCTACATACACTAGCAAAGTCGATCTTTCGAAAAGTGGTATCGAAAAAATCAAGTTACCTTTGATTGAAGTTTCCTTAATTGATCTACCGATTTCTCGAAGTACAAATGTAATTCGAACTCGTCCGTCTCAAGCTGACAGATTTTATGCTTAGTAACACGGCGAAGTCACAGCCCTCTATGATTTATGATAGCTGCGACATTCAATTTTTTTTGTGACATCTACTTATACCAAAAATTGTGATTTGCACCTAAACGGTTCGCTTGAAGTCCCATGTGTGATACATAGAGTCACACTAGAATTCACCAGAGAATCTAAAAATGCAATAATATGTAGGGTATTCCATTTAAAAAAACATAACTTTGATATGTCACGCTTTTATTAAACACCCTGTATAAAAGCCATTATTTTTAAAATGTAGTCCAGCTCGACCTACATACACTAGCAAAGTCGATCTTTCGAAAAGTGGTATCGTTTAGTCGCAAGAGTCCGAGGCGTTGTGCTTGACTCACCCGGTACTTCACTTAGCATTAATATAATTTTCCTATCATGACTTTGAGTATAACTCTTTGGTATGACGCTTTGGAAACAAACAGCTTATAATTGATTTAAATGTTCTTATCATAACATCGAGCATAACGTGTTCGTACGATATGTCGGATATAAACATCCTAGCACCAACTTTATAATAAACATTTAACTATATATCAGTATAAGCCCTCCACCCTCCCCACCATAGGTACATCGTAGAACTATACGAGATGTGACGATTCGATTTTCAACTATCTCAGTATGTGAACAACATCGCGACAGATGACGAGACTTTGATGTACTATTTCGATGTGCCGCCCGAGGCTCAAAACAAAGTTTGTTATGAGTTGTGGAACGTATCGCTTTGGATACACAGAAGACAGTCTCAGCTAAGCTATATACAGAACAGTGCCTGCCTAAAGTCATTAGATATAATTATATGATAAGCCTGCCACCAAGGTCAAAAATAGACAGCATTTTCTTTCATCCCGGTAATGCACCAGCTCACCGCGCCAAAGCCTGTGCTGAATATTTGACCATGTGTGTAGATTCAAAGCCGTTCAGGTCACTTGACCTCCGCACCTTACGTACCTTGAGGTTTTTAATATGGGCATCTGTAGAAGACAACGTATCTCGATTCCCTAGGCAACATTTAAGGGCATCCTCGGTGTACAACTAATTAGTCTGGACTGTATAAAGCTCGACGGCATGCTTTTTATAGCTGAAACTCCTCGAAAGATAATCCGGTGCAAGTTTGAATAAACAGTGTCGCGAAGAGACAACTTAAATTTAAAAAGTTTGGAAAGTGAAAAAGAGTGTCTTTTCTTTAGTTTTCGACTTCTCTAACATCGCCGATGATGGAAAAAGTTAGCGAGAAATTTAATCAGAATCATCCGCATTCTCACTTTTCACAAAATGGGGACAAATCGTAGCGATTGGTGCCTACCCTTAGCTTTGAGACTGTATATGAAATGTATTGATGATGAGAAATTTCAAGCATTGGCGTCTTACCCCCATAGAGCTGGCGAGTCATTCATAGATCACTGATTTGTTGTTTTCACACATGTCTGTGTTGCCAAACAGGAACATTAATTCATAAATTAGCATTATGGCCGACCCCAGCCCCCGATTCCTGTGACGCGTGTTGAAGGTCAACAAATAGATTACAAATGACATAGACGTATCATGAAGTACGCAAATTAGGGTTAAAACTTTTGCGGAGAATATGGCAGCCTAAATCACATGATATTCAACTGCAATGCAAAACCTCAACGGCATTGGCATATATTTGTACAGTTCACGCATGCACTAGGGCCAAAATGAAAATATAGAAACAAATGCGACATAAAGGGCTAAAACAGGACAATGAGAGGTAACAGCATGACAGGCGCAAGAGAAAAAATTAGCAGTTCAGGTTGGGGATTAAGAACAGCAATTTGGGCAAGTGTCAGAACAGACACGAGCCCAGTACAATAAAGGAAGGCCCCTAAAGATTCTAACATAGTCAGCGGAATACGTGTCAAGTTTAAAACAATCCGTTTAGTGAGTGGTCTGTACAGTGACGCTGTACTGTGTTTGTTGAATACACAAAAATCTGTCTTTAAATAGAATATGAACACACACTCAGAACCTCCAGTGTAAGTACTTATTTAGCCTACAAAAAAATAAATTAAAATATTGCTCATTCAGATAGTAACCAAATTTTGTTGACTGTTTACTGAAAAAAAAGATAAGCTCCTTGAAAATTTAAGGCAAAGCTGTCAGCTGTTGACGCTAACGTCCCTCAAATCGTGTTTGGGTATAGGTGAAAGTATAGCCTGAGAATGTACAATAAACAACAAGGTTTGCGGTAGCTATGGCCTAAACATATCGTCGTTATTCTCTCAAAAATACTCAATTTGTATTTATTTCCAGATACTGCGATTATCTCGCTTATTTTGCAGTTTTTGGACAAAAGTTGTTTGAAAAAGTAGTTTATTTTAAAGACTTCTATACACAGTTTAAAAAGTAAAAAAAATATCAACTTAGGACTCACCCTGTATGTAAACACAGACATCCTAACGGCTCTAATGGCAAGCAACCACTATACTTCAAAAATAGTGTGGGACTGCCATAAATCCCTAAACATACTAGCGAAGACCAACAAGGTAACAGTATCTTGAGTGCCCAGTCACATGGGACTCATAGGAGTGGGTGGAAAATGTGCCAAGGAAGGAGCAGAGCTCCCTCTCATCGGGCCCCAACCAGTGTGTGGTATATCATACAACATGGTACAGACAGCTGTCACCAGATGCGTGTCAAATGAGCACCAGGAGCGCTGGGACAGAGTGGTGAGGAATATTCAGTCTAAGAGGATGCAGAGTGAACCCTCGTATTGTAATATCGCACACGTTCTCAGATTGAACAGAAAGGAACTACGAAAGGCGGTTGGATTTATAACTGGCCATTGGACATTCAGTGCACACATGCAAAAGCTGGGGATTGAAGTGGCAAACCCATTCTTCAGGAAGTGCGGTGAAGCAGAGGAAACAGCAGGACTCCTATATGAATGTAGGCTAGGAGGGAAGAAAGAGAGCATAGTCCAATGCATCTCAAGGTTCACAAAGAACTTGGATGGGACTCTGTTTGATCCCTTAAACTGGGGGTGCACAATAAGCTTTAAGGATGAGCGGCAATTATAAGGCAACTGAACCCTAACCCCCTCACTACAAAAAAGTCTTGCCTGTCGTTTTGCCGATTTTTTCTTACGAGGGGTAACATATCGGTTTGATTTCCACGCTAGATTTGCTCTGTATATTTTTTGTTTGGTGATGTACCCTGCATCTTTGAATTTTTGGCGACACCAGTGAGGTTCTTTGTGAATAATCTTAGGTTTGTCTCCTATGAGAAACGCAGCACACAAACATTCTTATATCAAAAATCTATGACGAAACGTGCAGTATCAATTTTAAGTGTAAATGTTATATTGCACCGTACAAAAAGGCAATGGTGTTGTGCACTGTATTGCATGAGCTGTTGTGCGCGATGGTGCATACGCTATCACATGAAAAAAAGCATCGTCTAAAGCCAGCATAAAAGGAGAACAAATAATAGAAGCTTATGAATCTGTGCTTTGCAGAAGCTTCGTTACGGCAAGCTTCAAGCGTTACTAAAATTGATTTTACGTCCGATAAAGTTTTATTTAGCTCCATGGGGTGAAATTTCCGAAATTGAATTTTACGTCTGTTCTCTATACGGCTGCGGTTATATCCCAGTTACCACAGTATGTAACTTTATTGCGTTCAAGGAAACCGGGAACATATTTATTGCTGAATTGGGTGTGAAGCTGTATCTCGGGTGAACTGTGCGGGCTGAACCAGTCAGATGGTGTATGTAGGTGGTTGGTTGAATAAGCAAGACGCATATACAGGATGTCCAAATTTCGTGCCGGCAGTATGGGTATCCCGGAAACTGTAAAAGGTACGAAGATGGTGTAACGAGAAAAACTTTAGTAGTAGTGATAGCCTTTAGCCCTTATTGCCAACCCCACTGAACCAACACTGAAAACACTAAAATCCTATATCCTAGAAAGCCCTTTGTTCAACCTACCAGACCTCTTGACGAAAGTCAGTATCTTCAACCATCTCGCTGAATATACTGACTCCTCTCCGGACTCCTTCGAGCCAAATATCTGAACTCTAAGGTTGCGATCTTTTTCTTTTTAGGATGCCATCTTCTTACGAAGGTTGGCGACAATCATGACAATTTTCACTTTATTAACTGCGGCTCTGAATAATTGTATTGTGGAGCAGCTATACCACTCCCTCAAGTTACGAAGCCACGAGGTGCGTCTTCTTCCTACATTGCGTTTGCCATCCATTTTTGCCTTGCATGATGACATGGAGAATTTGATATCTTTCACCTCTCATTATATGGCCCAGGTATTGTAATTTTCTTATTTTAATTTCTGTGACCAGTTCTTTCGTCTTGGAGAGCTGTCTTAAAACTTCCTCATTGGTAACATGATCTATGTACGATACTCTCAATATTCGCATATAAAGCCACATTTCAAAAGCTTCTATTCGTTTTATCATGGTTTCTGTTAGTGTGGCTGCCTCTATACCATATAACATAGCATCTCAGCATACGAATCATGAGTTCCTTGCTTAGAGACTTATCACAGAAAAACTGTTTCATTTGTATGAAGGCATTCCGGGCGATTTCTATCTTTGTTTTTATTTCTACATATGAGTCATTATTACAGTTGATAATTATTCCGAGATATTTCTCTATTACTTGGTTAGATACCCTCAAGTCAGGATGAATATCATTTTTCTTGGTAAAAACTAGTTTGCGATACATAGCACAATTTGCCCAGGAAGTGGTACGCTGTCTCGTTCTCTTCCCAGTATCTGGAAGAGATGTGGGTTCCCCGCCATTTTCATGAGCGTCATGTCCATTCAGCCGGCAATGGCCAGTGAGAACCCCCACCAGAAAGTTGAGCGTCTCTTTGCCTTTATTCAGAACCACAGCGTCGTCAGTATAATCCCCACTCCTTAGAGCGTGATCCGTCAGTGAAGCACACCAGACTGTGGAGCGAAAATTGGACTTTTCCAGTCATCCAATTTTCCATTTCCTTCTCCACTTTCTGCCACCAGACCGAGCAGCCATACTGGATCTCGGCCACCAGACCGAGCAGCCATACTATATCCTGATTCTGACTATTCTCGTGTACAGCTAGTTTAGGACCTTAATCTTAAGACTCCAGGTACTACCAACTACCCAACGCAACTGCCACACGGTAGCTATAGACTTCTTATACACATAGTAGAAGAGCTTTAGGTAATAGTATTTGTAGTTTGTGGCCACTTGTGAAATGATTTTGTTACCTCTAGTTTTTGAGATATTTTTGAAAAATGATGCGTTTTCTTGGATTGGCTGTAATTTTTTTATTTCCCAACATTTATCAAATCTGCGAGATATATCTCATTACCAGAAAAGAAGTTCGTCAGAGGTGTGTATTACCTCTGATGTTATGTAACAGTTACTCTGAGTTTGTAATGAGACAGTTATTAGATAACTGCAACGGCGGTATAACTATTGGCGGAAGCAAAATATCCAACTTAAGTTTTGCCGACGATAGAACCATTATTACTGCTTCTCAGGAAGAACTAGTAGCTCTATTAAACATTTTAGAACAAACTGGTGCAGCATATGGTCTTGGTATTAACTACGATAAGACCAAGGTTATGATCTTAGATAGAGAGAATGATGATCATCGAGAAATAAAGTCAATAGGCCCTTGTGAAGTAGTTCAAAGTTTTGTGTACCTCGGTTCTTTGATCGACAATTCGGGTAGCTGTGGAAATGAGATTCGACGGCACATTCAACAGGCACGTGTGGGCATGACGAAGCTTACTAAAATATGGCGTGACTATAACATCACTAAAGCTACAAAAATGTTCCTGGTTGAGACTCTTGTGTTCTCCATATTTTTGTGTGCCTGTTAAAAAGGCAAATCGTGCTCGCATAGCGCATAGATGCTTTTGAAATGTGGACGTTGAGGAGAATGCTGAGAGTTCCTTATACTGCCCAACGAACTTACGTTTCCATACTGGATGAGCTCGGTAATGCAAAGAGACTATCCTCCACTGTGTCGACGAGAATGCTTACATTCTTCGGACATATACACAGAAGCGATTATATGGAGGAACTTGTAGTTCAGGGTCGTGCCCCGAGTGGGCGGCACTGTGGCCGTTCCCCTACACTCTAGATGGATACGACAGAACAGTTGCTGGATATGAGTGCCAAGAGCGCCACTGAACTGACAGTAAATCGCGAACGATGGCGAGCTACAGTTCTCAAAACTTTTGATAATATTCGTATCGGCAATACTCTAGCTTCGACTTAATGCATTTTGCGAGTGTCTATTAAGACATTTTGTAACCATGATGATGATCACAATATCGTTTAAGTACGGGAAGGTTAGCCAAAACGGGATTGTCTGGTAAAACGGTCAGTCTGTCAATTGTTGGTTATAATCGATGTGAATAAAGTATGTTAAAATATTATAGTATTCTAATTCATTGTTAATTTATGGTGAATTACAAGCGATAATTTCAAAAAGGAAGGTCGTTATTGATATTTAGTTTTGTGGAAAGTTAGTCACGCAATTTTTATTTATACAAACAAGTTAAATAAAGCTGAGTATTTTATACGCTTTTGCAAATAATTAACTATGTGCAGTGAATAGAATGAGGAAGATTGCGATAGACCATTGAAGAGATTTTTAGGGTTCGAAACAATAATGAACTGCATATGTGACGAACGACGGTAGGGTTATGTGCCAGGGCTGGCGACTTTGAGCTCACAAAGTATGCGTTTAGGTTGAAAACGGTGGATGAACCATGCACTTGTGATTTTTGTCCATATTTAAATGTTTTTCGATAAATATATTTTAGTACTTTGTATTGATATGCAAATACTTTCCCATTTTGTTCGACCACGTGGGCAAGACAAGATACTTTAGGCCATGTCCTACGTGAGCGAATCGGATGCGAATGCGAAGCGACGCGAAGAAGCGCGAACATAACAAACGGTCAGTATCTTGTGATAGTGGCCTACGTGACCAAAAGCATGCGATTGCGGTGTGATGCGAAGCGAAGGCGAACAGTTGGATTGATATTTTCGCGCGAAGTGTATGCTGTATCGTTGGTGATAATGTAAAATCCAAGTGCCGAGCGAACAGCTAAATGCGCACATAGGACAAAACAGCCGCGTCGCATCGCTTCGCCTTGGTTCGCGTTGGTTCGCTCCCAAACCGCGTTCGCTTTGAGTCGTCCACGTAGGACAAAGGGTCACATTTGCTTACAAATATTCTTTTTTTTATTTTGTCCTCAAACTATTCAGAAACAGCTGTATTTAAACTTGTAAAGAAATAAACAAAGTAACAGTTAAACAAAGAGTAGGTGTCAGTAGCATGGCTAGAGAATTTTGGGTCAAATAACGTTAGCTATCCCGTATTAACCAACTATCCTCTACTACTTAATGCTTGTTTGAAAAAGGTGGTGTACACCGAAAAATGTCACAGTGTCGAAAAATAAAGTGGTGATCAATTTTACGTCTAATTTAATTTTTAATAAACTGCTAGCTGATGGCCTGTATCCAAACTATAAGACCCTGTACAAACTAAGCAGCAAGCACGCTAGCACAAATCCATAATTAAATGTAATGTTTCGATACAAATTACGTTTTCTGGATTCTACTTTGGCACACTCCAAATTGGAGAGCAAAGTTACTAGCGCGAGTGGTATAATCAAATTTCATTTATTTAATTACACTCCTATTCACGTTACATCTGAAGTTTAATGGATGTACGATAAAAAACTGGTTAGTGGAAAGCCGTATACAGCTTATAAAAAGTTAACTATGTTTGCTCTTTAAGTTTGCGCTTTGATTCGGTCTGGAGCGGTGCAGCTGGCTGTTTTTGCTAGCGTGTAGCTCTAATGCTCCTGAAAGCCTTTTCATTACTCGTTTGGAGCTCATTACAGTTTCCGCCCATGTAGGGAATTTTCCATTGGGAAATCGCAACTAAAAAACACTCTCCGAAATTATAGAATCTACCTTTTCTCTACAAAGAACTCTCCAATAGACATATGGGAAAAGGATTCCAGTAAAATTAGATGATTCTGATGTTAATCAAACCCCGGTTATAAAGAGAATGACATTTATAAGGGAAAGATATAGCATACACAAGCAGGATGATATTTATAGGAGAAAGATATAGGAATCGGCTTATACAGGGTGTTTAGAGGGTTGGAACTTTTCTTCATAGGCATATAGTACGCGTCAAAAAGAGTATGTTTTCCCAGAAACATATGAACGAAATGTTTAGGGATATCATAATGAAATACTTATTTCTAATTCCATTCCTGTGCGATTAGACCAAAACAGGGACAAAAAACGCTACTACGGAGCACAGATGCTATAAGTAGCAGCGCACGTTTGAGGTTTCTTGAATTGTTGACCTGCTAAACCAAGCCTCAAGAACTACAAAAATGGTGCACTGTTATAACTACAACGAACTAGTAGAGATGATTTTAGTGTACGGTGAGTGTGGTCAAAATACCTTCGTGAGTGTATGCCGATCATTTCCCTGGCCGTATTCACCCTGAATCCCGTCGATTTGTCTATCTCGTGCAAAGAGCATATCACGGTGGACCTAGAAAACCTCGAATAGTCCAAATTGAAGAAGAAATGCTTGTGATTTTCAAACCCGCGGACTTGGAACCGTATCTATAAGACTCACGCGCCTAGAACTTCGGAGCGCACGAATAGTAAGTATTTTCTTACTAATTCTTTTTACTCTCCTGCTGTTGATTCTCCGTACATCAGAATTGTCATCTCAAATGCAGTTGCCTGTGAAACGGAAAGTCTCGACTTTGAAAAAACCCTGTATAATGTTGTAGTCGTAGGTTGTGACACAGTGTGGCTGGACAAGCTTCAAAGAAAAACTCTCCAAAATTATAGAACTAACCTTTTTGTGTACGAAGAGCTCTGCAATAAGTTTGCCTCAAAAAGCTTTCATTCAAACTGGTATGATTCTATCAATCAAGTTTTTGGAGCTATATTGCAAAATGGAATTAAGTATCTATACTACACCAAGAGGATAAAAGATGAAGGAACGTTCCTAAACACAACATAGACGACCATATTTCTAATTCGGGAGTGGACTGTGATTCAGTATGGTTGGATAAGCTTCAAGCAAAAAATAAATACTGTTATTACTATTCTGCTTCCCAAAATTTCTCTCGCATGGTTGCGGCAGTAACAAGTATTGTCGGGCTGAGCCAAGTCAGTACCTGAACCATTGTGGCTCTGATTTTATATAGGACGGAGTATACAGTACTACAGGTCTTCAGGATTACTGACTTTTGGAGTATTTCGGGTAACTTTTTATCCAGGTGTTAATTGTTGCATAAATATGTAGTGTAACGCCTGTTTCGTCTGTGCCAAGTCAATGCCTGAACTATTATTGTTCTTAATACAATGCTTAAAAGTCTTTAGGGTTACAGCTTTTTAGATTATTTTGCGCTACTTTTCGTCCAGGCACAACTGTTGCAGGTGTGGTGTGAATATGTTTGGTGTAAGGCCTGAGGCCGACATAGTGAAGGCGACAATAATAACTTTGTTTTGTTTCCAGTTATTTTATTAGGTCTGCGTATTTGCGCAGCGTTGGTATTTTGAATATCCTTATGACTTGGATTAGCAATATTCATATTAAATAGTTAACTTGGTCTACCTTTGACTGAAAAGCTGTATATCTGATTTATTGTCTAGGAAACTTTTTTCTGCATGCAGTTCAACGCCCCCAGTACGCTTTGTATTAAATTTTTTCGAGTACTGATGTCGGTGTGTAGTTATAATATGGATCTGTGTTGATTAGTAGTTTATTTGTTGTGACTACGACTGGTGGATGACTTTGGTTGCAATGTCAAGTCTGGCTGTATACTCGGTTCCAGCGAAAGTTTTGCATGCTCTTGTTATGTGTTTTTCTATGGTTTCATCCTGCTGATGACATTTTCTGCAAGTATCTATAATTATTATGTAATAATTAATTATGTAATTTTTGTAACTTCATATCGCAGTTACTCTAACCTGGATAGCAAGCAATAGCTGGTCATCCTGCAGCCAGGTGTATGACCGTTTTTCATTAACGTGGTCTTATGTAACACAAACATATATATGTTTTCCATGGAGCGCTTCCTGTGACCAGTAGGCTATTTTTTCTTGCTATGATTATATGTGATTTTTTGAGTCTGCATAGTCTGGACGAGGGAGGATGAGTGGTGTATATGTTACGCCGAATTGGCGTGATTGCCGATTTCACGTATTCGGCAATTTTTTGTTTTTATATAAAAGTATAATGCTTAGAAAAAGTACATATTTTTTACTTTTTAATAAATTTCTGAAACCTATAGGCTTTTATCTCTTATTAAATAGTTTTTTTATTACTCGGTCTTCTGGAAGGAACAAACAGTTCTTTAAAGAACACGTTTGTAACTTGGTATGGGATTTCAACCGATTGCTGAGGCTTAAAGCTAAGCTTCTGCTATAACTTTTGCTTATTCCTTGAAATAGGCAAAATAGAAACGGAATTGCCCATTACATGCAATGTGCAAGACTGCTGCCTATTTTATGAATTCGGCAAAAAATTGCTGAATACATGAAATCGGCAATTAGGCAGATTCGGCGTAACACATAGATTTTGTCTGCTTTTACTATTGCATATCATGTAAGTTTGTTTGATTTGGAAAAAATCTCTATGCGTTTCTATTTGTCTTGGGTGAAGTGACTGTATGTCATAATTCCTCTGCCCCTTTATTAACCATTTCCCTGCATTCCTTGGGATGTCACCTTTTACGTTTCGTAAGTTATTATTATCATTAAATCTGTTTTGTTTCTGGTATTACCGTCATTAATCATGTGGCGAAAGTATAACTTACATTATAACTACGCTGAAATATTATAGATAGTGACTCTATGACACTGGGGAAAGCTAGGTGGATCAGATACATTTAAATTACGATACCCCTAAAGCATTGTATTGGTAACGCTACTGTTGGAGTATCACTGTAGAATGGCGATTAGAATGCTGCCGGCTGAAGGAAACGTCTACCAAGCAGAATCACTCTGCGACGGATGCTACAAACGACGGGGAACGCTTCTGTACCATCCCAGATTGCAAACATTACTGTGCAGCTTAACTTCTTTAAAAGAAAGTTTGGCAAAGGCAATTATCTTTTTCATGATGTAATTTCTGCTACGATTTCCCTGTCAAGCTTTTCGTATGTCTGGGAAATACTACCGGGTAGGTTTATATCCCAGTTTAACTATGCTTCTCTAACAACGGGCAATTTTTGATCAAAACCGTTATCACACATTTGACCGTCTGTCAGACGAGGCGATACTAAAATACTGCCATAAATGGAATACCGCTTCATGCACAACGCTGCCACTTCATCTAATCTAAGTATGACTGGATGGCATACAGTCAACATAACAACACCGACGTTTGTTCAGAATGGCATTAGTTATCGAGAGATCGTCACTGCGAGTCGATTCAGTCGATTCAATAATTTGCATTTTTCTCGAAAACGGTTAGCCCTATCGAGATGTACCAAGAGACCGTTTTACGTAGAAATCTCTGAAATATCACATTCTAAAATCAAAATGTCAAAAAAATTACCATTTAAAAAATGGGGTTATTTTTACCCCTAACTCCTCCCTTCTGATACGCCTCTGATTGAAATTATGAAATTCTGAATTCAGAATCAGATTCAGCGTCAAAAGTTTACCCATCGTACCTAATTTCGTAATTTTGTTATGAATGGTTTCGAGAATATCGAGGGAAAACCGTCTTCAGGGTGCCCCATGCAAAGGAGCGTAGCTCCCTTAGGAAGCATTTCCGGACCCATGTTCATATGACGTTTTCTTTCTATTTTTCGGAGTACTATTCGTGGTTAAAGTTTGTTAACGTACTTAATTAACACCCTATATACAGGGTGAGTTTTTAGTACCGGCTCGGTCGATAACTCCACTACTGTAGAAGATAGCGAAAAAAGTTATATATAAAAGTTATAGACACGGATATGCTCCTTGCTCAGAAAATATTTAGATTTATACAGGGTGATCCATAACTACGTGGTGATGCAAACATGCATTTTTTTAAATGAGACACCCTATATGTTATTCCATATTCAGATTCTACTAATGATTTCCGTTCTTCCAGTATAGGCCATTGTTACATTATACAGGGTGTTTCAAAAGTTATGACCATTTTTATATCCAAATCGCGGACAAATGAACGTACTGTATATCAAAAAGTATTGAATCAAAAATTATTTTTTTTACATGAGAAGATTAAAAATATCCTCTAGTCTTAAAATCGGCTCTAAAAAAAGCCCGAAACGCATATTCGTATACAGGGTGATGTAGAATGCAAAATCCAAATTTTCTCTTTTTTTTCAAATGTAACCCTCAATATTTTATTATTCCAAAGAATTGCTTTTCATATGCTCTTTCATCTTTGTATAGCACTTGTTGTACCTACGTCCATCAGTTTCCGAGATATTTCGATTTTTCGGTAAATTTGAAATATAGCTTCCTTTTGTGTACTGAAATTTATTTATTTTGAGAAAGTACTATCTGATTTGCTTTTTATTTAACAAACAACTAAATTATAAGGTCTTGATAGTATTTGATGGAGTCAAAACCCTAAATCATCGAGATAATAAAGTCAAGTATGCTGAGGAAACAATTTTCTAGGCGTCATGCATAATTATCAAGTAGTTTTATCAAGTAGGCTTTTAAAAATTGACAGTTTTCATAACCTACTCAATAATTCCGTACCGTGTGAAAAACCAGCTTTGAAAATTAATTTTTCTATTGAGGGTATTTAGGAGAATCTTTGAGAAATTGTCTACTTGCCTCTAGAATATATCAACTACAAATAGCAGTATCCAGAACGGAGGCACTCTAAAACTAATGCGTTTGAAAGATTGAAGAATCGTTTTATTTGGACTGTGTCGTTTCATATTTCATAGCCTACCTGATACATCTGCTTGATAATTATGCGTGACGTCTATAAAATTGTTTCCTCAGCACACTTGACCTATATTATCTCGTTAGTTCAGTGTTTTGACCTGATTAAGTATTATTATCGCCTTATATTTTAGTTGTTTGTTAAGCAAAAACAAAATTTGGTAGTATTTTCTCAAAATAAATAAATTTTATTAAACAATTAGAAGGTATATTTAAAATTTGTAGAAAAATCGAAATATCTCAGAAACTAATGAATGCAGCCATAATAAGTGCTACACAAAGATAAAAGAGCATATTAAAAGCAATTCTTTGGGATAATAAAATATGGGGGGTTGCATCTGAAAAAAAAAGAGAAAATTTGGATTTTGCATTCTACATCACCCTGTATACGGATATGCGTCGCGGGCTTTTTTTATAGCGCATTTCAAAACTAGAGGATATTTCTAATCGTCTCATGTAAAAAAAATAATTTTTGATTAATTACTTTTTGATATACAGTACGTTCATTTGACCGTGATTTGGATACAAAAATGGTCATAACTTTTGAAATACCCTGTATAATGTAACAATATGCTATATTGGAATAACGGAAATCATTAGTAGAATTTGAATATAAAATAATATATAGGGTGTCTCATTTAAAAAAATGCATGTTTGCATCACCACGTAGTTATGGATCACCCTGTATAAATCAAAATATTTTCTGAGCAAGGAGCGTATCCGTGGCTACAATTTTTATATACAATTTTTTTCGCTATCTTCTACAGTAGTTGAGTTATTGACCGAGCCGGTACTAAAAACTCACCCTGTATGTTGATATACATAATTATACGATAATCATAGGATAATTTCAGTTGGATTGTTTGGTATGCTGTGGACATATTTTGCAGTTCAGTAGGTCTGAGGTGACCCTTCACCCGCAGAATATGTCATACTGGGCGTTTCGATTTTGACATTCGCAACGGAGAAGCCGCATTAGGTACTCGCTTGGAGTAAGACATCAGCGCGCTCTACCGAAACTGCTTTCTTACTGCGCCTGGCTGTGAACGTGGTAGGAGTAAAGGATGTACAAGGGATTAGATGTCTCTTTTTAACTGACGGCTTTTCCGTATGTAGCCTCTCTGTCAGTAGTTAGATATACAAAGATTTCCTCAATGTTATGCAGGCAGATATCGCAGTCCCTAGTCCTCTTCCATAAAACACAAACAACGATTCACCAGAGCAAACTAGACAAGACAATTATCTGAAACTACTCGCTATTATCTTTAATTGTTATCGTCTAATGTAAACATCACATCCTCGTAGAGCTGAAGTTAGCATCATCGTCTAAGCCATTACATTACAAAGTTGAGATATAAGGAGGAAAGAACATAAACAGATTCGGCTCTAGCTGCATAGTATATAATTTATAAAATTAAAGTCGGATTATATATATGTAGAACCGTCTTGAAATCCCAGTTAAGCATACCTCTTTTTCTATTAATTTTTATATAAAATACAGTTACAACAAAAAGTAGTCGTTCATGCCACATCCAAATTCTAAGTTAAAAACGATACCACCAATCTTTTCAAAGAAGACTGCATATTGCACGCCGAGATAGATCTACTGAAGGCCATGGAGAGAGAAACTGGATAAATGTAGCAGTTCAAAGAGAGGTAGCAAGATAGATTAGCTAAATTTCATGTTTATTTTCAAAATATCAATGCCAATACATCATACAAGGCGTAGCCTTCGAGGGCGTGTCATAATAGTACAAATAAATGACATATATTTAATACAGATTATTTATATGTTGAAATATATACTTCTATACATTATTACGCTTGTTGTTTACTCTGTACTCAGAGTAACAACTGGACATAGAGGTGGTAAACAAACCACTTCAGCATGGCGTGCTCAAAGCCATCACCTTTTGACAATTTAGCCTCCAAACATTGCCAACTAACCTGAAAATTCTTCCATTGCAGTCCATGTTACAAACACTGCACTGCACTGCACTGTCCCATCTCAAAAACCTGTTAAGCTACACTCGAATATAGCACAGCAAGTCCGTAAAGCTTCCCTACAGTTACCAACAAATAGTGAATTCGATTTTACTGACCAAGCATAAAAGACACACAAACAAAACAAACGTTTGACAGTCGGGTTTTACCGTAAATAAATCGCAGGAAAATTATATAGGCGTTGCCAGCTCCTCAAATATTATGTAAGACTTCCGAATTTGCCTTTATGATGAAGAAATATGCAGTAACGCAGCAGATGTCAAGATATCTATTGATTTTGCCGTTATCATTCCTGAGCCATCAAAATACCGTCTTTTTAACGTAGAATGGAATATTTCTGGATACCCACTATGCAATTAAGACGATAGTAAATAAGTATGACTATATCTGGTGGTCAGTATGACAAGCTAAGAAAAGATGTCGGCCTATTAGAATTAATTGTTTACTACCTCTATGTTCAGTTGTTACTCTGAGCTATGGTATTATATTATTATACTATTATACATATTATTATATTGTTTATATTTTTAGCATATGTATGTTAACTGGGTAGATATTAAGTGGCAATGTAGCCAGCTGGCTAAACATTACCTTTACTGTAGATTTATTTGATGATAAGGGCATTTATTACTATTACTATAATTATGGTATTCTGAATTTCTCTCGCAAGGTTGCATGATAGCAATAAGTATACAGGGTGAGTTTTTAGTATCGGCGCGGTCGATAGCTCCACTACTATAGAAGATAGCGAAGAAAGTTGTATATAAAAGTTGTAGCCACGGATATGCTCCTTGCTCAGAAAATATTTAGATTTATACAGGGTGATCCATAACTACGTGGTGATGCAAACATGCATTTTTTTAAATGAGACACCCTATATATTATTCCATATTCAGATTCTACTAATGATTTCCGTTCTTCCAATATAGGGCATTGTTACAATATACAGGGTGTTTCAAAAGTTATGACCATTTTTATATCCAAATCGGGGACAAATGAACGTACTGTATATCAAAAAGTAATGAATCAAAAATTATTTTTTTTACATGAGAACATTAAAAATATCCTCTAGTATTAAAATCGGCTATAAAAGAAGCCCGAGACGCATATTCGTATACAGGGTGATGTAGAATGCAAAATCCAAATTTTCTCTTTTTTTTCAAATGTAACCCCCAATATTTTATTATCCCAAAGAATTGCTTTTAATATGCTCTTTCATCTTCGTATAGCACTTGTTGTGCCTACGTCCATCAGTTTCCGAGATATTTCGATTTTTCGGTAAATTTAAAATATAGCCTCTATTTGTGTACTGAAATTTATTTATTTTGAGTAAGTACTATCTGATTTGTTTTTTATTTAGCGAACAACTAAATTATAACGTCTTGATAGTATTTGATGAAGTCAAAACCCTAAATCATCGAGATAATAAAGTCAAGTATGCTGAGGAAACAATTTTGTAGGCGTCATGCATGATTATCAAGTAGTTTTATCAGGTAGGCTTTGAAAAATTGACAGTTTTCATAACCTACTCAATAATTCCGTACTGTGTGAAAAACCAGCTTTGAAAATTAATTTTTCCATTGAGGGTATTTAGGAGAATCTTTGAGAGATTGTCTACTTGCCTCTAGAATATATCAACTATGAATAGCAATAGCCAGAACGGAGGCACTCTAAAACTAATGCGTTTGAAAGATTGAAGAATCGTTTTATTTGGATTTGGCGTTTCATATTTCATAACCTACCTGATACATCTGCTTGATAATTATGCATGACGTCTATAAAATTGTTTCCTCAGCACACTTGACCTATATTATCTCGTTAGTTCAGTGTTTTGACTTGATCAAGTATTATTATCGCCTTATATCTTACTTGTTTGTTAAGCAAAAACAAAATTTAGTAGTATTTTCTCAAAATAAATAAATTTTATTAAACAAACAGAAGGTATATTTAAAATTTGTAGAAAAATCGAAATATTTCAGAAACTAATGAATACAGCCATAATAAGTGCTATACAAAGATGAAAGAGCATATTAAAAGCAATTCTTTGGTGTAATAAAATATTGGGGGTTACATTTAAAAAAAGAGAGAAAATCTAGATTTTGCATTCTACAGCACCCTGTATACGAATATGCGTCGCGAGATTTTTTTATAGCGTATTTCAAAACTAGAGGATATTTCTAATCTTCTCATGTAAAAAAAATAATTTTTGATTCATTACTTTTTGATATACAGTACGTTCATTTGACCGTGATTTGGATACAAAAATGGTCATAACTTTTGAAATACCCTGTATAATGTAACAATACCCTATATTGGAAGAACGGAAATTATTAGAAGAATTTGAATATGGAATAATATATAGGGTGTCTCATTTGAAAAAATGCACGTTTGCATCACCACGTAGTTATGGATCACCCTGTATAAATCAAAATATTTTCTGAGCAAGGAGCATATCCGTGGCTACAATTTTTATATACAATTTTTTTCGCTATCTTCTACAGTAGTGGAGTTATCGACCGAGCCGGTACTAAAAACTCACCCTGTATATTGACGGGCAGTTCCAAGTCAACAGCTGAGCTGTTACTGTTCCGAGTTTAGGAAGAACCATACAGATCATCAGAATTACAGACATTTGGTATATTTTGTGTAACTTTTCGTGCAGGTGTGGTCACGCGACTAGTATAAGGCCTGAGATAGAGATAATGAGGTGGACAATATGTTTGTGTTGTTTTCAGAGACGTTTTGCTTCCATGGTAGGCCTGTGTATTCAGACATTTTTACAGCGTAGTTCTTTTGAATATTTCATATCATTCGGTATAGCTCGGTGGATATAGCAATATCTATGAGATAGGTAATTTTGCCTTTGACCGAAAAACCATTATAGTTTGTAATGATTGTTTTATAGTACTGATGTCGGTGTGTAATAAATTATAATATTTATCTGTTTTCCGTTATTTTGTTTGTTGTGGTTAATACTTGGTATACGACTTTGGCTGCAGAGTTGTATGTTTGTGTACTCAGGTCCAGCGAGTGAGTTGCATACGCTTGTTATGTATTTAATCATGTATTTCTTGTATTTGGGTGACGTAATCTCTTGGTCCTGGATAGCAAGCATAGAACCTTCCGTTTCTGAAAAGAGTTTGCCTTCCTACAGCCAGGTATGACTGTCTTTCATTAATACGATATGCTGTCTAGGAGGTTTATTTCTTCTTGTTGTGATTTTATGCATCTCCCTATTCCATTATACATTGGCATTTTTCCTCTTTTTGTTCCATTGAGCGTTTTTGTTGTTTTGCGTTTTAACCGTAGGTACCCAAAGGTCAGTTAACTCTGGTCTGTCTGTTTCACAAATGTTACAAGTGACATATTTATAAGTTAATCTTATCAGTTACTTGTAATTGCAATTGTATAAGTATAGGTGTTTCACCAAAAATTTTAACAGTCTGTGAAAAAGTTACAGGTTTCATTCATTTAACCATAGGTATATCGATTTTGACGACAGAAACGTAATGGTGACAGTGGTAAATAGTATTTGAGATTTCAGATAATTGGTTTTACACCATATCAGTGAAAAAGGAACAAATAATTAATTTTTTGAAACAAGTAAGGGATGCTAGTTCTAGGGTTGGTTCCAGCCAACAAAGACTACCTTTACACTACAGAGATACTTAACCCTTTCAGATAGTGCCTCATTCCCTTTGGTTGCACGTCTTTGCCTGTATCCAATGTCTTCAGGAAATGATTCCGTTTTTACAGAGCTCATTCGAAATCCCTCATTAAATTCATACATACCAATGAAATACATATTCGTTCTACCCTTAAATATAATCTATCTTCTTCCCCTAAATCTTCAACGTCTTGGGTCCTGAGACAGTTTCATAGGAAGGCTTCATCTGATCACGAATTTCACATTGTGATTTATAACAATTTAATGCAAACAGTTAAATGAAATAGCAGTTATGATAATAATAATATCACACGATAAAAGTCATCCGTTTATTGGTATGGGTTAAAAAGTTGAATAGTTTTAACGAGTGTAAACTTGTTGCTTATAAATACTAAGTGGATGTGTAAAATTGTACTGGGGAATGAGTGAAAATTTACTGGCTACTACTAAACTTGTGACTTTGTTTTTGAGAAACACTTGTAACTTAAATAAATTACAAGTTTACAAAGTTTTACTAGTGAATAGGTAACTTGTAAATTTCGTGAAACTGGCCTCTGGAAGTTATTGTTACTATTATCTAGTAACTGCCTTCTCCGCCTATTTGACAATCACTACCTACGTTTCATGGTTATTTCGTGCGAATCAATTTGAAACACAATTAAAACCAATGCCGTTCAGCCCTACAAAGACTTTACGTCTCTATCCTCATCAGTTCCAGGAACGATCACCGTTAAAGCCTCCCCTTATCTCATTTGTTCCGCGCCAATTTTCTTTTCACCTCTCCAGCGTTAGAATTCGATATCCTCCGAATGTCGAATGGCACTCCAGTCAGTTAAACTCAATTATTTTTTCATCGTCTACCTCCCAAAAGCATTTCTTCTCGGTACAATCCAAGGATCGAGCGATGTGAATGTCGACAGTTGTGGATTTCTTTTAGTCAGTGGTGGTCCATGGAAAGCAAATCATACAGGTCTCTATAAACGATATCATTTCTAACGGAAGATTCCTACTGAAGAATTAATACTCGTTAATACTAAAGCCTTAAAAAAATCTAGCAGAACCAGCTTAGTAGTTTTACAAGAGTCCGATGTACTAATATTATTAGTAATAATGTCTCAGAGCTAAAGTCGGGTCAAAAACCTCACTGATGGTCTGCTATATTATGATTCAAATATAGGTATTACCTCATTTGAATATCCATGATCTGTTTTTTGGTATCACATAAAATAGCAACAGAACCAATATCACTGAAATATGTTATCATTTTACTTTTAGGGAGTGGGAATACCTTCGCAATGTCCATGGTTCAGGATAACATCTTTTTAATATGCAAGAATTGATTATATTTTAAGTATTTGCTCGTTATAAGAACTTTGAGACTGATGCGACATAACACAAATGATATATTTATTTAAAACTCTTCGACAACTATCCTTCAAAGCACTCTCCTTTCTGTGCAGTACCATTTTCTCATAGCCTTATATAAAACTTTGGAGAATCATTATTTAGTCTCTCTAGAATACGCATTACAGCACTGCTAAGCCCTTAATCCGAAACAAATCTTCGACCTCTTATCCTGTTTTGCTCTTAGAAATCTAATGGATGCCACTTGAAGCAAGCGCACGCTTGCAATTTCCGTGAGGTGTGGTTACAGCGCATTCTCTATACGTGCAATGGCCAGGAAACACAACGTCCGTCGTTGCTTGTTTCTTCATAATATTCTTCGTCATCTGAGGAACTCTCATCTCCTCTTGAAGTTATAGTTAACGGGTCGACGGTCTCGTTGATCAAATTTCTGCTGTACATCAACGAGCTGGTGGAAATAACATCCAATCCAATATACAGCTTTGCAGACATTAATATCGTGCATGAAACCAGGAAGGCACTATCATCCCAAGAGACGATACGTTGGCGACAGCAACATGCTTCACAGACCAACGTAGATATCAAAACAATTGTCGAGATGGGATTAGTAAATAAAGTACAGTTTAGCGTACAGAAAACTTAGGTAACAACAATTACAAAGAGGTCTCACGTTGACTTTCCAGCTGTGGAAGGGATCAACATTAACAATAACATATCCTGGTAGGACCAAGTCGTCAGTATTGTTGAAACGGCTCCCAGATGCTTGGAATTTTGTTCCGCTGTAGGAAGCTGCATATGCCAGAGCAACTATTGCTGCTCTACAAGACACAGATCCGACCACCGTTTGAATATTGCTCTCATTCTCCTTCTTCACCCTCATAGAAGTTCAAATAAATATTTTAGATTTTTTGCGGGTGGACCTCCGCCTCCCGGCATCGGAGATTTTTCATTTTCGTTGAACGAGACTGAAACTCAAAACAGTGTCTGGATTTGTAATTAGGATACTCTAGTTATCTAGAATACGAGGTTTCACCTTCATAGAAGTTCAAATAAAAATTTTAGATTTTTTGCGGGTGGACCGCCGCCTCCCGGCATCGGAGATTTTTCATTTTCGTTGAACGAGACCGAAACTCAAAACAGTGTCTCGATTTGTAATTAGGATACTCTAGTTATCTAGAATACGAGGTTTCACCCTCATAGAAGTTCAAATAAAGATTTTAGATTTTTTGCGGTTGGACCTCAGGGTCCGGGCTTCGGATATTTCTCATTTTCGTTGAACGAGACTGAAACTCAAAACAGCTGCTGGATTTATAATTAGGATACCCTAGTTATCTAGAATACGAGGTTTCACTCTCATAGAAGTTCAAATAAAAATTTTAGATTTTTTGCGGGTGGACCTCCGGGTCAGGGTATCGGAGATTTTTCATTTCCGTTGAACGAGACTGAAACACAAAACAGCGTCCAGATTTGTAAATAAAAAACTCCAGTTATCAAGAATACGAAGTTTCGTCCTCATAGAAGTTCAAATGAAGATTTTAGATTTTTTGCGAGTGGACCTCAAGGTCTGGGCATCGGATATTTTTCATTTTCGTTGAACGAGACTGAAACTCGAAACAGCGCCAGCGTCCGGATTTATAATCAGGATACTCTAGTTATCCAGAGCAAGAGGCTTCACCCTCATAGAAGCTCAAATAAAAATTTTAGATTTTTTGCGGGTGGACCTCCGGGTCCGGGCATCGGAGATTTTTCATTTTCGTTGAACGAGACTGAAACTCAAAACAGCGGCCGGATTTGTAATTAGGATACTCTAGTTATCTAGAATACGAGGTTTCACCCTCATAGAAGTTCAAATAAAAATTTTAGATTTTTTGGGTGGACCTCCGGGTCCGGGCATCGGAGATTTTTCATTTTCGTTGAACGAGACTGAAACTCAAAACAGCGGCTGGATTTATAATTAGGATAGTCAAGTTATCTACAATACGAGGTTTCACCCTCACAGAAGTTCAAATAAATATTTTAGATTTTTGCGGGTGGACCTCCGGGTCCGGGCATCGGAAATTTTTCATTTTCGTTGAACGAGACTGAAACTCGAAACAGCGCCAGCGTCCGGATTTATAATTGGGATACTCTAGTTATCCAGAACACGAGGCTTCACCCTCATAGAAGTTCAAATAAAAATTTTAGATTTTTTGCGGGTGGAGCTCCGGGTCCGGGCATCGGAAATTTTTCAATTTCGTTGCACGAGACTGAAACTCAAAACAGCGGCCGGACTTGTAATTGGGATACTCTAGTTATCTAGAATACGAGGCCTCACCCTCATAGAAGTTAAAATAAAAATTTTAGATATTTTGCGGGTGGACCTCCGGGTCCGGGCATCGGAGATTTTTCATTTTCGTTGAACGAGACTGAAACTCAAAACAGCGACCGGATTTGTAATCAGGATACTCTAGTTATCTAGACTACAAGGTTTCACCCTCATAGAAGTTAAAATAAAAATTTTAGATTTTTTGCGGGTGGACTTCCGGGTCCGGGCATCGGAGATTTTTCATTTTCGTTGAACGAGACCGAAACTCAAAACAGTGGCCGGATTTGTAATTAGGATACCCTAGTTATCTAGAATACGAGGTTTCACCCTCACAGAAGTTCAAATAATATTTTAGATTTTTTGCGGGTGGACCTCTGGGTCCGGGCATCGGAAATTTTTCATTTTCGTTGAATGAGACTGAAACTCAAAGCAGCGACCGGATTTGTAATTAGGATACTCTAGTTATCTAGAATACAAGGTTTCACCCTCATAGAAGTTAAAATAAAAATTTCAGGTTTTTTGTGGGTGGACCTCCGGGTCCGGCCATCGGAGATTTTTCATTTTCGTTGAACGAGGCTGAAACTCAAAACAGCGACCGGATTTGTAATTAGGATACTCTGGTTATCTAGAATACGAGGTTTCACCCTCATAGAAGTTCAAATAAAGATTTTAGATTTTTTGCGGGTGGACCTCCGGGTCCGGGCATCGGAAATTTTTCATTTTCGTTGAATGAGACTGAAACTCAAAACAGCGGCCGGATTTGTAATTAGGATACTCAATTTATCTAGAATACGAGGTTTCACCCTCATAGAAGTTAAAATAAAAATTTTAGATTTTTTGTGGGTGGACCTCCGGGTCCGGGCATCGGAGATTTTTCATTTTCGTTGAACGAGACTGAAACTCAAAACAGCGGCCGGATTTATAATTAGGATACTCTAGTTATCTAGAATACAAGGTTTCACCCTCATAGAAGTTAAAATAAAAATTTTAGATTTTTTGTGGGTGGACCTCCGGGTCCGGGCATCGGAGATTTTTCATTTTCGTTGAACGACACTTAAACTCAAAACAGCGGCCGGAGTTGTAATTAGGATACTCTAGTTATCTAGAATACGAGGTTTCACCCTCATAGAAGTTCAAATAAAGATTTTAGATTTTTTGCGGGTGGACCTCCGGGTCCGGGCATCGGAAATTTTTCATTTTCGTTGAATGAGACTGAAACTCAAAACAGCGGCCGGATTTGTAATTAGGATACTCTATTTATCTAGAATACGAGGTTTCACCCTCATAGAAGTTAAAATAAAAATTTTAGATTTTTTGTGGGTGGACCTCCGGGTCCGGGCATCGGAGATTTTTCATTTTCGTTGAACGAACTGAAACTCAAAACAGCGACCGGATTTGTGATTAGGATACTCTAGTTATCTAGAATACAAGGTTTCACCCTCATAGAAGTTCAAATAAAGATTTTAGATTTTTTGCGGGTGGACCTCCGGGTCCGGGCATCGGAAATTTTTCATTTTCGTTGAACGAGACTGAAACTCAAAACAGCGACCGGATTTGTAATTAGGATACTCTAGTTATCTAGAATACAAGGTTTCACCCTCATAGAAGTTCAAATAAAGATTTTAGATTTTTTGCGGGTGGACCTCCGGGTCCGGGCATCGGAAATTTTTCATTTTCGTTGAACGAGACTGAAACTCAAAACAGCGGCCGGATTTATAATTAGGATAGTCAAGTTATCTAGAATACGAGGTTTCACCCTCACAGAAGTTCAAATAAATATTTTAGATTTTTTGCGGGTGGACCTCCGGGTCAGGGTATCGGAGATTTTTCATTTCCGTTGAACGAGACTGAAACACAAAACAGCGTCCGGATTTGTAAATAAAAAACTCCAGTTATCAAGAATACGAAGTTTCGTCCTCATAGAAGTTCAAATGAAGATTTTAGATTTTTTGCGATTGGACCTCAAGGTCTGGGCATCGGATATTTTTCATTTTCGTTGAACGAGACTGAAACTCGAAACAGCGCCAGCGTCCGGATTTATAATCAGGATACTCTAGTTATCCAGAACAAGAGGCTTCACCCTCATAGAAGCTCAAATAAAAATTTTAGATTTTTTGCGGGTGGACCTCCGGGTCCGGGCATCGGAGATTTTTCATTTTCGTTGAACGAGACTGAAACTCAAAACAGCGGCCGGATTTGTAATTAGGATACTCTAGTTATCTAGAATACGAGGTTTCACCCTCATAGAAGTTCAAATAAAAATTTTAGATTTTTTGGGTGGACCTCCGGGTCCGGGCATCGGAGATTTTTCATTTTCGTTGAACGAGACTGAAACTCAAAACAGCGGCTGGATTTATAATTAGGATAGTCAAGTTATCTACAATACGAGGTTTCACCCTCACAGAAGTTCAAATAAATATTTTAGATTTTTGCGGGTGGACCTCCGGGTCCGGGCATCGGAAATTTTTCATTTTCGTTGAACGAGACTGAAACTCGAAACAGCGCCAGCGTCCGGATTTATAATTGGGATACTCTAGTTATCCAGAACACGAGGCTTCACCCTCATAGAAGTTCAAATAAAAATTTTAGATTTTTTGCGGGTGGAGCTCCGGGTCCGGGCATCGGAAATTTTTCAATTTCGTTGCACGAGACTGAAACTCAAAACAGCGGCCGGACTTGTAATTGGGATACTCTAGTTATCTAGAATACGAGGTCTCACCCTCATAGAAGTTAAAATAAAAATTTTAGATATTTTGCGGGTGGACCTCCGGGTCCGGGCATCGGAGATTTTTCATTTTCGTTGAACGAGACTGAAACTCAAAACAGCGACCGGATTTGTAATCAGGATACTCTAGTTATCTAGACTACAAGGTTTCACCCTCATAGAAGTTAAAATAAAAATTTTAGATTTTTTGCGGGTGGACTTCCGGGTCCGGGCATCGGAGATTTTTCATTTTCGTTGAACGAGACCGAAACTCAAAACAGTGGCCGGATTTGTAATTAGGATACCCTAGTTATCTAGAATACGAGGTTTCACCCTCACAGAAGTTCAAATAATATTTTAGATTTTTTGCGGGTGGACCTCTGGGTCCGGGCATCGGAAATTTTTCATTTTCGTTGAATGAGACTGAAACTCAAAGCAGCGACCGGATTTGTAATTAGGATACTCTAGTTATCTAGAATACAAGGTTTCACCCTCATAGAAGTTAAAATAAAAATTTCAGGTTTTTTGTGGGTGGACCTCCGGGTCCGGCCATCGGAGATTTTTCATTTTCGTTGAACGAGGCTGAAACTCAAAACAGCGACCGGATTTGTAATTAGGATACTCTGGTTATCTAGAATACGAGGTTTCACCCTCATAGAAGTTCAAATAAAGATTTTAGATTTTTTGCGGGTGGACCTCCGGGTCCGGGCATCGGAAATTTTTCATTTTCGTTGAATGAGACTGAAACTCAAAACAGCGGCCGGATTTGTAATTAGGATACTCAATTTATCTAGAATACGAGGTTTCACCCTCATAGAAGTTAAAATAAAAATTTTAGATTTTTTGTGGGTGGACCTCCGGGTCCGGGCATCGGAGATTTTTCATTTTCGTTGAACGAGACTGAAACTCAAAACAGCGGCCGGATTTATAATTAGGATACTCTAGTTATCTAGAATACAAGGTTTCACCCTCATAGAAGTTAAAATAAAAATTTTAGATTTTTTGTGGGTGGACCTCCGGGTCCGGGCATCGGAGATTTTTCATTTTCGTTGAACGACACTTAAACTCAAAACAGCGGCCGGAGTTGTAATTAGGATACTCTAGTTATCTAGAATACGAGGTTTCACCCTCATAGAAGTTCAAATAAAGATTTTAGATTTTTTGCGGGTGGACCTCCGGGTCCGGGCATCGGAAATTTTTCATTTTCGTTGAATGAGACTGAAACTCAAAACAGCGGCCGGATTTGTAATTAGGATACTCTATTTATCTAGAATACGAGGTTTCACCCTCATAGAAGTTAAAATAAAAATTTTAGATTTTTTGTGGGTGGACCTCCGGGTCCGGGCATCGGAGATTTTTCATTTTCGTTGAACGAACTGAAACTCAAAACAGCGACCGGATTTGTGATTAGGATACTCTAGTTATCTAGAATACAAGGTTTCACCCTCATAGAAGTTCAAATAAAGATTTTAGATTTTTTGCGGGTGGACCTCCGGGTCCGGGCATCGGAAATTTTTCATTTTCGTTGAACGAGACTGAAACTCAAAACAGCGACCGGATTTGTAATTAGGATACTCTAGTTATCTAGAATACAAGGTTTCACCCTCATAGAAGTTCAAATAAAGATTTTAGATTTTTTGCGGGTGGACCTCCGGGTCCGGGCATCGGAAATTTTTCATTTTCGTTGAACGAGACTGAAACTCAAAACAGCGGCCGGATTTATAATTAGGATAGTCAAGTTATCTAGAATACGAGGTTTCACCCTCACAGAAGTTCAAATAAATATTTTAGATTTTTTGCGGGTGGACCTCCGGGTCAGGGTATCGGAGATTTTTCATTTCCGTTGAACGAGACTGAAACACAAAACAGCGTCCGGATTTGTAAATAAAAAACTCCAGTTATCAAGAATACGAAGTTTCGTCCTCATAGAAGTTCAAATGAAGATTTTAGATTTTTTGCGATTGGACCTCAAGGTCTGGGCATCGGATATTTTTCATTTTCGTTGAACGAGACTGAAACTCGAAACAGCGCCAGCGTCCGGATTTATAATCAGGATACTCTAGTTATCCAGAACAAGAGGCTTCACCCTCATAGAAGCTCAAATAAAAATTTTAGATTTTTTGCGGGTGGACCTCCGGGTCCGGGCATCGGAGATTTTTCATTTTCGTTGAACGAGACTGAAACTCAAAACAGCGGCCGGATTTGTAATTAGGATACTCTAGTTATCTAGAATACGAGGTTTCACCCTCATAGAAGTTCAAATAAAAATTTTAGATTTTTTGGGTGGACCTCCGGGTCCGGGCATCGGAGATTTTTCATTTTCGTTGAACGAGACTGAAACTCAAAACAGCGGCTGGATTTATAATTAGGATAGTCAAGTTATCTACAATACGAGGTTTCACCCTCACAGAAGTTCAAATAAATATTTTAGATTTTTGCGGGTGGACCTCCGGGTCCGGGCATCGGAAATTTTTCATTTTCGTTGAACGAGACTGAAACTCGAAACAGCGCCAGCGTCCGGATTTATAATTGGGGTACTCTAGTTATCCAGAACACGAGGCTTCACCCTCATAGAAGTTCAAATAAAAATTTTAGATTTTTTGCGGGTGGAGCTCCGGGTCCGGGCATCGGAAATTTTTCAATTTCGTTGCACGAGACTGAAACTCAAAACAGCGGCCGGACTTGTAATTGGGATACTCTAGTTATCTAGAATACGAGGTCTCACCCTCATAGAAGTTAAAATAAAAATTTTAGATATTTTGCGGGTGGACCTCCGGGTCCGGGCATCGGAGATTTTTCATTTTCGTTGAACGAGACTGAAACTCAAAACAGCGACCGGATTTGTAATCAGGATACTCTAGTTATCTAGACTACAAGGTTTCACCCTCATAGAAGTTAAAATAAATATTTTAGATTTTTTGCGGGTGGAGCTCCGGGTCCGGGCATCGGAAATTTTTCAATTTCGTTGCACGAGACTGAAACTCAAAACAGCGGCCGGACTTGTAATTGGGATACTCTAGTTATCTAGAATACGAGGTCTCACCCTCATAGAAGTTAAAATAAAAATTTTAGATATTTTGCGGGTGGACCTCCGGGTCCGGGCATCGGAGATTTTTCATTTTCGTTGAACGAGACTGAAACTCAAAACAGCGACCGGATTTGTAATCAGGATACTCTAGTTATCTAGACTACAAGGTTTCACCCTCATAGAAGTTAAAATAAAAATTTCAGATTTTTTGTGGGTGGACCTCCGGGTCCGGGCATCGGAGATTTTTCATTTTCGTTGAACGAGGCTGAAACTCAAAACAGCGACCGGATTTGTAATTAGGTTACTCTAGTTATCTAGAATACGAGGTTTCACCCTCATAGAAGTTCAAATAAAGATTTTAGATTTTTTGCGGGTGGACCTCCGGGTCCGGGCATCGGAAATTTTTCATTTTCGTTGAATGAGACTGAAACTCAAAACAGCGGCCGGATTTGTAATTAGGATACTCAATTTATCTAGAATACGAGGTTTCACCCTCATAGAAGTTAAAATAAAAATTTTAGATTTTTTGTGGGTGGACCTCCGGGTCCGGGCATCGGAGATTTTTCATTTTCGTTGAACGAGACTGAAACTCAAAACAGCGGCCGGATTTATAATTAGGATACTCTAGTTATCTAGAATACAAGGTTTCACCCTCATAGAAGTTAAAATAAAAATTTTAGATTTTTTGTGGGTGGACCTCCGGGTCCGGGCATCGGAGATTTTTCATTTTCGTTGAACGACACTGAAACTCAAAACAGCGGCCGGAGTTGTAATTAGGATACTCTAGTTATCTAGAGTACGAGGTTTCACCCTCATAGAAGTTCAAATAAAGATTTTAGATTTTTTGCGGGTGGACCTCCGGGTCCGGGCATCGGAAATTTTTCATTTTCGTTGAATGAGACTGAAACTCAAAACAGCGGCCGGATTTGTAATTAGGATACTCTATTTATCTAGAATACGAGGTTTCACCCTCATAGAAGTTAAAATAAAAATTTTAGATTTTTTGTGGGTGGACCTCCGGGTCCGGGCATCGGAGATTTTTCATTTTCGTTGAACGAACTGAAACTCAAAACAGCGACCGGATTTGTGATTAGGATACTCTAGTTATCTAGAATACAAGGTTTCACCCTCATAGAAGTTCAAATAAAGATTTTAGATTTTTTGCGGGTGGACCTCCGGGTCCGGGCATCGGAAATTTTTCATTTTCGTTGAACGAGACTGAAACTCAAAACAGCGACCGGATTTGTAATTAGGATACTCTAGTTATCTAGAATACAAGGTTTCACCCTCATAGAAGTTCAAATAAAGATTTTAGATTTTTTGCGGGTGGACCTCCGGGTCCGGGCATCGGAAATTTTTCATTTTCGTTGAACGAGACTGAAACTCAAAACAGCGGCCGGATTTATAATTAGGATAGTCAAGTTATCTAGAATACGAGGTTTCACCCTCACAGAAGTTCAAATAAATATTTTAGATTTTTTGCGGGTGGACCTTCGGGTCCGGGCATCGGAAATTTTTCATTTTCGTTGAATGAGACTGAAACTCAAAACAGCGCCCGGATTTGAAATTAGGATACTCTAGTTATCTAGAATACGAGGTTTCACCCTCATAGAAGTTCAAATAAAGATTTTAGATTTTTTGCGGGTGGACCTCCTTTGTCCGGGCATCGGAAATTTTTCATTTTCGTTGAACGAGACTGAAACTCAAAACAGTGTCCGAATTTGTAATTAGGATACTCTAGTTAAAGTAAAGTACTACTCTAAGGAAAAGCCTTAAGATTTCAGGTCTGGATTCAGATACAGAGCAAAACACATATAGACAGCTCTCGCGCGAGATTCAAGGATTATGCCGGAAAGATAAGAACTCTTATCTACAGCAATTGTGCAGGGAAATAGAGATGCATGCCAATACTAACCATCCGAAAGAGATGTTTTTCAAGGTCAAATGCCTCAGTCGGGATTTTAAACCCAAATCTTGGGCTGTTAAAAATCCTGAGGGAGAGCTAATTACCAACCTGCATGAGGTTATTGAGGTATGGCGAAATTATTGCGAAAATCTGTACCATGAGGATGGACTTCACGCCCTCTCACTGGATTTTGAACATGAACCGGATATTCTTTTGTCTGAAGTGGAACATGCCCTCAACAAGCTAAAAAATAACAAAGCTACAGGCATTGATGCTATTTCTGCTGAAACGTTGAAATGCTTGGGTGACGACGGCATCTCCCTTTTACATAATATTTGTAAGAGTGTCTGGTCGTCCGGTGTTTGGCCAGATGAATGGTGCACATCAATTTTTGTTCCACTTCATAAAAAGGGATCTCCAACAAATCCAGACAATTATCGCCTACTTTCGTTAATCTCTCATGCAAGTAAGGTTCTACTGTATATTTTACAATCTCGTTTGGAGGGTTTTATTGGCTGGCAAATTTCTCAGGCGCAGGCAGGTTTCGTGAAAGGACGCGATACGGGTGAAGAGACCTTAAACTTAAGACAAATTATTGAAAAAGCCAGAGAGCATTATTTTCCTGTTTTTATCTGCTCTGTGGACTATTCTAAGGCGTTTGATAACGTAAAGTGGCCTAAACTGTGGGAAATCCTCATCTCTATGGGAGTTCCCTATCACCTAGTGTTTCTCTGAGTCTAATTCGGCTCGCGTAAGAATTGATAGTAACCTGTCTAGTCAAACTGCAACCAGAAAAGGAGTTCGTCAGGGATGTGTATTATCTCCGATGTTGTTTAACATTTACTCTGAATTTGTGATGAGACAGGTATTAGACAACTGGAATGGCGGTGTAACTATTGGCGGAAGCAAAATATCCAACTTAAGATTTGCTGACGATACAACCCTTATTGCAGCTTCTCAGGAAGAACTAGTAGCTCTATTAAACATCTTAGAACAACGTAGTGCAGAGTATGGTCTTGGTATTAACTACAATAAGACCAAGGTTATGATCGTAGATAGAGAGCATGATAATTATCGAGAAATAAAGTTAATAGGCCGTTGTGAAGTAGTTCAAAGTTTTATATACCTCGGTTCTTTGATCGATAATTCGGGTAGCTGTGAAAATGAGATTCGACGGCGCGTTCAACAGGCACGTGTGGCCATGACAAAGCTTACTAAAATATGGCGTGGCCATAACATCGCTAAAGCTACAAAAATGTCGCTGGTTCAGTCTCTTGTGTTCTCCATATTTTTGTATGCCTCGGAAACTTGGACTGTTAAAAAGGCAGATCGAGCTCGCATAGACGCTTTTGAAATGTGGACATGGAGGAGAATGCTGAGAGTTCCTTATACCGCCCATCGAACTAACGTCTCCATACTGGATGAGGTCGGTAATCCAAAGAGACTACCCTCCATTGTGTCGACGAGAACGCTTACATTCTTCGGACATATACACAGAAGCGATAATATGGAGAAACTTGTAGTTCAGGATCATGCCCCGAGTGGGCGGCGCCGTGGCCGTCCCCCTACACGCTGGGTAGATACCACGAAACAGTTGCTGGATATGAGTGCCAAGAGCGCCTCTAAACTGACAACAAATCGCGAACGATGGCGAGCTACAGCGCAGATTGATAATATTCGTGTCGGCAATACTCTAGCTCCGACTTAATGCATTTTACGAGTTCACAACATGTCTGTTAAGACATTGTGACTATGATGATGATGAGTTATCTAGAATACGAGGTCTCACCCTCATAGAAGTTCAAATAATAATTTTAGATTTTTTGCGGGTTGACCTCCGCGTCCGGGCATCGGAGATTTTTCATTTTCGTTGAACGAGACTGAAACTCAAAACAGTGTCCGGATTTGTAATAAGGATACTCTAGTTATCTAGAATACGAGGTCTCACCCTCATAGAATTTAAAATAAAAATTTTAGATTTTTTGCGGGTGGACCTCCGCGTCCGGGCATCGGAGATTTTTCATTTTCGTTGAACGAGACTGAAACTCAAAACAGCGGCCGGATTTGTAATTAGGATACTCTAGTTATCTAGAATACGAGGTCTCACCCTCATAGAATTTAAAATAAAAATTTTAGATTTTTTGCGGGTGGACCTCCGCGTCCGGGCATCGGAGATTTTTCATTTTCGTTGAACGAGACTGAAACTCAAAACAGCGGCCGGATTTGTAATAAGGATACTCTAGTTATCTAGAATACGAGGTCTCACCCTCATAGAATTTAAAATAAAAATTTTAGATTTTTTGCGGGTGGACCTCCGCGTCCGGGCATCGGAGATTTTTCATTTTCGTTGAACGAGACTGAAACTCAAAACAGCGGCCGGATTTGTAATTAGGATACTCTAGTTATCTAGAATACGAGGTCTTACCCTCATAGAAGTTCAAATAAAGATTTTAGATTTTTTGCGGGTGGACCTCCGGGTCCGGGCATCGGAAATTTTTCATTTTCGTTGAACGAGACTGAAACTCAAAACAGTGTCCGGATTTGTAATAAGGATACTCTAGTTATCTAGAATACGAGGTCTCACCCTCATAGAATTTAAAATAAAAATTTTAGATTTTTTGCGGGTGGACCTCCGCGTCCGGGCATCGGAGATTTTTCATTTTCGTTGAACGAGACTGAAACTCAAAACAGTGTCCGGATTTGTAATAAGGATACTCTAGTTATCTAGAATACGAGGTCTCACCCTCATAGAATTTAAAATAAAAATTTTAGATTTTTTGCGGGTGGACCTCCGCGTCCGGGCATCGGAGATTTTTCATTTTCGTTGAACGAGACTGAAACTCAAAACAGCGGCCGGATTTGTAATTAGGATACTCTAGTTATCTAGAATACGAGGTCTTACCCTCATAGAAGTTCAAATAAAGATTTTAGATTTTTTGCGGGTGGACCTCCGGGTCCGGGCATCGGAAATTTTTCATTTTCGTTGAACGAGACTGAAACTCAAAACAGTGTCCGGATTTGTAATGAGGATACTCTAGTTATCTAGAATACGAGGTCTCACCCTCATAGAATTTAAAATAAAAATTTTAGATTTTTTGCGGGTGGACCTCCGCGTCCGGGCATCGGAGATTTTTCATTTTCGTTGAACGAGACTGAAACTCAAAACAGCGGCCGGATTTGTAATTAGGATACTCTAGTTATCTAGAATACGAGGTTTCACCCTCATAGAAGTTAAAATAAAAATTTTAGATTTTTTGCGGGTGAACCTCCGGGTCCGGGCGTCGGAGATTTTTCATTTTCGTTGAACGAGACTGAAACTCAAAACAGTGTCCGGATTTGTAATTAGGATACTCTAGTTATCTAGAATACGAGGTTTCACCCTCATAGAAGTTCAAATGAAGATTTTAGATTTTTTGCAGGTGGACCTCCTTGTCCGGGCTTCGGAAATTTTTCATTTTCGTTGAACGAGACTGAAACTCAAAACAGTGTCCGGATTTGTAATAAGGATACCCTAGTTATCTAGAATACGAGGTCTCACCCTCATAGAAGTTCAAATAAAGATTTTAGATTTTTTGCAGGTGGACCTCCTTGTCCGGGCTTCGGAAATTTTTCATTTTCGTTGAACGCGACTGAAACTCAAAACGGTGTCCGGATTTGTAATTAGGATACTCTAGTTATCTAGAATACGAGGTTTCACCCTCATAGAATTTAAAATAAAAATTTTAGATTTTTTGCAGGTGGACCTCCGGGTCCGGGCATCGGAAATTTTTCATTTTCGTTGAACGAGACTGAAACTCAAAACAGTGTCCGGATTTGTAATTAGGATACTCTAGTTATCTAGAATACGAGGTTTCACCCTCATAGAAGTTCAAATAATAATTTTAGATTTTTTGCGGGTTGACCTCCGCGTCCGGGCATCGGAGATTTTTCATTTTCGTTGAACGAGACTGAAACTCAAAACAGTGTCCGGATTTGTAATAAGGATACTCTAGTTATCTAGAATACGAGGTCTCACCCTCATAGAATTTAAAATAAAAATTTTAGATTTTTTGCGGGTGGACCTCCGCGTCCGGGCATCGGAGATTTTTCATTTTCGTTGAACGAGACTGAAACTCAAAACAGCGGCCGGATTTGTAATAAGGATACTCTAGTTATCTAGAATACGAGGTCTCACCCTCATAGAATTTAAAATAAAAATTTTAGATTTTTTGCGGGTGGACCTCCGCGTCCGGGCATCGGAGATTTTTCATTTTCGTTGAACGAGACTGAAACTCAAAACAGCGGCCGGATTTGTAATTAGGATACTCTAGTTATCTAGAATACGAGGTCTTACCCTCATAGAAGTTCAAATAAAGATTTTAGATTTTTTGCGGGTGGACCTCCGGGTCCGGGCATCGGAAATTTTTCATTTTCGTTGAACGAGACTGAAACTCAAAACAGTGTCCGGATTTGTAATAAGGATACTCTAGTTATCTAGAATACGAGGTCTCACCCTCATAGAATTTAAAATAAAAATTTTAGATTTTTTGCGGGTGGACCTCCGCGTCCGGGCATCGGAGATTTTTCATTTTCGTTGAACGAGACTGAAACTCAAAACAGTGTCCGGATTTGTAATAAGGATACTCTAGTTATCTAGAATACGAGGTCTCACCCTCATAGAATTTAAAATAAAAATTTTAGATTTTTTGCGGGTGGACCTCCGCGTCCGGGCATCGGAGATTTTTCATTTTCGTTGAACGAGACTGAAACTCAAAACAGCGGCCGGATTTGTAATTAGGATACTCTAGTTATCTAGAATACGAGGTCTTACCCTCATAGAAGTTCAAATAAAGATTTTAGATTTTTTGCGGGTGGACCTCCGGGTCCGGGCATCGGAAATTTTTCATTTTCGTTGAACGAGACTGAAACTCAAAACAGTGTCCGGATTTGTAATGAGGATACTCTAGTTATCTAGAATACGAGGTCTCACCCTCATAGAATTTAAAATAAAAATTTTAGATTTTTTGCGGGTGGACCTCCGCGTCCGGGCATCGGAGATTTTTCATTTTCGTTGAACGAGACTGAAACTCAAAACAGCGGCCGGATTTGTAATTAGGATACTCTAGTTATCTAGAATACGAGGTTTCACCCTCATAGAAGTTAAAATAAAAATTTTAGATTTTTTGCGGGTGAACCTCCGGGTCCGGGCGTCGGAGATTTTTCATTTTCGTTGAACGAGACTGAAACTCAAAACAGTGTCCGGATTTGTAATTAGGATACTCTAGTTATCTAGAATACGAGGTTTCACCCTCATAGAAGTTCAAATGAAGATTTTAGATTTTTTGCAGGTGGACCTCCTTGTCCGGGCTTCGGAAATTTTTCATTTTCGTTGAACGAGACTGAAACTCAAAACAGTGTCCGGATTTGTAATAAGGATACCCTAGTTATCTAGAATACGAGGTCTCACCCTCATAGAAGTTCAAATAAAGATTTTAGATTTTTTGCAGGTGGACCTCCTTGTCCGGGCTTCGGAAATTTTTCATTTTCGTTGAACGCGACTGAAACTCAAAACGGTGTCCGGATTTGTAATTAGGATACTCTAGTTATCTAGAATACGAGGTTTCACCCTCATAGAATTTAAAATAAAAATTTTAGATTTTTTGCAGGTGGACCTCCGGGTCCGGGCATCGGAAATTTTTCATTTTCGTTGAACGAGACTGAAACTCAAAACAGTGTCCGGATTTGTAATTAGGATACTCTAGTTATCTAGAATACGAGGTTTCACCCTCATAGAAGTTCAAATAAAGATTTTAGATTTTTTGCAGGTGGACCTCATTGTCCGGGCATCGGAAATTTTTCATTTTCGTTGAACGAGACTGAAACTCAAAACAGTGTCCGGATTTGAAATTAGGATACTCTAGTTATCTAGAATACGAGGTTTCACCCTCATAGAAGTTCAGATAAAGATTTTAGATTTTTTGCAGGTGGACCTCCGGGTCCGGGCATCGGAAATTTTTTATTTTCGTTGAACGAGACTGAGACTCAAAACAGTATCCGGATTTTTAATAAGGATACTCTAGTTATCTAGAATACGAGGTCTCACCCTCATAAAAGTTCAGATAAAGGTTTTAGATTTTTTGCAGGTGGACCTCCGGATCCGGGCATCGGAGATTTTTAATTTTTGTTGAACGAGACTGAAACTCAAAACAGCGGCCGGATTTGTAATTAGGATACTCTAGTTATCTAGAATACAAAGTTTCACCCTCATAGAAGTTCAAATAAAGATTTTAGGTTTTTTGCGGGTGGACCTTCGGGTCCGGGCATCGGAAATTTTTCATTTTCGTTGAACGAGACAAACTCAAAACAGTGTCCGGATTTGTAATAAGGATACTCTAGTTATCTAGAATACGAGGTCTCACCCTCATAGAAGTTCAGATAAGGATTTTAGATTTTTTGCAGGTGGACCTCCGGGTCCGGGCATCGGACATTTTTCATTTTCGTTGAACGAGACCGAAACTCAAAACAGTGTCCGGATTTGTAATTAGGATACTCTAGTTATCTAGAATACGAGGTTTCACCGTCATGGAAGTTCAGATAAAGATTTTAGATTTTTTGCAGGTGGACCTCCGGGTCCGGGCATCGGAAATTTTTCATTTTCGTTGAACGAGACTGAAACTCAAAACAGTGTCAGGATTTGTAATTAGGATACTCTAGTTATCTAGAATACGAGGTTTCGCCCTCATAGAAGTTCAGATAACAAATCCATGCGTTCCAAAGCACCCTTTAAACCTCCTGGACACTATCAAAAAGTGAGCAAATAGGCTAATCGATACGCCTAACCCCACAAAGGCCCTCCACAGCCTGGATCATCGAAGAGCGTGGCTAACCTGTCCCTGTTTTACAGATTCTATCACCGAAGATCATTAAGTGAGCTCTCCCAGATAATAACCCCGAAGGTCCGAATGAGCTGCATTAGACAGGCTCTGCAAGCTCATGCTTACCAGGTCGAGGTCCCTAATCCCCTAACCAGTCTCCTCCAGCATTCTTTCTTTTGGAGAACTCCGACGCTGTGGAATGAGCTGCACAGACACTTATCCTCTCGAGCGCTTCTAGAGTGCCATAGTCTTTCAGCCTTGGCGGTAGGTTGACCATAAAAAAAAGTCAAGGTTCCACATTTTCTCCTTTTGTTTAATGACATGCTGGACTGCTATTCTCTGGTGTTATTTCCTTAATAGCTTTATCAAACAGTAGCCTAAGGTGTTCGATTTTAAATGTCTTGATATATCTTGCTACAAGTCCTTACACTTGCGCCCATATAAGTCCTAGGAGTTTGTTTGCGATTATATTGCGGTGTGCGCACCATATTTACACCATGTTTATCTGCTATATCTTTCACGGCGTACTTCATAAAACGAGGTTTGTGTAAATTTGCTATGTGCGATAGTTCCGTCTTCAACAAAGTCTATTCAAGTTCAATAGTTGGGGACCCGGATGGCTGTGCGGGTAAGGCGGCCCGCTGTCGAGTCAGAGACTAAGCAGCGTCGGGCGTGGTTAGTACATGAACGGCTGGCTGGCGTGTGAGTGGGGGAGGGACTTTTAGAGCTCGGAACTCCCTTCACACGTTAGGTCGAGTGAGTTTATGGACGGCAGACGTCGAGTGAGGATAAATCCTCCCACGCTTGCTCATCGCACCGGCCGCGTTCATACAGGTTCTACTCTAAGTATGTTTCAATTACTTCACCATTAAAGTTTCATCCAATTCCTTTTCTCGAACCGACAACAAAATTGTACCAAGCAGATAGGAATTTCCCAATAATTGCTCTATACATTTCTAGAATGCACTTTAATATTTTTCTATAACGCACCAAGTTTTGCCGCATATCTTTCTGAAGCAATAGCCACTCACAGCGACTTGCCTGCATGGTATAGTTTGCGCAAACAAGACGGTATACCGCTGAGTGTCCACATCATTCAAGCAAGCTCGCGCGAACCTCCATTATTTAATGAATGGGAAACTGACTATTTCATATCTTTGCTGCTATTCTCAAAACTGAACTCTATGGTCCACACACATAGGCTTTGCAGACAGGCCAGTTGGAGTAAGCCAAAACTTTCAGCAGACTAAAGGTACGCGCACATAAGTCGGCATCGGACAGACGGGACGGATGGAACGGCTGGTACGGCACGGATTTTTCATTGAGGTGTCGCACATATCTGATCGGAATCGATGGAAGAATTGGAAGGCAGTTGCAAGTATGTCTTCGAACGGTGACTAGGTGGCGATTGTTCTGGAAGAAGAAAATTTCCAAAAATGTAGAAAGCATAGCCGAGTGTAGGTTCATGAAGTATGTCAGAGAAGGGCAGTTTTTGAGGAACATGTACATTAATTTTCGGACTTAATGAATGACGAAAAGAGGTTCTTCAATTACTTCAGAATGACGCGTCTTAAATTTCATTCTCTACTGGAGGCCATAAGAGAAGCCATTACTGAAGGAAAATGTCCATCTTGCCCGCCTATTAGAGCAAAAGAAAGGCTGACGATATGCTCAAGGTAAGTAGGTACTTGCAAAATGCCGACGCTGCCTCGGCAATCTCCGATCAGCATCGCACATATGTCGGTATCGGCACGCACGGCACGCGTCGGCCGGCATTTAACCCTAGTTGCTATATTCTCGCCGGATCTTAAAAATTCGATGCCTACCGTCCGCACATAATATGTGCGCTGGTCCATTAAATTTCATAGAAAGTATTTTTCTCCGATCCGTACCGTCCGTCAGATGCAGATTTATGTGCGCGTACCATAAAATTTACACAAGCCGCGCTTTTCGGTTTGCGCGAGCTACCGTCTTACCGTCCACACGCACGAGCTTCCCGATACAAACTGGTTTACACAAGTAGGTACGAGGTAAAGCATACACCTGTGGCCTGTGTTTGAGCGAAACAACCAAACAACATCATCATCATAGTCACAATGTCTTAACAGACATGTTGTGAACTCGTAAAATGCATTAAGTCGGAGCTAGAGTATTGCCGACACGAATATTATCAATAGTTTTGAGAACTGTAGCTCGCCATCGTTCGCGATTTACTGTCAGTTCAGTGGCGCTCTTGATACTCATATCTAGCAACTGTTTCGTCGTATCCACCCAGCGTGTAGGGGAACGGCCACGGCGCCGCCCACTCGGGGCGTGACCCTGAACTACAAGTTTCTCCATATTATCGCTTCTGTGAATATATCCGGAGAATGTAAGCATTTTCATCGATACAATGGAGGATAGTCTCTTTGGATTACCGAGCTCATCCAATATGGAAAATTAGTTCGATGGGCGCTATAAGGAATTCCCAGCATTCTCCTCCACGTCCACATTTCAAAAGCATCTATGCGAGCTCGATCTGCCTTTTTAACAGTCCAAGTTTCCGAGGCATACAAAAATGTGGAGAACACAAGAGACTGAACCAGTGACATTTTGGTAGCTTTAGTGGTGTTATGGTTACGCCATATTTTAGTAAGCTTTGTCATGGCCACCCGTGCCTGTTGAATGCGCCGTCGAATCTCATTCTCACAGCTACCTGAATTGTCAATCAAATAACCGAGGTACACAAAACTTTGAACTACCTCACATTGGTCTACTGACTTTATTTCTCGATGATTGTCATGCTCTCTATCTACGATAATTACCTTGATCTTGTTGTAGTTAATACCAAGACCATATGCTGCACTGTGTTGTTCTAAAACGTTCAATAGAGCTACTAGTTCTTCCTGAGAAGCAGAAATAAAGGTTGTATCGCCAGCAAATCTTAAGTTAGATATTTTGCTTCCGCCAACAGTTATACCGCCATTCCAGTTGTCCAATACCTGTCTCAACACAAATTCAGAGTAAATGTTAAATAACATCGGCGATAATACGCATCCCTGATGAACTCCTACTCCTTTTCTGGTTGCTGTTTGACCAGACACGTTACCATCAATTCTTACACGAGCTGAGCTAGACTCATAGAGTTGCTGTATGAGAAATACTAAGTGGTAGGGGACTCCCATGGAGATAAGGATTTCCCACAGTTTAGGCCACTTTACATTATCAAACGCCTTAGAATAGTCCACAAAGCAGATAAAAATGGGAAAATAATGCTCCCTGGCTTTTTCAATAATCTGTCTTAAGTTTAAGATCTGTTCACGCGTACCGTGTCCTTTTACGAAACCTGCCTGCGCCTGAGAAATTTCCCAGCCAATAAAACCCTCCAAACGAGACTGTAATATAATAGTAGAACCTTGCTTGCATGAGAGATTAACGAATGTAGGCGATAATTGTCTGGATTTGTTGGAGATCCTTTTTTATGAACCAAACAACACGCCTATGTTAAACACCATCCTGACGGGCATAACACTAAAATGAAAATATCAGAATACTGCCCGTCGTCTGTTCCATACCCGACTATAAATTCTTCCGAATCGGAATTAATTTTCCAATCAGCGCTTTTCGATTTCCGTTGCCGCCATCTCTGTCTCGCGAGCCGGGCGCCATTCTTTTGTTTCCGGACCCCTCTCCCCACCCTTCGCGTCTCCCTTACGGCGACTGATTGCAAGTTATGACGACTGCACCAGCGCAAAATTAGTCCGGCGGGATTTCGACGGCTAGCACTTAGCGATTGGGATCTGCTCCAGGATTGGCTGAATCATTGGAATTATTATAAGCTCCCTCGCAGCAGCTTCCATAGCTAGCTGCAATCAGCTTCGATAGTTGGAGTCTTTTTTCTTTCTTGGATGACATCCATGCGCCTTCTGGGAACAGGGGGGCACCCGGTCTTATTTTCCCCTTATCCTCCCAAACGGGTCACTGGGAGGATGGGCTGTAGGGCCATAGGACACTAGCGCGCCGCGGTCAGATTTGTTCTAATCCCACCGGTCAGAAGCCCCCAAAATATTCTGGATAATAGGCAGGTATGTGGACACCAGCGCGCGGGGCTGCGAGGTAAACTTATGTCTTATAATTTTAACCGATTTTAATTCATTCGTCACTTTTTGCGACCTTGCTAATAGTTACTGAAGAATTTGTAGAACTCCAGTCAGAGGTATCGTTACTTTTGACTTGACAGAAATGAATTACTTTTTTATATTATTAAATGCGAAATTTTGTTCTGAACATAATAAGTTGATCTGATCACTATAATAAATGCAAATAAAGAAGTTGGTATTGTCAGCAGATCGAAATGTCTTTATAATACCCCAAAAAATTTTAATTAATCTTCTAATTTGTCACAAATTTGATCGCTTTCTTGACGATGTAAAAAAAAGTTCGAGAAATTTACCTTCACAGCTTGTTTTGTGGGAGCATCACGGTTGTGCTCATTATTTCTTTTAAGAACAATCTCTTCCGATTGATCCATCAGCAAAGATGCTACGTATCCTCTTCTAGAGCATCTGTAGGCTACACCACGGGTGGTTTCTTTATCTTTTCGGAACGTATACTCTTCAGGGACTATTAATTTGTTCCCTTTCACACTTAACATAGTCTCCATGATGAAAAAGTAGATCACAAACAATACTCACAAACAGCAACTAAGGATTGCAAACTACTGAAATATTTTCATTAAGGGTAGTTTTATATACCTACAGAAGCCGGATAGTCATTTAAATAATCTAAGAAGTAACTGTAAGCTACCAAGTCGTAAAAAGACAGATGAAAGTTCACAAGAATAAAAGGGATGTGGTCATTAGGAATAACCAAGCTTAATTTTCTTTCGGCGCGCAAGTGACCGGTGCCGATGAAGGCACCCTTTTTGTAAACAGGTAAAATTCAAACCCCGCGCGCTCGTGACCGATCACCGGCTGTAGTAACCCGTTATCATGCCATTTTAGAAAAGCAGGGGCTGCTGAGATAACAAGCCTCCAGGTAGTCAGCTGCCGTCCGGAAGTCCCAATAAAGGTGCTCGCACACTTAGACGAAACGCCGCGAACGGAAGCATTGCGAGGCGAAGCGTCATTTAGCTGATGTCCGCACACTGGGGCGAAGCTTCGCGTCACGTTTCGAACGACGCGGCGCGAATTTTATTTGTTTCAGAAGCTGAACGCGGTACTTTGTCTAGTGAGGTACAATGAGGAGTCCATCAGAAGAGGAACTAATTATATTAAGTTTAATTGCCACTATGCTATGGAAGAAGAGGAAAAGAAAAAAAAACAATGCTGGGCTCATAAAATAAATCAAAAGTGAGACACTTATGATGGATTTAGTCACTTTTTTAATAAATGTTAGACGAGATAAAAAGACATTTTTTAAATATATTCGTATATATGTAAGAGGAAACGTTTTTGAAGGATTCAATATAACGCAAAAATACTAGACAGAATTATTGATGTCTCTGTATCACGGCCATAGACTGAAATTTTGCACTACTTACTACCAAATACTGCGTAACACTGAAATATGAGAGAGGCATCAAGAAATATTCGGATCTTTACGCCTCTTGGTACCGCGCATTGAGGCGAAGCGTCAAGGGAAACGACTCCTAGTTGGTCCCAAGAGAATTCGCGCGTCAACCGACGCTGCTCTTCGCTTCGCGCCGCCGTAGTCGCGGGCTGCCATATAACTTTGTAAATTTCTCTGCCGTCAAATCTACAATTTCCTTCGCGTCGCTTCCGTTCGCGACACTTTGCGAGCTGATACGGAAGAGGTGAGTAGAGGCTCATGCCGGAGGCGAGAAGATTTGCTCCCGAACCGAAAGAAGACGTTTGTGGGAAGATAGGCATGGGGTGAGGACGAACCCTCCCTCTAGCGGGTCTGCCTCCAAAGAGCAGGCATCAACATCTGTAGACTTCAGAGCCAGAAAGGGAAGAACTGACTCCGGAGGAAGCTTCTAGGATGACCAAAAGATCAAAGACTGAGGCGATGATCATGAAGCTTCAATAATCCTTTTCCGACAAGGTGTTGAAGATGGCTATAGTCTATATAAACCACACTGAACAAGACTGGAAAAGGACATAGCTATTAAAATGAAGATGGAGCTGGGGAGACATGCTATTCGAAGCAAGAATGTCGGGATATCCAGCTGCCGTAGTTGTAGGCTGTTCCAACTCAAACATCAAGCGCTGGCTGGAAAGCCATTTCAAAGAACTGAGTTCTTTTTAAGGGATTCAATTTAGACTGGGCCCAGCCAGAAGCCTGGTGAACATGTGCAAAGTTACAACTTTGTACCATAGGCATCATAGGCGCGGAGACCAAGGGAGATGTTATGCTTTGTCTTAAGATCCAAAGTGGGTGACAGGTTGCCAGTCCTGTACACCGAGATTCCATAGACAGTGATGGAAAACAACAACAAAATAATATTATCTAAACATTCGAACTAGAAGTTTGGCATACATCACCGATGATAAATGATAGTCGTCGGAGGCATACATACTGTATGGCCATCGTAAATTGGCCTGCGAAAAGAATTCGGTAAAATAAGTCAGGGCGCTGCCATGACTTTAAATTTATTTTAGATATTAAAAATTGTATGCTGTCTCGAATTAAAATTTTCCAATGATATACTTAATTTTACTACTAATTAATATTATTGCTTGCTCTTAAGACGTGTTTCATTTTATTTATAAAGGAAACAGCGAATGACGTATATATACAGGGTGAGTTTTTAGTACCGGCTCGGTCGATAACTCCACTACTGTAGAAGATAGTGAAAAAAGTTGTATATAAAAGTTGTAGCCACGGATATGCTCCTTGCTCAGAAAATATTTTGATTTATACAGGGTGATCCATAACTACGTGGTGATGCAAACAAGCATTTTTTTAAATGAGACACCCTATATATTATTCCATATTCAAATTCTACTAATGATTTCCGTTCTTTCAATATAGAGTATTGTTACATTATACAGGGTATTTCAAAAGTTATGACCATTTTTATATCCAAATCACGGTCAAATGAACGTCCTGTATATCAAAAAGTCATGAATCAAAAATTATTTTTTTTACATGAGAAGATTAGAAATATCCTCTAGTTTTAAAATACGCTATAAAAAAATCCCGCGACGCATATTCGTATACACGGTGATGTAGAATGCAAAATCTAGATTTTCTCTCATTTTTTAAATGTAACCCCCAATATTTTATTATACCAAAAATTTGCTTTTAATATGCTCTTTCATCTTTGTATAGCACTTATTATGGCTGCATTCATTAGTTTCTGAGATATTTCGATTTTTCTACAAATTTTAAATATACCTTCTATTTGTTTAATAAAATTTATCTATTTTGAGAAAATACTACCAAATTTTGTTTTTGCTTAACAAACAACTAAAATATAAGGCGATAATAATACTTGATTAACTCAAAACACTGAACTAACGAGATAATATAGGTCAAAGTGTGCTGAGGAAACAATTTTATAGACGTCATGCATAATTATCAAGCAGATGTATCAGGTAGGCTATGAAATATGAAACGACACAGTCCAAATAAAACGATTCTTCAATCTTTCAAACGCATTAGTTTTAGAGTGCCTCCGTTCTAGATATTGCTGTTCATAGTTGATATATTCTAGAGGCAAGTAGACAATTTCTCAAAGATTCTCCTAAATACCCTCAATGAAAAAATTAATTTTCAAAGCTGGTTTTTCACACAGTACGGAATTATTGAGTAGGTTATTAAAACTGTCAATTTTTCAAAGCCTACCTGATAAAACTACTTGACAGTTATATATGACGTCTACAAAATTGTTTCCTCAGCATACTTGACTTTATTATCTCGATGATTTAGGGTTTTGACTTCATCAAATGCTATCAAGACGTTATAATTTAGTTGTTCGTTAAATAAAAAACAAATCAGATAGTAATTTCTCAAAATAAATAAATTTCAGTATATAAATAGGGGCTATATTTTAAATTTACCGAAAAATCGATATATCTCGGAAACTAATGGACGTAGGTACAACAAGTGCTATACAAAGATGAAAGAGCATATTAAAGGCAATTCTCTGGGATAATAAAATATTGGGGGTTACATTTGAAAAAAAATAGAAAATTTGGATTTTGCATTCTACATCACCCTGTATACGATTATGCGTCTTGGGCTTCTTTTATAGCCGATTTTAAAACTAGAGGATATTTTTAATCCTCTCATGTAAAAAAAATAATTTTTTATTCATTACTTTTTGATATACAGTACGTTCATTTGTCCGCGATTTGGATATAAAAATGGTCATAACTTTTGAAACACCCTGTATAATGTAACAATGCCCTATATTGGAAGAACGGAAATCATTAGTAGAATCTGAATATGGAATAATATATAGGGTGTCTCATTTAAAAAAATGCATGTTTGCATCACCACGTAGTTATGGATCACCCTGTATAAATCTAAATATTTTCTGAGCAAGGAGCATATCCGTGGCTACAACTTTTATATACAACTTTTTTCGCTATCTTCTATAGTAGTGGAGTTATCGACCGAGCCGGTACTAAAAACTCACCCTGTATATATATACACCGTGTCCCAGGACGAATCTCGAACAAAGAAACCACACTTAGGTTTCGGAATGTGAAGCCGATATCGAAAAGAATTATTCTTGAATCGCATTTGCTACAGAGAAATCAAAGTTTGAAGTTTTGTTGCAAAGATTATTGAAACGTGTGTGGCCCACCTTATTTCCCTCTTACTTCCAGGCAAAAACACTAGAAACAGTTTCGATTCTACAGCAAAAAAGGACGAAGGTCGTTTCGTACGTTACGCTAACAGGTCTTTTTTAATGTTTTTGTACCTCAGCTTACCTACGAATGTGATAAGGGCGACCACACATTAACCATTTTGCAATCTAATTAAGGGCATTTCAAGTTTTTAGCTATTAACAATAAACAGATAATTTAAACATATTATACCATAAGTCGGTGTCAGAAATCGTCCCTTCAAGTTTTAGGGATTCGTCCTGAGATACTTAATATCCCATTTATCTGGTTCATGAAACTTATAACTACAACCGGCAACACCAGATTTTCTTCCCCAGCTTAAAAACGGTGCAGCATCGTGATTGGATAATAGCTGCAGACAATATTCAATGTCCATGTTTTGCATATTTTCTCTATCCCTTTTTAGACTCGACGTGAAAGTGACAATGGCTACCTGAAAGAACCTCCCGCCGTTTCTTAACTAATGCCGCGCTGGTCAATATACGATGGCCACACAGTAGACCGAAGTAGAACTATGAATTCTGGTCATGAAGATCAGTGTCAACCGACAATCAATACTCATAGAGCTGTCAAAGCATAAACGTGATTTAATTAGCGAGAAATTTGGCCCCCGATTCGGTCATGCTCCATTGAAGTACACATTTTCAAGACACTTCATTTTTTCACAAAATCACCCAAAAAAAATAAACCAAAGTTCTAACTTCATCCATATAAATAATTATTGTGTTCAAGACATTATGTAAAAGTTTGTTTGGTTAATCTAAATTACTTCAATTGGTTTTCACTGAGTTGTGTTAAAACAACTTGATGGCGCTCTGGGATATGTTCTTCTGCTAGGTCTAACAATCCAATATACACAATATCGTTCATTATAAAGCACAATAATTATGAATAAGATAAAAATATTAATCGTTGGTGATTAACGATCTACATTGATGTAGCAATGACAGAAAGAACTCCCCTTTGAGGCGTATGCTTCAATTATTATGATTAGTGTATGTAAGAATCTAAACAGGAGTGTTTTTTGGTCCCCTCTCATTTATAGGCATCAAAATGGCAGTTTGACCGCGCTACCAAAAAATATATTCCATTATTTCCAACGTTTCCCCGAAATATTTTACTAAAATATATCTAGCCTAGTGCAGTATCGCTGTTGACCCAATAAACAAGACTATGCGAAAAAATTGCTGTGGCCGGACATTTGCCAAACAAATTGTATGTTGACTGTACCAGGATAGAGCTAACCGGGGAGCTAACGCAATATGTGCATGTGTCCATTCCGAGCTATTGACTACAACAAATATGAAACGACCGCTCGCAATACGTAGACACAGACGCTACATAAACAGAACGACCGTTTGTGCAAGAACAAAAAGATCAATTGTTAATTAAAACGTTGAAAAATTGAGCTGTCAAAGGCAAACACATAAAGCGATTGATCACCCTCAATTCATCCGCAATTAATCCAGGCAGCTTCGACGGCTGTTCGCCGTACCATCGACGGTTTAAAATATTGCGAAACCGTTGATAACAGTGATTACCGCTGAGGTCGCTTTCAGTATGAAAGAGAGTTTGGATAAATCATCGTACGGTGCATCTGAAAAAATTACGAACGTGGAAAATCGATTAGAAGCGTTATGCGTAGACGTCTGGCTACGTTTTTATTTATTTATTTAGCGTATGGTTGTAGTACACATGAAAAAAAATGGAGTCAAGTTGATTGACTTAGTACTTCCAACACATAACGATGCATTGTTTTATTATTTTCCATTGCATAAAGCTATAATTTGAGATCCCCTTGTAGCCAAACCATCGCCCGCTATCCTCAAAAAAACATCCAACACAAAACCTCACTTGATTTAATAGTTTCTTTTATCTATATATAGGAAGTTTTTATTGTGCAAAAGCTTCAACTGGACCAATCGAAGCAATCAGGGACTTCCAAATCGCCTAAAAACGAAGTTTGAGCTGTTTTTATATTTCTAGTTCTTGGATTATTACTGCGTTGCCACGGACCCAATTTCTAAAAACCATACGCGTTTTCCATCCTCGGTACGATAATAATACTATCTCAAAATCTCATCAAAATCAATTACATGTTAGCCAACAGAGAACGATCAAAACCAATACTTGTATGCACACATCAGAAAATTCTAAGTCCCTTGGTTTCTGTAATAGGCAGGACAATGCTCGGAAAGGCCTAAAAAAGTGAATGATTCCCCTAAGTCTTTCTTTCACAGGTCAATGAACACGCTATTACGAATACAAAAATGTTTTCAGTTTTACAGTCCCTTCACCCAACCACCCTAATTTCACCCCCACCCAAAAATAGTAGAAAATGATCAGTAACCCCTAAAATGCATTAAAATGAAGTTTGAAGACAAACAGTTTTTTGAGGAATCGACATTTTTCGTTTTTTGTTAATTACTTCGCCACCCATATACCCATTTTCAAAATTATAGGACCATTACCTACTATGGCGCCACAGCATATAGCTTCACAAATTTCATCACAATCCATGCACCGGTTACTGAAATTACGAGGCTAGAAAAACGCCAATAGATAGACAGACAAATAGACCGACAAAAATGAGTGACGGGGATTTTCGTTTTGTAGAGATCATGAAACGCCCAAAAATCGTATTATCTCAAAATCCAAAATTTTCATGATCACAATACCTGTCGGTGTGGGAAGTAAAAGGTCTCAAAAAATAAAACAGCTAAGGCAAACAACACAAATTAAAAAAAAATAGCTAACTGAATTGTAACTGGGCTATAAGTTAACATCGAGTCTGGAAACCCATTGGCTTGGCTTGGAGAAAGTTGTTGTTGCCTGGATATGCTCTAATACCACATTATTGCACCACAGCTCGACAAACAATCAGCTGTCGTTCCCAAGGTCTGAGGATGCTTTGCGCCGATCCTTTTGCGCATCGATATTTTGGGTTACATTTGTTCTAATTCCAACAGCGGCGGCACGGCAGGGTCATGGCTTTCTAGGTTTCATGTTTAACGAGGCGTAATGACAGTGGTAACGTCACTAATAAAAGATCTGTCATTCGAGCTGCTTTGCGTTTTGCCTTTGAAATAGTTCGCCGTCATTTTTAGCATTGTTTCGGTTGATGTTTAGTCGTAGTATTTTATGTAGAGATACTGTAATGAAAATATAAGTTTTTTAGGTAGGTACCCTAAGATCCCTCAAGGTAAGAGTTAACATTTATTAGTGCAGACGAAGTAATGGCAATTGCCCTTTCTGTGTTTCTCCGGATAAAACAATTCGAACAAACTAGCACACTTGTGGTTTAAAGTGAATTCAAGAGCTAAAGGTACTTAAAAGATTGTACCGCTACCGTTAAGACAAAAAATTAAAGGAACACTAGTGAAATAGTTAAACTGTAGGGGTACATACTATAATCAATCTTATTGGTATAATACTTTAAGTACCTATAGCTCTTGAATGAATAATTTCTTACAATTCAAATCAATTCTTTATATCATTTTCTTCCAAATGACGTAAAAGTAACTAAAACATATATGTTTGCAAGTTATGTTAGCCAGTTAGTCACACTAAAATTAATTCAGGTAATTGTGGCTAATGTTTTAAAGGCAACCTATCGTTAGTCCATTCTACGCTTTCTCTAGATTCATTCAAAATTAATTTTATCAAAAAAAAACAGATACAAGATATACGTTTCGATATAAGTTCCTAGCTCAGATGCACATGTAGATTGAATAAAATTTCAACTGCAAAGCTCTTTGGACTAACTCTCAAGTTCATTTTTTTCAAGTGGTTCGACATCTTTAGGCAAAATATCAAACCCACGGATACCTGAGAGTAGGCGGCAGAAAAGATCTGCCTGTGCGGTAACGGCAAACCAAAGGTAGTCGCTACTAAAAAGCAGCAAACTTCTTGGCGGAACGCAAAGGCGCATTCGCTTTACCCAATCAGATAGGCGCGCTTCAATGCCAACTGCATATGAGAGTCGATATAAGAGGGTTGCTCTATATCTCCGTCAATCCACCAGTACGCAGACAGCTGTTTCACGCTTATTAGCGATCATCAGTGCACCATAGGTCGATTCACGGAGATCGAGAGCATCAGAATTTTCATGTCTATCAGACATGTAGAGCATGTGAGAGTAGGCGGCAGAAAAGATCTGCAACCCTCGTATATCGACTCTCATATGCAGTTGGCATAGAAGCGTACCTATCTGATTGGGTAAAGCGAATGCGCCTTTGCGTTCCGCCAAGAAGTTTGCTGCTTTTTAGTAGCGACTTCCTTTGGTTTGCCGTTACCTCCGGGTATACCACATGGCGCACAGGCAGATCTTCTCTGCGGTCTACTCTCACACGTTTCACATTTCTGATAGACATGAAAATTCTGATGCTCTCTAGCTCCGTCAATCGACCTATGGCGCACTGATGATCGCTAATAAGCGTGAAACAGCTGTCTGCGTACTGGTGGATTGACGGAGATATAGAGCAACCCTCATATATTCATGGATACCTGTTATATCAAATTGTTTATTGCGTCTGGCGCAAAATCATAAAACAGATACAAAGTTTTGCGTTTGGTACACTCAAATATCAACGCGAAAATTTTCTCTGACATATTGACACATTGTTTTGGAGGTCGATGTAGCTGTTGGGGGAGATGTGGATGGGCCATTATTTTTCCACCTCCATCACCCCTTGCCAAAATAATGTGCAACTGTACGTGACAACTCTGATATTTCTGCCTATGCGATCCTGCGTACGTATTATATCTGCTGTATTCGAATTTTACGGGTTTTTCGCAGCTTTACTCCATTCGTGTGTGTCATCACGATATGTAAAATATAAAACGTGCTCTGTCAATAAAGTGTTCATAAACCCGTACTTTTGTTTTGCTTTCAGATAATTTCAACTCAATATTGTGATGAAAGAGTATTTGGTTAAAAATATTAAAAATTAGTCCTTTTACTGCACTGTTCTAAAAGACACAACAAAACTGCGGAATATTTGAATAAAAATATTGAAATTTAACCAAACACCTCAGTGGAAAAGTTGAGAGTAACCGAAGTACAGGGTCCCAAAGCTGGACTGAAAAAAATGTTCATTGCATTAAAGAACGGCAGTTCTTAACCATTGTTGAACTGCATCATTATATCAATGATCTGCGAGTCATCAAATAATAATCTCATTCATTAACAATATAAATCTATGTCAATGAATACAGGGTGGTCCAATAAACGCGTGGTGCTCTCTAGCGGCCTTAATTTAGAAGAAAAACTTTCGAATAAAAGCATTTCTTTTCAAATGGTCTACCTGCAGAAGATAATCTCAAAGATGGCGGACATCCGGACATACCGAAAGTTGGCATCAACTTCCTTATTTCAAATAGAATACCCTCTATATTATTGTGTTTTTTAATTCACCATTGAATTTTAGGTCCAGTTTGTTAACCATAGTTCATATCTACATAACCTATTTTCGGAGTTATTCAGCAATCTTTAAAAAAATAACGTTTGTAGTAGTTTACAAAAAAATGTAATATCTCGGAAATTAACTCATTTGGTTTAACCCAAAAATTTTCGAACTCCAATCGACTATGTCAAGCTAAACCCCCCAATTGACGATCCTCCTCCTCTTCGCTCTTCTTCTTCCTTGCTTTCCTTTTTCTTCCCTTACTTCTCCAAATCCGGCCACGTCTAACTCTGACCAAGTCTTTGCATTCAACTACGTTTTTCAGTCGATATTTTACTTACAACGCAGTTATTTTATATAATTTGATACCACATAATTTCAAAACAATGTCTGTATCACAGCTGCGCAAAAATTTTAAAACATATCTTTTAAATGAAGCCTGTCAGGTTTGCTAAACGCCGCAGTTTTAAGTCATTGATATCTCTCTTGTTATAGGTTTGCCCACGGTTATTGTGATCAGTTTGTATGTTTACTCTCTGTACACCGATTTCATTTTATATGTATATACAGTGTGTTAATTAGGTATGTTAACAAATTTTAACCACGAACAGTACTCCGAAAAATAGAAAGAAAATGTCATATGAACATGGGTCCGAAAATGCTTCCTAAGGGAGCTACGCTTCTTTGCATGGGGCACCCTGAAGACGGTTTTCTCTCGATATTCTCGAAACCATTCATAACAAAATTACGAAATTAGGTACGATGGGTAAACTTTTGACGCTGAATCTGATTCTGAATTCAGAATTTCATAATTTTAATCAGAGGCGTATCATATGGGAGGAGTTAAGGGTAAAAATAACTCCATTTTCTAAATGGTAATTTTTTGACACTTTGATTTTAGAATACGGTATTTCAGAGATTTCTACGTAAAAATAGTCTCTTGATACATCTCGATAGGACTAACCGTTTTCGAGAAAAATGCAAATTATTGAATCGATGCGGGCTATTGTAAATAAATATAATAAATAGATGAACATAAATGGTAATTCTTTTGACATTTTGATTTTAGAATATGGTATTTTAGAAATTTCTACGTAAAAATGGTCTCTTGGTATATCTCTATAGGGCTAACCGTTTTCGAGAAAAATACAAATTGTTGAATCGATGCAGGCTATTGTAAATAAATAAATGAACATTATTGTAAATAAATGAATAGATGAACATTTTTTATTTATTTACAATAGCCTGCATCGATTCAATAATATGCATTTTTCTAGAAAACGGTTAGCCCTACCGAGATATACCTAGAGACCATTTTTACGTAGAAATCTCTGAAATACCATATTCTAAAATCAAGATGTCAAAAAAATTACCATTTAGAAAATGGGGTTATTTTTACCCTCAACTCATCCCGTATGATACACCTCTGATTAAAATTATAAAATTCTGAATCAGAATTAGATTCAGCATCAAAAGCTTACCCATCGTACCTAATTTCGTAATTTTGTTATGAATCGTTTCGAGAATATCGAGGGAAAACCGTCTTCAGGGTGCCCCATGCAAAGGAGCGTAGCTCCCTTAGGAAGCATTTCCGGACCCATGTTCATATGACATTTTCTTTCTATTTTTCGGAGTATTATTCGTGGTTAAAGTTTGTTAACATACTTGATTAACACCCTGTATATTTTTTTGTTCATCATTGCTTTGTAGCTACAGTTATTTTAATTCAGTATGTTTCGTATGCAATAGGTTAAATGTAAGAATAGCCATGTGGCTAAACTTCGCCTCTTGTAGATGTAAAAATAAAGACGATTTATTATTATTATTCTCCCTGACTTTATGTGGTTTCTGGGTAACCAGAAATAACAGACCGATCGACCGACATGACTCTAAGAGTAAAGGTCCACCTGACCACTCTAACAAACAATGACGAATTGTATCTCGGAAATTGAAAACGACGGAAAGATGTTGTTTTCAGTTTTAAAATGAGCAAGAAACATACTTAGTAATTTCTCAAATTTGTAGTGTGCTTTTAAAACAATAATCTTTCTAAAGCACAAGTATGTTTCTTGCTCGTTTCAAAATCGAAAATCGCATCTTTCTGTCCTGCTTAGTTTTCGAGGTAATACAATTTTTTGTAAAGTATCTCCTACTAGGTACTAGAGGGTTGACAATCTAATATAAACAAATATATTCCTAAAATAATTATTCCTCCTAAATTCACTAAAACTAAATATTCTGTTTTCTGATTATGTTATTTAGTATAATTTCTAGAGCTGAATTTTAAGCCTGGGTTCCAGAAAACTTCTAAAGACGGTTTTTTATGAACGTGAATTTCGAGACTTATGGCCGTCCAACAGCATAGCAACTCATGTAAATTGTAACGGGAAAGTTTATTTCACGAAGTTTGTCGCAGACCCTCATCTCTGGAGTTTCGGCTTTCAATTTGCTTGCCGTCACCTTAATAGACTCTATTGGAGACAACGGAGAGACCTGTTCGGAATTAGTATAAACTTTGCCGTCCGTACTGCGAGGAAGTTCAATCTGTTGTAACCCAAGGAAAATATTTTGTTTTTATTCTCATTGATTTATAATTTAACATTTGTTATAAATTTATTATTGAAGTGTCAGTGCTGTGCGTATCCATTAAAAACATTATTGTGGTAATGACAGTCCTATATTGTATTGGAAATGTTATCATATTTTACTTTGATCGTATCAAAATAAATTAGGCATTCCCATTTGAGAAAAAAATCAAATTATCTGCGATTGAAGTTCATTTAATTGATCTACTTATTTCTTCAACTACAGATAGAACTCAAATTTGCCTATCTAAGCTAAGCTGACGCATCTCATACCTCAAAGTTACAGCCTTATGAGTTTTATAATCGCTGCGATATTCAATTTTTTTATGACATCTAACTATACCAAAAATGGTGATTTGCACCTAAAAGGTTCCTTTAAAGTACCATCCATACCAGTAAAGTACATAAAGTCGCACTAGAATTCACCGACGAATCCAAATGTGATACAAAGGAGGTTCTATAAAAAAATGTAGGTTTGATATGAATCATTCTGTACGAAAATCAGAATTTAAGTGGCATATTTTGGTGGCAAAATGCGCTTTCTATGATAAGTCTTTCGCGTCTCATAAGATGGAGTTTAGCCGGATAAAAACCTACTCCCCTTTATCACACTGACTTTTCTTCTTAGTAATGCCATTGGTTGAACGCCCATAGCTGCTCCAGATCGGTTGTTATCCGAATGTTGGTACCAAAACTTCACGATTTGCAATCGTTTGACACAGAATAAACAGTCAATCTGGTAAGCAGCTACGATCCAGAACCACAGCATAGAAAACAACCAGCACAATAACTCAAGATGGCAAAAATTACACGCGCATCCCCACTTTTGGAGGGGTTTTTTGTAAGGATGGTAACGGTACTTCGATACTTCTGCACTAATATCGAGTATTTTTGTCATCGATACTTTTTGAGGCATTCCAAGCTGGTACCGATACTCCAAACTTGACAGCCGTAAAATCATTCAAAAACCCTCCCAAGGTCAAATTTTGTTGGAACCATTTTTATATAGGAAATCCTCAGAGATATTATGCTGGTTGTTTTCTATGCTGTGCCAGAACTATGAACTTGAGAGATTTCAGCGCAAACTGACATTTTTACGTCTTATTTTGGAGAAAAATCTAAGTTGCAAAAACTGAGACCAAATGATAACATTTTATGTCACTCAGTTTCAACTAAATAGTCATGTCAACAAGCAAAACTGTCATTACTGGGCAGCAGAAAACCCAAGATAAAAACACGAAAAGTTCCTACATTCACCCAAAGTGATCATGGGATCATCGGTCCCTATTTTTCTGAAAACCAGCGAGAAGAATCTGTGATTGTGACTTCCGACCGGTACACCACGGTGTTACGTGAATTCGTCTATCCACAGTTGCATCGATTTGAAGGTTATAACAATAGGACTTCCTTTCAACAAGATGGCGCGCCAATGACAGTGCTAAACGTTGTAAAAGAGATATTCCCAGGCAAAGTGATATCGCGTGGAGGGGACATCCCATGGCCTCCCAGGAGTCCAGATTCAACTCGTATTGAATTTTTCCCATGGGGTTACTTGAACAGTCGCGTGTACATGGTGAAACCAACATACAAGGTACTTTGAAGGGCAGTTGTTGAAGATTTTCAAATAAATACTTCATTATTATGCAATAGCACCAGTCTCTTTTTTTCCGATACACCGTTGTAGTCGATTTGAACAATAAGGCTGCACAATGCATTTCAATGAAAGACACGCGAACATAACCTCTATATTTTAGCAGACGCGGACGACGCGAGAATTGGATCGCCAAGCTAACGACACTTTATGAGCCCGTTACTCTTCTAATGGATGAGAAACTTCAATAGTAACGGATGGGATCGTGTTTTTGTGGTATTAATGCTGAAAAAAGCGAAACATTGACCAAACGAACTCATAAGCGACAAGCGGTCGCTCATTCAAGTACTGGACGCGATCGGTGCTGCTTAGGTTCAGAAATAACGGTACAGACCTTTGTTGGCGATATTTGCATTTCCTGAAACTTATGAAAGCAATTCCAAAAATAGAACAATTGAGGTTTTGAATAAAGAAAAAAATATATTTTTTTTGTGATAAATCGAAAGATCATATATAAGTTTTATAACAAAACCGTTTTTGTTTTCTTTCTTTTCGCAATAATTCAAAAGTTATATCAAAATAAAAATGGGTTTTTGAATAGAGTACCGAAAACACGCCGACGGCTCCCGAACCCGTGTGACGTAATGATGGCGGTTAAGATGCTCCTTTGACCAACGACATCCTACATCGATACTAGATTCTAGATTCCCAGCCAAACGTGAAAACACTTGCTAGTAACTATTGTATATCTGCTGCAATATAGCCGATGAGTGAAGTTTGCAGCTCAGAACGACCTCTACGATCGAAATAAATATCCTTTTGAATGTTTGAAATCAGATTACAGATTCCAGCAAGTAAGTAAGTAAGTACCCAATCAAATATGTCTCATCGAAAGCATCTGGTGCATGTTCGGCTAGCCTAGCGGTTAGAGTATCGGCTAATGGATCCGTTGGTCTGGGTTCAAAGCTCAGCCTGTCCAATTTTTTTTTTATTTTTTTTTATCAAATAATTCATTCATGTGCTTTTTGCACTTGTTATGTACATTTTTTTCTACGATCAACATAAATATGTTTTTGAAACAAATTACTTGCACTGCATAGTGCAAAAACTAAGTACAGGACGCGGTGGACAATTCAAAAAATCAGTTCAAATGGTGTTTGTCCGTCATATCAACCGCCAATATTTTTTTTAAATGTAATAGTTGGTTAATAAAACAAAATCCATTAATTTTTTAAGTTTTTAATATAAACATAAAATGAAACTCGTAATCACAACCGTCTTCTGTTTATGACTTGGTATTTTTATTTATTTAGCTTTGAGCAACGAAGCTTAATAATTAAATTTTCATAAAAATTGAACAAACAAAAATATATAAACGCAATGCAAACAAACAAAACTTATTCTTCTATGAGTTTCAATGTTATAATTATCTTTACTATACGTAGATGCTTTTCTGTTAAAATATTTGTTAGTAATTTGATCTTATATGAATCCAATTTTTTTTTAATAAATTATTAATATCTACATCCCAACGTAAGTGTGAGTCTAAATATATTCCTAGATACTTTATACTTTTTTCTATGTTCGGGACTAAAAAATATAGTTTTATTTTTGTTTACTTGAAGTGCTAGCTCTTATGTAAAATAATTATACTTATAGTTTATTTATCGTATAAGTATTTATTATCAATAATAGTATTAAATAATAAAATAATTATTTTAAGTTTTGGTCAAGAAGATAATTATAACATTGAAACTCATAGAAAAATGAGTTTTGTTTGTTTGCATTGCATTTTTATATTTTTATTTGTTAAATTTTTATGAAAATTTAATTACTAAGCTTCATTGCTCAAAGTTAAATAAATAAAGATACCAAGTGATAAACAGAAGACTGTTGTGATTACGAGTTTGACTTACTTTATGTTTATATTAAAAAGTTAAAAAATTAATGGATTTTGTTTTATTAACCAACTATTACATTTAAAAGAAATATTGGCGGTGATATTGACGGACAAACACCATTTGAACTGATTTTTTGAATTGTCCACCGCGTCCTGTACTTAGTTTTTGCACTATGCAGTGCAAGTAATATGTCTGATAGAATTTGTTTCAAAAACATATTTATGTTGATTGTTAAAAAAAATGTACATAACAAGTGCAAAAAGCACATGAATGAATTATTTGATAAAAAAAAATAAAAAAAAATTGGACAGGCTGAGCTTTGAACCCAGACCAACGGATCCATTAGCCAGTACTCTAACCACTAGGCCAGCCGAACATGCACCAGATAGTTTCAACAAGACATATTTGATTAGGTACTTACTGGAATCTGTAATCTGATTTCAAACATTCAAAGAGATATCTATTTCGATCGTAGAGGTCGTCTTGAGCTGCAAACTTCATTCATCGGCTATATTGCAACAAATATACACTAGTTACTAGCAAGTATTTTCACGTTTGGCTGGGAATCTAGAATCTAGTATCGATGTAGGATGTCGTTGGTCAAAGGAGCATCTTAACCGCCATCATTACGTCACACGGGTTCGGGAGCCGTCGGCGTGTTTTCGGTACTCGATTCAAAAACCCATTTTTATTTTGATATAACTTTTGAATTATTGCGAAAAAAAAGAAAACAAAAACAGTTTTATTATAAAACTTATATATGATCTCTCGATTTATGACAAAAAAAAATTGATTCAAAACCTCAATTAAGGCTAGACAAGAGAAACTTTAAATTTCCTCAAAAAAGTCAAGCATAAAGCAAAAAGCATAAAGAAACGTTCAGCATTTCCTTTAAGATAGCAATAAATAAAACATCGATAAGAATATGTTTACATTGTTATTGTACCATGTACAGTATTGGATAAATCTAAAGAAACTTTTATGATGAAAAAGTATTTATATATTTAAATTAAAATGAACAACTTTGGAAATCAAAATTTGTTTAGCTTAAGCGGTCATAGTAACCTGCTGTCACTGGTTAGGTAGATAGATCATCATCATAGTCACAATGTCTTAACAGACATGTTGTGCAAAATGCATTAAGTCGGAGCTAGAGTATTGCTGACACGAATATTATCAGTAGTTTTGAGAACTGTAGCTCGCCATCGTTCGCGATTTAATGTCAGTTTAGTGGCGCTCTTGATACTCATAGCCAGCTACTGTTTCATCGTATCCACCCAGCGTGTAGGGGGACGGCCACGGTGCCGCCCACTCGGGGCATAACCCTGAACTACATGTTTCTCCATATCATCGCTTCTGTGTATATGTTCGAAGAATGTAAGAATTCTCGTCGACACAATGGATGATAGTCTCTTTGGACTACCGAGCTCATCCAGTATGGAAACGTTAGTTCAATGGACGGTATAAGGAACTCTCAGCATTCTCCTCTACGTCCACATTTTAAAAGCATCCATGCGAGCTTGATCTGCCTTTTTAGCAGTTCAAGTTTCCGAGGTATACAAAAATATGGAAAACACAAGAGATTGAACCAGCGACATTTTTGTAGCTAGATAGATAGGTCTTCATTTCCAACAGGTGCATGCAGCCTATAACAGGGCAAAAGTAAACATTAAATGAATAGTTAAAAAAAGAATACCTATATGGATACACACACACAGAGTAGCAAGAAGGTCTGGCAACAAGTCTGCGTGAACAGTGTGTGACGTCAAAGGTTGAGTGGTATATCACAAAAAAGCTTATTTCTTAATTTTTCCAAAAATTCTTGCTCTTAGTTAGGGTCGTGTCGGTCTGTAGGGTCTGGTTACTCAGAAACCAGAGAATCTCATGGAGAAGTAAGAGAACAAAAAGAAAGGAAGAAATGAGGAGGGCAAATAGGGGAAAGATTTGAGTTCGGTAATTTTTTATTTTGACCAAAAATATTTATTTTGAGGTTTGTTATTTAAAAGGGAAAAAAACTTAGTTGTTTTCGAAATTGCACGGTGTCATGTTGACCACAGCGTGAGCCGCAGCCTTGTGTGTTTCCGAACTTGCTCGATAGTGCAGTCCAATGACACGCCCAACAGAAGGTTGCTTTGTGGTTCCGCTTCACTGAAACCTAGATGTTTACCGGAAAAGTCGCCTGCAAGGCCTGTGTGGTGCTTATCAAGGGACTACACCCTTTCCAGCTGTATTTTCTAAAGCGTTAGTGATAATTCAAAACGGCCAGATTCATTTTCCATTTCGTCAATTGTAAATTCTAACTGACAGGTATAATTTTTTACACCTGTACAAAAATTAATAAGATGCTATGAGTCTAGCTCAGCTCGTGTAAGAATTGATGGTAGCCTGACTGGTCAAACAGCAACCAAAAAAAGGAGTTCGTCAGGGATGCGTATTATCTCCAATGTTATTTAACATTTACTCTGAATTTGTGATGAGACAGGTATTGGACAACTGGAATGGCGGTATAACTATTGGCGGAAGCAAAATATCTAACTTAAGATTTGCTGACGATACAACCCTTATTGCAGCTTCTCAGGAAGAACTAGTAGCTATTGAACATTTTAGAACAACACAGTGCAGCATATGGTCTTGGTATTAACTACAACAAGACCAAGGTTATTATCGTAGATAGAGAGCATGACAGTCATCGAGAAATAAAGTCAATAGGCCGTTGTGAGGTAGTTCAAAGTTTTGTGTACCTCGGTTCTTTGATCGACAATTCAGATAGCTGCGAGAATGAGATTCGACGGCGCATTCAACAGGCACGGGTGGCCATGACAAAGCTTACTAAAATATGGCGTAACCATAAATGTTATGGTTAAGTAATGACTAAAGCTACCAAAATGTCACTGGTTCAGTCTCTTGTGTTCTCCATATTTTTTTATGCCTCGGAAGCTTCGACTGTTATAAAGGCAGATCGAGCTCGCATAGATGCTTTTGAACAGTGAACGTGGAGGAAAATGCTGAAAATTCCTTATACCGCCCATCGAACTAATGTTTCCATACTGGATGAGCTCGGTAATCCAAAGAGACTATCCTCCATTGTGTCGATGAGAATGCTTACATTCTTCGGACATATTCACAGAAGCGATAATATGGAGAAACTTGTAGTTCAGGGTCACGCCCCGAGTGGGCGGTGCCGCGGCCGTTCCCCTACACGCTGGGTGGATACGACGAAACAGTTGCTAGATATGAGTATCAAGAGCGCCACTGAACTGACAGTAAATCGCGAACGATGGCGAGCTACAGTTCTCAAAACTATTGATAATATTCGTGTCGGCAATACTCTAGCTCCGACTTAATGCATTTAACGAATTCACAACATGTCTGTTAAGACACTGTGACTATGATGATGAGTGACATCCAATCATTTGAATTGAAATTAATATTACTGATTCAGGTCACCCCATAAGTATAAACAGCCTCTGAACGATGCAGAATGGATAGAGAGGAACTCTAACAGAAGTGCCTTCACCTAACTTTCTCTCAAAAATAAAGCTCCCATCCTGAACCACGAAGTACTTGAGAAAAATTTTACATGAAGTTCTCATATTTCACATAGGATAGGAGAGAAGAGGTGAGATGTGTGCGCTGCTACTAAATTACGGAGCGCGTTCCAGGATAGTTTGAATTAATAACAAAAACTACATTAAACGGGCTATTATGAGAGAGCCAAAGCCTATAATTTACCGTCATACACCGTAAAATTACCTTTTAACGGCGATACGTAGCATAGAAGCGCATAATCATCTGATGTAAGTCCTCCTGGATATTTTAGATGAGCGGTTTACATAGGATCCGTTGGTGGTTAACGAAGATCTCGTACGAAGAGATTATCTACCCAGCTGCATAGTGGAAGGCAAGTTCAAGGTATGACAGGAGACATGGGCTTGTATACTTAAAGAGTAGCATTTTTAATATTTCATCCGTAACCAATCACAGACGACGTCGTTTCGCTTTTACTAAAGCTCGTCAGTGTGATTTAAGTTTCAGACGAATAAATGAAATTGCAAGAGAGTGCCTAGTTGGCAAAACTCGTACTAGTCGTAGCAACATATAGATATTGGAAAGCAGTACTTTGAAAAAGTATTGGTTTGCCATCTATCTTGCAAAGCGTTTAATTAATAATCCTAGTACTGTTCATGTGACCCGTTTGAAAACATTAGGTAGAGAAACCTGTAGGACCTGAGACCTAACTCACACTGACGAGCTTTAATAAAAGCGACACGACGACGTGTGTGATTGGTTTCGACTGAAAGAATCACATTGCTACTCTTTAATTGAATTACGTTGCTTTTTAGCATAAACGGAATGTCGGGAGTGTTAAATGAGTGTTCCACAAAAAAGAGTCTGATGTTTTGTATCGTACCTGCAGGTTTCTTTACCGGATGTTTTAAAAAGAGTCACATAAACAGTGCTCGGATACTCAAATTAAACGCTTTGGTAGATAGATGGCGAACCAATACTTTTTCAAAGCACTGCTTCCCAATATCTATGTGTTGCTACGAGCTTGTATAATATGGGAAAATTTGACATGCAAAAGTCTAAGTGCCCAGTAGGCTATTTGTCGCAAAATGTCTTAATCCAGAAGATGTGATTAATCGAAGTATAATGTTACAAAAAGATATAAATCAGTTGACGCAATTCTTTTTCAACCATAACCTGAATATAAATCCAGGAAAATCCAAAACTATGTTGTTTTGTACTGAGCCAAAGGAAAATTATGTTATTTCAGAATTAAAAATTCATATCAATAATCAAAATTTACAATTTGTTGACTATACAAAGATTTTTGGAGTAGTTATTGTCACCAAATTGAGGTTTATCGAGCACGTTAAAAGTCTTCCTCAAAAAACTTATCTAAGGCTTCGTGCCTTGATTGCTAACAGATTACTTTTGAATTATAAATTACGTAAGAAACTCTGTGAGGCAAGCACAGCATAGCATATATTTTGTATGAAGTTCTCATTTTAAATACAGGGTGAGTTTTTAGTACCGGCTCGGTCGATAACTCCACTACTGTAGAAGATAGCGAAATAAGTTGTATATAAAAGTTGTAGCCACGGATATATGCTCCTTGCTCAGAAAATATTTAGATTTATGCAGGGTCATCCATAACTACGTGGTGATGCAAACATGCATTTTTTTAATTAGGTACACTATATATTATTCCATATTCAAATTCTACTAATGGTTTTCGTTCTTCCAATATAGGGTATTGTTACATTATACAGCGTATTTCAAAAGTTATGAGCATTTCTATATCCAAATCCCGGTCAGATGAACGTAGTGTATATCAAAAAGTAATGAATCAAAAATTATTTTTTTTGCACGAAAAGATTACAAATATCCTCCAGTTTTAAAATCGGCTATAAAAAAGCCCGTGATGCATATTCGTATACAGGGTGATGTAGAATGCAAAATCTAGATTTTCTCTCTTTTTTTAAATGTATCCCCCAATATTTTATTATACCAAAGAATTGCTTTTAATATGCTCTTTCATCCTTGTACAGCACTTGTTATGACTGCATTCATTATTTTCTGAGATATTTCGATTTTTCTACAAATTTTAAATATACCTTCTATTTGTTTACTAAAATTTATTTATTTTGAGAAAATACTATCAAATTTCATTTTTGCTTAACAAAAAACTAAAATATAAGACCATAATAGGTACGTAATGAAGTCAAAACACTGAATTAGCGAGATAATATAGGTCAAGTGTGCTGGGGAAACAATTTTATAGACGTCATGCATAATTATCAAGCAGATGTATCAGGTAGGCTATGAAATATTAAACGACACAGTCCCAATAAAACGATTCTTTGATCTTTCAAATGCATTCGTTTTAGGGTGCCTCCGTTCTGGATGTTGCTGTTCATAGTTGATATGTTTCAGAGGCAAGTAGACAATAATTTCTCAAAGATTCTCCTAAATACCCTCAATGGAAAAATTAATTTTTAAAGCTGGTTTTTCATACAGTACGGAATTATTGAGCAGGTTATGAAAACTGTCAATTTTTCAAAGCCTTCTTGATAAAATCTGCTTGATAATTATACATCACGCCTACAAAATTGTTTGCTCAGCATACTTGACCTTATTATCTGGATGATTTAGGGTTTTGATTTCATCAAATAGTAACATGACCTTACAATTTAGTTGTTCGTTAAATAAAAAACGAATTAGATAGTACTTTCTTAAAATAAATAAATTTCAGTGCACAAATAGAAGCTATATTTTAAATTTAACGAAAAATCTAAATATCTCGGAAACTGATGGACCTAGGTAGAATAACTCCTACACAATGATAAAAGAGCATATTAAAATCAATTCTATGGGTTAATAAAATATTGGGGGTTACATTTAAAAAAAAAGAGAAAATCTGGATTTTGCATTCTACATCACCCTGTATACGAATATGCGTCACGGGATTTTGTTATAGTCTATTTTAAAACCATAGATATAGAAATGGTCATCACTTTTGAGATACCCTGTATAATGTAACAATACCCTACATTTCAAGAACGGAAATCATTAGTAGAATTTAAATATGGAATAATATATAGGGTGTCTCATTTAAACAAGTGCATGTTTGCATCACCCTGTATGAATCTAATTGTTTTCTGAGCAAGGACCATATCCGTGGCTACAGCTTTTGTATACAACTTTTTCGCTATCTTTTACAGTAGTGGAGTTATCGACCGAGCCGGTAATAAAAACTTACCCTGTATATATTAAGAGATTGTTAGGAGAATTTCTTGTCTCGAAGTGTCTTTTATTCAGTAGAGGAGTACTTTATGTAGGTTTAGGTTTAGTGTTTTAGTTTTAGGTAGTTGCTGACAATTTCCTATACAAGATATAACTAGTCCTAGAGGAAAACATTAGATGATTGTTATTATTATAGTCTGCTCTAAATATCCAGTTTTCTTTGAATCTTATCAATGCAGTAATATGATTCTCTCTTCGTTCCAGATATCCAAGAATTCTATGAACTGACTCTTCTGGACGAAAACAAGTCAGTTCAGGAAAAAACAGCTGAAACGATACGAATAGCTAACAAATGGGAAGCTAACGATGGCCCTATCATACCAGCGTACACAAATAACGAGGTAAGTCATCTTTGCAGTGTAGTATTATGTTCAAAATTATGTATATTTAAATTATGACATCAGTTTAATGATAGGTCAGATATAAATCTGATGATTGAATTGGGAAACTCTGAGAATCCATATTTCTTATAACGCTCAAGTGCAGCATGTCAGTTAAATTGCGCACACATCTGAGCGCAGATGCGTAACGTGAACAAATTTGCGTAGATTATTGACTAACCGACAACAGGAGTTATGTACTTTTTAACGTCTATATCTGGTTACTTGATCAAGACACCGATGATATAAAATTCTAGTTATACATTAATTTAGAAACAATCAAAGTTTCACAAAATGACTTACGCATGTTAAAAGATAGTAAATGCTTGTTAGCATTCGAAAGCCGTATTCTAGCATAGCAAGCGATACTTAACCTGCTAACATGTTCCTGAAATCTGAGATCTTCATCCAGGTATAGTCCGAAGATTTCATGCACAAATTCAATATCGTCATCAATCGTAACAGTAATCTTGGATTTGATAGTATTTCTGTACTTTTCTCCACAAAACAACATTCGACTTAGAAGAATTTAAACGCAAGTTATGACTTCTTGCATACGCTGAGATGGTTCTAATATCACTACTGATCTTCACAGATGCTGAATTAGGTTCTTTAGTGTCGAAACTGTGATAAATTTGAGTGTCTGCAGCAACGCTCTGTACCATGCAATTTTTTAGAACTGTAGGTAAATCAAAAGTGTAAATTAAAAATTGTAGTGGCCCCAAGACGGAACCTTGGGGGACGCCAGAGCAGACTGATCTGATGGACGATATAGCATTTTTAACAGAAAGATACTGCTGCCTAGCTTTCAGGTAACAATCATGCCAAGCAAGTGGACATTATCGAAGCCGATATGTTCACAATTTGAGATGAGTAAATTATGGTTTATGGCAGAAGTCGGCAACCTTTTGAGTCGGATGAGTTAAATTCACATTTTATTGAATTTTAAAGCTTCTAAAGGGTCACAATTTTTTTTCTTGTCAACAAAGAATAATACTTGCATAAATAAAGTTTTTTTATGAGGAAAAAGCAATATTTATTCATATATAAGTAGTGTTTTGACAACAAATTAAAAATATATACGATTTTTTTGGACTTACAACGTGTACTTCAATAAACAACAACTGAGCAAACAAACTTAATGGGAGCGATGGTTTTGCATGGCCATTCAAGTACAAAATTAAAACCTCACTAAACAATGTAACTTGTACTCAAAAAACAATAATATACATTTGAGCAAACATTAATTTTTCTTCAAAACAAACCAATTCTTCTTCCAATACAGAAGCTAGGTTTCCCTTGACTTGCAGTTTTAGATTCAGCTCATGCGCTACGATATCCACCATAAAATAAAAATTTTGAAGCCATTTGTCGTTCTAAATTCGATGTGATTGATGCCTTTTCCATTAAGCAATGAAGGAGGAGGTCGGAATACTGAGGCTTCATTTCACTTAAGAATTCGTTAAATTGACGATGCTGTTAACAATCCAGATTACCAAATCCATGACCTCAACTATTTCAGGCGGAAGTCTTTGGGCACAAGCGCTTTTTGGTGTACTATGCAAATGAATAATATTTGCTTATGGAACTAAAGAGCGGCAGCTTCACATCCAGACCCCTGGTTTAAGTGTCGAAATCTTTGGTAACATCTAATACCCTCGCTAGGCCTCGATCCGAAGCACGGATTATGTCGTCTACTACGCGTGTATGTCAAGTACTCAGAGTAACAACTGAACATAGAGGTAGTAAACAACTAATTCTAGTAGGCCAACATCTCTTCTTACGTTGTGATATTGACCACCAGATACGGCAATCATAATTATTTACTATTGTCTTAATTGTATCGAGAGATATTCCATTCTATATTAAAAAAGATGATATTTTGATGGTTCAAGAATTATTACAGCAAAATTAATACATATGTTGACCTCTACTACGTTACTGCATATTTCTTCATCATAAACGCAAATTCTGAAGTCTTACATATATTTTGAGGAGCTGGCAACGTCGATATAATTTTCGTGTGACTTATTTACGGTAGAACCTCGAGTGTCAAATGTTTGTTTTGTTTGTGCGTCTTTTATGCTTGGTCAGTAAAATCGAATTCGCTATTTGTTGGTAACTGTAGTGAAGCTTTACTGACTTGCTCTGCTGTATTGGAGTGTAGTCTAACAGTTTTTCGAGATGCTTACACAGCATTCTTTACAATTTGAACTGTCACTGCGAGGTCACAGCTGATCAATGTTTGGAGGCTGACGTGTCCAAAATGTATTTATTTACTTAATATAATGGTTTTGGGCAAGTTATGCTGAAGTGGTTTAATTACTGCCTCTATGTTCAATTGTTACTCTGAGGTCAAGTATAATTAATCTGAGAATCAACAAAAGGTAAATCAAAGCCTACTTGAGCGAAAGAACGTTAAATATAAGGCTTTCGTGTCGCATTTGGTGAGTTCTACCATCTACTACGCATTTGAAAGAAAATAAAGCACCGTTCTTGCTATATACAAGACAGAAGTGGCTATTGAGGTAAAAATAGAATCGGCCCACCTGTACCAATCAAACGCTTTCAAATATAATCGCGGTACAGCGCAGAAACATTTCGAGTCACGTAAAAGGCAGTTCCCTCATTGTAAAATATCAACTTATAATACACCGTTCCATCGTTTATTCTTTTTTGGCGGCCATTGTGATGCTAATACCGCAAAGCTATTTCCTATTCACAATACACGGAGAGTATGTATGCGTCGATACGGCTATTAATAATGCAAAAGCTGGTTTTGTAAGCTGACTGCATCAGGTGCGGTGCCAGTGGAGCTTTTATTCCCGCGCAGCAGCCGCGAATTATTAGCGCGAAATTTAGAAACTGGCATAAGTTGCAGACCGTTAATAATACTACGTCCGAGGGTATATCAGAGTAGGGTAATTCATAACTATGTACGTGGTGATGCAAACATACATTTTTTTTAAATGACGACTCCCTAAACACGGTGTCCCTGAATTTCCTTGATACGTGTATTCTCGTAACAAAAAAATCTTCAAACGAAAACTGAGTGCAATTTTTGTAAGTACTATAGGTTCTATCATACCATGCTTTTAAAACATTTTTTTTTTTGTACTAAAGTCTGAAAAGTTACCCTCAACTTGTTTTTCAAATAGCATCAGATAGTTTTTCCTAAATAAACTAAATCCTTACTTATTTTATTTGAAATCTTGTAGTACCTTTTATTTTATACTCAAAAGAATAAAAATAAAACTAACTGGGTTTTTAAGGGTACTGAATGACCTATAATACATGCTTTCGAAAACAAATGTTTTTTTTCGTTTTTATTACGAAAATATTACGCCTAAAATAAATCAACATTTTATGTATCTTATGTCAATGACTTTATAAAAAATGAAGTCAAGTTGATTGACTCAGTACTTCCCACACATTACAGTGATACCAGTTTAGTATTTTTCCATAGCATCTATAATCTGACATTCCATTGCAACCAAATCATCGCCAGCCCCCACCCCCCTCCAAGAATTGTGTTATGCCGCTAAGTCTTCCCTTCACAGGTCAATGAACAGCCTATTATGCATACAACAGATTTTTCACTTTTACAACCCCCCCACCTCCAACCACCCCTATTTCACCTCCACCCAAAAAAAGGTAGTCAATGATCAGGATCACCTAAAATACCTAAAAACTAAGTTTGAGCTGTTTTCATATTTTTTGTTTTTTGATCATTGCTGCGCTGGCTGTCACTGACACGACTTCTAAAAACCACCCGCGTTTTCCATCCTACCACGATAATACTACTGTAACAAAATTTCATTAGAATTAATTTAATAGCTTTCACGTCAAAAATACAGAACGGTCAAAAGCAATAAATATTGGTATGTACACAGAAAGTCCCATAGTTTCGGTAATAGGCAAGGTAATGTTCGGATGGACCTAAAAAAGTGATTTATGTCGCTAGGTCTTCCTTCACACAGTTCGGTGGACAGCCTGTTATGGATACAACAAATTTTTCAATTTTACAATCCCCCACCCCCCAACCACCCCAACTTTCACCCCCACCCAAAAAATAGAAAATGGCCAGGAACACCTAAAACGCCTAAAAACAAAGTTTGGGAAATATTTGATATTTTTCGTTTTTTGCTAATTACTCCACCGCCTTGCATCGATTTCCAAAGTTATAACAGCATTATCTACTACGACCCCACATCATATTGTTGCCCAAATTTCATCACAATCCATGTAGCCGTTGCTGAGATTACGAGGTTAGACAAACGCCAACAGACCGACATACGACAGTTGGATAGACAGACAGACCGACGGAAATAAGTGACGTGGATTTTCGTTATGTAGGTATTATAACACGCCCAAAAACCGTGTCGAGAATCTCAAAAATCGAGAATCTTCGCGATCAGAATGCTCCCCGCACCTATCGGTGTGGGAAGTAAAAATTGGTCTTGTGTATTTAGTCAAAGGCACTACAAGATTTAAATAAAATAATGAGGTTATTAATGTAGGAAAAGCTGTGGTATGCTAATTGGAGGAAAAGTTAGGGCTGAGTTTTGGGGGTTGAAGTAAAAAAATGTTTCGAAAGCATGGCACGATAGGTCAGTCAGTAGCCTTGAAAGACCCACTTAGTTTTCTTTTTTATCTGTTTTTTTGCGAATATATTACGCCTCAAACACATCCTCATTTTATTTATCTTATGTTTGACTTAAAAAATACGTTTTTGTTTAAAATCAAAGGTAAGGATTTCAAATAAAATAAAGACTTAATTTGTGTAGGAAAAACTATTGGGTTCTATTTGAAAAAGAAAATTTGGGGGTGAGTTTTAAGGGTTGAAGTACAAAAAAAATATTTAGAAGGCATAGTATGTTAGACCCTGTAGTACTTTTAAATATTTCACTCAGTTTTCGTTTGAACTTTTCTTTGGTTACGAGAATATCACGTGTCAAGGAAATTCAGGGGCATCCTGTATATTATCTCATATTTAGATTCTACCAACGATATCCATCCATATATAATGGATCCAAATTTTTTTTTACGTCAAGGTAAAAGTATACTCTAGTTTTAATATCGCCTGTGAAAAAAATCGACGACGCATAGTCATATACAGGGTGAGCTAGAATGCAAAATCTGAATTTTCTACTTTTTTTTAAATGTAACCCCACCCCCCATCTTATATTGCCAAAAATTGCTTCCACTATGGTTTTTCATATTTGTACAGTATTTCCTATACCTACATTTAACAGTTTCCAGGATGTTTGATGGCAGTTTATAGGTAGTACAACCTACCAACAACCTTCAGAAAGGAAAAAGGGAAAACAAGATAGCGCGATCCGATCGCCATGAAGTCTCGATACGACTACTCCAAACGGTATTGTCAAATATATTAGGTACATATTAATACATGCAACATTCGCTTACGTAGGTATATATATGACACCTTCGCACATTAGACCTAAAAAACTAAAAATGTCGGAAAAGTACTGAGTCGAGCCACTTGACGATATTTTGCAGGCTCATTTCAAACTGTTGTTTATGATGCATATCAACCGGTCTCTATTTATCAGCAAGTGATTCTCAATTATTCGATTGTTTCTGGCTACTTCAAGGTATTCGGCAATGGTGAATTCTGCGAGTTCACTACCAAAGGCATGTCTACGGTGCCCCATTCAAATCGTCTGCATAAATTAGGTCATTTCACCGGTTGTTGTTTCTTTGCCGACGAGAATTTCAGGTGGACTCTTGAACGCCTTGCTCCGTACTTTGTGCAGGTGAACCGGTGCCATGTCACATACATTTATAATTGGCCAGAAAAAGGTTACTGAAATGGATTGCGACTTTGCTACATTCAGGGTGGTCGTGACAGTAAGAAAACTGACCGTCGAAATTGGAAACGAATAGAAGTAGCGCTACACCTTTTCCAGCAGTAGTGTACAAAGGATAAAGTTACGTTTCTGAAGCATCCAGTGTAGTTTCAAAGAGTATTTCCGAAGCGTTAGTTGCAGTTTCAAGTAGTCAGGTGAATTTTCTAAAGCATGAAATTTACTGTATTTATTTACTGTGTAGAAGTAATATAAAAATCAATTCAATGTTACACAACACATAACGATCTAAAGCAATACTCGTATGTATACACCAGAAAATTTAAGTCCCTTGGTTTCAGGCAAGGCAATGTTCGGATGGACTTAAAAAAGTGTATTATGCCGCTAGGTCTTCTCTTAATAGATAATTAATGGACAACCTATTACGAATACAACAAATTTTTCAGTTCTACAATATCCCACCCACTAACCGCCCCAATTTCACCCCCGCCCAAAAAAAGTAGAAAACGATCAAGAATCCCTCAAATAGCTAAAAACGAAGAATATTTTTCGTTTTTTGCTAATTACTCCGCCACCCATGCGCCGCTTTTGAAAATTATAGTAGCATTACCTATTGCGACCCCATAGCTATCGCTACCCAAATTTCATTACAATCCATGCAGCGGTTACTGAGATTACGAGGCTAGAAAAACGCCAAAGACCAACCAACAGGCCGACGGACCGACAGACAAAACGATGGAAATGAGTGATGCGGATTTTCGTTATGTAAATATCATAAAACGCCCAAAAAGCGTATTGTCTCAAAAACGAAAGTTTCGCGATTACAATACTCCTTTCACCTATCGGGCGGTGTGGTAGGTGAAAGGAAGCACAGATATCGAGATACACAATGGATTGATAGGGAAGACGATGATACAAATACATAACTCTCTGCTATGGTCATCGAAAATTGCATTAAGAACAAATACCCGTAATAAGGATATATCAAACATGAACTTTGATCCTTAAAGGCCGGTTGTACAAACGCTCAGTAAACTTCCGATCACGTAACCTCAAGTTCAGCGATGAACACGGTTCAGCGGTTGACGCGTTGTACAAACCCGGTTCTGGGAAGGATCAGCTGAACTGGATCAAAAGAGGATCGGTAGCAATGGATATAAGGTATTTGGTGGCGAAACTAGTTACTTTTCGTTTTTAATGTTTAAGTTTATGCAGGTTATGTTAATGTCACGTATATGAATGTCATATTCTGACATTCATCAAATTTTGTTGTCACTCAAGAAGTATTTTGCAATTTTATAATGATAAAGCATGGTTTCTAAAAAATGAAGTAACTCAGTTTCAATCGATATATAAATTTATTAAAATATTTACCGTTCAGTTTTCAAAGAAATTTGTTGGGATATTTATTTGCTCAATAATAAATGAGACCACTACCTTGGACAAACGAAATCTGTCCCGAAATTCGCTATCATTCCATTTAGTAAAATGGTCCTCACGTGTTCTGAATTTCTGAGGTTCTCTTGGATGCTGTATTAGGTCTAATAACTCTAGAAAATCCTCATCCTCGGTCAAAGGTTCATCAATGTACTCCATCATGTAACTCAAGTGAAAATATCGCATTTGACTATGTCACTCACGTCGGATATTCAGGTTAGAAACTGATCAGCTGGTCGTAAACATCGCCATTTTAAACCTCGAACTGCGTTTAAACACTCCCCGGTGGCCGTTCAACTTGATCCGCGGTTGAACTGAAGTCAACGCTTGAACTTTGTTGGTACAACAGCAAATTAGGGATGAACTCGGTCCAAAGTTGAACTCGAGTTAAACTGTGTTTGTATAACCGGCCGTAAGGAGATTATTGAACTTATTGTGGTGCCCTCAATACTGCCTAGATCTTATCAGCCTTCAACAATCTGGACTCATCAGTGTTAGCCATCTTAGGTTGAGGCAAGCTGTAACCCTTCTTCTCCTTGCAAGGTGTCTTCTAGGTTCCAAACAGCTGGTCTAGCCTCTTGAATCCAGACTCTGTCTAACATGATTATCAATCTGTTGCTCCCTCAAATTACTGTATTACGACTGTAACTGCACAGTGTATGTATGTATAGCATTCTACCAAAGTAGTTACTTCAATGTAAGCGTCTCCCTTATCCCTTCAGTGTCTGTATATAACCCAATAGGCTTACTACGTCAACCGGATTTTTTCTTTCGTATGAAAGTATATAGATACGTCAGCAGAATGGAAATCAATCACGCCAGAATCCATTGTCTATCAAATATCATCCCTTCAGATTCAAGGGCTTAATCGAAGTCAATGCTCAATTTTTCCTTCATTCCATTCTAGTCCTACCGTCACGTCATTGCCCTTTGCAAAATAGTCCAGGTAGGTTATGTTTCAGTATGGATATACAGGATGAGTCGAGTCAACCCCTCGGACTCTTCTGACCAAACCATACTATTTTTCAGAAAATTAACTTTGCGAGTGTATTTAGGTCGAGTTGGACTACATTTTAAAAATAATAACTTTTATACAGGATGTCTAATAAAAGCGTGACATACCAAAGTTACGATGTTTTTTTTAATTAAAGACCCTGTATATTATTGCGTGTTTAGATCTGATCTTTATGTATCACACATCGGCCTTGGAGGCAACCATTTAGGTGCAAATCACAATTTTTGGTACATATAGGTAGATATCAGAAAAAAATTAATATCGCAGCGATTCAAAAACTTATAGGGCTGTGACTTTGCCGTGTCACTGAGTATGAAATGCCTAAGCTCAGGTTAGATGGTCAAGTCCGAATTATATTTTTTTGTACTTGGAGAAATCGGTAGACTGAGTTAAGGAAACTTCAATCAGAGATAACTTGATTTTTCCAAATGGGAATGCCTAACCATTTTTATGCAATCTAATGTAAAATTTGTTGACCGTTCTAATGATATTCGGTTGTAAGTATCAGTCTCTGGTAGTTTTCACGTAATTTCATCAAACCGGTGGTTTTCAATTTTTCTAACTACAAGCCACCTAACAGGCCATGAAATATACACAGGTTAGTTGTTTTCTTCCATCTGAACACGTTTTCGTTTATACTTCATGGCCTGCTAGTTTGGTTAGAGGTGGCGAAATTGAGAAACGCCGATTTTATTGAAATCTCGAAATTAAATGACAACTACCAGGGATTAATATTCACAACCCAATATCATTAGAGAGCCTATCAATTTGCACATGTGGTGGAATAAACCTACCTACGCTGAAGCATTTCATGCTTAGTGATACGGCAAATTCACAGCCCTCTAAGTTTTATAATCGCTGCGATAGTCAATTTTTTCTGATATCTACTTATCCCAAAACTTGTTATTTTCACCTAAACAGTTCGCTTTAAGCCATATGTGTGATGCATAAAGTCACATAGAATATTAAAGCCATTATTCTTAAAATATAGTCCAACTCGACCTACATACACTCGCAAAGATCAATTGTCCGAAAAGTAGTATTATTCAAGTCAATTTTCTGAAAAGTGGTATTATTTGGTTACACCGACGACGGTGTTTGGTCACAATAGTCCAAAGCGTTGAGCTTGACTCACCCTGTATATACATACTGGCAAATGTTCAACTGCTCAACATCCGTTCTCAATATAGCCGCTAGAAGTTCAGGATTTAACTACATGCCTTTTTCTATGTACTATTTGCAATTCGTAAGAGTTTTTAGTAGGAACAACAAAAGCAGCCATGCTTCTAAATGTTTTTATTTCTAAATAAACAGTACAAAACTTGTAATACAACATAATAAATTAATAGTAAGATACAAAAAATACATAACCGACGCTAATACGTCTTTTGAACATCACTAGGGTCAATCCTGTACAACATCTAACAACATTGACATAAAAGTCAAAATTCAATATGTATCTATTGATATGTATTTGTTATGTCTGTGTAGATTTTAGTATCATGAATTTAAAGATCTATAGGAATAGGAGCATTGTATGTGTTTGAATCAGTAATCGCTCAAAACGTAAACTTCTTAGAAATTTTCCTATAAGCCCGTTTGGAATGAATGAACTTCACTTGTAGTTTAAATCAATTCTATTTTAAGATGGACCGGCTAGAAAGGTATATAGAGTCCCTTTCTCCTTTGAGTTTTTTACTGATGAACAAAGTTATGTTGATGATAATTTTGAAGTATTTTTGTAGAGGATCCAAATTCAAGTTTTGGATGTATTGCTTCACAATATGAAGATTCATAGGTATTGAGATTATGAAAAAGAAAGCTTTTTTTGCTATTTTTGAGAATGCATAATAGTTCTGTAGTTTTTAGCAGTACTGCATAATGCAATAGGTAAAGTCCTATTTAGAAATATCATCTAGTATTTAGCCTAAAATGTAGCCCAAATCGGCATTCACCAGATATCTCAAAAATCTTGAAGCGGTTAAACGATTTTGATCCGCAATTTATATATAAGCAATTACTTGAAAAAGTTACCTACAGTTGCACAGGTTTAGTCACACCTCCATTATATTGTTGATGTATTTTACAGATGACCGCAAATTATAACACCTAAATCGAGTCTTACTCTCATAAAAACTACATTGTCACCGTTTCAAAGTGATCTGGAACCTCAAATTCCTAGCCCACACTCAAAACTCAATATGGTCAACACAAAATGATAAAATTATCGCAAAAAATTGGTGAAACGCACTCTTAATCCAAAAATGACTGCGTTGAGTTGCTTCAAAATTCAAAGTTCAATACCTAGGGCAACCCATTTATAGCTACCTAATTTTTTTTTAGGTAAGGTGTATGATTCTAGTAGCTCACTAAATGGGTATTTTTTGTACCAAAGTTACTTTTGAAAGTATCTCATATCATAAATTGAACTCTTAAAATAACCAGTAGGTACAAAAAATACTTGGTACAATACATACATAGTTCACGAGCTGCTAGGAACATGTGAATGATTATAAATTATTTATTATAAAAATGTTAATAAAAGCTCAACGTCATTGTCAGCGTGTTGGATTTCAATTCTTGACATCTTCAAAATTAAAACAAATAATTAAAACTGATTTTCTATATTCCTGATTTCAAAAATGGGACTGAGTGAAAATGACAACTTATCTGTCTGTCTCCTACCGCGCGGTACTCTTATTTCAACTTTTCAGTGAGACCTCTATAAAGTTTGATTCCACTTAAACATTGAACATTGAGGACTTAACCAGAATTTTGAGATTTCAGATCATTGTATCTTTTTGTGTATTATTTTTTTGAATTAATGAAATTTGGCGTACGCCGTATAAGCTGGGGCAGCATATGCCACTGGGGCGGCTTTAGCAACAACGGCAGGGGCAGCATACGCTACAGGAGCGGCCAATTTCGCATAGGCTGGGGCAGCATATGCCACAGGGGCGGCTTTAGCAACAACGGCGGGGGCAGCATAAGCTACTGGGGCAGCTTTGGCAATGATAGCGGGAGCAGCAATTGGTTCTTTGCGTACGACAGCGTTGAATCCGTTGATAGGGTCGGCGGTGTAGTCCACGGTACGACGGGTACCATCGGGTTCTGTCAGAGAGTAAGATCCTGGAACAAAAATATTTATTTAAGACATTTTATACAGAAATAGTTATAATCTTTGGAAATATTGGTTATTATTATTTAATAGAAAAGGGTCTTCAGATTTTGGGATAATAAAGTACTGCAGAGGTTTCTTTACTCACAAAGCCGATGTTTTGGCGTTTATTTTAAGCCTTCTTCAGGGCTATCGGGCACACCCCTATAGCACCAAAGCATGGCATGTCCTTTTTGGTCAAACAACAAAAAACATTCCAGAAGATGTTTAGAAAAAATAATAATAAATGCTGTTTGTCAACACATCTGAATTTTAGTATTTGCTCCAGTACTTTATTATCCCAAAATGCGGAGAACCTTTTCTACTAAATAGTAAAAAAGCTGGGATGCCATTTACTTTCTACTGTATTGGTTCTTATAGTATTCTAGCTCAAGTTTCAGTGATAAGGATAATAGCATTATCTGAACGATACCATAGTATTTGGATGAAAAAAGACCCAACAATTTATTTTTGATTGACGTAATAAGACTAGGAAGAGTCAATAAAAATTACGGAATAGATAGATCCATAGATGTATTCTCAGGCCCACTTGTACTAAAATCTGAATGGCATCAAAAAACAAAAGAACTTCTGGACAAGACAATACATATGCATTCAAAAATGCTGAAATTGGTAGACCCAAAACAGCTGTGCAAATCTTTCAGGACTATATGCGATACGGGAAAAAACCTACACATTGGTTGGCGTCCACTTTCATAGCTATTCCCAAAAAAGTGATTCAAAAACGTGTGACGAACACTGATAGATTCGTTTGATGAGTCATGCCCTAAAATCCTTCCTTAGGGTCATCCATAATCGAATATATAGAGAATGCGCAGAAGGTTCTGAAGAAACCCAGTTTGGCTTCAAAAATGGCTTGGGTACGACAGAGGCGTTGTTACCTATTAAAATCCTAATTCAAAAGTGTCACGTTATCAAAAAAATGTCTATACGTTGTATTAACTTTGATATTTCACTCCATGATCTTCCTATCCCAATATTGAAACACTTCGGTCCAGATAACAAGAAACTAAGAATAATTTGCAACCTGGAACTAAAAGGCAAACCTCAGATTTAATAACTCAAGATCAATATATCAAAAACTAGATTAATGATTGTAAGCAGAAAACAACGTGACAACGAACAACTTTTCATAGACAACCAACGCAACCGAATGAGTAGGCAGATTCAAATATTTAAATTCAACATTAATAGAAGGATGGAATTGTGACGAAGAAGTTAAAACACGTATTGCGTGGGCCAGGAATAGTTTTATAAAATTTAATAGCTTTCTTCTAAGCCCAGAAACATCACTAAACCTCAGACTTTAAGTGGTAAAATGCTAGCCAGTATTAACGTTCAACGCTGAGACTTGGTGCTAGAAAATCAAATCAATGAACAGAATCGAGGAATTTGAAATGTGAGCCTCATTTCGGCTTTTGAAAACCCGATGGACAGCCCATATTATGATACAAAGTATATTGAATAGAGCTTCCACCTAAATAAAATTACTAAAAACCCTCAAAAAACGCAAGGCATCTTAATTAGCTCACATACTTAGAAGTCCCAAATATAGGCGACTTCTATCAAGAAATAAACTGAAGGATAGACCTTACGTTACCATCACATATCGAACATTGTAGCTCTTGGTGAAAGAAAATGATAATGCCGGTATTTTTTTAGTATCTCTCTACACCATCCAACATTTTAACATTCATTGCGTGCATAACGCTGGTTTTACGTAATTATTATAAAAAGAGGCATACCAAGCTTTCTACGGTTAATGCTATAAAGTTCTTCTAACATCCAAGTACGTCAAAAAAGAAGGCACACCCGTTAGTTATCTGCTAAGCAAGGCAGGCGGAAAGAGAGGACGATAATCTCCGAGTTTTACGATTATGCCTTTTGGCAAAAAGCACCGCAGCGCTATGAAAATTGATCCGGATGCATCACATGGCATTCGATGTTTCCAGAGTCCGTTAAAGTGAAAGAATGCTGTTATCTGATCATGTGTACATAGATCAAGTGAACCTATGTAGCAGCTTACCACGTCCTGTTTGCTTTAAGCTTACAAATATAAGTAAATTTCTGAATAAATATTTTTTGACCCGCAGTTATGGGGATAGCTAGTGATATTGAATAATCAGGGGGTAATATAAATTAGATAAGAAATCCGATAACAAATTCAAGATGAAGAATGTCTGTGCATCCACCATTTCCTACATTATTCTATGTTTTGGTGGAAGTGCCTACATTTAACCTATACCCACAACCACCAATTTTCATAACCTGATAGCGCTGACGAGAACGGCATCCACTAGTAAACTAGTTTGTGGGTAAAAAATCCATCGCTTTCACATTAAAATGTATTACAGATATCTGAAAGTTTTAAGTGTTATGGCGAACTTATAGAATGATGACTGATAAATATAACTCTGCTCTATTTTTTATAAATCATGGTTTAAGTTGTAAAAATCAATTTCTTGCTCGTAGCATTTTTCGGTTAAGTTTTTGAAAAAAATTGTTAAAATTAAAAAAACAATTAATTTTCGAGAAAATAGGAAAAAGCGACGTATTTTTCCTAATTATATGATTTTTAATAATATTAAATATATAATTATAATTATAAATAATAAGTAACACATAAAAAATAACTCCATTATAAGTCTGCAAAATTGTAAAAAATTTCAGTCAGATCGGTTTGTTGATTTATGAAATATCTTATTTGTTTATCCCAGGGACTAATTGTTTGAACATCTACTATAGCCCAAACGAGGTTTCCAGAATTATTTAATAGAATGCAATGAATGCATCGAAGATACAGATCCAAAGTAACGTAAATATGTTATTTATTCATTTATGATGGAATTGTTGTTAAATAAGGCCATATAGAAAGGAAGTCACTTTTTTGCTAATAAATAAATTCAATAACTTTATGTTTATTGTTACATCTATTTGCAATAAAGTCTTTTCAAAAGCTCATTAAAAAGCCTTCCAAGTGATAAAAAGCGAAGTCTCTAGAACTAATAGGAACAAAGATAAGATTTTTTGTTTTTAAAACCATATCTTGGCTGATTTTTCCAGGAATTCCCCGATATTCCAGAGTTGTGAAAATGAGCCAGACGTTGATATTTTAACAAAACAGCCCACAATAAAAGAATGAAGGTTCTACGTTATCTAAAACCAAAGACATTGCAAATCTTTGTGTGCGTGCTCCAAGTCTCAATCTCAAAACCGAAACTGCAAGACTTGACAACCCACCACCGCGCACTAGTAAAAATGAACCATTTTGAACGCGTATAGTTGCATGACAATAGCATAATAATTCATAAATCTATAAATCACATTACAAACTTTAGTGCTTTGTTTATGATCTGTGAAAATTTCAGCTCCAAATGTTTCTAACCATCCGAGATATGATTTTAGAAACAAAAAATTTGATCTTTGTTCCTACTGGTCGTGGTGACGTTACTTTTCTAACAAATTGAATTTTTTTCAATAAGCTTGAAGTTAGTGGCAATAGACGTGACAATAATATATTAATTATTATTTATAATTATCATTTTTAGAGTAACAATAAGAGAAACAGGCAAAATATGTCATTTTCTCCAATTTTCTCTAAAATTTGTGAATTGATTTTAATGCATAAAAAATCAAATTAACTGTTGTTTTAATAGCTACAACTTGTATTTTAACTATTTTATCCAAAGACTTAAACGAAAAGTTCTATGAGCAGAAGATTGATTTTTACCATGACTTATAAAAATCAGAATAAATTTAGCCGTATAAATATAAAGTCCTCATTCTATAGGTCCCCCCATAACATTTGCAACTTTTAGACATCTGCAATATATTTTTCCCAATTTATTCTTTACTAGAGTGGTCTATAGTCACTATAACCTCAAAACCAGAGCAAAAGTGACTTCTTTAGTATGTCAAGCAAAACATTGCAACTTCAACTAAAGCGGCATTTCTTTTTGTTGGTTGATTAAGGCCTGTTTTCTCTAATTTCTCTATTTGTCCATACCTTTTTGTTTTTTTTTTCTATTTTGTCTTTCTAGTCTTGCTATCTTTATCCATATTCATATTTATATATTTTCATTGATACATTATTTACTTATTTTTAGCTCATATCTAGTTTTGACTACTGCTTGCCGCTGGTAGAATTGTTACCTACTATTGTAATTAATTTTACTTTGAGTTGCATATTATAATAATGTTGAAGTATATATTAGATATTTCGTTTGCAAATCTTGTTTCTTCATAATTGGTGGATACACTTGTAGATCTCTTGTATGTTGTATTCTTGAATAATGGGATAAATAAATAAACACAGATGAGATCAGTACTCACCTTGTACAGTGTCACCACTTCTGGATTCGTACTGATTCTTGTTGTCACCTGTGAGGACATCCTGAACGTCATACCCATACTGGTATTCTGGATGGGGGTCGTACTCTTCTTCATTGATGACAGTTTTAGCTAGTGGGGCGGCATATACTGGGGCGGCGTGTGCGGTAACTACAACAGAGAAAAATATACTCAAGCATAAGTTGGTAGGTTGTAGAGTTCGTAGGGTCAGTAACAATTAGTGGGAATTTTAAATGACTGTCAATATTATTTTATACCTATTTTACAACGACGATTTCTTCGCGTATTTAATCATGGAATTATCCATGGTCTTCTTCAAGGTCAAACTGATTGTATTTACATGAAGAACCATCGACTTTGTGACAGTATGCAGTGCTGCCAACACTGTTGCTGTCAAACGGTTTGGCGGTATTTGCAAGGCTGTATTCAATTTGAATTTTTTTGTGGTCTTGACAGTAAAACTTTTGATTTGACTGCAAATTTTGGCTTAGAAGGTATTTAATAATATACAGAGACGGGTATGCAACATGCATGACATGAGTCATATTATTTTATGGTTGGCACCACCGAATTTGACGCCAAACTTGACCAGAGACTAGAGCAGGTTCAAAATGTATGAAGAAATCTATGAAAATATCCATGGACCGATCTGACGTAAAATTTCTGTTTTATACTCGTTAAATTTGACCACGAACTAAACCCGTCATTAAAACTATGGGCTTGTTGTTGATGTAAAATGGGATAACAGGTTTCGTTTGAAATATTTCAGTGAAGTGGCATCTGCGGATGTCATTTTTTGCCAAGTAGACTGCAGAGTGAAAAATTGAAAACCTTGATACTGTCCATGAAGCATGGCATGGAGGTATTAATCATAAGGAGTAAATGCTTGGAAAATACCTAAAAAGTAAGCTGGGGTTTTGGGCGTAGAAATTTAAAAAACCCAAAACTGTGACTGGATTTGTAATCAGCAGCCTCAAGTTTTCCAAAAGACGAGGTTTCATCTCAATAGGAAGCCAAATAAATGTTCTCGGTTTTTTAGGTAGATCTGAAGATCTGAAAGACCTAAAATGTTTGATTATCATCAAACGATACTGAAACTTAAAACTGCGACCGGATTTGTGATCAGCACTCCAAAATTATCAAAATTGCGAGGTTTCGTCTCAATAAGAAGCCAAATACAAAAAGCAATCAAAATACAATCATGCATTTTATAAGAAGTCACCTATAATTAATGCTGGCTGCAGATTATATAACGTTCTTCCTTGAACTTTAAAGGCTATCCGCCTAACAAAATTTAAATTAGGTCTCAAAAACCTTCTTATCGATGTCTCACCATACACGGTGGAGGAATTTACTACAAGTTCGTCTATACCAAGTTAGTGTCTGCGTTATATATTATATATGTCTGTATGTCTGTACATGTACATGCATATACTTCTGTATTTATATCTTTAATTTGTAATGTTACCTATCTAGTTATTGTAGCTAAAAGGTATAATAAACACGAATGAATGAATGAATGAATGAAAAATATATTTTCGATTTTTTGGGGCAGTTCTGAAAGACCTGAAGTTTTTGATTCTCACCAAAGGCACAAAAACTCAAAACTCTGAACAAATTATCCAAAGCACGAGGTTTCATCTTAATAGAAAGACCAAGAATTTCGAGATTTAGGCAGATCTGAAGATCTGAACGACCTGGAATTTTTGATTTTCATCAAGTGATACTAAACCTTAAAACTGAGACCGGATTTGTAATCAGCATCCTCAAACTATCGGCACTCACGAGGCTTTATCTTAATAGAAAGACAAACAAAGATTTTATATTGTTTTAAGATCTCGAAGATTTGAAACTTTTTTCGTCAAATGAGACTGAAACTGATGATCCATCCATAAGATCCCTTTGTAATTTATTCTTTCCTAAAGCACTATTCTCTTGCCTTACGCTCAATGTAATTTTTGTCCCAGCTCTCCAGCAGATCGATTGAAAGAAATCCAGAAAGGTCAAACAGCAACCTTTCTTTGAGGATTTAGTGTTTATTAATTAGCTACGTATCATTTTTCAAAGCTTACAAAAGGGGACGACCCTAGAATCCTTAATTGAGTTTAAAGCCTTTTAACTACATTGTCTCCTTTTTGAGTAAATTTAATTATACAGCGCGAACCACGTTCGAAATCCTTTATAAAAATTCCATAAAAGCAATCCCACTATCACAGAAAATTATTTGAATCAGAGGTTGTAGGAAACATAGGAAAACGGTAGACTTATTAAAGATTTTTGGTAATTATTTTTTAAGTCATCTCTCGTTTATGACGAAAATTTGAGTCAAACATTTAACTGCAAGAAGCATTACAATAAAACGATTTTTGATCGAAGAAAATAAAAAATAACTTTCAGATCTTCAGATCTGCCTAAAAACTCCAAATTCATTATTTGGCTTCCTATTGAGATGAAACATAGTATTTTCGATAATTTGAGGGTGCTGATTCCAAATTCGGACGCAGTTTTAAGCTTCAGTATCGTTTAACCAAAATAAAAAATTTCATGTCCTTTAGATCTTCAAATATGCCTAAAAAATCGAAAACATCTATTTGGCCTCTTGTTGAGATGAAACCTCGTATTTTGGATGGGGCTGCTGATAACAAATCCTGACGTTTGACAAAAACAAAAAAATACTGCTCTGATATTCAGGTTTACCAAAACAACAGATATTTGACTTTCTACTAAGATGAGATCTCGTGGTTTGGATAATTTGAGGGTGCTGATTACAAACCCGGTTTCAGTTTTAAGGTTCAGTATCGTTTGATGAAAGTCAAAAATTAGAATTCGTTCGGATCTTCGGATCTGTTTAAAAACTCGACATTCTTTATTTGGCTTTTTATCGCGATGAAGCCTTATGTTTTGGATAATTTGAGGATGCTGATTACAAATCCGGTCGCAGTTTTGAGTTTCGGCCTCGCTTGAAGGAAATAATAAATTCCAGATCTTAAATTTTATCTAAAAATTCGAAGATCTTTATTTGGCTTTCTATTAAGATGAAACCTCATGTTTTGGATAATTTGAGGGTGCTGAGTACAAATCGCAGTTTTGAGTTCGGGTCTCGTTTGAAGAAAATAAAAAACTTTCTATTAAGATGAAACCTCATGGTTTGGATAATTTGACGGTGCTGATTACAAACCCAGTCTCAGTTTTAAGGTCCAGTATCGTTTGATGAAAGTCAAAAATTCTAGGTCTGATTACAAATCCTGTTGCAGCTTTGAGTTTCGGCCTTGCTTGAAGAAAATAATAACTTTCGGATCTTAAGGTTTATCTAAAAATTCGGAAACCTTTATTTGGCTTCCTATTAAGATGAAACCTCATGTTTTGAATAACTTGAGGGCGCTGAGTACAAATCTGGTCGCAGTTTTGAGTTCGGGTCTCGTTTGAAGGAAATAAAAAACTTTTGGTATGGTGCGGTGCTATAACCGCCTTCTGATGTTTGAGAAAAGAGTAAGGAATTATTAGTATTTCTCTTTTACGCAAACAAATTTTGCTCCAATTATGAATTTCACAAATACACATATCTATGCTCAATCAGAAGCACTTCTTGAAAACCATTGATCTAACGTACACAATTATTGCAAAGTTATTGACTTTTTGCACTTTTTAGTAGAAATACCCAGATCGTATGACATAATTTTAAATTAGTTTAGGTGCCACAAAGACATTAGCAAACTCTAAATTGTTTCTACTTAGGTATATAATGGTTAATTTACAAGCCGATTTAGTATGTGTTACTACTATTATTCAAAAGTTATTGACATTTTTCAATTTTTAGTTGAAATAAGACTTCAGCTTGCAAATTAAGATTTTAAATCAGGCTTTGTATCTAAAAACGATTGTGTGCTTGATCGGCTTCATCTTGTCAGTTTTGTGACAGCTTTAATCACTACTATAAAGTCCTGACGATACATATTTTTTGATGAGGTTGAAACAAAAAAATTACAAACTTCCATAATCATATCGTCAGATGGTACGTGGTTTTTGCGGGCCTTACCTTGAACAGGGGCAGCTGGGGCAGCATACACTGGGGCGGCATGGGCAGCGTAGGCAACTGGAGCGGCATGGGCGGCGTAGGCAACTGGGGCAGCATAGTGTGCATGTTGAACTGGGGCACCAGGGGCGTGCACCAAGGGGGCACCAGGGGCAGCTCTAGATAGGGGCTGGGCTACTGGGGTGCCCAAAAAGCCAGCGCGGGTTGCTGCGATGACAGCGGCGAAAACGAACAACTGAAAACAAGGAGATCATTGATAGTTTTACAAGGTGGCCCAAAAATGCTACTTCGGATAATATTGGTCAACTTTTTCTTTTTTTATCATCTCCACTCAGTTATCTTTAGTATGGGTAATAAGATAGTGTATTCTGGCGTAGGGAGGCGCGTTTATCACAATCTTACGTATATTACACGTGACTCAGAATACACTCTTGAAAATTTAAATTTTTATAGCAAAACTAATTTCCACTTCTGGTCTGTATAAAGAAACAAATATATTGAATATAAAGCTGATCTATACATGATGTTCTATGACGAGTGATACTTGAGGAGAACACTGTACAACTCGTTTCTAACAAAAAAAGTCTTATAAAGTTGTATCCGATTTTCAGCTATTTCAAAGATACAGGGTGTACCACGACGACTAAGACAAGCAATACATCGGAACTGGGCAGTATTGGCGAATTATAATTTTGGGGGTGTTAATTAGAGCAAATATAGTATGGTCCCTTATTATTGTGTCACCCAACGAGGTATTTGTTTTTGGTCATGTGACGTCCGATTCAAAATTTTTAATGGGACACCCTGTATATTTGTGACCCTTTTTATTTCACCCGATTAAGCAATTCCAACAAACTGGTACACTTTGGGTCTAAAGTGATTAAATCAAAAGCTACAGGTATTTAAAGGATGGATTTCCAACAACTTTGGCGCATAGTTGATAAATTTACAACCCGATGTTATGTGGCAAAATACTAAATACACAGTGTAGAAAGGCTTAAAATTTGATTTAATAATTTAATAATGAATGTAGATAGAATTTTTAGACTTTAAATTTTGTGTTATAATGGTGAATACTATATAGCTCCAAATATCCACACCATTGAACAGCAGTAACTTAATAAAGAACATAATATTAAGAAAGCCCTTTGTGGGACTGAATAACCTTGTCCTGCAGGTATTTTGTCTGTGATTCGCTTGAGTTTTGAGTTTAATCTTAGGGACATATACTCACGCAAAGCATCTGCTATAAATCATGCGAAAGATTCATTCATCCATTTAAACTCTTGAAACCCTATTATTAGTCGACGCTACACCCAGTAAACACATATACGTTACTTAAACGTAATTTAAACGTGTGAACGGTTGATAAAACGTTTACGTTAGAATGCTAACGGTTTGATTTTGGTGTAAAATTATACCGTTTGATTAAAGCGTCATAATAACGTTTAATTAAATACATAATTCAATAGTGGCTCACTTTCACGTTGGAGTAACGTTGTGTACCACACAAATAAAATGTGACAAAAATGATGTATTCAGACGTTAAAATAACGTTCTGATTCATAATCATCCTGCAATCCATAGAGTTTCAATGTTGAAGTAACTTTTGGCTAAATCATTTTGTTAACCATATGAGCAACTGGTTTTTTATATGTTTTCCATTTTTAAATTAGGAGCAAAATCTGGTCAAGGGTCTGACAACAAAAAAAACATACATTATTTTGCTAATCCTCTATAAGCTATACAAACCGTTATGATAGCAGATGAAAATAACGTGCATTGCCCGTTCGGGTACAACGTTATAATACCGTAGTTACTAAACGGAGCAATTTGATTGGTCCGAAAGAGCCAGGCTGTGCGTGTATGTCGTGACATCAGTACTGGCGGCGGCCATTTTCACCCGTGTTGTTGTAGAGTATACAAGTGTTCTCCGCTTCCTGAGTTTTCAGGTGTTTAGTACAGGTCTTGCGTTTGGTAAGTACATCTACATGACTAACTAATTTGCTGAGATGAAAATGCGAATATCCGTAATGCTAAAATTTGGCAGTGGACCTCAGAGATGCAAATGATGCTATTACAATTCGTCGCTTGGTGGCGTGCGTTTGTTTAGGCAAATCTGGTTTTTCTGCTCAACTCATATGGAGTACCTATAACCGTTTCATAATAGTAGTGTTGTAATTATCATGCTTCCTGATTATTATTTGGCTTTTTTAGATTTTGTTTCATACTGTTGAAGGAATAAATTTGTATTGGTTTATTTTCATGTATTTATAATGATTTGGATTAACGCAAAATTCAAACTGTGATTTCCTAATTTTTATTAACGCCAGACATATTATGGTGGCGTTCATCAAAAATCAATGGTTAGGGTTGTTCTAGATTTAATGAAAATGCTCTACTTTGAGGCAATTGTCAATTATGCCACATTTTAAGATTCTCTAGAAACGAAAATTTTATAAGCGCCCTTAAAGTTGTGTACCTATATACTTTATTTTAAGTTATATAAGCTACTAATATGTATATTCCTTTATAAGCGACCTTCTAATTTGATGTATCCACTTATTAATGAGAGTTCAATAAATACGTTAAAAAAAACAATCGTTGTGTTTTATTTATGATACCCTTTAAAATTATAAGCACTATTAATAGCAATTCAAATACTACCTCAGAATAATATTTCAATTGGGGCAAAAATAATGTCTTATTAACGTTGCAAATACACGATTTTTAAACGTTTTCGAAAAGGGTTACAAATTGAACTTTTTTAAACGTATAATGAACGCTTTTTTAAAACCGGGATAAAACGTATATTTATACGTTACTTATAACGTTAGAAACCGCGACATTTTTAAGTTGATTGTACGTAAAAAAGTAACGTAAAAATGAAAAGGTGTCAGGGATTAAATAACGTTTAACTAACGTATGAGTGTTTACTGGGCAGTATTATTAAAGCATGATTTGATAGAAAACTCAATACCCTTCCAACATGTGTACTTGGTATTTTTCTGTGGGCTGTAAATTTACCAAGTAAGTGCCGAGAACGTCGAAAATCAAAAAATCTTCCAAAGTACCTTCCACACTGAATATACGAATCTGTAATAAGGATGTACGCAATGCCAAAAAATGCAGATCAATCGGAAATAACATCTAGATCTACCACCAGGACTGACTTACGTAGCGAAATTTTCAAGAAAGCACGGTATTCTTCTTCGGACCTATATTTTTCAATCAGATACCTCTCAAAACAAAACATATTAAAACACTTAAAGGATTGAAAACTTCAGTCAAAATTAAATTATTGTCGAAAACTAATACGTGTTTATAAGAATACTAGACATACGATTTTCTTTTAGTATAACGTTTTCTGTGTATCTAGCATAGAACTATTGCATTCTTTCGAAAGTGTATATTTCAGTTTTCTTTTCCTTTTATCTATACCTCTAGATCTATTTGCATGTACAATTTGTAAAAAATTTCCCTGAACTAGGCAGAACAGGCTTATTGACTAGATAGTAGTGCTTAGTTGTGGGGAAATTTTATGCCAAATTATGTAAAATACTCGTTATACATATTTCACAACTTAGAAAACAACAACATAAAACAAACTGGCTTTTTATGGTGGACGAAAATATAATACTGTCTTGAAACACTGATCAGTATTCTATCAGTATGAAAAAATCCTGTAACTGTCTAACGAATCCGCAATTACCTGAGTCAGCTACAGCTTTTTTATTGAAAAATTGAGAGCCTCTAATCAATTTTCATGAAACTCAAGTACGAGAGAATTCCATTATTCATAATAAGCCAAACTTCCTTCTTCCTAATACGGAAGTTTGGTAACTCAGTGGTTGGGTGAGATAATCTTCAAGTGGTATCCCAGCAAGATGATTTATTATTACCCAGATCGTGTGACAGAATTTTAAATTGGTTCAGGTGCCACAGAGACATTAGCAAACTCTAAATTATTTCTACTTAGGGGATATAATGGTTACTTTACAAGACAATTTAGTACGTTTTCTTATAGGCAGTATATCTATTTAAACCTGACAGTGGGGATGCTTGTTATAGGAGTGAGAATTTTAAAACAGTAATTATTTTACGTGCAACCTATACAGGGTGTTTTATGATGAATGGAAGATGCTTTAGAAGAAGATTTTTCGATTTTTGACGACCTCGGCGCGTACAGAGATATTTTATTTTTATTTTTTGATCTTCAGCATCTCGTCGAGTACTTACTAAATTTACGGCCCACAGATTTCATCAGCAAAATAGCAAATACGCACTCTGGAAGGGCATAGAATTTTCTATCAGAAGGTGCTTTCATGGCATGTATGTAGCATCGCCTGATAGTAGGAGTATAAGAATTTAAAGTTACGAATAAATATTTCTGATGCTTTGCGTGAACGTATGTCCTTAAGCTTAAATCCAAATAACAGACTAAATATTGACGAACAAAATTTTACAGTAACGTTTTTTAGTACTGAATGCGCTTTATTTGAGATATATTTTTTGTATTTTGCTCAAATCTTGGCTTTAAACTTAACCAAAAGACATCAGGCACAAACTACCAGAAGCAGTTATTCGTCACTTCAAAATCTTGTATTACGATTCTCAGACGACGCTACAGTGCTATGAAAGTACCATTTGAGGACAAACTTTACGCCTTTGCATACATCAAGGTATCGAAAAACGTTTTAAGCAAATGTTTTAGGGTTTCTATATGCTCAATAAGCAAATTAACCATCCCTTGGTTAACTACCTTCAAAAATAACAAGTGAATCATACTAAAAATGAGCAGTTATTTCTAATAGTACTATTAATAATAATAAATCGCCTTTATTTCCTAAAGAAAAGTATACAAGAAGAATTTATATCTTAAGCTTGTGCCGAAATCTAGCTGAAAGATACTCTACTCAACGACTAGGGGCTGATAAGCCCGGAAAACGAGAATACAACAAAAATAATTAGAAAAGCGGTACAGAAAATGCTGCTGTTGTATGTCATTAGCATTATATTATATTTTTTACGATATGTCGCTAGTTATTAGTAATATTTCGAATAACCGCGCGCTCATTATTAATTGCTCTATTTGTATACCGAGAAACTATATAACGCAGACCAAATAGCGAGAAAATTGTTTGTTTTTCACGGTTCTACTTTACACATACAAATAAATTAATAAAAAGTTTTTGATGTAGGTCTTTATAAGACACCTATCACTAAAAAGTATTGGAATCCTTGGCAAAACGTAAGGGAAGTTTTGATATCTTTTGCAATTGGAGTCTCTATGAAAAATGTTTCTTAGTTAAACCCAAAAACCTCTAAAAATGAAAGGTGATGAGTCTTAGTGCGAATAACCTAAACATCGGCTACATGTTAGACCAATACCTTAAATTCGAAGGATTTTTTTGTAAGTGCAGCTAAATTAAAGTTGAGTACTTTTTGGATTTGGGAGATTTAAGTATGTGACACTTACCTTCGATGCCATGGTAGATACGTCGATGGGACAGGACACAATGTGTCTTATCATCGGTTATTACCAATGTTTTATACCCATGCCCACTCTCCCCGATGATCGGTCAAGTTTTTGCCAAACTCGTCCGATCTGGAACGCATACAAGAAATTGCATTATTTTTCGGAAGGCCACGCCCGCTTAAAGGTGGCAATTGCTCTTTGTGAAAGGCAATATGCCATCGTTGCTCATTCCGAACTGCAGTTGTTATGTTAATGTATACTGAATGCACAGCGATTATTTTTTTAAATCAATCAAATGATTACAGCAGTTGGGCAAATTTTTTTGGAACTGCGACACAGTTTGGTTATCATTGGTGTAGTCTGACGAAAAAAGGATAATGCTTATACTAATAATAGGATTGTAATTTAAAAAATCATAGCGTCTGAAATAGGAGCTATCTTATTTTCATCTTTTGTCCAACTATAATTTTTACTTTCCACAACTTTACTTCCTTGGTGACTATTACCATATCTGCACTTTTTCAATTTAATTAGATATGTGCTCTTTGTCTGTAATTTGTATTTTTTTAAATTTTCATCCATAATGCAGGAATATCGTAAGTAAAGAATTAACCTATATCACACCAGTAGACTGAATTTTCCAAATTCAAATGATCTTTTACTTCCCACACCGATAGGTGAGGGGAGTATTGTGATCGCGAAAATTTTCGATTTTGAGATAATACGCTTTTTGGGCGTTTTATGATGTCTACATAACGAAAATCCACGTCGGTCTGTCTGTCTGTCTGTCGGTCTGTCTGTCTGTCTGTCTGTCTGTCGTTTTCTTCTGGCCTCGTAATCTCAGCAACCGCTGCATGGATTGTGATGAAACTTGGGCAGCGATATGCTGTGGGGTCGTAGTAGGTAATGTTCCTATAATTTTGAAAATCGGTGCATGGGCGGCGGAGTAATTAGCAAAAAACAAAAAAAATTAATATTGCTTAAACTTCGTTTTTAGGCGTTTTAGGGGTTCCTGATCGTTTTTTACTTTTTTTTGGGTGGGGGTGAAATTGGGGTGGTTGGGGGGTGGGGGGTTGTAAAATTGAAAAATGTGTTGCTTTCATAATAGACTGCCCACTGACCCATGAAGGAAGACCTAGCAACATAAATAACTTTTTTAGGTCCATCCGAACATTGCCTTGCCTATTACAGAAACCAAAGGACTTAGAATTTTTTCTGGTGTAAACATACGAGAGTATTGCTTTAGATCCTTCTATATTGTGTTACAAGGAAACTGTTGAATTGATGTTAATGAAATTTTGACACAGTATTACTACCGTGGCGAGGATGGAAATCGCGTATGGTTTTTATAAATCGTGCCAGTGGCGGCGCAGAAATAATAAAAAAAGTAAAAATACAAAAACAGCTCAAACCTCGTTTTTACGCGTTTTAGAGGTTTATGATCATTTTCTGCGTTTTTTTGGGTGGGGTTAAATTGGGGTGGTTAGGGGGTGGGGGGTTGAAAAACTGAAAAATTTCTTGTATTCATAATAGGCTGTCCACTAGCCTGTGAAGGAAGACCTAGCGACATAAATCAACTTCTTAGGTCCATCCCGGGGTCCATCCCAACATTGTCCTAGTCTATTACGGAACCTAAGGGACGTAGAATTTTCTGTATACATACGAGTATTGCTTTAGATCATTTTGTATTTTGTAACATGGACATTGCTAAATTGATTCTACTGAAATTCTGACACAGTATTACTGCCGTGGCGAGGATGGAAAACGCGTATGGTTTTTGTAAATCGTGCCAGTGGCGGCGCAGAAATAATAAAAAAACTAAAAATATAAAGACAGCTCAAACTTCGTTTTTAAGCGTTTTAGAGGTGCCTGATCATTTTCTGCGTTTTTTTGGGTGGGTGTGAAATTGGGGTGGGGCTGAGAAATTTCTTGTATTCATAATAGGCTGTACACTAACCTATGAAGGAAGACCTAGCGACATAAATCAACTTTTTAGGTCCATCCGAACATTGCCTAGCCTATTAGGCAAACTAAGGGACTTATAGTTTTCTGTATACATACGAGTATTTATTGCTTTAGATTATTTTGTATTTTGTAACGTGGACACTATTAAATTGATTCTAATTAAATTTTGACACAGTATTATTACCGTGGTGAGGATGGAAAACGCGTATGTTTGTTAAAAATCGTGTCAGTGGCAGCGTATATAGCAATAATCCAAAAACTAAAAGTATGAAAACAACTCAAACTTCGTTTTTAGATGTTTTAGGCTGTCCAATGACCTCTGAAGGAAAGACCTAGCGGCATAAGACAATTTTAGGGGGGGGGGGAGGCTGCCGATGATTTGGTTGCAAGGGGATCTCAGACTAAAGCTTCATGCTATGGGAAAATAATAAACTGATATCACAGTAATGTGTGGGAAGTACTGTGTCAATCAACTTGACTCCATTTTTTCATACTGCCAAAAATTTATTAACATTGCTTCAACACATTACCTTTTGTGGCCTCAGGGTAAAATTTAATGCCATCCAAGACCCAGATTTCGTCTCGAGCTGCAAACTTCATTCATCGTCTATGTTGCAACAAATATATACTAGTTACAAGTAACTATTTTCACGATTGGCTGGGAATCTGGAATCTACTATCGGAATAGGACGTAGTTGGTGAAAAGAATACAATGTGATGTATGATGAATGTCACAGGAGTAGGGAGTGGGACACCTTGGCGTGGGAAAATTTTGGAGACCGTGGGAAAATTTTAATGACCGTGGGAAACGGCGGCACCTTTGATGTGTGATTTATGAGAAATTTCTTTAACATGCGACCCTAATTAGCATATTATTGACGACCCGACCTGACAGACCGTGGGAAAATTTTGACGGCCGTGGTAATAGTTTAATGACCGTGGGAAATTCTTTGAGACAGTGGGAAAGTTTTAATTGTCGTGGGGGCGGTGATGTGAAAAGACAAATGGGCGCACCGCCTACGCTTGGTGAGGTATACTCCAGCCACCAGCACTTGGTCAGATATCCGCACGCTACTCCTCATGATTTTAAATAATATTTGCCCTATATGCAGTAAAGAAAAACCTCTGCTGTACCGGGGGCTTGAACCCACGACTGCCCGTCTAAAAGCCTAAACCGCTGCCACTAGGCTACAAAGCCCATGTACTGAACGTTTTCAAGAAATGAAATAAGAGAGACAACACGGGCATGCGGCACGCAGTCGGGCGTCAAGTGGTCTGCCTCAGTCGTACAGCAGTGAGCTACGGGGTGGAGTGGATAGGTAACCAGTATTTGAAGGTTGCGTTTCATGATGAGCTCGTCGCGGAATCTCGGTCGATTATCGTCGAGTGGCCTGACTCGGTCGTATAGCAATATGCGATACCTTTGTAGCAGTTGTTCAGCATTCTGTAGTTTATGTTGTACAATCTTGTCGTCGGGGGGGGGGGGATGTGTCTTCATCGGTCGTCGTCAAGTGGTCGGACTCGGTCGTACATCAATGAGTTAAGGCCTGTAGTAAATATTCAGTATTTGAAGGCTATATGTTTCATGATGGGGTCGTCGAGGAATCTTGGTCGATCATTGTCAAATGATCTGACTCGGCCGTATGGCAATGAGCTAGAGTTGTAGTAGGCATACAGTGTCTGAAGGTAGTATTTCATGATCAGGTCATCGAGGAATCTCGGTTGGCCATCTTAGAGTGGTCTGACACGGTTTTATAGCAACGAGTTACGAGCTGTAGTAGATATCCAGTGTTTAAAGGTCGTATTTCATGATACGGCCATCGAGGAACCTCGGTTGATCAGCGTCGAGTGGTCTGGTACGGTCATATAGCAATAAGCTATGGGTTGTAGTAAGTATCCAGTGTTTGAAGGTTGTGTTTCATGATGAGGTCGTCGAGGAATCTCAGGCGATCATCCTAGGTTGGTTTGACACGGTCGTATAGCAATGAGCTACGGGTTGTAGCAAGTATCCAGTGTTTGAAGGTTGTGTTTCATGATGAAGTCATCGAGGAATCTCGGCCGATCATCGTAGAGTGGTGTGACTCAGTTGTATAGCCATAGGCGATAAGTAGTAAGAGTTTTCATTATCGAAGTCGAGTAGTTTGCCTTGTTTGTATAGCCCTAGACAATATCTTGTACTAATTGTTACGAGTTATGATGTTTCGGTTTTATGATTGTGTCGTCGGAAAGCCTATATCGGTAGTCATCGTGTGGCCTGACTTGGTCGTATAGTAATAGACGATTTGTAGTGAGTGTCCCGTATTCTGAAGTTTGTGAGTTTGTGTTTCAGGTGCCACTGACGGTGATTCTACCTTATGGGTGTGGGTCGGTCGGTAGTGTAACGTTTTCTATTATTGATAGGGACTTAAATATGCAAGGAAGCATATCCCAGAAAAAACCTTTAATTTATCGGACCGCTTAATGCCCTTTCCAAACTACTCTTTTTTTTTCGTCAATCAACTTTCTCTTCCTATTTTAATCTCAAGATAGATAGGTCCTACGAACGTCATGTGGGAGGATGTCAGTCAGAATTGAGCACTCTTATTAAAGAATGTGTAAAGGAAAACATGACGATATATAGATGTGCAAAAAAGGAATGTGTGCTTATCAGTCAGCCAAAGCTGTCCAAGGGAGACCACGAGGAGGTTAAGCACGCCTCCCTCGGGATAAAAGGATGATAAAATGGAAAGCACACAGTCACTGACATACCCACACGTGTCCAGTTTCCTATTTTACTACTACTACTACTACTATTACTTTGTACAATATCCATTGCAATACAACTTTATTTTATAAGTGATGAAATCTATTCATCTGTATGTTTAGCAGGTGTCATCCACTAATGTACAAAATGCTAAACAATCCAGCTGCATGCCAGATCCCTGTTTATTAGAAATATTGCAGTAGCTGGAAGTGTTCACTAGTTTGTGGTTTGACTAGTAATGGGTCTTTTCAATTCTATTGAGGAGTATACATATATCAACTTACTTTTATATACGTTTTCGTTTTTTCTCTTATCTTTTTTTTTATATTTTTCAACACTCTCCAACAGCACGAACATTGGTCTCTAAGTTAATAAAGACAGTTCATTATTTCATTGGAGCAGCATTGCCTCTTTTGCTTTGTCAGTGACACCCCCTCCCCACACGTAGAAGACACCTGCTCATTCTTGGACAGAAATAACAGTATTTCATCCTTTTAATTAACAAAGCTGATGCATCTTTTCGGAATATTATGTTGAAAACTGTGGTGTCTGACACGCACTGTTTACACTGTCCTATTCCAACGGACACGGGGATTTAATCAAGGGTGCGTGAGCTTTCCACTCTCTCAAAGGATGGGATAAACAAGGGTGTGGTTTGGGACAAACTTATATGAGGGATATATCGTATCATATCGTTTATTGGTCAAACCTCACAAATAAATAAACATGGTAATCCTTACAATAATGAACATGATTAACAAAAATTATCTATACTATACGGCAAGTAAGATACAATATCACTCCATGAACCGTAAAATAATTATGTTTTAATTTTTTTGTATCCAAATGGCACTGAGCTGTAATCTGGTAGAAACTTTCGCTTTAAAGAATTTAGCTGATACTTTTTCTTGCAAGGTAGAGTGATAACTTCATGCTCCTGTGTTCGCCTGATTTGTTTAGACATAACGTAAATAGGTTCGTCTATATTTAAAACCATATCTTTGATTGTGTCAAAGTTGATAATACGAGACGCTTCGTAGGTGAGAGATATTCCTTTAACCTTACAAACAGTTTTGAATGTCTGATCTCTGGTAGACCACAACTTATAACTATAATTTTTAGGCCCTCCAGACACAAACTCTGTGATATATGAGCCAGCCCCATCTTTTTCTAATTCATCTGTCATATCACCGATAAAATCGCCTGTAGGTATATCGCTGTCTCCAGGTCTTGATACGTAAATACAGGAATCTGTATCATAGTACAGGCAACGCTCCTGAAGTACCTCTAGATAGCTATATAGCTTCATTCTAGCTTGCGCTGTGACAAATGCAGCTACCACTACATTTACAGTTGTTAATGAATCGTAAGCTTCTTCCCGGTACTCCCAATTCACAATCAATGTGTTTTCATTAACAGGTAGTACAGTATTGATGTGCTTTGAAGGACATGACATTAAATTAAAGAAGTCTGAAGGCTCATTGATAATTGATGTTTTAGGTTGATTCTCCCGTTGGCCAAACTTACCCCAAAATGAATTCAGAATTAACTTTGCTAGAGATCTTAAACCAGGATTATCAACTATTTTAGAAAATTCCAGTAATATATCTTCCCTTTCAAAAAACTGCTCGATGTACCTATCTCTTTCAGTCTGCGATTGACATGCCTGGGGCCAACCAGATGATTCTTGTTTCACCTTTATAAATTTATTCATCATAGCCGTAAACAACCCTTCTTCAGCATCTTTCTTAAATTGAACAGTATCGTATGCCCATACCTCGTATACTTCGATAAGTTTGTACCCCATTTCAACCGCCTTCACTACCTCATCAACGACCCACGTTCCCGATAAAGCACGTTCGTCTTCAGAGTGCACGCATTCTTCACCATTGAGGTTCTCTCCGCACTGCCTACATAGGAGAAACATGAGTCTATTATTCATTTTAAGAGGTAACACGGGGTGAAGTAAGTCAGTAGGAGGTAGCACCTTACATTTAACAAGTCCAGAAGTATTTGTTAACGCAGGACATTCTTTTCCTACAAAGACTTTCGGATGCCCTACAGGGAATTTTCCATATTTACAGACCCATGGATAGAGCGAACACACATCCACGTATTTTATCTTTTCATTACCCTTAATCTTGTAATACTCACAACAGTTTCCTGTACGACCACCATAAAATGAATCTCTAGGATCTAGAGGTTCATGCAGAACAAAAGGATGATTTTCTGCGTAGTCCCGTAATTCCGCGTTTTCAGCCAATTGTCTCTTAAATTCGCATTCCCACATTACGATAACCTCAAATCCTAAAGACTTTAGTCTTGCATTCTTAACCATAGTCGCTTCGTAACGTGAATTCAGTGTTTCCGTTGGCTCTTCTTTCAGAGGTATATCTCTCTGATGCGTGAAACACTGAGGACATCCATGGTAGTAGCATCCTTCAAATTCAAATATCTGCTTGGTATCCGGACTGTAACCATCAACCTTCATCCCACCCACGCGGGCCTCTTCTCCCTTAGCAGCATGTTGTATGTTTATGTTTCTACTTTTTTCCTCCAGTACCAACCACTTTATAGCCAATGTTGATTGATTGTTTCGCATTCTGTATCCGCCCTTGGGAATTATCCCGATCGTGTTTGGCTTAAGGAAATTTCTTCTATAGACTATATTGCATGCTGATGCTATTGTCACCGCCTCCATAAATGGACATACGCCAGTCTCCTCAATCAACATTTCTCTAAACTTTAGACATGACTGTGTCAGAATATCCACATCCGATACACAGTACTGAGTAATTTCATTTTGGAAGTCGAAAACGTAGTTCTCCGCTACCATTTCAGAATGCCACTTTAGCAGTTCATTCCTTGCCTTTTCATCTTTTAAATTATCCGGATTGTAGAACTCAAGAGCAGGAATAGGTCCGACATAATTTTTGTTTGCTGAGCAATTGAAGAGGTGGGGAAAGTAACCTTTTGACAGCTCTGCAAAACCAAATGCTTTAGGCAATTTAGAAAGGGCCATGTTAAAATAATTCAACGAATCAAGAAATTTCACATTGCCAACAGTCATGGATATCAACTTAGTCCCCCTCATGATGAGATCAGGAGTGAAATCTGTGCTTGTTAAAATGTAATTGAGTACGAATTGATGGTCAAAACCTCCACCGTTATGTGCTATAACAAAAACATGTTTGAATTTTTTGCGAATTTGGAGAACATGATTCATCAGTGTAGGAATAACCTCATCATCACAGAAAATCTTTTGCCTAAATCCGCAAGTTTGGCAGTAATAAAGTTGTTGTTCCTTAATACAACTGAAACAACGCTGGTTCAATACACAAAGATTTGGTTCATGGAGAAAAGATGTTACAATGCCCTCCTTGTCATTTCTGGGAAGAACTTTTTGGCGAGATACTTCCTGGGTGGTTTCGAGATCATAAAAAATAAACAGAAAATCATCGACCCGGGGTGCCTCAGTGTATTGTTGTATGTAGCAAAGATGGCCGGAAGGATTTTGCTTATTACAAATTTTGCAAAAAACCTCTCCACAGGTGTGTAACCTGTTGGTAGGCACGATTTTGAAGCAATCTTCACATCGACGGATTTTTTCACATATTCGGTATTGATAATGATTTTCCAAACATATTTGCCCGTAAAACATCCTTTTACATGAGTCACACTTTATCGATAATTCATCACCGGAACAGCGAGGCGACTGTCGACATCCTGAACATGTTCCGCCGCACCTATGGGACTTTTTCGAATTAAATGGAACATGGCATTCTTCACAAAAATAACCGCAACTAAATGCCGCAGTGAGCGAAGATATAACATTATAGTGATCATTATGATGAAGTAAGTTTAAAGAAGGCCCGACACCAGAACCTTTAAATATTACATCACGACCCTTTGATCCATATGCGTAAACAACAATTTTGTAATCTGTCAAATGTCTTTGGAATTGTTGTAGCTGGGATATGCCAGCTCCCTCTTCAGGTATGAAAACTCCGGAAACCTCAATCAGTAACCTAGCTCTTTGCTCTTGTAGCTTACCGACATCCTGGCGTACTTTTTTAAAATCAGGGTCCTTATCTATTAAAGCTTTAGCGACCACCAGCGCACGAGGCAAGCACAAATTGTCATTATTCTTAATAGAAATGATACCTTTCCGTTTAATACATTCCTCGTTAAAAGAATTATATTTTAGAGCTCTTCTAGATGATCCTCGGCCCATTGGGAGACTTACCGATGTTATACCCAAGCAAAAGCTTTCAGTATTCAGTCCAGTAGAGTTAGATTGATATACTGAAGATATTAACTCTTATATGTCATTTACTGTTACCTCAGATACAGGTCTAAAACGCACCCAACCCTGTCCTCTAGAAAAATCCTTGGAGCAGAAAGTGAAACCCACCTGATCAGTAGGTCTCAGATCTTCCGTTCCCTTTAGTACAATTTGAGATATCGCATTTTTCACCCATGAGACAGGATCGACATTATTGGGAACGGGTTTAATTTTGAACTCTAGCGTACGACCTTGTACGCCAAATCGATGAACTTTTTTAGTGGTATCTTTAATCATCAAGAACTTTTCCATTGTCGATGTTCAAGGTTTATGATATTACACTAACTTGATGTGTTCAAAGTAAATACTGCTTAACAACCTACACCTACACAACCGCACCGTTCAGCGATCTGAAACAAAATAAGTGGTATTAGAGGTAGAGAGGTCTTTATATACCATCTTTACAGCTGACCTGAGTAACAGCCATCTTTTCAATTGTACATAATACATAATAAAATCTAATAAAACGACTGTGACTCTCCGTTCTCTATTCAGTTAAGTAGTCAAAATTATTAGGGAAAGTTAACTTCAAGATTTAAGCTTTGCATATTAATATTTCGAAATCGAGTGACCTTTCTAACACAACAATTTACCAACCATTCCGTCAAGCGAATCCATACGAGAAACCTTCCAATGTGTTAAAATGACTCTCTATTGTACGGCTAAGAGGAATGGGACAGCACTTCACAAGACCGTCATGATAATTGGACATGAAACAATGGGTAAAATTATCATCTTGACTTTTTTAATGCAGACTACACCTGCTTTATTGTAGAGTACCTATCGGACCTAATTATGATGAATCGAATCAGAATATCTAGTTTTTATAAGCACACTCTCCTAAAAAACTTCATTTCTGGCTTTTATCTCATATCGTTATCGAACAGCGTTATCAGACTCCATGATTTTTTCGGTTTTATACACTACATATTATCTACTACCCATTCACCTACACTTGATACAGAGAATAATACAAGACTAAATGAGGCATCCTCCCTCTTCTCTCCTTTTTCTATCCACACCTTTCCTCATACCTTTCGCCACCGTACCACCATCTCTCATCGCGAAACCCCCATTCCCTTTCGCTGATCTTCTGTTCCCTAGACAAAACGACCCATCGACCCATCACATCCTTCTAATTTGCTATTATTAACAGATAGAATTAATTGATAATGCATACAAGTCAGGCAAAACATATGTTCCACAGAAAAACCTTCACACCCACTAAACGGATCGAAATATTGAAAAGTAAATCGAAAAATCTCCGCTTCTAACCCCAGCTCATTTATGAGATACCTAATACAACATTATCATCAGATTATGATTTTAATAAGAAAACCATCCACCGCGTACCAACTTAACTGTATTCGAAATACACGATATTATGAAATTATTAAGCTAAAACTGTAGGAGGTGTGTCATATGAGAATCAAAATATTTACGACAGACGACAGATACACATTCCCACTACCCCACCTCTCACTCAATCAAGAAACAAAAACAAAAAGCATACTAAGTACCTTTTTCATGGATAGATATTCAGGCAAAACAATATCCTTTAGTCCCGCAATCAATATAAACTTTCTATTACTATAGATGAAAACGATAAAAGCGTACAAGTAATGAAAATGAACATTCCGTTGAAAATCCCTCATATCTCCTTAATGAGATGAAATATCAGAAAATGAATCGAAAAATCTCCTCTCCCAAGCCCCGCTTCTGTCATGAAATGCTTTGCAATGCTTGCAGCTTTATCAACAGATTTCAATTTTTTGTGAAAAAAAACCACCACCTTCTGCAAATTCCTTCGAAACCACAAAATTTATGGTAGCTATATTTTTTTTCAACCCCGAAATCATTAAAGCTTTGCTATAGATGATATTGGTAAAATCGTACAAGTCCGAAAAACATTTTCGTAGAAAAGCTCTCATATCTTCTAAACGGGTTGGAATATAAAAAAATATATAAAAAACCTTCTCTTCGAGCCTCCGATTGTTATGTGAAATGTCCACACCAATAGTACTATCAGATTTTGATTTTCAGTAAAAACTCCATACCACTACCCTTTTTTTGGCAACTGCCCATGTACCATAAATAGCGTTTATGACTGTACTGTATCATGGAGGTAAAACTGTATATCGTATACGGTCAGGGACGAAATATTACCGACCACCCTGCCACACTTTTTCAACACTCGAGTTTTATTAATACCGTTACCAAAAAACGCAATTGGCAAACGAAAATGCATTTCTTATTTAGAATCATTTATGCCTACACTAACTATATGTTCATTATATCTAAAATTACCATATTCTATCATACAGACCTAAAACCTCATAACCTTTTACTGAAGAGACAAATAAATAAATGTACACTTACCTGATAAACCCGCAAAGCACGTGACAAACTAAGCAGAACCAGAACAAAACACGTACTGGGATATGTGCTCAGGTCTCGCGCTTTTATACCACTCAGAAGTACACGACTTCACTTTTTCTAGAATATTTACCAGACATAGATCGGTTCAAACTGTTCTTAGTCTGGCTTTCTTACAGACACACCGTTCAAAAGGGCCTTGACAAAGGCTGCTGACCTACCGTATAGCCGGGTGGACGCGTTTTAGAAAAGTACAACGACGCGTACACTCGGCTATACGGTAGGTCAGCAGCCTTTGTCAAGGCCCTTTTGAACGGTGTGTCTGTAAGAAAGCCAGACTAAGAACAGTTTGAACCGATCTATGTCTGGTAAATATTCTAGAAAAAGTGAAGTCGTGTACTTCTGAGTGGTATAAAAGCGCGAGACCTGAGCACATATCCCAGTACGTGTTTTGTTCTGGTTCTGCTTAGTTTGTCACGTGCTTTGCGGGTTTATCAGGTAAGTGTACATTTATTTATTTGTCTCTTCAGTAAAAGGTTATGAGGTTTTAGGTCTGTATGATAGAATATGGTAATTTTAGATATAATGAACATATAGTTAGTGTAGGCATAAATGATTCTAAATAAGAAATGCATTTTCGTTTGCCAATTGCGTTTTTTGGTAACGGTATTAATAAAACTCGAGTGTTGAAAAAGTGTGGCAGGGTGGTCGGTAATATTTCGTCCCTGACCGTATACGATATACAGTTTTACCTCCATGATACAGTACAGTCATAAACGCTATTTATGGTACATGGGCAGTTGCCAAAAAAAGGGTAGTGGTATGGAGTTTTTACTGAAAATCAAAATCTGATAGTACTATTGGTGTGGACATTTCACATAACAATCGGAGGCTCGAAGAGAAGGTTTTTTATATATTTTTTTATATTCCAACCCGTTTAGAAGATATGAGAGCTTTTCTACGAAAATGTTTTTCGGACTTGTACGATTTTACCAATATCATCTATAGCAAAGCTTTAATGATTTCGGGGTTGAAAAAAAATATAGCTACCATAAATTTTGTGGTTTCGAAGGAATTTGCAGAAGGTGGTGGTTTTTTTTCACAAAAAATTGAAATCTGTTGATAAAGCTGCAAGCATTGCAAAGCATTTCATGACAGAAGCGGGGCTTGGGAGAGGAGATTTTTCGATTCATTTTCTGATATTTCATCTCATTAAGGAGATATGAGGGATTTTCAACGGAATGTTCATTTTCATTACTTGTACGCTTTTATCGTTTTCATCTATAGTAATAGAAAGTTTATATTGATTGCGGGACTAAAGGATATTGTTTTGCCTGAATATCTATCCATGAAAAAGGTACTTAGTATGCTTTTTGTTTTTGTTTCTTGATTGAGTGAGAGGTGGGGTAGTGGGAATGTGTATCTGTCGTCTGTCGTAAATATTTTGATTCTCATATGACACACCTCCTACAGTTTTAGCTTAATAATTTCATAATATCGTGTATTTCGAATACAGTTAAGTTGGTACGCGGTGGATGGTTTTCTTATTAAAATCATAATCTGATGATAATGTTGTATTAGGTATCTCATAAATGAGCTGGGGTTAGAAGCGGAGATTTTTCGATTTACTTTTCAATATTTCGATCCGTTTAGTGGGTGTGAAGGTTTTTCTGTGGAACATATGTTTTGCCTGACTTGTATGCATTATCAATTAATTCTATCTGTTAATAATAGCAAATTAGAAGGATGTGATGGGTCGATGGGTCGTTTTGTCTAGGGAACAGAAGATCAGCGAAAGGGAATGGGGGTTTCGCGATGAGAGATGGTGGTACGGTGGCGAAAGGTATGAGGAAAGGTGTGGATAGAAAAAGGAGAGAAGAGGGAGGATGCCTCATTTAGTCTTGTATTATTCTCTGTATCAAGTGTAGGTGAATGGGTAGTAGATAATATGTAGTGTATAAAACCGAAAAAATCATGGAGTCTGATAACGCTGTTCGATAACGATATGAGATAAAAGCCAGAAATGAAGTTTTTTAGGAGAGTGTGCTTATAAAAACTAGATATTCTGATTCGATTCATCATAATTAGGTCCGATAGGTACTCTACAATAAAGCAGGTATAGTCTGCATTAAAAAAGTCAAGATGATAATTTTACCCATTGTTTCATGTCCAATTATCATGACGGTCTTGTGAAGTGCTGTCCCATTCCTCTTAGCCGTACAATAGAGAGTCATTTTAACACATTGGAAGGTTTCTCGTATGGATTCGCTTGACGGAATGGTTGGTAAATTGTTGTGTTAGAAAGGTCACTCGATTTCGAAATATTAATATGCAAAGCTTAAATCTTGAAGTTAACTTTCCCTAATAATTTTGACTACTTAACTGAATAGAGAACGGAGAGTCACAGTCGTTTTATTAGATTTTATTATGTATTATGTACAATTGAAAAGATGGCTGTTACTCAGGTCAGCTGTAAAGATGGTATATAAAGACCTCTCTACCTCTAATACCACTTATTTTGTTTCAGATCGCTGAACGGTGCGGTTGTGTAGGTGTAGGTTGTTAAGCAGTATTTACTTTGAACACATCAAGTTAGTGTAATATCATAAACCTTGAACATCGACAATGGAAAAGTTCTTGATGATTAAAGATACCACTAAAAAAGTTCATCGATTTGGCGTACAAGGTCGTACGCTAGAGTTCAAAATTAAACCCGTTCCCAATAATGTCGATCCTGTCTCATGGGTGAAAAATGCGATATCTCAAATTGTACTAAAGGGAACGGAAGATCTGAGACCTACTGATCAGGTGGGTTTCACTTTCTGCTCCAAGGATTTTTCTAGAGGACAGGGTTGGGTGCGTTTTAGACCTGTATCTGAGGTAACAGTAAATGACATATAAGAGTTAATATCTTCAGTATATCAATCTAACTCTACTGGACTGAATACTGAAAGCTTTTGCTTGGGTATAACATCGGTAAGTCTCCCAATGGGCCGAGGATCATCTAGAAGAGCTCTAAAATATAATTCTTTTAACGAGGAATGTATTAAACGGAAAGGTATCATTTCTATTAAGAATAATGACAATTTGTGCTTGCCTCGTGCGCTGGTGGTCGCTAAAGCTTTAATAGATAAGGACCCTGATTTTAAAAAAGTACGCCAGGATGTCGGTAAGCTACAAGAGCAAAGAGCTAGGTTACTGATTGAGGTTTCCGGAGTTTTCATACCTGAAGAGGGAGCTGGCATATCCCAGCTACAACAATTCCAAAGACATTTGACAGATTACAAAATTGTTGTTTACGCATATGGATCAAAGGGTCGTGATGTAATATTTAAAGGTTCTGGTGTCGGGCCTTCTTTAAACTTACTTCATCATAATGATCACTATAATGTTATATCTTCGCTCACTGCGGCATTTAGTTGCGGTTATTTTTGTGAAGAATGCCATGTTCCATTTAATTCGAAAAAGTCCCATAGGTGCGGCGGAACATGTTCAGGATGTCGACAGTCGCCTCGCTGTTCCGGTGATGAATTATCGATAAAGTGTGACTCATGTAAAAGGATGTTTTACGGGCAAATATGTTTGGAAAATCATTATCAATACCGAATATGTGAAAAAATCCGTCGATGTGAAGATTGCTTCAAAATCGTGCCTACCAACAGGTTACACACCTGTGGAGAGGTTTTTTGCAAAATTTGTAATAAGCAAAATCCTTCCGGCCATCTTTGCTACATACAACAATACACTGAGGCACCCCGGGTCGATGATTTTCTGTTTATTTTTTATGATCTCGAAACCACCCAGGAAGTATCTCGCCAAAAAGTTCTTCCCAGAAATGACAAGGAGGGCATTGTAACATCTTTTCTCCATGAACCAAATCTTTGTGTATTGAACCAGCGTTGTTTCAGTTGTATTAAGGAACAACAACTTTATTACTGCCAAACTTGCGGATTTAGGCAAAAGATTTTCTGTGATGATGAGGTTATTCCTACACTGATGAATCATGTTCTCCAAATTCGCAAAAAATTCAAACATGTTTTTGTTATAGCACATAACGGTGGAGGTTTTGACCATCAATTCGTACTCAATTACATTTTAACAAGCACAGATTTCACTCCTGATCTCATCATGAGGGGGACTAAGTTGATATCCATGACTGTTGGCAATGTGAAATTTCTTGATTCGTTGAATTATTTTAACATGGCCCTTTCTAAATTGCCTAAAGCATTTGGTTTTGCAGAGCTGTCAAAAGGTTACTTTCCCCACCTCTTCAATTGCTCAGCAAACAAAAATTATGTCGGACCTATTCCTGCTCTTGAGTTCTACAATCCGGATAATTTAAAAGATGAAAAGGCAAGGAATGAACTGCTAAAGTGGCATTCTGAAATGGTAGCGGAGAACTACGTTTTCGACTTCCAAAATGAAATTACTCAGTACTGTGTATCGGATGTGGATATTCTGACACAGTCATGTCTAAAGTTTAGAGAAATGTTGATTGAGGAGACTGGCGTATGTCCATTTATGGAGGCGGTGACAATAGCATCAGCATGCAATATAGTCTATAGAAGAAATTTCCTTAAGCCAAACACGATCGGGATAATTCCCAAGGGCGGATACAGAATGCGAAACAATCAATCAACATTGGCTATAAAGTGGTTGGTACTGGAGGAAAAAAGTAGAAACATAAACATACAACATGCTGCTAAGGGAGAAGAGGCCCGCGTGGGTGGGATGAAGGTTGATGGTTACAGTCCGGATACCAAGCAGATATTTGAATTTGAAGGATGCTACTACCATGGATGTCCTCAGTGTTTCACGCATCAGAGAGATATACCTCTGAAAGAAGAGCCAACGGAAACACTGAATTCACGTTACGAAGCGACTATGGTTAAGAATGCAAGACTAAAGTCTTTAGGATTTGAGGTTATCGTAATGTGGGAATGCGAATTTAAGAGACAATTGGCTGAAAACGCGGAATTACGGGACTACGCAGAAAATCATCCTTTTGTTCTGCATGAACCTCTAGATCCTAGAGATTCATTTTATGGTGGTCGTACAGGAAACTGTTGTGAGTATTACAAGATTAAGGGTAATGAAAAGATAAAATACGTGGATGTGTGTTCGCTCTATCCATGGGTCTGTAAATATGGAAAATTCCCTGTAGGGCATCCGAAAGTCTTTGTAGGAAAAGAATGTCCTGCGTTAACAAATACTTCTGGACTTGTTAAATGTAAGGTGCTACCTCCTACTGACTTACTTCACCCCGTGTTACCTCTTAAAATGAATAATAGACTCATGTTTCTCCTATGTAGGCAGTGCGGAGAGAACCTCAATGGTGAAGAATGCGTGCACTCTGAAGACGAACGTGCTTTATCGGGAACGTGGGTCGTTGATGAGGTAGTGAAGGCGGTTGAAATGGGGTACAAACTTATCGAAGTATACGAGGTATGGGCATACGATACTGTTCAATTTAAGAAAGATGCTGAAGAAGGGTTGTTTACGGCTATGATGAATAAATTTATAAAGGTGAAACAAGAATCATCTGGTTGGCCCCAGGCATGTCAATCGCAGACTGAAAGAGATAGGTACATCGAGCAGTTTTTTGAAAGGGAAGATATATTACTGGAATTTTCTAAAATAGTTGATAATCCTGGTTTAAGATCTCTAGCAAAGTTAATTCTGAATTCATTTTGGGGTAAGTTTGGCCAACGGGAGAATCAACCTAAAACATCAATTATCAATGAGCCTTCAGACTTCTTTAATTTAATGTCATGTCCTTCAAAGCACATCAATACTGTACTACCTGTTAATGAAAACACATTGATTGTGAATTGGGAGTACCGGGAAGAAGCTTACGATTCATTAACAACTGTAAATGTAGTGGTAGCTGCATTTGTCACAGCGCAAGCTAGAATGAAGCTATATAGCTATCTAGAGGTACTTCAGGAGCGTTGCCTGTACTATGATACAGATTCCTGTATTTACGTATCAAGACCTGGAGACAGCGATATACCTACAGGCGATTTTATCGGTGATATGACAGATGAATTAGAAAAAGATGGGGCTGGCTCATATATCACAGAGTTTGTGTCTGGAGGGCCTAAAAATTATAGTTATAAGTTGTGGTCTACCAGAGATCAGACATTCAAAACTGTTTGTAAGGTTAAAGGAATATCTCTCACCTACGAAGCGTCTCGTATTATCAACTTTGACACAATCAAAGATATGGTTTTAAATATAGACGAACCTATTTACGTTATGTCTAAACAAATCAGGCGAACACAGGAGCATGAAGTTATCACTCTACCTTGCAAGAAAAAGTATCAGCTAAATTCTTTAAAGCGAAAGTTTCTACCAGATTACAGCTCAGTGCCATTTGGATACAAAAAAATTAAAACATAATTATTTTACGGTTCATGGAGTGATATTGTATCTTACTTGCCGTATAGTATAGATAATTTTTGTTAATCATGTTCATTATTGTAAGGATTACCATGTTTATTTATTTGTGAGGTTTGACCAATAAACGATATGATACGATATATCCCTCATATAAGTTTGTCCCAAACCACACCCTTGTTTATCCCATCCTTTGAGAGAGTGGAAAGCTCACGCACCCTTGATTAAATCCCCGTGTCCGTTGGAATAGGACAGTGTAAACAGTGCGTGTCAGACACCACAGTTTTCAACATAATATTCCGAAAAGATGCATCAGCTTTGTTAATTAAAAGGATGAAATACTGTTATTTCTGTCCAAGAATGAGCAGGTGTCTTCTACGTGTGGGGAGGGGGTGTCACTGACAAAGCAAAAGAGGCAATGCTGCTCCAATGAAATAATGAACTGTCTTTATTAACTTAGAGACCAATGTTCGTGCTGTTGGAGAGTGTTGAAAAATATAAAAAAAAAGATAAGAGAAAAAACGAAAACGTATATAAAAGTAAGTTGATATATGTATACTCCTCAATAGAATTGAAAAGACCCATTACTAGTCAAACCACAAACTAGTGAACACTTCCAGCTACTGCAATATTTCTAATAAACAGGGATCTGGCATGCAGCTGGATTGTTTAGCATTTTGTACATTAGTGGATGACACCTGCTAAACATACAGATGAATAGATTTCATCACTTATAAAATAAAGTTGTATTGCAATGGATATTGTACAAAGTAATAGTAGTAGTAGTAGTAGTAAAATAGGAAACTGGACACGTGTGGGTATGTCAGTGACTGTGTGCTTTCCATTTTATCATCCTTTTATCCCGAGGGAGGCGTGCTTAACCTCCTCGTGGTCTCCCTTGGACAGCTTTGGCTGACTGATAAGCACACATTCCTTTTTTGCACATCTATATATCGTCATGTTTTCCTTTACACATTCTTTAATAAGAGTGCTCAATTCTGACTGACATCCTCCCACATGACGTTCGTAGGACCTATCTATCTTGAGATTAAAATAGGAAGAGAAAGTTGATTGACGAAAAAAAAAGAGTAGTTTGGAAAGGGCATTAAGCGGTCCGATAAATTAAAGGTTTTTTCTGGGATATGCTTCCTTGCATATTTAAGTCCCTATCAATAATAGAAAACGTTACACTACCGACCGACCCACACCCATAAGGTAGAATCACCGTCAGTGGCACCTGAAACACAAACTCACAAACTTCAGAATACGGGACACTCACTACAAATCGTCTATTACTATACGACCAAGTCAGGCCACACGATGACTACCGATATAGGCTTTCCGACGACACAATCATAAAACCGAAACATCATAACTCGTAACAATTAGTACAAGATATTGTCTAGGGCTATACAAACAAGGCAAACTACTCGACTTCGATAATGAAAACTCTTACTACTTATCGCCTATGGCTATACAACTGAGTCACACCACTCTACGATGATCGGCCGAGATTCCTCGATGACTTCATCATGAAACACAACCTTCAAACACTGGATACTTGCTACAACCCGTAGCTCATTGCTATACGACCGTGTCAAACCAACCTAGGATGATCGCCTGAGATTCCTCGACGACCTCATCATGAAACACAACCTTCAAACACTGGATACTTACTACAACCCATAGCTTATTGCTATATGACCGTACCAGACCACTCGACGCTGATCAACCGAGGTTCCTCGATGGCCGTATCATGAAATACGACCTTTAAACACTGGATATCTACTACAGCTCGTAACTCGTTGCTATAAAACCGTGTCAGACCACTCTAAGATGGCCAACCGAGATTCCTCGATGACCTGATCATGAAATACTACCTTCAGACACTGTATGCCTACTACAACTCTAGCTCATTGCCATACGGCCGAGTCAGATCATTTGACAATGATCGACCAAGATTCCTCGACGACCCCATCATGAAACATATAGCCTTCAAATACTGAATATTTACTACAGGCCTTAACTCATTGATGTACGACCGAGTCCGACCACTTGACGACGACCGATGAAGACACATCCCCCCCCCCCCGACGACAAGATTGTACAACATAAACTACAGAATGCTGAACAACTGCTACAAAGGTATCGCATATTGCTATACGACCGAGTCAGGCCACTCGACGATAATCGACCGAGATTCCGCGACGAGCTCATCATGAAACGCAACCTTCAAATACTGGTTACCTATCCACTCCACCCCGTAGCTCACTGCTGTACGACTGAGGCAGACCACTTGACGCCCGACTGCGTGCCGCATGCCCGTGTTGTCTCTCTTATTTCATTTCTTGAAAACGTTCAGTACATGGGCTTTGTAGCCTAGTGGCAGCGGTTTAGGCTTTTAGACGGGCAGTCGTGGGTTCAAGCCCCCGGTACAGCAGAGGTTTTTCTTTACTGCATATAGGGCAAATATTATTTAAAATCATGAGGAGTAGCGTGCGGATATCTGACCAAGTGCTGGTGGCTGGAGTATACCTCACCAAGCGTAGGCGGTGCGCCCATTTGTCTTTTCACATCACCGCCCCCACGACAATTAAAACTTTCCCACTGTCTCAAAGAATTTCCCACGGTCATTAAACTATTACCACGGCCGTCAAAATTTTCCCACGGTCTGTCAGGTCGGGTCGTCAATAATATGCTAATTAGGGTCGCATGTTAAAGAAATTTCTCATAAATCACACATCAAAGGTGCCGCCGTTTCCCACGGTCATTAAAATTTTCCCACGGTCTCCAAAATTTTCCCACGCCAAGGTGTCCCACTCCCTACTCACAGGGGTTCAAGGGCTGTCGGCATGTCTTCGGTACTGGATTCAAAAATCCATTTTTATTTTGATATAACTTTTGAACTATTGCACAGAAAAAAGAGCTAGCTTGTATAAAACTTATATATGATCTTTCCATTTCTCACAAAAAGTTTTTTATTCAAAACCCAAATTATCTATACAACGGTTTCTTGAGCTGGTGGAGAAGAAGCAAGAATGATATGGTACGCATCTCTGAGGAAGATACTTAAATGCTTTTACCGATTTCAATATGACTAGCAGCATTTGAGAAACTAACTGACTTGATAACCGTGAAGTAGACAATTTTCCTGCACCAAAATCATATTTTCCCAGTTTCGCGTAACAGTAAATTCGCAGACCTAAACAATTTATTGCCACCTACGTGTTGCAATTTCCATCAAGATTCAATTATTATACGTATGAGTTATTTTAAAACGCAATGCACTCTGGTAGCGTAAAATGCTAATAAATATATCCGAAATAAGGAATGAATATCGCAGATATATTGCTCAGTTATTGTAGTCTTCGAATAAGAAACAGAATTCCTCAGTAAATTGATAATGTAATCTAGTTGTCCTGCTTAATTTGTGAACTGTTTTGCAACTCTACATCCTATAGAATATGGCTGACGTTTTTCTACTTTCTTTGAGTGGGGGTGAAATTGGAGTGTTCGGGACGTAGGGGGTTGTAAAATTTAAAAATTTGTGGTACTGTACAATGCGCTGAAAAATTGATTTTCGTGATATCATGTGCTTTTTGGACCTATTCGAATTGTCTTTTAATTTTATATGTGTGGATTAATTTGACACATACCTGTTATAATCCTGTGACGTGTATCTTGGAAACTACTTACTTGATTGTGATGAAATTGTGACATTGTATTACTACCGTGGAAGAATGGGTACAGTGTTTTGTTGTTGGAAATCTTAGAGGAATCAACAAAACAACGAAAAAGTTCATAACCGCTAAAACTTCGTTTTTGGATGTTTCAAAGGATCACTGTTTACTGTTTTGATGAGGATGATGTAGACACAGAGGAACTCCAAATCTTTTGTTAGCACCGATAATGTGTGGGAAGTACTGAGTCAAGATACTTGACGCCATTTTTATATCTTAAAGGTAGATTCTGAATGAAAATAATTACTTAAATCACTCATACCACCTAAGCTAGTCAAGATTTAAGTGCACTATCGCGTTATTCCAAAAATCCATCCATCACATTATTCGACAAATCGCTTGTATTGCCTGCATTAAGGTGTTCGATAGCACCTGTAGAATTCAAGTGTCTGACTTCAATCATCCATCTTTTAAGACACACACTCCGAAAACTTCTTGTGGAGTATTCTTTCTACTCAATAGATGACTCTTTTGGCACATAGCTTTTAGCTTTTCTTTAAGAATACAGCGAACGTTGATTTTTTTCTATTTTTCCTGCTTTTCTATTTCACAGTAGCGTGTTTTGAAAACTGGGTGTTTACTCGCTTGCATTGTTTGTTTCGTTTCTTGTTTTTAACCGTTAGTTTGTAATATAAAGTTTTACTTTTATTTTCTATGACCAGGCTAATATGATACGTGTAGGATCACAAGACAATAAAGGACAACGCATAAGTAGTGAAATGCTATCTTACAAAACATTTAAATTTTAGAAGTTTTGGATGAAGAGAAATTATGAAAAAGGTATTGAAATAACTAGGCAGAAGACTTGTATGAAGGAAATGACTCATTACAACAAGAACATGATACAATATGCTTTTCCAATTTGACAAAAAGCCACAACCCAGGGAAATTAACGAAACCTACATTGTCATGCTTCAGAGAAACTGTTTGCCAAACAGCAGTTGGTTTCGATTACAATTAGAATCCACTTAGTTGATTAGTAATACGGAGTACATTATCCTAGCATATTTCGGCCAATAACTGTCGGTACCTCAGGCGGAGATAAATCAAGATAATGAAAATTGAAATTCCATCCGAGTACCAAAATCAAAGTCATGTGATAGTGATCAAGATGCCATTTAAAATTTACTGTGGTAACAAGTTTAGGCTATTTTCAAAGAAACTGGAAGGAATGTGATACAGAATTAAGAAAAATAATAATCAATAACCTTTGACTACATTAAAATATTAAATGTTTGTTTGTTTGTAATTTTCTATATACTTTCGTCTGTTGAAAGTCAAATTTAATTTTTCTTTCTTTCTTATTTTAATGATAGTTGTATGCCATACGCTAAATACATAAATAATAATCAATAACATCAGGCATGCCGACAACACCGTTGTGTTAAGTGAAAATGCGCAGGACTTGCATAGGCTAATAGATCATATTGTTCTATATAGTGAAAACTTTGTCATTGCATTATCCAAGACACCTATAAGGGCTCATCTGATTATCAACGGTAGTTACGGTGAAACAAGCATCGTCATATAAATATCTGAGGAGTATTGTAAATGACGTATGTGAACCGAAGAAAGAAGTTAGATTGAACCGCATTGAACAGGCCAGAAAGGCATTTATGAGTAAGAGAAGATTTTTCTCAAGGTCTTTCGAATGTAGTAGTAGTAGTAGTGATGAGGAGGCGAAGCCAGACAAGTAGGCCACCTTTGGCCCTTTTTGCCAACCCCACAGAACCAATCCCTGAAAACACTAAAATTCTACTCACTAGAAAGCTCCTTGTCGAGCCTATCAGACCTCCTGACGAAAGTCAGTATGTCAGACCTTCTCGCTGAATATAGTGACTCATCCCCGAACTCCGTCGTGCCGAATATCTGAACCCTAAATTTGCGATTAACTGCACATCTGCCCAGGAAGTGGAACGCTGTCTCGTCCTTCTCCCAGCATCTGGAGCAAATAGGGTCCCCTACCGCTCATGAGTGACAAATGTCTATTCAGCCGGCAATGGCCAATGAGAACCCCCACCAGATGGTTGATCGTCTCTCTACACACAGAAAAATCTGTCGTTCTGTCAAAGACTTACGCTTGGATTCAATGGGACGTTACACTCAGCATTCCTCAAATACAGCGATGTTTTATCCAATGGGAAGGTATAGTTGGTAACGAATTATATCGTATTGTCGATTCAACTACAAGATGTCATTGGATTCAAATGAATAATTCAGTCGCAGCCTGTCGTTCTATCGAATCTGTGTTTGGTGATTGATTCTAAACTACTTTCTTATCCTTGGACCAACAGATTCTATTGCGAGGACAGCTGATTGATTCGTTTGAATTTTTACTTGTGTGATTTTATATGAAGTTATAAGAAGCATGATATAAGAATTAGACACAAGCCTGCACCACTTGTTGCATTATTACCTGAAATATAACTGTCTGACTAATCTAAATACCTACATTCAAATGTGGGTGTTAGCTCTTCTAAGTCCCAATTTCTCAGTAGGTCCTCCATTTAATATATAACTGGACACATTTAAATCACACAATTGCTGATGCAATACGCAAGACCACGAGATGAAACAACACGGCTATCACCGAAACAACTCAACGGAACAACCTCGCCCATGTTGGCGGGTTCGCGGCGATAGTATCACTGAGATGAATTAATTTTTATCAGATGAATTATCACGAACTGCTGTTGCAGTAATAATTTTTGTATATTGAATAAATTGTATGCTTTGCTTAAATGAAACATAGGGTAAATTTCGAAATCAAAAGGATGTTTTGATTGCATTATATGTCAATACTGGTATTAGAAGGACTATACATATCGTTAGAACGAATATAAAATTATTTTGAAGGATTGAATTCTTTCAATGACATGGATTTGAAATAACTGCAAATATATTTAAAGCGATGGAAAAGCATCCAAATACTAACAATTAATTGGAAACGCAAAAGTATTTTTTCTGTGTACCTTTATTCAGAAGCTATAGCGTTAGGCGCTTATCAAGGTCTGTTATGAATCTTTTGGCTTGCCTGCAGTCGTCTCTTTCTAACCAGGCTTTCGCCAGTTCCTTGTAGGCCCATTTATCCCGGGCCTCATTGCTAATTCCCAGCATAGGTTCTGGGTCTTTGAAATATATGTTTACCGTCGTATACTAAGAATGATGAACGATGAAGTCCGTAATCGCATAGAAGAAACAAAAATGAAATAGAAACAACTTATATAGGGCATATCATCATCATCAAAAAAAATTCTGCGACTGATTATAGAAGGAAAAGTTGAGAAGTAGTTGTTCGTAGCTTGAAATTTTTCTCATGGCTGTATCTAGAACTACGTTAGTTATCTGGATCCTCAATCTTCGAAATCAGACGGCGTCATAAGAGGCAGAAGCAGGTTAAACTTTTGTAGCACCACTGTGATCCCAGGTAAAAGCGGTCTTACAATGAACTTTCTTATTTCAAATGGATCACCCTGTATGTTTTCAGCTTTTTGAAATTCCTGAAAAATGGTGATTATTTTTTGTGTAAAATTTACTAAATTTTAAACTTACTTCAATACAACAAGCCATGTGATCCTTGCAACTTAGCAGTACACTTGGCGACATGTATGAATTTTCAGCAGTGATCATGGCCATCTTATTTAGTTATTTTGACTTGGGCGGATGCAATGTAAATTTAGTTTTAACTCCAAAATTATGAGATTTAGATATGGGAAATGTTATCAGTGTTTTTCAAGGATTTCAAAAAGGTAGAAATGTACATGGTGATCCATTTATATAACAAAGTTTGTTACATTACAGGAAAAATGGTAGATACGACAACATTGTAAATACTGTGGTAACATCGGTATCACAGAAGCCTCATAATTGATGCGCCCCATACTTAAGACTCACTGTGTATGACAGATGAAGCATAAAGGTATGACCTGTCTTACTTTTCAACTCATCAAACAAAACGCATGTGTTGATAAAACTTGACACCTTCGAAACTATAGAAACAAAATTATAGCTTTCGTTTGTTTTTAACGTACGCTATACTCGTATAATGACTGCATTTCTTGCTGTCATAAATTACTCAATTATTACAATTACCATCAAATAATCACTAATCTTCCCAATAACTCTTTTTTCTCACGAAGCCATCAATATTTTTAAACAGACATCTTCATACAGATAATTATTTTTAACTGTGGTTACATCAGGCCATTATTCTTCTTTAATTTCAATTATTCACCGGCAACCCCACATGATTACGTTTTGGCACAACATATACCGCTCTGACTTCGGTAAATATACCAATTATGATAATAATCCCACATTGTCCTATAATGGCATATAAAATTAAGATAATTGACCGTAAAGTTCCGCAGAAATGGGCACAGGCAATTAGATGGTCGGACGCCCATTGAAACTGAAAGTGGCCAGGTGACCACGCTGCCCACAGCAAAAGAACCGGGCGATTCAAGATTGCTTTAATGATACCACTGTCGCACAGAGGCAAGATCTTGCTTTTCAAACAGTGTGTTTATAGCTCAGAAAATCAATACTCATGATTGCATCATCATCGTTTTGAGAGCAGTTGTAGTCGTTTGTTTTGAATATTAATCTGGCTAAAAGTGCAAGTTTTTGTAAGAATTAATTAACTGTGATAGTGTGAAGTTGACCTACAAGTGTACACACATTAAATGCATAAAGGTGGGCTGGTGAATCATATTCGATCGGAAGAAATCAATAGATTTATGTTAAACATTACGAAAAATTGCCGATATCATAAGGCACAAATTCCCTTGAAATACCAGCCACATCAGGTATCCATCATTATTCGCCGTTTGTTTAACTGTCTGCTTCGGAATGACCAGTGGCAGCGGCGCTGACTTGAGTAACAGTGAACTACTTTCAAAATTGGTACAACTAATAAAAAAAGAGAGTGAAGATATAAAAACTGAAATCAGACAGGAAATACAAGAGATAAGAAAAGAAAATACAAGAATATTGGGTCTCATCAAACAGCAAGACGATAAAATAGAATATTTGGAGCAAAAAAACCTGCAATTGGAGCGCGCTGTTCGAAAAAATAATGTACTTGTATTTGGACTAGATGTGGATGCAAGAACTACAAATTTAGCAAACGTTGTGATTCAAAAACTAAATAATTTGTTAGAAACAAACCTGACTGTTGAAGACGTTAATAATATATATGTTATTAAGTCAGAAAAGAACTGTCCTGTCAAGATCGAATTGGTATCTTACCTAAAAAAGCAACAGGTTTTCCACAACATCCATAAACTCAAAAAAAGCGGAGTATTTATCGTACATGACTTATGCCCAAAAGACCAAGAGATAAATAAAATTCTTCAAAAACATCGGAAAGCAGCAAAGGAAAAGAACTATACAGCTAAAATCATTGGGAACAAATTGATTATTAATGGTGACAGCTACTCTGTCGACGAATTGGAAAATGAAGATTACGTCATGGGATCAAATAATCCGAGTGCTCCAGATACACCAACTGCTAACATAACTGGTGTGGATAGAGACATGTTCGAGAAACCATTGGAAGATAAAACAGCCAATAGTGTTTCAGGAACCTCCTTCCAGCGACCCAGTGTTTCTCCCAGCAGCAAACCACAAACAAAAAAGGCAAAAACAGAACTTGTCAAGGAAACAACAACAGATCAGGTATTTAGAAAGACAAGGCTGCAGAGTCAATCAAGATATAAATTATAAGAGACACTTACTTAAAGAAATTTTAATCTTTTTTCTTATTTTTTTGTTATTATTATTATTATTATATTGTGAACCTTTTAATCAAATAGTGTACCGCTACTGATATCTTTTTCATATCTCTCATATATGCTCTTTATCAGTTCTTATTCATTGTGTTTTTCTGCTAAGGTGAGGTTCTTCATGTCTTGTTTTATCTGTATAAATGTGTACCTGGGAAAAATTTTACTCTCTGTTTTATGAATTTCTAACATTATAGGGTAATTCTTAGAATAATATAACGTGGAACTACTTAATGCTTTACTAGTACTGTACACTATATAGTAAGAAATGGATACCTATATAAGAGACTTCATACCAAAGAAAATTGAAACTGCAATTCTAAGAGATCTGGGTGATGCTCAAAATTTCCTTAAGACTGAACCTGAACCAAAGTTAAATATACTACATATGAATATCAGAAGTATCAATAAGAATATCGATGAACTTTGTGTGCTTTTACAAATATTAGACTATTCTATCGACATTCTGGTGTTAACAGAAACATTCATAATTAACGACACGAACATGATAAACATTCCAAATTATAATTTATATTATAATGAAGGCCACGTGAATAAAAATGACGGAGTCCTCGTTTACGTCAAGAAATGTTACAGTGCGGAGTTCTCAATTGTAGACTTTGTTGACACCAATATCCTTAAAGTCATTGTACATGTTGTGGACCAAAAAATACAAGTCCTTGCAGTATATAAGTCTCCTTCCATTCCTGTGGCGTCATTCAATGAAAAATTGCAAAGCTTTTTTGAAAGAAGTGAAAATTGTGACGTTAATATATTAATAGGCGATCTGAATATAGACATATTAGACAAAAGTAACCAGCTCTGCCATGAATACTTAAATATTATGTCTGAGTATAATTATTTGTCAGCCATTAATGACGTTGCGCGAATGGATGGGGACAGTGGAACTTGCATCGACCACATATTCGTTAACTCAAGCTCTTTATCAATGGACTGTATTTCTTCTGCCATATTACATTACAAAATCACAGACCATTTCCCCATCATGCTAAAGGTGCCTATCAAAGACTTTATAGCGGATAAAAAACAGATCGAACATAAAAAGATATACATTAACTATCAGAAATTGAATCAGTACTTGTCTGGTGAAAACTGGCATAGCGTTTATGCGGAAACCGATCCAGATATGGCTTTCAGTCTTTTTATTAAGCTTCTAGAGCAATACATTAAAAATAGTTCAAAAGTAGTTAAGATTCAACGTAATCAGATTAAAAGACAGCCCTGGATTTCAACTGGTATCATAAATTCAATTAATAAAAAAATACAACTGTACAAAGAAACCAAAAAATATCCAGAAAATTTAGAATTATTAAAAGACTTCAAAATTTATCGTAACAAACTGACAAATCTCATAAAACTTGCCAAAGTAAATTATTTAAAGAACAAAATAGAAAGTCAGAAGGGCTCTTCGATAAATATGTGGCAATTTGTTAAAAAATATCACAAAGAAAAAGCCTCTGAAATTCCATTTGTAGAGAAACACGCAAGTAACGAAAAAACAACTAACGACTTGGAAACAGCTAACGAATTTTGTAAACATTTCACGGAAGTTGGTAAGAATTTAGCAAAAAGTATCATTTACAGGCAGGAAATCCACAGAAGAACTAGAACTACAAATTCAATATACATTAGGCATACAGAACCAGACGAAATTGAAAATACCATTAACCAACTTAAAACAAATAAATCACCAGGTTTAGACAACATCACTGCATATACATTGAAACATATAAAACATAACGTCTCAGCGATACTATCCTATTTAATTAATACCTGTATCATAAAAGGAATATTCCCTTCATCATTGAAGATAGCGTTGATAAAACCACTATATAAGTCTGGCAATAAGTCGCAAACTACTAACTATAGACCGATTTCACTACTAAGTAATTTGTCCAAAATATTTGAAAAAATCTTGAAAGTACGTTTTATGGGTTTTATTAACAAATACAAAATTCTATCCAACAGACAATTTGGGTTCCAGGAGGGCAAGTCTACAGAAGATGCTATCGCGTATTTAATGTCAAACTTATATAGAAGCTTAGATGTAGGAGAACCATCTGCGTGCGTATTCGTTGATCTTAAGAAGGCGTTTGATACAGTAGACCATAAAGAGCTCTTAGCCACGATGGAGAGTCTAGGTTTCCGCGGAAAGACACATACATTACTGGAAAGCTACTTAAGTCAACGGTGCCAATGTGTAAATGTGAACAACACTATAGGTGAGATCCGACATGTTACTCACGGTATACCACAAGGCACAGTGTTAGGACCAATCTTGTTCAACCTTTACATTAATGATCTATTTAGCGTAAACTCTCGTGGGGAAATCATTGGTTTTGCAGATGATACTGTGGTGTTTTATACTGAAAAAACTTGGGATAAACTCAAAACCTTGATCGAAGGGGATTTTGGTAAAATCATACAATTTTTCAACCAAAAAATGTAAACTATAAATTTGAATAAAACTCAGTATATGGCCTTTTCTTGCGATGACAGAGCATCCCCGACATTTAAAAATCTCGAAGTCAATTTACCATTTGACAATTCAACGGTAGAAATAAAATCGACAGGAAAGGTCAGATACTTAGGAATTGTTATAGATGATCATTTGAGATGGGATCACCAAATAGAAAGTTTGATAAAGAGACTGAGGTGCCTAATACCTAAATTCAAATTTTTTAAAGAAATTTTGGATAAGAAAGATCTGTATACTATATACTATGCCTTGGTACAACCACTTTTATCATATGGGATATTGGCATGGGGTGCGGTCAGTAATGTACATTATAAAGAGCTTGAGGTAACCCAGAAGTGGATAATCAAAATTCTATTTAACAGACCTATTACTTATCCTACGGATAGTCTATATAAAGAGTCTAAATTATATGACTGTAGACAACTCTACATTGAGAAGGTACTCATATATTACTTCAAAAATAAACATCTCATGGTTCCAATCACACATAATCATCAGACACGATCCAGAGGACATTCAGTATTGATACCAAAAAGCAATAAAACCATTGGGCAGAGAAGTTTCACTTTTCTTGGTCCAAAGTTTTATAATATAACACCCGTTGAAGTAAAAGAAATTATTTGTTTCGGCATGTTTAAGAAAAAATTGAAAGAGTGGATTTGGAGTCAACCCAGACTAAGTATTCATCTAAATATAGACATGAGATCTGTGTACAATATTAATAATTGAGTAGTTGAACAAAACCTTATAATTTGAGCAAAAAAAAACAAATTTTGGAAAAATAGATTTATTAGATAGTGATCATGTGTGTGTTTGCGGGTGTGTGCGTGTGTGTGTGTGTGTGTGAGTTTTGCATGTAGATGCGTTCAAAACGATGTAGCCATTAATGTAAGTTGTATTTTATTGATGCCCAAGCACAAGTTTTTATAACTTTTTTGGGTTCTACCTGTTTATTGCGTATTTTGCTGATGTATTGTTGTATATTTTTATTTGCAATAAACATTATTATCATTATCATTATCATTATGATAACTACCTAGTGGGACTACAAGTAGTATTATGAGTTTGTAAACAATGATCAAATGACGAGGGCTGCTCTATATCTCCGTCAATCCACCAGTACGCAGACAGCTATTCCATGCTTATTAGCGATCATCAGTGCGCCATAGGTCGATCGTCGGAAACAGAGAGCATCAGAATTTTCATGTCTATCAGACATGCATATACATATCATATGCAGTTGGCATAGAAGCGCGCCTATCTGATTAGGTAAGCTATGCAGAATGCATTCTCCAGGTTTCCACCAAACAAAGCCTCGCCGGCTCTGGCATTACGGATCAGCAAAGTGGGACGACCTAAGGGAATACTACCAGTCCTTTCCCTGGAACGACGTCTGCTTCAAGTCAGGGGACCCATCAGCTTGCGCCCAAGAAATAACAGAGGTCTTAATATCCGGCATGGAAGCCTATATTCCTCATGTCGTCAAGCATCCCTCCAAAAACAAGCCATGGTTCAATCGGCTCTAAAAACCAACATTACAAATAATGGAGGAAAAATCCAAATGCCGAGAACCACCGCAGTTTTATCGACGCCAGAAATCACTGTAAACGCGTGATTGACAGCAGCAAGGAGCAACATAACAAAAAAATTAAGAACAAGCTCCTCTCATGTCCTAGTTCGTCCAGAACATTCTAGTCTGTAGCTAAGGCTAAGTCAGAACTTTTCCTATTCGTCAATACCACCCTTGACCAGAGAGGACAGGTCCATCGCTTCTGCTCCTAAAGAAAAAGCAGACATCTTGGGGAAGCTCTTCGCAGCCAATTCTACTATCGACTTCAAATAAAGTACTCCGACCACCACCATAAGCGTGAACTCGAGAATGGCAGAGGTCAAATTTCAACATCGAGATGTAAAAAGCATCCTCCAAAAACTGAACATGAATAAAGCTACTGGTCCTGACCAAATTCCAGCCATTGTCCTTAAACGCTGTGCCGCTTAGCTTGCACCTATTCTTTGCAAACTCTTCAAACCTTCCTATCAACGAGGCGTGTTTCCCGCTTCATGGAAGATTGGCTGCGTACGAACCCATCCCTAAGAAAGGCAAAAAAGCTAATCCCACCAATTATAGACCTGTGGCTCTTCTCAGCATCATGTCCAAGGTTATGGAGGCTGTCATTAACACACAGCTCCTGAAATACCTGGACATCAATAACATCATAAATGATCGCCAGTGTGGCTTTTGTAAGCTGAGGTCTACAGGTGACCTCCTTGCCTACGTCACTCACTTGTGGAATAGAGTAATAGACAATCATGGCGAATCCCATGTTGTTGCACTTGACATATCGAAAGCCTTCGGCAGAGTGTGGCATGAGGGACTTCTGGTCAAGCTTGCCGCTTATGGACTACCACCTGGCCTGCGCCAGTGGCTGAGTAGCTTTTTGAACGACCGATCTCTGTTTGTTGTAGCCGAGGGCTGTTCAGACGTATTTTCAATAAAAGCCGGTGTTCCTCAGGCATCTATTCTATCCCCTACACTGTTTCTGCTGTACATCAACAAGCTGCTGGAAATAACATCCAATCCAATCTACAGCTTCGCAGATGACAGTACTTTAGTGTCATGCATGGAACCAGGCAAACTACTGTCATCCCAGGAGACGGTACGTCGGCGACAGCAGCATGCCTCACAGATTAACGCAGATATCAAAACAATTGTCGAGTGGGGATTGGCAAATAAAGTACAGTTCAACGTACAAAAAACTCAGGCAACAACACATAGACATACAAAGAAGTCTCACGATGGCTTACCAACCGTGGAACTGGAGGGTCACCCCTTAGTCGAATCACCTTCCGTCAAGCTTTTGGGGATCAACATCAACAATAACATGTCTTGGCACGACCACGTCGTCAGTATTGTATACACCAGAGCAACTACTGCTGTTCTACAAAGCACAGATCCGACCATCGCTGGAGTATTGCTCCCATGTGTGGGGATGCGCTTCGAAGCACTCTCTAAAGCTTCTGGCCGCTATCCAGAAAAGAGCAATTAGATTAGTCGATACGCCTAACCTCACAAAGGACCTCCACAGCCTGGAACATCGAAGAAGGGTGGCTAACCTATCCCTGTTTTACAGATTCTATCACGGAAGATGTTCGAGTGAGCTCTCCCAGATAATAACACCAAATGCCGTCCGAACTAGAAACACTAGAGAAGCTCTGCGAGCTCATCCTTACCAGGTCGAGGTCCTTACTCCCCGAACCAGTCTCCTCCAGCATTCCTTCTTTTGGAGAACTTCGACGCTGTGGAATCAGCTGTCGGGGAAGTTGTTTCCCAATTGATACAACCTGCAGCGTTTCAAATCTAAAGTGAACCGACACCTATCCTCCCGCAGCGCTTCTACAGCGCCATAGACTTTCAGCCTTTGCGGGAGGCTGACCATAAAAAAAAGAATGCGCCTTTGCGTTCCGCCAAGAAGATTGCTGTTGTTTAGCGGTAACTTTCTTTGGTTTGCCGTTACCTCCAAGTACCAGATGGCACACAGGCAGATCTTTTCTGCCGCTTACTCTCAAATGATCAAATTATTATAAAATTTTAACGCATATAGAAATAGGTTAGTGATGCATTTCGTTACTCTCTGCATCATTTTGTTTACTAGTAATTCCATTTTAAGGTTTAAGGAATTCAAATTTAGCTGATCATTGAGAAGCGCGCAGTGCATCGTTGTCTCGTCAGCTCCCAAACTGCGGTATTGGTCCAATATTCCTACTTCTGCTTTGTGATTTGTCTTGCGCCAAAGGAATGTCTTGTAGGTTTCGTGTCTTGGCTGTGTCACATGAAGAAAGGTTTCTGTGAGAGAAAGCTTTGTTTTGTGAATTGTGCGGTGCGGTTGATTGTCAAGTGAAGTTAAACCTAACCTTATAATTTTATAAATTCTCTTTATAGAATCTGAGCTTCTTTGCCTTTAGTTATTGTGCGTCCAATGATTGATACCAAGATTACGAGAAGAAACATTGAAAGCATATTATTTTACCGTTACCTCATTATCTATGAAAATAGAACAGAGTGCCAACAATAGGTAGGGTACCGGCAATAGGAGAGTTTACCCTACCTAGAGTTTATTTTCGGTTCAATTTAATTTTCCCTAAAGATAAGCATACCGGATTGTGCTGCGGTATCTCATTGAGAGATCACCTGCTTCGGGGTACGACGCGGCAAGATACCAATGCAGCATGTGTGACGTAACTTTCGCTCCGGACCAGACAAGCTGTGTTCTCGTTCGAGACATTAACATTAACATCGACCGGCTGTAAAAAGTATGTTGCCACTGAAATGTGGTCAAGTTCACCGCGTCGAGAGCATTGTTGTTTTCTGCGAGCAGTAGACTTACCGCCGACGCCCACCAACCGTGGCTTTAAATGCCAACGGGCTGTGAATTCGAGTTTTGCTCGATATACTAATTGACTTTCTGCTAATCTGTTTCTCATTCTATAAACATAATAATGTGACGTGTCAAATAGGTAGAACTTCGCCCGTCCGTTACCTAATTTATTATACTTGTTATTTATATGGGCGATGAGTAAAGACGATTATAATTATTAATAATTCTCACTTTCTATTAGTAGTAGTTAGTTTATATGCAATATTTACTTGGATATATTACTCATATGCTTGGAACTGAGGTAATACATGAAGAAATTTGTTATAAGTGTGGTAGTGCTGGATAAGATAAGAGGTGATCTGCAAAATATTTAACAAAGATATCTCGAATTGTTTTGGCCTCATTTGGAGGCATTTACTGGTAATTACGCCTAATCCATTTTCTAGCCCGAGATAATGGGGTATTAGGCATTCCTGTTCAAACTGTATATCTTCTTCTGTATATACTTTAACTATGTCTGATATTCGATATGTTTGTTTCGATATTAAATATTACAAAGTGGGCTGTTTAACGATAACAAGTTTTAATTTAAACGTTATTAAAAATATAGTATAAATATGGTAAACTTATGGTTGAATATGATAGAGCAATGATATCAGTATGATAGAAATCCGATAGAGATATAGTATAAATATCATGTAAATGTGTTGAAGGAATGATACAAAACATGAAATAAATGAGGTAACAAAATGAGCATTTAATAATGTTATAATTATCTTATAACTGGCGGGCCAGCCCAAAGGATCTGTCCGACACGGAAGTCCCACTGAACCCAGGTCGTCCTCCTTATGTAGCGCGTCCAATATCAACGTTGTCCCCAATGCCCACAAAGCATATTATCTCAAATCGATAATTTTCGCGATCACAATACTCCCCTCGCCTATCGGTGTGTATCGGAAGTAGAAGCTATTCTAATATTAACGTTTAACAAAATAACAATGTACCCGACCAATGATATTACGAGACCAAAATATATAACGTTAGGCAATTGTATTTACTACGTACTATCACTTAGTATCATAGATATATTTAAATGAGCATAACACATTTATATACAACCACAACACTAGATATAGGCTAGGTGCCACAACAATTCCCAAACCAAACAAATCAGTCATGCGGCGGTCTTATCTCAATTTAGGGCTAAAATGATACCACACTTCTATCTTTTGATACCAAAAACTTGTTTACAAAGCGATTCAAACAGTCTCTACTAGAGTAGATAGCTTCCTTAATAAGATGCGCACAAGAATTCGTTGAACATGTACAGTATCAGTCACATATCCATCTGATTGACAAATTTCAACTAAATGTATATGATGTGAATCTACATGTGTATGTACTAATTTGATAACTTCTCACCACGGATGTATCACAAACCACTGATTAAACGGTAAAGTGGTCCAGAGAGACAACCTTTTAACCAAAAACTATTTCACCCCATTGTACCCTCTAGCCCTTCAGGGGAATCATTTCCAGTGTTTCTGCAACTGTCCCTCATTGTTTTGCCAATAACGGGCAACATTTTGAACCCTTATTGCATGTTTCCTATACCGTGTCTAGATACAACTGGCCAATCTGTGTACTCTTTTTCTTGTCTGTTTTCACTGTACCATGCACTGGTGTGCTTGACTGCATGCGGAATCGGCGCCGGCCTGCTTCTATCTGCCGAAGGGACTCGGCGCTGGCCAACGCACTCCAACGCTTCTAACTGCCGCTACTGTGCATGCCTATTAACTGTTGCAGGTGTTGTGTAAATGTGTTTGGTGAAAAGCGTGAGACCGACATAATGAGGAGGACAATAGTAACTTTGTCTTGGTTCCAAAGTCGTTTCGTTTCCATTTTCAACGTCTCAGTATAGTTGATGGTTTCCAAGTACTGATGTCGGAATGTAATAATTATAATATGGATCCGTGTTTTCTATTGGTTTGTTTATTGTGGTTGGCGCTTGGTGTATGACTTTCGCTGTAGGGTTATGTCTGGCTGTGTACTTGACACAGGCAAGAGTTTTGTATCCGCTTGCTATGTGATCTATTGTTTCTTTTTGTTGGTCACATTTTCTGCAATTATCGTCTGTTATGGATGGATCTTAAATTACGCATTTTTTGTAGTTTTTATTTTATTTATCGTGTGGCTCAAAAACATGACAATAGTAAATATAGATATAAAAAAACTATTATAACCCATACTAAATAAAATAGATACAGCTACAAACTAAAATACATAGTCTTTGGTATTTACAGGTTGATATCCAGTTCTTTCAACCACTTCGGTGTGGCTGTGAAGAACTCTTCTCGCGATTTCTGAAACGCAGAAAGTTCACATTCGCTCGTAATATGGTTTATAGTTTGGTGGGGCGCGGCACAGTCACATAAGGGAGATTGCACATAGCCTCACTTGTAAAGGGAGTCGGCACATCTGCCGTGGCCTGTTCGGACTCTGTTAAGTTTTACCCACTCTTTCCGGGGTAGCTCTGATCCTGGAAGTAAGGCTGCCCCCATAAATGCGCATCGTGAGTGGTGTTCTGCAAAACCTTCCCACTGGGAGCCCCATTGGTTTAAGGAGTCGAAGTTATTGGTTTTAAGCCCTTCTGCATCCCTTATTGGTAGTTGTCGGGATTTAAGTCTGTTTATCTGCAACGGGGGTATTGCTCGGTGGATGGGCAGTTTGTTGTTGGCCGTAATCTTGTTATACTCCCTTAGAAGGGCGTCAGTCCTTCGCAGCTGCGGTGGGACTGTTCCAGAGAATACAGGCAGCTATTGAGTTGGGGTTGTCTTTACAGCGCCTGTAATAAGTCTCATAGTGTGATATAGTTTGACGTCAATTAGTCTGGTATGATGGCTGTTAATCAAGACAGGCGCACAGTACTCAGCACACGAATAGACAAGAGCTAGCGCACTGTTGCGTAGAGTTGGAGCCGTGGTACCCCACGTCGTTCCACACAACTTTTGGATAATGTTGTTGCGTGTTCTCAGTTTTCCTGCAGTGTTTGCGAGATGTTTCTTGTAGCAGAGAGTGCGATCTGATGTTACTCCAAGATATTTTGAGAAATGGTTATGTTTCAGGGGTTCTCCTGCAAAAAGTACCTGCAGTTCATGTTTGGCTAGTTTGTTATTCAGGTGGAAGCAGGAAACTTCAGTTTTGTTGGGGCTTTTTTGTAGTTTCGTGTCGAAATTGCTTGATCCTGGATGGCAAGCATGAAACCCTCCTTTTCTGGAAACAGCCTACAGCCAGGTGTATGAACGTTTTTCATTAATATGGTCTTGTGTGACACGGTATCTATGTTTGCCGTGGAGAGTTTTCTGCCAGGTGTTTATTTCTTCTTGTGTAAGGTCTTTGTTTGCTTTTACTATTGCTCCATATAAGTTTACTTGTTTGCTGTGCAAAAAATGTCAGAGTGTTTTTATTGGTCTTGTACGAAGTAACTGTATGTCTGTAATTTCTCTGCCCCCTTGTATTCTGTCTATGGTAAACCTTTCCTTGCACAAGTGTTTAGGATGTGACATTGAGTGTTTCGTTAGTTCTGTTCGTATGAGTATATGGATGTCTTATATCTCAGTGTGTGACCACTTGATGACACCAAATGAATAGGTGAATACGTTATTATTATTAAATAACATATTGGTACGATAGACCGAATTAAAAACATCTTTTCGACAATCCACTTCACACAAGAAGAGGCTGTAGAAGCTATCGACAAGCTCAAGAAATTATGCATGACCAGAAATATGATGAAATCCCCCCGACATTCTTGAAGAAATGTGCATCCAGTATCATGACTTGCTTGCCACGATAATGGACCACTCCATGAATGAATCAGGACTGCCAGACGGTTGGTACTTTATGTTAGAAAATAAGGTAATCTCTGATAATCAACATGTTTTTTTTGCTGAAGAGGTGAATAACAACTTTTGACAACAGTTAATGCTTGGACAAATTGGCATAACTCTTTTCTGCCTGTGGAAGTTATACATGTACCTTGATTATGAAAAAGCGGTTGATAAGGTGGTACACAGAAGATTTTGAGCGAATTGGAACACTTAGGGCCGGTTTCACAATGATGGGTTAACTCAAGGTTGTGTGTTGACCGGAGGTTAACCCTAGATGTCATGTTTCACAAATGGTGGTTTTTGATTTTACTTGAAGTTAACTCTGAGTTAACTTGACCCCAAGAAATTCTTGAGCTAACCCCAGGTTTGCGATGACTTATGCGCATTAGGTTATGTCACTGGTTTTGCTACTTGCTAGGCATTTGAAGTTTCATATTTTATCGTTTACCTTAACGCTTTCCATCGTTCTTTTTGATTTATTATTATCATATTATTTTGAGGGATATGATGACCATGACTCCTTGGTCTTTTTTAAATTTTTGTGTTTTTCTCTCAGCACCTTTACAGATCTGCGGCTATTATTTGCACATTTGCAATTAATCTCTTCTCCTATCTTCTCCCAGGCGTTGTTTTTTTCGCGCCATATTGTTGCACCTTTTGTTTTGCATTCTATTACATGCCTGTACTTTTCTACTAACGGAATGAACAGATATTCTTTATCTTTTGAAAAGTTGTACGCTCTTTTTGGTTTTTCCATACTGACACACGGTTATATTCACGCCTATTATTTGAAAAAGGCCTCAGAACCAATTACAACGCCAAGCATCCAAAGTCCAAACACCAACCCAACCCAAAAATCTTTTATCTGTGCCAACCACCAAATAACTGCGAATGAAATGGAGTGACGTCAGTGGAAAGAACCAAAATGAGGTTGGAAATTGCATGGAATTGACAACGCAACGAACTCATCCTTTCACAGTCTTGTCAGAAAAACACGAAACACCAGCACGAAACACCTAACGAAGGAAATAATAAGAAGAAGAATTTTAAATATTGCGGACTCAGTACCACCAACCGCTAAAAATAAAATACAACTCGCGGTCAGTTAACCGTGCGTTATTTTATGATTGTGAAATAAGAGACGTTCCATTGTTCGAGTTAACTCGCAGGTCGAGGTTAATAAACTGTCAGAGTGACCACTGATTGTGAAACGGGGCCTTAGGAATTAGGACTAACCTGTTGAAATAGATCGGAAGCTTGTTATGAAGCCAATAGACTGCTGAAATGCTTCTTGGGGTGATATTTTCACAAACTTTCAGTCATTACAGAAAACGACGGTGCTGCTGTTTTCGAAACAGCACAACACAATCAAGTTCATTAAACAAGGAAAGCTGTTTGTTTCAAGATGCATATGAGATCGCTGATTGCATCGCAGTGAAGGTAGATAATTACTACAAACCCATTGTGTAGCTCGAAGGAACACTATGCTCACCGAAATTGAATATGTACACACTCAAAACTCTTTGTCGTCGCCGTCGTCGTGTTGGGAGCAGCGGCGCAGAGACATCCACGTTAATTTCCATCGCGGGAGCACCGGCACCAGGCGGCATCCCTCTTTGTCCTCCATCTTCTTGCACGTAATAACTTGTCATTCGAATTCGCTGAAGCAGATCAACTCTCGGTTCAAATCTAGTCCTCAATCTTACGTTTATTAAAGGAGCGCGTCGTAGAAGAATCATTTAAACTCTTTGTAATAATTCGACGTTCGTTATAATAGGATGAATAGTCAGTTGTATAGTTGATGCAAAAGGAGTTTCTTAGCCATTGTTAGCCATTAGCCGTCTAGTATCAGGGGTCTGAAAACAATTATTAAATCGTTAATACAAAAATGGTGTACTGACACATTTCGTTACTCTCTGCATCTTTTTGTTTACCAGTAATTTGATTCTAAAGTTAAAATTTAGCCAATCGGTTCTAAGCGCGCCATACATCAGCAGTCCTTTGTTGCCTCGTCACCTCCCAAATCGTGGTTTTCACCCGATTTGGACGAAACTATCTAATATTTTGTGATTTGTCTTTCGTCAAGGGGATGCCTTATGGATTTCATCTCTTAGCTGTGTCACATGAAGAGCAGGCTTTATTTTGCGAATTGTGCAGGTGGCTGTCAAGTGGAGTTAAACCTAACCCATGGCTGACTCCACACTAGGCCGGAGCCTTAGATGTGGCAACGTGGCTTAGCTGTCAAATAGTGGTCCGGTTACCGTAAATTGTTTTATAGTTTCAGAATAATAATTATTACATTTTATATGTATTAAGAGTTCATCTCGGTTGATAAATTAAGAAAAATACTTTCTAGAACTACTACTACTACTAATATCACTTACATCTGATGTCTGGTTCATCGTAGTCAAACACTCCAAAATAAAAATAAACGCCACTTGTTTCCTGCTGCCACTTCTACCTCCACTTAAATGAACACTCAATTTACTTTGTAAATTTTCACTTGCTCTACAAAAATTCACTATTAGGTCACTTTGAAGCCATTCTTGCTGGTCTTGATACCCCTTCACTATCAAATCTTTTCGTAGGTGTGCCCAGATGTGTTCTATTAGAACTGTATTTTTCTGTGATACTTCGGAGGTCCAGAAAACATTGCAGGTGCCACATTGTGCTTTAAAATAGGTCTTATCCTTGGAAATGTTTGAAAAATTATTGTCTTTATTCTTATAAATATAACCAGCCCTTACGAAGAATGCTCGTATTGAGGAAAATTGAACACCCTAATATGTCCTTTATTGGAAGCACAATTCCTAGTGCAACATGGTACTACACAATTTGCAGGCATCTTTTCATCTTTATAGTTTCGTTTGTGAAGGTAAGTAATTAGAAACATATTAAAAATCACCTTCCAATCTTCTTTTTCACTCTAGAAGATTATGCTTGGTATGTCTTTTATTGGAAGCACAACTGCTAGTGCAACCTGGTACTACACACTTTGCAGGCATCTTTTTATCTTTATAGTTTCGTTTGTGCAGGTAAATAATTAGAAAAACATTAAATCACCTTCCAATTTTATTTTTTACTCTGGAAGAATTACACTAATTACAAAAGCTCGGCCGACTATTCAGTGTTGCCATATTTCAATGCTCCGGCCTAGTGAGTAGAGTCGGCCATGACTAACCTCATAATTTTATAACACAAATCAAAGCCTTCTTTGTCTTTGGTTATTGTGCGGTGAACGATTGATTCATAACATTTGAAAAATTCACATTTTCCCTTGGTGGATACTTATCACACGTTGCTCTTACTACCTCTACCTGGGAAACACGAACCTATCAACCAAAGTCTGCTTTACTGGCCGCATATATATAAAATTATGTATTTCTTCAAATGTGTATAAGATCACTGATCACATAAAGGTATGCATAGAATATTCAAAACTCAAGTTTATTTTTATTTCCTGGTAAAATGGAGCAGAAAAGAGATACGAAGCAGCGTAAATAATTGTCGTTTTCTCCGATTGGAAATGGAGACAAACCTAAAAGAATGCATATTACTGGTGCAAAGATATAATTATTATGTTGTTTATTACCGCAAATGTTATTCAATATTTTGAAACTTACTTCTAAGTTTTCACGTTGAGTCGGCTTTTGTAAATGCACTATCTACTTTACTCGTCCTTGATAGTTACGAAAAGCTAACTTAAAAAAAGTAGGTAGCTAAAATACTAGTGAAGTATATTCTACAACCAAAAGGGAAACACGTCGGTATTCCAGACGAAAAGGACAAATACTGTCAATGCGCCTCACAACGAATGACGTCCAAACTGTCTCTGATCATTGACGATTGGCTGTTCAAACACATTTTCCTCATTTTCTCTGCTTTCCCGTGCCCAAGAAAACCTCGGAAAATATAAGAATTTTCTTATGCTATACTCTATCATATGCAATCATAGAAAAATCATGATAGTAGTCCAGGTTTATCTAGTAGCCATATTTTTCACTAGTTATAGGAAAAGTATAATTTCTCAATTCTTAAATCTGGAGGACCATCTTGGATTCAAAGGATTGTATCACTACCACTGATTATAACATATACCCCTATGCTAGTGTTCGTTTCATTTATTGTCTTAATGGTAATCGGGAGGAACATAAAAAGGCATTAATATACAGGGTGTCCCACTAATAATTTTGAATCGGTCGTCAAGTGACCAAAAACAAATACCTCATTGGATAAAGCAATAATAAGAAAATATGAAAAATTTGCTCTAATTTATATCCCCTGTATATAGATGCCATCATAAAAGAGTGGAAAACAAAATGCCCCGAAGGTATACATCTGAAGCAAAAGACTACCCTGAATTCTATTTTATATGCCGATGCCCTAGTACTTTTAGCCAAAACAGAAGATGACCTATAAAGAAAAATATACATCCTACAAACAATATATCAAAAATATGACATGAAAATATCAACAAGCAAAACTAAAACTATGGCTTTTTTAAGTAAATATCCAGTTAGAACAAAGATTGTCGTAAACGATGAAGTACTGGAACAGGTAAAACATTTCAAATACTGAAGCTGCGATATATCTTATGAAGAAGTAAAGATATAGAAGAAAAAGAAAAGATACTCAAATCAAATTTTATCAGACGATATCTGTTCCAACCCCCTTATACGGTAGTGGAACATGGACAATAACGAAAAATGACGAAAATAGGATACAAACACAAAAAATGAGATTTATAAGAAGAATGAAAGGGTGCACAAAATTTGACAGATTAAGAAACACAGATATAAGAGCGGCATTAAACATCATCAATATAAACGAAAAAATAAAAGAAAATGGAACTAAATGGAAAGAACATGTTGAACGAATGCACGAAAGTAGGATTCCAGCCAGAGCCAGATTTTATCAATGCTCTGAAAGAAGAGATATCGAAAGGTTGAGAAAAAGATGGTTCTCGAACAGGCAAGGTGCCTAAAATCTGAAGTAAAGAACAAGAAGAAGAAAAGTTCACTTTCTACATTTGCTAAATTTAGCTATTGTTGGTACAATTTGAACATATTATTAACCTTTTATCTATTACCCAGTACTTCTAGTGATTGTCCTGTAATTGGACTTCATGTATTATGTTGTACATTATAATTTGTTGGATATTATCTTCCTAAATATAGAAAATTAATAGCATCTTTCACTGATTCCAGACTCCTCAACGGGTTTGCTGGAGGGGAAATATCAAAATCAGCATTTTTGCGGCATCAAATGCTAATTATAGCACCACCTCCAAAGAAGTGATCTATGAATTTATCCTTTGTTATTTCCAAGAAAACTGTACAAGCAGACGTAGAATCAATTTTTGTTTTGGGATATATGTTCAAAAAAAGAATAATCAAAGACGCATTAATTATAACATTTTATTCATCAGAACATAACAAAAACAATCAATTAATGGAAAATTTTGGCAACGGGGGCAGCGTACGCGTGCGTAGAGTACGCTACTGGAGCAGGATGGGCGGCATATGCGACTGGGGCAGCGTGGGCAGCATAGGCAACTGGGGCAGCATGGGCAGCATAGGCTACTGGGGCAGCATGAGCAGTGTATGCTACAGGGGCAGCGAACTTAGCTACTGGGGCGGCATATGCAAGTGGGGCTGGGTGGGCAGCATAGGCAACGGGGGCAGCATGGGCAGCATAGGCAACTGGGGCAGCGATCTTGGCAACTGGTGCGGCGTATGCTACTGGGGCGGCAACCTTGGCGACGACAGGGGCGGCTTTGGCCACGATGGCAGCAGTTGCAAGAGGTTCTTTGCGTACCACGGCGTTGAATCCGTTGATGGGGTCGGCAGTGTAGTCAACGGTACGACGAGTACCATCGGCGTCAGTTAGAGAGTACGATCCTGCAATGGGCAAAAAACAATTTTATTCGAGACTAATGGTAGTTGACCTTAACATTCGCTTCTACTTCATCCTTCCTTGACAAAATTAAGGTTCACAAAAAACTGCAATTTTGGAGGAAAAGTGTTACCTCGAATGTACTTGTTTTTGGAATAACACTACTAACGTTACAAGTTGTCAAAAACTCTGATGCAGTAAAGTCTCAACGATACAACTATAGTTCATTATCAGTAGTAATATTCCTAGGACATTGACACTAGAGGAGCTAATTTTATGAAAATCGAAAGCTCGTCCCTTAGTAACAGTAATGAGCTTGAGAAATTGTCCGAGGTATATTTGGCTGAAAAAATATTGCTTTAAAGCATTCATTTAAACGTATTAAACACCATAAAATATTTAGTTTTTGATTCTTTAAGTTGCATATGAGACTTATTAAAATATAAATTCAAACTAGTGAAAATGGCGCGAAACAAATGCTGTCGTCACTAGATATTATAGGGATAGGATTTGAGGTATTACAAATACTCTTTTGTCGATAATTGTGGTTTTGATATTTGACGAATTGACGCACGTCATATTTTCACTGAGTTAGGTATCTGACTTCGCGTCAACAAACAAAAATATTCCAAATGAAAAAGGAAGATTGACGTAATCATCATCAACCTTGTACTTTTGTGTTACAGAACAACATGTTGTTTTGTGCTTTTGGAGTTATCATTTATAACTAGAGGTGGCGTGTGATTAATTTGATAATCATGCTATGATTGTCGATTATCGTATCTAATGACGTCACCATCCGTGTTCAGTCACGTGGAAAGATTAAAAAAACCGTAAATTATATTTAAAAGTTTCTCCATCTGAACACCAGCAAGAGCAAGAGCAGAAGTTTTATTCTAGTCAGCCTTTGAATAGGTTTTTCCTTCCTCTAAACATCTCTTAATCCAAATTTATGACTACTGAAAGTACTTTATTATTAGTGTAATTTGACATAAGCAGTTTGATTCTTGTTATATCTCATGACCACTAAATATATTATGCAATGAAGCAACCTCAGAAATGTACCTTGTACAACATCTCCATTCCTGGACTCAAACTGGCTTTTGCTGTCACCGGTGAGGGCATCCTGAACATCGTATCCGTACTGGTACTGCGGGTTGGGGTCGTACTCTTCGCTGACGACGGTCTTGGTGGCCAAAACGGGGGCGGCATGGGCAGTCACAACTGGCGCAGCTGGGGCGGCCACCAGTGGGGAGGCGTGGTAAGCTAGGGGCAGGTTGCCTGCGCTTACTGCGGCTACAACTGCAGCGAAGATGAAGAACTGCGGAGGATATAATAGTCAACATTAAAGCTTATGGTACTATGATTGACCAAGATCCTTTGAGCGCCAGACCATTGAAATTTTATAAAAGCTGAAAGTTCTTCTATTTGTATCACCAGTATAGGTAACAAGTACAATCCCAATTGAAACTTGGCAGGTAAGAGGTAGCAGAGATGTACAAAATCCCATCTCGGATTTGTTTCTTTTTTTAGTAGTAATGTGAGTAGGGCTCGGTGCCCTAATAGTAGCCTTAGATTTATTGAAGCATAAAGATAATTTTTTTCGTATTTTATTAGCAACAGTATAAAACTCGCGTGACTCGCTGCCAGACACTTAGCGTGGTTCCAACCCCGTCTGACACCCCTAAAGAATATCGATTTATAATGGGCCTATACCGTGATCTCAAATTGATTAATTTATTTACTGCGGTATTATTTTTGATGATACATAGGACCGTTTACTGTAAAAAGTCAGCAGAAAACTTGATCCAAATGAGAATAACACTAAAAAGAAAATTGTACTGTAATTTGAAATAGCCGATGAGGACTTCACTTGTAGGGAACCAGTGAGAAGCGTCCTTTCTGTAGGAAACCAATGAGAAGCGTCCTTTCGTGGTCCGATGACTACGAGCGGATGCTATTGTTTTGTACCAGTGAGCTCTTATTGGTTCCCTACAGGTGATGTCACGACCTGGGCGGGAAGTGTATGGATTCAAAAAATTCAATATTTAGAGCAATTTTTTTCGGTTATAAATACGATAGAAAAATTTTGTAAAATTATTTATGGCATCTACGTGGTGTCAGGGTTCGTTTAAGCCAATAAACCAGAAATGTGGTATAGGCCCATTATTACACTTTCGTTATATTTTAAAAGATAAATTATATATTTATGTTTTTGGAACCCATCAAACGATGCTTCCCCAGTAGCCAGATACGTTTAAGGGTCCTCTCATGCTGCCAGACGCATTGAAAGTCTAAAACAGGTGCGAGTGTAAAGAGGAGGAAAAGAAACTTACTATTGTCACAAAATGTCAACAAAAGGAGCTAGACGATAGGTTGAAGTTCTAACAATATTTCATGCGGATAATATAGGTGGCAAACTAGTTTTACTAAGTGCCAAGGACTGCAATATATAAAGCACCCTGCTTTAGCAGTTGGCACTGGAGAGCCAACAACCGTGTTTTTTGAGTGAGCATTTTGGTTAAGTGAAAATCGTTTATGAAAGAACTTGAAAAATCTTCAGAATGTAGAATAAACAGCATTTTGCACCATGCCAATAATTATCAAAAATATATGCCAATAACTGTATGTCCTGTTACAGAGGTATCAGGTGTAGAAATTACTATAATCAAGTGACAAGTGAACCCTTCGAAAAGTAATTTAAGACATTCCAAATGGTGAGTCAAATAGGTGTCTTCAAGATATACTACATTCCTAGGTTTAGGCTAAGTGAACATTTTAGTAAAGTCTGCATGGACTTTCTACGTTGTTCGATCTGAGCTGTAAAGGAAACAAATCTGTTGGTGAAATGGATGCCAGAGAGTGACTGCAAGGGTCTTTTTTAAAGAAAGGAAGACCTCCAAATTAGCATGAACAATTCTTTTGATCAATACATACAATACAATAACACCTCTCATATTTCCTTACAAGCGTCTTCAAGCTAATGCGGTGACCTCAGTTTCCAATGGGATACGGGGTATTATAAATAAAAAATAACTAAATTTAATTTTGAATAAATCAATTTAAATAATCTGCTCTATAGCTTTGAATGCTATATTTGCATTGATATAACTGTGTGCAATATACAGAGCTAAATTATTGTTATAGTATAATAAATTTTGCTAGAATCATTTTTTGTTAGGCTCAAAAGTGTGGTGTGTTACATCTTGACGAAATTACCTATTCATTTTACGATAATTTATTTCTTGTTTCATATAAATGAATATGTTTCTGTTTACTTAGAAAGTACTTTAACTATATTTTCCATGATGCCTTACACGACCTCTACGGTGCCAATGACTGTCTGAAATCCTCATTTTTCATTAAACTGAATATATCGTGAAGCTTGTTACCAAAAAAGTATTTTACAAACCGATTCAAAATAATCAATGCTTCTTGAATGTACTTCAGCATAAATATTACTTGTACAGGTAACGTATTAAACAACAAATTGTACCCGGTACCCTAACTCCCATTTCAACTACGAAACTTGAAAATTTTAACTCGTGACACAAAAATCTCATCAAAAAGGTTCTTTGCCGATCCGTACCATTGGAAACATATTGTCTTTGTTATTTTATTAAAAAAAAATATGCTTACTTTGAATGCCATGGTGTGTCTTGCTGATTCACTGTCAAACTCACAAGTGTACTGATTCGTGAACCGCCGATACTTTTTATAGTAGTTCTTGTAGGGACAGCTCTCATATTTGATCTAATTTAGCCGGTGTGATACCGGTCCTGGAGGTGGTGAAAAGTTGGCGACACGCCCGTCCTGATGTGGTCATTGTCATCGACGACGTAACAGGCCGATTAATATTTGCCGAAATTAATACGAATCAAGAGCAATGCGTTTCGGCTTAATCAAATTGCACGGACGGAACTGGTTTCGGGTAATGTGCTCGCAATATGCGTTTGCAAATTACGTTCGCGTCCAGTGGCGTACGCTCTGGAAGGGTCATCATCGTCATAGTTACGATGTCTTAACAGACACGTTGTGAACTCGTAAAATGCATTAAGTCGCAGTTGGAGTATTGCCGACACAAATATTATCAATAGTTTTGAGAACTGTAGCTCGCCAACGTTCGCAATTTACTGTCATTTCAGTGGCGCTCTTGATACTCATATCTAGCAACTGTTTTGTTGTATCCACCCAACGTGTAGAGGAACGGCCACGGCGCCGCCCACTCGGGGCGTGACCCTGAACTACAAGTTTCTCCATGTTATCGCTTCTGAGAATATGTCCGACGAATGTAAGCATTCTCGTCGACACAATGGAGGATAGTCTCTTTGAATTACCGAGCACATCCGGTATGGAAACATTAGTTCGATGGGTGGTATAAGGAATTCTCAGCATTCTCCCACACGTCCGCATTTCAAAAGCATCTACGCGAGCTCGATCTGCCTTTTTAGCAGTCCAAGTTTCCGAGGCATACAAAAATATGGAGAACACAAGAGACTGAACCAATGACATTTTGGTAGCTTTAGTGATGTTATGGTCACGCCATATTTTAGTAAGCTTTGTCATGGCCACCCGTGCCTGTTGAATGCGCCGTCGAATCTCATTCTTACAGCTACCTGAATCCGAGGTACACAAAACTTTTCACTACCTCACAACGGCGTATTGACCTTATTTCTCGATGATTGTCATGCTCTCTATCTAGGATCATAACCTTGGTCTTGTTGTAGTTAATACCAAGGCCATATGCTGCACTGTGTTGTTCTAAAACGTTCAATAGAGCTACTAGTTCTTCCTGAGAAGCAGCAATAAGGGTTGTATCGTCAGCAAATCTTAAGTTAGATATTTTGCTCCCACCAATAGTTATACCGCCATTCCAGTTGTCCAATACCCGTCTCATCACAAATTCAGAGTAAATGTTAAATAACATCGGAGATAATACACATCCTTGATGAACGCCTTTTATGGTTGCTGATGTTTGACCAGATTACCATCAATTCTTACACGAGCTGAGCTAGACTCGTAGAGTTGCTGTATGAGAACTACTATGTGGTAAGGGAGTCCCATAGAGAAAAGGATTTCCCACAGTTTAGGCCACTTTACGTTATAGTCCACAAAGCAGATAAAAACGGGAAAATAATGCTCTCTCGCTTTTTCAATAATCTGTCTTAAGTTTAAGATCTGTTCACGCGAACCGCGTCCTTTTACGAAACCTTCCTGCGCCTGAGAAATTTGCCAGCCAATAAAACCCTCCAAACGAGACTATAAAATATATAGTAGAACCTTGCTTCCATGAGAGATTAACGAAAGTAGGCGATAATTGTCTGGATTTGTTAGAGATCCTTTTTTATGAAGTGGAACCAAAATGGATGTGCACCATTCATCTGGTTAAACACCAGAGGACCAGACCCTCTCACAAATATTATATAAAAGAGAGATGCCGTCTTCACCCAAGCATTTTAATGTTTCGGCAGAAATAGCATCAATGCCTGTAGCTCTATTAGTTTTTAACTTGTTGAGGACATGTTGCACTTCAGACAAAAGAATATCTGGAAGGGTATACGCATCGAAATAATATATTTCGGACAAAGAATAAGAGCCATATTTTCACCGCTCACACTTAAATCTAGCAGTGGTAGTAGCTATGATGGGGCGGCCACGCCTGGCAAGTAGGCCCCAGTAGGCCCTTTTTGCCATCCTCGCATATAACTCCTCAGCCACCACTACCTGCCTCCCCCTCCCTGCCAAACCTTCCCGACCTTTTAACAGTATGTCGGCCCAGCTTAGTAAGGGTAATTCCTCTGGCTGGAGTCTATCAGATCCAAAGATCTCATATTTCAGCTCGCCTAGCAACCCACATTCCGTAAGGAAGTGGTAGGTCATTGCATCAGCCTCTCCACAACCTATACGTGGAGAGTCCTCTTCAGTTCCTAATAGTGATACATGCCGCCTGAGCCTACAGAACACCCACAAGGGTTCTGATGGCCCATCGGCCTTGGCTCCGTAGCCATGCTGACCTAGATGTGTTCAGCCCGGCTATAAAATCATTGGCTTGTTTACATCCCTCACTCTGCCTCCACTGTTCGTCAATGGTACCGTTTACCCACATTTTGAGGGCTGAAGTTACCTGCTGCCTAGTTAATCCTATAGCGGGCCTGTCGGCTTCCTCATTACCAAGAATGCCCGTATGACCCGGGACCCTTATCAAGATAACTTCCTTCAGACTCACCAGCTCATCCAGTCTTTCCGCGCACTTGTGAACCAGGGGTGCTCTAGTTCTGGGCCCGCAGATCGCTTTCAAAGCCGCCTGACTGTCAGAGCAGATGTAGACCTTCTCTGCTCTGTACCCTTCCTCACCTCGTCACTGCATGCAGCAGAGAGTATTGCATATACTTCTGCTTCCAAAAACGTGGTGTACGTACCTAGAGAGTGACTCTCCCATACTCATCGACTTCCCACATACGACCCTACTCCTGAGGCATGTTCGCTACCTAGACGAGAGCATACGTGTAGCCGTGTTAGCCGTGTAGCATACCAACGCCTCTTCGGAAAACTTAATCTCCCCTCCCTTCCACTCCTCGATACTGGGAACGGTAAGAGTGAAAGATTTATCCAACCTTGCTACACGGCCAACTGTATCTCCCTTTACCTGCCTGTTACCAGAGTCCCGCATTTTCAGATGCTCTGCCAACTCTATCATCCTAATCCAGGACCGTCTTTCAGTTCGAACAAGAGCTCAAGTGCTGCAGTTGGGATCGTCCTCATTGCACCTATGATGTCAATGCAGGCAAGCCTTTGTATCTATCCGAGACTTCGGCCACTGTGGATTTCTGCACACAAGGCCACCAGACCACCGAGCCGCATTGTATTCGGGGTCTCATGATGTCAGTATATATCCACTGCAGGATGTTGGGGTTCAATCCCCATGTCGTTCCTGCTACCCGCCGCAGCTGCCAGAAAGGCGCTGTCGGTCTTGACACAAGTCTGTCAACGTGTGACCTCCACGTCAGCTGCGAGTCAAGAATCACCCCCAAGTATTTGACCTCCCGCGAAAGAGCTAAAGGTCTTCCATGCATTGTAGACGCTCTAAGACCTTCTAACCGTCGACAGAACAGTATTAACTCCATTTTAGTTGGATTTAACGAGAGGCCTATATCCTTACACCATCCTTGAATTATTCTACAGGCCATCTGCGTTCTATCACACACCGTGCTTGGGAATCGCCCAGAGACGATTACCAACAGTACACTTAAATCTAAGACTTAGCTGAGATGTACCTTAGTGTTAAACTGAGCCCTAGCTCAGCAATGAAATGCTATACTTGTAACGTAAAAATGGCAAATGCTTATACAAATGGCCTTAGATGAATGTTCCATAAAAACCAAAATCCTGAGCTGTTTGCGTCGAGAGAAGAAATGCTCCAACCAATATTTATAGTATTCTTATAGGGGATGTCTTCATTGCCTTGTATTGAAGATTATCATATATTTGATACAGCATTCTTACTTTCAAAGCTCTTCCAGCTTTGAATTGAATATATTATCTTAATATAAACTTATATCATCAAAAATATCACATTCTTGGTATAAGATGATTACAACTTCGCGCGTATATGTAGAAAGCAAATATTTTGCTCTACTGGTTTCTTCAAAAAGGGTCAAGGGTGGCTCACTTGCCCAAATCCCCTACTACTAATACTGCCCTCACTGTTCGATAGTTCACCTGAAGATGATTGGAGGTAGTAGATCAATAGAAATGTTGACCTCAAGAATTGTATAGACAATGGCAGTCCGAAACAGACCTATTGAAACATTCACCGAATCTAAATTTCAATAATACTGCCCTGTTGATAAGAGGTGGGCCATTGATCATTGTAACATACCAATATACCAAAAGCAGAAGGGTGTCGTACTACCTTGCAGGGAATACCCGCCACTGGATTACAAAATAATGCTGAAGAAGTATAATCGGTATCAAAATCTTGATCGGAGTATGTTGCATGGAGAAAGGTACCGATTAAAGTAATTATGAAAATTTATGCAGGGACCGCATGCGGTACTGTGACCTTGTCGAACCATTTGCTGTACATCTATAATATCTTTTTTTATAACTGAGTAAAGCGCGAAGGCAAAGCCTAAATACTCAATATACGCCGAGTTTCCTTGACACGTGATATTCTCGTAACAAAAAAAGTTCAAACGAAAACTGAGGAGAATTTTTGAAAGTACTGTCGAGTATATCATATCATGCGTACAAAACATTTTTTGTGGGTAAATAAAATAAGGATTTGTTTGACGCGTAGTAATTTCGTAAACAAAAACAGTTAAGAAGAAAACTAAGTTGGTTTTTCAAGGGTACTGAATGGCCTATCATACCATGCTTTCAAAACATTTTTTTTTGTACTTCAACCCCTAAAACTCACCCCCAATTTAGCACACCACAGATTTTACTGCATAAACAATACATTTTTTGTGGGTAAATAAAATAAGGATTTGTTTGACGCGTAGTAATTTCGTTAGAAAAACAGCTAAGAAGAAAACTATGTTGGTTTTTCAAGGGTATTGAATGACCTATCATACCATGCTTTCAAAATATTTTTTTTGTATTAGGATTTCTTTGAAGCGTAATATTTTTATAATAGAAAAGGATAAAAAAGACACATGTGCATTTTTCAACAAAATGAGCTTATTTCAAAAAGTATATCTTCAGAAATAAATACATCATACTTCTGGCCTACTACTGCCAATCACAATGAAGGATAATCTGTAAGCTTTTCACAATAAAATTACAGTTAATCGGAAAATATAAGTTTGTAGCTAGGTAGAGTTTATTCTTGATTTTACCGAAAGTTGCATTTCAGGATATGTGTTGTTTTTGCATACTCGTATACCTCTTCAATTTCAAAAAATTCCAAGCCTCCAAAATTTACAAAACTTTTTATTCCAAAATTTATAAATCTTTAGAAATTTCGAATGTTTCAAAATTTTTAAAAGTTTCTAAATTTTTTAATCAGTGTAATATGACACCTACAGAAAGGCTAACTGGTGGTGGGCTTACTAAAACAGGTTCTTGTTTATTTTTCACGGCCTCCTAGGTTGCTTATAGGTAGTAACATTAAAAAACTCTGTTTTGCCCGAAAATTTGAAATAAAATGAAGACTGAAAATTACTGTTATTAACAATTCTACATATGTAGTTAGATTGGGTCAACGATACCATAGATAAACAGTGGAGGCAAAGTGAGGGAAGCAAACAAGCCAGGTGGGCTGAGATACGAGATCTTTGGATCCGATAGACTCCAGCCAGAGGAATTGCCCTCCCTAAGCTAGGCCGACATGACATACTGGCCTTTATTAAAAGGTCGTGAAGGTTCGGCAGGGAGGGGGAGCCAGGCAGTGGTAGCTGGGGAGTGATATTCGGGGATGGCATAAGGGGCCCAGTGCTACCGGTACCAGAAACACTATCAAACTTTACATTTGATGGTATGAAAAATATTAGGTATCCCAATTCAAAAATTCAAGTGACCTGTGATTCAAGTTTCCTCAATTAATCTACTGATTTCTCTAAGTACAGAGTGACCTAATAAGAATGGACGCCGGCAATATCTCGGTAACCGTTAATCGTATAGCTTGGAGCAAAAAATGTTATTAGGTAAATCGGCTAAGAGAAATCACTGGAAATCATTTTCAAGTTCCATAAGTAGCCGCTAGGGGGCGTAGCTGTTGCGGTCAATCAGAGAAACGGCTTTACCTCAAAAAATATGCAAATAAAGGTATATTATAAATGTTACCATCATGTAGACTGAATAATTCTCGATTTTTTTTGTTAACCGTTTTTTGCTCTATCTTGTAAGATGTAGTGGCGGAGGGATGTAATAGAGCTTTTTATTTAAATGACCGTAACTTTGGTACAAGTTAACGGAATTAAACAAGCTAGGTCTCGTTTGAAAGAGCTTTTCTTGCCTAGTAATCCGTTGTGTAAAAAATGTCCAAGCTTATTTTGATTTAGTAGCTACAGGGCGGTATTTGACATAATAGCAATTATTACGTATTATTACAAAAATTTTAAATGGTATGCTATATCTTTTTCAACGTAGATATATAGAGGACAAAATACCTAAAAAGTCAGCGAAAGAATCAACTTTCTAGCGATTTTCAAACCAGAGATATCAATAAAACAAGTATTCTGACAAGTGTGCTATGAGTTTCAGAAACAATTGCCGCCCTATAAGGTTATAGCCTCCGTCCAGTGGTTTTAGTAATCATTTTATAGATAATACTCGAGTAAAAACATCACAAATCATATTGTCACTCTCTGAAGCAACCGCCAGGTGGCGTAGTAGGCGCCAATAAGTGTGTATTCAATTTTTATGATAATGGAACTTCTAAAAGGGGCAAACAAAAATAAATTACAGTATAAAATTGATTGTTATTCTGATCACTATTAAAAGTCAATTTGAGCTGACCACAAAGTGTTATACGAACTCAACAAGCACAGATACTAAGAATTAACAGCAAAATAAAGCAAAATAAGGTGGTATAATAAGAAGGATAACAAACAAATGATACACAAACTTAATTCACATGCGCATACCTTACCTATTATCAGTGTTACAGTGTTACAGTGTAATTGTCTTTAATTTTTAAGATCTATTCACATTGATTTTCTTTTACTATCTTTGCTATCGACTTCATATAATACTTTGTGATCAGTTCAAATTGACGTTTAATAATGATAAACATGATAATCAATTTTATACTATAATTTGTTTTTGATTGCTTCTTTCAAAAGTTACATTATCATGAGAATTGAATACAGCAGCTATTGGCGCCTACTACGCCACCTGGTGGTTGTTTCAGAAAGTCAAAATACGATTTGTAGTATTTTTACTTGAGTATTACCTATCAAATAGTTCCTCAAACGATTAGATGGAGGCTATATCCCTAGCGGGCAGCAATTGTTTCTGAAACTCACAGCACACTTGTCAGAATACTTGTTTTACCGATATCTCTGGTTTGAAAATAGCTACGAAGTTGAATCTTTCGCTGGATTTTTAAGAATTTTATCCTCTATATACCTATGTACAGATATAGCATACCATTCAAAATTTTCGTAATAATGAATAATAATTGTTATTATGTGAAATACCGCGCTGTAGCTACTAAGTCAAGATAAACCTGGACAATTTTTATACAACAGATTACTAAGCAAGAAGAGCTCTTTCAAACGAGACCTAGCTTGTTTAATTCCGTTCACTTATACCAAAGTTAGGGCCATTTAAATAAAAAGCGTTCTGACATTCCCCCATCACTACATATTACAAGATAGAGGAAAAACAATCGAGAATTATTCAGTCTACATGACGGTAGAATTTATAATATACCTTTATTTGCATATTTTTTGGGAAAAAGCCGTTTTTCTGATTGACTGTAACAGCTACGCCCCCTAGCGGCTACTTGCGGAACTTGAAAATAATTTCCAACGATTTATCTTAGCCGATTTATCTTATAATATTTTTTGCTCAAAGTTGTACGATTAACGGTTACTGAGATATTGCCGGCATCCATTCTTATTAGGTCACCCAGTACAAAAACGATTCTAATTTAGATGTCTAACCTTAGCTGATGCATTTCATGCAATCACATCGCAAATTCACATCTTTCTATACGTTTTATAATCGCTGCAATATTTATTTTTTTTGCTATATACTTATACCAAAAATAGTGATTTGCTCCTAAATGGTTCGTTTAGAGTCCCGTACACAAATTCTCACCAGGGAATTCAAATATGCAATAATGTATCAAAATTTAAGTCAAAATATTTTAACGTTGTAGCCGTCAAATCTCCTTAGCATGAACAAGTGACATATTTCTGAGTTATATTTTAGTAAGACCACATCTTCCCTCCACTCAATGTTGGCCCGCACTGTAGATTGCGTCGTATCACTTTTTTAGACTAAGCATCTGCCGTTGCAGACTATCTTTCTGTGACACCCTGTATATAAACGAAGTGTCCTCATTGCCCATACGATTATCGAGAACCCAAAATATCCAGGAAAGGAATGCAGCCATATTTTTTCCAATTCCAATGTTAATTTTACCTTGATGCGAACTAAGTTTAATTAATCAAGGAAGACGTTAGGCAATCTCTACCTAAATGTGCGAAACATGTTAAATTGAAGCTTCTCTAAAACTAAATTCTAAATTCAGGATGCGAAGACACTTGCAGTGAGAACACCGCGTCAAAGCAGTCTTGTATAACCTACTGCATGAATTAAGTAATTTGCATAAACATAATATGTAATAACAGTGCGCAAAAACTCGCTGGAATGATAAAGATGTTTCATTTATCAAAGATGCCACGCTTCAATTAAGGATGATTATGTTGTCCTGTCAATAATAATAATTCATACTCAGATGAAGTCGCTACGGGTGTGTGATACTTAAATCTCACGCCTAAGGTGCGAGAAATTCTTTTATTGGCTGTTGGTCTTGATTATTTGTGTGGAGAGAAATAAGCCTGTCAAAATATGGTGCTCTTAATACTTCGTATTGTCAGACGATGAATTCAGGTAGCAACAAACTACGGATACTTCAAAGATTTATTGATTTATCAATTTGTTTACTTTATTTTATTACACCCAACAGCCTAAGCGCGATTACAGGCTGAGATACAACTTGTAATAGACAACTACTGACATGGAATGAAGTGAAAGATGAATGTGTTCAAACACAGACAATGCTTCTAGAAAGGCAAAAGAAAAAAGTATTCTAGCATAGCGACACACTACTGTACAGAACATCATACTAATTAAGCCATATTTATGTATCACAAACATATGAGTTGATACATTCAAGTTGCAGTTAAATACAGGGTGAGTTTTTAGTACCAGATCGGTCCATAACACCACTCCTATAGAAGGAGAGCAAAAAATGTTGTATACTAAAGTTGTAGGCAAGGATAAGTTCCTTGCCCAGAAAATAATTTATACAAAGCGATTCATAACTACGTGGTGATGCAAACATCATTTTTTTAAATGAGAAACCCTATGTATTATTCCATATGAAGTTTTTACTCACAATATGAGGTATTCTAACATTATACAGGGTATTTCAAAAGTTATGGCCATTTTTATTATCCAAATCGCTATCTAATCAAAAAGTAATGGATCAAAAATTATGTTGTTGCATCGTTAGATAAAAAATATTCTGTAGTTTTAACGCCGGCAGTAAACAAGTCGACGTCGCATATTCATCTACAGAGTGAGCTAGAACGCAAAATCCAGATTTTCCCTTTTTTTTTAATGTAACCTACATATTTTATTTCACCAATACTTATATTCATCAGTTTCCAAGATATTTCGTTTTTCTAGACTCTACTGTCTACTGAAACTTACTTGTTTTGACAAAGTACTATGGAGTTTTATTTTTATTTAACAAACAACTAAAATGTAAAGCGATAATAGTATTTGATGAAGCCAAACCCTGAATTATTGAGATACTGTAAGTCAAATATGCTGAGTAAATAATTTTATATACCTGATACATAATTACCAAACAGATTTATCAGGTCGGCTTTGCAAGATTAACTTTTTTTATACCCTGTTCAATGAATTCGTACTGTTTGAAAACCGAGCTTTAAAAATGATTTTTGTTTATGGGACATATACCTACATATGATATGGATATTACGAGAGTCTTTGAGAAATAGCTACTTACTTCTAGAATATATCAACATAGATATCCAGAACGCAGGCACCTTAAAGCTGACGCATTTGAATTGAAGAATCGTTTTATTCGTACTAGATGAGTCAATACTTCAAAGCTTACCTAATTAATTATTATATTTTTGGATGATGTCAAACCATGTATATATGTTTCACTTAGCTACATATATTTTTTATCATTTCGATACACATTTGTAAACCCATTATTCTTCTACACATTTTTCAGATATTTGTTGCCTAATACGATGAAGTGCTATTTGTACTAGAACATTATGCATATCTGTGTCTTATTTTTTAAGCTTTAATGTTAAGTAGAGTGGGCACTAGACCTCTGGCATGCCCGTATTAATCTAAGTACTGTGTAATGATGGTACTCGCATAAAGCTGTAATAATAATGTTAGGAAAAACAGTAGCACTGTCAACCACAGTACGATTCATTGCTATTCCATTGAAATATTGGAAGGTAGTCGATTTTTTTTATACCAAACCCAGGATTAAATTTATACAAAATTTTATTCACTACCTATATCACAAAATACAATAAATTAGTGGAAGAATTTGGCAACGGGGGCAGCATACGCGTGCGTAGAGTACGCCACTGGAGCAGCATGGGCGGCATATGCGACTGGGGCAGCGTGGGCAGCGTAGGCAACTGGGGCAGCATGGGCGGCATAGGCAACTGGGGCAGCACGGGCAGCGTATGCTACAGGGGCGGCGAACTTAGCTACTGGAGCGGCATATGCAATTGGGGCAGCATGTGCAGCATAGGCAACTGGGGCAGCGTGGGCAGCATAGGCAACTGGGGCAGCGATCTTGGCAACTGGTGCAGCGTAAGCTACTGGGGCGGCAACCTTGGCGACGACAGGGGCGGCTTTGGCCACGATGGCAGGGGCTGCGAGGGGTTCTTTGCGTACCACGGCGTTAAATCCGTTGATGGGGTCAGCAGTGTAGTCAACGGTACGACGGGTACCATCGGGGTCGGTCAGAGAATACGATCCTGTAAAGGACAAAAAAGTAAACGTCAATAACTTCATTCGAGGCCGACAACACTTAGGCCCGATTCTATAAACATGCGCAGTATTCTAACAAAGACTTTGACCAATCAGAGCAGCCCACTCAAGAACATGCATGTGTCAAAGTACTCTAAAAATTATTGATTTCTCTTGAAGTTTACCTCAAAAAGGTCAAAAATGACATTCTTAATATACAATCGACCATAGTGAACCACCCAGTATCTTTTCCAGTCTGATTTTCCATACTAAATTGATGAAAAATTGCACTTTCTTGTTTAACAGAGAGTTTAGCAATTGCTAATCTCAACCAATCAGATTCCACAAAAGCAGTACATTTGATAAATAGATTGTTGGTCTATCAAATGATAGTGATGACAAGAAATTCAAATTACTACGTCATTTGGATAAAACAATAATTTACTATAAACATTTACTTCTACTTTATTTTTTTCTTGACAGAGTTAACACTCACAGGAAATCAGCAGTTTTGGGAAAACAGTGTGATATATAGTGGCTTTTTAATGTTACTTTCTTTTTTCAATATTACAAGTTATCCAGGCAAAAATGCGGCTGTAGTATAAAATCATAACTATAGTTTATTATCAACATAAGGAGTTTGATTCTTGTTTTTAACTATGACAGGGGAAAAATTCGCAAAGAAATAATTTAAAGAAAATACCTTGTACAACATCACCACTCCTGGACTCAATCTGGCTCTTGCTGTCACCGGTGAGGGCATCCTGAACATCGTATCCGTACTGGTACTGCGGGTTGGGGTCGTACTCTTCGCTGACGACGGTCTTGGTGGCCAAAACGGGGGCGGCATGGGCAGTCACAACTGGGGCAGCTGGGGCGGCCACAAGTGGTGCTGATTTTAGGAAGGCGGGGGCGGCATATGCTACAGGGGCGGCGCCATACAGACCGCCAGCGCGGGCTGCTGCGATCACTGCGGCGAAGACGAAAAACTGGAAAAAAAATTAATTTTCTAATTCAGCAAAGACGGCCATAGGCTAATTGTTGCTTTTTAAAATAAAATCGACTAATGTTTAAAAATGCAATTGACCATGAAAAATATTGACATTAAAACAAAAGAAGATACAGAAAAGCTACTTATTAATAGTACAAGTTTAGATAGTATGATAGGTGGTTGATTCCAAATTAATTATGAGCAGCTGTTCTTACCTTAGCTGCCATTGTGTCTGACGTTGTTATGTGGAGACAAGTGTGGTTGTATCAGCCCCTCGATGTGCTTTTATACTGGGTGTCTACCGCCTTTCACCCACTACGAATTTTAAGACAAATCCACCCGTACGGCCGTACGGTGGTTGCTTAAGAAGACCGGTACGAGTACCACCGGTACCACGCCCTATCGCTCGGGCAGCAAATGTACTCAGACCGGTCATTTTAGATACACTTTGGTATATCACGTGTGTCACAAACATATTGAACATGCTTGAGGTAATAATAGATTGTTAGAAACAGAGGCTATCCATCTCAATTTCATGCCATCATCATTTTATTTATGATTAAATAACATTAGATTACATTCCAACTAAAACAATACGTTAGAAAAAACTTAGAATGTGCTACAAAGTTTGTACTATTTTGAATTATTCAAGGTAATGATGAATGAAATAAAATGTTAGATAGATAGCAGAAATGGAGTACTATGTTCGTGTTCAAGTAACAGTATCTAAAGATCAGAACTAAATTAACAAATTATGTGCAGCTTAGTGACGTTGTGGATAGGAAAATGCTTTAAGTATCAAATCCAAAATAGTCGCAAAACTGCATTTTAATTGTGACAGTTATGGTGCTAAAATTCTTTCTAATACATACAATGGACAGATTGTGTTAAGAAATATAACTCGCAGTCCACAGCAGCACAATTTTAATAATAACTGTAATAACAATCTACCTTACAGTAAGTTGAATTCAACCAGAGGTGCTACTCCCGCACTGATCTTTAAGCATAGGGATGGAAAATATCTCTTTTTCAAAGAATATTTACCTACTTCAATAGTGAGCACTCAGAGTGAGAGCATAGGAAAAGATATGTTCTTTGCAAAAGAAAATAATTAAATAATTATTTAAACAATTTACACAGTTAAAGAAATATTCAATTTATAAACCAATGTCATTATTATGTGTAGTGTATTGTACGCAAAAAGTACATCAAGATTGAAAAAACATTAAAATCCATAAATAGTTTCCAGATTTGAGGATCCCCCATAGCCTATCCTAAGCCAAGTCCTTTTGAGCTTCATTTTGCAGCCTTTACTGAGACACTTGGGAACGTACAATACATCTAAAAATCATCACACAAAAGATTTGCATATTTATAGCTTTCAAATGGCGCAAATTGGGTTTCGTAATTATTATAAACAAGGGAGCTGTTAATTTATTAAAGAATGGCTCACTCGGGCTCAAATTGACCTAGGACATTTTTTTAACTTAAAATTTGAATAAAACATCCTACTTTTTAAGTATGAGAAAATAACGGTGTAAACTTAATAGCTAGCAAGTTATTCTATTCATTTCTAAGCAAACAAATTAGGGTGTTAATGTTACATGATTTTTCAATGTTAAAAATTATTATTTTACTAATACATTAATCGAGCATACGCTTTTTTTCTCCTTCTTCAATAAACCATCTATAGAATCCTTGTACCTTATATTATTTTATGTCTTATTGCATTGCAAAAATGTTCCGTGGGAAACCAAATTGAGTATTATTTGAGATATCTGATGAATCGTTCTTGAATTTTAATCACATATTTTGTACCAAAATATTGAACTTTTAGGCAGTATCAGAATCCTAGGTTCAGTTTTGGAAATACTGTTGTAAATTTACATTTGAATAATTTTGTAGGTTTTTGAGATTCCCCCAAACAATTTTTCAAAGTCTAAAATTCGCCATTATATAGCTTAAGGCGTGTTATTAAACAAAGTTTGTCTTAAAAATACTTACAATTCATCACCTTATACTGGAAACGAGTTTGATACAAAATTTGTCATTTATACTATTTATTTGTTCATAACTTTTATTTGCCCATAAGTTTCACAGAGCATAAGTCTCAGTTTTTTTATAGGTAAAATTTATGACACAAAGAACTTGTCAGATTGCTGGATTCACTAGTATCACTATATTGTATTGGATTGCCGATTCAATTGACACAAAAGGATGCTCAAATACAAATATACTACTTGCAAGTAAAATCTGAACACTGAGAGAAGGGTTGCTGTTGATGAGATGCGGAGGACTGTATACAATAATAAACAAACTTGTTTGCCATAATTAGTTTATAAAAAAATACAACAGATCGATAATGTGTGGGCTCTCCATGTTGACGAATGCGGCATGCTCGTAATCTGGTTGTTGATAAACTCTAGCGGTACATTCTCCCAAGCTGCCCTCACAGCATGTTCAAGTTCATCCAGCGTGGTCGGAGGATTGGGTGAATCGCCTATATGTCGACCAATCTAGTCCCATACTTTTTCAATTGACGATAAATTGGGTGATCGTGGAGGCCAGCGGACTGCCTAGATCTCAGCTTCCTGAAGGAACGCCATCGAAACTCTTGCAATATGAGGACGTGCATTATCTTGCTGGAAGAAACCCTCCTCGAAGGCTCGGGCATATGGAACGGAAATTAGCAACATTGGCGACACCTCGTTCACATAACGTTGTGCAGTCATTGTGCCACGAATCACAAGTAAAGGTGACTTGCTGTTGAATACAGTGGCGCTCAACAGCAAACTGGAGATCAGGTCGTTCACCACGTCGTCTTCTTACGCGTTGGCGTGCGTGATGTGCCCCCAGACAAATTGGACTCATCGGAGAGGGCCATCTGATGCCACTTAGCACTCCATTTTCGGTGTTCTTGCCACCAATCTAACCGTTGGCGACGATGATTTGCAGTGATTGGAAGCACTAGATGCAGACGATATGATCCTAAGCCCATTTCACTCAATCTGTGGTATACACAGGACGGATTCGAATGGTCCTCCCTATAGCTGCATACCAAGCGTCAGCAATAGCTCGAGTTGATCGCATTCTGTCTCGAAGGGCCAGTAGTCGTAGATAACGACGTTGCCGGACTGTAGTTCTTCTTCGTGCTCCGGAACCTCTAGCTCGCTGCAGTCGCCCTTCTGCGATCCATGCGCGCCATGCTGCTACAACTGTAGCCACGCTACGCCCCATGATTACAACATTTGCTCTGAAAGAAGCACCAGGTTCTCGTTGTCCTATAATCCGACCCCGTTCAAAGAGGCTTAACTGCGTAAACTGGAGCTGTCGTCTTCTGAGGGCATCTTTACACAACCAATTCATCTCTTTTATACAACCGACTGGTCTCTCTCCACATTTGCAACAGATATCATCCTTTTTGAATCGCCATGCTTTGTTTTTAAACGTCTAGAGTTTCTTAGACGTGCCATATAGGTAAGTAGCATCTGAATAAACAAAAAGTGTTACATGTGTAGTACTAGAGATGATACTTCCAAGCTGTGTACAAATTTTCAATGCATCGAGGTAACAGACTTGTATCACATACCTGACCTATACACCTATAGATAAAATATATCTGATATGCGTCCTGATGTCTTCGAAAATCAAGTTCTTGATGAAACAATAGACTCTGACACCGATATTTATGAATAACTTGTGTATTTGTGATGTATTTTGTATTTTCATATATTATAAAATAAAAATACTTCAAAGTATGTTACAGGCTTTTATTATCCCTAAAGATAAGAGTGCCTAAGTCCATTTTTGAAAAATACACAATCTTGGAATGTTCACTAGACCACTAAACTAGCTTTTACTTAAAGTCGCTCACTCTTGGTAATAAAATACAAGATTATAACAAATCAAAAATGATTATCTAAAAAGGTAATATTTCCAGAAAAAATTATAGACTTTAAAAGCGCTACTCTCAAAAACTGAAAAAATTGACTTGGCCACGTTTTACACTGGACCCTTCAATTGCTGTATTATTCTTTTGGATGATGTCAAACCATGTACGTGAGTTTCGTTTGGCTCTATTTATGTCTTTGAGGATTTCGTATACACGTTTGTGAACCCTTTTTTCTCTTAAAAGTTTTTCAGATATTTGTTGCTTAATACAATGAACAGATTCCATTGTTTTTGATACTTTACAAGCTCTATTTGTATTGTAAAAACATGCAAAAAGTGGAACATTACGCATATCTGTGGCACATTTTTTATAATATATAATTTGAGTGTTAAGTAGAGTAGGTGCTAGTTCTCGAGCCATACTCCTAAAAATCTAAGTACTGTATATTAAGGTACTCGCACAAAACTGTAATAATAATGTTACGAAAAACCGGTAGAACTGTTATCAAGAGTATGATTCATTGCTATTGCATTGAAATAGTGGAAGGTGTTTTTTATAACAAACTCAGCATTGAATTTATACAAAATATTTATTAACTAAATCACAAAATACAATAAATTAGTGGAGGAATTTGGCAACGGGGGTAGCATACGCGTGCGTAGAGTACGCCACTGGAGCAGGATGGGCGGCATATGCGACTGGGGCAGCGTGGGCAGCATACGCAACTGGGGCAGCATGTGCAGCATATGCTACTGGGGCGGCATGTGCAGTGTATGCTACAGGGGCAGCCAACTTAGCTACTGGGGCGGCATATGCGAGAGGGGCGGCATGAGCGGCATATGCGACGGGGGCAGCATGGGCAGCATAGGCAACTGGGGTAGCGATCTTGGCAACTGGTGCAGCGTATGCTACTGGGGTGGCAACCTTGGCGACGACAGGGGCGGCTTTGGCCACGATGGCAGGGGCTGCGAGGGGTTCTTTGCGTACCACGGCGTTGAATCCGTTGATGGGGTCAGCAGTGTAGTCAACGGTACGACGGGTACCATCAGGGTCGGTCAGAGAGTACGATCCTGTAAAGGACAAAAAAATAAACGTCAATAACTTTATTCGAGACCGACAACACTTAGGCCCGATTTTATCAACATGCGCATTTTAACAAAGACTGACCAATCAGAGCAGCCCATTCGAGGACATGCATCTGTCAAAGTACTCTAAAAATTATTGATTTCTCTTGAAGTTTACCTCAAAAAGGTCAAAAATGACATTCTTTATATATAATCGACCATAGTGAACCATCCAATATCTTTTCCAGTCTAATTTTGCATCCTAAATCGGTGTAAAATTGCATATTCTTGTTTAACAAAGAGTTGCTAATCTCAACCAATCAGATTCCACAAAAGCAGTACATTTGATAAATAGATTGTTGGTCTATCAAATGATAATGATGAAAAGAAATTCAAATTACTGCGTTGATAAAATAATAATTTACTATGAACATTTACTTCTACTTTATTCTTTTCTTGACAGAGTTAACACTCACTGGCTCTTTAACTTTCTTTTTTCAATATAACAAGCTATCAAGGCAAAAATTCGGCTGCAGTATAAAATCATAACTACAGTTTATTATCAACATAAGGAGATTGATTCTTATTTTCTATGACCAGAGAAAAATTCGCAAGGAAATGATTTGAAGAAAATACCTTGTACAACATCACCATTCCTGGACTCAATCTGGCTCTTGCTGTCACCGGTGAGGGCATCCTGAACATCGTATCCGTACTGGTACTGCGGGTTGGGGTCGTACTCTTCGCTGACGACGGTCTTGGTGGCCAAAACGGGGGCGGCATGGGCAGTCACAACTGGGGCAGCTGGGGCGGCGTACAGTGGAGCCGATTTAAGGAAGGTGGGAGCGGCATATGCTACAGGGGCGGCGCCATACAGACCGCCAGCGCGGGCTGCTGCGACCACTGCGGCGAACACGAAAAACTGGAAAGCAAGAGAAAACACCTCATTTAAGAACTTGTAGAAATTATTTAGAAAAATTAATTTTCTAATGCAGCAAAGACGGCCAAAGGCTAATTGTTGCTTTTTAAGATAAAATCGTCTAATGTTTGAAAATGCAATTGACCATAAAAAAACAGCTATCAGAAGAAGATACAGAAAAGCTGCGTATTAATAGTACAAGTTTAGATGGTATGATAGGTGGTTGATTCCAAATTAATTATGAGCAGCTGTTCTTACCTTAGCTGCCATTGTATCTGACGTTGTTGTGTGGAGACAAGTGTATTTGTAGCAGCCCCTCGATGTGCTTTTATACTGGGTGTCTACCGCCTTTCACCCACTACGAATTTTCAGACAAATCCACCCATACGGCCGTCCGGTGGTTGCTCAAGATGACCGGTACGAGTACCACCGCACGGGTACCACGCCCCATCGCTTGAACAACAAATGTACTCAGACCGGTCATTTTAGATACACTTGGGTATATTACGTGTGTCACAACCATATTGTACAATTGAACATATTTGAGGAGATAAGAGAGTGTTAGAAAGGGAAGCTATCCATCTCGATTTCATGCCATCATCATTTTATTTATGATTAAATAACATTAGATTACATTCCAACTAAAACAATACATTAGAAAAAACTTAGAATGTGCTACAACGTTTGTACTATTTTGAATTATTCAAGGTAATGATGAATGAAATAAAATGTTAGATAGATAGCAGAAATGGAGTACTATGTTCGTGTTCAAGTAACAGTATCTAAAGATCAGAAATAAATTAACAAATTATGTGCAGCCTAGTAGATCACGATGTGACGTTGTGGATTGGATAGTCTGAAAATGCTTTAAATATCAAATCCAAAATGGTCACATAACTGAATTTTTATTGTCACAGTTATGGTGCTAAAATTCATTCTAATACATACAATGGACAGGTTGTGTTAAGAAATACAATTCACAGCCTACAGCAGCACAATTTTAATAATAACTGTAATAACAATGCTTTTAATTCACCTACCAGAATTTGAAACCGAGGTGCCACCACTGCACTAACCTCTGAGTACAGGGATCGGAAGTAACTCTTTTTAAATAATATTTACTTACTTGAATAATGATCACTGAGAGCATATGAAAAAAATATGTTCTTTTGTAAAAGAACATAACTGTTTAAACAATGTACACAGTTCAATGGATATTGAGCTTATAAAACAATGACATAATTATGTGTAGCGTATGAAAAAGTACATGAAGATTGAAAAAAGAACATAAAAACTCATAAATAGTTTGCAGATTCGATGATCCCCCATCGCCTGTCCTAAGCCAAGTCCATTTGAGCTTCATTTTGAAACCCTTACTGAGCCTCCCGAGAACGTACAAATATGTATATTTAAAAATTTTACACAAAAACTTTGGATATTTATAGCTTTTAAATGGCGCAAATTGGGTTTCGTAATTATTGTTGTAAACAAGGGAGCTGTTAGGTTAACGAAAAGTGGCTCACTTTTACCCAAATTGACCTAGGACATTTTTTTAATTCAAGATTTGTATTTAAAACATCCTACTTTTTAAGCTTGAGAAAATAATGGGTGAACTTAATAGCTAGAAAATGATTCCATTTATTTCTAAGCAAACAAATTAGGGCGTGATTTTTCAATGTTAATAATTATGATTTTACTAACACGAGTACATTAGTTGACCATACGGTTTTTCTCCTTCTTTAATAAACCGTCTGTAGAATCGTTGAATCTTATATTTTTTTGTCTTATAGCATTGCAAAGAAGTTCCGTGGGAAAGCAAATTGAGTATTACTTAAGGTATTTGGTGAATCGTTCTTGAGTTTTATTCACATATTTTGTACCAAAATATTGAATTTTTAGGCAGTATCAGAATTCTAAGTTCATTTTTGGAAATACTGTTGTAAAATTACATTTTAATAATTTTGTAGGTTTTTGAGATCTTCCAGATAATTTTTCGAAGTCTAAAAATCGCCATTTTATAGCTTAAGGCATCTTCTTAAAGAAAGTTTGTCTTGAAAATACTTACAATTCATCACCCTATACTGGTAACCAGTTTGAAACAGAATCTATCATTATTTATACCATTTATTTGTTTCTAACTTTTATTTGCCCATAAGTCTCACAGAGCAAACAATAAGGCTTAGTTTTTTATAGGATACAAGAAACTTGTCAGATTGCTTGATTCACTAGTATTACTAGAATAGCCCTATTTCCCTGTTGCATATTGGATTTCCGATTCCTTTGACACAAAAGGGCTGTAATACAAATATCTACTTTAAATGCTAATGTTGGCTCTTCTTACAAACCTAACAAATGGCGCATAGATACTTTTATTAAGCGTAGGTAGAATTCATGTTATATTAGTAGCCATTTGATTGTAATTGTTCTTCTTCAATCCGCTCTCTGGAGCGCTTTGCGTATCACTCACGAGAAGATGCGACTAAGATCTGCAGTTGAAGTAATTGTCGCGTAAGTCAGATATACAATTACGATTTTGTTTGCATATGAAGAATTTTTCCTTCTTTGGTGTTACAACTATTATCCTCTTTGTATAGTATATTTTTGAACTCGTTTTACACAAGTCTTGATTCACGAATGTTATCATTACAATTCCAATTTTGATGCTTCGACTGGTTCCTTTTTACATAATCAATGACTGTGTTTTTGGGAAACCAATTTGTATACCACAGAATCGTATCCTCAGTTTTGATTCCCCATATTAAATTTATGAAACCCTTCACTTGGTTACTATTACTATTTATAATAGCACCAATGGTACTTATAAAGAAAAATCTATTAAGTTAGGTAGTAAAATAAGTTTATAGCTAAATTGAGTCCAGTGCAAGAAGTGCCTAAGTGACATTTTCATTAATTTGTGAAATTATTATAATATGTACCTAAGCGATTATGTCAGCATATGATTTTTTTAAAATAGTTCTCAGTCCACTGCAACACTCAACTCCAGCGAAATATTAGATAAAATTGTATATTCAATAGAAGATGAGCCCAAGTACACGGTGTGTTAGTCACTATGAATGACAATTTCTACGCAAAAGTTGCCTTAGTCCACTAGCATATTATTCATGCATAGTTTGTGGTTTACCTTTCGTTTTTCCATTTCCTAATAGAAGCGTACTCCTAGTGATTTCACTATCCAGAAGAGAGCGATTAGACTTATCGATGCCCCTAACCTCACAAAGGACCTCCACAGCCTGGAACATCGGAGGAGGGTGGCTGACCTATCCCTGTTTTACAGATTCTATCACGGAAGATGTTCGACTGAGCTCTCTCAGATAATAACACCACAGGCCGTCGGAACCAGGAAAACTAGAGAAGCTCTGCGAGCTCATCCTTACCAGGTCGAGGTCCTTACTCCCCGAACTAGTCTCCTCCAGCATTCCTTCTTTTGGAGAACTTCGACGCTGTGGAATCAGCTGCCGGGGAATTTGTTTCCCGACGGCTACAACCTGCAGCGTTTCAAATCTAACGTGAACCGATACTTATCCTCTCGCAGCGCTTCTACAGCGCCATAGGCTTTCAGCTTTTGCGGGAGGCCGACCATAAAAAAAAAAACTTTTCTATTTGTAATGTATTTTGTATTTTCATATAGTATAAAATAAGAATGCTTTAAAGTGTGTTCCAGGTTTTTATTACCCTTTTGAAATCCAAAGAAAAAAGTCCATTCTTGAAAAATACACAATCTTGTAAAGCAGACCACTAAACTAGCTTTTACTTATCGCTCACTTTATGTAATAAGATACAAGATTATAGCGAATGAAATGATTATTCCAAAAGGTAATATTTCCAGAAAGAAATAATAAATAAAAAAGCGTTTTTCTCAAAAACTGAAAAATGTGACTTGGGCACCTTTTACAATGTATTATACCTTTGGATGATGTCAAACCACATATGTGAGTTCCGTTTGGCTCTATATGTTTTTGATGATTTCGTATACACGTTTGTCAACCCTTTTTTCTCTTAAAAGTTTTTCAGATATTTGTTGCCTAATACAATGAACAGTTTCCATTGTTTTTGATACTTTACAAGTTCTATTTGTATTACAAGAAATGCAAAAAATGGAACATTATGCATATCTGTGGCTCATTTTCCATAATATATAGTTTGAGTGTTAAGTAGAGTAGGCACTAGACCTCGAGCCGTACTCCTATTAATCTAAGTACTGTATATTAAGGTACTCGCATAAAACTGTAATAATAGTGTTACGAAAAACCAGTAGAACTGTTATCAGAAGTATGATTCATTGCTATTGCATTGAATTATTGGCAGGTATTTTTTTCTATCAAACTCAGCATTAGATTTATACAAAATTTTATTAACTAAATCACAAAATACAATAAATTAGTGGAGGAATTTGGCAACGGGGGCAGCGTACGCGTGCGTAGAGTACGCCACTGGAGCAGGATGGGCGGCATATGCGACCGGGGCAGCGTGGGCAGCATAGGCAACTGGGGCAGCATGGGCGGCATATGCTACTGGGGCGGCATGTGCAGCGTATGCTACAGGGGCAGCGAACTTAGCTACTGGGGTGGCATATGCGAGTGGGGCAGCATGGGCAGCATATGCGACGGGGGCAGCATGGGCAGCATAGGCAACTGGGGCAGCGATCTTGGCAACTGGTGCAGCGTATGCTACTGGAGCGGCAACCTTGGCGACGACAGGGGCGGCTTTGGCCACGATGGCAGGGGCTGCGAGGGGTTCTTTGCGTACCACGGCGTTGAATCCGTTGATGGGGTCAGCAGTGTAGTCAACGGTACGACGGGTACCATCAGGGTCGGTCAGAGAGTACGATCCTGTAAAGGACAAAAAAGTAAACGTCAGTAACTTTATTTGAGACCGACAACACTTAGGCCCTATTTTATCAACATGCGCATTTTAACAAAGACTGACCAATCAGAGCAGCCCATTCGAGGACGTGCATCTGTCAAAGTACTCTAAAAATTACTGATTTCTCTTGAAGTTTACCTCAAAGAGGTCAAAAATGACATTCTTTATATACAATCGACCATAGTGAACCATCCAATACCTTTTCCAGTCTAATTTTGCATCCTAAATCGGTGTAAAATTACATATTCTTGTTTAACAAAGAGTTGCTAATCTCAACCAATCAGATTCCACAAAAGCAGTACATTTGATAAATAGATTGTCGGTCTATCAAATGATAATGATGACAAGAAGTTCAAATTACTGCGTTGTTTGGATAAAACAATAATTTACTATGAACATTTACTTCTACTTTATTCTTTTCTTGACAGAGTTAACACTCACTGGCTCTTTAACTTTCTTTTTTCAATATAACAAGCTATCAAGGCAAAAATTCGGCTGTAGTATAAAATCATAACAACAGTTTATTATCAACATAACGAGATTGATTCTTGTTATTTTCTATGACCAGAGAAAAATTCGCAAAGAAATGATTTGAAGAAAATACCTTGTACAACATCACCATTCCTGGACTCAATTTGACTCTTGCTGTCACCGGTGAGAGCATCCTGAACATCGTATCCGTATTGGTACTGCGGGTTGGGGTCGTACTCTTCGCTGACGACGGTCTTGGTGGCCAAAACGGGGGCGGCATGGGCAGTCACAACTGGGGCAGCTGGGGCGGCATACAGTGGAGCCGATTTAAGGAAGGCGGGGGCGCCATATGCTACAGGGGCGGCGCCATACAGACCGCCAGCGCGGGCTGCTGCGATCACTGCGGCGAAAACGAAAAACTGGAAAGCAAAAGAAAACACCTCATTTAAGAGCTTGTAGAAACTTAATTTTCTAATTTAGCGAAGATGGCCTAAGGCAAATTAAATGACTGGATTTAAATTTTTTATACTAATTTGTTACTTTTTAAAATTAAGTCGGAGAATTTAAAAATATTAGGCTTCATTAATTGATGTTCTACGAATTTTTTTGTTCAAACGTTGAAGATACGAGATGGTTCGTTGGTCCGTTCGCTTCTTGAATATAGTTCAACCATTTGGTTACCATCGTATGATAATAGTAATGATTTAATTGAGAGAGTACAGTACAAGCTCGAGTACAGGTTTCTAAGGCGTTGTGCATATAAGATGGGAGTTCCAGATGACTCCAGTATAAATACCTATGTTATGTATTCACTCAATATAGCTTCACTAAAGCATCGCCGCTTAGATATGGACTTGAAGTTTTTATACAACTTAACACGAATAACCATGTTAATTGTCCTGAAATTCTAGAGTTAGTTAAGTTCAATGTAGGTGTGAAAAAAACCATAAATTTGTTTGTTGTTCCATTTTCCCGCACAAATTGTGGTATGAATGGAACTATCACAAGAGTCGTACGAATAAATACAAATAACTAGATCTGTTTGATAAATCAGTCTCTCATTTCAATAAATCCGTAAAGAAGTGATAAATCATGTTTTTATAAGTTATAGATTTAACACATAAAATGTCTTGTACTATGTTACGGCAAAGCCGTAAATAAATCAATAAATAATTCAAATAATGTTTAAAAATGCAACTGACCAAATAAAATGTAAACACTAAAACAGCTACCAGAAGAAGACAAAGAAAAACTACGTATGAGATGGTATGATAAGTGGTTGATTGGTTGATTCCAAATTAATTACAAGCAACCGTTCTTACCTTAGCTGCCATTGTTTCTGACGTTGTTGTGTGGAGACAAGTGTGGTTGTATCAGCCCCTGGATGTGTTTTTATACTGGGTGTCGCCTGCCTTTCACCCACTACGAATTTTCAGACAAATCCACCCGTACGGCCGTCCGGTGGTTGCTCAAGATGACCGGTACGAGTATCACCGGTACCACGCCCCATCGCTCGGACAACAAAGGTACTTAGCCCGGTCATTTTAGATGCTGTTTGGTATACCACGCGCTCCGCGACAAAGTTGATATACTTCAGAATATTGAAGTAGTTGGTAGTTTTTTTTACGGATACGGCATCAACTACAATGGTCATTAGCCGCTTCAAATACAAGTTTATTCACTTGATGAGCAGGTGTGGAGTCTAGTGGTCCACGTAGGGACGTAATATAAAGCACTGTAGTTGGGAGTGATGAAGGTTAGGGTGTAGCATACCCTGTGAAAAAGCTTGATTATTTTCGAAAACTTAAGCCTTGACTTTACTTTACGGAATATAAGGAAATACAGTTGTAGTTGTAGTTTTTACCTTTGATCCTTTTAAGATACTTTTATTACGAAAACATAAAGCTTAGAAATATATTAAGCATCCCCAAAAAAAGTTAAGAGTTGCTAGGACCGTTTTGAGACAATAGTTGCTTACAACGAGGTAGGTAATTTAAAAAATATTTAATCAATTTATTTTTTCGAGAGATTTCTATATTTTGCTCAGAAGCTCTATCAGTGTCCAGTTTTTGGTAGCTGAGTCTGATGCTACCAGCATCAGCCTCACATAACTTTTGGAAGTCAATGTCTATCTTTATCCCTATATGCCTTTTATTGTCTTAGTATCCCTCAACAAGGAGTCAAATGAGCTCTAAGGATAAAAAATGTAGTTGATTTTCCGCTGAACTATGCTATCAGAAACTATAGGTTCCTTACCTAACAGATTTGCATGGGTTCCTAAGATTATAGAGGTAGATGATTTTTTTTTTGAAGCAGGTATACAATTACGTATACTTATGTTTAGAAAGTTTCTAATAGGAAGTTAAGTGTTTCCTAAAATTTGGAGGAATGTCGCATTAAAGTTTCCTTTCCTTTACCAAGCTGATGCGCTAAAGTTGCCAAATTGCTAGGTTTTTAACACATTCATAAAAACAAAGAAGAGTAAAGCTTATTAAAATATTACTAGTATATAATAGTATATAATAAATTATATTATATTAACTTCAATATATCGCGTACATAAATTACCAAAATACTGAAAAATTTCAGGAACTCACTGAAGGGCTTTTCTTCTTGTGTTTCTTCTTTTTATTTTTCTTGTACTCCTCACCACTTTCTTCAGAGTGAGCTGGACTTGCGCTTCTAGATCTATATTTAGTTTTCTTATACTTATCTCCTTCAGACTCACTGGCGCTGGAGGACTTGTATTTTTTGCTTTTCTTTTTCTTGGACTGGGGATCGAGTCAAAATATCTAACGCTATACTGGCTTTACATAAAATCACAAAAACGATCTACCAGCCTAACGCCTAACACTACAGGCATTTTAGATACAAATTGATAAAAATAAATTTGAGGTAAAAAGGTAAAATTCGATCTCTTAGAAGATAGTGTCAATGATGAGCCTTGTAGAATAAAGCTACAGCTAAAATCGACATATACTTAGAAGTGAATATTAGATATTCGAAATTAGTCATTATTTTTACTCCGTTGTAATTACTTAATTTGTAAACAGCACGTCTCAGCATTGACGTCTTACGACGGCAATGATTCTCAGAATAAAGCAACATAACCTTACCTAACCCCGTTCGTGGGTCTTAAGTCACTGTCACTATATCTTTTTGTGAAAAGGGAGAAGGCTATGGGTTTGTAGAACAGCATGCTGTTGCCAGTTTTCAAAGCAGTCTCTTAATTTTCGAAATACTTAAAACTACCATGACTAAAATAATTAATAACTAATCCAAACGGTCGTGAAACCCATTCTTTTCTGCAATAATATCAACTACACATTCCAAATAATATTTCAAACGTTATTTATTTTAGTACCTACTCTTAAAATGTGTTTATATTACCTTTAAGTAGAAAGAGATCCTAATCTGACATAAGGGCCTATAGTGTAATTCTGATTTTTAATCGTTAATAACTTTCTGAAAGAAGTTTTCGCAATAGATACTTATGTGATTAAACTTATCAGTAACGAAAAAAAAACTAATTTTATGTAACAACTTTCGTAAACGAACGTCCTTAAGGGTCTAGGGTATAGCGCGTGAAATTGAACCCAAGAAAACACGTATTCCCGTGTTAGCGAGAAGGCGTGGCCGCCTGTTGCCTTTCTCCAGTGTGTGCGTCTAAGATGAGAGGAGATAAGTCCAAAAATCCAAAGATAAGGTCAAAAGGTCCAAAGGTAAGGACCAAAGATCACTATAAAAATAAATTTCGTATTTCTAAGCTCCTGACGTTACGTTTAAACATACAGTAATGACTTAAAAAGCAAACTAAAGAAGAAAGCTTGCGCTTTGTCACCTATTTGGCCCTTTTTTGATATCTTGTTTGGTTGTTAAATTACAGATATTTGAAGAATGTACGATTTTGCATTGCGAGTTTTTTGTATACTAAAAAACTTTTTGAGAAAATCGCAAACAGTTGTCATTCATTAAGGTCTTAACTATCACCTTCTGAAATACTGTATATGTAGTTTGAAAAACAAGTGAGTTCTGTTGGAAATGGGAACCCGTGTTTTAACATGGCAAATACATATGTATGACTGTGTATACCCAGGCCCCTTAAGTAAATCGTAGAAGTCGCTTATCACTTTGGGTATGTAAATTAATATTAGTCGATCTTATCAATGATATTAACAGTAATCGACCTTGTAGAAGAAAACTACACTTAAAATCGCGATAAATAAATAGAGAACTGGCAATCTCTCGTCAGCAGTGACTGTACTATACCATAACAATTAATGGACCGTCTAGCGTATGACTACCGGTTCTTGTGAACTTTACTTGGCAAGGTTGAGGATACCACCTTTTGCTCGATTACTGTCATTAGTAATGAGAGCGACATTGCGCAATTGCTGCTCGATCTCTTGATGGCCAAGTTCGATAAGATCCACATCTACCAGTTGATGAGACGGACTTTCTGCGATGGAATATAATAATGAAGATATACATGGCGTCCGGAAATAATTTATAACATGCAACAACAGTAGCTGTTTTAGCAGACCTGATCCCAAACACATACAGAACGTTAGCGCGTGTGCAGTTGTGAAATTGAAGAGGTGTTTTTTTTTAGTGCCAGCCTCCCCCTGAAAGCCCATGGTGCTGTAAAAGATTTGCCAGAGGACAAGTATCGATGTACGTTAGATTTCAAACGCCGTTGGGAAACAGATTCCTCGGCAGTTCATTCTACAGCGTCGAAGTTATCCAAAACAAGAAATGTTGGGGAAGACTGGTTCGGGGAGTAGCGGCCTCGATCTGTTAAGGATGAGCTCGCAGAGCCTCTACAGTGTTTTCCGTTCGAACGGCCTTTGGCGCTATTATATGGGAGAGCTCACTCGAACATCTTCCGTGATAGAATCTGTAAAACAGGGACACGTCAGCCACCCTGATTCGATGTTCCAGGCTGCGGGGGTCCTTTGTGAGGTTAGGCATATCGACTAGTCTAATTTCTCTCTTCTGGACAGTGTCCAAAAGCTTTACAGAGTGCTTCGGAGCGCATCCCCATACATGGGAGCAATACTCTAACGATGGTTGGATCTGTGCCTTGTAGAGCAGCTGTAGTCGCTCTGGTGTATACAGCTTCGTTCATCGCAACAAAGTTCCAAGCTTCTGGGATGCTGTTTTAGCAATGAGCGTACCAGAAGTTGTTATTGTTGATGTTGATCCCTGAAAGCTTGACGGAAGGTGACTCGACTCAGTGACTTGTTGTTTTGGGTGAAAAATTTCGTGTTTTTGGAGCACGCTTATTGACATTTGAACTTGTTCGTAACGCGTTCGGCAGATTGCGGAATCAAGGCAGGAATATTTAATTCTGAAGTTCATACATGATGCCCACTGTTCTGTTCTGAAGTACTTATTTTGTGGTAATTTTGCAGGGTTTGTGGCTTATGTGTTAGAATATTCTCTTTACAAGCTCTTTTATCGAATAAACGTTCGCAAGGCTGAAAATAAATAAATTCCTAATTTATTCTGGTTATGTTCCGATCTTTGGGATTATCTCCGCGAAAACAGCTGATATTAAACTATGGAGGTTCAATACTGACAGCAGACAGGTTAGCAGTTTACGAGGTGGGTTCAGAAAATAACGGAGTATTTGTTCTTTGAAAAGAAATTATTAAATTAATTATTCGTCTACCTACACTAACGTTGTAGCCTTCCAAATGGTCTCCGTTAGATATTATGCACGTGTGCTATCAGTTTTTCCGGTCCTAGAAATCTTGAACTCAATCTTTGGGATATCGATACAATCATGTAGAACGTAATATTTTAAACAAGATAAATTACTTACATTAACGTGAATATATATCCATAAGTGGATGAAATTCGCAAAGCCCTATTAACAGTTACGAAAAAAATGAAGTCAAATTGATTGACTCAGTACTTCCCACACATTACAGTGATACCAGTTTATTGTTTTCCCATAGCATAAAGATTTAGTCTGAGATCCCCTTGCAACAAAATCATCGCCAGTACCCCCCCCCCAAAATTGTCATATGCCGCTAGGTCTTTCCTGCACAGGTCAATAAACAGCCTATTATCAATAATATAACATTGGTTTGTGTATGAAATGAAGGCACTACAAGATATTAATTAAAATAATGACCTCATTCATTTATGTAGGAAAAGCTGTAGGGTGCTATTCATAAAAAAAGTTGGGTGTGAGTTTTAGGCGTTGAAGTACAAAAAAAGTATTTCGAAAGCGTAGACATTCAGTACCCTTGAAAAGTCCACCTAGCTTTCTTTTTAACTGTTTTTCTTACGAAAATATCACGCTTCAAGCAAATCCTTATTTTATTTACCTTATTCTTGACTTTACGAAAAAAATGAAGCCAAGTTGATTGACTCAGTACTTCCCACACATTACGGTGATACCAGTTTATTATTTTCCCATAGCATGAAGCTATGGTCTGAGATCCCCTTGCAACCAAATCATCGCCCGCCCGAGCAAAGTGTGTTATGCCGCTAGGTCTTTATTTCACAGGTCAATGGATAGCCTATTATGAATACAAAAAACTTTTGCGTTTTATGACTTCCCACCCGCGTACTACCCCAATTTTACCCCCACCCAAGAAATAGAAAATGATCACGAGCCCCTAAAATGCCCAAAAAAGAAGTTTGAGCTGCTTTTATATTTTCAATTTTTATTATTGCTACGCCTCCACTGACAAGATTTCTAAAATCCATCAACGTTTTCCATTTTCGCCACGGTAGTAATACTGTGCAAAGATTTCATTAAAATCAATCCAGTAGTTTTCACATTACACAATACAGAACGATCTGAAACTATATTGTATATCGTATGTATACATCAGAAAATTCTTAGTCCCTTGGTTTCTGTAGCAGGTAAGGCAATGTTCGGATAGACCTAAAAAAGTGTCTCATGCCGCTAGGACTTTCTTTCTCAGGTCAATAGACAGCCTATTATGAATACAACACATTTTTCAGTTTTGCAACCCCACCATCTCCCAACCACCCCAATCTCACCCTCGCCCAAGAAAAAGTAGAACATGATCAGCAACCACTAAAATGCCTAAAAACAGTGTTTGAGGAACATCTGAATTTTTTGTTTTTTGCTAATTACTCCGCTGCCCATGCACCGATTTCGATATTATAGCAGCAATACCTACTACGACCCGACAGCATATCGCTACCCAAATTCCATCATAACCCATGCAGCGGTTACTGATAATAATATTTACGAGGCTAGAAAAACGTGACAGATAGACAGACAGGCCGACAGAAAGACAGACCAACATTTAGACGGACGGAAATGAATGACGTGGATTTTTGTTATGTAGGCATCATAAAACGCCCAAAAAGCTCATAAAACAAGGGGTATCGACACTGCTTGCCTGCTAAGAATCTATCATGCAACTATAAGATCCAAACTTGACTATGGATGCATCAGCTATCACTCAGCAAGTATCACCCTACTCAAACCTACAAACGCTACCAAATACAGCTATCAGAATTGCGACTGGTACGCTACGAACCAGTCTAATCGAAAGCATCCATGTGCTAATCAATGAGACCCCATTGCATTTACGTAAAGAATACCTGTCCTTATCCTATGCAGCTTAATTATCGGCATTTAAAAACCATACTGCCTACTCAGTCGCCTTTAACACTAATCTTGCCGATACCCTCCAGAATAAAAGACGCGCACCATTCTCTGAAAGGCTAACGCGCACCGAATATGACCTCAGATTTTTTGACCAAACAACTCCATATATAACACTTTCGCCTACATGGACATCAGCAACCCCAGGGATCAACACCCTATTGGAAAAGTTCCCGAAAAGCGAAACAAATGACCAGGTACTTCATAATAAAATCATGGAGATAGTTTCAAAATACGCGCACTATAGACACATCTACACTGACGCACCAAAATCAGTGTCTGGGGTAGCTTGCGCAGCAATAACAAATATGTAATATAAAAAGGCTAATAAAACTACTGCCACAAAGCAGCATTTATTCAGCTGAGATTTTGGCTATAAGAGAGGCCCTCGACATTATGGAATATACTGGTGAAGAACGCGTTCTTATCATCTCGGACTCAATGAGTGCACTGAAGAGCCTGAAACAAATGTATCCCACAAATACAGTTGTACGACAAGTGAAGGAACGGCTGAATCAATTGATATCAAGGGGTAAGATTGTGAAATTTATATGGGTACCATAGCACATTGGTATCGCTGGCAACGAGGAAGCAGACAGAGCAGCAGCACGGGCTGTAACTGAGCCTATAGCCACTGTACCGGAAATCTCACACGAAGATATCAAGGCTCCTATCAAGCAGGACATTTGGGACCGACGGCAGAATCAGTGGAACACAAACCAGAACAATAAGCTGTTTGAAATATCACCAAATGTGAGAACCAATCTGCAACTTCCCGGTACAAGAAGAGACCAGGTGGTGCTTTCCCGGATTCGAATAGGCCACACCGTTGCAACCCATGGATATATCCTGAACAGAGGCGAAGAAGCGCAGTGCGCTGTGTGTGACATCAGACTAACCATCAAACACATATTAATAGACTGTCCTAAGTTTACTAGTGAAAGAGTGTCTTGTGAAGTGGCAACAAACATTAGAATTGCCTGTTGATGAACAACCAAACAGATATTTCTATAGTCAAAAAATACAATACTTACGCTATGCACTCTCAAAAAGGATCACACGGTATACGCCAGTAGAAGCGGGTAGCAGGCCACATAGCAGGCCATGCGTCTGTCATCATGACAGTAAATAACAGGCTTGAGAAAAAGTCAGACAAGCTGCGCGTCATTATCAGTTCTGTTCTCGTCCTAAATGGACATTCCTATTCTCAATTAATTAATTCCGTCATTCGAAGTAATATTTTCTCTGTTAGTCAGATTAGTTCACAATTAAAATTTCATTTTCTCTTTGTACGCGTCTCCAAGAAGCTAAAAATCGGCAGTGAACTTGGCAAGCTGCTGCGATTCTCTGTCATTTTTATTGATTCTTATGCAGAAAACCTACAAATCTTCCAAATACATTCAATTACGCCTGAAATGTGGGTGGTTTGATTTTCCCTGTCCTGCTCTGAGTCATTCCCCCACAGTGCCCTTACAGAACACGTAAGACTACCTTAAAATTCCTAAAAGCTATCGGATATTACAAATTAATCTAATTACCCCGCTATAGCCGCTAATAACCCTGCGCGGTTGATGCGGCTTTGTTTTCGTTAATTGAGAAAAAACAAACTACGTTAAGTCCAATAGTGCTTAAAATTTTTCCAAGTTGTGTTTCCACCTGCTTATAACAAATTTTGCAATCGATTTCCATATTCCCCACCTCATCATATTATCCCAAACTTTTTTTCTCAACGATTTGATTTCTTTGTATTTGTTTTTTGATTCCCCTGAAAATTTGTAATAATGCACAAAATGCTCCTCAATTGAACTAGGATGCGAAGCTTCTTGCTTGGCTCCATAGAGGAGCTAAAAGCAACGAGTTGGGATATGTAATCAAAATGGCTGCAATTTCATCAGTTTAGGGTTATTAATAATACCTTGTACTTACATAAACATCCTGTGCATCTAATGCCGTAAGCTCTACCTCAAATTATCTCTTGTTCCAGGTAAGCAGTTTACACAAGTTGGCTATGCCGTGGACCGGTAAGTACAATATACATAGTTTGCTAAACAGTTTGGTGTAGTGCATGAAGTACTTATGGCAGTATAGCTGTAGTATCGTTGCTTAATAGTGCCTTTGGTACAAACGGAAGCATCCCCGCGTATCGGCGTTCCGAGTTTCTAACTGATTACGTCGCACTTTGATGTTGATGTTTGTTTAGTTTAATCAAGAAGATGCTGTTGCAAATATCGGGCAACACTCTAGTCAAGTTGGAAAGTCGTCAGGGCTTAGAGTAGTTGTGTATTTAATTGCTGTTTAATTGCTTAAAGATCAGGGCATAATGGTGTTCGTTCGAAAATTTCCCACCACGGATTTTTTGAAAACCACTGATTAAAAGAAGAAACGCCGAGACAGGTCAAAAGATTTATCAAGCGTAATAACTTTCGAACTTTTTAACCAACAACTACCTCACCTTCTTGTACCCTCTGCCCCTAGGGTCATCCCCATGAAAAATTCAAGTGACAAGGAATATCAAGTAGTAATATTTTGTTTCAAAGGTATGTCGAAGTGCTTTATTTTGAAGTTTGAGTTTTTAAAATCGGTCAATTCTTTTTCGAGAGAATTAGAAAAATCTTTATGTATCTTAATTTGTCCATATAAATGGATAGCGCGAAGAAGGCCTGTAGAATGGTCTGCTAAATCTCCTGATTTGACGCCATTAGACTTTTTTCTATGGTTTACAGCACTTCACATACTATGGCCTGAGTAAATGTTTGGTAAATAACTCAACGTTTTTCGACAGGGTTTATTAAGCAGTAATAAATTTTCAAGAGCGAAATGCCTTTTCGAGAAAACATGGCAGCATGGCAAGTAGACGTTTGTTTACATGCGCACAAACACCTATTCCTATTAAGCCGGCGCCACATATGCGGGATTCGGCGAGCAACGAACCCCGATTATTTGCTATTCGGCTATGTGGCTGCAGGGTTTTACCCGAATATTCGCCATATGCCGAGCACCGAGCATTCAGCCGGCGCCATAGCCAGCGCCAAACATGCGGCATTTAGGGAACAACGAACAGCGAATATTCGCAATTCGGCAAACGCCTACTAGTGTGGCTGGAGCAGTTTGTGCGAATGGTCGGGCTTTCCCATTCCCTTTATTCTCAAAACTAAACATAGCCAACTACGCACATGTAGGGCGATACGTGCTCGCTATTCGGCGAGCAAGGTTGAAAAAACGGCGAATATTGATATTCGGCAAATAGCCGCATATATGGCGCCGGCTTTATGCTACTTGTTGCTGTATAAAATTTTGCTTTTTTGACGGTATAAGAAGTGCGCTGGTGTAAAAATAAAATATAATCATGCTATTTTTAATGATAATGAAACGAAGTGAGAAATGTATATAGTTTGTTAAAATTCTGAAGATACAAACGGTAGTAACCTATGATAGAATGAATTTGTGGTTCTTGGGTTCTTAGGCCGACTTCGTTGAGCGTTGAGGATTGACGTTTCGCCACCACGACTCGATGACATCTTCAGAAGCTATTGCATTTCCATGCAATAAGGTGCTAAGTCAGCACTGACTAAAAGATACTTATCACTACAAGTGGAGCCTCGGGAGACAGTTCCACGATTAATATAAGCCAAAAAAATACACTCGCTGACCTCAAAAAAATTAAATGTGTTTCAAATGAAATAGATAAAAACACAGCTTTTGTGTCGCCTGACATCTCTTGGTATCTCACTTTGTTTTCGAGGAAAAAAAATACAAAACAACCTCATCTGTCGAAAAAGATGTTAGAATAGAAGACGTTGACTTTGCTCTTCTTATTCATAGGCCGTAATTAGAAGGTCGTAATTTTTTCGAAATTCAATAGACAACATATAAACATGATTGTGTCCTAAAGGGTTTGGTTTTCAAGATACAGATCTAAAAAATTTATATTTTCTTCCTCTTTCCCTCAGTTTTAAATGGCAGAATGTAAAATTAGTCATACAAGTACATTAAAATTGTTGGACTGCTTTTTGTATGACCTATGTACCTTAGATTAGCTGATGTACATTTATTTCGGCGGAGTCCTGATAAAAAACCCTTTAAAGCGCAACGTGACGAATATATCAGGGTCTAATGGGCTATCTACCAAATTTAGGATCTAGCATATAAAATAAATGGAATTGCCTTATGCCGTCTGGTTTAACGATTGTAATATTTTACATCATTCGGTATCAGTTAATTAAAAGCAATGCAATATGAGCAGATTATAAATAATCCAAAATAAATGGTTAATATTATATTTAAACAAACAAAAATGTGCAGCCCGGGCTCCGACACACCGAGCTGCTGGTCCATTACCCAATGACTACTCCTCACACCGTGAGGTGAGCAATCACCGGGTCCGCGAATCGTGCGCCCTAAGTAGACGAAGCAACCCAAGGATGACTGCCTTTTGCATCCTGGCGACTAAGATGTACGCCACCGTACGGCACACCGGTATTTTATGCAGTGCAGAGAGCAGCGTACGCCTCATTCCACCTAGGGATCCAATGACCATAACTAGCAGATTTACAGTGTAGTCTGGCTAGAGACTGCGAAGGTGTCCGAGCAACTCCTGATGTTTGGTCCGCTTTTCCTCCACCTTAGAGACGATGTTCACCTCGGCAGGTGCCTAAAACTCTATAACTCTATAACAAGTATAATATTACTTTAATCTATGACTTCTCTACTGAATAATAGCAAGCTATGTCATATCTTTTGGCGAACTGAATAGTCCAGAGTTAATGAAAGACGCTGATAATTTTTTGGCTTTCACCATAGTAACGCTTAAGCAGATTATGTTGTTAAGGCCCAGTTTCACAATCACTGGTCACTCTGACAGTTTACTCACCTCGACCTGCGAGTTAACTCGAACAATGGAACGCCTCTTGTTTCACAATCATAAAACGACGTAGCGTTAACTGACCGCGAGTGGTATTTTATTTTTAGCGGTTGGTGGTACTGTGTCCACGATATTTAAAATTCTTCTTCTTGTTTCCTTCTTTAGGTGTTTCGTGCTGGTATTTTGTGTTTTTCTGACAATACTGTCAAAGAATGAGTTCGTTGAGTTGTCAGTTCCATGCGATTTCCAACCTCATTTTGGTTTTTTCCCCTAACGTTTTTTTATTTCATTCGCAGTTATTTGGTGTTTGGCATAGATAAAAGATTTTTAGGTTGGGTTGGTGCTTGGCATTATAGTTGTTTCTGGGGCCTTTTTCAAATGATAGCCGCGCATGTACCCGTGTGTCAGCATGGAAAAACCAAAAACAGCGAACAGCTTTTCAAAAGATGAAGAGTATCTGTTCATTTCGTTAGTAGAAAAGTACAGGCATGTTATAGAATGCAAAACAAAAGGTGCAGCAACATGGCGCGGAAAAGACAACGCCTGGGAAAAGATAGGAGAAGAGTTTAATTGCAAATGTGCAAATAATAGCCGCAGATCTGTAAAGGTGCTGAAAGAAAAATACAAAAATAAAAAAAAACCAAGGAGTCATGGTCAGCATATTCCTCAAAATAATAGACTCTAGGTCGAAATACCCTTGGTTTCATTACTTCTTTATCACTGCTATACGCATTTATATCATAGCCATCCATTTCAAACAAAAAGAACGATGGAAAGCGTTAAGGTAAACGATAAAATATGAAACTTCAAACGCCTAGCAAGTAGTAACACCAAAGTGACAAAACCTAATGCGCATGCGTCATCGCAAACCTGGGGTTAACTCAAAAATTTCTCAACTCAGAGTTAACCTAAAGTAAAATCGAAAACCACCATTTGTGAAACATGACATCTAGGGTTAACCTCCGGTCAACACACAACCTTGAGTTAACCCATCATTGTGAAACCGACCCTAAAAAGATATAATCAGTCATCTGCAAATATTTTAAGCTTTTATACTATTTTTATAACTGCACAAACCGCGAAGGCAAAGCCTAAATACCAGAATACTTCGGCTGCTATATGGACAGTTATGTTAGGAAAAGTTTGTTGAAGCAAGAATTGAATAGGTCCGCTCGCAGGTTCAATAAATATATATCCTAGCACTGGGGAGCCAACAACTGTATTTTTTAAATGAGTTGAAAAAGTTGTTTTCGTGACGTATTTTGGTTAAAGTACCTAATCATTTATAAGACACCTTTGAGAGATCTTTATAATTATCAAAAATACATGCCAATGGGTGTACAGAGATATCAGGTGTAAAATTTAGAAAAAAAATCCTATAAGGAAGTGACGAATGACCCTTCAAAAAGCAATTTATGACATTCTAAATGGTAAGTCAAAGAAAAAGTGTCTCTAAGACATACTACATTCCTAGGTATACACTTCAGTTTAGCCTCAGTAAAAAGTTTAATAAAGTTTCACATGAACCCTGTACCTTGTCCGGTCTGAACAGTAAATGAAGAAAATCAAAATCTGTTGGTGAAATGGGTGCCAGAGGGTGGCCGAAAGGGTTTCGCTCAAAAAAAGGAAGACCTCAAGTTTAGCGTCAACAATTGTCTTGATGCAATGCTCCTCGAACACAAACAAAAAAGATGTAGGAAATTATTTGACAAAGTTGGCTGCTACAAGGATGAAAATGGCCTCATAGATATTACCAACGATCCGATGACGGTATTCAACAGCGACGCAACGAACTTTCTATTTTACCCCAAAACAGAGACTGTGCTAGGATCAAAAGAATCAGGTAACGCCTATGAGGCAGACAGGGGACAAGCAAGGTCAAATTTAATATAACTACTGTACTTTTTCAAACAAACCCCCTTAACAAATTTCCTTACAACCGTCTTCCGAAGGAAGTCGCCACCTCAGTTCCCAAACAATGGAGTATAGGATATCATAAATAAAAGCTAATTCCATTTAATTTTATATAAATTAATTTAAATAATCTGCGATATGGCTTTGAGGTTTGGGAACTACATTTACATTGATATAACTATGTATAATATATAGACCAACATTTTTATAATTATGTATTCAAATTTCGCTGGAGCTATTTTTTGATCAGCTCAAAACGGTGGTATTTACATCTTGATGAAATAACCCTATCCGTTGTACGATACTTCACTTCTCGATTGATAGAAATATGTTTCTGTTCAGTAAGAAAATACTTTAATTATGCAATGTTGCCTTACACTGAAAGCTAATAGGTGCCAACAACTGTGTGGCATTAACTGTCTCTACCTTGCCAATAACTATCTGAAATCCCCATTTCCCATTAAAGTGAATTCATCAGGGAGGTCGTTTGCAAAAAAATATTCTACAAGCAAATTTAAAATTATATTAAAAAAAAATTAAATTATATATATGCTTTTTGAATGCATTTTACCATAAATATTGCTTGTATTAGTAACGTATTAAACTAAATATATACAGTGCTTTTCTTTAATATCCCGCCCTTTTATTTTTGGGGATGAACTCAAAGAATAAATCTTGGGATAATGAAATTGATGAATGAGTACTATATTTTGGATAAATTTGTCAGATGCGACTGGGTGTCATCTTTTAAAAAAATAATTGAAAGGGCGGTCATCTTTTTAAATCTCTTGTCGAATATACATCACAACTCTAAAATATCTGGCATTATCTGCACCTGCTACAAAATGAATATGTAATAATCGCCTGAATACTTACAGAAACATCACTGTATTATAAATATGTTGTATTATCTAAATTAAATTAAAAATTGAATCCTTAACATAAACTTTGCATTCTTTTTTAAATTTCTACGTTAAACTTCAAACTTCAAACAAATATTTCTATATGTATTGTATCGAAATTAATATTTGTATCAGGTAATTACAAAATGTTTCGCCATTTTTTAGTAGGTGAAGATACTGACTTTATATTCTATGGTTGTGAAGTATTCGTCAGTAACTTTTAAAAGATATGTCACAAGACCCCCTTCTCGAATTAATTCTTTTCCAAAGATGGCGCCTTGTTGCCATTTTGAAAGTTTCATTTGTCAATTTTACTCCGGAATATAGTATTCATGCATTAATTTCATTCTTCCAAGTTTCATTATTTTGAGTTGACCCGTTGAAAGAATAAAAGGGGGTGGGGGCTTAAAAACAAGCACGTGGAACTATTGGCATCCTACGAGGGTTGCTCTACAACTCCGTCAATCCACCAGTACGCAGACAGCTGTTTCACGCTTATTAGCGATCATCAGTGCGCCATAGGTCGATTGACGGAGATAGAGAGCATCAGTATTTTCATGTCTACCAGACATGTGAAGCATGTGAGAGCAGGCGACAGAAAAGATCTGCCTTATACGCCATCTGGTACCCGAAGGTAACGGCAAACCAAAAAAATTGCTGCTATACAACAGCAGACTTCTTGAACGCCACGGCGCATCCGCTTGGCCACCAGAAAAGCGCGGTTCTATATGCTGCTGCATATGAGAGCCGATATGAGAGGGTTGCTCTACATGGCATCCTACCCTTGAAGTTCTAACAACTCTACCAGTACCTGTACTGTACCCTACTTAATGATAGTCGTTTTTGCAATTCAAAGGTACTGCAATCTAATGCTCAGATTAGGTTGGTTCGTTTCAATTGGTGCAAAAGGTTCAAATAAAATGTTAAAATTTAAACAAATCAGCGCTATGGAATTCGAGGAATGTCGATGCAACGAATGACGGCGCGAATTCGTCATAAATCCAAAAGTAGGTTAGTAGCTCCTACACCGTCCATTAACAAGTACGACCAGTACTCTTAATAAATAATTCACAGAACCGATTATATCACGGTGAGCAAAGTGTAAGCGTAACCGGGACCATGCCTATTCTGATACCCAATATACACGAATGTGCAACTGAAAAATTGCAAAATTATTCTGCCAGCGCACGTAGCATTTTGAAAAAAGTAGCGAGAACAATCACGTAACAAAAATTCGCTCTCAATTTAATTGACTTAGTTGCGATGCATCCTGGTCATTTGAATGTAAATTGAATATAAATGCGCAGACCGAGCTGTCTCGAACACGGTCTCTTCTAATTGAATATTTTATGGATTTTAAGCTTGTCCTAAATAACTTTAGGCATATGCAAAAGCTTATTTTCAAATATTGTACTCGTAGACAGAAAAATGTTTTATACGAGGTTATATCAGTATACAGGGTGGTCCACTTCATAATGGAATAGCTTCAGGACATCATAGACGTTAAAATAATAATCATATATTCTATACAGGGTATCCCTGAATTTCCTTGATACGTGATATTCTCGCAACAAAAAAATGTTCAAACTAAAACTGAGTGGAATTTTTGAAAGTACTATCGAGTCTATCATACCATGCGTACAAAACATTTTTTTGTACTTATAACTCACCTCCAACTTTTTATTCAAATAGCATCCAATAGTTTCTCCTACACAAATTAAGTCCTCATTGCATTTAAAATCTTGGAGTACCTTTGATTTCATACACAATCCTATTTTTTCATAAAGTCATAAGCATAAGGTAAATAAAATAAGGATTTGCTTGAACCGAGATATTTTCGAAAGAAAAACAGTTAAAAAGAAAACTGGACTTTTCAAGGGTACTGAATGTCTACGCTTTCGAAATACTTTTTTTGTATTTCAACCCCTAAAACCCACACTCGCAACTCTCGATCTTCAAAAATAACCAAGATACCCCGTAAAAGTGCCCAAAATCGGGCACCCTGTACAGGGATGCTTAGCGATTTCAGAGGGAGTGTGAGACGAGCAATTCCATCATTATTCATTTATATTTGTGTCATTACCTTTTAAGTTCAGATCTAAGCTACACTTGAATTAGTTGGTTATCTTTATGTAATTTTATATTTATTTTCTTTATTTTTCAGCTTTTTTCGTTAATTAGTAATTGAAGTGTGGTAATTCAAGAGCGTCTAAGTGCCAAAAAGTTACTTCTGAGTCATTAAGGTTTTTGTTTGTAAATAAAAAACAATTATAGTGTAGTGAAAAGTACTTTAATGATCAGTATTAAGTGTTTGAAGCATAAAACATTCAAAAAAACTTTAAAAAGTATAAAAGGTTTGTTAGAAAAAGTTCTCAAACTTATGAAACAAAGAAACAGTCTAAGTACAAAATTAACATAAATTCAAAACTGTCTATGTTCCAACTAAACATACATCCAAAAAAATAAAACTGGTGATGAACCTAGACTAAGTTGCTACTTATTTTGATTTCTTGGTTTATCAGTCAAAGTTTCCCAAGAACGTAAATATTTTAAAGTTGTATAGTCTAGCATATCCTTACTACGTTTAAAATCTTGTAGTACCTTTGATTTTATACGCAATCCTATTTTTTTGTAAAGTCTTTTTTTTTGAATAGCACCCTACAGCTTTTCCTACATAAATGAATGAGGTCATTATTTTAACTAAAATCTTGTAGTGCCTTTATTTCATACACAAACCAATTTTTACCCAATTTTATAAGCATAAGATAAATAAAGTAAGGATTTTTTTTTGAAGCGTAATATTTTCGTAATGAAACATGACTAAAAAGACATTTGTTTTCGGAAGTATGTAGGTATTAAATATCTTTTAAAACCCACTTAGTTTTCTTTTTTATTCGTTTTTTGCGACAAACAAATTCTTGTTTTCTTTACATTATGCTTATGATCTTGCGCAAAAATAATTTTGCGTATAAAATCAAAGGTACCACAAAACTTTAAATAAAACGGCGTTATCATTTAAAAAAACCTATGGAGCGCTATTTGAAAAGAACAAGTTGGGGATGAGTCTCAGTATAACACACAAACTATAATCAGCAAGGTAACCTAACCTAACTGACATTGTATGACCACAGCATAGTAAACAACCAGCACAATAACTCAGGTTGGCGGCAATTACACACGCGTCCCCACTTTTGGATGATTTTGTAGGGATGCTAACGATATACTTCGATACCTGTACTTCTGCACTAATATCGAGTATTTTTATCTTAGATACTTTTTGAGCGATTCCAAGCTGGTATCGATACTTTTTTAGGGGTATCGGTATCGAAAATAATTATAATAGGTATTGAAGGGTGTAATCAATTGCACAAAAACGCATATTTGGCTAAAAAATGTCGTGTTGGTACTGGTATCGATATTTTCATTTTCGCATCTCTACCCTAACTTGACAGCCGTAAAATCATCCATAAATTATCCCAAGGTCAAATTTTGTGGGAACCATTTTTATGTAGGAAATCCTCAGAGATATTGTGCTGGTTGTTTACTATGCTGTGGTATGACACTGTCACTTTGGCTTTTGTAACGTCAAACGACGTTAACCCTATTCTTTTCATACAAACAACATATTCTTGGGAATATTTCTAAACATTGTTTATCTTGTGTCTACTGTTAAAATATGTTTATTCTGCCCTTATATACAAAAAGACGCTGCTCTCTCATAAGAGCCCATGTTAAAATTCTGATTTTTAATCCTTAATAACTTTCTGAAATCACTGATAACGGGTGTTGCTATTTTTAGGGTAGATACCTATGTAATTAAACTTATAAAAAATTTGAAAAAAATTATTTCAACTGCCAAACATTTTCGTGAGCAAACGTCTTAAGTTTCCCAGTACTTTTGTTACCAACATCCTCAACAAAGATTAACTCGTAATTTAAACTCACGATTAGACCTGACCGGTGCAAAGATATAAATCTTCAAAGGCCGGTTTTACCGATCGCTAAGTTTCTGATAGCCTATCATTGTGTGAGCCTATCTGTCAGATAGCCTGTATTATTTATATGACATCATCTGACAGATAGGCTATACGAAACTTGTTAGGAACCGGTGAAACCGGCGCTAAGCCTTATAGCGTTTTCGACTTACTGCATCGATGCAAACAAAACAGCGCACAATGAAAATAAAATAGGTTATAATTTATATTTCGTTCTCTTAGAGCAGAAGTATACCAAGTCACAAAATGTAAATTTTACAGGAGAAGCTTTTTCTGTTTTTGAGATATTGTGCACTAAAGCATTGCTTGATAAAATTTATGTAGCCCTATGAGATAACTGGTTATAACGCGCACTACTTGGAATTGGGACATCCTTTACGTTATAGAAAATGGTGGACATGGTATATATTAGGACAGGTCCATCACCACTGATGGCATACTAACTCACATACCTACTACAGATCAGAACAAATAATCTATGTCCTCCGATGCAGTGTACTAACTCCAAACATGTGAAAGCAGAATTAGTGTAAGTCCATTATCAATGTATACTATCTCCAAAAGGGCACGTCAGGACTAGTCCAACTCCAACACAGAAAAGATAGACTAGTTTGAGTCTTGCGAATTTATGATCCCCCTTGAGTGTGGACTTGGTATACTTCTACAGTAAATTCGGTGATATTTAATGTAAATCGCAAAATACGACAATTTGGACATAGTATAGTTCTGCTCTAAAAGGACGATTTGGTAACTAGTGCAAATAAACGGATAAATGGATAAGTTTTGCACTCGAATGTAAGACGAACATAATGTTAACATTCAGGGCATAGTGATGCAGTAACAAAGCAATAAGTCGAAAACATTATTAGTTAAAGTTAGTCATTAGTTAAGCCAAAATTTTACAATGAGCGATCCAAACCACTGTAACAGGGTGTACGAGTGATTAGAGAAATGGCCATATGAAGCTTAAAATTTCCAAGCAGCATTTTCGAACCCACATATTTGTATCCAACTGTACACCATCCCGTATACTTGTGTACGTGTTATGGCTTAGAAAGCCGACAGGGCGATATTAACCTCAAACTTTACACTCCAACTTGTAGACGTTTCGAGAGAGCTGCTCGTGTAAATCCAGTGGATTAGCACAAGTCTGACACGAATATCCATTTAGTCAAATCATCCCACCCTTGCCTTGTCGACAGCATTAAGGACGGCAAGAAGGGGCATTGGGGTGGAAGGGGTGAGGAAGCGAGAAATTCTAGTTATCCTTAGTAAGGAAGTCTGAATAGAGGTGGATTATGGTAGAAACAGGTAACATTTATATCAGCACATACAGGGTGTTCATTTGAAAACTCCCCACCACGGAAACCACTGATTAAAAGGATAAACGCTGAGACACGTCAAGAGCTTTGTCAAGGGGAACAACTTCTTACCCAAAAACTACTTCACTCCCTTGTACCCTCTGCCATACAGGGTCATCCCCATAAAAAAAATTAAATGCCAATGTGTATTGTGCAATATCTTGTTTCAAAGATATGTTGAACTCCTTTATATTGACGTTTGATCTTTAAATCTGACTGAAGAGAGCTTATGCAGAGCCTCTGTTTGTCCATCTGTCCGTATACAAAACACATCCAAAACTACACCACGTGCTAGAGAAAAACTAAATACAGATTCGGAATCAGCATGAGAAAAATAGTCCGGGAAAAATCCGGCTTTGTCAATATCGCTTCCGGTTCCACAGTGAAAACGTCGTTTGGATTTACTCAAGTAAATTATTTCCTACCTTTTTAAAATCGGCCCATTCGTTTTCGAGAAAATTAAAAGAATCTTAATTTGTTCAAATAGATCAACAGCACACGAAAATATCACCTTTTTATTGCAATAAGTATTCAAAATTTTGCCCATTATTGGCTAAACAATGGTGATGTTCAAATTCCTGACGGGCCTTTATAACAGTGGAAATGATTTTCGGCTCGATACCCCTTGTCATTCGAAATTTTGAAGGGCATGACCCTGGGGGGGCAGTGGGTATAAGGGGGGAAAGTAGTTTTTGATTAGAAACTTGTCCCCCTTGACAAATATTTTGACGTGTGTATCGGCGTTTTTTGTTTCTAATCAGGGGTTTTCGATAAATCAGTGGTGGGAAGTATTTAAATGGAGGGCTGCTTAGCGATTTCAGGAAGTGTTTGAGTTGAAAAGTTCCATAATCATTTATATTTGTGACGACAGGTTATTATTACCGACTAGATGTAGAGCCATTATGTGACGAAGGTGTACTTCACAAGCCCCTAAAGAATGTTGTATGAGCCATAACCATGGTAATAATAATTCACTATCCTTCTGATACTTATGTTCATTTCTGAATCCTCTTACGACTTAAATTTTAAAATAAATTAACTACTACACAGAATGAGACTTTCTAGTACCCTGACTGTCTGTCAGTATAGCGATCCTTTGGGTCTTGAATGCTTGCTCATTGTTTTCAACAAGCTAATCGGTTTATTTGTGAGCTTGTTACTCTCCTTTGAAGTAAGAGGTCGGACCGAACATTGAACGCTCCAACTTTGCCGCGAAAATGATTTTGACGGCTTCAAATCCGTCGGACCAGCGCAACGATCGTATTGGCTGACTAAGGCCAAGTTCCACAATCAGTGGTCACTCTGACGGTTTACTAGTCTCGACCTGCGAGTTAACTCGAACAATCGAACGCCTCTTGTTTCACAATCATAAAATGGCGTAGGGTTAGCTGACCGCGAGTTATATTTTATTTTTAGCGGTTGGTGGTGCTGTGTCCGCAATACTTAAAATTCTTCTTCTTCTTATTTCCTTCGTTAGGCGTTTTGTGCTGATGTTTTGTGTTTTTCTGACAAGACTTTCAAAGAATGAGTTCGTTGAGTTGTCAGTTCCATGCGATTTCCAACCTCGTTTTGGTTCTTTCCACTGACGTTTTTTCATTTCATTCGCAGTTATTTGGTGTTTGGCATAGATAAAGGATTTCTAGGTTGGGTTGGTGTTTGGACTGCTTGGCGTTATAGTTGTTTCTGGGGCCTTTTTCAAATAATATCCATGCATGTACCCGTATATCGGCATGGAAGGACCAAAAAGAGCGAACAACTTTTCAAAAGATGAAGAATATCTGTTCATTTCCTTTGTAGAAAAAGGCATGTAACAGAATGCAAAACAAGAGGTGCAACAACATAGCGCGAAAAAGACAAAGCCTGGAAAAAGATAGGAGAAGAATTTAATGGCAAATGTGCAAATAATAGTAAAGGTGCTGAAAGAAAAATACAAAAATTTAAAAAAGACCAAGGAGTCATGGTCAATCGTATTCCTCAGCATAAGACTCTAGATCAAAATATTCTGGGTCTCATTACTTCTTCATCACTGCTATACGCATTTACATCATAATCATTCATTTCAAATCAAAGGAACGATGGAAAGCGTTACGGTAAACGATAAAATATGAAACTTCAAACGCCTAGCAAGTAGCAAAACGAAAGTGACATAACCTAATGCGCATGCGTCATCGCAAACCTGGGGTTAACTCAAGAATTTCTTGGGGTCAAGTTAACTCAGAGTTAACCTCAAGTAAAATCGAAAACTACCATTTGTGCAACATGACATCAAGGGTTAATCTCCGGTCAACACACAATCTTGAGTTAACCCATCATTGTGAAACCGGCCCTTAGAGATGGCGCAGACCTTAAGTTTGTTGATATCACGCAGAGGTGTAGCGACGAAAGCTTAAAAAGAGTAACATCCAAGTGTTTGGCAGTTGGTATTTTTGTGAAATTTATTCATGAAAATCGACAGTTTTAATTATCGCAAAAACAAATGTTCATCTTCATTACACACAGTGTTAATAAATACAGTTTAAAAAAACACGCTTTGATCAAGAAGTTAACTAAAAAATTGAAAATAAATGTAGTTTGAAAAAACAAAAAAACGCTTTTGAAGAATATTGGACTTTAGTTAAAAATACATTTTGAAATAGGTTTACAATAATAATGAAAGAAAAACACTAGTATAATTGTGGAAACAGCGTCACTATCTAATTATACTAGTATTCTTTGTTCATTATTGTTTTAAGCTTATTTAAAAAAAACTTTTGGTCTAATGTTCTTAAAAAAGCATGTTTTTATTTCTTTAAACTATGTTTACTCCAATACCCATCCAATGCTGTGTCTAGGCATGACATAAGTTAGTAACAGTAGTGATTCACTTTTAATATTTATAAATGTTCCCTGATTACCTTTAATTAAAAGCATAAGATGACAGTACATATTATGATATCGGTGATGTACCTTTGGTAAGGAATAATAAAGATAAATATCATGGAGTTCATTTTAGATCTTTCAGATTTCTGGATCATCTTGTGAATATTGCGAATAGAGTCTATAAGGTGTTAGGTTTTGTAATCCGTAATAGTAAGAACTTCAATAGTGCAACAATAATGAAACAATATAATGCCCTTGTGAGACCGCATTTGGAGTGTACGTCAAATATAATTATGGTCACCAACAACTACAGTAAGGGTGGACCTGAATGAGAAAGCACAGAAAAAAACTGTTGAGGTTTACCTGTTCTAAGGAAAACATTATTTATCCCTGTTATCATGGTATCATATAGGTCAAGCTGGAGATTTTTAACATAGAAAAGCTGTCTACAAGGACAGCAAGACAAGTAATTCTTTTTATATTCTGTGTTGTCGATAATACTGAGTTCAAGGACTGTTACATAAGGAATACCATGAGGGTATATGAAGAACTGGAAATAAGGTGTTATTTTATACAGGGTGGAGCATATTAATCAAGTGTTTTTAAAATAATCATAAAATTATTAGTTTTTATGCTAAAAAAAATATTGGTAGTAGAACATAGCTGATAATATACCATTTTGAAATATATAAGTTCCAAAATTACATTTGGCATATGATGCAGCCGTTTACGAATATCCCACTCCACTGTTTCCAACATGTCTCTGTTGATTTTTGAGAGATTTTATGGCGAATCGCTTCCTTCCCTGCGTCTATCGTACGGGGCCTGGCCTTTTAAACACGTGACTTGAGTTACTTCCATAGAAAAAAATCACAACTTGATAAGTCGGGAGACCGAGAAGGTCATGAACTGCCACCAAACCTCAAAATTAACCGATATGGAAACAGGTGGCGAAGAACAGCCATGGATGCTCTGGCGGTGTGTGCCGTGGCCCGATCTTGCTGGAACCACAAATCTTTGATATCCACACCTCTTCTTTGCAATTCAGGTATGAAAAAGGTATTCACCATATGAATGTAACATTCAGATGTTACTGTAGTGGTGACCCCATTTTCTCCAAAAAAATATGAGCCAGTGATGAAACGCGTTGTTCTAGCGTCTACCGCTCCATGATGGCAAGTGGCAAGTAAGAAAGTGAAATGGTTTGAGTCAAGGAATGGATTGTAATAAACCGCGCGCTCCTCCTTTTTCTAATACACGAGTACTACTCAAACCAAAAACACTTGGTTTTTATGCCCCACCCTGTTTCTCCAACCAGCAGTATGTTGGCATTGTGCAATTATTTTGTAAAACAGCATCAAATGATGCACTTTTACTTCCCACACCCACACAAGTAGTACTATGATACGAAAATTTTTGATTTTGAGATAATACGCTTTCTGGGCGTTTTGTGATCTCTACGTAACGAAGATCTACGTCACTCATTTCTGTCAGTCTGTCTATTCGCGGTTTTCTAGTCTCGTAATCAAGGTAACCGCTGCATGGATTGTCATGAAATTTGGGTACCGATATGCTATCCAGTAGGTAATAATTTTGAAAATCGGTGCATTGACGGCGGAATAATTAGCAAAAGACAAAAGATTAAAATATTTCTCAAACTTTGGGCGTTTTAGGAGTATCTGATCATTTTCTACTTTTTCCTGGGTATAGGTGAAATTAGTGTAATTGGGGGATGAGGGGTTGTAAAATTAAAAGTTTGTGTATCCATAAGATGCTCTTCATTGACCTACAAAGGAAGGACCTGGCGGCATAACACGCTTTTTAGGTCCATCGGAACATTGCTTTGCCTATTATAGAAACCAAGGGACTTTCCTGATGTATACAATGATATCATCGTTATGTGTGAGGAGTTCTGAGTCAGTAAACTTGAATTCATTTTTTTAATACAAACTTAAGGCATGTTGAGGAACTGCTCAGAAAACTGTGATTTACAGTGTTACCTGATATGAGTTTTTTGTTTTTCTTTTTCTTTTACCCTTTTCTCCATTCCTTTACCTGCAATTACCCAGGAGGGGTGTTTGTGAAGTTTATCAAATAACTAAATAAATAAAAAATAGTTCATGGAAAAATAGTTTAATATAAACAAATAAATAAGAACCTATACAAATCAGTCAATCATGCAGCTCAGTGATAGTATGCCACTTTGGCGACAGCTGGCGCTGCATAAGCTACTGGGGCGGCGGCGAATTTGGCGACAGGGGCGGCGTATGCTACAGGGGCGGCCACTTTGGCGATAGCAGGGGCGGCAACCACAGCTTTCTGGACGATGCCGATGGGTTCCTTGCGTACCACAGCGTTGAATCCGTTGATGGGGTCAGCAGTGTAGTCCACGGTACGACGGGTACCATCGGGGTCGGTGAGGGAGTAGCTGCCTTGGACCACATCTCCGTCACGGGATTCGTGCTGGCTCTTGCTGTCACCTGTTGGTGTAAACAAATCGTCGTTAGTAACAGTCAGTGGCGTCCAGCTGGTTGAGTGATTCATAAAGAATAGGCATTTCCATTTGGCAAAAACAAGTTGCCTGCGGTTAAAATTTCCTTAATTGAATTTCCGATTCCTCCAAGTACAAAAATAATTCGAATTTGACCGCCTAACCTAAGCTGGCGTATTTGATGGTCAATCACAGTTGCCATATTCAATTCTTTTCTGATTTCTACTTATACCAAAAATGGTGATTTGCACCTAGACGGTTCGTTTAAAGTACTATATGTTATACTCAAAGTGCTCACTAAAATTGACCAAGGAATTCAAATATGCAATAGAATAAGGGGCATTCTTTTAAAAAAATGTATGTATCATCTTTAAACGCCAAAATCCAAGTCATAGTATTTCTAGGTAGTAGCTCTTAAAGATCCCTCTCATGATTAAGTGACAGATCTTTGAATTCCACTATCTTTCATCCACAGACTGTTGACCGTGTGTATGTATTGTAAAAATGTATTTGAGGCCTGATTATAGACGGATGGAAATGTTCCAAATATTATATAATACTATTATTGCAACACTTCGTCCGCCTATTTGCCTGGAAAATTAAATACCAAATTTAAGAAATGCTGAATAATAAATTGCCACACTTCAATTTTCAACTTTTTAAAAATATTCCTACCTATATTCATAACATAACATATCTGTTTTACCTGCATTGTAATGGAATCAGTCACTTGTAATTCATTGAGATGCTTAAGGGTCAGGTGATTACCAGAATATCAGAAAATGTAACTTTAAGAAATGTCAAACATCCTCAAATTATCAAACTACGAGGTTTCATCGTAATAGAAAGCCAAATAGAGGGTTTCGATTTTTTAAGGAAACTTTTGAAGATATCTCAAAATTCTGAAATTATCCAAAACATGAAGTTTCATCTTATTAAAAAGCCAGATAAAGGTTTTTGGTTTTTTAGGAAACCTGAAGATCTGAAAGTCAAGTCAAACGAGACTAAAACTCAAAACTGCGTCCAGATTTGAAATCAGCACCCCCAAATTATCCAAAACATGGAGCTTGATCTCAATAAAAGGCCAGGTAAAGATTGACGATTTTTTTAGCCAAACGAAGATCTGAAAAATCTGAAATGTTTGATTTTTGTCAAATGAGATCGAAACTCAAAACTGCGACCAGATTTGTAATTAGCACCCCCAAATTATGCAAAACGTAGAGTTTCATCAAAATAAAAAGCCAGATAAGGATTTTCGATATTTTAGGTAAACCTGAAGATACGAAAAATCTGAAATTCTTAATTTTCATCAAACTAGACTGAAACTAAAAATTGCGACCAGATTTGTAATTATATATATAACAGCACTTCAGGCCTGGAGGCCCATGGCTTCGACTTTCTTCACCACGTCTCTCCATAGATTTCTGTCTTGTGTGGTTTTTTCCCAATCTGGTAGATTCAGTAAACGTATATCTTCCTTGACACATCCGAACCATTTTTTCTTGGGTCCTCCTCTTCTTCTTCTACTGTCTTCTCCTCCCAGCAATACTTTTTTGGCCGTTCTACATGAAGCCATGCGGTAAACGTGTCCTAGCCAGCGCAACCTTTGAGCTCGGATTTTTTGCACTATACTGGGCTGGTTATATAACTCCATCACATCTTTATTGGTCCTTCTCCTCCATACACCTCCCTTATTTTTTGTATCGCCGAATATTTTTCTTAATATCTCCCTCTCCCATCGTTCTAACCTTTGTATATTTTTTTGGCTTAACACCCACGTTTCACTACCATATGCTACCGATGGCTGAATTACTGTTTTGTATATCTTTATTTTTGTAGCTCTAGAAGTTAGCTTGGACCTCATCATCTTAGTCAAACTCCCCGTGGCTTTACTTCCTTTCATCGTTATTTTTTCGATTTCCATGTCTTCGTCTGCCTTATCTGTGAGTGTAACCCCCAAATATTCGAAATAATTTACTTTCTCAAACAGGTATTCTCTGCAGATTTGTAATTAGCATCTCCAAATTATCCAAAACATTAAGTTTCATATTAATAAAAAGCCAGATAAAGGTTTTCGATTTTTTAGGCAAACCTGAAGATCTGAAAAATCTGAAATTTTTTAATTTCATCCAACGGCACTAACACTCAAAACTGCTACCGGATTTGTAATGAGTACCCTAAAGTTGTCAAAAACACGAGGATTTATCTTAATAGAAAGCCAAAGGAAGATTTTCATTTTTTTAGGTAAATCTGAAGGTCTATTTCCTACTAAGACTAGCCAACTAAGAAGGATAAATCACGCCGCCTGTTACTACGTTGTCACATATTTTTTTCAAAAACTCTTATCTATAATTTTCAGATCCAAAAATAAATTAGAATATTTTTTGTGTTTCTTGGCCAGAGTATCCTAAAAAATGCAAGCTAGCCTCAAATATTTGTACATAAAATTAAGCTGGCCAGTTTTTTGCACCTCTTTCAAAAACCAAAATCGCTGTTGGACTGTTTAGTCTACTATTTATTTTATATTTCTTTGATGATAACGCAGGCGCCATTTTCGATGACCTTGAACCTCTCGTTTGACGGTGAAGCAGCTGACAAATGTAGTACGGGAGCTTGACATGACACGCGAGACTAACAAATATTCTCGGCAGTCACCGGACTATAACAACTGACTGACAAACAGCATATTTGGCGCATGCGCATAAAGAATTGAAGTTATGCAGTCGCTTCTCGTCAGTTTTGTTATTCTCGACCTACTATGTCAAAATACTATATGTGTTACATAAGTGAAATACGTACCGGTCAAATGATCTTCAATGTCATATCCATAGTTGTACTGAGGGTGAGGGTCGTATTCTTCCGAAACGAGGGTCTTTGCGACGGGGGCAGCATATGCTACAGGGGCGGCCACTTTGGCTATGGGGGCAGCATAAGCCACTGGGGCAGCTGCTTGCTGGATGAATCCTGCATTCACTGCTGCTAGCAGACAGGAGAAGGCTACGAACTGAAATGGGGAAAGCGTAATATTATTTTTAATTTGTCGCTGTTTCGCTATATTAAGAATCTAAGTCACCACTGACTAGAAGATAATTATCCTTTCTAGTGGCGTGTCGGCGGTCGGAAGGCAATCCCACGAGAATATTAGCAAAAAGAAGTACGCCACTGACTTTGAAAACATTAAATGCTGCTTTTCGGATTAAAAATAAAAACAATTTTTTTTTAATGTCTCTTCGTATCTCACTTTGTTTCTTTGTTTTCGAACAAATAAATATAATCACTTCATTTCATGGCTCCACTTTTTCGACGGGCTATGAAGTGGTTTTTATTCTTTTCCTCCACAAAGTGGGATACGAAGAGACATTAGAATACAAAAAGTTGGGTTTTGATCTGTTTCTTCTGAAAAAAGATATTTAACTTTTTTTAAGGTCAGTGGCATACATTCATTATTTTCCAAACTTTGACACCATGTATCTTGAACACCAGACATTTGGACACATTTTATGTTTAAGTGAACCTTTCTACTTGAATTTGTGTCAGGGTGCATTACAGATTATCGAACAATTGCCCACTATTGGGATGGGCATACGAGTTTATAGAAGCAAAAATTCTCTTAAAAGTCCTCTAGGAATCAGCTGTTTTGTGGGTTCGAGCCCAGAACCTCTAGATCATGGCCATATCGGGCAGCTATGCCTTTGATTACTCGAGTTTTGTTCAAGTTTTTATTGATTCCCCGAAACTAAATCTCAGGTCAACAATTATGCCCATAATATTCAGCTAAAATAAATTTCAGACTTATATGAATGACGGAAAGTTTTGTAATTAATCTCATAGCTCATAATCTTTTATTATGGAAAGGAAGACTGGAAGCGCAAGAGATATGGTCATAAAGTATAGACCGTATTATGGGAGAAATTGTCCAACACTGAAATCTAGTATTGTATAGTATCTAGTATCTCTTATTTGGTTTGATTGTATTTGCAAGGTATGTGGGACCTCTGAAGTTTCGTCCAGAAATATGTAGCAAGAGCGGACTGGTAAACACAAGTACGAAGCCCGCCAAATGAGGGGGTCAAGACTTATACACTCAATAACGTGAGCTCTGGTGCCGAGGTATTTGGACCCGAAACAAGACTTTGATCACTTCTTGGGGACGGGGATATATACAATAATATTCCAGAAACCCATTTTCACAGTTTTGGCTGCTTCTTTAGTCGTATTCAAGAAAAAAGACACTCAAGAAAGCTCTTGCTGACATCTCATAAAAATACCATACCACAATAATGGTTAGCTAAGTAAAAGCGTACCCACACATGGCGAGCTGCTGACAGCCTCTTTACGTCCTTCTCTCCAGAGCTATGAAAACACTGCGAAGAAAGCGCACACACAAAGCTTTTAAGGCCACCTCTGGCTGCTCAACTTCTGAACAACCACAATGAAAACTGGTTTCATGTCTACTAAATCAACAGTGACCATGGAAACTCTCCGAAACGTAACCTCTCTACACATTAAGGTAGAAAGATGTGCCAGAATGGTTGCCTAAAGACTGGCAGACAAGACGAAAAGGACCGGACACAGCGGGTGTCATGAGTGAAAGTACAAATCACCACATACTCGGAATGGTCTCGGACTCTATGGTTCCCCAAGCACACACGGAGAGATCCTACAACGTCTTTTTCCCAGGAAGGAATGAATGTAAGAGAAGTGACGGTTCTATATCACCCTTCGACCTTGCAATATTCACGGATGGCTCCAATTCAAAACTGGGGACAGGAGCGGGAGTAGCTGGTACTAATCCAAGGATTAAAATCTCAGTAACCTTAGTAGGTAGACCACACTCTTCCAAGTGGAAATGATAGCCATAGAGTTGGGAGCCAGGGAGCTGATCAAAAGATCCCTGAGAAGCAAATCTATAAAAACCTTTTCAGGTAGCCAGGCTGCCCTGAGAGCACTGAGCTCCAAACGGGTTGGACCAAGACTCGTACGGAACTACTGCTAATATCTCCTCAACGAACTTGGAACAAGGAACAAAGCAGCTTTGGTTTGGGTTCCAGGTCATTGCAGAGTGGAAGGCAATGTATTAGCTAGAGGAGGAACCGAATCTGTGTTCACAGGGTCAGAACCCAAGAAGATCATCTCAGATTGGACAGAAAGGAAAGCACTCCTAAACTGGCGAAATAAAATAGTGCTACTATACTTGAACGCGTTCACACGATACCCCTCTAGTCAGGCCCCGTCGAGGATCATAGAATGAAACAGGAATGATCTCCACATTGTCGTCTGAGGAACCACTCGCGGAAGTTAGGTCTAGAACAAACAACAGTTTCTTCTATGTGGAGGACACCTCCTGTGTTCCTATCCTAAAGAGCTAGGTTTCAGACTATCGGACTCGCCCAACTGTAACCCACTGACTTCAAGGAAGTGGTGAACTCTAAATACGTGTGAGCTACAATAGTTACGATAGGCTTGCAGTGTTAGAAGGCAAAATATTTCAACCTAACCTAACCTACCATAGTAAGCAGGTAGGATATAAAATCAATGGGAGGTTAAACGAAGCGCTGCTGAGCCTTGCTCACTAGGCTGAACATCTAGTTGATCTTAGTGAGGGTCCCAAGGGTCCCAATGTGGTCCAGATATTGTGATCAGAGCAGATTTCCCTCCATCACAGAACACAGAATCTAAAGATAGAATGATGTTGCTGGATGTACGGTATAATTTAAATCGTGACGCCCAACTTCCATTACTATTGTTTTGCTTTGCTTATTAACTATGCTCCAACCAGCGTTCATTTAATGGTAATATTGTAATACAGAATAGCTACAGATATGCTTGGATATGATATTCGTTTGTCATAATTAATATTTGGAAATGCGGGCGGATTGTAATGGTGGGAGCATTAGTCTGTGTCACGATAGAATTTCGTTTTACTGTATATGATAGTATGTGTATTACTGCGCTGTTTTATTAGCTTCTATTTAGAGAGATAATATTATATTAATATGAAGTGCAAGGTTTAAATGTTTGTGGAATTTAATTAGAAAATACGCGACAAACATGTTGTTATTTATTAAATCTAGAATGTATATGAATGGATCATAGAGATCCAGCTGTCTATTAGAAAATATACCGGATTTAATGTAATTCGATGTAATCCTGTCATGGAAAAATGCTACAAATTTAGCTTAATACACAGTGTGTCCCACGACGATTAAGACAAGCAATATATCGGAAATGGGCAGTAGTAGAGAATTATAATTTTGGGGATGTAAATTAGAGCAAATTTGTCTTTTCTTGTTATTATGTTGCCCAATGAGGTATTTGTTTATGGTCACGTGACATCCGATTCAAAATTATTAATGGGACACCCTATATATTAATGTCTTTCTGTATTCCTCCTGATAAAACAATTACAACAAACTAGCACACTTGGGGTCTAATGTGATTAATTCAAGAGCTACAGGTAGTTAAACTACCATTGATTATAACATGTACCCCTATGCTATTGTTCGTTTCATTTTTTGTGTTAATGGTAATATTACAATCCTTTAAGTAGCTGTAGCTCTTGAACTAAACACTTTAGACACCAAGTGTGCTAGTTTGTTGGAATTATTTTATCGGAAGGAACACAAAAGGTCACTAATATACTGGTGTATCGTCAAAAAATTTGAGTCGGACGTCACGTGATCAAAAACGAATACCGCATCATTGGGTAACGCAATTATAAGAAAAGATGCAAAATTTGCTCTAATTTACAACCCCAAAATTATAAATCTCTACTACTGCCCAGTTCCGATATATTGCTTGTCTTAGTCGCCGTGGGACACCCTGTATGTATGGATAGAAAATCAATATAGTTTTTGAGATTTTTTTATTTTAACGGAATTTAATAATTACCCAAAATCTATCATTTTGGTCTGAATAATGAAACATCTACGTTAAAATCAGTAACATGTTCACCTATTTTAGTTCAATAGGCTTAAACTAATTCAACAATCATCAATAATCATGAATAGGTGAAAACAGATATTGAAAAGATTGAAATAATTGATTTTTGATAACAAAACACAGCTGTCGCAAATTTTTTCATCCTGTGGCTTTTAAATGGAGCTGTTTTTCAAAACTCATCCTGCCGCAAACACTCTCTATAATCAGAGGGACTTGACACTCTGTATAACCAAAAAAATTAATCGCCACAAGGATAATAGGTAGTGATGACCCAACCACTAGTCTCAGCCCCCGAATTTGAATTCTGGCTATACTCCTGAATGCAGATTTTTAGTGGACTAGTATCACGAGGTTAAGAACAATGATTTAATTGTTATAACCGCTTAGTGCATACGAAAATAAACGTACTGCTGCATTTCGTTACTTTCTACATCATGTTGTTTTTTAGTAATTCCATTCTAAAGTATAAAGAAAGGAATTCAAATTCAGCCAATCAGTGCCAACCGCGCGAATCATCAGCAGTGCATTATTGCCAAGAACAGCTCCGACTAGCAAACGGGAACAGAAGATGAGCCAGCCCGCGTACAGTATCTGTTTCTTTCTAAAGTATAGTACATTTTCACCTATTTATGACTTTACTGAACTAGTTTAAGTGTGCATTGAACTAAAATAAGTGAACACGTTACTGATTTTTAACGTAGATTTTCCATTATTCAGACAAACATTACAGAGTTTGGATAATTATTAGAATTCCGTTAAACTTGAAAAATCTCAAAAACTATTGATTTTTGTCCATATATTTATATTAAGTAAAATTTGTCGCATTTTAGCTTTTCTATCATATCCCGACAGGAACACGTCAAATTACTTTAAACCCTGTAGAATCCCATATTAATTTAAATTTACGAATAATCACAGTGGTCAACTTGTTAGTAGCAGAACTTTTAAGAGTCGATAGAAAAACTATTTTTCAAAAAACATGGTTGCGCAAAAGCTTCATTTTTAAGATATAGGGTGTCAAAGTTTGGACCTGGGCCACGCTAACGTTAAAGAAGAAAACTAAACGTGGTTGCCTACTAGATTTTTAATAGATATTGATTAACAGCATAAAATCTACAATAGTCAAGCTTAGATTCTAACCATATTACTTAATATTACAAATGAAAAGTGAGGAAATAGAAAGAATTTAACAAAGCCAAAATTAGATTCAGATGAGTCGCTATCATTCCAGTTGATAATAATTTCATTCATCGTGTATTTAAAAATGATGACTCCACTTTTATCAAATGTTTAATGCAGTTTTGCCATTTTTCTTGAGTTATTAAGTGTACCTGATCTCTAATAGGATTTATAACTGCTGATGAGCTTTCGGGTTGATTATTGTACTATCTTATATTTCTTTTTAAATCGCTCCGTATTAATCAAACTGTTCAAAAATAGGAAAATAGGGTGTAAGTCTTAAAACTTTACACCCGCTACTTCGCGCCATTCCATCAACATTATACCTTTTATCAAAGTTCTAGCTTTTTACTAATGCCAATGACTGACTCTTGTTTTAATTTCTGGTGATGTGTTATTTTATTTAGTATGAAACTCAATAACCTCAGATTTTCTAAACGAATTGTTAGGTATTTTTGCCAATACGTTTTTTGTTCTTTCTAGTTCTTAAAACACCGATTACTAGCGCACGTCTCCGGATTAATCATGATAATTTTCTACCTCAATTGAAGATAGAGTATCCGCTATTTAAAAAAAAATTATATTTCGTACAGTCCAACAACAGTACAAGTAAACATGTAAACATTTATATAATTTGACATTCTACGAAAATGATAGCCTCACTTACAAATTTTACTATTAATATAAAAATTATTTCAGTACTACCCTGGACAGAAAACAGTCTGCAATAGGGGTTATTTAATGTTCTGTAGTTTTGTAAGATTAACTTTTGAAACATTAGAGTTCCAAAAAATTTTATGCGAACGTTGTTACTATACAAAATATTGAGAATTCTTTTATAACAGCTTCCAGTTATAATTACAAAATTCATATTACACTAAGGTCTACAGGAATCTATTTTAATTGGCGTACTACTCCAGAAAGAAACGGAAATACTAGAGGATTATGTGAGTTCCTTTCAGAGATAGGAATTGAAAATTTAAAAGCTTTTTGCAAAACAGGAACGGAAACACAAGGGCCAAGCAGATTGTTATGGAAAGTTAGATGTAGCTAGTTGAGTGGCTATCAAAAAATAATGCTGTTGAGATTATTCGAGAACAAGGTACAGGGGCTTTAAAAATTTTTTTGGCATCTGGTACATCGAACGTGGAATGAAAAAGCCCCAAAAACAAAAAGTTAAAAAAAGGTCACCGATATTGTAAGAATCGTAAGAATAACTAATGATAATAAAATAACATATACTAGATTCATATAAGTGAATAAATTATTTTTGAAATAAGTTTGGACATATAATATTCTATTGGGGGTTAAAGTATGTCCGACTTTGGTATCTAAATAATGTCGTCAGCCATTCGTGTACAAATTATCACAAAAAAGCTCCAGAAGGTGAGGCAAAATGGACTTGCTTGAGTATTAACAAATTGGTTGATATATATATACAAATTGTCCAAAAACGTCAGTACTCCAGTACTCCAAAAATGACACAACTTCTGATAGAAAAATTCCCAGCTAGTATTTGTCAATTTTTGGTAAAAAAGATTGAATATGAAGCACAATGAAACTAAATCTTACTAAACTAAACTACCATGCTTAAACAATGAGCATCACTTCATACCTTGAACGCCATATTTTCTTCTTGGTGGTACGCGTTGGATCGTGCTGAATTCAGACAATGACGCTTTGGTTCGGTAACGCCAATCTTTTTATACGTACAAGAATTTCGCTCTAATTCGATTAATTGGTCCCTGACCTTACTCGCGGTTGTGGTACCTGCCGGGCACCACCCGTTCGTCCGTGGTGGTACTACTTTCATCTGTCACATATACCGCCTTAACGGCCGCTATTTTGATTTCGAGGCTTTTACTGGACTGACAACGTTTGTGTTATGTAGATTTGGGTCAACGGGTCTGCATCAGGGTGGTACTTAGTGAAGTATTTCATCATGTGGGGGTATGAGGTAAACTAAGGTCTGTTATTATGTAGCTTAAGGTGTGTTTATACTTCATTAAAAGTTCTAGATGCTCAGGCTTCCGATTTTGGAAAAAATTATACTTCTCAGTTCAATGTTTTTCTTACATCTTTTTCTACTTTAGAGACTCAGGATACAATATTAAAAGCGATTTCTGCTACAGAATTGACAAAATTAGAGCTATACTTTGTAACTAGTTGCAGATATTGCATGAAATCCTAGTCACTAATTCATTAATCTAATAATAAAATAATCTAATCAATAATAGTGTAATATAATATGGGGTGCCCCAATAAGAAGGATAGGAAAGAAAAATTAAATAAAACAACAACGGTTTGAGATATCAAATTGGTTTTGGCTTTGTTTTGAAGCTACATCCATGACATTATGTATGGAATAGAAAATCATTCAAATGTCCGCCTCGGGCTCGTTGGCAATGCTTCAAGCGGTCGGTCCCATTTCGGATGACATTTTCGAGCATTTGCAGCGTTATGGCGTTGATGGATTCACGAATATTGTTTTCGAGGGCATCCAAAGTGTCTGGTTTGTTGGAATAGACCAATGATTTGACGTACCCTCAAAGAAAATAATCGAGAGGTGTCAAATCACACGATTGCGGTGGCCAATCAATGAACGCTCGTCTGGTGATGATCCAGTCGCCAAACTTATGTCGAACAACTTCGAGCGTTGCGTCGCTTGTGTGGCTCGTGGCTCCATCCTGTTGGAACCACATGTCGGTAATATCGATGTTGTCGAGCTCTGGCTACAGAAAATTTTTCCAACATCGCTCGGTAGCGTCGCCCATTGGTTGTAACGGTGTCTCCTTCCTCATTTCGAAAGAAATAAGGACCGATGATGCCGCCGTGCCACAATCCGCACCACACGTTCAATTTTTTCGAGTACTGGACCACTTCTTCGGTCATTTGTGGATTGTTCGCAGCCTAGTAGTGACATTTCTGCTTGCTGACATAGCCACGGTAAAAATTGGCTTCGTCTGAGAAGATGATTTTTTGACCAAAATGAGGATCTTCGTCCAACATTCGTAGCGCCCCATTTGCGAACTCACGGCGTTGGCCTATAGTCATCTGGTTTGAATTGTTGCGTTAGCACGATCTCATACGGGTGCAGCCTCAAATTCAAACGCAAAATTTGTCGAGTTGTCTCTTGGGAGAGGCCCAACTCCGCGACTTGGTGTCGATACGACAAATTTGAGTCGTCGTGAACACTGGCCGCTACGGTGGCGATATTTTCTTCGCGTCGACCAGTTCGCATTCGAGTTGGTTTCTTTGTGTCCAATAGAGTGTACTCACGCTTAAACTTTTCCATGGTGCGATGAATTGCCTACTCACTGAAGCCATGATGAGGGCCGAGTTCACGAGGAAATGCGCGCTGCGTATTTACAATTATGCGGGAATTTCCGTAGTACTTTTTAATAATTTCCAAACGATCGTCAAGCGTGAAACGATCCACGATGAATTGTCAAACCTTACTGAATATTTTGACAGCTGGATGGCGTTGGTATCTTTGACGGCCGTCTAGATATCCGTACTAGAAATCCTATCACTTCTATTGGGGCACCCTATATATTTCTGTTGTCTGTTGAAAAATGTACTTTGTTAGATATTGATTATTTCCAAGTGCGTAAATAATCAGTATCTAAACATTTGGATATAAAATAGTTATAGAAGCAAGAATAAAGATTAGCTTCGATCTGTAGCTTTCAAATGTTTATACAGGTAACAATTTCATCGAAATTAAATAATTTTCCTAGTAAAATTAAGCATAACTTCCTACCTATACTTTCAAGCAGAGCTTTTGGAATAACATTGATAATATTTGGAATGACACAGAGTTCTGAAATTTGAAAACATGCACCTTTTTTTTGGTGCTAGGTATGCTCAAGTCAAAATATCTTACACTAGTGGCATTAGGAGCTATTTATTAGAATATTTTAACCCAATGTTCCATGTTTTTCATAATTTTCTTCATTTTATGTACCTGCTCTTATCTATCTAAGAGCGTCAAACCAACTCTCGTTAATTGCCTCTTATTCTTTATGCACAACACAGATTGAAAAAACCATTGTTCTTTCTGTAATTACTACTTTGGCCATAGTATTTTATTCAACAAAAATGTCATACGGAAAGATCATCTCGTAATGACTTAGTCACGTTTTTGCTTGATGAAGTGATATCGCAACGACAATGAACAGGTGGATCTAAGCTATCGAAATATGTCTACTCGGACACACAAGGACTAAATATTGAGGTTTTACTTCCCACACCGATAGGTGAGGGGAGTATTGTGATCGCGAAAATTTTCGATTTTGAGATAATACGTTTTTTGGGCGTTTTATGATGTGTACATAACGAAAATCCACGTCACTCATTTCCGTCGGTCTGTCTGTCGGTCTGTCTGTCGGTCTGTCTGTCGGTCTGTCTGTCGGTCTGTCTGTCGATCTGTCTGTCGGTCTGTCGGCCTGTCGGTCTGTCGGTCTGTCTGTCTGTCGCGTTTTTCTACCCTCGTAATCTCAGTAACCGCTGCATGGATTGTGATGAAATTTGGGCAGCGGTACGCTGTGGGGTCGTAGTAGGTAATGTTCCTATAATTTTGAAAATCGGTGCATAGGCGGCGGAGTAATTAGCTAAAAACAAAATAAATTAAATATTGCTGAAACTTCGTTTTTAGGCGTTTTAGGGGTCCCTGCTCATTTTCTACTTTTTTTTGGGTGGGGGTGAAATTGGGGTGGTTGGGGAGTGGGGGGTAGTAAAACTGAAAAATTTTTTGCTTTCATAATAGACTGTCCACTGACCTGTGAAGGAAGACCTGGCGACATAAATAACTTTTTTAGGTCCATCCGAACATTGCCTTTGCCTATTACAGAAAGCAAAGGAATTTTTTTTGATGTAAACATACGAGAGTATTGCGTCAGATCGTTGTAACGAGGAAACTGTTGAATTGATTTTAATGAAATTTTGAAACGGCATTACTACCATGGCGAAGATGGAAAACGCGTATGGTTTTGATAAATCGTGCCAGTGGCGGCGCAGAAATAATAAAAAAACTAAAAATATAAAAACAGCTCAAACTCCGTTTTTAAGCGTTTTAGAGGTTCCTGATCATTTTCTGCGTTTTTTTTTGGGTGGGGGTGAAATTGTAGTGGTTGGGGAGTTGAGGGTTGAAAAATTAAAAAAATTCTTGTACTCATAATAGGCTGTCCACTAACCTGCGAAGGAAGATCTAGCGACACAAATCACCTTTTTAGGTGCATCCGAACATTGCCTAGCCTATTACAGAAACTAAGGGACTTAGAATTATCTGTATACTATACGAGAATTTATTGGTCTAAATCGTTTTGTATTTTGTAACGTGGACACTATTAAATTGATTCTAATGAAATTTTGACACAGTATATTGTTACCGTGGTGAGAATGGAAAACGCGTATGTTTGTTAAAAATCTTGTCAGTGGCAGCGTAGCAATAATCAAAGAACGCGACTAGTATGAAACCAACTCAAACTCGGTTTTTAGATGTTTTAGGGGTTCCTGATCATTTCCTACCAGTTTTTTGGGTGGGGGTGAAAGTGAGGTGGTTGGGGGGGGGGTGGGGGTTGTAAAACTGAGAAGTTTGTAGTATCGATAATAGGCTGTCCATTGACCTGTGAAGGAAAGACCTAGCGGCATAAGACAATTTTGGGGGGGGGGGTTGGCAATTATTTGGTTGCAAGGGATCTTAGACTAAAGCTTCATGCTATGGGAAAATAATAAACTGGTGTCAGCGTAATGTGTGGGAAGTACTGAGTCAATCAACTTGACTTCATTTTTGGTTTGTCTTAGTATGCATAGTTTCTGCTTTCGGAGGCTAGCTATACATAAAATGGCGTCGTTCGGTAGTTTGACTCGGTAGGTACTACTTAGCAACCTTCTAACGTTTGAATAAATTGATAATATTTTTTTTATACCCAAAAAGACACAAAAATCAGATTCAAAAAAGTCTTACACACTGCTTGAGGAATTAATTTGATAATGAAGTTTCGGGCATTATTGTTGACCCTTCTAAAACGATTTATGAATTAATTCACTATGCTTTGTTAGCATCACAAGTATTTCTCGCTTTATATCACCCCACATGCAGCTTTAGAAGTGATCCTGGACGTTGCAGGATCCAAAAAAAGAGTTTAATCATTTTTTAAATTTTTTGCTTCAATTTTTTAACGATTTATCCTCTGCTACTAGAACGGCACTCAAATTCCACACATCTTCTTCTATCTAAGGTTAAGCAAAACAGAGTTGTTACGTTGCTGCTGGATTATTTTAAAAATTAACGTTAATCGTTACATTCAAGAACTGTGTGTTGCAGTTGTGTATAGATGTGAGTAGCTGCTTCATATCCATATATATCTAGAGCAGTTTGATTCCATGCTTAGCCGTAAAATCTATTGAAATAGTTCTTCCTAACCTATACCTAAGAGCCCGTCACGGTTCATTAGTTTGGAGTTATTTCCGTATATGTGGAATCGAGCAGTGGCGGGTCATCATGCCGTCTAATCTGATTTGTGCATGCTGCAATAAATCTTTCAAAAGCAATTTAATGGTGAAGTGTGCTGTATGCACTAAGACCTTCAAGCATGCCTGTGTCAACCTAACTGTGGAGGAAGCGAGTGTATTGAGCAACCAAAGCAAGGGCTGTTCTTGGTCATGCCTTAACTGTCGCAACGTTGGTAACCAAATTAATGATTTGAAGGCACTAATCTTAGCTCTGCAGGAAGACATTAGAACGCTCAAGTCTGAAAACAATGCCGCCAAATCAACGTCTCCCGAATTCGACTTTGAAGACGTCATCGCCGAGTTAAATGAAAGGAATGCTCGTAGGAGAAATATTGTGATTTTTGGCTTACCTGAACAAGAACAATCAGATGTGCCCGAAGTTCGTCAACAAAAAGATAAAACTGAAATCGACAAAGTGCTGAAAACTGTTGATCCAGCTTTAAAAGTGGAGAGCAAAGCTATGTTCCGAATTGGTCGATACAGTCAAGGCAAACACAGGCCAATAAAGTTGGTTTTACATGAGGAGTCTCAGGTGCTGCATATTATTCGCAAAGCAAAAAATCTCAAGGGTAGCAATTTTAACAGGGTGTCTATCTCCTTTGACCGGACTAAACGACAAATCGAATATTACAAGAAATTGCAGGCTGAGGTATCAAACAGGAACGCAGAAGGTCCAGATCAATACGTAATCAAATATTTTGATGGAACTCCTAAAATTGTAAAGTCGTTAAACTGAATATATCCAACAGCTTCAGTAGCGTGAGTCGAAGGCAGATCAGATGCTATTATCAAAATGTGCGTGGGCTGAATAGCAAAGTAGACGTTTTTAGTTCATCCATCAGTGATAGTGAGTTTGACCTTGTAGCATTAAGTGAAACTTGGCTAAGGGATAGTGTGGCAAGCAGTGAGTTATTTCCAGATATGTATGATATTTATCGGAAAGATCGAAAATTTCAGACTGTTCAAAAGGAATCCGGAGGTGGCGTTTTACTTGCTATTAAAAATTCTATAAGAACAAAGCTGATTAATGTTGATGCATTTGATGTCTTATTCCCTTCCATTGATTTAGTAATTGTAGAATGTCGTCTAGAGTTTAGTGTTCTTTATGCTGTAGTATTATATATACCTGATAAGTTGGGAGTTACTGAGTTTGAGAATTTTTTCGATAGTCTGGAGCAACTTGATTATTTAAATGAAGGAAGCACTATACTTTTCGGTGACTTCAATGCACCTTATTTTGTAGACGGTAATCCATTGGATCCTAAAACTCAAACACTTTCAAATTTCTTTGACTTATTTAACTTTGAACAGTTCAACCATGTGAAAAACGATTTACACCGTTTATTAGACCTGATTGTTTCCAATGTTCGCTGTGATGTATCTCATGATAATTTACCTTTGGTATCGGAAGACAGTCACCACCCTGCGTTGTGTATTAGTATAGACCTCTTCACTAAAGAGCGTAAATTCAAGCCGAGCAATCATGATAAAGTTTATAACTTCAGGAAAGCTAACTTTCCAGCGCTATATAGAGACCTTAGCGAGGTTAAATGGGATGACATTTTCGTAGCTACTGATGTTAACACTGTACTGGAGATTATGTATGGGAAAATCTATAGCATCTTTGATAAAAATATACCTATCTATAAAACATTTAGCCACAAATATCCACCTTGGTATGATCGAAGCATTATTCAGAACATTAAGTTAAAAGCAAAATATAGACAAAAATTCAAGAAATTTGGCAAAAGCTGTGACATGGATGAATTTAAACGTTTACGAGCTCTAACTAAATGCCAAATAAAAGTAGCTTATGACAACTATATTGAGGATGTTCAAGTATCGATTTCACAAAACCCAAAGCAATTCTGGTCTTATATCCATTCTAAAAATAATACTTCGAGAATACCAGGTAACATGTCTTATAATAATACTGATCTAACTGACCCGCAAGAGATTGTTAATGGATTTGCCAATTACTTTAAGAATTTTTACCTACTATCTGATACCAGTTCCTCTAAGGTCAACCTCAGTGACTGCGATAGTGGGCTTATAAATTTCTTTCCCATAAATGAGGAAGAGGTACAATTTGCAATAAGGAAGCTTAAAGACAAGATGACGGCTGGTCCAGATAAGATTCCATCTTTTTTAGTTAGGGATTGCTTAAAGTGTTTTGTTTCTCCTCTCACTAAGTTATTCAATTTGTGCTTGTCTAATGGTGAATTTCCGGACGTTTGGAAGATTGCGAAAGTATGCCCTATATACAAGGATGGCTCCAAGCTGCTCATCGAAAACTATAGACCAATATCTATCCTTTGTATATTTTCAAAGGTCTTTGAGATAGTCATCTATGGTCGTATATACAGCTCAGTTCAAAGAAAACTATCGCTTCATCAACATGGCTTTGTGACCAATCGATCGACTATTACAAACTTAACAATCATAACTCAGTACATATCCGAGTCATTAGATAATAATAAGCAAGTTGACGTTATATACACCGACTTTTCAAAGGCCTTTGATAAAATTGATCATGGTATTTTGATAAGTAAGCTGCATACTTTTGGTTTCACAGACAGTGCCATTTACTTCATGGAATCTTATTTGGCTGGCCGTAAGCAGTTTGTATCTTACAACGGATTCAAATCGGAGTTGTACCCTGCAACGTCCGGCGTTCCCCAGGGTTCGAACTTGGGACCTCTGCTGTTCCTACTATTTATAAATGACCTTTGTGAGAGTGTGGATGGTGGAAGGTTATGTTTTGCAGATGATCTCAAACTATTTTCTACTGTTAATTGCGTTCAAAATTGTGCTAACCTTCAAACACAGTTGGATATTGTTCATGATTGGTGTAACGAAAACAAGTTAAACCTAAATGCAAAAAAATGTAAAATAGTAAGTTACACTAGAAAGACGACACATACCTTAGAGTATGCTTATAACATTCAAGGTGAGTTGTTGGACAGATGTGTCTCTGTCAAAGATTTAGGTGTAACATTTGATGCAAAACTGTCTTTCACCGACCATATTTCTCACAAGGTGTCTCAAGCAATGAAATTATATGGCTTCATCGTCAGGAACTGCAGAAATTTTCACAGTGTAAAGGCAATTAAGCTACTTTATTTTACATTGGTACGACCAACTCTCGAGTATGCAAATATTATTTGGTATCCGATTTATGATTGTCACAAAATCAGCGTAGAGAAAGTTCAGAGAAGGTTATTGAAATTTTTAGTATTTAAAATTGATGGAGTTTACCCCCAAAGGGGAATCAACTACGTGGAATTGTGTGATCGTTTAAATGTAACGTCTTTAGAAGTTCGCTGTAACGTCGCCTACCTCATATTTCTATTCAAGTTACTGAATAATCTGATCGACTGTCCCCCTCTTCTCGAACAGATTAATTTCAAGTTACCTTGTACAACCTTGCGCCATCATGAAACCTTTAAGCTTCCTATTGCGCGAACTAATATATTACTTAAATCACCTATATATAGAATGTTTAGCAATTACAACAGCATCTGCTCACACTGTGATATATTTCATTGTAAGCTGAGTGATCTGGTTACAGCTGCTAATGTGCGTTTATGCTTATAGTTGTATGTAAGTTCTTTTCTGTACGAGTAGATTTATAATTTTTCCAACTCTGTTCTGTCAATTGTGACTATTATTACTATTATCCTGTAATTGGGAAACTGTTGGATAATAAAGCCATTATTATTATTATTATTATTATTATCTCCGCAGGATAGCTAAAATTCCATTACAGTTAAACTATAGTCTTCCCGATGACAACCAGCAACTTATTGTAAAATATATCTTTAAATAACTAATATATAATATAATATAATAACTTCTCCATGTCCACGTAACCGTAGAAAGTACTAGACAATATTGGTGCAATACGGAGATAAAAAAAATGGAATCAAGCTGATTGACTCAGTACTTCCCACACATAATAATGATTTCGATTTATTGTTTTCCCATTGCATGGAGCTATAGTCTGAAATCCCCTTGCAACCAAATCATCGCTCACCCTCCCGCAAAAAAAAACGTCCAACGCAAAAACTCTCGTAAATAGTTTCTTGCGTCTCCCTCCTTAGAAACTAGGACGCCACAGTTTTCATTCTGCATGCTTCAACTGAACAATGCAAAACGATCAGGAGCCTCTAAACCGTCTAAAAGCGAAGTATGAGCTGTTTTTATATTTTTAGTTTTGTTAATTACTGTTGCGTCACCACTGACACGACTTTTCAGACACTGGCACGTTTTCCACTCTCGCCGCGATAGTCACTTCTGTGTCGAAATTTCATTAAAATCAATTTAGTAATTTTTGCTACATACATAGAACGAAATTTTTTGTTATAGGCAAGGAGATCTTCACATGGACAAAATACGCCGGTACGTATTTCTTCCATAGGTCAATGGACAACAAATCTTTCAGTTTTACAACCTCCCACCCCCCAACCACCAAAATTTCACCCCCAGCCAAGAAAACGTAGAAAATGATCAGGAACCCCTAAAACGCCTAAAAACAAGGTTTGAGCTGTTTTTATATTTTTAGTTTTTTTATTATTGCTGCGCCGCCACTGACACGATTTTTTCAAAACATACACGTTTTCCATCCTCGGCGCGGTAGTAATACTGTGTCAAAATTTCGTTAAAATCAATTGAATAATTGCGCAATATAGAACGATCTAAAACAATACTCGTATGTCTGTATACATCACAAATTCTAGGTCCCTTGGTTTCTATACTGAGCAAGGCAATGTTCAAATAGACCTAAAAAAGTGTATTATGCCGCTAGGTTTTTCATTCACAGGTCAATGGACAGTCCATTATGAATACAACAAATTTTTCAGTTTTCCAACCCCCCAGCCCCCAACCACCCCAAATTCACCCAAAAAAACTAGAAAATGATCAGGAACCACTGCGCCACCACTGACACGATTTTTACAGAACATGCGCGTCTTCCATCCTCGCCGCCGTTACTCAATACAGAACGATCTAAAGCAATATTCCTATGATGTATTATTTATCAGAAAATTCCCTTGGTTAAGTACCTTGGTTTCTGGAGCAGGCAAGGCAATGTTCGTATCTCCACAGTGACTCAGGAGGTGTCGGGAAATGTACAAAGATATTTTTAATATTTGCTGTACGTCTGTATAGAACGAAATGGCTCACATTTGGAACCTTTCTTACGATAATATTTCTTGGGGATCTCCGCAAAGAGGAAGAGGTTGAGGAGCAGAAAAATTTAAGGATGCTAACCCGAGCTTCCGTATTTCTGCTAATTGGCTCCATCAAGCCCAAATGGATGTCATATGCCTTCATCTAGATGAGGTCACATAACATAACATTTGGTGTCGGGTGTAACCTGAGGAGTCAAGGGGAAATAACACACAGCCAGAAGTCACCAAATAGAGCCAGCCAGCACACTTGTGGCTTCGGCCAACAGGAGACGACAGTTAACGTGGGCACGGAGGCCAGCTACACCTACCTGCCGAAGGACTTCTGAAGCCCTCAAAGGAAAAGTATAAAGGATGGTAGTTGTGAGCATCACAAGATGTAAAGAGATCTTGGGGATGTCTGCAAAGAAGAAGAGGTTGAAGAGCAAAACAAGGTCTGTTGACCGAAGCCACAAATGTACTGGCTGGCTCTTTTCGGTGGCTTCTGGATGTGTGTTTTTTCTATCCTTGACTCCCCAGATACCACCCGAAACCAAATGTTATGTTACGCGACCTCATATGGATGTGGGCAGATGACATCCATTTGGGCCTGATCAAGCCAATTAGCAGAAATACGTATAACTCGGGTTCTGCTCCTCAACCCCTTTCTTTTTGCGGACATCCCCAATATTTTCCATCTCTCTACATTTTGTGATCCGTTCGACTATCACTCCTTATGGGGTAAAGGTAATGAAAATAATGCTTCATTTTGATAATCACCATATTTTTTATTAATTCCCTTCCGATTACAGTGTTGCATTTTTAATAAATGTATTTTTAATAAATTCCCCTCAAAGTGACATACCACAGGTATGGTGGTCTCACTTACGATTTTGAAGTAGGAGTTACTGGGGGTGAGGGGTTTGATGCCACAATGATGAAGTATTCGAAATAAAAATCGACGTGTCATGGCGATTTTTATTTTGTGAATTATTTCAGAGATAAGGTGGGTGACAAATTTTAGCTGGAACACACTGTAGACAAGATGAAATGTTAAAAAATCGATAATCTGAAATTTTTGTCTTTTAGCAAATACCACGTCTGATGGTCTCCATCTTAGATTGGATTCAATCAGACCTCTCACCCAATTTAAGTGTGGTATATTTTTCCTATTGCTCGTATTCTCGTCACTTATTATTTCTTTGCTAACTATTGTCTGAAGGAGATGTTCTATAACGTGATTAACAAAAACTCCCTTACTGGGATAAAACCAGAATGCTCGGAGTAAAACAATGGCCTTTCCATGAAGGACGTGTACATAAATTATTGTATTTTTCTATGTGCGGCAACCTGAGGTGAGATGAATCTGTAAAACAACATGCATCATATCAGCTACAGGATTGCTTTCATACATACATAATATATTGTGCGGTCCGTATTTCTCTCATGGTGTTCTTGTTCGAGAACAGAGGGAATAGCATAAACAAAACGCTAGCTGCATGCATCCATTCATTCATAAATAAATGAAAGAGAAAATAACTAATACACTCCACAAGCACGTAACGCAGGAGGCTATTTTTATTTCGCATTACCGTAATGCTATGAGGTAAAACAATTTCACTTATTATGTTGTTCGATATTTAAAATAAGCCATAACCTACATCCATTTACAATCTACATACGGATAAAATAACAGCGTCGTATCGCTTGTAGCGACTAGAAGATCAGCTGTATATTGTTGTTTAGTGTAGCACTGAATTTATTAAATTTGTGGTTCTAGGGTTTTTATGCCATCCACTCGTGGTGTTCAAATGTCATCAAACGACGTCAGCCTAAAAACCCAAGAACCACAAATTCGTTGGACGACGGTCGCAAACGCCTTAAGGTTGTCGCTCATTTGCCCGTCACCGCACGATCAGGTGCTATCTTTGCGGCTGACGAAATTAACACACCGTTGTGTTTTTAGTATTAGAATTAATAGTAGTGAAGCACTCAGGCTGTGTATAGGAGCCTTTCGAACGGGCCCATCCCTCTCTGTAAATTGTGAATCTGGAATCCCACCCTTAGAATACCGTATACAACTGTTGACATTGAATTACGCAGTCAAGGTATGGGCTGAACCAACGCACCCAAACCGTAGCGTCATTTTCAATGATGACACAAATGAGATTTTTGTGGCAAGACCCACAATAACACGGCCCGTTGGTGTGCGTATTCAAGAGTATCTGGACAATCTAGAAGAAGAAATGCCTACATTGTACTCACTAGGATACAGTGCTGCTCCTCCTTGGACCCAAACAGTCCCAGTAACAAGGTTAGATTGTGCAAAATACATAAAGGCCACTACAAATCGCACGATATATAAACAAATTCTCAGCACTATAATAAATGACTATCATCCGAAATGGGTCATATATACTGATGGTTCGAAAACTGAAACAGCGGTTGGAGCCGCATTTGTAACACCATATGAATCTTTTCAGTTTTCACTTGATCCAAAATGCTCAGTATACAGGGTGGGCCAATAGTGCGTGGACGGAGGATTGTGGGCTTACTGAAAAATATTTCAAAAATCTGTCACTTGGCCATGGCAGGCACCCTTGAGGGCTATAACGTAAAAATATTTTCACTTAAATTCTGACGTTCGTACAGGGTGATTCATATCAAACTTACATTTTTTTGAATGGAACCCCCTATATATTATTGCATATTTGGATTCCTTGGTCAATTCTAGTGTGACTTTATGTATGAGACATGGAACTTTAAATGAACCGTTTAGGCGCAAATCACCATTTTTGGTATAAGTAGGTATAAGAAAAAAATTGAATATCACAGCGATCATAAAACTTAGAAGGCCGTGAGTTTGCGCTACGACTAAGCATGAAATGCGTCACCTAAGGTCAGACGGCTAAATTTGAATTCTTTTTGTACTTGGAGAAATCGATAGATTAATTAAGGAAACTTCAATCACAGATAACTTGATTTTTTCAAATGGGAATGCCTATTTTGGTTTAAAGAATCAAATGTAAAATTTGATTACCTTTCTAACGATATAGCATTCTTGATATCAGTCTTTCTTGGTTTTCATTTTATTTCATATTTTTAGTCAAATCGGTGTTTTTCAATTTTCCTGCGTGCAAGCAACCTAGCAGGCCATGAAAAATAAACAAAAGCTCGTTGATATGGAAGAAACCAACTAACTTAGTAGGAAGATGCAAACTAACTAGAGCAAAGAGGCATGATTATGAAAATTTCTTACAACATATTAGCTCTAACCGGATACAGCAGCGGCAAGATATCTAATGTCAATGAGTAGCTGGGGTATGACAGAAGTGTTTTGTTTTTCACAGCCTACTAGCTATTGAGATCTACTAGAGCTTGACAACTTTCCAAAACGATTAAAAATTTTTAAACAAAAGGAAAACCACCAGCGATTTTTGCTCACAGTCTAACATGTTTAGAATGAAATTTCACATTTATTGGGATAAAAAAATTAGTCATTTCCGTTTAGTTAAGTCAAAAGTGAAGATATCTCCAACTGGAGCATTCTGAACATCTATTGAAATAATTGCTAGAATTTTTTAATTACGCTATGTTGTAATTGAGATTATTTCACGTAGTTTTCTACAAACTAAATTATGTTTTACAATTCAAACAGACTGCAAATCAAGTTTCATTTTCCACGATTTTTCTAATAAGTAGAAGAAGAATTTGAAGGGTTCCAGTCAGAGGTATCATTACTTTTGACTTATGGAAATGGCTACCTTTTCATAGCATTAAATGTGAAAATTTATTCAGAAGACATAGATATTCTACTGCCAGCAACAATCACTAGTAGTTTGCCTTTGATTAAATATTTTTTTACTGACTTGGCAATTGGCTAATAGCTAGTAGGCTGTGAAAAATTAGCGTTCTTGTTACCACTATTGTTTCTGGTTAGAGCTAATATGTTGTAAGGAATTTTGATAATCTTGCCTCGTTGCTCAGGCTAGTTTGCATCTTTCTACTAAGTTAGTTGCTTTCTTCCATATTAAGGAGCTTTTGTTTATTTTTCATGGCCTGCTAGGTTGCTTGCATGCAGGAAAATTGAAAAACGCCGAATTGACTGAAAATTTGAAATAAAATGAAAACCAAAAAAGATTGATATCAAGAATGCGATATCGTTAGAAAGGTAATCAAATTTTACATTTGACTCGTTAAACCAAAATAGGCATTCCCATTTGAAAAAATCAAGTTATCTGTGATTGAAGTTTCCTTAATTTATCCTCTGATTTCTTCAAGTACAAAAAGAATTCAAATTTAGCCGTCTGACTTAAGGTGACGCATTTCATGCTTAGTCGTACTGCAAAGTCACGGCCTTCTAAGTTTTATGATCGCTGCGATGTTCAATTTTTTTCTGATACCTACTTATACCAAGAATGGTGATCTGCGCCTAAACCGTTCGTTTAAAGTTCCATGTGTCATACATAAAGTCACACTAGAATTGACCAAGGAATCCAAATATGCAATAATATATAGGGGGTTCCATTCAAAAAAATGTAAGTTTGATATGAATCACCCTGTATAAACGTCAGAATTTAAGTGGAAATATTTTTACGTAATAGCCCTCAAGGGTCCCTACCATGATCAAGTGACAGATTTTTGGAATATTTTTCAGTAAGCCCACAATCCTCCGTCCACGCACTATTGGCCCACCCTGTATACAGCGGAGCTTTTTTCCACTCTTAATGCACTGGAGTTCCTCGCTAGTGCTGAATCTGATACATATGTACATTATCTGTAGTGATTCACAAAGTGCAATTACCGCCATCAAAAACTTTTCCAGTCCAGATCCCATTATCAGGAAGATACTCGATCTTCTTTCGACCCTTAACAGGCAGTCCAAGTTTGTCGTATTTGTATGGTGTCCAGGTCATATAGAAATAGCTGGAAATGAAAATGCTGATACTGCAGCTCATGCAGGTGCCACCCAGCTAAGTACTCCAACAGAAAACTGTCAAAACTGTCCCTTAAAACTGGAAGACTTCAAAGCCTATATGAAAGCAAGGATTAGTCACCTGTGGCAAATAAAATGGGAACAAAGTGATACACAATTTCGCCTTTTGCAGCCCACAATATCTAAGTTTCCATATTCTAGTACATTGACACGCAGAGAGCAGGTATGTCTCTCACGAATTCGGACAGGGCACACTCGTTTAACATCATCATTTATGTTATTAAATCAAGACCCTCCCAGTTGTGACATATGTCAAGTACGTTTAACTTTGAAGCACATCATCCTTGAATGTCCACGCCACTCTCATGCCCGTACACTTTGCGGAATACCGCAGACTCTTCGTGAATGCTTTAACAACCAGAACATGTGCAACAAACTATTACACTTCATAAAGTTCATAGGACTTTTTAAATCTTTATAAATCTGAGCCACGTGGCTAATAACCTCAGAAGTTGATGCCGCTAAAATAAACAAAAAAAAAATAGTAGTGGCTGCAATATTGATAGAAGAAGAAAATAGTAAGAGGAGCATTGGGTCCACGCCAGTAATAAAAGAGGAGGAATTTTGAGAATTTCAAATTTCACTAACAAACAATATCGGTGCGTACATTTTTTTCCGGGGAGGATCGGACACCGGGAATCCTTTCCGTCGTCGCTCTCGCCGTGACGTGCTGTGTCGGGCTAGTGGACGTTGGTTCATTTATTTGCATTGTTTTTATCCTTTCCGTATTTAGACGGAACGGTCCGGGATGGAATTATTTATTTATTTATTTGTGGTCCACCGGTCCATCATTATAACAAAGGTCATGTTTTGTATTTAATTTCTAGCTAAATATGACCCGTTCTTAAGTTGGTTGGTGTATATTTACAATGCATAATCTCAAATATTCCATAGCGTTTTGGAAATAGCGGACGAGCATTAGGTAAAACAAGGTCTTGGGAATAGCCAAAATGAACATTACAAACTTTATTAATACTGTTGGTTATTTTTGTAAATCGATAATTTTGATACTATTGAATTTAGACACATTATGTTATGGATTTTTTGTTTAGAATGTAAGGGATAATTGAAATGCCTTATAATGTATAGGGTATTCGAGTTATTAACGAATGTAAGGTTGGTGCACCACGGGTTTATAGACAAACCTGTATAATTAGGATCTTTGCTCCGAAGTAGATACCTAAATACCATAGAATTCATGTTCAAAGCTTTTTTCGATACCATAATCATTTTATGTTTTAATTGACTGAATCTGACCTCTTACAAAATTCTTACTTTGGAGGTGGAGAATCAACAGATCAAACTCAGCGCGAAATATGCTGCTTCTTTTCAGACGCTTGGCTAAAGCTACATTCTGACTAAAATTCGCATGAAACTTGATTAGAGAGATCGAATGGTAGATATTTCACTGATTTTTCTTCAAATTTTATAGCTTCTAATAGTTCGTGGGAAGCTACTGTTAATTTTATAGCAACTAGATGAAACGCGCTACGTGAGATTGTTCACTTTTGCCCTCCCCGACAAAAAAGGGGTACATAAGTTATTAGAATCGGTCCGCTTTCGCAAATTTTACCGAAATCAACGTGCGAGGTGTCACTTCCAAGATAAAATCACCTCCTGACTAATTCTCCGAAAAGAAAATGCTGTGTTATATTATTATTTTACCGAGTAACCCCCACCACCCCCCACCATTAAGTCATACCACCAAAGGTGGATCAAAAGATTGAGAACAAAAACCTCTTTACGACAGTAAAGCTTGAAGTTATTTGGGTTATTTTTGTGACAGTTACTGCCATTTTAAAGTTCGAAAATTTGCTACTTTTTATAAATTTTTATTACGCCATTTTGAAAATTTTGCGGCATGTGCATAAAAAACATGCTGTTTATTGTGGCGCCATTATAGTTTCACGTTATGACATTATTTTTTGAGTTACCCACACCCCCATGCCCTTTTTATCATTGCAGCTTGACCATAAACTAGTTTTTTGTTTCTAATGATAACCTCTTTATAGTAACCAAGTTTGAAAATATTGATTTTTAATGTCCGTCTGTGTGCATGCGTGTGTGTCTGTCTGTCTGTACGTCCGCGATTTCGTTCTCGAACGACTACTCAAAAACGCCTCAAGCGTGATTGATCCCAAATTTGACAATCATGAATGAATAAAGGTGTTTTCGAGTTGTCGACCCCCATTGTCCAATCGGACAATGGGGGTGAACGAAAAGGGCGCACAAAGAAATGTAATACAACATACGTATAAATTTGGGAGCACCAGTTAAAAGAGAATGTGTCTTTATGTCTAGAGCGATATGTCACATGTTAATTTTTTCCAAAATGGAGGCTAAAAGAATTATATGAACTGAAATACTCAAATATCATTAACTGCCGTATTTGTGCACTGAATTGTTTGATCTGGTAAAATAAGGACAGGGGATAAACAACAACCACTTGAGTCGGAGATATTCCTAAAACGAAGTCTACCTCGTTCAACGTCCACATTGTTCTGAGCTATTTTCATAAGATAATCAAAATTCCACTATACATTTTGATTAAATTTAGGGTACGAAATGCCATGGAATCATAGTAGCTAAGCTTAAAAGAGAGTGTAAAGATTAATGTATTATATTTCATGGATTGTATAAGTTTCACAGCAGTCGTCTTATCATAAAGAAAAGCCGGATCGCTACGTTACCAGCCTTGCATACGCTTTCCTATGCTCTCTTACTGGTATCAACGTACTGGCCGTATTTTTCGATAAAACCACGATAAATCCTCATTTGTCTTCAGAGACGATTGTGATTTATTCTGCACCGGGCACGCATCTACCATCCACTTATTTGGAAAGAAGTAAAAGACCATTTTTATATGGAAAGCTTTACCAGCGAGAAAAGAACAGTTTGCACTTATACAGAGTATCGCAAACGTGGACAATAAACAAAACGGAAGAATAGTAAACAAAGTAGAGTAGTCTGGCATAATGATCTATACTACCAACTAGGGTAGATAGGGCAAAGTCCACTGGTCCGGAAGGATTATGAGTACAAGCATAGGCGATCTATGATCGTTAAAACTGGGACATACGGATGCATATCATGGTTTGCGTAGATAATACCATCGTTAGCCTTTCTTAGTTCCTTATTGCTTTGGCGATTTAATTTCACTACAACATAAAAGATGTTAAGGGGCCTGGATACACACATTTATACATACGTATTTGCCATGTAAAACACGGACTCACAGTTTCTCGCATAACTCACTCTATTTTCAAACTACATATATAATATATCAGAGGGCGATAGATAAGACCTTAATAAATGACAGCTATTTTCCATTTTCTCAAAAAAGTTTTTTTATGTGCAAAAAAACTCGCTACGCAAAATCATACATTCTTTAAATGCCAGTAATTTAACAACCAAACACGATATCAAAAAAGGCTAAATAGTTGCACAAGCGCAAGCTTTCTTCTTCAATTTGCTCTTTGAGTCATTACTGTAAGTTTAAAGGTAACGTCAGGAGCTTGGAAATGCAAAATTCATTTTTATGGTGACCTTTGGACTTTACCTTTGGACTTTTTGATCTTACCCTGGATTTTTGGACTTATCTCCCCTCATCTTAGACACACACACTGGAGAAAGGGAACAGGCAGCCACGTCTCCTAGCTAACACGGCAATACGTCTTTTCTTGGATTCTCAATTTCGTGCGCTATACCCTAGACCCTTAAGTATGTTTCGGTGTAGGAAATCGCTCGCGTGCATGTATCCTTTAGAAGAATACTGATAACTAAGTCACTTGTCAGGCAGCAGGTTTGACAGAGGTCGTCTACTAATAAAAACGCTAGTAAAATATTTTTCTTGTCGAATGCACTCTGAGTTCGTCTTGGAGTTCGTCAAAATTGGCATACCGGAACAGGAATACAGACTGTTGGAGGCTTTTGACCGGGAGAAAATATTGCGACTGTCATGTCGTCAGTCGTGATGTGTCTGTTAACATGAATCCCCAAAGAAATATGGAACAGGTGAAGTACATCGTATAGTGTGCTTTATCATTGAGCCTGATCTAGCCATCACTTTTGTTTGATTTGAAGACGACACAAAGATGCGAAAAGGGCGACTAGTCAACTAGCCCAAATGCGAATATTTTTTTACCAAAGGGATATTGACATACAAAAATTAAGTGTTAGAAAACTAGGAGGATCTTGATGCCTCAATTTTTCCAAGTTATACTCTTTTATCTTCTCTCTCTACATCCCAAATGACGAACAAAGAATAGTGTGGTAGCCTACACTGCAATGCAGAGTTAGGTCTGATCTGAGTGCCCTACAAATTAAAAATAGACAAAACTTCATGATTTAATTATTTTATTAAATAAATAAGTAACTTATAATAATATACTGAGCAGCTTGATTCAATAACGGTGGTAATATGCTCTGGAGTAGTGAGGGAAGAACGTAGGATTGAAGAATCGATAGGTGTAATAGGGGTTTGAGTAGGCTGTCAGTCCTAGAAAGATAAAAGGCATATATTAGTCGAATGTTCTGATTGTTTTGCAAAAAATTATGTTCTTGGTTTAAAAAATAATATTCTTGATTCATGATTTTGTAAATTAATACGACCTAAGACCAGTGGCCTATAAATAAACATGCCAGCTGCAGCTGGCTGGACGGTATGGCGATAGCAGTTAAAGAAATTGTCCAAAGGAACATCCTAGGCAAACATATCAGAATTTGCACAGACAGCAGACAAGCTCTCACGTGACTAAGCTAGCAGCATTGGAATGTCATTAGGCCCTCGTGAATGTATCAACCGGCAACAAAATAATGATTAGGTAAAAGAGCACACCTCTGGAGGCAATCTTTCAGACTCCTGGAGCCTGAGCATCTTTGTGTCTTGCTTTCTGGAGCTATGACAACGTTGTTAAGAAATTGCGCCTACAAAGGTCGCATTGGATGATACTTCTGGCTCCTCAACTGCTAAATAACTCTAGTGAGGAGGCAGCACGTCAAGGCAACACATCCGCACTGCGACTGGTGCTGTTACTGGATATTGCCAGCTAAGGAAATGCTTCTACAATATGAGGTTAAGTGATACATCCCTGTGCAGAGGATGTGAACAGGAAGATAAGGCTGTGGAGTAGCTGCCTTGTCACTGCGAGAAGTTATTCTCGTGGAACTCCGCTCTTTCATGACCAGGTTAAGGGGAATTCTCTTAAGATGCACCACCACCTTCCTCACTAGGTTGATATGGTTCAACACTGAGCTCTGGGGGGTCCTTGGGATGATGTGTCAGACACCCAATGGGGCCTAAATGCTGCGATCTGAGCGAATCAGTACACCGGATATAGAACGGCATTAACAGCCACCTGAGTGGTGGCGTAGATACAGCTTTATGATCAGGGATATAAAATGATCTAGAGTTAGCAAAATCCCATAAGGGGGAGAGACAAGTGCTATAGATCTTTATATAGTTCATTGTTCATATCCTTGTATCTACGCTACTATTAAGAATATTACTGAGTACAGAAAAACATTATACATTGTGTCAATTTATTGCGTAATTCTTCGATATCTCGCAAGTTATGCCAAAACTTATTTGGTTGTTCAAAATGCATATCCTGAAAATGTTTTGAAATCTACAGGGAGTTGTGGTAAAGTGGGATAATTATAAACTGTTTTTTATATGGAACCATTAACTCTTTTTAACACCTTTTAGTTTCCATCATTGAGGTTTATTTAATCCTAAGAGCTTTTGGGATCGAGTCATAATTTATTTTCAGCTACTTTCTAGATTTGCAAGATGGCAAGTAGTACGTCCAAATTAATATATTCCTTTAACTTTTCTCAATAATATTATATAGATACTTACTTGAATGTTCATCGTCATAGTCATAATGTCTTCGCAGACATGTTGTGAACTCGTAAAATGTACTCATTTTACGAGTTTCTCTTGGGATATCTTTAAGATCTTTAATGCAGTAGTTTCCTATTTGCTTTCTGCATCCTCATGCCGTTGACCAGATGTATCTACTGGTTCATCCGCCTTTAGGAACAATTTCTCACCCCAAGGACAAGAAGGTGTCCTGACTCCTCTCAACTCGTCCACCCAAAGCTGTTGGTTTAGAAGAGGTTGCTGCTTATACCGACAGTAGTTCGGTTCTTTTTAGTCGCCTTTTACGACACGCAGGATATACGATGGGAGATATTCTAACCCGCCCCCACACGGGGATACTTGAATGTGAAGTGAATATTATTTTGGATGTTAATTGGCAGGTCCTCTTACCTTGTTCTTTTTCAATGTGACACGTGTACGTTTTCTTTGAAACTGAAATATGTACTAATACCCTATCCCGCTCCGTAATTTTTTTCGAGGTTACGGCGTTGCCAAGTTATACATATCTTGTGAGATATCGAAGATTTACGCACTTAATATAGAGCCTAAAATTCTAACTTACCATATGGGGAAGCATAGTGAGCTACGGCTACCGGCGCACTGTGTACCACACTAGAAGAAGTTTCCACCACCGAGCTATGGTGCAACGGAGCCGTCTGATGATGGGTCACTACGGGAACTGCTGCATCTACTTTAACGATGTCGTTGCCACCTATGGAATTGTCTGAGATTGATGTGTCCACTTGGTGAGAAGAAGATAAAGATGTCTTCGTCGCAGCAACTCCTATAATGTACATTTGTATTCATTATACACTGTTCCGTAATTTTACGCAGCAAGAATGATACGTGAATACGTATAAAATCTCAATTTCAGGAAACTCGTCTGATTTCTATATGTTACAGGACTGGTCATCTAGAATAAAAATGTTCGACACAAAGTCTTTGCCTTCCGTATATTCCGAGGTACCCAGTTGGAGTTAGTGTTCACTAAACATCAACTACCGGCTATCGATAGTCTATCGCTATCGATAGTACCCGAAAACATCAGCTGGGCCGATGTGCAAACATCGATGTTTCCGGATAGGTTGCAGTTGCACAGATTGTGTTTGTTTTGGTCGGTTATAAATTCATTTCGTTTGTTTAGCTATTGCTTCGGCAAGTTATATTTATATATCTTTATAATGAATTCATTTTGGGGTAAAGTTTGAGATAAAAAACTCCTTTATAGTGACACACAAAACGGTAAGACTTAGTTTTAGCGGAAACCGAAATAGGGGTCGAGAATGGTGTCAAATGACGTGGTTTGACGTCCTGAATCGAACGAGACCACTCCCAGACCGAGGAAACGTTCTGGTGAAGAGCTACGGCATTTTGAAGTTTCGTTACCTAACCTAACTTATCCAGAAAAGTTTACTTGTTGAGCTCAAAATGACTGTTAATCGACGTGTCTGGACATCGTGACTCGAACTTGACCACCTCCAAAGTGAAGAAACATTGCAGTGAAAATCTACGCCACTTTAAAACTTGGCAATTTCAATATCTTACCTGATATAACCTAACTAATACGGTCGGGCTAAAAAAGGGTGTCAATCAACTCGGTTTGATGTCCTGACTCGAACTGTATCAACTAGTAGACTGAAAAAACGTTTATTTTGATTCTCAGTTTAGGAAATTAAGCCAAAAAAGGTCTTCGAGGGTCTGCGCCTGGGGCCTATTCCAGCATACTGAAAAAACTGAATAGGTGACCTACCCTACTTACCTGGGAGTATATTACATGGAGTATTCAAAATCTACAAAATTAGTAAGGTCTGGGGGGGCCAGCCCCCCCAGGCCCCCCTGTCTATACAAGTGAACAAACCTAATCCAACTTAAACCTACCTTATTTCTAGGAACATTAAGAATTCAAAGTATCACAACTTTTTTATTTTCCATTTCTTAGTGTTGCTTCTGGTGTCATCGTACCCTACTCGTCAAGTACTTTCGAATTGATCAAATATTTCGTGGCAAAAATATAGAATTTTCGAAGCCGTTTTTAGGTTAGGTTTGAAATTTCAAAGAGGCATAGATTTTTATCGGGCCGTTTTCTTAGGCTGGGTATGGTCTAATCCCACTCGAGGCGTCAAACCGAGTCAATTAACAGTCCTTTAAACCCCATTTAAACTATTTTGATCTCAACAACTTGACCCGTCGGTTTAAGTTAGGTTAGGTACTGAAACTTTAAAATGCCGTAGTTTTTCACCGGAGCGTTTTCTCGGTCTAGGAGTGGTCTCGTTTTACTCAGGACGTCAAACCGAGCCGATTGACACTACTCTCAAGCCTCAAATCGGTTTCCGCTAAAACGAAGTCTAGCCCACAAAACATATAAATTTATTGAAATAATTGTTTTTATACAGAAGTTGTACGTAATCCTTATAAAAAGTTATAGAGACATTATTTTAACGAACTTTTGAACTGGAATGTGAAAGAAATCTTCATTGAATTTAAGTACCTTTATGGAGGAAAAGTTGCATTGCCAAAATATATCCACACACTTGCTGTTTCCTTTTCCGTAGTGTCACATCAGTTCAATGTAAAAATCTCTACGTTTGTACGCTTATTTAAATTTTGGAAGGTTTGTATGACAGGTTGGGTCAACAACAAATGCTTCTACGAGCGCACTGGCACTATTTTTAGAATACAAAATTATGGCCGTAATTGCACTATTTATTTTGGAAATGGCTACATTAATATTCAAAAATAAAACAAAATTTGAGACCATAAATATAGAATATAATATAAGGCAAAAGAATGATTTTAAATTAATCACTACCAAATCAGCACTGGTTAAAGATTCAATTATATACAATGGATTGAAGATTTACAACAAACTTCCTAATTCTTTTAAAATTCAAAAAGATTTAAAAGTTTTTCGTAAAAAACTTAAAAATTTCCTATTTCAAAAACCTTATTACACACTAGATGAGTTCTATGACGAGTTTTAGTGAATATTCCACATTTTGTTGTTACAGCTTTGTCAATAAGAACTTTGTAAATTCTTAGACAATAAAGCATATTTATCTATCTATCTATCTTTTAGTTGTTTTTATGTACATGTTTTCGATCAACAAATACACAGTTTGAGAGAAAAAACAACCAAATAACGGTACCGGCTGGATTTATTCATGAATCCGAGGGAACTCTGTGCAATCTTATACGCCGCAGGCCTATAGGACTATCGATAGTCCGATAGCCTATCGGACTATCGATTGCACATCGATGTTTAGTGTGAACACTAGTTGGAGTTAGTCTTGCTTATAAAAATTAGACGCCTTCACCATTTTCGAAGGTATTTCCTCGTTTTAGAAAAACGGTGAACGTGCAACCTCTAACGCCTAATACATTTTTGAAAACTAAAGGTCGGGCAGTGCGCTTGTAGAAACATTTGTTGTTGACCAAACCTGTCATAACAAACCTTCCAAAATTTAGATAAGCATACAAATGTAGAGAATTTTACATTGCACTGGTTTAATAAATATTTATAGATCAGTAATATTAGCAACGATTCATGGCAGTGTTGGTAGGATACTAAGGGCAGTTCGTGTAGCCCCGCTTGGACGTAAGACAAAATTTCTATAGTATTTTTCTGGCTATAAGGGCCGGTTGTACAAAGCATGCTTGAGCTTGGATTTAACGTAAGCTGCCGTTAAGCCACCGAAGTTGCACCAAGTGGAACGTTGGAAATTACTGATGACCAGTAATCTAGTAATCCAGGGTGCATGGAGGGAAGAGACTTAACCTCATTTAGCTCTCACTGACTCACTGAAGAGAGCTTCCAGAGCCACTGCCTATCCGTCCGCCTGTCTTTATACAAAACTACAGGTGCTAGGGAAAAACTAAATACAGATTCGGAATCAGCATGAAAAAACTAGTCCGGAAAAAATCCGGTTTTGTCAATATCGAATTAAATTACGACAGGTAAACTGACGACGTGTTATGTACGGTGTATTGATATTCCTGAAGCACAGCCAGCGTGCGGCCGAGCCGTTAAGATGCTGGCACCAGTCCAAAAGGGCGTGGGTTCGAATCACCGCGGTCAACAACTTTTTTTTCTTTTTTGTTAAGATTAAATGTTAAATTTGTTGTTTATTAGTCCGGGAAAAATCCGATTTTGTCAATATAATGAAAAAATGAAATTTTTTTACCAAAAAAATCCAAAGTGAGAGCGCCGTTTGAATTTACTGAAGTAAATCCTTTCCTACTTTTTTTTACCTTTACGACGAGTCCCTAGAAAACGATCGAATACTTTTCAAGAAGTTAGAAAAAAAAAGAGTATGCTATGACAAGCCGTGCCATGGCAAAGCAACATGTAGATTAATATTATTAACACTGAAAAAGTATTCTTTTATTGCACTTTTTGCTTTTATCTATTATTTTTTTTGTTAAATTTTACTGGTGCTTACCTGTAGCTGGGTTTCCCTCATGCGAAATGCTAGTAGTAACCTTCTTTGCTTCTTTATGTGCCAACGTCGTGTGTGGAATAACCGCCGCATGTGCTGGCACCAAGGCTGCATGGACTAAGGGGGCCTTCCTAACTATCGCGTTGAATCCATTGATCGGGTCAGCCACATAGTCGACAATACGACGTGTGCCATCTGGTTCGTTCAGAGAGTAGGAACCTATGAAAGAAAAGGTATTGCATGACTTTTGAAAAGGTTGGGCCGCTGATTTCTTAATATCGATAAAAAAAGACATTTAGGCGTGTTGAACCAAACCATGTGACCAGAGTTGGGTGTCGACGCGTCGACTTTCATTGTTGACTCCGACGTGTGGACAATGCGTCGACAATGTCAACAATGTCAACAATTGTTGCAAGTTTGAGGTTAGGTTTGTTATTTACCTGATTGCTACGGATACTTGTTTTGAATGTGTTAGATTGTAAATTGTGAACGTTGAAAAATGAGGCGTAGAGGATTAGACTGGCGACTAACATTTTTTCAGGAATATTATTTGCTACTATTTTTGACAAAAACGTATGCAAGCCTTTGATATTTTGGAAGATGGCTCAGATGGAGTGCCCAGTATTAAAAAGTTTGGCGTTTATGTTACTAAAAATTCTGGCATTTTCTGTCCAACTTGAGCGATTGTTCTCAAACTGGGGACAAGTTCAGACGCCTCTTAGAATGAGACTGTTTTTTTGGCCAATCAAAGATTTTGGTCCATTTATATTTTTCCCTTCAAGGTGAGAATAATGGGGGAGTTTTGGAGCCGATTCAGCGTTCAATCCTAGTGACGTAGAAGAAGGGGAAGACTCATAATAGCTATTTCACCATGTCAAAATAAAAAATGATGATCTTATAGTCTCACAAAACATTTGTTTCATTGTTTCCTTAAAACATGTGCAACCGAACGAACTGTAATAGTTTTTGTACTGAATGAATTGTCAACACTTGTAACGTCATCTATAAAGTCGACGTCGACACCGTAGTTGGTGCGAGGACAACTGAATTGTCGACATGACATTGTCGACGTCGCTCAACCCTGCATGTGACACATAAAGAGATACCTGCGGTGTTAGATATTCACACATTACTCTTAATGGTCTGATAATACCTAACTTAAAAACTACTAACCTGATTTACCACCAAAGCAGATACAGAAGAGTTGTATGGTTTTTGCAAGTATGTGCATTGGTGGCGGAGGAACTACCAAATTAGCATTAGGACTCCACTAAAAAAAAATAGGAGCACGCTATGTAATTAAAATGATTGCAATTTCTATAGCAAGAGTGCACATCGATCAACACGAGGCAAAAAAACTCAAAACTATGTAGATGTTTATTCTGAGGGACGTTGCAAGAAATTTTCGGGTAGATTTGTTCCTGACACAATCATATTTTAGTGATTCCAAAGTGAAGTAGAAAGTACTGAGTCAAAAACAACACATATTTTAAAAATGCTGTCCATAGAAAAAGGCTTGAAATATATTAGGTATATGCCATTATTTGGGCTACAACTTTTCATATTCAAATTCGCCATAAGATACATTTGTACACACATAAACATGAATTCCTAGACGAAGAATATATACTTTCATTCAAGTACCTATATTATATCTCCCTATATGGGCAAATTTGTAATAATGTTAAACCAAGGATGTTGTATCTTTGATCACATGGGGCTATATTGACTAACTGAGAAATCCTTGAAAGCAAAAATATCGAAATCTTAAATCAATCATATGATTACTTTCAAAACAAGGCAATAAATATATCATCTATAAGAATACCATTTAGACTGAAGCATTTCATAATCTTAGTGCAATCAGTTCAAGAGTTTGATCTTCTTGAAACAATCATCTAAGACATATGTATAAGCATCCGAGAATTTTACTTTGTATTCATGTTGAAGAATTCAGATTGTTACAGAATATTATAAAGAATTTGTACTTGTACTTTTGAACTAGAAGATTATGATGCGCCATCGGTCCGCCATTCTTCATATTCCATTCACAACTACTCACATATTTTATATTACATTCTTGGTACTTACATACGAACATCTGTCCCCACAACTCCAATTATAGCACAAAAGTCCTTCCATGAGAGTATAATATGTACATATTACATTATCACACTTTCAATAGAACTCCACAATTCTCAGGCTGTTTGATATCCTTACTGAAGCTTTATGTAATACTTGGTCGAAGAGTATTGAAATTTTAGTTGCGAAGAAAATTATAAATGTACAGGGTGCCCCATGACAATGAAGACAAGCAATATTTATGGGAACTGGGCAGTAGTGGAGAATTATAATTTTGGGGGTGTAAATTAGAGCAAATATTGCATCTTTCCTTATTATTGCGTTATACTCAATGAGGTTCTTGTTTTTGGTCACGGGATGTCCGATTCAAAATTTTTAATGAGACATATTAGCGACTTTCTGTGTTCCTCCCGATAAAGCAATACCAACAAACCAGCACAGCTTGGGTCTGAAGTGATTAATTCAAGAGCGCTACTTAAAGGATTGTACCATTACCATTAAGACAAAAAATGGAACGAACACTAGCATAGCATGTCATAAATAATAATCAATGGTAGTGGTACAATCATTTAAGTACTTATTGTAGCTCTTGAATTAATCACTTTAGACCTGAAGCGTGATAGTTTGTTGTAATTGTTTTATCGGGAGGAACACAGAAAGGCATTAATATACAGGGTGTTCCATTAATAATTTTGAATCGGACGTCACGTGGCCAAAAACAAATATCTCATTGGGTAAAGCAGTAACAAGAAAAGACACAACATTTGCTCTAACTTACATCCCTAAAATTATAATTCTCTACTACTGCATATTCTTGGTCAGTGCATATTTCTTTAGAATGAGTATTGAAGTTAGAAATATATTTTTTTTTTGTTCAAATGAATCATAATTTCCTCATCAAGTAAATTTTCTTATAGCAAGAACAGGTGTTTTCGTTGCAAGTATATCTTTACAAGATTATCAGAACTCTTGAATTGAATTTTTTTATGGGTGTAGGGGTTAGCGGGTCACTATTATACCCATAACCTCCAGGTACTAGTTCTGATAAGCAGGTGATGCAATGTAGCTGCTTACCTTTGACAACGTCCCCGTGCCTCGTCTCCACTTGGCTCTTGCTGTCGCCTGTCAAGACGTCGTTGACGTCATAACCGTACGTGTAGTGCGGCTCGTGGTGACTGTACTCACTGTCTACTATGACATTGGCCAGCGGGGATGTGATTATACCCGCTTTGGCGATTGTCAAGAAAGCAGCTATTAAAACAGCCTGAAAAACAGGAAGTGGTTGAAAACGCGCAATGAGAAAAAAATCATGGCAAGTCGATTGGCTCAGTACTTCCCACACATTACGGCGATACCAATTTATTATTTACCCATAAAGCAAGCAACAGCTTGCAACCAAATATTACCAAATCATCGCCCGGCCGTCCGCAAAAAAGTTGTGTTATGCCGTTAGGCCTTTCTTTTACAAGTCAATGGACAGCCTATTGTAAATACAACAAATTTATCAGTTTTGCAACCCCAACAGCCCGACCACCCCAATTTCACCCCCACCCAAAAATAAGTAGAAAACGATCAGGAACTTGAACTGTGTTTATATCTTTTGCGATCACTGCTGCGCCACTACTGACACAATTTCAAAAAACCATAGGCGTTTTCTATCTTCGCTAAGGTTATAATACTGTTTCGAAATTTCATTAAAATCAGTTCAATGATTTCCGTCGAACACAATACAGAACGATCTAAGATCTAAAGTAATACTCGTATGTATACATCAGAAAGTTCTAGGTCCCTTGGTTTCTATGATAGGTAAGGCAATGTTCGAATGGAGCTAAAAAAACGCCAACAGATCGACAGACCGACGGAAATGACTGACGTGGATTTTCGTTATGTAGATATCACAAAATGCCCAAAAAACGTATTATCTCAAAATCGAAGATTTTCGCGATCTCAATACTTCCTCACTTATCGGTGTGGGAGGTAAAATAATTCAGAAATGGAAATTAGCAATATCTTGAAAACTCTTGTTTGATGTTTCCCCACCACTGTACCTTTCAAGATACAGCATATCAAATATTCAGCAGAATATCTCTGAGGATTTCTTATGTTCATTGGAAAACTTGCCAGCACGGATTTATCAAAAGTATGTCGAAGTCCTTTATTTTGACGTTTGATTTTTTTAAATCGATCGATTCGTTTTCAAGAAAATTAGAAAAATCTTTCTGTGTCTTAATTTGTTCAAATGGAAAACAAAAACATACAAAAACAGCACAGTTTACTGCAATAAGTGTTCAAAATGTTGGGCACTATTGGCCAAACAATGATATAGGGCGATGGTTAAATTCCTGACGAACAGTTGCAAAAACATGTTGTGGGATATCATGGCTGCTTTCGATGATGCGTTCACGAATGTCATCCAAACTTTCAAGGTTGGCGGCTAAGCACAATAAATTTTGAAGGGCCCCATAGAAAAAAGTCTAATGGCGTCAAATCAGATCTAGCAGGCCGTTCTATAAGCCCTCTTAGCCCTATTCATTTATGTGGGAACTCGTATTTCCCAGCGTACCCAAATGCAAGTTTCCATTTAAATTTCCATTAGTAAACAATCACTTAAAATGCCTATCCATACATAATTTTTTTAGGGATACTGGGTAAGCCCTTTTGACTCCTCTAATACCTGCAGTTATGCAGTCCAGTTAGATGAAATGTTCATTCATCAATATATTCTCCTTGAATGGACAACTTTATGGAGTTTAGTAATGAAGTTTTAGGATATACGTCAAAATTACCCAAAACTTTAGCTTGGGTGGCTTCATCCAGAACTTTCCGTTTTTTACTTACAACATATCCAGTTGGAGTAAATTTCGTAACAAGGACCAAAACTTATCTATGCAAAGTTATCGTCCCCAGATGTCTGGCGTTTAGGGGCCTGGATACACACATTTATACATAGTATTTGCCATGTAAAACACGGACCCACAATTTCTCGCATAACACACTCTATCTTCAAACTATATACATATATAATATTTCAGAAGGCGATAGTGAAGACCTTAATAAATGCCAACTATTTTCGATTTTCTCAAAAAAGTTTTTTAATGTGCAAAAAAACTCGCTATGCAAAATCATACATTCTATAAATATCTGTAATTTAACAACCAGACACTATATCAAAAAAAGGCTAAATAGTTGCACAAGCGCAAGCTTTCTTCTTCAATGTGCTCTTTGAGTCATTACTTTAAGTTTAAAGGTAACTTCAGGAGCTTGGAAATGCGAAATTCATTTTTATCGTGACCTTTGGACCTTTTGACCTTACCTTTGGATTTTTGGACTTATCTGCCCTCATCTTAGACACACATACTGGAGAAAGGGAACAGGTGACCACGCCTCCTCGCTAACACGGAAATACGTCTTTTCTTGGATTCTTAATTTCGCGCGCTATACCCTAGACCCTTAAACGGAACCGCAGTTTACCGAGCACATTGATATAGGTCACCATAGGTTGGAATCGTTTCCACTGTTTTTGCAACTGTCCGTCAGAAATTTAAACACCGAATATACCATTCTTTAGCCAATAACGGGCAATATTTGGAATACCTATTGCAATGAAAAGTGGTATTTTCCTGTGTTTTTATTTCTTATCTGAACAAATTAAGGTCATAAATATTTTTCTAATTTTCTCGAAACGAATCGACCAATTTAAAAAGATCGATCCTAAAAGATGCGTTGATAACAATGTGCCACTTTAAGGATTTGCCTATTTGAAATTAACTATGATAAACTGAAAGTGACTAGCGGACTAACTAACAGATATCATGCCTGATCGACGAGACAAAAATCTGAGCGAAAAACTAAACATATACAGACTAGGTACATCATGATACACAAGCCCAGATATACTCCTTTTGAGAACAAAAGATACAGAAGTATCGCGCATATTTTTCAATTTTCTGGAAAAAGTTATTTGAAAGAATTGTTTATTTTAACGACTTGAATACGCACTTTTAAAAAAGTGTCAACGTAGGACTCGCCCTGTATATTGTCTTCTCAAGACGAAATGCATGGAAACAAACATAAGCACAGTAGCGCACTACCGGTTTAGAAATTCACTACCATAGCGCCAAAAGTGCAAATCACTTACATTGTCAGGGTAAATTCTGATTGAATGATTTAATTATTTAAAATTCCAATATTTGATGATCAAACCGTGAATAACGATGCATAGGCTATTTTTTATAGGAAATGCATGTAAAAAAATGCCGTTATCATGTACATGTACCTATCTAATGCAGGTTCAAATCGATATAGTAAAAAAGCACTCAAATTTACCGTGAAGGTACAACATAAACACAATGGGTATACGAGTATATTCCACAAAGTTTACAGATGAGCTAACTGGAAGATAAATAGATTTTTTTCCTGAGAAGATACTTAACATTTTTCGCTGACGAGTGATGACCTATGGGTTTTGGGTCTTCATTGAATGTAGTGAACATGCATGGAGAAAGAGATAAGAAAGATAACAGATTGTAGTGTAACATAATACACGTATTATAACATTATACACGGTATTTCAAAAGTTATGACTATATCTAAATCGCTGTCAAATGAACGTACTGTATACCGAAAACAACGAAACAAATAAATTTTTTCTGCGTGGAAAGATAAAAAATATCCTCTAGTTTTGACGCAGGCTTTTCTTACAGGGAGAGATAAAAAATATGCTCTAGTTTTGAAACAGGCTGTTAAAAAGTCGCTGACGCATATTCATATATAGGGTGTGGTTGAATGCAAAAACTAGTTTTTTTTTAAATGTAACACCCCATATTTTATTATACCAAAAAATTGCTTCCAATGTGCTTTTTCACATTTCAATAGCATTTCATATAGGTACCTACATTCATCAGTTTTTGAGTTATTTCGAATTTTCTGCAAATTTCAAATATACTTTCTATTTGTGTACTGAATTTATTTATTTTGAGAAATTACTATCGAATATTATTTTTATTCAACGAACAACTAAATTATAAGGCCATAATAGTATTTGCTGAAGTCAAAACCCTGAATTGGCGAAATAATAAAGTCAAGTATGCTGAGAAAACAATTTTATAAACGTGATCCATAATTATCAAGCAGATTTATCAGGTAGGCTTTGAAATATTGCCAGTTTTCATAACCTGCTCAATAATTCCGTACTGTATACTGACATCAAATACCATTATGGCCATATAATTTAGTTGTTCCTTATATACAAATAAATTCGATGGCATTTTCTCAAATAAGGTATATTTAGAATTTGCAAGAAAATCAAAATATCTAAGAAACTGATGAATTTAAGTATATGAAATGCTATACAAATATGAAAGAGCATATTGAAAGCAATTTTTTGGTATAATAAAATATGGAGTTACATTTAAAAAAAAGAGAGCATCTTTTTTTACATTCTAGCTCTCCCTGTATATGAATATGCGTCGGTGACTTTTTTACAACCTGTGTTAAAAGTAAAAGGTGTTTTTTATCTTTCCGGGTAAAAAAATAATTTAGATATAAAAATGGTCATAACTTTTGGAATACTCTGTATAATGTTACAACACCTTATATTTTAAGAACGGTAATTATTAAAATCTAAATATGGAATAATATGGAGGGTGTCTCATTTAAAAAAAGGTATGTTTGCATCACTACGTAGTTATGGATCGCCCTATATAAATAATAATATTATTTTCTGAGTAAGGAGCATTATTCTTGGCTACAACTTAGTGGAGTTATCGACCGATCCGGTACTAAAAGCTGACTCGGTATATTTACATTAGTAAGTAGTTCAGTTATTTTTTGTAGGACAAGGTCATTCAAACAAAAACTCCTTATTTTTCTATATGCGACGTTTCGAGTGATAAGTCGACTTACAACTCGAAACGTCGCATATAGAAAAATAAGGAGTTTTTGTTTGAATGACCTTATCCTACAAAAGATAACTGAAGTTCATCACAGTAGGTCAAAATCCTTTACAAATTAGTAAGTAGTATTATTTTGCCGGGGTTGAGTGGAAAAGCGGACTCAGCCGTGAACTCTGCCTTTGCGGAAACACGGCTGGGTTACTCTATTTTATGTTATGGTTATGTGACCTATGCAATAAAAACAATTTTTATTATTATTAAATATTTAGCGCTATCACTGAATTTACAATTACATAATTATACAGTCTACTCTTGATCACCGAAATTTACGATCATATGCCGAATTTTAGATATTTCTGCAAAACCATTACCGTTCAGTGATTCCATGGCAAATATAATCATTCAGTTAATGTAATATTAACTATTTCATTTTATTGAACCGGTGATGCGTTCCCGCGTTACTGTACATGTTTGATGCCATATAATCAAAACAAATCGGTAGAATTATTGGCTTTTTGCTATGAATTCGTTTTGTCGATGTATGTGCTTGTGGAATGTATATTGCAATTTTATACAAAACGCGCAAAATCACATATCTGGCTGGAGAAAAACAAGCTTCTCATCCCTGACTTTGTCTGGTCTCTGAGTAACGACTAGACCTGACAGACCAACGAATTCGAATAGGGTAGATGAAGTAAACACAGATTATTTGACTATGTTGTAAGATCTACTCCGAGAAAGCCGCTGCATTTTTCTTATATCAAGAATTCCCTTGACACGTAATATTTTCGTAACGAAAAATGGTACAAGCAAGAACTGGGTTGTGATTCTGACGGTATTATAGGGTCTATCATATATATAGATAAGCACTACGAGCCCAGTAGGCCGATAGCTTGATTAATAATTCTCTTCCATCTAGTCCTATCTCTCGCCTCTTCTTTCCAATTCTTCACTCCTGTTGCTTCTAAGTCCCGGATTACTTGAAGCAGTCATCTCTCTTTGGGTCGACCTCTCCTTTTCTTTCCCCCGATGCTTCTATTCAGCATGATGTTCGGTACTCTATCATGAGTCACCCTAATGATATGCCCCAACCATCTCATTCTCTGTTCCTTCATCCCCAATGTCATTTTGCCTTCTTTGTACCACCCACTTTTCAGAATCTATCATACCATGCATTTGAAACATTTTTTTATACGCCGTTTCTAAATGCTCACACTAAGCTTTTTATTTTCAGATAGCATCCCATAGGTATTCCTACCAAGATGATCTCCATATTTTATTTAAAATTTTGGGATATCTTTGATATTATACGCAAACTAATTTTTTTAGTAAAATCATAAGCATAATATAAGGTACAATGATATTTTTTAAGCGTTATATTATTTTTCCAACAACGAAAATGGATAAAAGACTAGGATGATTTTTAAGGGTACTGAATGAACTGTAATAATCATACTTCCAAAAAAAATCGATTATGTCGTTTTTTATTACAAAAGCATTACGCATCAAAAAATCCTTATTCTATTTACCGTATGCTTACGAAAAAAAATGGTTTGTGTATAAAATCAAATACACTACAAGGTTTAAAAAAATAAAATACTATAGAGTGCTATTTGAAAACAAAAGTTGGGGTGAGTTTTAGGGGTTAAAGTACAAACATTCTTTTTCCAGAGCATTCAGTATTCTTGAAAGGTTCACTAAAGTTGCTTTTTGATCTATTTTTGTTACGAAAATATTATGCCTCAAACAAATCCTGATCCACACTGCTTATTTATTTTATGCTTATGATAGAAGGAAAGAAATAGGTTTGTGTATAAAATCAAAGATCTTAAATAAAATAAGGCCTTAATTTGTGTAGGAAACATATACATATAGGGTGCTATTTGGAAAAAAATAGGGGATGACCTTTAAGGGTTGAAGTACGAAAAAAATGTTTGGAAAACGTGGTATGATACTTTCAAATACATCACGCAGTTTTGGTTTGATTTTTTTTTTGTTACGAGAATACAGCGTGTCAGGGAAATTCTGGAACACCCGGTATACTACTCCATAATGTAAATATTAAAGCTCTTTGTCGATCACGACCGCGAAAATTTTTGATTTTAAGGTCATACGCTTTTTGGGCGTTTTATGATATCTACATAACGAAAATCCATGTCACTTATTTCCGTCTGTCTATCTGTCTGTCTATTGGCGTCCTTCTACCCTGGTAAACTCAGTACCCGCTGCATGGATTGATGAAATTTGGGCAGCGATATGCTGTGGGGTCGCAGTAGGGTGCTGTTGTTTTAAAAATCGGTGTATGAGCGGCGGAGTAGTTAGCAAAAGACAAAAAGATCAAATATTCCTCAAACTTCGTTTTTAGGCGTTTTAGGATTATCTGATTATTTTCTACTTTTTTGGGGTGGTTGTGAGGTTGGGAGTTGTAAAACTGAAAAAATTGTATTCATGTTCATTTTCATAGGCTTTCAGCCTTTGCTGGAGGCAGACCATAAAGAAGGTTCTCATTATCATGTGAAATAAAGGTCTAGTAGCATAGTACATTTTTGAGGTCCACCAGAACTTTGCCTTGCCGATTACAGAAACCAAGGGACTTAGATTATCTAATGTATACAAATACATACTAGTATTGCTTTAGATCATTCTGTATTGTGTAACGGTAATTATTGAATTGATTTCAATTGATTTTAATGAAACTTTGATACAGTGGCTACTGTGGCTAGGATGGAAAAGGTATATGGTTTTTAGAAATTGTGCCAGTGGCGGCCCAGCAATAATACAAAAAATATAAAAAGAGCTCAGACTTCGTTTTTAGGTGATTTGGGGGTTCCTGATCAATTTCTATATATATATATTTTTTTTTTGGAGGAAGTAAAATAGGGGTAGGTTGTGTTGAGGGGTTATAAAGCCGCAAAGTTTGTTGTTTTCATAGTGGGGTTTTCATCGCCCTGTAGAGGAAGGGCATAATTTACTTTTCAGCTTTATCCTACTGCTTCTCTACCTTAGAAAAGTAATATATACTGTTGTAGATAATTCTGTAATGTATGTAGCTCATCACTAAACTGATACCAATGGAATTTATAAACTGTACCGTGAGTCGCGGTAATGATCGATAAAATCTATGCTTTTTGAAAACTGTGTTAGTGGCGGTGAAACTGCAGTACAATATAAAAACCGCTCAAACTCTATTTTTTTGATCCTGATAATATAATCGGTTTTTGAATATCAGAAAATTAGCATGCCATGTGATTAGGACATCAGTTGAAGATTGCAATATAAAAACTGTGTCGTCCTAGTTCTTGCGGGAAGTACTGAGTCAATCAACTTGGCAATACTTCCCACACCGATAGGTGAGGGGAGTATTGTGGTCGCGAAAATTTTCGATTTTGAGATAATACGCTTTTTGGGCGTTTTATGATGTCTAATATAATGAAAATCCACGTCACACATTTCCGTCGGCCTGTCTGTCTGTCGGTCTGTCTGTTCGCATTTTCTACCCTCGTAATCTCAGCAACCGCTGCATGGATTATGATAAAATTTGGGCACTGGTATGCTGTGAGGTCCTAGTAGGTAATGCTGCCATAATTTTGAAAATCGGTGCAGGGGCGAGTAATTAGCAAAAAAAAAAAATAAATATCCCTCAAACTTCGTTTTTAGGCGTGTTAAGGGTTCCTGATCATTTTTTACTTTTTTGGGTGGGGGTGAAATTGGGGTGCTTAGGGGGTGGGTGGTTGTGAAACTCAAAAATTTGTTCTATTCATGATAGGCTGTCCATTGACCTGTGCAAGAAAGACCTAGCCTCATAATACCCTTTCTTAGGTCCATCCGAAAATTGCCTTGCCTATTACAGAAATCAAGGGAATTTTTTGATGTATACCTACTCAAGTAGTGTTTTAGATCGTTCTGAATTTAGTACATGGAAATTATGGAATTTATTGTAATGAAATTTAGACACAGTATTATAACCATGGCGAGGATAAAAAATGCGAATAGTTTTTAAAAATCGTGTCAGTGGCGGCGCAGCAATAATAAAAAAACTAAAAATATAAAAATAGCTCAAACTTCGTTTTTAAGCAATTTCGAGTTCCTGATCGTTTCATTTCGTCCAGTTGAAGCTCGCAGAATAAATATTGTGATATTGAAATGATATCACTGTTATGTGTGGGAAGTACTGAGTCAATCTACTTGACTCCATTTTTTTTGTTCATCCGTTTTAAGCTTGTCGCTAGGCCTTCACTTGTAACTACTATCAAGGTGTTTGTAAAGGATACCAATAAATGAATAAACAAAAAAGTACTATAATAACGTTAATAGCAAAATTCCAAACCCTTATTTTCACTAAACAGCATTTCTGCCGCATCTCCTATCAAGAATTGAAGGGAAGTATACTTCGGAAGCTTAAAATCTAATAACAACGGACTGCCGAAACCGACGGAGCAAGAACAAACGATCGTCAGTGCGGAGTGCTTCTCGCTTCTATACAAACAAAGAGGGAATTGGCTGTCTGAAGTGGAGGAGGATATTTATTTCGGGAGCGGTGTAAGTAAACACTAAGGACTCACCTCGCGAGACATGGCGCACTACGATGCACAGAACACAGGACGACGGTGTATTGGCACTCGGACGACGTTCAAGTGGTCCCTGGACTCCCGGTGGCTTTTGCTTATATATGTCGCCACTCGACCATAGCAAAGAGTTAGATGGGGGAGACTGGAGCACATCTCTAGCTTACTTTGACTAAAGACATAACAAGAAGGGTCACTCTAATTACTGCCCTTGATGCTTTATTAGTGGCTTGCTCCGTGATGGTACTTTGCCTCAGCAATGTTCATCTCCTATGAAGTATACGGAACAACATCAGTAGCGATCGTGATTAAAAGATGTGTAAGACAAGGCTGCGTGACAGTTCCATATGGATGGCTCCAAGTCAGAACTGGGGACAGGAGCGTAAGCAGCTGGTACTAATCCAAGAGTTGGAATCTTAGCAAAACTTGGGAGGTATACCACAATCTTCCAAGAAAAGATGAACATCTGAGAAACAAATCTGTCAACACCTTTTCAGATAGCCGTGATGTCCTGAAAGCACTGAGCTCCAAACGGGTCGACTCATGACTCGTATGGAACTGCATACATCTCCACGAACTTGAAACAAGGAACAAAGTAACTTTGGTTTGGGTTCCAGGTCATATCGGGGTGGAAGGTGATGTATTGGCCGACACACTCGCAAGAGGAGGAACCTTATTTGTGTCCATAGAACCAGAACCATTCGCAGGCATTCAAAAATCCGTTGCCAAGAAAACCATCTCACATTGAACAGAGAGGAAAGCACTCCTGCATTGGCGAGATACACCAACGCTACTATACTCGAAGGTGTTCACACGATACCCCTCCAGTCTCTAGTACTGAAAAGAGCTAGGTTTTATACTTTCAAATTCACCCAACTGGAACCCACTGACTTCAAAGAAGTTTCACACTTCACGCCATCGCCCTCGTGGATTGTATGATGACCTTATCACTGGGAGCGCCATTGGTTTAAGAAGTCGAAGTTATTGATTTTAAGCACTTCTAAGAGATGCAGAAGTGCTTAAAACCAATAACTTCGACTCCTTAAACCAATGGAGCTCCCAGTGGGAAAGTTTTGTAGAACACCACTCACGATGCGCATTTATGGGGGCAGCCTTACTTCAAGGAACAGAACTACCACGGAAAGAGTGGGTAAAACTTAATAGAGTCCGAACAGGCCACGACAAATGTGCCGACTCCCTTTACGAGTGAGGTTATGTGCAACCTCCCTTATGTGACTGTGGCGCGCCCCGCCAAACTATAAACCATATTACGAGCGACTGTGAACTGCGTGCGTTTCAGGAATCGCGAGAAGAGTTCTTCACAGCCACACCGTTAGCGCTGAACTGGTTAAAAGGACTGGACATCAACCTGTAAATACCAAAGACTATGTATCTTAGTTTCTACCTGTATATATTTTATTTTAGTCTAGGTTATAATAGTTTTTTTATTCTATATTTACTATTGTCATGTTTTTGAGCCATACAATAAATAAATGTATAGTGAGCTCTAAATATAGGTGAGCCACAACAGACACAATAAAGTTCCAGTGGAAGGATACATAATTGCCCTGCTCAATTTCAATCCAACCTGTCACTGCTCTTATTCAATATGTATTTAAAGGCAATTTTTAAGGAAGCTCTAGAAGGAATCGCATATGGAATAAAGATCAATGAGATAATAGTCAATAACATCATGTATACTGACATGCACTAATAGACCGTATAGTTCGAAATAGAGAAGATTTTGGTCTCCTCATAAATACGGCAGAAGCTAAGGTCATTGCATTTGCCAAAACACCTGGTCAGACTCGTCTGATGATTAATGGTAGTACGGTGGAACATACTTACAAACATCTGGGGAATGCTGTAAGCGTGTGATGTGCCCCGAAGTAAGAAGTCAGAACAGTCAGAAGAGTCCAGAAAGGCATTTATAAGCAAGTCAGAACTGAACTTGAACCTTCGGATTCGCATATATTCGCTATATTTTCTCGGTTCTCCTGTAGGGATGCGACAGTTGGACTTTTTATGTATTGCTGGAAAAGAAAATAGACGCCTTTGAAATGTATATTCACTGCCGTATGCTAAGAATACCATAGGTTGAAAGATTAACGAACGAGGAAGTCCTTATTCGCATGAAGAAACAAAAAGAACTCATGCTTGCCATCAAGGAAAGAAGAACAAGTTAAATAAGTCACTTGGATGGTCACTTCTGCGAGGCTGCGACTGTTAATAGAATTAAAAGTCCAAAGTAAAGGATCTGTTGAAGGACATCCGAAAATAGTTTGGTTGCTCATCGCTGTGTGTAGAACTACCATGTAGTTTCTTCAGAACAATGCACAGATGCATACGTGCATGGTCACCATAGCACAAACATTCATGAATTGGGTTATGAACTGTTACATCATCCACCAAATTCTCTTGACTTAGGTAGCCCCTTCCTATTATATTCTGTTTCGAAACATGGAGAAACTGCATGATTCGGATTGAATAAAGAGACAATCCTTGAGTCAAACGCTCATTATGTGTATGTTTTAAAAAAAATGTGTTTTGCTTTAAAAGTTGCGCATTACAAAACGCCCCCGTATAAAATGCTAGGAGAATTTTCTAGTCTTGAAGTGTTATTCATCTGAAATGCATGTATAATCCCAGGCCGAATTTAAACTACTACAAATGACTTTTTAATGCGTTTAACGACTTAACTGGAACCTCAGAAGTTTTAATCTCATGATAGTGTCATTCCGACTTCCTTAAGAGCTCTATTCTGGAGTTTTAACAAATCTCTGTAATGCCTCGCGGAAAAAGATGGCCTCTAAGTGAACAAATACCAAAATAAATCATGAAAATTAAATACAGTACATCCGTTGGTGTAGCACTAAGAATCAATTTTTTCGAAACCAACTCGTGTTTCGCTACCTACTTTAGCATCTTCAGGGGACGATTAGGCAAAAATCTAACTTTTAATTATCGCTATATATACCCAAGGTTTGCACCCAATCATAACATGATCGCATTCTGTCACGTCAGATAAATACGTAATCTCTAAGAGACCGAAACAATCAAGGGTCTATTTGCTATCGCCCCTTTATCTCTATTTATTACGACCTCTTTGTGATTTCCAAACTTTCGTAGGCATCTAGTTTTTTTAAAATTTATTACGAACTAATTTTAAGTTACATAAATCTACCTTACTTTCGAACACGTGTTCCGCTACGCTAGATTTTCCTCGCATACCGTATCGTAAATGTACGATTTGTTTTTAAACCTAGTCCTAATTAGTGACTTCCTAGTTTGTCCTATGTAGCATTCATTACAGTTGCTTCATCTGATTTCATATATTCCACACACCATACCCTGTAGTCAGGCCCCCCGAGAATCGTAGAATGGAACAGGAATGATCTGCGCATTCTGGTTGGTTGTTGACGGGACATTATCGTCTGAGGAACCACTTGCGGAAGTTGGGTCTAGAACAAACAACGGATTGTCGTTTGTGCCAGGACGAAACAGCACACGAAACGAGCACATATTGGGCTTCTGTACAGTACTGGAAAGAGCTAGGTGTCAGATTTTTTTATTCATCCAAGTGAAACCTACTGAGGAGGTTTCACCCGACATGATCATCGCCTTCGTCAAGGCATGATAGGGTCGCTGCGGAAGGATCCTTAATTACCCCGCTCAGCTTCAACCTAACCTAACCTTTTTTTGCCATGTACCGTTGCCAGGCCGCAACCTTGTGCGAGTGAATCATGCTAAATACCCCGCACTCCGGAACCGCACATCACGATATGTCATCAGAGTGACAGGATGCCTGTTCTTCTATCTTCAATCATCTGTTTCCCATCAGCATCTCGGATTTCTAGGGTACCCTACTCTTTCGTCCACCGTTAACTGGGACTAGGAGTTTAGGACCCCGTAGTTGATGTTCCTCGTTCGTCCCTTTTTTTTGCACTCATAACGCTTGCAATAAAGCTCCTCACGCTATACCAGTGCTGCGTACTGTGACACATGACGGTACTGCCTTTATATTGTGGATCAAAGGACGTTGAAACATCTTGAGTCTTTCTCTGTTAACCTGAAAGAGATTATAACAGTACTTTTGGAAATATATAGAATATCAAATATTACAAATAACAGACGTTCAAATCATGTTGTATGATATGTACCTCAAAAAATTCAAAATCAATCAGACGAGTTCAACAGTTCTCACAATTACAATACTTAGTAAGTAAAAATAGGCAAACCATCATTCATAAAATAGGTTCCCTGCTCTTATACGAATATGAACTTCTCCTCTAAAATATTGATCCTCCTAGCACCTAACAAAACATTTGCTACCAGTTAATCTTATTCTCAAACCAAATACAAATTCATCAAATCTCGGATAAAGGAAGTACTGAACCATCTCTTTAACGTGGGTGAGCATATTTCCTTTCATTAATAGAAAGTTTTAAACCAAAAACTGAAGTTCAGTTACACGATGCCTCCGAGGAAATTAACACAGACTTCTAACTTAAATAATGATGAGCCCTGAGCAGTTTCTCTCAAGAGAATTCTAAATGATTCATTCATACCCAATGTAGGTCATGAAGATTCAGGAGCGGGTTATGAGTGTATTTTTTGGTAAAGCGACTGAGATTTTCATTGGTTACGAACTTAAGCACTATTTGTTATTCATCGCAAGTCCAGATTTAATACCTTTAACGTAAAAACATGCAAACCATAGGCACCAACACCACAATACAAGAGGTTAGACCGAGTTGTTTGAGGTGGACGTCAATGGAAGCTTATTGTGTGCCCCATCTGTGATAGTCGGGAAGGCGAATTCCTGTGCCCTTAGCCTGGTGCAGCATCTTTTTCCCAATACTGTGGTCAGTTTCTTCATCCGGCTGCGCCACATCAAACAGAGCCCTTCTTCTCACTCCAAGTCTGTCGCAGTCCAAAGCGTTATGTCGAGCAGTCTCTTGACACTGATGCAAAGTCTGCACTTATATTCTCTCTTGGTGATTCAAGGAGTCAGTAGATGTTTTTCGAAGTGGTCATGTCTAATAATAAGTGCAATAACTTGTCTAACATTAGTCCTTTGGGTGTCACTTACTAGCTAGTGAACCACTCATTTGAGCCTGTAAGAAGCTTCTTGCTCAGTACTTGTCCAGGATTTATCCGTAGATCTACGGATTTTGGACCGTTCCTACGGATTCTCCAATTTAACTTGAAAACCTACACATTTTTTGGAACTATCAAATTTTCATATTTTTATCCAAATTTTACTGCACTCACAGCTTTTTTTGCTCCTGAAAATGCAATAAAAATCTTCTCTTCAAAACGGTTGACACTCTAAAGTTGTATCCCTAAAGCCACAAATCTGGCTACTTATCATCGCAAAATGATATCTACCGATATCTGCAGATCTTTTGGCAACGCCTACGGATATCTGCTTACCACGAGGTGGCAGCACTGTCGCTGACCCATTGCAAGGGTTGTATTCCTGTCGCCACTTGCAAGATTTAACTAGATGCTGTACGGTAGGCACTGACCACCCTCAGCAGTGAATTCCTTGGTAGCCTGTCCAGTTCCTGCTGATGATGTTTCCTTTTGAGAGCCCTGTGCCTTAATGACATTCCGTAAAGGATAATCGACTGGACGATTCCGTTCAGGAGTGCTCTTTTTTCTGCTGCTGGGTCCCTCGATGTTCGGTGTCAGTGTAGAGAGCATTGCTATCCTAGCTTCTAGTAAAAGAGGTTTCGTCGGATTTTGGGATAAATTAATGCAAGAGGTTTTAGCTCAAAGAGCCGACGTTTCGGCGTTTATTTTACGCCTTCTTCAGGGCTATCGATCACACCCCTCTAGCAATAAGGAATAACATATCCCTTTGAGTTAAAACCTCTTGCATTAATTTATCCCAAAATCCGAAGAAACCTTTTCTACTAAAAAAACTGGGATAAGAATTACTTTCAACTGGATTCTAGCTTCTGCCTTTTGGGTTTACTTCTCAATGTGTTCTGAGATGTACACCTCTCGTTGTTTATATAGACTCCCAAGTACCTCAGGGAGGTACACAGCAGGGTTGTGAACCGAAGGATGCTCGCTCCTCTTTTTACAAGCTGGTCTGCACACTCATTGGCTCGAATACCTGCATGGCCTGGTACCCAACCCAGGTGTACAGAGTTGCGTGAAGCTAGTAAGCTGAGAGTGTTAAAGCAGTCTCATACCAGTTTTGATGTATTTTCTCCGGAATTTAAGAGTTAATTTAAGAGTTCGATACAAGTTTACGGACCACCTTATTTAATCCACAAGAATAAGGGCCGGTATTTCAATTTCCAGCTATTTATCTTGACTACCGACTGTATGAGTAACTCCCAGTCAAAGAGTATTTCGATCTAATGTTACATAATAACTGGAGTCTATACAGGATGTTTCCTAATTGAATAGTAATATTGAAGGTTAGGTTAGGTCAGTATTTTTTTGGTCCGGCGCACCGGTTTCATCTAAAAAAATAAAATCTACGTATGTCTCTGCATGGTAATATTGTCATATATTAACGATATTGTTGCGATCATACAGAGAAACGGTTTTTATTTTTTTAATTGAAAACCGTGCATCGGATTGAAAAAATTAAGTGTTCAACTTTGGTTATAAATGAGTAGGGATTTCAAAAATAATCTTTATTTTGAGAAATCAGTGGCATACCATCAATGTCTGCCAAAATAGGCAGGTCAAATTACGTACGGACGCCACAGGTGGAAATTTAAGAAAAAGAAGGCCTCTTGATTCATAGTACATGTATGACGAATTTCATTAAAGTACCTGAAGTGGTATTGTAGATATTAATAATAAATTATTTATTTTTGAGAACTTTATCACCCTGTATCTCAAAAGGTAAGACGTTTAGGGCATACGTTCATATGAAGTTTTCTTCTTAAAATGGACCCAAAAATCGCCCCCATAAATATTGGCATTCAATTAGGAAACCATGTATTACCGCATCCGTAACTAGATGTCATGTAAATGGAGGTTATATCTTGAAAGCCTTGTAAACAGGGTGTTTTGAAAAGGAAGATTTCTATTATTTCTTGAGTGACTATGATGAAGAGATTGTCAAATTTTGTTATGAAGGAAGACCGTATACTGTCAAAGAAAGGTCAAATTTCACATATTTCAATTGTGTTTTCACCACAAAACAGATTTACAGAACATTTTCTTTCGACAAGTAAGCCTGAGCAGCTCGAAGCGGAGCGAAGTAGTCCGAACCGACCATCCATACTCTCGTGACTAACTTTGAGTAACTTTGCTAGTAGTGTGGCTGTGGCTTAACCAAATAATACAAAGACACACTCTCACTGACAAGGGTTTTAGCGGTAAATTTAAACGAACGAATCAGTAAACTTTATTTTAGTAGACACTTTTCTAACAAACACTACTACCCACCTACTTGGAATAGCATCTGACAGCTCCGTAGCTCTCAGTCAAAATGGCATGACAAACACTTCTGAATTTAACAGGCACTATAGCTGTTAGTTATTCACGTCAGCTACGTAACCGCAACTTTTAGCTAAACATTGAAAAACCGGCCATAACAAAGAAATAATCATAATCCTACCCACTGGGCCTTTAGAATGCCCCACTTTCCCCCAGCTTCCTATTCCGCAGTTCCTCTGGTTCCTCAATGGGTTCTTGATCCCGCGAACGCCTTAGAAGGTCACCCACGTATAAGTACCAGTACCAGCGTACAGTACCAAAGCTACGGACTGCCGGCCAATTTAGGGTCTCCAACAGCGGCGAAGAACTGAGAAAAAAAATCAGCCGGTCATATCAGCGCGCGTGTTGGCCGTTTATCTCGTCTATAGGGTATAAATCTGGATTATATGGGTGGCGTTGAGCCTCGGGTACACAACAATCTGGAGATGCGCGTACCGAGTAGTTCGGTATTCTTGCTTGTTGTATGTGTATCTAAGGGCCGTTTGTGCCACTCACACTCAAATCTAAGCTTAGCAGAGATGTACCTTCGTGTTATTGTGAGCCTGAGATTAAAGTGGTTTGCTGCTGTTTCATACTACTACTCGTCGTTAACCGTCAAGGCGGTCCGGAGGACCTTTGCCTTTATGTCATAATTCGTCAGTCAGTTTGTGATCCTGTCGGCCTGGTCACCCAGAAACCAGACAATGTTATAGAGAAAAAAAAAAGAAAAGAAGGAAGAAAGAGAGGAAGAAAGAAGAAAAGTAAAGAAAGAAGTGCAACTGTTAAAATAGGCATCGTTAAAATAACTAGGGTAATTAATTTTGATGCTCTAAACGCAATTTTGTTGGGATCGGATGTTGATGCTAAAAAGGGAATTTATATGATCTGAAATTCCACGATTTTGGTTACAGTGCGAGCCGCGGCCTTGAATGTTTGCGGACTTGCTGGACTGTGTAGTCCACTGAGTCACGCAGCAAAGGGTTGCTATGCGATTCCGCTTGTTCATAGCGCCGCTACGCTTGTGTTTTGATGTTGTCCTTTAAGTAAGGAATATCAAGATCTTTATGCATGGTCTCGTTTGAAACATATCAAGGGGTATTTGTAATAGTTCTCAGGATCCTACTTTGGAGTACCTGCAAAGCTCCCATGTGCGTCTTAGCTATAAAACACCAAGCCATACATGCGTAAGTAATTGCAGGTCTAATAATAATTTTGTACAGCCGAATTTTGCAGTTTCATTTAACGTCATTCTAGCTCAACGAGCTTACAATATGGCACCATCGCTATTGTAGGAAATTTTGACCTGCACTTCTGGAATTTGAATGTCACATTAGACATTACAGAAACTGAATATAACCTTAAACCTTCGGATCGTAGACTTTGCACTTTGAACTTACAAATCATACTTATTTAGGCTGGCTATCATCTTCAATTAGTTCTAAAAGCAGCAGGGCTAACATTATAAAAAAAAATCAATCACTGAATTTGTTATACTCCATATCTTTAGTTCTTATAGGGATCCCGAAAACCATTAAATTTATTTCCTCCAACTCATCATCATATATGAAGTCCATTTTCACAATGTTTAAGAAAAATCTGAAAAAGTCAATTGCCCTCTTCCCATATGAACACAAGCTAGCCATAGAATACACCACAAAATCGATGGGGTGTGGTTATCACAAAATGCCGTGAACTTGGGAACCCTGAATATTTGACTTTGAGCTTTTTCTAAGCCTCACCTTAAGCACTAGATTTCTGCCGCTTAGTTTCACGTAACTTTAAGGCCCAATTTCACAATCGTTAGTTAACTAGTGGTCAAAAGGAAACTAGTGGTAGCGAAAATAATCCATTTCATAATCGACGGTATACGTCAAAAGCTCTGGTCAACCAGTAGTTATGTTAACCCAAGGATGCGGTATGGGTTATCTTGATGTTTATTGTGGTCAATCGATGACAGCTTTGGAGGTTATAAAAACATGGAATTTGATACTGACGTCTAAGACGTCGATGAATTTTGATTACACCCTGTAATGACATAAATCAAAAATATGAAAAGAAAGGTTAGGTTTCTTTGTCAAAGGGTTAGCTTTTATCCACGGAACACCATTATGGTAGTGCTCTGAGATCAATCCGTGGTGCCAACTTAAAAATAAATAAGCTCAACCGACCTGAAACAGAGCTCTCCGATAACTACTGGTTAACTTCCATCTGTCGGTTAAGCGACTACCAGAGGTTACCAATGATTGTGAAACTGGGCCTAAGATACGCTTAAAAAGGATTTTGTGCAAACTAATTTGGATGTTTTAAGTGCTACTTAAAGATGAGGTCCACCTAAGTATGACCGGTGCAAATGGGCCTTAGAGTCATGGTTGCAGCTTGAGGGTTCATTCCTAAATACTAGGCGAAAAATTAACAATGTGATCACCTATAATCTACTCCTAATGCAAATCATATAGTCACATTTCTCCTCATCATCATAGACAACAGACATGTTGTGAACTCGTAAAATGCATTTACTAATTTTACGAGTTGCTCTTGGGATATCTTTAAGATCTTTAATGCAGTAGTTTCCCATTTGCTTTCTGCATCCTCATGCCGTTGTCCAGATGGTATCTACTGGTTCATCCGCCTTTAGGGACAATTTCTCACCCCAAGGACAAGAAGGTGTCCTGACTCTTCTCAACTCGTCTACCCAAAGCTGTTGGTTGAGAAGAGGTTACTGTTTGTACCGACAGTAGTTCGGTTCCTTTTAGTCTCATTTTACGACACGCAGGATATACGATGGGAGATATTCTAACCCGCCCCCACACGGGTAACATTTCTCCGACAGCCGGGATAAAAATCACTTTTGATTGGTTGATTTCGCAGCCGGAAGATGAACAGATTTAAACGAGTTCTCTTCTAAGGGATAATTTTGAAACTATATTTTTACTCCACGTGGCCACATAGAACTTGAAGAAACAGTGCTATTATTACAAATTAGATGCAAACAAACAGTGATTATACAGGCAATATTAGCAAGTTGCAAGATACCTCCATTGTTATTGAGGCATTCCTTCTTCTTTGATAATCTCTATTCTCCTAATGCTTGGATTACATCCTGAAGTATTTGAAATATCACATCACTATACTCTACCACATATTTCGCGCTCAATCTAACGTAGGCTTGTTTTGTGTTTGGACTGTAGCCTATTATGCGCGGATTTGTACTTTAGTGATATTTATGAGCAACAAACCAAATACGGATCTGGATATCTGGATATGCGACTACTATATGGGGTTTATTTACATTTTTATGTATTTTTTGCTGGGCCTTTCGGTTCACCTTGGGATATTCTAAGATATATAGGAAAAAAAATGTTTTACAAAATACTGCAGCTCAAGATTTCACCTCATACTAGAGTAGAAAACCAAACAAAGGAACAGAGAGTTCAAATTTCATAGAGGAATTCATACAAGGTGCCCAACAAAAATATTTTAGTAGATAAAATTGTAGCCGCGGTTTGAGAATAGCCCTGTAAACTGCGATGGACACTTTTGATAATTTATTGTAGAGATTCTGAAAAATGTTGATGTTCCAAATTTGAATCATTTGACATGGAATATAAGAGAGTAAACGCAAAATACCAAAAAAGAATTGAACTTTGCCACCCCTATAACGAAAATGACGCGTTTTGATCCATATCGTAACGAGTCTAGTTCTGACGATACACGGTGTCAGAGTTTGGAAAAAATATTTTTTATTGATTTCTTTAAGATCATTGTGCCGATTTTTTGTAATTTGGCAGTATTATTTAACGCAATAAGATACTAAGTCAGCAGTAACTAGAAGATAGTTGTCTTTCAGTACTTCCTACACATTACGGTGATCCTAGTTTATTATTTTCCCATAGCGTGAAGCTATAGTCTGAGTTCCCACCCATCCACCAACCACCCCAATTTCACTCTCGCCCAAAAAATGTAGAACATGATCAAGAACCCCTGAAACTCCTAAAAACAAGTGTTTATATTTATAGTTTTTTATTGTTGCGCCACCAGTGACAAGATGTCTAAAAGCCATACACGTTTTCTATCCTCGCCAAGGTACGACACTTTCAATACGTCCCGTGCAAGAGCAGTAAAATCAGGATCCGCAAGGCTCTGTGTTTGGGCCATTGCTGTTCACTTTGTACACTAGCCAGTTCAATAAGTTTGTTAAAAGCTGTACTGTTCATATGTATTCTGACGACACTCAAATTTATAAATGTTTTTCAGTCAAAAATTTAGAAATTGCAAATAGAGAAATTAATAATGATCTAAATAGACTAGCCAGCATATCTAAAGAACATTCTGTAATTCAAAAAAATCAACCGCTATGGTATTTGCTAACAGATCAGGCAAAGTATTTCTTCATTTGGACATTAGGATATTAATTATTGGTGAGAATATGCATATTGTTGGTACAGCCAAAAATTTTGGTTCGGTTATTGATAACAAACCAAGATATCGGGAACATGTATTGCAAGGTATACAGAGAGCATACGCGTGTCTCAGGCTTTTATACCCTCACAGGGCATATCTCTCCATCGACACTAAAGAAATGCTATGTGACACTCTAGCATTATCATAGTTCATTTATTGTTCACCAGTTTATGCACCATGTTTAGATAGAGGTATAACCTCAATAGAATACAGAGAGTACAAAATAGTTTTATCAGATTCATTCATGACATTAAAAAATACGATCATATGTCTCATAAGCTAAAAAATTTCAAGTGGAACAATACGGAAAAAATATGGTATATGCTCTCTGCCAATTTCATAAGATTTTTCAAGAACCCACCGTACCTCTACAATAAAATATATTTCTGCAAAGATAGTGATAATGTTAATATCAGGAATAAAAATGCTATAACAGCACGTGCTCATAAAACCGCTCTCTTTGAAGGAGGGTTCTCATTTAGTATATATAACTTTTATAATTCTTTACCAGCAGAAATGAAATCGCTCAACGTCAGAAAAATTTAAATTAGCAGTCACGAATTATATGTCTATGACCTAGTTTAAGTTGGTGACCCCTCAGATTTGGTATTAGGTATTTATTTTTTTATATACGTAGTGCGAACAAATGTAAAGCATTGTGTGGTGGAATGTAATTTAATTTAATTTTGTGAATTTAAAATAACCAGAACCAAGAACACTTTATGTGAACTCCACCTGGGAATTTTTCCATGTACAGGGTGTCCAATTTTGGGCACTTTTACGGGGTATCTCGGTTATTTTTGAAGATCGAGAGTTGCGGTTTTCGCGACGGTTTGCTATTTTTTTGTGAAACAAAAGATGCCGTCAACAAAATTATCATGGCCCTCTTGGTTTTTGAGATACAGGGTGAAATCTAAAATTATCGATTTTGGGACCACCCTCGTATCTCGGTTGTCTTTTACCTTATTGAAAAGTTTAAAAAAGCATCTTATAGAATTTTTTCCGTACAGTGGTGTTGTTTTATTTTTTCTTACTCTAACTATTTTTCAGTTATGAAGCAAACCTATATTTTTTTAAATGGCACACCCTGTATATTATTTTTTATGTCAATCGAGAATAGTTCGAGCTTTTCAAAAATATATATTAATATGAATTTTTTCTGAAAACTAAGCTCAAAATTTCATGTTTTATCCTATTTGTAGCAGAAGGCCATGACTAATCGATTAAAAACAATATCAAGGTAAACAATTATTAAGATACAAGATACTCAATAATTTTAAGCTCAAATATTTAATTGTATTTTATACGCTATTAACTACTATTTGTGATAATGTTCAGTAAATATTACTTATCTTATTACATTACTTAAAACTAAACATTATATCTGAAGAATATCAACACACTATTAAATTTGAATTTGAATCAAAATAAAAACTATAAACAGCTTTTAGAGATGTTGGTTCGAGTTGGAGACTATTTTCTCGGATGCAAATCTGGAACAATTTCTTATTCTTTTAATGACGTGGCCTCCTTCGTGTTATGGCAATTAAAAATTCCCAAACTTGGATCCTGTGCAAATGTTGAAGTATCTTAAACTTGTATGGATGGTTATTTTATCTTTTCAGAATTATTTCTGCAGTGGATATTTGTACCCCTACAGCTTTTTCTTTGTGTTTACAAGATGATGAATGCGTTGCTTCGATGTAACCTAATATGTTTGTTTCCCTTTGCTCCCACTCTTCCTTAAAATAAGTTTTAGGACTGATTGAGTAAAGGATCCGTACCTAACTATATTTATTTTTAGACGAGCAAATATATATCAAAATGGTTGCTGTCTCTCTGGGTATCTGAGCTGCCATTAATATGGAAACTTGACAATAATTATAATGAAACCACAGAAAGAACAAAGCTATATTTAATAGCAATATAATTAAAAGCTGACAGTCTCGCAAGTTTTTTACACATTTGCTTTTTTGTTTTTAATAGATGAGTCATAGCCCACTATGTACTCAATATTATAACAACACAGTGTTCATCATTTTAATGAGGCATTATTATTTAAAAAAATGTATTTTGATCCTGTTTTTTCGAATTTGAGTAGGAAGTCTCTTGTAGAGTAATAACTGCTTAGATGCTTATTATTTATAGTTGTTCAACCATGGCCTACTGCTACAGATAAAGTAAACAATGAAAAAATCAAATTTTGAGCGTAATTTTCAAAATAAATTAATAATAATATATATTTTTGAAAAGCTTGAATTGTTTCCGATTGACTTCAAAAATAATATACAGGGGGTTCTATTTAAAAAATACATGTTTGCTTCATAACTGAAAAATGAGTAAGAAAAAATCAAACTACACCACTGGATTGTACGGAAAAAATTCTATAAAACTCTTTTTCAAACTTTTCAATAAAATAAAGGATAACCAAGATACGAGGCTGGTCTCAAAATCGATAATTTTAGATTTCACCCTGTATCTCAAAAACCAAGAGGGCCATGATAATTTTGTTGACGACATCTTTAGTTTCACAAAAAAGTGGCTCACTGTCGCGAAAACTGCAACTCTCTATCTTCAAAAATAACCGAGATGCCCCGTAAAAGTGCCCAAAATGGGACATCCTGTACAATGTTTTTTTTGTTCTTGTATCAATTTACTTTGTAAAATGATAGATGAGAAAATAAAGCATATAGCATAAATGGGGCAAAAAGCATTCAGCTCATTACAAGTCATCATTCACCTCGATTTGACCAAAAATCGCAATTCTAATTATCGCCCGGCGACGAATTAGAATCAGTTTCGAAACGTGCTCGAAAATTTCTGCGAAGACTGTCCAAATAACCCACGAATGTATCCGTTATCGAAAAAAATGGTGCAACAGTCGGCCCTCCTTAGTATTCCGATCGTCACATAGAAAGCGTCTATCTGATTTTGGAGGCGGTATAAAAACCGCCCGCGGCCAAATTTCTATTATCAGTCGATCGTGTTATCACAAAGACCACTCACCAAACGATATGGCGTGTCAGGTAGGTTTACGTGTAGTGCGTTGTCGATTAGTGGCTAATTATACGAGTGTCACCAAAGCTTGGCCGAATTCGGATTTGTTTAGTTTCAGAAGTGCTTGGTACTTAAATTTGATCGCTTCGGGGTGAAAAAGGTAGTAAAATGGCCAAAAGGACTGTTCAGATGTATTATGGTCACTTAAAGGATGTGGAAGTGAAAGTGTAAAGTGAAGCGTTGAATCCAAGTCTTGACAGAGTGGGTGATTTTCCTGTAATTTTGGGTTATTGGAAGCCTTCTTTTTGTGCCGTCTCCTCTTTGAAAGCTGACTACCATCATCATCATGGTGATTCTTGCTTTAGATGCGGCTGCCAGGAGTAATTCTGTTGATGTATAGTGATTCCATTCTTGCAAATTTTTCGGCCACGAAGTGCGTCTTCTCCCCGCACCTCTTTTTCCTTGTATTTTCCCTTGTATCATCAGTTGAAGAATATGGTATCTTGCTCCACGAATAACGTGACACAGGTAGGAAAGTTTTCCCATATTCACAGTTTCTACTACCTCTGTTTCTTTTTCATCCTCCTTAATATTTTAACATTTATTACTGTTTTCGTCCAAGAAACTCTGATTATGCGTCTATACACTCACATCTCGAAAGCCTCAAGTCTTCTCAGATCAACTTTGTTCGTTGTCCACGACTCCATCCCATAGAGAAGAATCGAGAAAACGTAACATCTGCCCAATCTGATCTTAAGTTCGAGGTCCAGATCTCTAGAGCAGAATACTCTCCGCATGCTTGTGAATCCCTCTTTAGCTTGACCTATTCTAAATCTGATTTCTTGAGGGTGTCCCCCAATCTGGGTCACAATGGTATACCCAGGTATTTGTACTCTCTAGCTCTTTTGACAACCTCATTGCGAACATACAATCTTCCCTGAGCATTTGTTTTGCTGATGAGCATGAATTTTGTCATTTTGATGTTGAGTGAAATACTCGCTTCTTCAGTGCTATTTACGATTATGTCCATTATTCTTTGTAGTTCCGTGCAACTCTGGGCTATTACCAAGGTATCATCGGCAAATCTTATGTAGTATTTCACCATTTACCTTTATTCCCGCTGTTGCTTCAGATACAGCCTCTTGCATAAGTATCGAAGAGAGTTAGCATCCCTGCCTTACTCTTTCTGGCCCTCTCTAAAAACAGATTTTTGATTATAATGCAGGTTGCTGGTGATTTTGATGTCGTAGAGGTACATTAGAATAATACTCCCCAGTTACTGTATGTGTGATTGTAAATAACATTTATCAAAAAAAAATCAGCCGCATCACTTTTCCGTACAAAAGTTTTGGTTTTATGCGGTCTTGGGCTGTATTTATGCCTCCATTCTATACTTTGACCCTTCAGTTCAGAGTCGTGATGATAAAAACAACAACTTTTGTCAGATAGTATACTATAGTTTGCTGTATACAAATATTTATGCGAAGCAAGTATAACAGGCTACCGTTCGTGAGATGTATCACCTTGTATACGGCCATCCACCAACTTTGTTACGGTCAAGTAATTGACATGTAGGATGAATTTGGTCACCGATGTATCCTTTAGTCACTTTTCCCCCTATCCTAGATCTGCTACTCACACTGGTTAGCACGATCTTTGTGCATTCCAAAAGCTGGTCATGGGGAGAAAAACAGAAAACAGGGTGGTTGCAAAATCAACATCTTATGAGATATAGAGGAATCTCTGGATATCAACGTCAAGCTAAAGAACTTGTTTTAGGACCTCCGGCCAAGGTCTCACATTGGGCAGAAGCCGCCCAAGGTTATTTGTGAGCCTGCTATCTGGCCATAACACCTTCAGACGTCATTTGTATGTGATGGGGGTGTCCAGCAACCCGACGTATGCATGCTGTAAAGAACTTGGATATCACAGGCAGGCTATACTATGTTCAAGGGTCTTTGAGCCTGAAGACATAAGAGACCTAAGATCCAAGCCCATCCTCAAGTTTGCAATGAGGGCTGGACTTTGGAACTGGAGTAATGAGAGGTGCAGGAGAGGCCGCTTGTAGGCCTACCGACTGACGGATCTTGTCCCCTGAGAGCCTCTCTTTTTTATTCCTTCATTCACCATTTCCTTGAGTAATAAATAAGAGATGTTAATATGAGAACCTCTTTTGGCTCTCAAAGTTTAATGAGCCCATAGATTGCATAGTATACAGAGGTTAGTTACATTATTCTATCGCCAAAACTAAACTTGAAATATCTGATAAAGTTTACTTAGTATTTGGAGACTTTAACGAAGAAATTTGACCAAAGTTCTGGCCCATCTGAGAATGCATCTTGTTTTCTTCATATCTTTAATTTTTGGAAATCTCAATACTTTTTCTTAGTGGCTTGTACGACGTCACAGGGCTTGTTTCAAATCTCTGCAAAACAGTTATTAGGAAAAATTGACCTTACAGTTTTTTATGGTGCCCAGCTAGTCTACTTTTTTTTGCTGTCACATTGCAAATAGCACTGTAAAACTCGACTGTAAACTATTCAACTAGATCGCGCGTCAGGTAGATTTTACGACACAGGTAGTTAACATGTCAAGCTGCGAAGCATCATATAAATTGAGATATGTGGTGACGATAAAAGACCCATTTTACCTGTAATATAATGGATGATATACGCTTGCTATTAAAATAGCTCTGATGGAGCGTGATCAGTTCAGGGCGGAATAAAAGAAGAAATTAATAGGTGGATAGCAACGAGGCGATGATCAAAAAATCATAGACCTTTATATTAATCCATGAAACGCAGCTTCATGAAACATTGACAAGATAAACAGTCGCCATTTTCCTTCTGACAGGCATGTTGCGGTCACTTGTCGGAAAACATAGACGCTGCCTGAGGTTAAGTGTCCGTGCACGTTAGATTTGAAGCGCTGCAGGTTGTAGCCGTAGGGAAACAAATTCCCTGGCAGCTCATTCCACAGCGTCGAAGTTCGGGCTCGACTTGATATTAGGATGAGTGTGAAAAGCCTCTCTAGTGTTCCTCGTTCGGATGGCCTTCGGTGATATTATCTAGCTCTCTCGAACATCTTCCGTGATAGAATCTGTAAAACAGGAACAGATCAGCCAGCCTTCTTCGATCTTCCAGGCTGTGAAGGTCACTTGTGAGGTTAGGCGTATCGATTAGTCTAATTGCTTTGTTCTGGATAGTGTCCAAAGGCTTTAGAGAGTGCATCGGAGCACATCCCCACACATGGGAGCAATACTCTAACGATGGTCAGATCTGTGCCTTGTAGAACAGCAGTAGTTGCTCAGGTGTATACAGCTTCCTGCAGTGGAACAAAACTCCAACTTTCTGGGATGCCGTTTTAGCAATACTGACGACATGGTCGTGGATGTTGATCCCCAAAAGCTTGACGGAAGGTGACTCGACTATTGGGTGACCCTCCATTTCTACAGTTGGTAAGCCAACTCCCGCTCGAAAATTGTTTTGATATCTACTTTGATATGTGAAGCATGTTGCTGTTGACGACGTATCATCTCCCGAGATGATAGTGGCTTGAATTCGTTGGACTTGCTTGGTTCCATGCACGATATTAATGTACTATCGTCTGCGAAGCTGTATATAGATTGGATGTTATTTCCAGCAGCTCGTTGATGTACGGTAGAAACAGTGTAGGGGATAAGATAGGTCCCTGAGGAACATCGGTGTTAATTGAAAATACGTCTGATGAACAGCCTGACTACAACAAACAGAGATCTAGTTCAATTTAATTAGATCCTAAACATATTTATTAAACCTAAATATATAGGAAAGACATAGCGTTCAAAATGTCATCCCAAAGATAGGAAAGGGTTTGTTTCTTTTCGAGTCTTGTGCAAAAACCCCCTAGACCCTGTGCCCATGTAAGCTTTTACTTGGATTGGCATGTAACAAACGTGGGTATACCATGCTATTATTTGAGCCAATTTGACCAGAAGCTTTTCTCCATACGTTTAGTAGAAAGTACTTCAAACTCTGTGGGAGTCATAATGACCGAGAGACTCTTGCAGTGTCTATCCAATAATTGCCTTCCGTTCTCTATGTCATGTACCTAACATATTTTATTTAGCATATGGTTTACGACATCGTATATTACCTGATATATTGTAGCGTAATACCTGACATTTTATCACCATCCCAATGGGTTCCCCAACGTTTTAACAACTGCAACAGTTCCTTTAAGAAATAATTATTTGAAGCAAGTTCTAGCCATGCTTGTGGGAAAATTTATTCTTTTTTTGCTTGTCGTTTTTAGTTTCAAGTCTCACTGAAGGGAGCTTATGCAGAGACTGTCTGTCCGTCCGTCCGTATGCAAAAGATAGCCGAAACTACAGGTGCTAGAGAAAAACTTTCAATTTTTATACCAACAAATCCCACAATGAGGGCGCCGTTTGAAATTACTCAAGAAAATTCTTTCCTACTTTTTTCATAATAGTAACGCGGAAAAGCTTTGTTATTTCCTTAAGCTCAACAAAAGTAAGGAATGTTGAAAGTTGATAGCCTCATAAATTGTATGCAGAAGCCATAGCTTACGCTCTGGGCCCACTGTGTTTTTTAGCTCGCCTGCAGTCATATTCTGCAATAACCAGGATTTCGCCAGTTCTTTGCAGACCCAGTCGCCCATGGTAACATGGACCTGGCGCCTGCATTGGTTCGGGGCCGATGCAGGAGCTGCCGGTCCCGATGCAAGCTAGAAGGTCCGCTCTTTCGTTGCTTGGTACACCGCATGTGTTCAAGGACCTACATTAGAGTTACATTCTTGAGTCTTGCTAGTTTCTGAAGGGCCTTCAGGGCATTCTTCAGCCAGAGCTAATCTAGCCCTCGGAGCGGCACCGCCTTCAGAGCTGCCTGGCCGTCAGGGAAATGTGGCGTTCACCTCCACCTGGAAGACCTGCAGGTCCCCAGTGCAACGCTTCGCTGCACTCATTTTCCTTTCAGACAGAAGTCTGCTTCCCCGGATGCCTAATTCTTTTTGGGCGTGATCCATCAGTTAAACCAGCCACTAGACTATGGGGTTGAAATTTCACTTTTCCCTCTTATCCAGTCGTCCATTTCCGGGATCATAAGTGAGAATCCGTTATATAGACCTAAGGAATATCTGTCTCTTTCCACCCTAAATGACGATATCGGGATATTATTCACCACGAATCGCTCTACTCTGATGTGGCCAACTAGTGATTCTCGTGCTGTCTACGTTCCTCCCTCATGCATCCTCAGGCAGGCCGACATCACCTTTTTTTATCCAGAGGTGCCGAGGCGGCAAGCCCAAGAGTGTACCTCCAGATCGGCAGTGAGCGTTGTCATCATGGCACCCGCTATGCTTAGAGCTGAAAATCTCTGAACCTTAGCGAGTTTGCGCATAACAGAGACCTTCTCTACGCTCGGCCACTATGCTGTGTCCTGGCTTGGACTATTACCGTATAGAGCCAGTTTAGGACCTTGCGCTTGTTAATTAATGTTATATATTTGTTTGTTTTATATCTTTCTTTCGATTTTGTATTTTTATATTTTTTATTTACGAATTCTATATACTTTTTTTTTTATTGGAAATAAGGCATCGACTGCATGGTCATTAGCCATATATCTTTTATCAACTATTTTGTACTGAGTGATTTATAATGTTAGGCAATGAGCTTATGTTCGTTGGTTTATCGGAGGTCTACAGTTTGAAAAAGAGTCCAGTTATTTTAAGGAAGGTGATTAATTTTCTTATTTCAGTCGGAACGGTGGTTAAAATATTCAGATCAGTCGGTAGTCGCATCATGTTCCTTAAGTTTGTGTATAACTGACAATCATAGAAGATGTGCCTTATTGTAAGGGTGACTTGACACGGTTCACATATAGGAGGGTTCTGACCTAGAAGTAGGTATGATGAGGTAAGATGGGTGTGACCTATTCTGATTCGGGATACTATCACCTGCTCTCTGCGTTGGAGTGAGGTGCCTTTGTGTTTGCTATTCTTAACCGAATTACATATCTGGCGAAGTTTGTTATTGGTGTCACTGTACCATTCATCTTGCCAACAGTCTTGCATTTTGTTCTTAAGGAAACACTTTAGGTCATCTGCTCTGACTACTCGATGTGTAGATGAACTCCTTGGTGCACTACGAGCTGCTATATCAGCTTGTTGGTTGCCAGCTATTCCAATATGTCCCGGTGTCCAAATGAATATAACAAGCTTACCTTGCTGTCGCAGGCTGTGGTGCAGTTGTAGAGCTTTCTGTACCAAGGGGTCGGTGTCAAAAATATTTTTAAGGGATTTCAATGAACTCAGAGAGTCTGAACATATTGCGTAGGTCCCTATTTCCCAATCTTCTATGCGCTGTAGTGCTTGGTATATAGCGAAAAGTTCAGCAGTATACACAGACGCTATAGGATTCATGGTTTGAATGTCTGAATGACAATAAAGAATTTGAATTTGAGTTATGCAATGTGTCCGGTCATCGGTGTCGGAGCCTTTAGAGGGATAAAATACGTTAATTTTGATCGAAAAATCACCCCTCAAAAGTAGTTTTTCTCCCACCATAATAAAATGGCAGCCATTTTTTTTTGTTTAATTGATGCACGAGTATTGTACTAACTTAGCCGTACCTACCTAAGTAGAGGCTCTACAAACACAAAATAAGTCTCATTCGATAGCGAAGCACGTATACCATGAACTAATGTTAAACATTTTCCAAATTTCATTTCACATCAGGGCAAAAAAATGTTAAGAGAAAATAATTAAGTAATTTTTTGCGTTTTTTACAATTTTAATTTAAAAAAAAAATCTAAGCTGTTAACCTACTTTTTTTAATTCGGATCGATAGTACATGCTGTTTCCTAAAAAATATAGCCATACATCCTAGCCCTAAGTAAAGGAACTTAGAAGCTATGATGGTTTGAATATGGCCCCTTATTGTCTAATCCAGCAGTAGAGAAGGCAATTAAACAAAATACTTAGTAGTCATGACATTTATTTGGTACTGCAGATATGCTGTTGCTCTTACTGACACATGTTGCATAGAGCGACTGATCATCGCTTTATCATTCCGTAATTCATTTCCGACTTGTATAATTTTGCCAATAAGCTCCTCGCTTGTATCTGCCCCGTCGACATAAACTTTCTGTTTCATTGCACCCCGCAAGAAAAAATCAAGTGGGATCAAGTCCGGTGAACGCCATTTTGATGAACGATATTCGCCGTGGATGGGACACGGTGGAACAATCGCTTGGCCACCGCGTTCACTGGACTTAACCCTACTTGATTTTTTCTTGTGGGGTACAATGAAATAGAAAGCTTATGTCGACGTGCCAAATAATGCGAGTAGCTTATTAGCAAAATTAATCAAATCGGAAATGAATTACGAAATGACAAAGCGATGATCAGTCGCTCTACGCAACATGTGTCAGTACAATCAGCATATCTGCAACACCAAGGAGGACATTTTGAACAATGGTTGTAACATTTGTTTCCTTTTTCCCAAAATAAATGTCGTGACCACTAAGTATTCTGTTTAATTGCCTTCTCAACGGCCGGATTAGACAGTAGGCAGTTTTCGTTACTTACAAAGTGATGTTCCGTTTAACGCTATTTGACAACTTTGGCATTTGCATTTCATTTTACGTATATCGTAACCGCTAAATGCCGGTATTGTACGTACGATAGCCATAGCGATTAACGAAGCGGCACGCATGCGCAGCACGAATAAAAATTAGATCATAACCTGTTATGGTTTTGACGGTAACACTGGTTTTGACTTTTGAGTAGATCTGCAACAATTATTATCCGTCGTTTTACAAAAATGCTTCCAAATTCGTCAAGCTCTAAGAGTGCGTTACAAATAATAAAAAGAGTCAGAGTTCGTTTTACCGAGGAAGACGATCAAATTTTATTAACAGAAATACTTGCAAACAATCCTTATGCGGATCCTTCCAAATGGAACCTGGTGGTTGCCAATTTCTTAGAGTCAACTGGAAAACCTTATGTTGGCTGTCTGTATTAAGCTCATCTGAAATTCTGAGTGCTTGTACCAATCCCGGAATATGCCGTTTTTCGAAGCGGAAATTCACTTTATACTCCTGTTCCGAGAGCATATCGAAGCTGAATCTCCCGTAAAGATCGGCTCTGTAATCGATGTTGTCAAATACTTCCAACAAGATCGCATCTTCAAAATCTGAGTCATCACTGGAATCCAATAAAATCAACTCGTCCATCATTTTAGGGCAAACTACAGCGAACACTATTGAATTATGACTTTCTTTCAAACAACAACCTTTACAATACTCATCTGCTATTTTGACGTTATGGTGTCAAAGTTGTAGCTCAAAATAAGGTTAGGGGGCATCTTACAGTGGTGTCTTGCTACTATTTATTTATTTGTCAAATAGCGGTTCTGACAACGTATTTGTTAACCGAAGCGGTAAGATTAATTAAGAACAACGAAAACTACCTAGTAAAGGGTCATATTCACATCATCATAGCTTCTAAACTACTTTACTTACGGCTAAGATGTATAGCTATGTTTTTAAGAAACACCATGTACTGTCGCTCAGATATAAAAAAAAATGTAGGTTAACAGGTTAGATTTTTTTGAAAAACTAAAACTGTAAAAAAACGCAAAAAATTACATAATTATTTTTTAAAAAATTTTTTTGCCCTGATATGAAATTACCATCAGTCTATGGTCTACAATTTCGCTATCGAATGAGACTCTTTTTGTGTTTGTAGAACTTCTACACAGCTAGCTATGGCTACACTTGTGCATCAATTAAACAAAAAACAAAATGGCTGCCATTTTATTATGGTGGGAGAAAAGCTACTTATGGAGGGTGATTTGTCGATAAGAAAATACTGTATTTCATGCCTCTAAAGGCTCCGGCACCGATGACGGGACACATTGTATATGCGCACATAAGTGTTTTATCTAAATCTTGTTATTGGCCATTGCAGTACATCGTCCTTGTTGCCTGCGTGGCCATGTTCAAGGGAGGAGTCGTCAGCGCTTCAGGCGCTGTCGTAGCCGCCCCATTGGCCGCCCCTGTGGCTGTCGCCAGGCTGTCGGACGCAACCATCGACCCCAATCCAGCCTACTCCTTCGCCTACGACGTCCAGGACGCTTTAACCGGAGACTCCAAGTCGCACATCGAGAGCAGAGCCAACGGCATCGTCAAAGGACAGTACACAGTCGCTGACCCCGATGGCACCAGGAGGATAGTGGACTACTACGCGGACCCCATCCACGGATTCAACGCCGTCGTCAGGAAAGCACCCCAGGCAGTCATCGCCAGAGCTGCCCCAGTCGTAGCTCCAGCTCCCGTTGTAAGAGCCGCCCCCGTGTTGGCTCCGGCTCCCGTTGTAAGAGCTGCTCCAGTGTTGGCTCCGGCTCCCGTTGCCAGGGCAGTAGCTCCAGCTCCTCTGCTAGCAAGGACGATTGCTGCTCCAGTCGCTGCGCCTTTCGCCAGGTTCTCGCCTTACCTCGCTGCTCCAGCTCCTGCGCCATATCTGTTTTAGATCGACTGATTCCTGGTTATGAGAGGGAATCAGAATCCTAATTTGGTTGGACTTTGGGTTACCAAGGTTCATCATAGAGGGTTGTGTATTCCTTCACTTTAGATACCTGTTTTTGTACACTATTTTTATACTTATTGTAAATAAATGATGTTGCTTACATTGACCATTATTGCTCCCTATAACGGTACATTTTTGCATACCATGTTTATATAAAAAAAATGAGGTCAAGTTGATTGACTTAGTACTTCCCGCACATTACGGTGATACCAGTTTGTTTTCCCATGGCATGAAGTTATAGTTTGAGATCCCCTTGTCAACCAAATCATCGCCCGCTCGACTAAAAAAAGTATGTTATGCCGCTAGGTCTTTCTTCCACAGGTCAATGGATAGCCTATTATGAATACAACAAATTATACGATCCTCCCACTCCCAACTACTTCAATTTCACCCCCATCAATGTCTATTTTCCAGTTTTGCAACCCCCACCCCTCAACCACCCCAATTCCACACCCACCCAAAAAAAGGTAGAAAATGATTAGCAACCCCTAAAATACCTAAAAACGAAGTTTGAGTGATATTTGATTTTTTTTAAATAATTACTCCGCCGCCCATAAACCAATTTTCAGAAGTATGGAAGCATTACCTACTAAGACCTAACAGCACATGACGCTCCAAATTTTATCATAATCAATGCAACGGGTACTGAGATAACGAGGCTAGAAGAACGCCTAAAAACAAAGTTTGAGCTGTTTTCAATTTTAGATTTTGTATTATTGCCGCGTCACCACTGACACGATTTCTAAAACCCATAAACGTTTTCCATCCTCGCCGCAGTAACAATACTGTGTAAAAATTTAAATTAAAATCAATTCAATAGTTTCCACATTATACAACACAGAACGATGTAAAGCAATACCCGATTGTTAACAGCAGAAAATTCCTTTGGTTTCTGTAATAGGCCAAGAAATGTTCGGATAGGATTATGCCGCTAGGCCTTTCTTCCACAGGTCAGTGGACAGCTTATCATGAATACAACACATTTTTCAGTTTTAACCTCCACTCCCCAACCATCCCGATTTCACCCCAGCCAAAAAAAATTGAAAATAATCAGGAATCCCTAAAACGCCTAAAAACGGCGTGGAAAGTAAAAGGTTGTCAGAATGATTTAAAATTATTAAAACAATACACAGACTAATATAACATGGACAATGACCGAAGAAGATGCAAGAATGCTAGAAATCTGAGAGAGGAAAATATTAAGGAGAATTTTTGGGGGCACTAAAACAAATGAGGGGCAATGGAGAAGACGTACAAACAAATAAGTAATACAACTATATGGAAGACCTAACATAACAAGTCCGGGCACAAAGAGCTAGATGGTTGGGACATATTATTCGAATGCCAGAACAGAGAAGTACCAAAAGGGTAGCGTTTTTAGGAGAAGGAGGGAAAAGACGACGGGGACGATCAAAGAAAAAATGGCTGACAGAAGTACAGAAAGATATACAAAAGATAAGTGGAAAGGACTGGAAGAGACATGCCACTGATCGGAAGAGTTTGAAACGAATAGTAGAGAAGATAGAAGATAGGGTCAGCAAGGCCTGTAGCGCTTGTGTATAGACCAATATATCTTCTGTATCACACAATAAGGATAAACAAAAATTATGAAAAAGAAGTTCTATACACAGAATAGGTCTGTTTTTGACTTCCCTTGTCTTTACAATTTTTGAGTATAACGTTTCGATTGACCTACTATATTCAATCGCCTTCAGTTCACCTGAACTTGTTTATTTCGAACATGCTAAACTCAATCACGGGAAATACATAAAGTTAACAATAAACTATGATTTGACAAAGGAGGAAGCGATCGACAATATGATACATAATAAAAGTAAAGAATGATAACCATATAAATTGAGATGAACAATAAAACTAATGACTCACTGACTGACTCACCAGTCTCTATAATTGAATCAAAACAGATTTCTCACTGCCACAAAACAAATCACTTAGGCTACAGATAGAATTATAACATCAACACATTTGAATCATTTCTTCCCCAACTTTAAGACCCTGTATCTCAAAAACCAGACTAGTTACAAGTTCATAGAAACATGTGTATTACCAATGGTATTACCTGGATTCTAATTTTTAACTTTGTGATATTTTCTATTTCTATTTTAAAAACAATGAAAGACATCATGATACCAGTGCATTGGATCGAATAAGTTCAGATTTCTTGAAATACTCAAAAATTATTATCTTTTTGTACAAGTACAAGTAATTGTAGATACAAAATAGACAAGGTCAGTTGGTGTACAACCAAACATCCAGTAACCATCTCGAGGGTTAATCAACTCAAATCCGGACGCAGCTCCATTAAACTTAATTATCACGTAAAATTGAGGCATTTAAACTAGTTATCGGGTATCAATATAATACGTATAATGTCCTTTTCACACTAATGCATATAATATAATATATAGTAGCAGTGATGTAGTCACAGTCAAATTATTTAAATCAAACGAATTGAGCAAATTATGCTGTATAATTATTGCATACCTTTCCCGGTAGTTTATTACGTAGAAATGTCTATTTGTACGATATTAACAATTCCGTAATATAATAATGCTGTAGGAAATGATTGATTCATTATAACAAATGGAGTTGGTGGAGAACTCCAATAAGCTTTTGACGCATACATTTTTTGTTATTGCATCTTTAACTCAATTTAATGAATTCTATTCTCTTAGCATAAAGCAGTAATGTCGGCTATCTATAGTTTTCAAAATATTGAACCCAGAATGGCAGCTTTGCAAGAAGTACCAAATATTTGCTTTTGAGTCACTGAATAATTTGTAGGGCTCCAGTCACGAGTATCTTTACTTTTGACTTACGAAAATTACTACTTTTCATGACGTCAAATGTGAAAATTTGTTCTGAAGATATTCTACCGCCAGCAACAATCTCTGATAGTTTTCGTTTCATCTAAAAGTTGCTTAATGATTTTGGAAGTTTCCCAATACCTAGTAGGGAGTAAGCTGTGAACAATTGGTGAGCTGGTTTCTGCCATCTGAAAAGGTTTTTGTTTATTTTTTATGGCCTGTTAGGTTGCTTATACGTAGGAACGTTGAAAAACGCCGATTTGAAAATTTGACATAAACTGAAAACTAAAAAAGATTGATGTTGAGAATCCTATGTCGATAGAAAGGAAATCAAATTTTACATTTGATCTTATAAACAAAAATAGGCATTCCCATTTGAAAAAATCAAGTTACCTGTGGTTGAAGTTTCCTTAATTAATCTACCGATTTCTCCATCTACAAAAAGTATTCAAATTTGACTATCTGACCTAAGGTGCCATATTTTATGCTTAGTCGCACCGCAAAGCGACTGCCTTCTAGGTTTCATAATCGTTGCGATATTCAATTTTTTTCTGATACCTACTTATACCAAAAATGGTGATTTGACCCTAAACAGCTGGTTTGAAGTTCCATATGTGATACATAAAGTCACACTAGAATTCATAGAAGGAATCCAAATATGTAATAATATATACGGAGGGGATGCTATTCAAAAAACGTAAGTGACAAACGTCAAAGTTCAAGTGCAAATATTTTAACGATATATGTTTTGGTAAACCCACAATCTTCCGTCCACTCACTATTGGCCCACCCTGTATAGCGAATGTGCATATTTTGAGCAAGATTTACATTCACCATAGATTGTACAAGCTTCTTGTTCATGTACTCTTGACGGGCCTCACTTTAAGATCTGTGTCATGGCCATAGAGACTCAATCAAGTACTCTATAATATATGTTGCTTACACGAACTTGATGTGCAATTTGCAAATAGTGAGGAGCAATCGCAGATGGAGTGTTAATATATTCACAGAATACACAAATCTAGCCGCTGTCAAGTTTACCTCATGAATATCGCTGTTTGTTCGAATGGATTGGCTCTCTATCTGTGGAAATTCACATTCTAGTGATAATCATACCAATTTCGTTCGGAGTGTACGTGAAATAACACAGATTTGACGTCAAAGGCATTCGAACTGGAACGGAATGGCCAAAGCTAGGCTCTACAATGCTGGCGGTGTGTTTCTAAAGGCACATGTTTCAGTAAGCTCGAAAAGCAAAGTTACTCGAATAGGAAGTTGTCGCATAGAAGCAGGTAAATCCAGGAGCTTTAGAGAAAATGGAGGTTTATTTCGTGGAAGAAGATGTTTGCAGCGTCTTTGTGATATCCGCATGATACTTAGAGTGTCATTTTGTCCTGAGATATTTATTAAATACAGGAAACAAATGATTTGTATTCACCTTATAAGTTACATTTTTAAGCATACAAATCATTACCCAATTATGCGGATCTTCTCAACTTTATTGCAATCAGAATGCCTACACCCTATAAGCTAATATGGTATCACACAAATTTGTACATTAAGGTGGGCCGATTTTTGTGACATTCAAAAATATGATTTTGAAACTTGAAAAAATTGCAAAACCAAGAAGTAAATGCTTTTTTTATCTGACAAAAAAATCAATTTTTTTGTCGATTTTAAATTCTGCCAGTTCGAAACTTCTTCGAAATATAAGAGCAAACATTTTTTGTTAAGTGATGTATTCAGAATTTTTACTTTTTCAACTGGCACAAGAGCACTAACATTTCAAGGTTATTTCAATATTTATACAGGGTGAGTTTTTAGTACCGGCTCGGTCGATAACTCCACTACTGTAGAAGATAGCGAAAAAAGTTGTATATAAGAGTTGTAGCCACGGATATGCTTCTTACTCAGAAAATATTTTCATTTATACAGGATGATCCATAACTACGTGGTGATGCAAACATGCATTTTTTTAAATGAGGCACCCTATATATTATTCCACGTTCAAATTCTACTAATGATTTCCGTTCTTCCAATATAGGGTTTTGTTACATTATACAGGGTATTTCAAAAGTTATGACCATTTTTATATCCTAATCGCGGTCAAATGAACGTACTGTATATCCGAAAGTAATAAATCAAAAATTATTTTTTTACATGAAAAAATTAAAAATATCCTCTAGTTTTAAAATCGGCTATACAAAAAGCCTGTGACGCATATTCGCATACAGGGTGATGTAGAATGCAAAATCCAAATTTTCTCTTTTTTTTAAATGTAACCCCCAATATTTTATTATCCCAAAAAATTTCTTTTAATATGCTCTTTCATCTTTGTATAACGCTTGTTGTACCTACGTCCATCAGTTTCCGAGATATTTCGATTTTTCGGTAAATTTAAAATGTAGCTTCTATTTGTGTACTGAAATTTATTTATTTTGAGAAAATACTATCTAGTTTGTTTTTTATTTAACAAACAACTAAATTATAAGGTCATGATACTATCTGATGAAGTCAAAACCCTAAATCATCGAAATAATAGAGCCAAGTATGCTGAGGAAACAATTTTGTAGGCGTCATGCATAATTATCAAGCAGATTTATCAGGTGTGCTTTGAAAAATTGACAGTTATCATAACCTGCTCGATTTATTCCGTACTGTGCGAAAAACCAGCTTTAAAAATTAATTTTTCCCTTGAGAGTATTTAGGAGAATCTTTGAGAAATTGTCTACTTGCGTCTAGAATGTATCAAATATGAACAGCAATATCCAGAACGGAGGCAGTCCAAAACTGATGCGTTTGAAAGATTGAAGAATTGATTTATTTGGACTGTGTCGATTGATATTTCATAGCCTCCCTGATACATCTGCTTGATAATTATGCATGACGTCTATAAAATTGTTTCCTCAGCACACTTACTTATATTATATCGTTAATTCAGTGTTTTTACTTGATTAAGTATTAGTATGGCCTTATATCTTAGTTGTTTGTTAACCAAAAACAAAATTTCATAGTATTTTCTCAAAATAAATAAATTTTAGTAAACAAATAGAAAGTATATTTAAAATTTGTAGAAAAATCGAAATATCTCAGAAACTGATGCATGCAGCCATAACAAGTGCTATACAAAGATGAAAGAGCATATTAAAAGCAATTTTCTGGTATAATAAAATATAGGGGGTCACATTTAAAAAAAGAGAGAAAATCTAGACTTTGCATTCTACATCACCCTGTATACAAATATGCGTCACGGGTTTCTTTTATAGCGGGTTTTAAAACTGGAGGATATTTCTAAACTTCTTATGTAAAAAAAATAATGTTTGATTCATTACTTTTTGACATACAGTACGTTCATTTGACTGTGATTTGGATATAAAAATGACCATAACTTTTGAAATACCCTGTATAATGTGACAATATCTTATATTGGAATAACGGAAATTATTAGTAGAATTTGAATTTGGAATAATATATAGGGTGTCTCATTTAAAAAAATGCATGTTTGCATCACCACGTTCTTATGGATCACCCTGTATAAATCTGAACATTTTCTGAGCAAGTAGCATATCCGTGGCTACAACTTTTATATACAACTTTTTTCGCTATCTTCTATAGTAATGGAGTTATCGACCGAGCCGGTACTAAAAACTCACCCTGTATATTATGAAAAAATTGTGACATAAAGTACTGGAGCGTTTTCCTTATATAGTTTTTTCTATAGTCCCACCTTTTATGAAATAGAAAATAACAACACAAGGCTAATGACCAGAGCAGTTGATGCCGATGACACAGTAGTAAAAAAAAAACAGAAAATAGCCGAAAATAAATGAAAATAACTGAAACGACCGAAAATAACCGAATACAATAGAAAACAGCAGAAGACAGACGAAATCAACAGAAAACATCCAAAAACAACAGAAAACGTCAAAAAACAGCCGAAAACAACAGAAACCAACCGATAACAGCAGGAAACAACAAAACATAATAGAACACAGTAAAAAGTAACCGAAAACAAGACAAAATAACAGAACAGAAAGCAACATAAAACAACCGGAAACAACAGAAAACAACCAAAAGCAACATAAGGCAACAGAAAACAACAAAAAACAACCGAAAACAATAAAAAATAATAGACAATGACAGAAAACAACCGAAAACAACAAAAAACAACAGAAAACAATAAAAGACAGAAGAATACAACGGAAAACAACAGACAATAATCGGAAACAACCTAATACGACAGAAAACACTAAAACGCAGCAGAAAACAACGGAAAACAATTAAAAACAACACAATATAACAGAGAACAGCCGAATACAACAGAAAACAACTGAAAGCAACGGCAAGCAAAATAACAGAAATTACTATTGTTTTTTGTTGTTTTCGGCTGTTTTAATGAATAAGTGATGTTATTTTAGATATTTTAGGTATTTTCATTTTGCATTTTGTAAAACTTGTGCTTTAATTCTTAATAAATTAATATGAACTTCATCTTATTTCAGTAATATTTTTTCAATACTTCTATATGGTGGAAAAATAAATGTAAATAAAAATTTAAGAAAATATCTTTGTGACAGGTTCACATTGCAAATATATGAAAATAGCTATTGAAGAAAATGTGTTTATTTTCAAGTAACTGATCTTTCAATTATTTATGCATATTGCAAAATTTCAATTTTTGGGAATAGGATAATGAGAAGAGGAAAAGGGTGAGGACCCGAAGTATTGTACAGCAGATGCAATTGGAGCAACAGTCTTAACCTGGGCTGGCTGTATAATTTCCACATCCGCAGGTTGAGCAGGAGCAGCTGCAACATTCTGGGGAGCAGCTTTTGCTACAAGAGGGGCTGTGATGAGTGTGATAGCTCTTGCCACCAATGGAGCTGATACAGTCTTCGCTGCAATGACCTTCACAGGCTCTGGCTGGACAGCACCAACAGGTTGTTGGGAGTTGTACTCTACGATCCTCCTAGTGTCATCAGGATCACTCAAGCTGTACTATCCTTGAACGATGTCTCCATTTTTTTACCTGTCTACAGTATCTTTTGGTGCATTTGCTATTATTGGTGTACATTGTACATTAGAAAGAGCAATGGCTACCTTAGCTGCAGTTAGTGCTACCTTTTCTGGAGATACTATTGAAATACGATTTTAACAATTAACGATTATAGCTAAGACTGATCAAGAAAACGAGAAGTTGTACTATTTAAGAATTTATTATTATTGATTTATGCTACAGGTACTCTTTATACAACAGTAATTGTAAAAGGAGCATTTAGGTTAGAGTAAGCTAAAAATGGCGATGACGATACATATTGTATTGGACTCCTGATGTCGATGACTTGGGCAGTAGCTGAGGACCCGAAGTATTGAACAGCAGGAGTAATTGGAGCAACAGCCTCAACCTGGGCTGGCTGTATAATTTCCACATCCGCAGGTTGAGCAGGAGCAACTGCAACCTTCTGGGGAGCAGCTTTTGCTACAAGAGGGGCTGTGATAGCTCTTGCTACCAATGGAGCTGATACGGTCTTCGCTGCAATAATCTTCACAGGTTCTGGCTGGACGGCAACAACAGGTTCCACGGGTTGAGCTACGGCTACCAAAGGAGCTTTCTTCACAACAGCTTGGAATCCATTGATTGGGTCAGAGGTGTACTCCACGATCCTCCTGGTACCGTCAGGGTCGTTCAGACTGTATTGACCTTGGACGATGTCTCCATTCCTTGATTCGGTGTGGGCCTTATTATCACCAGTGATGGCATCTTGTACATCATAGCCAAAGGAGTATTGTGGTGCTGGGTCTACAGTGTCTTCTGATACCTTTGCTAATACTGGTGCGGCGATTACTACATTGGAAGGGGCTACGGCTACTTTAGCTGGAGCTACTGCCACTTTTGCTGGGGATACTGCTGCTGATGCGAAGGCCACAGTGACGGCAAAGGTGAAGAGCTGTAACAAAAAATGTAATTGCAATGTATGTCTATCAAGAGAAACAGAAACGCAAAATATGTAAATTAAGAAAAGCTCAGCTTGGGTCTGGCTTTCAATCAATAAACCTTCCAAAGGAATACTCTTAATTTTGAGCTATATAGCGCCTGATTACGAAATCTGAAAGGCAGAGTATGAGGTTAGATTTCTTAGTTCTTTGTTCAACTCAACTTATAGCTTGTCTTATTTGAGTCCACAGAAAACGTAGATATAATTTCCGTGAGTCTTTACTGCCAAGAATTACAAGTGCATCATCTTCTAAGCCGCCTACTGAGAGCTATGATGTTGTCAAAAGCAGAAAATATGCGGTAAGGTATTGAATTTATAGAAGGCATACACATAACTGAGGAACCACATTCACATGATCTAAAAAATTACATAATATTGATAAAAAACGTACATGTCAACGATCGTGAACATTCAATTTGTACCGTCGACGTCGTTAATAAACGATGCACAACATTTTCGGATTTATTGAGTAACGATTGCTTTTTGTTGAGTCAATGATAATGAGGTATGGATCTATGATTGGCTGATTGGCATTATATCAATAAACAGTCACTATGAATCTACGATTAATCATTAAACTTACTTACGTAATATTAATGTCTGCAGTGATTGATTTAAGGATTGTGTTAGAGCGAGTTTTTTGGAAGTTGATGATTGGCTTCGCAAAATTACATTGTACATACATTACATACAAACATACCATTTACACAAAATTATTGTTGTCATCGTTGTTTTATAATCGTTAGGTGTTGATTCTCGATGGAGTATGTTAATGAAAAGGTAATAGTTTCTTCTTGTTTTCAATGTACTGTGTCATTATACCATCAAAATTGATGCCATCAAATAAAACAGTATTGTCACGATACTTGTAACAAATCCGCCACACCAATATTGAATGAGTTTTTCTAATTCTCCATCTAGTACCTAAACCGCTTACATGTCCTTATGCCATTGGTGCCAGCAATTGTGGTAACAAGGCCATCGATGATCAGAAATCGTTGTAACAATAACCGATTTATAGAGTTGATGCAAAAAGGAATGACGACTCTATCTAAAAAATATTTCTTAGCGTTTACCTTGATATTAAGCCATTACATGAATCACCGAACTTTCTGTATATCAGACTTAAATCAGAAAAGTATACAGGTAGAAACAATACATGCGAATATCAGATATCTGTCATTTATGATTGATATTGATTGCTTGATTGCTAATAAATTTTTTTCATTTCAGGTAAGTTGCCGTCATTTCACTTCGCAAGTTCGTACGGTGAGTACAATATTGAATTATGGTCAGTAATAGATTAATTTCATATTATTGTTATATAAGGATCCACAATTATTTTTTATCTGTCTAGGTATATAGAGGTTTAAAGTATGTTTTCCATATCAGCTTTATTTAAGGTTAGAATAATTCCCAATTGCACCAGCGACTTAATAGAACCAGCATTCGTGTTTAAGAAGCCATGTAAAATAGAAATCAAATAGATTGCTGAGCCAAATGTGACAAATGCAATTTGCATATACATGAAACTAGGGAAGGCACTGGATATGAATAGGAAGCACTCCCATGGCCAGATGGTAAAACACACAAAACTACAAGAATTCCGATTTGCCAACGAAACTCTTGCAGGTTTTGGCATAGGAATATCCAAAAAGTACTTTGCAATGACCAGGTCAAACCTACGTGTCATAGTAGGATTCCTTACTGGCCACTGTCAACTCAGGAAGTACCTCCACATTACGGGGTTAAGTAAATCTTCGTCTACACCTGTCCACTTAAGGAAGATGTCTCATAGCGACTTGTCCATCTTCCTAAAATGGGCAAGATGGACGATGACCTGGGGAGGATGCACAATGGGCCAGTTGTGGCCTAACTGCAGCAAGATTACTCACTCTACCCAATCTACCGATACAGAAGTCCCAATTGCTCACACATACCGAGCGATTTCATTTATCACAATTTTTGGCACAAAGTGTCAACCTTTGTGGGTCAAGAGTCAATAACTGCTTTTTGAAAAGTTACATTATCTCACAGATATAATATTTCAAGTTATTTGCAACCACTGAGACGTTGTTGTATTAAAATGACTTTCGGTCATAATTCTGTCAACTTTCTTACTCAAGAAGTACCATAGAGAAGAACGAAGAGGTAAGATCTAAGCAGCTTACAGAGCAGTAGTCTAAATTAAAGACTACACAAATTAGCTTGCCTGCAATGCCTCCAATTTCCTCCATTCATCTTTCTACATTATTTCTATATTCTGTGTTTATTACGATTTACAGTTGAATCAACTGAAATTAAGAGCTATCCACAAAAGGTCTTCAAACCCTGTAAATGTAACTGGAGCACACTAAAGGCGATTTTCCAATAATAGGCTCACTTTTAAGGTATATGACATATCACACATATTGCTCGAGCCCCCCAGTTGTTCATATTATATAACCAAAATAGCTTGAGGCTTAAAGCTTTGGAAGTATTTCAGGCATATTAACAAATATCGACAATTTACTGGGTATAATTTTGACCTGAGCACCTACCAATTATTATTATACTGAACACATAAATGCATGTATTTTGATTTTGATAAAAACTGCACACAATACCTCGCTGTATTAGCGTGTTAAATTTATTGCATTGTTATTTATCTAGTTTGAAATAATAAATTAGCTTTCTGTACGTTGGACTAATAACACCCTCCCTCTCTGCCCTGTTCATTATCATGCACGGAAAACCGATAATTCGGTTGGCCTTTAATTCAACGCTAATCTGTTCGATCACATCGTTTATAATAATCTTTTATCGAATCGGTAATTATTATCGCTATAATTAAAGTAACTACAGATGTCTAACAATTCGGGGGAATTTTGTGCGAACAAACTGCACACGTTTTAGCCAACAAAGGCAAATACGGAGGTCACACGCAAACTCAAAAAATAAAAATAGCATAATGAGAAAAAAATATATATATATATATATATGTTCTTCCATCTCTAGTTAACACGTAATACTTTTTGTTCATTCAGACACTATTTATCAACATGGCACCTCTAAAAAGCTCTAGAGAAACAAAGCATGGCCTTTTGTCCTTCCTACAACTATATTAGCTATTACAAATCTGGCGAAAGACTAGTTGGTTATGTAAAGATGCCCCCTAGAAGATGGCAGTCCCAGTTTACGTAGTTAAGCCCCTTTGAACGGGGTCGGACTGTAGGTCAACGAAAGCGTGGTGCTTCTTTCAGAGCAATTGCTATAACCATGGGGCGTCACGTGGCTACAGTTGTAGCAGCATGGCGCGCATGGATCGCAGAAGCGCGAATGCAGCGAGCTAGAGGTTCCGGAACACGTAGAAGAACTACAGACCAGCAAGATCTTCATCTAGGATCACTGGCTCTCCGAGACAGAATGCGATCCACTCGAGCCGTTTGCTGACGCTTGATATGCAGCTATAGGGAAGCCCATTCGAACCCGCACAGTGTACCACAGATTGAGTGAGATGGGCTTAGGACATGTCGTCCGCATCTAGTGCTTCCACTCACTGCAACTCATCGTCGCCAACGGTTAGGTTGGTGCCAAGAGCACAGACAATGGCAGGTTGAGTGACATTCTGACGGCCTTCTCCGACGAGTTCAGGTTTTGTCTGGGAGCACATGACGGTCGCCAAAGCGTTAGACGACGACGAGGTGAACGACGTCGACTCCAGGTTGCTGTTGAGCGCCATGGTTTGATGGTTTGGGGTGCCATTGCATTCAATAGCAAATTTAATTCAAAATAGCAATAAAATGTGGCATACCGTAAATGAATATTACATTAATATATAAATTTTTTAATAATCTTTTTAATAGGTTCTAGTATTTGCTAGATTAGATAAGGAACGAGGTTGTGCCTTTCTGTAAAAAATTCCTAAAAAAACGATTTGTTTCATGTTCTAGTATTTGCTAGATTAGATAAGGAACGAAGTTGTGCCTTTCTGTAAAAAATTCCTAAAAAAACGATTTGTTTCAAGGATTCACATGCACGTAGGCATTCGCTAAGAAAATGATTTTGTAAACTCATTGTTGATATTGTAAAGCAAACCTTCTGCCTAGTTTTTTTGTGACAAAACCTGTTTCTTTTTGAACAATCTTTTTATGCAGAAATTTTGAATCATGATCACATATGACAAAAAAAGATACCATTAGTACTTTCCTCTCACATGACAGCCGGTCTATAGTAAGTAATATATGTTTGATAAACGCAATTTGGAAGAAGTTACATCTATTGATCTAGTTATTTTCATAATGGTTTAATGGTAATGGAACTACTACTTACCCTGTGGATCATTTTGCTTTCGTGTTGTTTGTAAGAAAACAAATGGAAAACTGATGATGATAATCGGTCTTCGAAGAGTTTTTATAGCAAGTATCGATGTGGCAGGAGATTTATAGAATATTAAATAACGTTTGGAAATCTTCATCACAAGACCTTCGTAAATGTATGATTTTGGGTTATGAACTTGTACTTATCTGAAAATAATAGATGCAATATCATTGCGTTGTTCGCGGGTCACTGGAGCTTCATTTATATTCCGATTGGGTTCAGATTTTTGCAATCGATTATCGAAGCTTGTATGGAATACTTAATTTTCTACGATTTTTCCTACCACTTACTTTTCTGCGTTAGTTGAACCATTAGGTGAGGTGTTTCTCAATCCTTAAGCAACAGGCTGCCTAGCTTGGGTATTCATTGTGTTTTTTCCAGAAATATGATATTACCTACGCTAAAAGTTAAACTGCCAGGAAAAAATGTTATACAACATGTTTTTTTCTCGTGGAGTGCTGAAAGGGAGAGTAAGTATCGCAAGACCTAGGAAAATTTGATTTATTTATTCTTGTGTCTTTTGACGGTACAATCAATCTGCGATACAGTGATCAATAGAGGTATTAAAGTATACTGTTGATCGAGCGGTGATGAGAGTTATTACTGTTACTATCGAAAACCTAGCGACTTCTCTGTCACTAATGTTTTTTTCGAAACAACAACTCTATTAATATTATATCTAACAATAACACATTTTTGAATCTCCAATCAGTGCGTTAACGGCCCTGGCCTCTAAACTTGACTTACAAACTAACAGTATTACGTTGACTAGTTGGTAAGTCGTACAAATATTTTTAGAGTTATTTTAAAGTAACCTTTTCTTTTCAATGAATATTCAGGTGGTCTTTACACTTTTTAACAAAAAGTGGATAACGAGTTGTTTTAGCTTAAGTTATTATAATATTTTGATGCAATCTAATACGAATATTACTAATACTCTTAGAGTTATTTTAAAGTAAAGTTACATTTCAATGAATATTCAGGTAGTCTTTGCATTTTTCTACAAAAAGTGGATGAGAAGTAGTTGACCTAATGTTATGGCTTAAATTATATAACATTTTGATGCAAGCTGCCCTGGATCATTTTTTAGTCCTACGTTCCAACGTTGGTTCCACCCTGTGCAAGATATAAATTTGTCAGCCTTCTTGTATCGTGATTGTGAATCTCACTAATGGTTTGAAAATTTGTGTTTGATTTTTGTAAGATATTAAGTATTTTGTATATCAGTTTTCATTGTTCTAGTTGTAGTAGGCTCTCTAGCTTTGGTACATGTAGTTCTTGATATAAGGTATTTGATGGTGTAAGATATTGATAGTTGTATGAAGTTTTTGAAAATTTGTTTTTGTATAATGCTAATTTGATTATAATTTGTTTTTCAATCGTAAAGGTTTAGGGGTAGTGTTTAGGATTCATAGGTGTTTTACGGTATTCACCAAGATAATACCTTAACTTAACTTGAGGTTGTGACCAGTATCTAGGCGTTTTGCAGTTATTATAGCATGTATTTAATCATAATTATGTGTCTCCAAGAAACCCGTATTGGTCTTGTATTGATATCTAGTAGGCGTTATTCATAACTCACGGCTGGAACGTGAGTTTTACCTATTCAAAGGTGGTTTGATAATAACTGTATAACTTAAGGGTCTAGGGCATAACGCACAAAATTGAGCATCCAAGAAAAGACGTATTCTCGTGTTAGCAAGGAGGCGTGGCCGCCTGTTCCCTTTCTCCATTATGCGTGTCTAAGATGAGGGAAGATAAGTCCAGAAATCCAAAGGTAAGGTCCAAAGATCACCGTTAAAATGAATTTCGCATTTCCAAGCTCCTGACGTTACCTTTAAACTTACAGTAATGATGCAAAGAGCAAATTGAAGAAGACAGCTTGCACTTTGTCACCTATTTGGTCTTCTTTTGGTATCGTGTTTGGTTGTTAAATTACAGACATTTGAAGCACATATGATTTTTCATTGCGAGTTTTTTTGCACTCTAAAAAACTTTTTTGAAAAAATCGCAAATAGTTCTTATTCATTAAGGTCTTAACTATCACCTTCTAAAATACTGTGTATGTGGTTAACAAGTGAGTTCTGTTCGAAATGGGAATCAGTGTTTTAACATGACAAATACATATGTCTAACTGTGTATACCCAGGCCCCTTAATGGGGGTAGATAAATACTTTGTCCGAATTTCAATATCTTTTGATTGTTTATCAATCTAAATAGCATCCTTCTTTTCTTTGTTGCTAGGTCGACGTCGACAGCTTGGGTCATTTGCCGCTTATGCTTGTCAGTAGTTTGTACCATATTTAAGCTTACTTGATAGCTATTATGGTTATAGCAATATTTGGGCTTAACTTAGTACACATTTATAATTTGCGTGGCCTGCAGGTACCTGAGTATCCTCTTAATTATATCAGCATTGCTGAAACATGCTTCCGAAGCTTGGGGGAGCCTTAACACTTGTCTCTAATAGCCAGGGTATTTCCTAAGTTGAGGCTTTTCTTCATAAAAGGAGTGATTTTTCTCAAAAAAGTTTAAGCGAAATGTTTAGGGATATCAAGATATTGTCGGATAACTGAATCCTCATTTCTAATTCCGTCCCTGTGCGATTAGATCTAAACAGAGGCTAAAAACGAAAATACCCGGTTTATACTGATGAGCAAATATATGGAGGTAGCAGCACAAGGTAGCAGCGCGCGTTTGACGTCTGTGGAGCTGTTGATGTGCTTATATCGAACTTTGAAAACAACAATAATGGTGCAACCGGTATAACTATAATGAATTGGTGGATATATGCTCAGTGTACGGTGAATGTGGTCAAAATGCATCTTGTACTTAGCGAGTGTATGCTGATCGTTTCTCTGACCTACTGCCTGCCGATTTCACTATCTCGTGCTAATAGCTAGAGACACAGGATATTTTTATTCCCATCATAGTAGACATGCTGGACGACCTAGATAACCTCGGATGAAGAAGAAATACTTGGCTTTTCAGCCTCGCGGCGCGAACTTCGAACCATGTCTATAAGATTCATGTGACAGGACAGCACTTTAAACTTCACAGCGAACGAATAGTAAGTATTTTCTTACCATTTTTACTTCCCACACCGATAGGTGAGGGGAGTATTGTGATCGCGAAAATTTTCGATTTTGAGATAATACGTTTTTTGGGCGTTTTATGATGTGTACATAACGAAAATCCACGTCACTCATTTCCGTCGGTCTGTCTGTCGGTCTGTCGGTCTGTCGGTCTGTCGGTCTGTCGGTCTGTCGGTCTGTCGGTCTGTCGGTCTGTCGGTCTGTCGGTCTGTCGGTCTGTCGGTCTGTCGGTCTGTCGGTCTGTCGGTCTGTCGGTCTGTCGGTCTGTCTGTCTGTCTGTCGCGTTTTTCTACCCTCGTAATCTCAGTAACCGCTGCATGGATTGTGATGAAATTTGGGCAGCGGTATGCTGTGGGGTCGTAGTAGGTAATGTTCCTATAATTTTGAAAATCGGTACATAGGCGGCGGAGTAATTAGCAAAAAACAAAAAAAATTAAATATTGCTGAAACTTCGTTTTTAGGCGTTTTAGGGGTCCCTGATCATTTTCTACTTTTTTTTGGGTGGGGGTGAAATTGGGGTGGTTGGGGGGTGGGGGGTTGTAAAATTGAAAAATTTGTTGCTTTCATAATAGACCGTCCACTGACCTGTGAAGGAAGACCTGGCGACATAAATAACTTTTTTAGGTCCATCCGAACATTGCCTTTGCCTATTACAGAAAGCAAAGGACTTTTTTTTGATGTAAACATACGAGAGTATCGCGTCAGATCGTTGCAACGAGGAAACTGTTGAATTGATTTTAATGAAATTTTGAGACGACATTACTACCATGGCGAAGATGGAAAACGCGTATGGTTTTGATAAATCGTGCCAGTGGCGGCGCAGAAATAATAAAAAAACTAAAAATATAAAAACAGCTCAAACTTCGTTTTTAAGCGTTTTAGAGGTTCCTGATCATTTTCTGCGTTTTTTTGGGTGGGGGTGAAATTGGGGTGGTTGGGGGTTGAAAAATTAAAAAATGTAAAACTGAGAAGTTTTTAGTATCGGATAATAGGCTGTCCATTGACCTGTGAAGGAAAGACCTAGCGGCATAAGACAATTTTAGGGGGGGGGGGGGTGGCAATTATTTGGTTGCAAGGGATCTTAGACTAAAGCTTCATGCTATGGGAAAATAATAAACTGGTATCAGCGTAATGTGTGGGAAGTACTGAGTCAATCAACTTGACTTAATTTTTGTAATTCTTCTGCTGCTGATTTGATGATTCACCGTACATTAGCTTTGTAATTTCAAAAGCGGTTGTTTCTGAAAAGTCCCAAAAACGTCCTGTATAATCGACACTCCGTGATCAAGTGATTTACAGTTAAAGGCACACCACATTTATCACATATTGGATGGTTATTACCAAAGAGAAGGTATGAAGTCGTCCATTGTATATGTCCAATATATACACGTGTAAGGCAGACCTGCCAGTGGTGTGCCGAAAGGGCCCGCAGGGCCAGCGGTGCGGGGGGGCCCCGGGCAACCAAGGGGCCCCCGCTCATCGTCGACCTCGACTACCTCGATCAAGCTTTGTACATAGTAATAACTATAATACACAATTATATTTAACTTTATAGCGATGGAATCATATTTTTCCACAATCAAATTAAACATATTTTGCCTTTTCAGGACTTATTTTATATCAAAATTTGACAACACGACAGCGTAGTCGAACGTAGAATCCAAAAAGGCAAGAGTTACAGTGTTTTATTTATTTCTGTTACATTCTTGTGTGTTATAAATGTTTTATTTGTTTATTTTTCATTTTGTTATAGTTTTGTGTTGTATATTAGTAATGTTTATTAAATAAAATTATATCTCAAATTCTGTAGTTTGCAAAATCCAGAACTCATAGTGGAATACAATATAGATGGAGTTTGTTACATTTATGTGATTAATTGATGTATAATTAAATAATTAAATAGAAAATAAAAATATAAAGTTGAGGTCACACCAATTTTTTTTATCTATAAACCGATATTAAATATTATTTTTTTATATAGAGGGGGGCCCCCGAAGACCTCGGCATGCTACTGAGACCTGCGGCGGTACTCGCTAACTTAAGAGATAGAAACATATTTCTATCACCATGACGACCATGACGATCGGGCAGTTTCGGGTGCCTATCACGTGTCTACTACGTTGTCACGGCACGCTGTCATATTTCCGAGGCCACCCGATCCCATGGTACATAGTGTATAGAAACACGTTTCTAAGTTACAGAGTACCGGCACTGGTCTGTTTAATTAATTTAATTTTAAGGGACTATTCGAATTGCTTGTACGTAAGCTTAAACCTGTTATTCAGTTTATATTGTTCCCTCATTCTCTTTCCGTTTATAAATAGCATCTTAGAGCAAAATCGACAGTTTGGCCAAAAGAAAGTATGTGTTAAGGTCGCTGCATTTTAAATTTCAGTAGTAAATTATCAAACAAATGGACAGTGGTCCAGTGAATTCAAGTTACTGCCATATCTCCTCATTTGCATTACATCGATCTTTCCAAAACATTATTTCTTAAGTTACTCGTCAAAGGGATGGTTCATCAACGTCACGAAGATGACATAAAAAAAGTTCTCCGCCAAACTTCCCTTTTAAAAGCTTTTTTGATAAACTGTTCATGCATTATTTATACATCTTTTGTGTAACTTCCAAACTCAAAGAAAGACTATAATGTCTTATTGATCCAATACTAAAACTCGATGTAAATATATGTTTTGAAAGCGCCTTAAGGCTGTATTAGACTACCATATTTTTGAAATCAGATTTGATTTCATTTCTTGAACTGCTCAAATAGGCTAGTGTAATACACGAAATTGTTTCAAATTGACAGATTGAACCAAAATTGAGATGGAATTTAGAACATGTTCTATTTCCAAATCATTTTTAGGCTGGGGGCGTGCGCATTTGAAACATAAATGTCATTGCGTCGGGAAAAAGGTAAACAAAAACAAGGACAGTAACCTTACTTTTTAATTTCGGTCGAATTTAACCGTACCTGTTTTGTGGTCGAATTCTCCAGAATGCTCTCTGGTACTAATATAAATTGAGAAATCCACATTCGGATGAAAGTACACCAATAAAAACAAGTAACATGTTAATCCTACGGCCCCAGCTAGTAAATCTCCACCCGACCGGAATGCCCTGCGAACTTTGAGATTTGAAGGATTTTGAACTGGTTATGAAGTATGAAAACCCCCAGCCCCAAGATAGGTGCTTTTGTTACCTTTGTGGCGAGTTTACCAACATTCTTGCGAGTTGTGTGGAAGCAATTGGCAATTTGAAGACAATATAAGAGGTAAGATGTTAGTATCTTTGCGATTATGTTTCATATCGATTTCATATACAATAATAGCCCTGATTATATTAAAAGTAAGGTATAGTCCAAATTGCACTATAAAAAATTTGTTTTTACTCAGCAGATTCGGTAGATTTAATTTGTAATATTGCATTAAGTCCTACATCACATTTTGGATGTATTAACTATTAGTTATTTACAATGTATTAAGTGTATCTAATATTTTGCCTGAGTGTATGGCAACATTGTCACTTTTTATTATGGTGTTTTCCTATGTTTTGTTGTTTTTTCATATTGCAAAGGTCCTCGGTTAAGTAGCCACACTTGACTGCACTGAGGATAACAGAAAGGCATTCAATATTAAGAGTAACATATTTCTTTTGATTTAAGGATGACTGGTCTACTGAACATATATCTCTGCTGATAGAGATATACGAACAACATCCCTGCTTATATGTGGTCAAGTATGTGTGCTACCACAGTAAAATCAAATGGAGTGCTGCTATCACTGCCATAGTAGAGGCTCTGAAACCACTAAGATCTACTGTAACTGAACAAGAGGTACAGAAGAAGTTTATGGGCTTAAGGTCAACATATGCACAAGAACAGAGGACAGTTTTAGTCACTTCGTACTAGAATGGGAGAATATGAGGTAAGAGTGTCAGCTTATCATAAATGAAGTGGTGGAGTATTGATATAACAGTGCCAAATTTCTACTAATAACTATTGAATTGCACTTTGAGCCAAAGGAATAACCTAACATGTACTTGAATATATTGTTAAATTTTTTTGCCTTTACTTCCCTATAACTCGAACCTACCTGTAAAAATTGTATGTGCATATATTAGGAAGGCTAAACTTTCAATGCAGTATTTTGCTTTCAGGCAAGTCAACAAGGAATATGAGGTTAGTCATGCTGGGGTTCTATCACCCACAAGCGAACTATCAGATAGGGCTCAAATTGACTTGCTCCGCTCACAGATACCAAGTACAGGTGGTGCTCAAAAAAGAGGGGGAACAGACTACATTAGTAACTCACCCAAGTGTATAAAAAAACAACAAGTACCAGCAGATGTGGAAATAAAGGTGCTGAAGAATGCTGCTGATCAAACATTGAAAACTTCTCCTCGCTCTACAGTCTACAGTCCACAAAGGGACAACCATTTTGCAACTGCTGATGACCATATGGCGCAGTTTATTGCATCTCAATTGAAATAAATAAAAAATTAAAATACCAAACAGAATGTATATTTTGAATTTCATATAATGTTACAAGTTAAAAGGAAGAAAGAAAAAGTATAATGTTTCTATTTTTAATTCAATTCCTTTAGCCTTATTTTGCCAAGATTTACTAAAGCTCCAAATGTATTCTCAACTGCTGTTCTAGTTCTAAACAACAAATATTTGATTACAATTGGTTCACACAGTTCTGGAACTATCTGACTTATTGTACTCTCATTGCTTCGAGCCGCTGGATGGCTGAACATCGAAGAATTATTGCTAGCCTGAAAATGGAAATGTTTATTACTTTTTATTCATAAGGTTTACTGCTAATATTACCTATTTTCTCCTGTTATGCATTCTCATAGATGGTTATCTAGCTTGTCAAATTATGCTAAGTAGCTTACTGAAGATTTTATTATTCATTCGTAAAAAGTCCTTCTAAATGATCTAGATCTTCTAGTAATAACTCTTCTCTCAACATATGTAGCATACCTATGCCTTCATCTCTTCTTCTCAGCCGCTTCTTTTGTCAATTTTTTCCTTTAGTAGTTAGCCTCTTAATTCGCCTGTCTACGAGTTTTTTGCAACGTAGATGGATAAATACATGTTCTAGCATTATCTTTTTCCATTGCCTAGGGAGTCAAGTCAAGTGTAATGAATGAGAATTTCAATAAACAGTAGTCGATAAACTACAAACAAAAGCTAGGTTATGATTTTATTTTGACCATTGACATTTTGACACTGACGTTCACACAATCACAAAACATGTAATTGCAAAATACGTCATGTCAGATCTGACAACTTTGACTGTAGAGGACATCTGTGTTCGGACAGTTGACAGATAAGATGAATTCAACGAATGTAATGCGCAGAATCGCAAATCAATTCTTGAACCAAATTTGGTGTAGTGTCAAACAGACAAAATGCTGGGCCACAATTTTTGAGATCATTTTTCATTTCAAATTTGGTTCAAGAAATGAAATCAAATCTGATTTCAAAAATATGGTAGTCTAATACAGCCTTTACCCTTGCTTTCAGAAAACTATGCTGAGAGATTATTTGCGAATCAGGTTAATGCCAAACCGCCAGAGGGATGGAATTTTGCCGCTCCACAAAATGTACTTGTTCAAAAGGATTACTGCGGACTCATCTATGAGATAAAAATCGCATCAAGTAATTTGAGTTGCTTGCCATGCATTTTCGGCTTACATAGAAGATTCTGAATACCGTGAGTAGCTTTCGTCCGCAAGAATGGTCGGAAATCCTATAAAAAGCTTGCATCAAGTATACGTAAGTTTTCTGTGACTCAAAGGACATATTATAGATGAAGTCAGAAATACAGGGTGAGTTTTTAGTACCGGCTCGGTCGATAACTCCACTACTGTAGAAGATATCGAAAAAAGTTGTATATAAAAGTTGTAGCCACGGATATGCTCCTTGCTCAGAAAATATTTTGATCTATACAGGGTGGTCTGTAACTACGTGGTGATGCAAACATGCATTTTTTTAAATGAGACATATACTTTTCCATATTCAAATTCTACTAATGATTTTCGTTCTTCCATAATAGGGTATTGTTATATTATACAGGGTATTTCAAAAGTTATGACCATTTTTATACCCAAATCGCTACTGTATATTAAAAAGTGATCAATTAAAAATATTTTTTTACACGGATGGATAAAAAATATCATCTGGTTTTAAAATCGGCTATAAAAAAATCGCGCGACGCATATTCATATGCAGGGTAATGTAGAATGAAAATCTAGATTTTCTCTTTTTTTTAAATTAAACCCCCAATATTTTATTATACCAAATAATTGCTTTTAATATGATCTTTCATCTTTGTATAGCACTTGTTATGGCAGCATTCATTAGTTTCTGAGATATTTCGATTTTTGTACAAATTTTAAATCTACCTTCTATTTGTTTACTAAAATTTATTTATTTTGAGAAAATAATATCAAATTTTATTTTTGCTTAACAAACAACTAAAATATAAGGCCATAATAGCACTTGATCAAGTCAAAACACTGGATTAATGAGATAATATAGGTCAACTGTGCTGAGGAAACAATTTTATAGACGTCATGCGTAATTATCAAGCAGATCTATCAGGTAGGCTATGAAATATTAAACGACACGGTCCAAATAAAACGATTCTTCAATCTTTCAAACGCATTAGTTTTAGAGTGCCTCCGATCTGGGTATTGCTGTTCATAGTTGATACATTCTAGAGGCAAGTAGGCAATTTCTCAATGATTCTCCTAAATACCCTCAATGGAAAAATTAATTCTTAAAGCTCGTTTTTTACACAGTACGGAATTATTGAGCAGATTATGAAAACTGTCAATTTTTCAAGCATACCTGATAAATCTATTTGATAATTATGCGTCACGCCTACAAAATTGTTTCCTCAGCAGACTAACATACTTGACTTATTATCTCGACTATTTAGGGTTTTGACTTCATCATATACCATGATGACCTTATAATATAGTTGTTACTTAAATAAAAAACAAATTCGATAATATTTTCCCAAAATAAATAAATTCCAGTACACAAATAGAAGCTATATTTTAAATTTACCAAAAAATCGAAATATCTCGGAAACTGATAGACGTAGGTACAATAAGTGCTATAGAAAGGTGAAAGAGCATACTAAAAGCAATTCTTTGATATAATAAAATATTGGGGGTTACATTTAAAAAGAAAGAGAAAATCTGGATTTTGCATTCTACATCACCCTGTGTACGAATATGCATTGCGGGCTTTTTCTATAGCCGATTTTAAAATTAGAGGATATCTTTAATCTTCCAATGTACAAAAAGCTAGTTTGTGTTCATTACTTTTTGATAATAAACAGTACGTTCGTTTGACACTGATTTATATATCAAAATGGTCATGACTTTTGAAATACCCTGTATAATGTTATAATACCTTATATTGTTGGAAGAGAAATGAGTGCAATCTAAAAATTGGATAATGTATAGGGCGTCTCATTTAAAAAAATAAATGTTTGCATCACCACGTAGTTATGGATCACCCTGTATAAATCAAAATATTTTCTGAGCAAGGAGCATATATCCGTGGCTACAACTTTTATATACAACTTTTTTCGCTATCTTCTACAGTAGTGGAGTTATTGACCGAGCCGGTACTAAAAACTCACCCTGTATGTGAATTGTTTACATTTTTTGTGAGCAAGGGAAAGAAAGCCACAAACCTGGACGCCTGCAAGCTGCAAGACAGGGGCGGCTTGGAATATTTATTTGTAAATATTTCCTCAATCTGGGTAAGGTAAGAATGATATGTGACAAACTGCCATCACAGCTACCACTTCTACAGTTATACTGTCGTAAGCAGTAGAAGTTTCACTGTCCAAAATGTCCTTCTGGCATGAAGCGCGTCTGCCTTTATCAGTAATGCCCATATCCGTCTCAGCATCATCACTTATTTCATTTTCGTTCCATTGATATAATTCGGGAACATAATATGTCCCTTCCCACGGTCGAAATATCGTACTCTTCTGAAGATAATTTCATACCCACAAAAAAATTGGTATCGTTGATATACCCTCTCATCTCTCATGAAGCGGTTAAAACTGGCTAGAAGCATAATAACCCCCAATGCCTTCTCTGGCTCCCCGAGCGATGATCGTTCTTTACCTAGATCGACCGACCTTTTTGAGCACTCACCGATACCATAGTCCAGTAAACATGTATATAGATTTAACGGTGCTTCAAGAGTTATCGATATACTTACAATGCATGATTGATTTTGCTTGCTACAAAACTAGCATTTTGAACTATCAGTGCGTTATACTTACTCAGACCTATTTGTTGTTCATCACATGTAAATCACTATTTAATATTACTCATACTATACCATTGTAGTGATAGATTCTTGCTTTAGATGCGGCTGCTCGGAATAATTCTATCGATATACAGTGACACCATTCTCGCAAGTTCTTCAGTCACGAATTGCGACTTCTCCCCGCACTTCTTTTCTTGTGTTTTCCCTCGTATTATCAGTTGTAGAATATGGTATCTTTCTCCACGCATAACGTGACCTATGTAAGAATTCAGTTTCTTTGTTCATACCCCTTAAGATTTCAACATTTGTGACCCTTTCCGTCCAAGAAACTAGTATGCGGCTATACACCCACATTCGAAAGCCTCAAGTCTCCTTAGATCAACTTTGTTCGTTGTCCACGACTCCATCCCATAAAGAAGGATCGAGAAAAGGTAACATCTGGCCAATCTCATCGTAAGTTTAATATTCAGATCTCTTGAGCTAAGTACTCTCCACATATTTGTAAATGCAGCCCTAGCTTGACCTATTCTAGGCCTTATTTCTTGAGAGTGTCCTCCAGTCTCGTTCAAAATGGTATCCAGGTATTTGTACTCTCTCCACTGCCTCATTACGAACATAGAATATTCCTTGAACATTTGTTTTGCTGATTATCATGAATTTTGTCTTTTTGATGTTTAGTGAAAGACCTGCTTCTTCACTGTTGTTTACGATCTTATCCATTATTCTTTGTAGGTCTGCGCTGCTCTGGGCTATTACCAAGGTATCACTAGCAAAGCGGATGTTGTTTATTGTTTCACCGTTAACCTTTATTCCCGCAGTTTCTTCAGATATAGCCTCTTGCATAATTTCTCTCTGTTCCGAATTTTGCCGTGTTTAAGGTAAGTGACATTTTTTTAATTCCGCGCAGGTCTGTTTGATCATAAAAAAATTATTTTGCAAATGCGATATCGCAGAGCCTATCTGATTCGGCGGTGAATTCTCTATAAGGAATTATAGGAAATAATAAATAACACTAAATTAGGGACGAAAGTCGTCGTTCGAAAATCAAAAAAAAGTATTATCTGTATCTCTAAGGAATTGTAGACTATATAAAGCCCAAATAAGACCTGGACTTCAGTATTCGTCTCAAATCTGGAGACCTGCTGCCCCTGCTACCTTGTTCATACTTGATTCATTCCATAGAAGGGCACTTGGACTAATCCATGACCCGGTCCTAACGCGCCACCCCCATTTGCTTTCTCACTGGCATGCGGCTGGTGACCTCTCACCTGTCTACTGGTGTTGAAACGGAGCCTGCTCCCTTGGGCTATCTTCTCCTATTTTTCATATTTTTTGTTTATTATTTTTCTGCTAGCACTAGTGCGACTTCAAAAAGGCGCTTTATCCTTGCCGCACAAATAATTTAACATCAAAATTGACATCAGACCAATCCTTTTCAATTACAAAAGTGAGAAAGTTCGTTTGGTGTTGATCTTTCGATCCTCTTGATCCTCAATACAAACCACCTGAGAAATAAGACCTTCAGTTCAATAAGGAAAGCTTCAAGTCCTTCATAAAACAACACTTCCTGACCAACAGGGTATTTAGTGTGTAGAACCAACTTTCTCGGAACGTACTCAACAGTCTGTCTGTAAGCTTTTTTAAAAACAACAATCACAGTTGGTGTTGGTTGGTTTACGTACCTGTCTTCTCTTTTTTTTTTATTGTTACATCAAATATTTGTAAGTATGTCATTATTTAAATGGCTCTTCTTTGCTATTCATTTTAGTACATTCACCCTTACTCATATATTATACAGCCTGTTATCTTAACATTTGGAGTGTATACCTGCTCAACCCCTGTTGTACATCAATAACAAGAACAATAATATCACTTGCATAATATCTTTATTTTCATATCCAAACTAAAACTACATAATAAAGTATAAAATATGTACAAACGTATAAAATAAGATCACAATATAGTTCGAATTGGCCTACAATCTTCCTGAGTCTTCACCTAAACTCAACCAAGTGCTATCCTCGCGTAGGGTGCTCCTGCCACTAAGGGGGCGGCATGAGCAACAACGGGGGCGGGCGCCACAGCCCTAGCTAGCAAGGGGGCAGCTGGGGCAGCTCTTGCTACTACTGGAGCGGCAGCCACTACTAAAGGAGCTTTTCTCACCACTGCGTTGAAGCCATTGATAGGGTCTGCTGTGTAGTCCACGATTCTCCTGGTACCTGCAAGGCAAAAGGTATAACGCTGTTATTAAAATATTTCAGTTTTTATGACTTTTATAACATAGTAAAGTAGTACGACAGTGCGTTAATATCGTGCATGAAACCAGGCAAGCCCCTGTCATCCCAGGAAACGGTACATCGACGACAGCAACACGCCTCACAGATCAACGTAGATGTCAAAACAATTGTCGAGTAGGAGTTATTAAATAAAGTACAGTTTAATATACAGAAGACTCAGGCAACAGCAGTGACAAAGAAGTCTCAGGTTAGATTACCAACTGTGGAAATGGAGGGTCACCCAATAGTCGAGTCACCTTCCGTCAAGCTTATGGGGATCAACATCCACGACCACGTCGTTAGTATTGCTAAAACGGCATCCCAGAAGTTTGGAGTTTTGTTCCGCTGTAGAAAGCTTTAGACCTCAAAGCAATTACTGCTGCTCTACAAGGCACAGATCTGACCATCATTGGGGTATTACTCCAATGTATGGAGATGCGCTCCGGATGCAGTCTCTAAAGCTTCTGGACACTAACCAGAAGAGAGCAATTAGACTATCAATTTGCCGCAGCTCATTCAACAGCGTCGAGGTTTTCAAAAAAAAAAAAGGGAATGCTGGAGGAGACTGTGGTTCAGGGAGTAGGGACCTCGACCTGGTAGGTATGAGCTCGCAGAGCCTCTCTAGTGTTCCTCGTTCGGACGGCCTTTGGTGTTATTATATAGGAGAGCTCACTCCAACATCCAATCAATGTGCCTCACAAAGGACCTCCACAGCCTGGAACATCGAAGAAGGGTGGCTGACCTGTCCTTGTTTTACAGATTTTATGACAGAAGGTGTTCAAGTCACCTCTCCCAGATAAAGGCCATTCAAGCAAGGAACACTAGAGAAGCTCTGCGAGCTCATTCTTACAAGGTCGAGGTCCTTACACTCAGAACCACTCTCTTTCAGCATTCGTTCTTTTGGAGAACTTTGACGCTGAGGAATGAGTTGCCGAGGAATTTGTTTCCCGACGGCTATAACCTGCAGCGTTTTAAATATAACGTGCACCAACACTTATCCTCTCGCAGCACCTCTATCGCTCTATAGGATCTCAGTCTTTTCGAGAGGCTGACCATAAGAGAAATATATGAAGGGTAATAAGAAGATATTGTGACAAACCGTGCCAAGTCGATCAACTCAGTTATTCATTAGCAATGAGAGTCTGAAGTACTTGCGATGGCATCATGGTCACAAAATGAGATAATCGCAGTTATAATTTCGTGCGTGGATTAAACATAGACCAGTGTTTAGAAGAAATTATTCGTGCAATAATAGGCGATGCTTGTCTACATCGTACAACGCTATTCAGATCGTATAGAGAATTCCAAAGGGAAAACTTAACTCTGGAGGACGGTGAGGCACCGGGAAGGCTATGAATGTTAGTTACGGAGGATCACGTGACTATTGTGAGACAAATTTAAGACAAAGACATATGAGTGGCCTACCAAAAGACTGAGGAGACAGGCCTAATGAATCAGCAGTTTGTTTGGTTCTACATCAACCTATGTTCCTGAGAAAACGCGGTACTCTCTGGGTACCGTATCAACTGTCAGTATCTGTATGTGACCAACATCTTGACAGGCACTAGCCTTGGCTATAATAAAACGTTGGGCCAATCAAAGCTCAAAACGATGTTTTTGGGGATCTTTTTTGATGAGGATCGATCCATATCTGTAAGAAAATCCCTATCCTTAAAGAAGAAGCAGTTAATTTAGATGCCTTCAGCTTAGCTATGAAATCCTTAGATTTCTTGCGTTCCTAACTTTGCCTCCACATCAAGACAATTTCCTTCAGCCTCGCCAACTCTTCCAGTCTCTCCGCGCATTCATGATCCAGGGGTGCCCTGGTTCTGGGCCTGCAGATGGCTTTTAGAGCCGCCTATAAGAGCAGATGTAAACCTTCTGTTCCGTGCCATTTTTCACCTCCTCATTGCATGCGGCAGATAATGTTGCATATACTTCTGCCGCGAAAATCGTAGTGTCTGTACCTAGAGAGTAACTTTTCCGTACGCCTCGATTTTTCCCATACATCCCTGCTCCTGAGGCCTGCCCTGCCTGTTATATGGGAGACTTCCTTGTAGCATACCAATGCCTCTTCGAGAAACTGAAACTCTTCTGCACCGTTCGATGCTGGGAGTCATCAGAGTGAAAGATTTATCCAACCTTGATAGATGGTTTGCCTCGACAACCCTCTAGGCAGAGATAAAGAGCAAAATGATAGCTGAAGAAAATTATAGCTGGATTTTATAAATGAAGTAAAATTGTAGAACGAGTCGTTTTGGATCCACAGAAGACAGTCACACCTAACTGATATACTGAACAGTGCCTGCCTAAAGTTATTGGAACTATGAAGGATATGCGGCCCAAGTCAACCAGGACTCGTGGTTACTCCACCACGATAATTCTCCAGCTCACCGTTCCAAAGCTTTTCTTTAATGTCAATACTCCCGCAAAGGCTGAAAGCCTATGGCACTGTAGAAGCGCTGCGAGAAGATATAAGTGTCGGTGCACGTTAGATTTGAAACGTTGTAGTTGCAGCCGTCTGGAAACAAATGCGCCGGCAGCTCATTCAACAGAGTCGAACTTTTCCAAAAAAAAAGGAATGCTGGAGAAGACTGGTTCATGGAGTAGGGACCTCGAGCTGGTAAGTATGAGCTCGCAGAGCCTCTCTAGTTTTCCTCGTTCGGACGGCCTTTGGTGTTATTATCTGGGAGAGCTCACTCGAACACCTTCCGTGATAGAATCTATAAAGCAGGTACAGGTCAGCCACCCTTATTCGGTGTTCCAGGCTGTGGAGGTCCTTTGTGAGGTTAGGCGTATCGATGAGTCCAATTGCTCTCTTCTGCAGTCCTTAGCAGGACTGAAACTTCTCACGCACCCTCCCTATGGTCCAGATCTTGTCCCTTGCGATTTTGTTCTCGCATGTGAAAATGAAGCAAAAAGGAAGGCTATTTTATAGAAATGAGGACCTACTGCGGGCCTTGGACCAGGGGTACGCTTTAATCCCTAATGACAATTGACAAACCTGGTTTCGGGCGATAGATAGAACTCTTTGTATAATGATGTTCTGCTACACCTTGAAAATCTTACCATCAGGTTCAGCGACGTTGTATTGTCCTGACACAATTCCGTTAGCTCTGCTTTCCACGTGTCCTTTAGAATCTCCGGTAAGGCCATCTTGGACATCATAGGCAAAAGAGTACGCCGGGTTTGGGTCGAAAGTTGAGTCGGATATCTTTGCCAGAACGGGCGCTGGAGCTAAGACAGCAGCTGGAGCGTGAGATGCTCTTGCGGCAGCTATGGTTGCTAGTAGGATGAGGATCTAGAAAAACAAGGAATTTTCAGTTAATAGTGAACTGAAAGTTTGCCCTATCAGTTGGCTAGGGTTATGCTAATAATACTTATAATAATTTATTCGACCATTAGATCATTTTACAGATAATAAACATGTCACTGCCCTATTAAAATTTGTGGTAGTAAATAATAGTATATTGTCTAACGAGCGATAATGACAGTAATAGGTCACGTACTCGTAGTTGTAGTTTTATTCGGTGTTAAATGATGAAAAGGAGCTGATCAGATCAGCGAATTCCAAAACTAAGTATAACTGTACATTTTAGGAAACCGTATCAAGTTGTCTAGTTTATCTTACATGGATTTTCAATTATAGTTTGTTATGATCAAAATTAAATTTTTGTTTTGAATAGGAAATGAAGCAATATATGTGATTTTAAAATATTTTTACCGCATCCAAAATTAAAAAAAAATCAGGTTATGTAGGTACACTATCATAGTTTCAAATATTTGTTTCTCTTATGTATACTATGTGACTTGTTTATATGTTTTTCTTGAAAATAAAGTTACATTAAAGTTTTGATTTAGAAAGAAAATATGTGTTAATTTTTATGCCAAATGAGTGTAACAGACGGTTCTAGCTGTGTTTAGACAACCTAGGTCTATCCATAGACTACTGAATCCACTGAGACCTACAGTGTATAAGTATAAACACCTAACTCATGTTTGTAGTAAATTACAGCAAATATTTATAAAAGTAATGCCAAATAATTGATTGAAATAACTACCCCATTTATTCTATCATGCTTAAGATGAAAAATGAGCTATTGACAGTCACTCGAAGTTCTTTTTTCTTTTCTCTAATTTGAATTGTAATTTGGTGCAACAAATTTCACTTTTGTTACCTACCTTGGAGGCCATGTCTGCTGACACTAGTAGTACGGACGTACAATGACAATTATACTCAGTACGTGCGTCCATTTTGTTTATATAGTCGCCCATTTAGATTTCATAATTCAGCGAAAAGCTCTGCCGTGAATACTAAGCAATTTGGCAACGGTCTGCTCTGGCTATGTTATTAAAATTAACAGCGGGTGTTTTACTCCAGTAGCAATAGATCCAATTTTCCAGGCAATGCGTTTACGCCCGATATATCAAATAAACATAAAGAAAACAATTTTTTTGGTCATCTCTAGATTAAGTATTAACACTGTTAGAATAGAAATAGAAAATCAGGGCATAGAAAGAGTAAGGAGATTTAAATATTTGAGGTGCTGGCTAAACAGCAAATGGGATCCTGATCTTAACCTTAATCTCTTAAGATTAACAGCAGAACTGAAATAGCCAGAAATACTTCCTTCAAAATACAAACTGAAGTCAAGTTGATTGACTCAGTAGGTACTTCTCACATATAACGGTGATATTATTTTATTGTTTTTCCGTTGCATGAAGCTATAGTTTGAAATCTCCTTGCAACCAAATGATCGCCCGCCCGCCCTTAAAAAACATCCAACACAAAAACTTTCGTAAATGGATTCTTGCATCTCTGTAGGAACTGGGACGTCACAGTTTTTTTTTGCAAGCGTCGACTGAATGAAACGAAACAATCAGGAACCCCCATTTCGCCTAAAACCTAAGTTTGAGCTACAACCTGCAGCGTTTCAAATCTAACGTGCACCGAAAGTTATCCTCTCGCAGCGCTTCTACAGCGACATAGGCTTTTAGCCTTTAGGCTTTTTTGCGGCAGGCTGACCATAGAAAAAATTATATTTTTAGTTTTTTTATTATTGCTGCGCCGCCACTAACACGATTTCCAAAACCTATACGCATTTTCCATCTTCGTCACGGTAGTAATACTGCATTGCATTAAAATCAATTCCAAGTTACACAATATTCGTATGTATAGGCAATAACACCCAAGGCAATATTCCGATGGACCTAAAAAAGTGCAGTATGTGCCGCTAGGTCCTTCGTTCGCAAGTCAATGGTGAGCCTATTAATTAATACAACATTTTTTTCAGTTTTACCACTTTTACACCCCCTCACCCCTCACCATCCCAATTACATCCCTACCAAAAAAATCAGTAAATGATCAGGCACTCCTAAAACACCGAAAAACGATGTTTGTGCTATTTTTATGTTTTTAGTTTTTTTATTGTTGCTGCGCTGCCACTTACACCATACCATACGCGTTTTCCATCCTCGCCACGGTAGTAATGCCCTGTCAAAGTTCCATTAAAATCCGTTTAATAATTTCCACGTTACTCAATATACAACGCTCTAAAGAAATATTCATATATGTGTACATCAGAAAATTCCAAGTGCCTTGGTTTCTGTAGCAGACAACGTAATGTTCGGATGTACCTAAAAACGGGTATTATGCCGCTAGGCCTTTCCTTCATAGGTCAATGGACAGCCTATGGTGAATACAACAAATTTTTGAGTTTTACAACTTCCTACTCCTTAACGACCTCAATTTTACCCATACCCAAAAAGAAGTAGAAAATGATCAGGAACTCCTAAAACACCTAAAAACTAAGATTGAGTATTATTTTAATTTTTTGCTTTTACTAATAATTACACCGCTTCCTGTACACCGATTTTCAAAATATAGTAGCATTACCTACCAAGACCCCACAGCATGTGGATACCCTAATTTCATCACAATTCATGCAGCGTTTTCTGCTAGAAAAACGCGAACAGTCAGGCAGATCGACACAAATGAATTACGTGAATTTTCGTTACACAGACATTATAAAAAGCCCCAAAAACGTATTATCTCAAAATCGAAAATGTTCCCAATCACTTTTTAAGAATTTTCTGTGTCACTTTTCTATGTCACATTTTCGTAATAGTTGTTATAATTTCAAATACTGTCAAGATATTATGCAGCAGATTATTAGGTAAGAACGACTCTTTCAAATGAGACCTAGCTTGTTTAACTCTGTTAACTTATACCAAAATTACTACAATTTAAATAACAACTTTTTTACGTTCCCTCACCACTACGTTTTACGAGATAAAGAAAAAACGATCAACAAACAAAGATCGCTAAATTTCCAGTCTATATGATGGTACTGTTTATAATATACCTTTATTTGCATATTTTTTGAGAAAAAGCCGTTTTTCTGGTTGATCGCCCCCTAGCGGCTACTTGCGGAACTTAATTAATTTCTGGTGATTTCTCTTAGCCGCTTTACCTAATAATATCTTTTGCTCGAAGTTATACGATTAACGGTTATCGAGATATTACCGGCGTCCATTCTTAGTAGTCCACCCTGTATTTCGAGGAACCTTAAAGGCAATTTAAAGAAAAATCAGCTGCTTTATCGAGACTTCGATGAGACGCTGCATCACGACAATACTCTGACTTACAGATCAGCGATTTGTCGAAGAAGTTGAAGAATTAGGAGTGGATGTAATGGTTTACAGCAGAGGTCAGCAACCTGAGGCCCATTGCAACTTTTTGCGCCCGCCCGCCAAAGCATCAATATAATTTTAGAAAAAATCAACAAACTTAGAGCGTAGGCGTGCCGAAATCGGTGCGCATTTTTTCAAGCACATATTTATGCGAACAAACATAATTTCATAAGATCAAGGTATAGAACGAGTTTGACGGATGAAAGTTTACAAAACTTGTTAAGAATTTCAGTATCCTAAACACAACCAGATTTCAATAAATTATCAAACAATATTGGACAATAAAAGGCGCATTAAATTCCAATGAATAAAATGAAAGATATACTATTTTCCTCAGTATTTTATATATTTTATATTCACATGTTTATATATAAGATGTAATTAAAATTGTATTTTCTTTTTTTCCTCTTTTAAGAATTGTAGAATTTTTGTTGTCGGACATTGTTTTAATTATAGCACGTCAATAAAAAATTAGTATTCAATTTATTTTTAATAACATTTATGCTCTTATATGATATAAAAGCACTATTTAAGTTATATTTGAATATGCGGCCCGCATAAAAAATCATTTTGAAAATGGCCCGCCATCCGAAAAAGGTTGCGGACTCCTGGTTTACAGTATCATTATTTTTGAAACATCCTTGTCTGTGTCACTCTGTGTTTTACTGACGATCAACAACAGGATAAGTTACAAAACGGACGCAAACAGACATAGTGGCGACTGGAGTATTTCTTATTAACATCTATTACGTTAGGTATACTGTTATGTCTGGTTTATATAAACTCGGGCGATTTTCGGAAAATTTGCATACGACACCACCGAACGACCGTCTTGGCTTACATGAGCTTAACTTGAAGTTCTCAACAGAGTCGGGTGTCTATTGTGTGCTTTTAGGTCCCTTCCCAACTTTGAATATAATCGCATACCGGGAGGACGTACATCTGGCCTTTCAGCGTTTAGACCAGCCGTTAGAACTGAAAAAGCTGTCAATGTCCAGAGGCAAAGACGGCTGTCGAGACCAAAATCTCGGGGCCCCCTCCTCTCTGTCTCTTGTCCTCCGGAGCAATGACAAGACTAAATAGGAGGTTATAGTACGTAAGTGAGACCTGTTTGCGATGGTTCAGCTGTAACCGCTTTTTAACAATTGAAACGTGGAAATTCAAAAGCGTCTAAGTGCCAGATTGCTCGAATTTGAGATTTCATCAATTTTGCAATCTATGTGCCGACGCCAATATCGTACAAAACAGTCTAAGTGCCATTTTGTCTATTTTAACGTTAAACACTCGGTTAAAAGATGGCACGACGTCCAAGTTAGGTAGGCAACTATAGGGAAAAACCGTCTAAGTACCAATTCGTTACACATTGCTGTAATGGGGTTTTTAAGGTTATAATCGCATTACTAGTTAAAATGAGCGAACACGCAGAAGTTGTGCCGCAAATACTGTGTAAAAGTGAAGAATAAAGGGCACTGCAAGTGTTAACAATGAAAAAAAATTAACGTTTCTGGTCAGTCATACCTCCTTGTGATCGGAACTTCGCTCAAAATCGAAAAGCGAAAAAGAGTAACAAAAGCTTTCACAACTGATAATATAAAAGATGTGATAGTGAATGCATGCCACAAGAATACTTTTAAAGCTTTAACGATGCAGTCCGAGGACGTTAATGACATTCAGAAACCTCCGACGACATGCTGAACACAACGATGTTAAAAATATCCCGGTTTCCTGGATTAAGGTTAATAAGAAAAATCCAAAGATGGTCAAAATAAGAAAATCTTTCAATGAACTGGAAGCGGGAACCAAGTGCAATGTTTTCAAGCAGGGAAAAAGAATACAGGATATTTTAGGAAAACTCCATGTCCTACAATGCAATAATTGAATCTCTGCTGAAAAAATTAAAAATTTTGAAGATATGCTACACTATATAACTTTAAAATATTTACGTTATTGGGAAACTTTGATTGATAATACCCAGATTTATTTTTTTGGATGTATGATGAGTTGGAACATAGACAGTTTTGAATCTATCTATTTTGTACTTAGACTGTTTCTTTGTTTTATAAGTTTGGGAATTTTTTTTAACAAAACTTTTCTACTTTTTAAAGTTTTTTGGAATGTTTTATGCTTCAAACAGTTATTACTGATCATTGAAGTAGTTTTCACTGCACTATAACCTTTTTTTTGTTTATTACAAACAAAAACCTTAATAACTCGGAAATAACTTTTTAGCACTTAGGCGCTTTTGAATTACCACGCCCCAATTAATTTTGAGACATCTGAACTGAACAAAATATGAGCATGAAGAAAAAGAATTGTTCTACAGAAAAATCGACGTATTTTTTAAAATTTCCTAACCAAAGTTGCATTTTTTGAATAATTTCACGGTCTTGTTAATCACCCTGTATACGGGTACTCTGAAATCTGGATGAACATTGACTTCGACTGAACTTTTAAGAAAACGCGAATCATGTTTTTGTGGGAAAATTGTTAATATACAAAGTAAGAAACGGGTACAGCCAGAGCCTTGCATCAGAGAATCGAGTGCCTATTGGGATACCGATAAAAACGCAACCAATACAAAAATATGCAAACTACAGTTTATGGGTGAGATGAGGTTCATTCATTTCTGGAATGAGATAGATATTGTTTTGGGCACCGACTAAACTTATAATCGGTGGTTTTTGGCAAGTTATTCATATACAGGGTGTTTACGATCTTAGTGCATTAATTTGGAGGAACGATAGATCATGATATTTCGAACCTGAAACCTCAGTACCATTTCACTAGTTAACGCATAGTTAAACAGAAAAAAATTAAAAAAGTATGAATGCAAAATCACAATCCGACAACATTGCCCGGTATTCGCCCTAGTTTCTGTCAGGTATTTTTGGAGATATTCACTATGTAAACAAATGTCATTATCTCTAGCCTTGTTGCCGCATATTCTGTGTTATAAGAAAATGTTGCGATTTTTTTTTTAAACTTCAAATTTGGGATATTCTTATTATATTTGTGCTACAAGCATTACAATGATGTGTAATATTCGTACTTTACATAACGGCATTAAGATCGTAAGCACCCTGTATACACTGCAGGCCAAAGATCAAGAGGGGTTATAGTACGCACGTAAGGGCTGTTTGCAGCAGTTCAGCTGTTACAGTTTTTGACTACTAATTTAGAAACTTTTGAACTGAAAAGAATATGAGCATGAAGAAAAAGAAATGTCGACTATTTCTTAAAATTTCCTAATAGGCGATTATCAAAAATTACCCTGTATACAATTATTCAGGAATTTGGTTCGATATTAATTCAGGACGAAGTTATAAGAAACCGAAAACCAAGTTTTTGAACAAAAATTATTAATATACAGGGCTAAAGACGGGCACAGTCAGAGCCTTGCATTGAATAATCTAGCACCTATTGGGACACTGATGAGATAGATCATATTATTTTGGGCACCGACTAAATATATGTTCGGTGGTTTTGGAATAAAACGCGCCAATTGGTTTTGAGCGGTTATCATATTCAGCATTACTGAGAAATCTTACGATTTTCAACCAGTTTTAGGTTATTGAGCTTACACTTTCTTGCGTCGTGAATAGAAATAATTTTTTTACTTTGTACACATAAACTGATTCAAATCTTGTATTTTAATTAACATTTACTCATTCCAGAAGTCATGTTCCTTTGCCAAGTTTTCCACTTCCACGATTTTTTGTGTTCACAAGGCAAAGTAGCAATAGTTACTTTTTGTGACATAAAACCATCATTTAACTTGATAAAACCAATAATTGTCGTCACCCACAAAGCTTTAAAGGTCGCGTGGAATGAGACTTCTGTGTACTCAACCGCTAAGGGCTAAGGGGAACATCTTAGCTAACCTAATGAGGAGATATCTAATATTACCTTGCCCATGACCAGCCAATACGTCCAAATTGCGACAGGTGCTGCTACTGGACACTGGCGAAAGGTAACTTAGATGCCTATAAAAACCATTTAAAAATAACAGAAGAGAAATTTGGAGAATTTCTGCAGAGAGTAGCACTCTTCATACAGAAGAAACATACTATACTAAGGGAGGCTCCCTCAGTAAGGCTTAAATTACTACTAGTTCCAAAATATCTAGACACAGGTGATTCTTTTCCATGCCCAAAAACACTGTTTCACAGTTTGTGCCAGAAGTTTGCAATGCAATATACCACAGTTTGGAAGAACAACTAATAGATACAAATGAGTATAACCTCAAAATAGCCCAAACAAAAACACACCTTTCAATGCGACTGAAAATCCGTCCTCACTGACAGCCAGTGTTCAGTTTAATTGAATCAATCCCGCTGATCCTTTAAAATTAAAAAGACCGTGCAATCTCACTGACACTCCAGTGGCTTAGATTCAATAATGTTGATTCATTACATTGACCAGGGAGAACTCGACTTAACCTATCTTTTCTGTCCCACAAAAAAAAAACGATAATCCGCGTCGTACCAGTGACTCATTTGTTTGGGTCACATTACAACCAAGACCTCCTACGATGCAATTTGTAACACGAGTGCTGAAACAAATGAATCGGCTGTCATTGCGCCAACTGGCTTCATGCATCGGCAAGAAAAAAGAATGGTACTATACTGGCGTAGAGCACAGGTACATTAATAACAATTTTTTAATGCAGTACCTTCATGTGAACCTGATTATAGGCCAGGCAATTAAATTGCACCGAATAATATGTATTAAAGGAGAAGCCAATGGAAATATACATATATGGTATTGATCTTTGAAGTGATACCTACACTTAGCACTCGAGTCAATAGTGAATAAAGTTCTTCCCAGGCCTTGGTTCGAGTAGCTGGAATAATTGTTGAGGCAACAGCTGTTTCATTCCTGTTACTAGGTACATGTTCCGTCTATAGACACGAGCAGAACAGTAACACTTTCTTGAAGTTTTGAATTTATTGGTTCGTCAGCGATATTAATTTGTCTATTGTGAACAAAAAGATCGTCTGTATTTTATGAAGATTAAAAAACTTCCCCCGTTATAAATAATGAACCAGGCAAAAATAGTTGCATCCCTATTTAACACGCTATAAAGCTTCACCTATAGGTTTGTATGTATGTGTACCGACTCCTTTGGAATCGATTTTGACCCACGTTAATGAGCAGATTTAATTTAAGCTTATAAAAATCCCCAGAATTGAAGTTCTGAGACCTTTCGCAGATCAAAAAATGATGAATGTGAATGTTTTACTCTTTCAAAATCGGTGAAAGTGCGCATTTTTGAGAAATGGTGAAAGGGCTTAACAAATTAATCCTTAATCATAACGTTTCTGGTCTAGACACTGAAAAAATATAGCTTTGATATAACGCATAAAATGCTTTTGTATTAGCTTCATCTACGTTTGTTTGTATGTCTGTAACCGACCCATTTGGATTCGATTCTCATCCACTTTGAACAGATTTAATTTATACTTTGTAGACTTTTCATTCATTACTATTTTCAGTTTATATTCTTATTTATTATTTTGCACTTTTTAGTACTATATGCTTTATTGGTTTTATCATATTTTTTTAGTTAAAAACATTACTTGTAAGCAAAAATACCTACATATGATATGTAATTTGAAAAACCCGACGATACATGCCTTAGAAAGACCCTACGCACATATGGCAACACTGGTACTTAGTCAAAACAAATGTTTATCTATGAAATAAGTTACAAGAAGATCGTGTAATATTATGAAAACTTGAATATGTAAAAAGTGTCAAGTAATTCAACTTGGCTTTATTTTTTTTGAATGCTTGAATAGAATGAATTCTCAGATAGCTATAATACGTAAGAATAAAAGTCTATTCTTTTCACGTCCTTTAATCTGTGCACTCTACAATTCGCAGTTCAAAGCAAATACGTTGCCACATCTACCTAAAGCTGGCTGGTTCAAAATCCATGGCAAAGAATGTTTGTCGAAAAACAATTACAGAATATTCATTCTTACACAACTTTTAGAATAAAAATGGGAATTCATTATTAAACACTATTTTTATGATTTCGTTCAATAATCCCATTGAGGAATGAAATTGAATAAAATGTTTAATAAGAAATACTGCCGTATATTGTATAAATCACTATTATGCTTATAATTTTCGTAGCAGGCATAGTAATCGGATATATTTTCCAGGCTATAAGTGCTCATACCTCACCTTGGATGTGGTGTAAAGTATCAGTCTGGCTTAAGTGCTCTTATATTGTAAATCATTTTCTGTACTGATCTTATCTTTTGTCGTTTGTCACAGTTCACAGTCAACACAATATCATATCTCATATGATTCTACCTCTAAGGGTTGTATTGCTTACATGTTAGTCATGTATGTTAGTAGTAGTGTCGCCAAAAGCGAAAAAAATGAAGTCAAGTTGATTGACTCAGTACTTCACATACATTATGGTGATACCAGTTGCTTTATTACATATTGGAGATTAGTTTGAAGGCGACAACAAAAAATGGAGTAAAGTTAATTGAGTCAGAACTTGTCGCACAATACGGTACCAGTTTATTATTTTTCCATAGCATGACGCTATTATAGTCTTAGATCCCCAAATCATCGCCTCCCGCAAAAAAGTGTGTTTTACCGCCTTACACAGATCAATGATAGCCTATTATAAATACAACAAGTTTTTCGGCTTTACAACCCTCTACCCCCCACGCACCCCAATGTTACAGTTACTCAAAAAAGTAAAAAATGACCAGGAACCCTTGCAACGCCTAAAAACAGAATTTCAGCTGTTTTTTTTTATTGCTGCATCAGATTTCTAAAAAAGCATATGTACACCACAGCATAATGATAACAACAATAATCTTCAAAAAACACCTACTATTTTGATAGTTAAATGGTGTCCTCCTATATCACTGTATCTGTATTGGAACAAGATTTCAGAAAGTGCCTTCCTTAAACGCAACGAAAAAAGTATTTATTTACATTCCTTAAAAACCAACAGACCTTAAACAAAAACAGGCTGTTTGATATTTGTGGCCGATAATAAAAAGTACATCATTCAAAGAACATCTGTAAAACGTCTTCCGTTGGAGTTAAACACTTGTAAAAAAGTAAAACCAGAATTCTGGGATAAAAAAGATTTCATAGTTAGATGCGTTCATGGGCGTAGGTGGACGGGTCAAACAGGGTTCTTCCCCATCGATGCGACGAATCCTTAAGAATGTAACATATTATTATTATACTGTTTTTCTAAATTTTCCTCGGATGTTTGCGAAGGAAACAAATTTTAAAAGGGAAGTCAACCTGAACTGTATTGTTCCGAATGTAGGAGTGACCGGACTTTTGGAATATTTCACGTACTTTTTCTTCCAGGCCTAATTGTTGCAGGTGTGGTTCAAATGTGTTTGGTGTAGGGTCTGAGATCGACTAAATGAGAAGGTAGTTAAACCTTCTGTTCCTTGTTTCCACAGTCGTTTAGTTTTTATGGCAAGATCTGTGTATTGAGATATAATCTCAGTGTGTTTTAAAAATTCCTATCATTGAGAATAGCAATATCTATTAAACAGTAACTTTGTCTGCCTTTGACTGTAAAACAATATATCTCGTATATTGGCTGGGAAGGTTTATGTATATGTATTTCAACGTCCTAGTATTATAGCTTGTACTGATTGATCTCGAGTACTGATATTGGTGTGTAATTATAATATGGATCTGTGTTTTCTGTTAGTTTGGTTGCTATAGTTAGTGCCTGGACTATGATTTTGGCTCCCATGTTATGTCTGACTGTGTACTCTGTTCTAGCGAGAACTTGTTTGCGCTTGTTTACTTCTAATGGCGACATTTTCCGCAACTTTTGTGGGTTATGGATGCATCTTTAATAATGTATTTATTGGTCATAGATATCAAGCATGAAACCCTCCGTTTCTGGAAACAGTTCACCATCTTGCAGCCAGGTGTATGACTGTTGTTCATTGTATCCTGTGTAACACGGTATTCTGTGTTTGCCATGGAGTGTTTTCTGCGACTAGATGTTTCTTTTTTCGTTTTTGGATTGCACTACCAGTCGGCAAGGCCGTCGATAAGGGGGGATAGATAGGGGTAATTACCTTAGCTAAAATTGATTAATTAATTTATATCAATTCACTATTTTTGAATATGTATCATGTTAAATCCAATAGGTATATTTGAATGATATATTTGGTTACCGAAGGCTCGTTTATTTATAATAGACTTTATTTAAAAATTGAACCTGCTTAATCAAAAAAATTGTAATTTTGTAGCTTTGTTCCAAATATACGTGTATGTTACTCAACACATTATATATTACTACGTGCTTATTCACCATTACATTCCATATTAACCAAAAAACATTTATCCCCCCCCCTAGAACAAAATTAGCGACGCGCCCCTGCGTCATTACATTAATATTGATAAATATATGTAAAGTAAACCAAAATTTTTAAGTAAAATATTCGATTCAATTCTGTTCACCGTCTGTTCTTTCTATTTACTTGTATGTACGCAACACTGCTGCGCATAATGTTGATATTGTACCACCCTCTACCCCTCCCCCGGCGGTTAACCCCCCCCCCTCCGAATCAATTTCTAAAGACAAGGGAGGGCGAGTGGTGTAAAGATTTTATCTGCCTTACTACTGTTTGCTTTGGCAAAAAATGAGGAAGTTTTCTTATTTGTCTTCTATTTGACCTTTCCCTTTGTTAAGGGGAAGGTGGCTGACTGACCTAAGCTTCTCTCCGTTATACTGTACCGATTTTGTTTCCTTGCATATTTTCGAAAGATTGTTCCTCTGTTAAACATTTAACGAAAGCCAATGAATCCGTTGCAGATCCAGTTACCATGCAATCAGGGTTCATTTACTTACCTACTTTGTTCCTTCTCGACTCATTTGGTCTGATGCGTTCGATCAGTTTTCATTTCGATGACCTTGAAAGAGATCGACGTGCAAGACCGTGGACATAGGCGTACGCCCGATCCAATGTCCCAAACGAGAAAAAAGTTGGTTGACATAGTTCTTTATACATAATTTTTTGGACGTCTAGATTTATTTATTTAATCGTGTGCGAGCTACACATATTTAAAAAAAATATATATAATTGATTATTTTTATATGCTTATTTATTTTATTATTTTTAATATGTACATTGGTACTAATTAATTAGTAATTAGAACAAAATACCTATACAGAGTGTTTCCTAAGTTGGGACTTTTCTTCAAACGACTAAGATACTCGTCAGAACGAGAGATTTGTCCCAGTAACATATAACCAAAACGTTAGTGAATACCAAGATACTGACCGATAAAGAAATCCTCATTTCTAATTCCGTCTCTGTGGGATTAGGTTAAAACAGAGGCAAAAAACAAAAAACCGAGTTTACAACGGAGCGGAGCATAGAGGCATAACCAATAATGAACTGGTAAATACGATTTTAGTGTAGGTGAATTTTGGTCAAAATGCCTCTCGGACTTCACGAGTATTCACCCTGCCCCCCATCGATTTGTCTATCTCGTGCAAAGAACAAGAGACACAGAATATTTATATCATATCATAGTGGACACGCTGAATGACCTGGACAACTTCGAATGGTCCAAATTGAAGGATATAAGACTAATTCGACAGGACCGCACTTGAAACTTTGCAGCGAACGAATAGTAAGTACTTTCTTACTTTTTTTTATTCTTCTGCTGCTCATTCACCGTACATTAGCTAGTGTCCCTTCATAGTCAGTTGTTTCTGAAGAGGAAAGTAACAACTTTGCAAACACCCTGTATATGTGATGATCCCAGGTGTCACAAGTTCGGAATGATTATCTGTATTGTTTTACCCAACACAAAATTGTAATGCCTTTGCTCCACTTTAATTCTTTCGAATAGTACGAAAAACACTTAAGAAACATCGAAAGTTAAATAAAAGCCTACTTGGGAACAATTCATTAAAGATAACACTTTCATGTCTCATTTTGTGTTATAGAATTCTAGATATGAAAGAATTTTCTCTAAAATAACTTTTCTCTGTGCCCCATGGTTAAAAAAATCTAAGAAATTCATAGTTTATAAGGCTGCTCTGTCCCTGGGTTTCCACTTGAAAATATTACACTCTGGTATACCCTGTATAGCTCAGAATTTTACAAAATTCCAGTAGGTTACCGCTTGCTGAGTACTAAGTTGACAGAAACAGACAGGTATTTCCAAACTATATAAGTGAGATCGGTAAAATAACCTTGATATGGTTTTAATATGTATATTCTTCTCAAAAGAAAAGCGAACGATTCCCAAAAGATGTGATACTTTTACCCAGTCAGAGGACGTTTAATAAATTGTAAAATTATAACTTTAATTAAATTTTATTTTAAAATAATTTAATTATCCAGTGTTTGTCTTCAGGACATTTGGCTCTGATCATGAGTTTGTTGTAAATGACAATTCATAGAAATATCAATCATGTATCTAAATAACTCTCCGCTTATTGAGTAGCAAGTCAAAGGAACAAACACGTATTTCGTAACTTTAAAACTGAAATGTAAACTAACTATAAAACAACCTTGTTATGGTACGATTTTTTATATCATTTAAAAGCACCGATATTATTCTCTAAAGAAAAGTAATTGGTTCCCAAAAAATGTGATATTTACTGGGCTATCCAATTTTCGTAAAATGATGAGTCATAGATGGTCCTGCCGATGTTTGATTTGCTGGTTCGAGATTAGAAATTGATCGATGACGATGATGCGTATGCTTGGATATGCACCTAACGGCATCTCCTAGAGAAAGGTCAACGATACTTATTGAATTTTTTTATCATATGCATACCGAATGCATATCGTGTGCTACACATCTAATCTTTGTATGTAGTATTGAGGATGTAGGAAAGATTAAATGCTGTATGCTACGATCTAAAGTCCCATCCTAAGTATTAGGCGAAAAATTTGACATAGAAATTATCGTAAAAATTGGAATGATCAAATATTTTAATACAATCATACCACTAGAGCATTGGCATAGTTTTTGCTTATACATTCTGTACATAATCTCTGAACTGTCAAATTTGTGATCTTATTGTATAACATAAAATTTGTGTATTTTACTTCCCACACTGATAGGTGAGCGGAGTATTGTGATCGCGAAAATTTTCGAATTTGAGATAATATACTTTTTGGGCGTTTTAAGATGCCTACATATCGAAAATCCACGTCACTCCTTTCCGTCGGTCTGTCTGTCGGTCTGTCTGTCGGCCTGTCTGTTGGCGTTTTTCTAGCCTTCTAATCTCAGTTACCCCTGCATAGATTTTGATGAAATTTGGGTAGTGATATGGTGTAGGGTCGTAGTAGGTAATGTTGCTACAATTTTGAAAATCGGTGCATGGGCGGCGGAGTAAGTAGCAAAAAACGAAAAATTTCAAATATGCCTCAAACTTCGTTTTTAGGTGTCTTAGGGGTCCCTGATCATTTTCTACTTTTTTTTTGGATCGGGCTGAAATTGGGGTGGTTGGGGAGTGGGGGGTTGTAAAGCTGAAAAACTTGTTGTACTCATAATAGGCTGTCTACTGACCTGAGAGAGAAAGGCCTAGCGGTATAATACACTTTTTTAGGTCCATCCGAACATTGCCTTGTGTATTACAGGAACCAAGGGACTTGATCTTTCTGGTGCATACAAAATACATAGGAGTATTACTTTGGATAGTTTTGTATTGTGTTGCGTGGAAACTTCTGAATTGATTTTAATGACATTTTGACACAGATTTGTTACCGCGACGAGTATGGAAAGCGCGTATGGTTTTTAGAAATCATTTCAGTGGCGGCGCGGCAATAATAAAAAAACTAAAAATATAAAAAACACCTCAAGCTTCGTTTTAGACGTTTTAGGGTTTTTTGGTCATTTTAAAAATTTTTTTGGTTGGGGGTGAAATTGGGGTGGTTTGGGTTTGTAAAACTCAAAAATTTGTTGTATTCATGATATAGTCCATTGACCTGTGAAAGAAGCACCTAGTAGAATGAAACACTTTTTTTGCGGTCGGGCGAGCGATGATTTGATTGCAGGGGCATCTAGACTATAGTTTCATGCTGTGGGAAAATAATAAAACTGGTATCATCGGAATGTGTGGGAACTGGGAAGTACTGAATCAATCAACTTGACTACATTTTTTGGCGAAAAAGATTGTTACTGGAACTCGAACTTACTCTATGTGACTTCTATTTGTTTCCTGAAGTAAAAAAAGAACTGAGTGGACTGAGAGCTCAACTGTGATGGGTGTACTCAACAAGCTATGGCAAGAATATGCCAAATCGATAACGCAAATTTTAAGGATGATTGTTGGATATTTCTAGATATACGTTTGAAAACTTCCCACCACGGATTTATCGAAAACGGCTGATTAAAAAACACCGAATCACGGCCAAAGATTTGTCAGAGGGGACAACTTTTCAACCAAAAACTACTTTACCTCCTTGTACCCTCTGCCCCCCTTTAAAAATTTTAAGTGACAAGGGTTATCGAGTAATATATTATTTAAGAGGTATGTCGATGTCCTTCATTTTGACGTTTGATTTTTTTAAGATCAGTCGATTCGTTTTCGAGAAAATTAGAAAAATACTTATATCTAATTTTCGTAAATAGATCAGAAACACACGAAAATATCACTTTTTATTGCAATAAGTGTTCAAAATATTGCTTGTTATTGGCAAAATAGTGGTCATGTCCAAATTCCTGACGGACAGTTGCAAAAACAGTAGAAATGATTCCAAAATACACGCCAGACAACCAGGGAAGACCTAGATTTTGCATTCTACATCACCCTGTATACGAATATGCGTCGCGGGCTTTTTTATAGCCGATTTTAAAACTAGATGATATTTTTTATCCATCCGATTAAAAAAATTGATTTTTGATTCATCACTTTTTGATATACAGTACGTTCATTTGACAGCGATTCGGATATAGAAATGGTCATAACTTTTGAAATACCCTGTATAATGTAACAATACCCTATATTTGAAGAACGGAAATCATTAGTAGAATTTTAAGATAGAATAATATATGTATAGGGTATCTCATTTAAAAAAATGCATGTTTGCATCACCACGTAGTTACGGGTCACCCTGTATAAATTAAAATATTTTCTGAGCAAGGAGCATATCCGTGGCTACAACTTTTATATACAACTTTTTTCGCTATCTTCTATAGTAGTGGTGTTATGGTACTAAAAACTCACCCTGTATGAAGATTTTTCTAATTTTCTCGAAAACGAATCGACAGATTTAAAAAATCAAACGTCAAATTAAAGGACTTGCCTTTGAAAAAATATATCACTCGATACGCCGTGTCATTTAAAATTTTTAAGAAGACGACCCTGGATGGCAGAAGGAAGGAAGGAAGTGAAGTTTTTGGCTAAAAAGTTGACTCCCTTGAAAAATCCTTTGACGTATCTCGACGTTTTTTCTTTTAAACAGTGGTTTTCGATAAATCCGTGGTGGGAAGCTTTGAAATGATCACCCTGTATGTATTTAATTGTAGATGCAGTATTTAATACCAAAATCAAAAACTCAGTGCGAATTGAATGAGCACGTGTAAACATTGCAATTAATACAGTTCCAGAAGCAGTGTAGAACCTAAAGCTACTGCTACAATATCGAAATATTCAATTCAATGAAGGATTCTAGAAACTTGCCCTTAATCACTTTAATTAACTTCTGTAAACTACTGACTTCTCAATTTAAAGGAGTCGGTGACCCAACCAGGTTAAAACGTATCTCACGGGCATGCTCACAATAATTAATTCAAGACGCAAACAGACCTTATCAGTATAAGGAGCTTGGAGTTTCCCGCTGGCTGCAAAAACTCCTTAAAAACGCTAATCTTTTATGAATTTCGGGTCTCTTTTGTTTCAAGTTTCTCCTGTCACACTCATAAAGGAAAGCCGGATCAGACTAATAATGTACGCTGGTAGAATGAACCGTTGCCAGTTATTTTCAGTTTTCGTAAAAAGTATATCAAGAGTTCAGATATTTGGATTTTTTTATGGTCAGCCTATCCCGCAAAGGCTGAAAACCTATAGCGCTGTAGAAGCGCTGCGAGAAGAAAAGTATCGGTGCACGTTAGATTTGAAATGCTGCATGTTGTAGCAATCGGTAAACAAATTCCTCGGCAGTTCGTTCTACAGCGTTCCCCAAAAGAAGGGATGCTGGAGGAGACTGTTTCGCGGAGTAGGGACCTCGACCTGGTAAGGATGCGCTTGCAGAGCCTCTCTAGTGTTCCTCGTTTGGACGGCTTGTGGTGTTATTATCTGGGAGAGCTCACTCGAACAACTTCCGTGATAAAATCTGTAAATCTGTAACAGGGACAGGTCCCCAACCCTTCTTCGATGTTCCAGGCTGTGGAGGTCCTTTGTGAAGTTAGGCATATGAGTCTAATTGCTCTCTTCTGGATAGCAGCATCCCCACACATGGGAACAATACTCCAATGATGGTCGAATCTGTACCTTGGAGAGCAGTAGTTGCTCTGGTGTATATAGCTTCCTACAGCGGAACAAAACTCCAAGCTTGTGGGATGCCGTTTTGGCAATAGGTACTGAGGACGTGGTTGTACCAGGACATGTTATTGTTGATGTTGATGCCCAAAAGCTTGGTGGAAGGTGACTCGACTATTGGATGATCCTCCACTTCTACAGTTAGTAAGCCAACGGGAGACTTCTTTGCCAGTGTTGTTGCCTCAGCTTTCTGTACGTTAAATTGTACTTTATTAACTAATTTCATTGATATCTACGTTGATCTGTAAGACCTGTTGCTGTCGCCGACGTACCGTCTCCTGGAATGATAGTGGCTTGCCTAGTTCCATACACGATATTAATGTACTGTCGTCTGCGACGCTGTAGATGGGATTGGATGTTATTTCCAGCACCTTGTTGATGTACTTCAGAAACAGTGTAGAGGTTAGGACAGATCCCTGAGGAACGCCGGCGTTTATCGGAAATACGTTTAACGAACAACCTTCGACTACAACAAACAGAGATCTGTCGTTCAGGAAGCTATTCAGCCTCTGATGCAGGCCAGGCACAAAATCGTATACAGGGTGGTCCAATAAGCACGCGGTGCTCCCTAGCGGCCTTGTCGTATAAATTATAAGAAAATGACTAGAATAAAAGATGTTTCTTTTCAAATGGCCTACTTGTAGAAAATAATTTCAAAGATGGCGGACATCCGGTTATACCGGAAGTAGGTATCAACTTCCTTATTTTAAATGGAACACCCTATATATTATTACATTTTTGAATTCAGCATCAATTCTCTCAGGTCCAGCTTGTTAACCATAGTTCATGTCTACGAAGCCTATTTTCGAAGTTATTCAGCAATCTTTATAAAATTTGACGTTTGTAGTACTTACAAATAATGTTAATATCTCGAAAACTAGGTACGATAGAAAGATGCGGTTTTCGGTTTTTAAACGAGCATGAAACATACTTGTGTTTCAGTAAGATCATTGTTTGAAAGCACATTAAACAAATAAACTAGCAATTTTCAAATTTGGAAAGCTTGAAACATTACAAACTTTTTTTTCCAAATGGGATTGTATAAGTTTCACATCAGTGGATGCGAAATTGAATTCTCTTTCACTTTTTTCTAGAGATATGTGGTTCTATCTTTGACAGTCTTCAAGATATTTACGATTTTGTAATTATTCCGTAATATCGCCTGGGAATTGGAAAAATCGTAGGTGGCGTGGCTCGCAGATGAAACATTTGGCAGGAAACCTTTCATCCAAGGTATTTTGGCCTCTAAAAGGCCCCACGGACATCGTTCTTTTTCATCAGGTTTGCACGACGTGCCAACCGATCACACTCATTTCGGTCCGTGTGTGCCGAAAAACCGTCGTGTTGACCGTCGTTCCGAAAAATCTGTCCGAGTTTGATTTTACCCGTCGGTTTCAAACGCCATCGTGCAACTCGGTACATGTGTGGCCGTTCATCGTGCAATCACGACGGGATTTTGCAGTGTCGTTCTGGTTGCCTTCGAGTAAGCGTATCTAGGGTTAGCGACACCTATCAAAAATGTGCTGTCAGACGTTCATGAGAGGAAATACTTTGTATCATCCAAGTATCCTGTTTTTTTTATTAGAGGTGCTACTAAATTATGTAATTCTAAGTATGTTTCTTCATCCATCCTCAAATAATTGTACCAATCCCCTGGTTCCAGACGCAATTCTTCTAATAGATCTATATGGGAGAATTCACCTCTTTTTAAAAGCCACTCTTTCACCCATTTAGAACGTTTTTTCTTGCTGTATTTCACTTTAATAGCTAAAGCTGCCACCAATGTTAACGGACCCAAAAATTTGCGAGAAACTGAAAGAGAACCGAACAGTGTGTGGACGTATCGTTCCATCGGTTTAACCGACATCGGTTGGCACGTCGCGCAAACCTGATGAAAAAGAACGATGTCTGTGGGGCCCTTAATACTGAAATGTGCATTCGCTACATCTAACTGTAACCACAGAACTCCAGTGGTAAATTTTCCAGCAGGTTTTCCAAATTGTCATTTAGAAAACCTTGGAAAGCTTTAGTTTATTATTCGGTTTCCAATAAACCGCATCTTTCTGTCTTAGCTAGATTGCGAGATATTAACCTTTTTTGTAAGTACTACAAATGTCAAATTTTCTAAATATTGCTGAGTAACTTCGAAAATAAGCTTCGTAGACATAAACTGTGGTCAACAAACTGGACCTGAAAATTGATGCTGAATTCAAAGATGTAATAATATACAGGGTGTTCCATTTAAAATAAGGAAGTTGATACCTACTTCCGGTACAACCGGATGTAAGCCATCTTTGAAGTTATTTTCTACAAGTAGATCATTTGAAAAGAAACATTATTTATTGAAGTCATTTTCTTCTAATTTAAATACTAAGGCCGCTAGATAGCACCGCGCGCTTATTGGACCACCCTGTATATATGCTTGGAATGCTGTGGTATATTCCCCAACAGAGGGAAAAAACCAAGAAAGACAACATCACACATCACGTCATACCATGGCCGACTGTACTCACTAGGCCGGAGCATGAAGTATGGCAACACTGAATCTGGGGCCGAGTTTGCATTTGTTGTTATGTCATGTGTATTCTTCCAGGTGCAGAAAATATGGTTGGAAGGTGATTATTAATGTGTTTCTAATTATTTACCTGCACAAACGAAACTATAAAGATAACAAGATGCCTGCAAAGCGTGTAGTACCAGGTTGCAGCCCAGTAGAGGACTACCAAACCATGGCCCAACATCACGTTATTCCAGATTAAAAAGAACGTTGCAAGGTGGTTTTTAATGGGTTTCTACTTATTTACCTGCACAAATGAAACTATAAAGATAAAAAGATGCCTGCAAAGTGTGTAGTACCAGGTTGCACTAGCAATTGTGCGTCCAATAAAGGACATAAACAGAAGTGGGTGAAAGGTATTCTTCGGAAGGGCTGGTTATATTTATAAGGATAAAGACAATAATTTACAAACAGAGAAATACAGTTAATAGAACTCATCTGGGCATGGCCTGGGGCATACCTACGAAAGGATTTGATAGTGAAAGGGAAATCAAGACCAGCAAGAATGGCTTCACAGTGACCTAATAGTGAATTTTTCTAGCTCAAGTGACAATTCAGATGTAAGTGGTATTAGTAGTAGTAGTTCTAAAAAGTATTTTTCTTAATTTATTAACCGAGATGAACTCTAATACATATAAAATGTAATAATTATTCTGAAACTATAGGGTAACTATTTGACAGCCACGTTGCCACATCTAAGGCTCCGGCCTAGTGTAGAGTTGGCCATGGTCATACCTCTTCCATCCGTGTTGACATTTCGTTGGAGCCAAGCTATTTGACGCCATTTTTGTATCGGCAACGTGCAATGACTTATGGGTCATCTCCAACAACAGTTCTAGCTACAATACCGTTACGTAATACAATGCCCTTGGTCCCTCCTGCGTACAAATCGCGGCATATACTGAAACTAAACTTCATTAAAATGTTCCAGGAGCATCGTCGGCTGCAAAAGAAAATAATGCAGACATGTCAGCGATTCAGACTGCCGGGATTGTCTGCTTAATCCGCCGCCTGCCGGTGCCTTTCCCGCCTTGCAGAGCAATTACTCTTCCGCAAAAACGCCCTTAAGGGCAACAAAATAGACCGGCGTGGAACAGTTAGAAGAAAAATCCGCGAAAATTTATCACGTTGGTAACGAACCTACACACAACGCGTTTTTTCGGCCGTCAATTATTCAAAAAAATCAGACCTATTTGTTAGGGAAAAGACGTCGACTTTCTTGGAGCCAGTGGCGTGGAGGCAGGATTTTAAGCAAAAGAACGGAGAAAAAGTCTGCATAGGTTTTTCATAGGAGGGTAAAGCCTAAAAACGGCGGAGTTTGTTAATTCGAGCTTTGAACAGTCCAAAATTCAGAGTTTTCGGAAATCGGTGGAAATCTTGGAAATCTTGGAAATCTTGGAAAACTTGGAAATCTTGGAAATCTTGGAAATCTTGGACATCTTGGACATCTTGGACATCTTGGAAATCTTGGAAATCTTGGAAATCTTGGAAATCTTGGAAATCTTGGAAATCTTGGAAATCTTGGAAATCTTGGAAATCTTGGATATCTTGGATATCTTGGATATCTTGGAAATCTTGGAAATCTTGGAAATCTTGGAAATCTTGGAAATCTTGGAAATCTTGGAAATCTTGGAAATCTTGGAAATCTTGGAAATCTTGGAAATCTTGGAAATCTTGGAAATCTTGGAAATCTTGGAAATCTTGGAAATCTTGGAAATCTTGGAAATCTTGGAAATCTTGGAAATCTTGGAAATCTTGGAAATGTTGGAAATGTTGGAAATGTTGGAAATGTTGGAAATGTTGGAAATGTTGGATATGTTGGATATGTTGGATATGTTGGATATGTTGGATATGTTGGAAATGTTGGAAATGTTGGAAATGTTGGAAATGTTGGAAATGTTGGAAATGTTGGAAATGTGGGAAATGTTGGAAATGTTGGAAATGTTGGAAATGTTGGAAATGTTGGAAATGTTGGAAATGTCGGAAATGTCGGAAATGTCGGAAATGTCGGAAATGTCGGAAATGTCGGAAATGTCGGAAATGTGGGAAATGTTGGAAATGTTGGAAATGTTGGAAATGTTGGAAATGTTGGAAATGTTGGAAACGTTGGAAACGTTGGAAACGTTGGAAACGTTGGAAACGTTGGAAACGTTGGAAACGTTGGAAACGTTGGAAACGTTGGAAACGTTGGAAACGTTGGAAACGTTGGAAACGTTGGAAACGTTGGAAACGTTGGAAACGTTGGAAACGTTGGAAACGTTGGAAACGTTGGAAACGTTGGAAACGTTGGAAACGTTGGAAACGTTGGAAACGTTGGAAACGTTGGAAACGTTGGAAACGTTGGAAACGTTGGAAACGTTGGAAACGTTGGAAACGTTGGAAACGTTGGAAACGTTGGAAACGTTGGAAACGTTGGAAACGTTGGAAACGTTGGAAACGTTGGAAACGTTGGAAACGTTGGAAACGTTGGAAACGTTGGAAACGTTGGAAACGTTGGAAACGTTGGAAACGTTGGAAACGTTGGAAACGTTGGAAACGTTGGAGACGTTGGAAACGTTGGAAACGTTGGAAACGTTGGAAACGTTGGAAACGTTGGAAACGTTGGAAACGTTGGAAACGTTGGAAACGTTGGAAACGTTGGAAACGTTGGAAACGTTGTAAACGTTGGAAACGTTGGAAACGTTGGAAAAGTTGGAAATGTTGGAAATGTTGGAAATGTTGGAAATGTTGGAAATGTTGGAAATGTTGGAAATGTTGGAAATGTTGGAAATGTTGGAAATGTTGGAAATGTTGGAAATGTTGGAAATGTTGGAAATGTTGGAAATGTTGGAAATGTTGGAAATGTTGGAAATGTTGGAAATGTTGGAAATGTTGGAAATGTTGGAAATGTTGGAAATGTTGGAAATGTTGGAAATGTTGGAAATGTTGGAAATATTGGAAATATTGGAAATATTGGAAATATTGGAAATATTGGAAATATTGGAAATATTGGAAATATTGGAAATATTGGAAATCTTGGAAATCTTGGAAATCTTGGAAATCTTGGAAATCTTGGACGTTTTATAAATCTTGTAAACCCTAGATGTTTTGAAAATTTAGGAAACTCAAGCTTAAATGGTCCAAAATTCGCAGATTTTAATATTATGAATACTGGAAACATGGAAATTTCGGACATTTTGAAAATCTTGCAAATCTCAAGAATTTTGGAAGCATTGGAAACCTTCTCGACAAATTAAAGCCTAAACCTAAAATTTTTAAGATTATGAAATAGATGTTCATGAAAATGGGGCAATAAAAATGTTGGCTGTCCCATCCCTGTTTGATTTTCCTGCCCATCTGAAGAAGGAACCTAGACAGTGAATGGTCCTAAAAAGGAAACCTAAGGCTTAACTTCAGCGTGACAGGTATTTTCTATTGGATTTCTATATTTAAACATTGAGATTATCACGCTGTTATTGAAAATGCAGTGATTTCCAACGATATGCGCATCCTGGCCAAGTTTGATGTCATTATTTTTGGATCAAACTTTGGATATTTTTGAGGTGTTAGGGAAACCTGAAAATTTTAACCTTCTAGACAATAAAAATATGTAGCAGGCACATCGAATTGAAGAGACAAATCAGGATCCTCGCAGTTGCAATTTGAGGTATTTAAATTGAATAATGATTATTTACTTATGATCAATTAATAATGATAATCAGGCTTTTGATTGGATTTTATTTACGCATTTTTTGGGTTCTTAAACTGCATTTGTTTTCAATGCCTGCATTTGCCTAGTGTGTTTAGAAGGATTTTTAGGAATACTATTATTCTGATATACATACAGGGTGAGTTTTTAGTACCGGCTCGGTCGATAACTCCACTACTATAGAAGATAGCGAAAAAAGTTGTATATAAAAGTTATAGCCACGGATATGCTCCTTGCTCAGGAAATATTTTTATTTATACAGGGTGATCCATAACTACGTGGTGATGCAAACATGCATTTTTTTGAATGAGACACCCTATATATTATTCCATATTCAAATTCTACTAATGATTTCCGTTCTTCCAATATAGGGTATTGTTACATTATACAGGGTATTTCAAAAGTTATGACCATTTTTGTATCCAAATCACGGTCAAATGAACGTACTGTATATCAAAAAGTAATGAATCAAAAATTATTTTTTTTACATGAGAAGATTGTAAATATCCTCTAGTTTTAAAATACGCTATAAAAAAATCCCGCGACGCATATTCGTATACAGGGTGATGCAGAATGCAAAATCTAGATTTTCTCTCTTTTTTTAAATATAACCCCCAATATTTTATTATACCAAAGAATTGCTTTTAATATGCTCTTTCATCTTTGTATAGCACTTATTATGGCTGCATTCATTAGTTTCTGAGATATTTCGACTTTTCCACAAATTTTAAATATACCTTCTATTTGTTTAATAAAATTTATTTATTTTGAGAAAATACTACCAAATTTTGTTTTTGCTTAACAAACAACTAAAATATAAGGCGATAATAGTACTTGATCAAGTCAAAACACTGAACTAACGAGATAATATAGGTCAAGTGTGCCGACGAAACAATTTTATAGAAGTCATGCATAATTATCAAGCAGATGTATCATGTAGGCTATGAAATATGAAAAGACACAGTCCAAATAAAACGATTCTTCAATCTTTCAAACGCATTAGTTTTAGAGTGCCTCCGTTCTGGATATTGCTATTCATAGTTGATATATTCTAGAGGCAAGTAGACAATTTCTCAAAGATTCTCCTAAATACCCTCAATGGAAAAATTAATTTTCAAAGCTGGTTTTTCACACAGTACGAAATTATTGAGTAGGTTATGAAAACTGTAAATTTTTCAAAGCCTACCTGATAAAACTACTTGATAATTATGCATGACGCCTACAAAATTGTTTCCTCAGCATACTTGACTTTATCTCGATGATTTAGGGTTTTGACTTCATCAAATACTATCAAGACGTTATAATTTAGTTGTTCGTTAAATAAAAAACAAATCAGATAGTACTTTCTCAAAATAAATAAATTTCAGTACACAAATAGAGGCTATATTTTAAATTTACCGAAAAATCGAAATATCTCGGAAACTGATGGATGGAAACTGACAGGCGTAGGGATGTGGCGACCCCATCGCCCAGAGGTGATGGTACACCTTGCACAGTCGACGGTGCATCATGTACTATTATCTCTGCAATCAGCCACAGGGGGGAGAAGTGGAGTCACTTAGCTTCGCCCGCGGTGCAATCACCCCCACATCGGAATATTTCCGGGAAACTAGAAATAGGTTCCCGCAAATAGGCGGCGCCAAATGGCCTCATGGTTCATGTTCCGTCGCTGGGCCGATGTTCCCGGTTTCTCATAAGTGACAAATTGGATTAATTAGAAGTAAAAAATGCTCAATGGCTCTTCCAGGATCAAAAGATTCCGGAGGTAAAATACCTGGCCGTTCGGATCTCCGGGTGCCAGGTGGTCCGGGGGGAACATTAAGCGAAGTTTATTTAAGGAATTGTGCTGCCACTCCTGGTCAGGCTAACAACAGAAGCCGTCCTTCGCAGCAACTTCGCACTGACGACAGGCCCGAAGGCCAGAGAAACTTTTTCAGGGCCGACTTTACAAATATACGAGGACTTGCCTCCAACATAAACTCTGTCCATCAATACCTTCAGGCAGAGAAGCCACACATTCTGGCTCTTACGGAAACTCAAGTCGGCTCTTCAACAATGGATAACTGCTTCAGATATCCCGGATATGACTTATACACCCGATTCAGACGTAGGTTTGGCGTATGCGTGTACGTTAAATCTGGGCTTTCTTGTCATCGAGAAGAAGAGCTCGAATTGGAAGGATTTGACATCATATGGCTCAAAATATCCTTCCAAAATCATTCCAAGTTTCTATGCTGCATTTATAGGCCACCAAGCAATAACAACTGCAAAGAGCTCTTCGAGAAGCTTTCAGCCACTGTGGACGCGCTGCAATCAGATCACCCTCATTCAGAGATAGTCTTTTTGGGTGACTTCAACGTTCACAACTCCTACTGGCTCAAACAGTCAAACAAAACGGACGACGAAGGACGTGAAGCTGAAGCCTTCGCTATTAGCTGCGGCTTGGAGCAGATAGTCAAAGAACCAACAAGGATCCCCAGCCGCCACGGAGATTTTGCTAGTCTGTTGGACCTATATCTAACAACTACTCCAACAATCTACACAGTGAAAGTAACTGCTCCACTGGGATCTTCTGACCATAACACCGTCTCAACGCTATGCAGAATGCATTCTCCAGATCTCCACCTTGCAAAGCCTCGCCGGGTCTGGCATTACGGATCAGCAAAGTGGGACGACCTAAGAGAATACTACCAGTCCTTTCCCTGGAATGACGTCTGCTTCAAGTCACGAGACCCATCAGCTTGCGCCCAAGAAATAACAGAGGTATTAATATCTGGCATGGAAGCCTATATTCCTCATGTCGTCAAGCATCCCTCCAAAAATAAGCCATGGTTCAATCAGCGCTGTAGAGATGCAGTTTCCTCTAAAAACCACCATTACAAAGAATGGAGGAAAAATCCAAATGCCGAGAACCACCGCAGTTTTATCGACGCCAGAAATCACTGCAAACGCGTGATTGACAGCAGCAAGGAGGAACACAACCAAAAAATTAAGAACAAGCTCCTCTCATGTCCTAGTTCGTCCAGAACATTCTGGTCTGTAGCTAAGGCTGTTAGTCAGAACTTTTCCTATTCGTCAATACCACCCCTGACCAGAGAGGACGAATCCATCGCTTCTGCTCCTAAAGAAAAAGCAGACATCTTGGGGAAGCTCTTCGCAGCCAATTCTACTGTAGACTTTCAAGGAAGTACTCCGACCACCACCATAAGCGTGAACTCGAGAATGGCAGAGGTCAAATTTCGACATCGAGATGTAAAAAGCATCCTCCAAAAACTGAACACCAATAAAGCTACTGGTCCTGACCAAATTCCAGCCATTGTCCTTAAACGCTGTGCCGCTGAGCTTGCACCTATTCTTTGCAAGCTCTTCAAACTTTCGTATCAACGAGGCGTGTTTCCCGATTCGTGGAAGATTGGCTGCGTGCAACCTATCCCTAAGAAAGGCAAAAAAACTGATCCCACCAACTATAGACCTGTGGCTCTTCTCAGCATCCTGTCTAAGGTTATGGAGACTGTCATTAACACACAGCTCCTGAAATACCTCGACAACAATGACATCATAAATGATCGCCAGTATGGCTTCCGCAAGCACAGGTCTACAGGTGATCTCCTTGCCTACGTCACTCACTTGTGGAACAGAGCAATAGACAAACATGGCGAATCCCGTGTTGTTGCACTTGACATATCGAAAGCCTTCGACAGAGTGTGGCATGACGGACTTCTGGTCAAGCTTGCTGCTTATGGACTACCACCTGGCCTGCGCCAGTGGCTGAATAGCTTTTTGAACGATCGATCTCTGTTTGTTGTAGTCGAGGGCTGTTCATCAGACGTATTTTCAATAAACGCCGGTGTTCCTCAGGGATCTGTCCTATCCCCTACACTGTTTCTGCTGTACATCAACGAGCTGCTGGAAATAACATCCAATCCAATCTACAGCTTCGCAGATGACAGTACATTAGTGTCGTGCATGGAACCAGGCAAGCCACTGTCATCCCAGGAGACGGTACGTCGGCGACAGCAGCATGCCTCACAGATCAACGCTGATATCAAAACAATTGTCGAGTGGGGATTAGCAAATAAAGTACAGTTCAACGTACAAAAAACTCAGGCAACAACACTGACAAAGAAGTCTCACGATGGCTTACCAACCGTGGAAATGGAGGGTCACCCCATAGTCGAATCACCTTCCGTCAAGCTCTTGGGAATCAACATCAACAATAACATGTCCTGGCATGACCACGTCGTCAGTATTGCTAAAACGGCATCCCAGAAGCTTGGAGTTTTGTTCCGCTGTAGGAAGTTGTATACACCAGAGCAACTGCTGCTGCTCTACAAGGCACAGATCCGACCATCGCTGGAGTATTGCTCCCATGTATGGAGAAGTGCTCCGAAGCACTCTCTAAAGCTTCTGGACACTATCCAGAAAAGAGCAATTAGATTAATCGATACGCCTAACCTCACAAAGGACCTCCACAGCCTGGAACATCGAAGGAGGGTGGCTGACCTATGCCTGTTTTACAGATTCTATCACGGAAGATGTTCGAGTGAGCTCTCCCAGATAATAACACCAAAGGCCGGCCGAACCAGGAATACTAGAGAAGCTCTGCGAGCTCATCCTTACCAGGTCGAGGTCCTTACTCCCCGAACCAGTCTCCTCCAGCATTCCTTCTTTTGGAGAACTTCGACGCTGTGGAATCAGCTGCCGGGGAATTTGTTTCCCGACGGCTACAACGTGCAGCGTTTCAAATCTAACGTGAACAGACATTTGTCCTCTCGCAGCGCTTCTACAGCGTCATAGGCTTTCAGCCTTTGCGGGAGGCCGACCATAAAAAAAAAAGGTACAACAAGTGCTATACAAAGATGAAAGAGCATATTAAAAGCAATTCTTTGGGATAATAAAATATTGGGGGTTACATTTGAAAAAAAAGAGAAAATTTGGATTTTGCATTCTACATCACCCTGTATACGAATATGCGTCTCGGGCTTCTTTTATAGCCGATTTTAAAACTAGAGAATATTATTAATCTTCTCATGAAAAAAAAAATAATTTTTAATTCATTACTTTTTAATATACAGTACGTTCATTTGTCCGCGATTTGGATATAAAAATGGTCCTAACTTTTGAAACACCCTGTATAATGTAACAATGCCCTATATTGGAAGAACGGAAATCATTAGTAGAATCTGAATATCGACTAATATATAGGGTGTCTCATTTAAAAAAATGCATGTTTGCATCACCACGTAGATATGGATCACCCTGTATAAATCTAAATATTTTCTGAGTAAGGAGCATATCCGTGGCTACAACTCTTATATACAACTTTTTTCGCTATCTTCTATAGTAGCGGAGTTATCGACCGAGCCGGTACTAAAAACTCACCCTGTATATTGAAGTCTTGCCCCTTTTCCATTAAACTTCAAAGGTTTGCTATTTGCTACTTTGTTCTCAATATCTTTTAGATCTATATTTATGCATACATTGTTTTTTAATACTGTGAGTGGGTATTAAATTTCCTGATTATTTGTAGTGCATAGTACCTTATGTGTGAAAAAGCTATTTATCTAATCTTATTTATAATTAGAAGTGTCTATCATATTTTATTATCTAAGCAGTCTCAGATGCATACAAGTCATACATACTAACACTAAGGTCGAGGATTTTTGTGAAAATTGTAAGTTAAATGTAGACTTAGTTTATTGTTTTTTTCATTAATTACATACTTTATCGACAATATGGCACATCGGCTTCTGTTGTGATTTTTGCTTGCCTGGTAAAATCTATTCTATATTAGTCTGTCCAATGACATCAAGAACAATTTAAAAAAGGTGAACAGTGAAAGTTATTCTCACGAAAGGATACATTAAAACAACTTGTATCAAAATAACGAAAATTCACGTCACTCATTTCCGACGATAGTGTGTGGGCAGTACTGGATCAAGAGACTTGAGGCCTTTCTTTACAGAGTTTTTTTAAAATAGATGTCTTTTGGGGACGAAGTTTTATTTACGAGGGATGTCATAATATTCAATTTTTACACTATAAAACAAGAATTCGGTCAACTTGGAATTTGCCTGATCTATAGTTCAACGAATACATATATTAAGAACCTGAAAACCGATTTGCACGAAACTTAAACTCCTGCAATACTTTGAACCTGTTCTCAACATTACAAGTATAGATCAATGGATGTCCCTGTGGAATCAGAAGTTGAAGCACAAATACGTACCAAACTGTGCAGACCTCATTTGCAGAGACTAGGAATGATTTCTGAGTCAGATGACTCTGAAGATGATACATTTCAACGAGAATATACCATGAAAACCTGTAGTTTCCTTCACCATTGCGAAAAATTGGTGGAGAAGTATAAAGAGCACAAGAGAAATGTAATAGGTGACGGTTATATTCGAAAAATTGACTCGGCACTAAAATTTGATTCAAATATGAACGATCTCTCAGAAGCAACTAACTTGTACATTGGGAATCTAAGCAAGGGTTGAAAGAGCTTGTTGATTCTATGGAGCAGAAGCTTCAGGCGCCTATGGAGAAGTTCTTGCAAAAATTGGAATTTACAGAAGATCCGCTCTGGTCCAATATTCTGTGTATTTTTTCTTAATGTAATTTTGATCCCTTGTTTGGATGTAATATTTAATGGTAAGATTATTTGTTGAAAATTAAAACAATAGTATTAAAATTACTGTATATGGTTCTTGCATAATATATTTGTTGGTAATTTGATATAATTGCTGAAACTTATCATATGTTTATTTGTATTATTTATTATTTATGACTATTTGTGGTCATAGTACACATGAAAGACGTCACAAACAGTAAAACAGTTAAGACAAAAGACATAAAATAAAGCAAAAATAAAAAATAGAGTATCAGTTAATATTGAGCTTGGTAATCCATTTTACGGCTGATAGCTTGACTGGAGGAAGGAAGGAGGAAGTCCTTGTTGTTTCCTGGATATGACCTAAGGCCACATGCTTGCACTATATGCCTGACAGTCGCATCGTGGGCATTTGCGCTTGTTCCTTTCGGTGGAGCCCAAAACCAGGGGGTTCTTGGCCAGCAGTTAGATTACCGTTCACTTCTTCTGGTGTTTGGGTCGCCCAAATTTCTGCCCATTTAACTGTAGGATTAAAACCATCAGATTCAAGTTGAAAAGCTGTTGTAATTGGTGCTTTTCTGGACCTTAGCCTGCGCAAGGAGAGATTAGGTATATCTTTGTGGATTGGCAGTGAAAGATTTGTTTTGATTTTGTTATATTCTTTAAGAAGGGGATTTTCTACAACTGGCCAGTTGATCTCAGAACAGCCAATAACATAATAAAAAAAGGGAATTTTCTCGACGGATGGCTGGTGGAGCTATTTGGCTGAGTATTGGTAGTTGGGGTTGATTTGATGCATCTCGTAATAGAAAAGTTTGACTGGGCGTCTATCAGTCTGTAGGCTGTTCATCCTCACTGGCGAGCAAAATTCTGCCGCAGAGAAATAGAGGCTCAGGGCCGAAGTACGGAGCGTAGAAGTGGAAGCGCCCCAAGAGGTTCCGCACAGTTTTTGCAGGATGTTATTTCTGCTGTTTACTTTGGTTGCGATGGACTGAATATATTTTTTAAACGACAGTGTTCTATCTAGTGTGACGCCTAGGTAGGTGTTTCTATTAAGTGAGCTTGAAAGTCCTATAAATAAAACAATGTCGGTTGAAACAAACTGTTTGTCACATCATAGGTATTTCGTGTGGCTCTCTATCTGCTATGCTGGTGTCATCAAAAGTGCCATTTAGGATATTTGGTCTGTTCTATATCCCAATTTTATGTATAGAATAAAGGTAGAATGACTATTTCCTGATTTATTAAAGTCCTTTAAGAAGAGATACGAGGGGAATGTTAGGTAGCAGCACCGACTATAAACCTATAGCAGTGTATTTATATACATGTCATGTATGACAGTTTTGTCCGAAATAAATCATTCGATTATCGCTGTACAGTGTGAATTTCGTTGCCACTTCATTTTTATTCATCAATATCGAGCTGTTCTCTCGCCTTGATATGGGAAGAGTACTACTAGCTATTTAAAAAAACATCGATTCTATATTTCGGATCCTGTACTATAACAGTACAACTGATGGAGACAGTTTCTTGGCTGTGATATATCTTTTTAATGAATAATATTATGCATTTATCACTTATTGTTGATAGAGGACGTATACACTAGGTTTTCCAAATCTCTTGTCAAAATCTACGAAAAAATTGTATCTAATCTTATCTCCAATTGGCAGAGTTTCGCATATTATTTAAACTACCACAGTATCAAACAAATAATAGATCGTATATGTAAATTGACTTTCAAACAAAAACGCAAAAAATCGTGACTTCGATCTAATTGAATACCAGAGTTCTAAGTTCCTGGAATATTCAAGGTATCTGTACTCAAAGTTTATTTTCTCATTTTTTTCCTGTAGTTTTTAGTAACATATTTTATTGTCGATATTCCATAATCTCGGCAGAAGTTTCGCAACCACTAAAAATAGCAATTTCAAGTATGGTTAATAACAGATATACAGCTTCTATTGATAGATTAGGACCGGTTTCTCAATGTCAAGCTAAAAGTGTCAGATAGGTAGCTGCGAGTTAGCGTTTCTATGGATACAACTGTCAGATAACATTTACGTGAATTTGTAAGTTTAACCTATAATTGTTTAAACAATTTATCTAACTGTTAACCGTTAACTTCCAGATAGATATTTAACTGGACATTGAGAAATCGGCCCTACGCATATCTATTCAGTTTTCTGGTTTTTATAATGGGTTTTCAGTGAAGAGGCCGAACAATGCCGATTTCGTTTTACATAAATTTTCAGCCAAAGTATAAATATATCCCCTGATTTCGATTTAGAAGAAAGATGCCTAATTAATGCTTTAATAATAATTTTCGTATTCTCGCTTCATCCACATAGAAATATTGACATCAGAAAAGCAGTTCCCTAATGAAATTTCGAATTTCTTAATTTGGTGGATATTTCTATGACACTCTTAATACTCTTGACAGCTGTCAGGTAAAATATCAAAAGTCAAGTGGTATGATGTTACCTGTCAAGTCTAGCTACGATTTCTTGAGTGACTGCCTGGGCTACGAAGGCCTACTGACTTTTTCCTTTTTTTGACACAGCCTTGATGCGCCACTCCCAGCCGCTTCCGCATTAGCGAGCGGTTGGTGACCCTTCATTTTTGATTCGATGTTCCAAATATGCCTGCTCGACAAGCGAGCCTGTTGGATGTAAGCCACTGGATGCATATCTTGCAATAACAAAATCTTTATGTAATTTTCAGAGCTTCTAAGCAACCCTGAACCAATAATTTGCGAATCCAGACCAATGGAGCACCTAACAGAGCTGGAAACTGAGACACGAAGACGCATGAGCTTCTGTAAGCCACATCTGCAGAGACTAAGAAGCCTTTCTGACATGAATAACGCTAAAGACGATCCCTCCCCTAAAGAATGTATCATTGAAGCTTATAAATACCTCCGTCACTGCGAAAAATTGGTTGAAAAGTACAAGAAGCACAAAAACAGCAAAATCGAGGATGAGTATATCATGAAAATTGACTCGGCTTTGAAAGCATTACAATTTGATTCAAGTGCACTGACAATATTCATGGACGCCTCTGGTGAAGAAACCCATCATTTGTTTTTCAACTTTGAGAATACAGAATTGTATAAGCTGTTACACGGAGAATCTAGGCAAGGCTTGAAGAAGTTGGTGAACTCCATCGAACAGGACATACATATTCCTATGAAGAAGTTTTTGCAAAAATTGGAAACACGCAATCTTGGTGCATATTATACTCTAACGGTGTAAGGCTATACACTAATTTTTGGCAGAACGACTATAATTTTTCATTCGTATAGCTTGTCTGAATATAAAGGAGACTAATAAAAACAATGGTATGTTTTTTTTGTTTTTTTTAATAGACAAAGGATGGATCTTCTTCTTCTTCTTAAACTGCCGTCTCCCCTAAGAAGGTTGGCTATCATCATGGCTATTTTTGCTTTATATGCGGCTGCTCGGAATAATTCTATCTCGCAAGTTTTTCAGCCACGAAGTGCGTCTTCTCCCCCCACTTCTTTTTCCTTGTATTATCAATTGTAGAATATGGTATCTTTCTTCACGCATAACGTGATCCAGGTGAGAAAGTTGCCCCACTTTTGACAGTTTCTACTGTTTCATTTTCTTTATTCATATGCCTTAAGATTTCAACATTTCTGACCCTTTCCGTCCAAGAAACTCTGAGTATGCGTCTATACACCCACATCTCGAAAGCCTCAAGTCTTCTCAGATCAAGGAATGGATGGTTATCGACAAAAATGTCTATCTGAAAAAAATACTTTCTTCTTATGTCTTGTGATAGTCACGAAAACTTTTGTCACACCTATCCACCTAAAAAATCTAGAAAATGTCTAATCGTTTTTTTCAGATTTCCAGGCCCTTACTCATTGGAGGCTTTAAATCGAGTTGTCAGAAGAGTGGGGAGTTGAAAGTGCTTTAGACATTTTTGGAAATATTTTCTACGGCCTTAGCGAGCTACGAGAACTTCAGTCGACTAAATAGAAGCTTCCATATTTCAGGTTATACAGGGTGTTCCAGCATCAAGTGCGCAAGCGCAACTAGGTGAAACCACAATTTCTTATGAACAAAAAAATTATTTAATAAAATCTCAAAAAATATGTTTGCCTCATATTAGCAAAGTCGAAATGTGATTTCTAGTGGTTTAACTTGAGTATTAGCTGTAGAATGATTACTAAAACGTTGTGACGGAAGCTACATCCCTATATAGGGCACCACTTGTTTCTGAAACTGACAGCACACTTGTCATAATACTTGTTTTATTGATATCACGGATTTGATAATGACTAGGAAGTTGAATCTTGCGCAGACTTTTTAAAAATTCCATCCTCTAACTATATATGCTGAAAGAGATATAGCGTACCATTAAAAATTTCCGTAATAATACGTAATAAGTGTTATCATATCGAATACCGCCCTGTAGCTACTAAGTCAAGATCAGCTTGGATCATTTTTATGCAGCAGATTATTAGGTAAGAGCGGCTCTTTCGAACAAGAGCTAGCTTGCTTAATTCCATTGCTATTTAAATAAATAACTTTTTTGACATTCTCCCACCACTATATCTTACAGGATAGAGCAAAAAACGATTAACAAAAAATCCAAAGTTGTCCAGTCTACATGGTGGTTGAATTTATAATTTACCTTTATTTGCATATTTGAGAAAAAGCCGTTTTTCTGATCGTAACATTACCCCCCTAGCGGCTGCTTGAGGAACTTGAAAATAATCTCCAGCGATTTCTCTTAGCCGATTTACCTAATATATATAATATAATAAGAGTTAAAGGTTGCCGACATATTGCCAGCGTCCATTCTTAGTAGTCTATACCTTGTACAAAACAACTTTATGATGAAGCATTGTACTTTAGTGTACTTTAATGTTAATTGGTACATAAGTTTGGGCTTTTGAGATAAAATTCATTCAGACGCGAACAAGCTGCACTAGTATGACTTCATTTCAATACAAAGAAATTATTACCTAAGGACCCTCATCAAGTGTGAGCAGAATCGTTAAAGAAAACTGGCTGGCATATATTTTTAGTCGCCACGCCCGGTTTCTTGTTTTTTATCGACATTGACATACTTATCTTCACCGCATTTAAAACAGTTCACTTGTTTCGCATTGCTGTTGTTATGTAACTACAATGGCGTAGTATCATCTGGAGAAGGGCAGGTTATTTGGTATGGTCAGTAACTTCAGTCAAAAATGGCTCAAACGGAACATGTTCATTTTAAATTATTTAAGAGTTGTGAAAAGAGTGCAGGATATAGATTTCTCAGATTAACCACAGCTTATTTAGGTAGACTACTTATCATGGGTTAAATCATTATGAACTCTTAGGCCCAGTTTCACGATCATTGGACCCCTGGTAGTCACTTAACCGAAAGATGGTAGTTAACCAGCAGTTATCGGCCTCAAAAAAAAACCAGTGGTTAAGCTTATTTATCTTCAAGTTGGCAGCACGGATGGGTCTCAGAGCACACTGCCATAATTGTGTTCTGTGAATACCTACCCCTTTGACAAATAAACCTAACCTTTGTATTCATGTTTATGACTTGTGTCACAACAAACTATAATCAAAATCCATCGATGTCGTAGACGTCAATGTCAAAATGCATGTTTTTATAACCTCCAAAGCAAGCTTATGTGTCATCGGTTGACCACTAGAAACGTCACAGATAACCCATACTGTATCCTTGGGTTAACTTAACTACTAGTTAACCAGAGCTTTCGACGTAAACCGCCGATTATGAAACGCAAAGTGTTCGCTAACCACTAGTTTGCTTTTAACCTCTAGTTAACTGCCGATTGTGAAACTGGGCCTCAGCAGTGCATGCTCCGTCAAGGGGATGCCCTGTGGGTTTCATATCTTCACATGTGGGAGGACGCATTGTTTTGTGATAATAATTTTATAAATTTCATGCCTTGAATCGAAGCTTTTTTGTCTTTACTACTACTGTACTATTGTACTGCTATACAATACAAAAGTTACGCCTTGTATGAGGTATATTGTCATTGACATTGCTGTCCCTCTTCAAACTGCTATGTTTATCCAGCTCTTGCTATTGCAGTCCATGACCTTCAATGGAGCTTTCTATCTAACTTTATAAGGAAATTTCATACGAATATGTTTTGGAAGCTAATACTCTCATAGAGTGCGCTAGTAGTATTGAATACAACTTTTTTGAGGTTAGATTTATTAATTAAAATTTTAAGTGATAACCCATGCTGGTATAATGCTAACATTAATTTTAAATGAGTGTTGGTAATGGGATAGACGGTCTAATAACAAAAAAAATTCTTGGCATTTTCACATTTTCAATTTTTTAAGATGTATGCGTTTATCGATGAGGTCTCATTTACCTGACAAAACATTTTTAATTCACATCATAGGCGTAGTTAGGTCCCTGAATCTGGGGGGGCTTAAGTCCCTGGATCTAAGGGGGTCGCCCTAGAACAGAACAAGATATTTTCGGATTTTTGGGGAGGCTAATTTCATTCTTGGGGGGCTTCGCCCCCCCCGAGCCCCCACCTAACTACGCCTATGATTCACATGCCAGTTATAATAATAATAATTAATAATTTTAACACTACTTCATACCAGCATCGGTTATAAAACGGTACACAGTATCGAGTTTTACCATAAGAACGTTTTTGGTGTGAATTTGAATGATGTTAGCTCACTTTAAATTTTAAGTAATAAATCTAACCACATAAAAGTTATGTTCAATGCTACTTGGCACTAACCGTGTAACTAGAGCCCTCCATGAGAGTCAGATATAAAAATAAATTCATGGGATGTATTAGCTTCCAAAACATATTCGTATCAACTTTCATTACAATGTTGCAAGTAGTTTCGGAAAACTCGTAAAAAATGGGTATGGTGTTTCGTCTTCAACGCCCAGTATGTTGAGTACGGGCGGCGTTACGAACATTTTTTACTAAGCAAACCCCAATCATTTTTCATTTTTCTACTTATGCTAGAGACGGGCTCACCTTTTTTTGAAATACCTGTAGAACAGAAGAACGCGCGAACTTGAGAAACCAAGAAAATACGTATTCTCGTGCTAGCGCTTTCTGAAGTATGTGTTTCTAAAATAACATGAGGGGAAATAAGTCCGAAGGTCGCCTTGCCATACTGCTGACGGCTGACCGCCGCAAAAACGATTTCGCATCGAGGGGAGCCAAGAGCAACCGACCTACTGAAAGTGTGACGTTACCTTTGAACCTACAGTAATGATTCAGAAAGCAAATTGAAGAAGAAAGCCTGCGCTATGTCACTTCGGTAGATTTGTTTTGATATCATGTTTGGTTGTTAAATCACAGACATCTGAAGAATGTTTGATTTTGCATGGCGAGTTTTTTGCACACTAAAAAACGTTTTTGAAAAATTCGCTTAGTTGTCATTCATTAAGGCCTTAACTATCACCTTCTGAAATTTTATGTATGTAGATTGAAAAATAAGTGAGTTGTGCGGGAACTCGAACTCGAATTCGGATGCTTTAGGATTCCGGCATTTTCCCAAAAGACTGGAAAACAGCTTGCATCCAGCCGGTGCCAAAAAAGGGATCAAAAACTGATCCGACCAACTACAGACCTATAGCTCTACTTTCTGTAATCAGTAAAGTGATGGAGAAATGCGTCAACCAAGAGCTCATTAAATACCTAGAGCTCCATCACTTAATCAACGACAGACAATATGGATTCCGTCACCAAAGATCAACTGGAGATCTGGCTTACGTCACACATGTGTGGAGCAAACTCATCCAATCATTTGGCGAGGCTCACGTCGTTGCTCTCGATATTTCAAAGGCATTCGATCAACTGTGGCATGCAGCTCTCCTAAACAAGCTCCCGCCTTATGGGCTCCCTGTTAAGCTTTGCGGTTGGCTCGCAGACTTCCTCTCAGGTCGGAAAATCTCTGTCGTGGTAGACGGCTTTTCTTCTTCTTTCCTTAGCATCAATGCCGGGGTTCCGCAGGGATCCGACATTGTTTCTGCTTCACATTAATGATCTACTCTCTATCACTACAAACTCAATCCACAGCTTTGCAGATGACAGTACGCTGCACGCAGGCATCATGAGCAATAGACCGATTTCTGTGATCGAGCTGGAACGCAGAAGACTGGCAGTGGCAACTTGACTTTCAAAGGATCTCGATACCATTACCGCTTGGAGGCTTAAGAATATGGTTAAATTTAATGTCTCCAAGACCCAGTATTGTACGCTATCAAACAAGAAATGTCCAGGCCAACACCAGGTTCTAATGAACAACTGGGCTCTGTCAAGGAGTCACTCATTCAAGCTGTTAGGAGTCAACATTACAGAAAATCTGATCTGGCACGAACACGTCGCGTCAATTGCAACAGCTACTGGTAAAAAGCTTCGGTACCTATTTAGAGCCATAAAGTATTTCTCAGCATGTAACCTCCTCGCGCTATATAAAGCTCAGATTTGACCTTGCCTGAAGTATTGCTCTCATGTCTGGGGAGCTGCTGCCCCTACTACCCTGTCTACACTAGATGCCGTCAAGAGAAGGGCAATTCGACTAATTGGTGACCCGGCCTTAACGCACCACCTCCAGCCACTTTCTCATCGGCGTGTTGTTGGTGACCTCTCACTCTTCTATCGATATACCAACGGAATCTGCTCCTCTGAGCTGTCCTCTATCGTTCCGCCGCTCACCGCTCCTATCAGATGTACCCGTGCGACCGCTGCATCTCATCCTAAGACGGTTGTTCCTCATACATCAAGAACTGAGCGGTACAACCGCACATTTATTCCCAGGATATCTAAGGCTTGGAATGGACTGCCAGAAGATGTATTTTTGGGCCTGCGGGTATTGGCCCATTCAAATCCCGCGTTAACAAACTTCCCCTAACACAACCCTTCCACAGCAGCCGCCGTACTCTGGTATTTAGGCTCTGCCTGCGCGGCCTGCTCAGTTATACAGGGTGAGTTTTTAGTACCGGCTGGGTCGATAACTCCACTACTATAGAAGATAGCGAAAAAAGTTGTATATAAAAGTTGTAGCCACGGATATGCTCCTTGCTCAGAAAATATTTAGATTTATACAGGGTGATCCATAACTCTACGTGGTGATGCAAACATGCATTTTTTAAATGAGATACCCTATATATTATTCCATATTCAGATTCTACTAATGATTTCGGTTCTTCCAATATAGGGCGTTGTTACATTATATAGGGTGTTTCAAAAGTTATGACCATTTTTGTATCCAAATCGCGGACAAATGAACGTACTGTATATCAAAAAGTAATGAATCAAAAATTATTTTTTTTACATGAGAAGATTAAAACTATCCTCTAGTTTTAAAATCGGCTATAAAAGAAGCCCGAGACGCATATTCGTATACAGGGTGATGTAGAATGCAAAATCCAAATTTTCTCTTTTTTTTCAGATGTAACCCCCAATATTTTATTATCCCAAAGAATTGCTTTTAATATGCTCTCTCATCTTTGTATAGCACTTGTACCTACGTCCATCAGTTTCCGACATATTTCGATTTTTGGGTAAATTTAAAATATAGCCTCTATTTGTGTACTGAAATTTATTTATTTTGAGAAAGTACTATCTGATTTGTTTTTTATTTAACCAACAACTAAATTATAACGTCTTGATAGTATTTGATGAAGTCAAAACCCTAAATCATCGAGATAATAAAGTCAAGTATGCTGAGGAAACAATTTTGTAAGCGTCATGCATAATATCAAGTAGTTTTATCAGGTAGGCTTTGAAAAATTGACAGTTTTCATAACCTACTCAATAATTCCGTACTGTGTGAAAAACTAGCTTTGAAAATTAAATTTTCCATTGAGGGTATTTAGGAGAATATTTGAGAAATTGTCTACTTGCCTCTAGAATATATCAACTATGAATAGCAATATCCAGAACGGAGGCGCTCTAAAAACTAATGCGTTGGAACGATTGAAGAATCGTTTTATTTGGACTGTGTCGTTTCATATTTCATAGCCTACCTGATACATCTGCTTGATAATTATGCATGAAGTCTATAAAATTGTTTCCTCAGCACACTTGACCTATATTATCTCGTTAGTTCAGTGTTTTGACTTGATCAAATATTATTATCGCCTTATATTTTAGTTGTTTGTTAAGCAAAAACAAAATTTGGTAGTATTTTCTCAAAATAAATAAATTTTATTAAAGAAATAGAAGGTATATTTAAAATTTGTAGAAAAATCGAAATATTTCAGAAACTAATGAATGCAGCCATAATAAGTGCTATACAAAGATGAAAGAGCATATTAAAAGCAATTCTTTGGTATAATAAAATATTGGGGGTTACATTTAAAAAAAGAGAGAAAATCTAGATTTTGCATTCTACATCACCCTGTATACGAATATGCGTCGCGGGATTTTTTTATAAGGTATTTTAAAACTATTTCTAATCTTCTCATGTAAAAAAATAATTTTTGATTGATTACTTTTTGATATACAGTACGTTCATTTGACCGTGATTTGGATACAAAAGTGGTCATAACTTTTGAAACACCCTGTATAATGTAACAATACCCTATATTGGAAGAACGGAAATCATTGGTAAAATTTAAATATGGAATAATATATAGGGTGTCTCATTTAAAAAAATGCATGTTTGCATCACCACGTAGTTATGGATCACCCTGTATAAATCAAAATATTATCTGAGCAAGGAGCTACAATTTTTATATACAATTTTTTTGGCTATCTTCTACAGTAGTGGAGTTATCGACCGAGCCGGTACTAAAAACTCACCCTGTATATAAAAAAATCATTTTACATGGCAAATACATATTATGTATAAATGTGTGTACCCAAGCCCCTTAAACACCGGACTATTAGCAGCTGTATCTGAATCGAATCCTCCTGTGGCCATCATCGCCTTGCACTTGCAGTATGCAAGGCACGTCTGTCGGTCCGTTGCGTGTTTGCTAATGGGGCGTTAGTGAACGCGGTCCGTCAGACCGTCGCGGTCAGCCGATTGCATCCTCCTATTGGAAATTATGTTGCGAGAGTAGGACAAGGAATGCTCGATTTGTATTCACGACCGGTATTCGCTATTCGGCATCGGCCGCCGCGAAACACTCGCCCGACGGCGACGGTCCCAAGCCGAATTAACGCCGTTTAGAAGGGTGTTTATTGGCATGCCGGCATCTGCCGTCATATGTCAAGGGTTACACCTGCGCCATTGACGTCCGTCCATAGGGGACGGGCGCGTGACCATGGGGCATCGAGGTAGAATCCCAAGGAGACGCTATAAGGTTCAATTTCGCATAACAAAAACGGTAGCAGGAGGCGTGGCCAAGTGTGGTAACGATATGGACGCCTCGCCAGAGCCGGATCATTTTCTTATGTAAATAATTTTGAAAATTCATTACAATGATGATTTAAATATGAAGCATTGGGTTGATTTTTCAATCTAATGCGAAATTCATAGTTAAGTATATGAAAAAAACAAGCTTTGTAGAGACGACATTCATCATCAATTGAATAATACAACTGTATTATTGTTGCGATACGTTACACTTTATTGAGATAAAGATTACAAATGCGGTCCTGTACATTGTTATTTTTTTGCATACATACACCTATGAAATGTAATTCCTGTCGATTATCCATGCCATCTCTGCTAGAGCAACTACGATAAGCACATGAAACCATTATTTTCTTCATGAATTCACTAGAATATCACTTAAAAATAACTAAAAATCTCAGTAAAAACACTCAAAAAAAGCAAACACGAAATTGTCAAAGAAACGTCAGCTGTTTGACATAAGTGTCGAATCAATATGGACAACCTGCACCTGCTTTCAGCCACGTTATCGCGCCTCCATGGGATTCTACCTCGATGCCATGGGGGTATAGTGAACCATTTAGCAGGGTTGCCAGGTCCATGGACAATCATCCCAGACAGCACAGTATATTCTAGGAACATTCATTGAATCACCATTTTGGAACATTGTATCATTCCATGAAAAGTCCATGATTACATAGATTATCTGATGAACATTCCAGGAATGTGAAAATGGGAATCAAAAAATTGTGCATAGGTTATTCCCTCAGAATATTCTACGATTATTGTTAAGATGTATGGGATATTGTAGGAAGATTCCTGGTATATCTTTGAAGAAACGTAGACAGGTGATTCCCTCATAATATTCTACGATTGTTATTAAGATGTATCAAATATTGTAGGAAGATTCCTGGTATATCTGTGAAGAATATATGTTGGAAAAAAATTAATGCCTTTTATCACTTCATTTCATTTATTTGTATGTCTTGTTGTCTGCCTAGGTACCTAACGCGAGTAGTATACCTACATATATAACATAGTATCCGACTTTCATACAGTGTTTGGCCAGCATTGATTTAGGCACACACTAATTATAGGGATTAATGAAAAAAAAATATATAATACGGAACTTTTATTTATAATTGTAATAAAAGTTTAATGTACACAGTAAACAAACACATTTCATTGCACAGAGTCGTCCTCCCGTATTATCCTGCAAAATAAAAAACCCGTTTAATTTTAAAGCATACGATGTACATTCAAATACACTTCATTAACTACAATGATAAATTTTCACCAAAATGTTGTAACATTTTAATCAATTTTAGTACCTACATTTAGAGCAAAAAGTGGGTACCACATAAGAGAATAAATACTGGAAATTCATAGTCACAAATATAGCAAATGTCTTGTTAGTGGTTGTTATTATATATTAATTAGGGTAGGTACCTGCGATAAGTAAGACCAGAACATAGAGACTGAACAAGAGAGTTGCTACCACGTGGTGCTAGAAAGTCGGTAATTTATAGAAACAAAATAGTTATACTCACCCTAGTCGCTCCTAGATGAAGTTGTAACTTAAATAACAAGTAAAATCACGTTCCAGAACACAGATACTACTATCCAATTATCGCAGGAGAAAAATGCACAAGCACAAGCAGGCACCACCGACCACCGCCACCGTAACGACTGAAGCTAACCTCAAAATTCTCAAACCTTACCTAACCTGCAACGGTGTCTGTGCCACGCCTACATCAAGAAACATACCAAAAGGCATATTCAAAGATTATTCTTCAGATAATATTAATTTATGAATATTATCAGAATATTTTTATCGACACGTTCATGGAATAATCATGACATAATACTCCTAGCACATCCTCATGGGAACGAAACCAACAAAAACGTCCATGGAACATTCTGTTAATGTTCTGAATATTCTCAATCTATTTTGGATTAAATAAGAATATTCCAGGAATATATTGTGCTGTCTGGGATGTCGCCAAACAGAACGAAAAATATCGCCAAAAATCGCCAACCATAATGATCCTATCGCCCATATTTGTCGCTAACAATAGTTTCGAATAAAATTTACTAATTTAATGAGGGAAATCTGAACTAAATAACTTTCAAGACAAAAAAACCAAAAAAGTAGATGGCGCCACGCCACCTATAGCAACTTGCAACTTTGTTTTGAACAAAAAATATTAATCTTTCTCTGGGACTAGACGGTCAAAGTCATCTATTATGCTCTATATCATCGTGGTCAGACGTCCGCGGTTAGAATCTAGGGTTCAAATTCAAAACAAGGTGGTACCGCACAGCTTTTGTGTCTTGTACCGTTTTCGGGCTTACTATTAGTTGACAGTTTACATGGTAGCAATACCTAATCTGCTATATTCTTGCTTTTGCAAGTCATCCAATGATGCAGAAAATAAAAACATAGTTTATCTTGTTCATCTTGACACCTATACATCGATAGTCATCTACTAGTTCTAACAACACTGCCTGTAGCGGCAGTTACATTAGATCTAGACTATTAATTATTCCTGTTTTATATATACTTGCATTCGATTTTTACAGCATTGTCTCAGTTATTGCATAAACATAGACAGAATGTAAGATAAAAACAGCATGATGTCGTACCTAATTAAAATTAAGTTTCTATTTTGATTCTTATCCAAATTTTAAATGAAAGTCGCCCAAAACTGTTGCCAGTCGCCAAAATCAAAAAGGTAGCTTCAAAGTCGCCCAAATGGCGATAAATCGCCACATCTGGCAACTCTGCCATTTAGGCCCAATTTCACAACGTTTACTAGTTTTAGCTCTCACTGACTCACCGAAGAGAGCTTATGCACAGCCTCTGTCTGTTCGTCCGTCCGTCTGTCCCTATACAAAAGATAGCCAAAACTACAGGTGCTAGAGAAAAACTAAATAAAGATTCGGAAACAGCATGAAGAAAATTGTCCGGCTTTGTCAATGTCGCTTCCGGTTTTAAAAAAATTGAATTAAATCACTACAGGTAACTGACGACGTATTTATTATGTACGGTGTAAAGATATTCCTGGAGCACAGGCAGCGTGGCCGAGCAGTTAAGACGCTAGGCACCAGTCCGAAGGGGCGTGGGTTCAAATCTCACCGCGGTCAGCAACTTTTTTTCCTTTTTTTAAGATCAAATATTAAATTTGTTGATTACTAGTCCTGGAAAAATCCAGTTTTGTCAATGTAATAAAAAAATTGAATTTTTATAACTTTTATTTTCCTATTTTTATAGCATTTAAATAAAAGTTTCTTAAACAATGTGTTTTCTTTCAATTCATCATTTACTTTTTAATTATCGCCGGCTAGGTTTCTGGATCTGCTCATCTCATTCAACGCATGATTGTTGCAAGGTCGTTTACCGGTTTATTTCAAACAGTCTAGCTCTTCAATAAGAGACCTTCTAAGGATTTTATCCTACTTAGAGCTCTAGGGTATAGCGCGCGAAATTGAGAATCAAGGAAAAGACGTATTCCCGTGTTAGCGAGGAGGTGGGGCTGCCTGTTCTCTTTCTCCAGCGTGTGTGTCTAAGATGTGTCTAGTCCAAAGGTAAGGTCCAGAGGTCACCATAAAAATGAATTTTGCATTTCCAGTCTCCTGACGTTACCTTTAAACTTACAATTATGATTCAAAAAGCAGATTGAAGAAGAAAGCTTGCGCTTTGTCACCTATTTGGCCTTTTTTGATATCGTGTTTGGTTGTTAAATTACAGACATTTGAAGAATGTATGATTTTGCATTGCGAGTTTTTTCTGCACACTAAAAAAACTTTTTGAGAAAACCGCAAGTAGTTGTCATTCATTAAGGTCTTAACAATCACCTTCTGAAATACTGTGTATGTGATTTGAAAAACAAGTGAGTTCTGTTCGAAATGGGAATCCGTGTTTTAACATGGCAAATGGCAAAGCCACGTATGGCAAAGTATTTAAGTAATATAATCAAAAAGAGTCTGAGTCAGTACATACAAATATAAAATATTAGATTGTCTAAAATGCATGCCCATATCATGTTTTTGAAAACTGAATTATCTTCAACAACATATATGTCCTGCGAAAACTGAAAAAATTGGTTAATGCCCCATCCATTTTGACAGTGTACTTACTACTCTCTTCTCTACAGCCATATAAATTACGGAATTTGCTTGTGTACTTATATGTAATACTAAATTAATGTATTATAATTACGTATTATGTATTATAAATTAATAATGTATTTTTGATTTATTGTACTGACGTGCTACAAATGTTGCATAATGTAGTCGGATAAATCTATTCTATTCGGTTCTATTCTATTCTATGCTTGACTAGGAAACATAGTGATTGGCCATTGTCTATTAATGGAAATTTAATTAGAGAAATTTGTTTGGAAATGTTGGAAAATACTATCAATCCGCTTGTCGCTGAAATCATTGAAAACCAAATCAAAGAGAATGGAAACCATATACTTGATGAGGCTGAAATATATTTTATGGACGGCATGCATAATTATCAAGCAGGTAGGCTATGAAATATTAAACGACACAGTCCAATATACTGTGTAAGGCTTTCGCGGCCATCGTCCAATGAATTTGTGGTTCTTGGGTTTTTAGGCCGGCGTCATTTAGCGTTGAAGCTTGACGTTTCGCCACCACGAGTGGATGGCATCTTCAGAAGCTATTTCACTTCGGCGACTTCCAAAATACTGACGGCTGGTGGATCTGCACCCCTATTTATACCTGCTAATGATGACGTGGCCCAACCAGGTAGCGTTGGTAGCCCCGCCCCTTCGCGATATGGTAGCGTCTTCGGGTCCTTTAGGATGGGTATCCATGTCCGGTAGACTTTCTGTGTTTCTTCTTTCCTATTGAAATTATTATGATGTTTCTGTATTTCGATGGCTTCTCTTTGAAGTCTGGCATGGTATGAAGACGTTGCGGCAAGAACCTGCGTTTCTTCAAACTTGATCCTGTGACTTCCCTCCTTAATCGCATGTTCGGCTACCGCTGATTTGTCCGTATGGCCTAGTCGACAGCTAGCCTTATGTTCTGCAATTCTTGTGTTTATAGATCGCTTCGTTGTTCCTATGTATACACTCCCACATGTGCATGGTATGCGATATACCCCCGGTGTTGTGAGTGGGTCTCTTTTATCTTTCACCGTTCTCAAATATTCCTGTATCTTTCTTGTGGACTTGTAGATGGTCTTGACGTTTTCCTTTCGTAACATTTTTCCTATTCTGTCTGTTATTCCAGGCACATAGGGTAGAAAAGCTTTTGCTATCGCTTTAGATTCTGGTTTTGCCCGATTTCTTCTCATTGTCCTTGTTATTTCCTTTTCTGTGTAACCATTTGCCTTAAGAGCATTCTTTAGATGTTCCAGTTCGGTGTCGAGTTCTTCTGGTTCGCACACTTTTCTAGCCCGTTCTGTCAAAGTTCTAATAATTCCGTACTTCTGAGATGGGTGGTGGTTTGATTCTTTATGCAAGTACCGGTCAGTATGGGTTGGCTTTCTATATACCTTGTGCCCTAATCTAGCTCCATTTCTTGTTAGAAGAACATCAAGGAAGGCGAGATTTTTGTTTTCTTCTACCTCCATGGTGAACTTGATGTTTTCATGCACGCTGTTCAGGTGTTCTAGAAATTCTTCGAGCTTTTCTCTTCCGTGATTCCATATGACAAACGTATCGTCCACGTATCTGAGCCATATCTTGGGTTTGTATTGAGCGCTCTTCAAGGCTGCCTGTTCGACCTTCTCCATTACAAAGTTCGCTACCACCGGGCTTAGAGGGCTTCCCATGGCTACACCTTCAATTTGTTCGTACATGTTGGCGTCCCAGACGCTACCGCTAACGACAACCTACTTCGTCTGGGACGCCAACATGTACGAACAAATTGAAGGTGTAGCCATGGGAAGCCCTCTAAGCCCGGTGGTAGCGAACATTGTAATGGAGAAGGTCGAACAGGCAGCCTTGCAGAGCGCTCAATACAAGCCCAAGATATAGCTCAGATACGTGGACGATACGTTTGTCATATGGAATCACGGAAGAGAAAAGCTCGAAGGCAGCCTTGCAGAGCGCTCAATACAAGCCCAAGATATGGCTCAGATACGTGGACGATACGTTTGACATATGGAATCATGGAAGAGAACAGCTCGAAGAATTTCTAGAACACCTGAACAGCGTGCATGAAAACATCAAGTTCACCATGGAGGTAGAAGACAACAAAAATCTCGCCTTCCTTGATGTTCTTCTAACAAGAAAAGGAGCTAGATTAGGGCACAACGTATATAGAAAGCCAACTCATACTGACCGGTACTTGCGTAAAGAATCAAACCACCACCCATCTCAGAAGTACGGAATTATTAGAACTTTGACAGAACGGGCTAGAAAAGTGTGCGAACCAGAAGAACTCGACACCGAACTGGAACATCTAAAGAATGCTCTTAAGGCAAATGGTTACACAGAAAAGGAAATAACAAGGACAATGAGAAGAAATAGGGCAGAGCCAGAATCTAAACCGATAGCAAAAGCTTTTCTACCCTATGTGCCTGGAATAACAGACAGAATAGGAAAAATGTTACGAAAGGAAAACGTCAAGACCATCTACAAGCCCACAAGAAAGATACAGGAATATTTGAGAACGGTGAAAGATAAAAGAGACCCACTCACAACACCGCATACCATGCACATGTGGGAGTGTATACATAGGAACAACGAAGCGATCTATAAACACAAGAATTGCAGAACATAAGGCTAGCTGTCGACTAGGCCATACGGACAAATCAGCGGTAGCCGAACATGCGATTAAGGAGGGAAGTCACAACGTCTTCATACCATGCCAAACTTCAAAGAGAAGCCATCGAAATACAGAAACATCATAATAATTTCAATAGGAAAGAAGAAACACAGAAAGTCTACCGGACATGGATACCCATCCTAAAGGACCTGAAGACACTACCATATCGCGAAGGGGCGGGGCTACCAACGCTACCTGGTTGGGCCACGTCATCATTAGCAGGTATAAATAGGGGTGCGCCGAAGTGAAATAGCTTCTGAAGATGCCATCCACTCGTGGTGGCGAAACGTCAAGCTTCAACGCTAAACGACGCCGGCCTAAAAACCCAAGAACCACAAATTCATTCATGACACAGTCCAAATAAAACAATTCTTCAATCAGGGTTTTGACTTCATCAAATACTATCATGACGCTATGATTTAGTTGTTCATTAGATAAAAAAAATTCGATAGCACTTTCTCAAAATAAATAAATTTCACTACACAAATAGAAGCTATATTTTAAATTTACCGAAAAATCGAAATATCTTGGAAACTGATGGGTGTAGGTACAACAAGTGCTATACAAAGATGAAAGAGCATATCGAAAGCAATTCTTTGGTATAATAAAACATTGGGGGTAAAAAAGGGAAAATCTGGATTTTGTGTCCTGTATACGAATATGCGTCGCGGGCTTTTTTTGAAGCCGATTATAGCCGATTTTAAAATTAGAGGATATTTTTAATCTTTTCATATAAACAAAATAATTTTTGATTCATTACTTTTTGATATACAGTACGTTCGTTTGACAGCGACTTGGGTATAAAAATGGTCATAACTTTTGAAATACCCTGTATAATGTAACAATACCCTATATTGGAAGAACGCAAATCATTAGTAGAATTTGAATATGTGATAATATGTAGGGTGTCTCATTTAAGAAAATGCATGTTTGCATCACCACGTAGTTATGGATCACCCTGTATAAATCTAAATATGTTCTGAGCAAGGGGCACATCCGTGGCTACAACTTTTGTGTACAACTTTTTTCGCTATCTTCTACAGTAGAGGAGTTATGGACCGAGCCGGAACTAAAAACTCACCCTGTATATATGGTATTTCTCTGTAATTGGATCACGTATCTGTTGAGGAATAATTGAATAAATAAATAAATAAATCAACTAAATGGAGAGTGCTCTATTGCACTTTTCTAGTACGCTTGTACTACATAGGTTGTAAACCTCATCATATCTGCAGCCAATAGCATCTGACAGGTGCGGTTGTAGAAAAAACAATCGTGCTGTCACCACAAGTCACTTTGATAGCCCATGCTGCAGTTTACAGAGTACGTTGTACCCTATATATTTAAAATCGTTACCGTATTGTCCAGGATGGAATATTTCCGCGCCATAACCATGGCAGTGACGTGTTTGTGTAGGTGTGTTATCTCTGAACGCGGCACATTGGCCTGTGTAGATTATGTCTGCTTTATATTATGTCATGCACATTTATCCGCCTAAACCTCCATAAAACCACTAACTACAAATACAACTGAACAGGTTGTAGACAGCGTCGTTTTTTACTGCTCCGGGCAATTTTAAAAACGGTCTCGTGTTACGAGGTTAGAGAGAAAATTCTTCATATATCGGTATCTTGGTCGAAAAGGGACTAGTAGTAAAAGTAGTGATGGGACGGTTAATCCAGGCAAGTAAGGCCACCTTTGGACCTTTTTGCCAACACCACTGAATAAGCACTGAAAACACTAAAATCCTACATCCTAGAAAGCTCGTTGTCGAACCTACCAGACCTCTTGACGAAAGTCACTATGTCCGACCATCTCTCTGAATATAGTGACTCCTTCCCCAACTCCGTCATGCCGAATATCTGAACCCTAAGGTTACGATAAACAGCATATCTCCCCAGGAAGTGGAACGCTGTCTCGTCCTCCTTCCAGCATCTGGAGTAGATGAGGTCCCCTACCACTCTCAGAGTGACAAATGTCATTTAACCGGCAATGACGTGTCATGATGCAAGTAGCAGCGTGTGTAATACTGAATCACGATTTGGCATCAGTTGCGGCTTGCAGCGATGCAGAGTGTGGAATCCCATTTTGGTCGATGAGCCACGACGAAAGTCAGTGATGCTATGCAGGTTTCGAGTGTTTCAACGTGTATAATATTGCTTCGATGCAAAGATGCAAACTACACCCTACTATTCTTGTGTTGCATGAAACGCGCATAAAATATCAAGTCGATTCAGGCATCGCAACAGGTTTCGATTTGAGTAGGGACTTATGCAACTGATGCGTTTCATGAAACCTTGATCTATTCAGGAATCGCAGCATGCATCCACGTCTGTAGGCTGCTTAAGAGCCGTATGATACGATACTAAATTTTCTCTCAAATCTCATACCGAATATGCGAACAAATTTGTTATGAAATTTCTTAACGTGTTTTATGGGCCAATATTTCTTATGAAATTTGATATGAATTCTGATAACAAATTATTTAGAAATTGTTCTCAAAACAAGCAAATTTAATATCAAAACTGCCCGCAAAAGTGCGCAAAAAGAAGAATAATGGAGTTGACATCTGTCAGAGTTGGCGTATGGCACTGTACAAACGCTGCGAAAGGACAAGTGAGTCTCTGTGCATGTTAGATTAAGTTCTCCAACAGAAAGAATGCTGAAGGAGACTGGCTGGGGGGTAGGGACTTTGACCTGGTAAGGATGAGGTCCTTTGTGGGGTTAAGCGTACCAATTAGTCTAGTTGCTCTGTTCTGGATAGTGTCCAGCAACTTTAGAGGGTGCTTCGGAGCGCATTCCACCACATGGGAACAATACTCCAACGACGTTCGGATCTGTGCCTTTTAGATGCTGTAGTTGCTTTGGTGTATACAGCTTCCTACAGCGGAACAAAACTCCAAGCTTCTGGGATGACATTTCAGCAATACTGACAGAGTCGGGCCAGGACATGTTGTTGTTGATGTTGATCCCCAAAAGCTTGACGGAACGTGACTTGACTATTGGGTGACCCTCCGTTTCCACAGTTGGAAAACCAACGTGAGACTTGTTTGTCAGTGCTGTTGTCTGAGTTTTCTTTACGTTAAACTGTAGTTTATTTACTAATCTCCACTCGATAATTGTTATATGATATCTACGTTGAACTGAGAGGCATGTTGCGGTCGCCGACGTACCATCTCCTGGGATGATAGTGGCTTGCCTAGTTCCTTGCATGATATTAATGTACTGTCGTCTGCGAAACTGTAGATTGGATTGGATGATATTTCCAGCAGCTCGTTGATGTTCAGCAGAAACAGTGTAGGGATAGGACAGATCCCTGGGGAAAACCGGCGTTTATTGAGAATACGTCTGATAAACAGCCTACGACTACAACAATATAGATCAGTTGTTCAAAAGGCTATTCAACCACTTTCGCAGGCCAGGTCAATGGCTGTTTATAGATGTTTTATTCCTTCTTTGTACTTTGACAGCATTTCAACATTAAACAATTATTATTGTTTACATAATATAAACAAACGCGTACTGTGTACGGTGCCACAACGGCCTACCGTCAAAAACGTCAATTGTTCTGGCTCGGCTGGTAACGGCAGACCCCGAGCAGTGTAAACATAAGAAACCCTAGGCGGGCGATGACATAGCACGTATCGGCGGTACACTTTAGAGGCTCAATCTATTATTATGAGAAAATTTTGAGTCAAATCTGCGTCTCAAAGTAAATTTTATTGTACACAATTATTGTATTACTGGAATAAATAAAAAACCAGGCTCATCACTGCAAATTTGTTGAGCAAAAATGACTGGAAACAAAAAATAGTTGAATAAGACAAAAAAACAGAATTCATAAGAATTAACAAAATAGATTAAATCAAAAACTATTGGTAAAATGTTAAATTCGTTGAACGAACATCTATTCTTCCTCTTGTTCTACCTTCAGATTCAAGTAAAATATCCCTTAATTGAGTGAACATGTTGGAAACAAAAAGCTATGTGTCTATCTATCTATAGAGAGTGTTCATTTGAAGGCTTCGCACCCTGGATTTCTGAAAAACCGCCGACTAAAAGAAAAAACGTCGAGACACGTCAAAAGATTTGTCAAGGGGAACACCTTTTTAACCGAGCACTTTATCTCCTTGTACCCCCCCCCCCAGGATCATCCCCTTAAAAATTAAAATGACAAGGGGTATCGAGTAATACCTAGTTTTGAAGGTATGTCGAGGTACTCTATTTTGACGTTTGATTTTTTTTTAAATGGAGAAATTTAGAATCTTTATATTTGTTCAAGTGTATGTATACAAAAAAAATGAAAATAACACTTTTTATTGCAATAAGTGATCAAATGTTGCCCGTTATTGACCAAACAACAATACAGGCATAGGCGATTTTCAATTTCCTGACGGGCAGTTTGGATGACGTCAACGCATCATCGAAAGCTGCCATGATATCTCAAAACTTAAACGCCTTCCGTATCCCTTCTGAAGGTATTCAACCCCCTGTAGGGGTTGAAAAATAGGGTTAAACATAATAACATGACTTAACATTGATACATGTCATAGTTGGATCACCCAAGAACATGTATAAAAAATGTCATCCGTTTTAAACAATTTTTTGAGCATTTCTAACGAAAATGACCAAAAAAATCGCACCTTAACCTCAAATTCCTCATAAACTGCTCAGCAGAAACGGATGACAGTATTATTTCTATTATCTACAAAAAAGCAAAGAATTTTCTATCAAGTTCCGACCAGATTCTTCGCGATTTTTTCATTTTCATAGGTACGCGCAAACCGCCCCTGGATTTCTGGAACATTGTTTGATAGGCGTACTAAAATGCTACCGCATTTTCATTCGGTTACTTAACGCTTTTTTTTTCACGTTTTAACAGCTCCTCTCTGTCTCCTATCCCTCCCATCTTGGGGTTATAGTGCAATGACAAAAATGTTTCCAAACTGCTCCTAGAACTGAAATACCAAGCGTCATCCGGTTTCTTTCTTTCTCTGTCATCATCATAGTCACAATGTCTTAACAGACATGTTGTGAACTCGTAAAATGCATTAAGACAGAGCTAGACTATTGCCGACACGAATATTATCCACAGTTTTGAGAACTGTAGCTCGCCATCGTTCGCCATTTACTGTCAATTCAGTGGTGCTTTTGATAGTCATATCCAGCAACCGTTTCGTCGAATCCACCCAGCGTGTAGGAGAACAGCCACGGCGCCGCCCACTCGGGGCGTTCCCCTGAACTACAAGTTTCTCCATATTATCGCCTCTGTGAATATGTCCGAAGAATGTAAGCATTCTCGTCGACACAATGCAGGATAGTCTCTAAGGATTACCGAGCTCATCCAGTATGCATCCACATTTCAAAATCATCTATGCGAGCTCAGTTTGCCGTTTTAACAAACCAAGTTTCCGAGGCATACAAAAATATGGAGAACACAATAGACTGAACCAGCGACATTTTGGTAGCTTTAGTGATGTTATGATTATGATCACGCCATATTTTAGTAGGCTTTGCCATGGCTACACGTGCCTGTTGGATGCGCAGTTGAATCTTATTTTCACAGCTACCCGAATTGTCGATCAAAGAACCGAGGTACACAAAACTATGAACTAATTTACAACGGCCTATTGACTTTATTTCTCGATGATTATCATGCTCTCTATCTATGATCGTAACCTTGGTCTTATGGTAGTTAATACCAAGACCATATGCTGCACTGTTTTGTTCTAAAATGTTTAATAGAGCTACTAGTTCTGCCTGAGGAGCGGCAATAAGGGTTGTATCGTCAGCAAATCTTAAGTTGGATATTTGGCTTCGGCCAATAGTTATACCGCGATTCCAGTTGTCCAATATTTGTGTCATCACAGATTCAGAGTAAATGTTAAATAACATCGGAGATAATACACATCTCTGACGAACTCCTTTTCTGGTTGCTATTTGACCAGGTAGGTTACCATCAATTCTTACATGAGCCGAGCTAGACTCATAGAGTTGCTGTATGAGAAATAGTAAATATATTTTATGCCATCAGGAAAGCCTATTCGTCCGAGGACGAAAAAAAATACTGACCCGTTTACATATAGAAATTAAAAATAGTAACTATTCTGTCAATACGCTCGTTCAGCTGTGGTACGCTTTCAAATGAAAAAGCTTTTTAAACACGAAGGTAGACAAACATAATCCAAATGTGTGCTAATTACGTTGCAGCTCTGCAATATTTACGAACTGAATTTACCGGTCGCTTTTGCGTTCATACCACCGGCATAGACCACCAGCTTCCACCACAGACATAAAGGGCGTTGAGGCCACTGGCGACTCCAGGGGCGCACATGGGGAATATTTAACCTCAATTTTGCTCCCTCTGAAAGGCGTGTTTTCAACACATGTGTAGTTAATAACCTTTTTCCTTCCTGGTCCAAAAGTGCATCGTACCATTCAATAGAATCGACTAACCGTTTAGTGACTCTGAGCCATCCATTACGGGCAATAGGCTTGCCGCCGTTTTTAAATCAAATTTATCACTCATTTTTCCCGACTTTGAAACGTTCACTAGAGTTAGTGAATGAAGAGCTTCACCCTCATATCCGGAAGAATAGGTTTGTTTAGTTTCCGAACCGTCAACATCTTCTATTTCTAGTAAACGGGAATCTAAAGTATCCTGGCTCAAACGTAAACACTTTTCTATTTCTTTAACGCAGCCTCTAACAGAAGCAATAACTTTTGGGTCATGCTAACTTAAGGTTCTCTCTACAACTCTCTAGCTCAGACAATCTTATCTAACTTAACCAACTTACTATTAACACTTCTGGCACTTGTCCTCCTTTCCACAGTGCCTTTTCCCAAAATTCTTTAAAACACTCGTGCTTCCTCCAATAGATATGTGAAGTCATCTGGTACTGACATCCTCCCATAATCGTCCCGGTTTCCACTACCATCCGTTAAACATGTTCTCTACTTCTGGTTATTTCTGCTCCAATTTTCTTTTCCATCATTTTCTTGCAGGCAAAACCCAACAATCAACACAATTCCGAGCGGTAACACCTCAATCGTAAGGGCTTCTCTGGCAACTCCCATCGACATTTCTGTCGTTTGACCACCACTGTTACCCGCCCGGGCAATGATGATTTCCTCCTTCGATTGCCCTTTCCCCATTTTTACTCCCATCGACTTTATTTAAACATTTTTACGTTTTCGTTTTATCGGCAGGATGGCCATGTAATATACAATCCCCATACTAGAGCGGTGGCACTTAGCTTATGGGTGAGATAAACAATTAGCACAACTGGCTTGTTCCATGTCGAAGCTAATTCTGTCTATTTCACATCTAAAAACTATTTTTTTTATGGTCAGCCTCCCGCAAAGGCTGAAAGCCTATGGCGCTGTAGAAGCGCTGCGAGAGGATAAGTGTCAGTTCACGTTAGATTTGAAACGATGCAGGTTATAACCGTCGGGAAACAAATTCCCCGGCAGCTGATTCCACAGCGGCGAAGTTCTCCAAAAGAAGGAATGCTGGAGGAGACTGGTTCTGGGAGTAAGGACCTCGACCTGGTAAGGATGAGCTCGCACAGCTTCTCTAGTGTTCTTGGTTAGGACGGCCTTTGGTGTTATTATCTATGAGGGCTCACTCGAACATCTTCCGTAATAGAATCTGTAAAACAGAGATAGGTCAACCACCCTCCTTTGATGTTCCAGGCTGTGGAGGTCCTGTGTGAGGTTAGGCGTATCGATTAATCTAATTGCTCTTTTCTGGATAGTGTTCCACGGCTGGTAAGCCATCGTGAGACTTCTTTGTAAGTGTTGTTGCCTGAGTTTTTTGTACGTTGAACTGTACTTCATTTGCTAATCCCCACTCGACAATTGTTTTGATATCTGCGTTGATTTGTGAGGCATACTGCTGTCGCCGACGTACCGTCTCCTGGGATGATAGTGGCTTGCCTGGTTCCATGCACGACACTAATGTACTGTCATCTGCGAAGCTGTAGATTGGATTGGATGTTATTTTCAGCAGCTGGTTGATGTACAGCAGAAACAGTGTAGGGGATAGGACAGATCCCTGAGGAACACCGGCGTTTATTGAAAATACGTCTGATGAACAGCCCTCGACCACAACAAACAGAGATCGGTCGTTCAAAAAGCTATTCAGCCACTGGCGCAGGCCAACAACACGGCATTCGCCATGACTGTCTATTGCTCTGTTCCACAAGTGAGTGACGTAGGCAAGTAGGTCACCTGTAGACCTGTGCTTACGAAAGCCATACTGGCGATCATTTATGATGTTATTGTTGTCCAGGTATTTCAGGAGCTGTGTGTTAATGACAGTATCCATAACCTTAGACATGATGCTGAGAAGAGCCACAGGTCTATAATTGGTGGAATCAGTTCTTTTGCCTTTCTTAGGGATGGGTTGTACGCAGCCAATCTTCCACGAAGCGGGAAATACGCCTCGTTGATACAAATGTTTGAAGAGCTTGCAAAGAATAGGTGCAAGTCAGCGGCACAGCGTTTAAGGACAATGGCAGGAATTTGGTCAGGACCAGTAGCTTTATTCGTGTTCAGCTTTTGGAGGATGTTTTTAACATCTCGATGTTGAAATTTGACCTCTGCCATTCCCGAGTTCACGCTTATGGTGGTGGTCGGAGTACTACCTTGAAAGTCTACAGTAGAATTGGCTGCGGAGAGCTTCCCCAAGATGTCTGCTTTTTCTTCAGGAGCAGAAGCGATGGAGTTGTCCTCTCTGGTCAAGGGTGGTATTGACGAATAGGAAAAGTTCTAACAGCCTTAGCTACAGACCAGAATGTACTGGATGAACTAGGACATGAGAGGAGCTTGTCCTTAATTTTTCGGTTGTGTTCCTCTTTGCTGCTGTCAATCACGCGTTTACAATGATTTCTGGTATCGATAAAACTGCAGTGGTTCTTGGCATTTGGATTTTTCCTCCATTCTTTGTAATGTTGGTTTTTAGAGGTAACTGCATCTCTACGACGCTGATTGAACCATGGCTTGTTTTTGGAGGGATGCTTGACGACATGAGGAATATAGGCATCCATGCCGGATATTAATACCTCTTGGGTACAAGCTGATGGGTCTCGTGACTTGAAGCAGACGTCGTTAGAATTACATCCTATCTCCTTTTTCACATCAAATATACATTATATGTATAAGAAACAAAACTCAAGCTAGATGGCTGGGTAGCGGCAAATAAACAGCGAAGTGTACCCTTAAAACTCTGTTTCCAAGCTTTCGGGATCATTTGATCCCTTCTTCAGGGCTACAAAGACAATTTAGCAATCAGCAGCATTAGAAAAAATTAAGATTGAAAAGTTTTTACTTACAAAAGTTTGTGAGGATGTTGCTGGAAGATGTTATAAAACAAGCCAAAAGAGCAGCACGTTATACATGCTTCATGCAAGATATATGTTGTTACTTGCTCTTTTGGCTTGTTTTATAACATCTTCCAGCAACATCCTCACAAACTTTTGTAAGTAAAAACTTTTCAATCTTAATTTTTTTCTAATGTTGCTGTTTGCTAAATTGTCTTTGTAGCCCTGAAGAAGGGATCAAAATGATCCCGAAAGCTTGGAAATAGAGTTTTAAGAGTACACTTCGGTGTTTATTTGCCGCTACCCAGCCATCTAGCTTAAGTTTTGTTTCGTAACAAATCGGCAACGATTACCCGCTTCCTAAAACATTATATGTATATATACACATATCACAATATGTACCGCCCCTCCTTCCAAATTGTCTAGAACTGGTATCATACATGTATGTAATGGAGCTAACCTGTAGTTGGGTTTTATCACCACTTTATTGATGAGACACAATATCAGTAGCTGTGTTAATAGGCGTGAGAGGTGCTCAGTAATACTTCTGGACATACCTAGAATAGCGTGTAGACGCATATGACTTTTTAACTAGCAAAGCCAAGAAATGATATACTAAAATTTTCCCCAATTTATACAATATAACAATATGTCGTAACTATAATGTCCTTGGTGGTGATTTAAATATATTTTTTTGAACTTAGACAATATCCTATAGGACTGTGGTGGACAGTATATTAATATCGTGCATGGACCCAGGCAAGCCACTATCATCCCAGGAGACGGTACGTCGGCGACAGCAACATGCCTCACAGGTCAACGTACATATCAAAACAAATGTCGTGTGGGTATTAGTGAATAAAGTACAGTTTAACGTACAAAAAACTCAGACAACAGCACTTACAAAGAAGTCTCACGTTGGCTTACCTACTGTGGAAATGGAGGATCACCCATATCCTGGCACGACCACGTCGTCAGTATTGCTAAATCGGCATCCGAAGGGCTTGGAACTTTGTTACGCTGTAGAAAGCTGTATATTGTATATTGCTCCCATGTGTGAGAATGCGCTCCGAAGCACTCTCTAAAGCTTCTGGACCCTATCCAGAAGAGACCAATTAGACTAATTGATACGCCTAACCTCACAAAGGACCTCAACAGCCTGCAGCATCGAAGAAAGGTGGCTGTGAGAAAATGCCATTATAGACATTAGTGGTAATGAAGAAAAAGCATGAACAATTATTTTCTTTTCCTTCATTGGCTTAACCGCTTGTTGCTTCGGGTGAAACCTCAAGACTGAAGGATAATCGCATTTTAATCCCGTTATGTCAGATTTTGAGTGAACGTAACGCTTACCCCTCGTATAGCACACGTTCATTCATAGAAGGAATAAACGCTAACGTGTTCCTTGTTTGTCGGCTATCGCAAAACCTACTTAAAAAGTTTAAGTGCCTCTGAGGAGGGAATTTGCATTTAATTTTGGTCGCACGGCAGTGGAGGTGAGGAGGAAGGGACGGAAAGTCGCTCGCTTTTGTTTAAATTGTCTTCAGGGGTGTGGCGACCAATAAAAACCGCAGTTAAGGCCGTTTTATTCTGCTGAGTTCGTTCAGACACGGCGATAGGAGAAAAGGGTGGGAGAGAGAAGCATCTACAGTGACACGATAATTTAGTGTCAATAAAAAATTGAGTTAAGTGGCTTGAGTCACTAACTGCAAAATATTTTTGCTACTAGCACTGTACGTTGATTTCATTCCAATACTCGTATGTTGATGCCCTTCCAAACTCCTTATCTAAAATTTGGCTCTACGCTTAGAAAGTGGATAATGATGAGACTATCTTCTCCAACACCGAAAAACGAGGTTCGAACAGGTTTTTTGTTTTTTCTCTCGGTTCTTTTATGGTTATTTATTTATTTATTTATTTAGCGTATGGTTATACATGGTGGGCCAATAGTGCGTGGACGGAAGATTGTGGGCTTACTAAAAAATATTTAAAAAATCTGTCACTTGATCATGGTAGGGACCATTGAGGGCTATAACACAAAAATATTTTCACTTAAATTTTGACGTTTATACAGGGTGATCCATATCAAACTTACATTTTTTTTAATGGAATCCCCTATATATTATTGCATATTTAAATTCCTTGGTGAATTCTAGTGTGACTTTATGTACCGTACATGGAACTTTAAACGAACCGTTTAGGCGCAAATCACCATTTTTCGTATAAGTAGGTATCAGAAAAATTAAAATACACTGGCACTACGACTCGTTAAATATGAAACCTAGCTTTCCATGACACTGCTGTGCCGCTGCTGTTCAAATCAGAACAGATCTAACCCAAAATGACGATGCGCAAAAGGATCGGCGCGAAGGATCCCTAGACCTTGAGAATGACAGCTGATTGTTGAGCCGTGTAAACGGAATGACTAGACTGCAGCATAACGTATGTTGCAAAAGCTTTGAAAATTTTTTTTAAAACTCGGGAGGTAGTTGCACCGTTGGAAAAAATTCAGAAATCGTTACCATGGTAACCAGTCAACATCTAAACGTAACAATAAAACCATTTTGGTTATAAGTTGTCAAAATGTCGTACAAGTTAGATACTCGGAAGAGTATTTACAGTCTAGTTGGACGACCTGAAAAAAAAGAAATAGTTCGCCTATATCAGGATCAAAATATTTCTGTTGCCACAATTTATCGAGCGATCCGTGAATGCGAAGAAGGTATTCCTTGTATAAATTTACCAAAAAGTGGACGTCCAAGAGCGTTGAATGCTGCTACAGTTCAAAGAATGGTCAACAGAAGTGAACATCGAGTTGGAACTTAACACGAAAACTTGGACGCATTTTTTACGTCATTGCTAGCACAATCTGTAGAGAAATGAAGAGAAATAACTTAAAATTCCGAAAAAGAAGAAAATGTCCAAAGTATTCCCCAAATCAGTTAGAAAGAATTCCTCAGTGCTGTCGCAATTTACGTCGGACTCATTTTGCTGGTAACATAATAATAATTATTCTTGACGATGAAAAGTATTTCACATTTTCGAACTCAGAAATCAAAGGTAATGATGGTTTTTATACAAGAGACTTTGAAGCCTGTCCAGATAATGTAAAATTTAAACGAAAATAAAAGTTTGAAAACGAGTGTTAGTGTGGTGCGCTATATCAGACAACGGTACTTCACAGTCGTACGTTGGACGAGTTAGGGCCGAAGCGGTTACCGCAGAAGTTATACTCAAAGACGTTTGCCTAAGCTACTTAATTTAATTAATACCCACCATACTAATGACAATATAATGTTTTGACCAGATCTGGCTTCAAGTCATTATGCTTTGCGTACGAGAAACTGGCTAGAACTACACGGAATACCTTTTGTATCACGAAACGACAACCCTCCAAATCTTCCTCAAGCAAGACCTATCGAAACTTTTTGGGCTCAACTGAGTGCCAAAGTTTATAACAATGGCTGGGAAAACGAACAGCAGTTAAGAAAAGAATGGTGCTAAAGATAAAAGAAATTGATTTAGAATCTGTCCAAAACCTAATGAGGAACATTGAGAGGAAATTGCGAGCCGTGGAAGGTCATGGCCCATTTAATTTTAATATCATTTTTATTTTTTGTAGTTCTTGTTACAGTTTAAATATATTATTGTGAAATATTTTTTTAATTTTTTGAAAAACTTCTCAAAACTTTTGCAACATACGTTAATATAATCAATCTCACGGACTTCAGCGCTCGGTGATCAGCTAAATACCGACTCATAACGAAAATTACTCTAATTTTGACCTCTTGGAGTGCATGCCCAGCCAATAAACGATTCGTGAAAAACGTACCAACTCTGCTCGTAAATCTTTTGAAAATGTGCCATCCTAGCGATAAAAAAGGTATTCAGATTTCCTACGATGAATCGAAAGCTAGCCAGGAAATTGCGATTTATATAGAGAAGGCACAGCGATGATAACAGGCAGAGATAAATGTTGCATAGGATGATGCGTCCTACAGAAAAACGATATTTTATACTCCTGCAACCCTAATGTCGCTATGATTTCCATTCTAAAATATGTTTTATCTTATACAAGTTGCTGTTAAAGTTGGAAGACTGCTTTTCAGGAATGAATGACCTTGGAATATCAATAATGCAAGTTCGACTGAAATTTCAGCGAAAAGGTAGAACAAAGATTTGGAAAAAATATCCACAATTCATTTCAATGAATTTTTGCAGAAAAGACCCAACCCAAAAACAAAGTTACTCAGTAAATGAATCTCAAAGTTACAGTAATCACTTACCCAACTCATTCATTGGATTGCTTCTCTTATTATTAATATATGGGGCTAGCAACCAGGAAATGGCGTAGATAGAATAGACCTTTTTTGCAGAAAAGGATTGTTTATAATAATTGTTACAATATTATGCCATAAATACAAAATCGCAATTGATACACTTGATAAGAAGTTTCAAGTAACGGCCTGTCAGTCATTTTATATGAAAAGTATGAATATTATTTAGCAAATTATCCTAATAGGACTCTCACAACAATTTCTTATATTTGTTACAGAACTGCGGAGTCAACACCGTGCTATCTAACTTACAAGGTAGATCTTCTAGTAGAGAAAATGTCACATATGTTCAGGTAAGCTATCGATACTATGATCATAGTCTCACTGACGGTCATAGCTGCCATGCCCCCCCCCCCCTAAAATTTTAAACAACTTATACTTTAGGTACGTCACTAATTCTTATTTCGTATTTTTTATTTCATATCTATTTTCCTATATGTAAGGGGGCATGGTATAGACAATATACAATTACTGCTACATACTTGATGAATTTTCCATGCCCCCCCCACCCTGCCAAGTAAGCTATGACCGCCGGTGCATAGTCCTATATCACCCTTTTAGAAAGTACGGTTTCAATAACTGTGACCTAACCCTCATCTGAACATTGCTACACCGTTATCTTTGTAACATGTGCCTACTGAATAACTGGATAATTTGTAAAATCTCAATTTGTCAACTAGTAACTCTTCTCAGTTAAAATACCTACCACAAAAACAAAAAATGCACAAAACCTCATATAGTATGTTTTTAGTACTTAATCTATTTATTTTCTATGTTCTTGGACTTCCTGGTCATTATAAGAAGGTAGGTAGGTAGATAGGTAGGAAGCTAGTAAGAACAATTTACTGAGCTCCACAATTTTCTAACTTGTTAACTTGAACATCTCTTTGCAGTTTGCACCTAATAGTGTCGATTTCCAGATCCGTAATATATTTCTCCTAACGAATCAAAAACCAATTAGAATCATTTCGTATGCAAAATCTGACAGATATTGTCGGCATAAATTAGTTCCATCGTCATAAACCTATAAAAATAATTATACGACTGTAATTGTCAAATATTCCCAAACACGAAAACTGGCAGTCCAAATGAGCAAAGACGGTACTGTACGCTGAGAAGAAAATCGTACAAATCGATAGTGGCCACCGCCATCTATCCGATAACTCCTCTGACTAGCTAGCGGTCGCTTCAGTCTCTGCTCGCTAGATGTACAGTGACGCTGTCCACTGTAGAGACCATATTCGTACGTCTTTTTTAATTTAAAATTGTGTCCGCTAGATGTGACGATGTCTGACGCAGTATTCTACAGGTCGATATTTGCTTTCTTTATTTGCGTTCCTGATTCATTCACCAGATGACGGCATATTATGGTATATGGTACAGTCACTGTAGTATATGGTTACAGTGACTTTATCTGGATAGAATCACTGTAGGATATGGTCATATACAGGGTGTCCCAAAACTCAACGTCAAGCCGCAACGGGGTGGCAGAATTGATTGTAACTGTCATGAGAAAAATCAGAAAACAGATCTATCCCATGCAGTTTGAAAATTATGGGCATTTAAAAAAACCTAGAAATTTGATCAAATTATAACAATTTTTCAGTTATTGTGGTTAACTTTTATTATTTTTGTTCATTTAAACTTTGGAACCGTTACCCTAAATAACATAATTATCTAGAAGCACAGTCAAAAATCATGATACAATTGCACCAGGTTTTCTAGAATGAAGACTGTTTGCTAAATTATGAATTTAAAGTCTTTAAGGTTTGTCAAATTTGAAAGACCATCCATTAAAAAAATTTCTTGGCAAGTTCCATTAAAATTTGGCGCATTTAACCAGGACTGCAGAATGATATGATACTTGTTACTTTCATACATAAAAAAAGAACAAAAAACTAAAAACCTCAAGTATAAATAACCCGATACTTTTGCTAACCCATTTCACTCAGGTCAGATGTTCTTTATTCGCTCAAGCAGCGAGACAGATAGTGACGTCACTTTTACCAAAGTCAACAAAAGTAAATAAAATTAGTTTGAAAAGGTTTTTGACCTACTGTGATGAACTTCAGTTATTTTTTGTAGGATAAGGTCATTTAAACAAAAACTCCTTCCTATCTGCAACGTTTCGACTTATATTAAGTCATCCTCAGGCAACAGAAAAACGAAGTTTTCATCGTTTGTATGGTAATAATCGTCATCAATTATCTAGTTAAACTCTGATGATTATTACCATACAAACGATGAAAACTTCGTTTTTCTGTTGCCTGAGGATGACTTAATATAAGTCGAAACGTTGCAGATAGGAAAATAAGGAGTTTTTGTTTAAATGACCTTATCCTACAAAAAATAACTGAAGTAAATAAAATTAATAAAATAATGAAAAATCTTGACCTAGTTTAGTTTAGGTTTATTGGAAGAAAAGTCAGGCAATAAATGTTCAAATTGTTTACCATCAGCCTCAATACACGCCCAACGCATCTTCTTAGAAAAGATCTACTTATTAGCCAGGCATATCCTCGAGAGTTGATGTCCTCAGCAGCTTGAGAAATTCGTTTGCGCAGCTTGGCTACGCTCTCAATGGGCTTTGAATAAACTTTTTCTTTGAGAACACTCCAATAGCAAAATTCCAGCAGATTTAAATTTGAGGAACGGACTGGCCACGAGATAGTACCTGAACGTCCACTCCACCTTTCCGGATATTCTTGGTCAAGCAAACCTCTTATTTCTTCATCTTGTTGATACCACATGTGGCGACGATCTGTTAGGCGGTCTACAGACGTTGATGCATGCTGCGATTCAAGTACCGACTTCTACGTTTCATACGCAAGTAGCAGAGTGTGGTACTGAATCACCTATTTGGCATCAGTTGCGGCTAGCAGCGATGCAGAGTCTGGAATTCCATTATGGTCGGTCAGCCGATGACGCTGATGCAGTGATGCAGGTTCAACGTGTATAGTATTGCGTCGATGCAAATAAATAAGCCCACCCTACCATACTTTCGTTGCATGAAACGTGCATGAAATATCAAGTCGATTCAGGCATCACAACAGGTTTCAAATTGAGGAGGAACTTATGCAACTAATGCAAATTTCATGAAACCTTGAGTCGATTGACGAATCGCAGCTTGCATCAACGTCTGTAGGCCGTTCGGTTAAAATCTATACATATTTAAAGCTTGAAAACTTGGACATCTTTAAGATGCAATTAGCAAGACATCTTAAAGGTGTCTTCTTTATGCCGGAAGACGTTCAGACAAAATACGAGTAGTGCGACATAGAATGGACGTCTTACAGATGTCTTGTGCTATCTGGGATGTTACCAAATCTTCGTAAAAATAAATAGGCACAATGTGGACGCTCTATTTTTCTAACGTTTTCATTTAGTTTTGAAATTGTACAGGCAAAACGTAATAGAAAACGTAGCATCTGGACCAGCCTTTATATTTAGGTAGATACATATTTTAATCATATAATAAAAAACGGTAGCGTCTCACGATTTAAGTTTTCTTTATAGAATGAACGTAAATCTATCTGTCTACTTAACAATCGTGGGGACTGAACCGACCCTTAAATTATCACTGTTTGTGTTAAGCAAAGCGGACAACACATGCTCGGGTGAAATGCCTGCTGTCGGGTATAATAAAGTATTTTCCGAAGAGCCTACATTCTAGGAGAGTGTATAAAACGCTAAGCATACTGAAGGTGCTAAGATCACGCCGATAAGACACGAAATACCAGCACGAAACATGCTTGCAAGCCTGAATTACAGGATCGATGCACTTACGTGAAACGTGATACACAATACATTTATCAAGGGGTTCTAGAGGGAGTTTCTTCGTAAATGGTTACACGTTTGGTATACTGAAATAAGGTCTTTACTTCCAACGCCGGAAATTTGGAATTTCTGGCTATAATAGGAAATGATACAGAAGACTAAGTAATTTGGAGACATTGATCATGAATTTAGTCTGTATTCCGAAGTTTGCCGTGTTTAAAGTGAATGAAAAATTTCGCACTCCGCGCAGATTTGTGTGGTGATTCTGTAACTTTCGCTATAGTAACGAAAGCAGACAAAAGCGAAGCTAATTATTTACAAAAACGATTTTTGATGACATTCCATAACGAACGTTTAACGCTTCGTTACACTTTCGGCATGGATCTCGATGACTCACGAGCATTCACGAGTTGGCTTAAATATCTCTGGATGAGGCTGCAAAACCCAGCAATGCCGACCATTGCGACGGATTAGTTTTTTCTCTTCGATTCATTGATTGTTAATTAAGTCCACAAGTAAATTTAAGCAAATTGTCACTTTCACACACGGCAACAATAACGTCAAAACTTGACAAACGAGATCCAAATTCTTTCGCTATCGCTTATAACGTTCGTCTGCGTTCGTTATATCCGAGTCGGAGCGAAGACATTTATGAAATACCGAAGCGAGCGAAAGCGTTGGAAGAATGTCGCTATGGTTTCACTACCGTTTCGCTTAGAGTTACAGAGTCGCCACACTGGCATGTTCAGCAAAAATAATAGGTACAAAATTGGATTCACGGGTAAATTATTTATAAGGCGGTTCTGGAAAAAAAGGTGACCGCATCCCAAAATAAGGGATGAGAAGCGACGTTCTAAAATCGAAAAAAATCCAAAGGTACAACATTTAAAAAAAGGAGAATCTTTACAACTACAAGTAGGAGGAGAAGCTCAATTTTCCATATTTACGAGACATGACTCCGTCTGACTTATTTTTTTCCAAAAATAAGAAAAACCTTAAAAGGCTACCGTTTTACAAACACAGACAGCAATGATGGCGCATTGCTGAAATAACTGGAGACTATCTCAAAGATCCAGTTTGAGAGGTGTTTCGCGGATTTTAAAAAGCACTGGTAGAAGTGATATTATCTATTGGAAACTAGTTTGAAGGCGACAACAAAGAGTGAAGTGAAGTTAATTGACTCAGTGCTTCCCACACATTAGGGTACTACTTTATTATTTTCCTACAGCATAAAGATATAGTCTGAGATCCTCTTTCAATCAAATCTTCGCTCGCCCGCCCGGAAAAAAACGTGGTTTGAAGGAGCTCTGATAATTTTTTGTTTTTACAAATTTCTTCGCCAGCACTACGCCAATTTTCAAATTTTCTGCAGCATATTGCTGAATTTTATCACAATTAGATTACGTGGCTTAAAAAACGCCAATAGACAGACATACAGACCGACAGACAGACCCACGAAAATTTTCGTTATATCATAAAACGCTCAAAAAGCGTATTATCTCAAAATCGAAGCTTTTTGCGATCACAATACTCCACTACCCCTTATGGGGGTGGGACGTAAAATGTGGAAAACGATCAGGAATCGCCGTATCTCCTAAAAGCAAAGTTTGATTATAGCTGCGCCGCCACTAACACGATTTCTAAAAACCAGACGCGTTTTCCATCCCCGCCACGGTATTAATACTTTGTCAAAATTTCATCAAAACCAATTCAATAATTTTAAGATTACACAATACAGAACAATCTAAAGCAATACTCATATGTATACATCAGAAAATTCTAAGCCCTCAAAAAGTGTATTGTGCCGGCACTTCTTTCTTTCACAGGTAAACGGACAGCCTATTATGAAGACAATTTTTTCAGTTTTACGACAGACACATCGACAGCCCGACGAAGATGGGTGACGTTGATTTTTGTTATGTAGACATCATAAAACGTCCAAAAAACGTATTATCTCAAAATCGACAATTCTCGCGATCATAATACTCCCCTCACATATCGGTGTGGGAACTAAAAGTAAAATAAAATGTAAAAAATCGTGTAAAATGTTAACAAAGACGCATGGTGAGTCCGCTATGAGTTAAAAAATCAAGTTGGACGCCGCTTGCGTGATCAATCCGAAAAACACGCCCGGATCTACGCAGAGATACCTCATGGCTTTTTCACCTCAACAATTCACTACCACACACTGTGTTCCTGAATTTTTCGCCAAAAATTGTATTATAAAGGTTTCACAGACTCATCTGTATCCACCAGTCTCCTCCATGCTTCCTTCTCTTGGAGAACTTCGACGCTGTGGGATGAGCTGCCGAGGAATTTGTTTCCCGACGGCTACAACCTGCAGCGTTTCAAATCTAACGTGAACCGACACCTATCCTCTCGCAGCGCTTCTGCAGCGCCATAGGTTTTCAGCCTTTGCGGGAGGCTGACCATAAAAAAGAATCCAAAAATAAAAGGCCGTCGATGACATAAAATGTGCAACGCTGAAAATTCTGAAAGCTATTCCAAACATCGAGTTCGAGTGTGTTTCGAGAATCAGAAAAAGCACTGATACAATAAGTGCCTAACATCTAATGGGCAATCATTTGGTTCACAGAAAAATCGGAAAAATGAAGGGTACCGGCTGGATTCGAACCAGCGTCTCCGGCATTCTAGGCCGACGCGATACCAACTATACTACGGTCCCCCGTACTGCAGCCGATATACAGCGACGACGACAAGGTGTCGACTCCGTCGAACCAATCTCTCGCAGAGAGATACGGGGAAATGCTCGGTGTCGGCGGAGTCGACACCTTGTCGTCGGCACTGTATATCGGCTGCAGTACGGGGGACCGTAGTGTAGTTGGTATCGCGTCGGCCTAGAATGCCGGAGACGCTGGTTCGAATCCAGCCGGTACCCTTCATTTTTCCGATTTTTCTGTGAACCAAATGATTGGAATTATCTCCCTCTTGCGGAGTAAGCAAGCACTTTTCATTCCATGTAATGGGCATTTATTAAAAACGGAAACCCTCGTTATTTTCTGAACACACGTCATACTCCCACCAGCTCCACACCTACAATCACCGACTATTAAATTGATTTAATAGTCGGTGCCTACAATACCGTTTTTCGCGGGAACGGGTTACATAACGGCGTCTGTGCACGTCGTGGCAACGTCGCACGCTTCCCGCGGACCCGCGAACGTCGGCGCCGTCGCGACGCCGCAACGGCCGTCGTTATGACGACGCCGTTTTGCAGCCGCGCGCTCCTCGGCGGACACAAAACACCGACGCCAGGAACGTAGAGGGCGTGGAGGATCAGAGGCTCTGATTTCGGCTCAGACTCAGGGCCGTTTGCACCTGTTCGCTCAAATCTGTCATTGACAAACACAATCATTTGGTTCACAGAAAAATCGGAAAATTAAAGGGTGCTGTGTATCAGCTATATTACGGGGAACCGTGGTATAGTTGGTAACGCGTCGACCTAGAATGCCGGAGACGCTGGTTCGAATCCAGCCGGTACCCTTCATTTTTTCCGATTTTTCTGTGAACCAAATGATTGGAATTATTGTCCTCTTGCGGAGTAAACAACCTTTCCTTCCATCGACAAACACGTCAAGTTCCTACTACTAAGGGTCGTGTTCATAGTCGATACTTAGAGGACCTTAAGTAAGGTTTTGTGTTTCGTAAGGCTCCCTTGAGTAATATTCAAGTAACGAAATGTTAACATGACATGTCAGCAACACATCTCGTTGCAGTCAAGGCGATTTTGGAGTTGTCAGTTTCTGTCGCATCCGGAAAAATGTCCGACACAAAACAAAAAAGAGATAACAGAGAACATCAAAAGGCGTAGGCAGAGGCATAACAAATTGACTTCTATCTGAAATATGACAACGTCACCAAATGAATGTTATCTAGGAAACAGATACAAAAGGAAGGCCACACTTGGAAGTCCCTTAAGTGCCCCAGTATTACTTAGGGGAAACTTCACTCAAGAGTAGACTATGAATACGGCCCTTAGATGCCAAACTAACCTGGGAATAACTAGGCTGTGTAATAAACTCTCAAGCCTGCTTTATTAGCAGATTAGCAAATAAAGTACAGTTCAACGTACAAAAAACTCAGGCAACAACACGTACAAAGAAGTCCCACAATGACTTACCAACCGTGGAAATGGAGGGCCACCCCATAGTCGAATCACCTTCCGTCAAGCTTTTGGGGATCAACATCAACAATAACATGTCCTGACACGACCACGTCGTCAGTATTGCTAAATCGGCATCCCAGAAGCTTGGTGTTTTGTTCCGCTGTAGGAAGTTGTATACACCAGAGAAACTGCTGCTGCTCTACAAGGCACAGATCCGACCATCGCTGGAGTATTGCTCCCATCTGTCGGGATGCGCTCCGAAGCACTCTCTAAAGCTTCTGGACACTATCCAGAAAAGAGCAATTAGATCAATCAATACACCCAACCCCACAAAGGACCTTCACAGCCTGGAACATCGAAGGAAGGTGACTGACCTATCCTTGTTTTACAGATTCTATCACAGAAGATGTTCTATTGAGCTCTCCTAGATAATAACACCAAAGGCCGTCCGAACCAGGAACACTAGAGAAGCTCTGCGAGCTCATCCTTGCCAGGTCGATGTCCTTACTCCCCGAACCAGTCTCCTCCAGCATTCCTTCTTTTGGAGAACTTCGACGCTGTGGAATCAGCTGCCGGGGAATTTGTTTTCCGACGGCTACAACATGCAGCGTTTCAAATCTAACGTGCGCCGACACTTATCCTCGCGCAGCGCTTCTACAGCGCCATATGCGTTCAGCCTTTGCGGGAAGCTGACCATAAAAGAAATATGTTACTAGATCTTTGTCGCAGTGTGTGTCTTTGCCAGCACTTCCAGCTGCATATCTTAGGAATTTTTCCTCTACTATGCTGTACGGCATTTTGATCTGGGGTCAAGCATCTTCTATAGATCGGGTTTTTCGGCTCCAACGTCGGTGCATAAGGGTGATTTCTGGTCTGGGTTGGAGGAATTGTTGCGGTAACAAATATATTGAACTGGGACTGCTTACCTTTCGTTGCCTATATAGCCTAAATTGCCTAATGTTCATTGCCAATTTGCAACCTTCCACTTACCACTCTGACATCAACAGCTATCCCATCCGAAACTGTGGAGATGTCATACCTGAATTTCACAGACTTTCTAGAACGAACGAGAAGGGGTACAGGCTGCTAGGTATTATGTTCAGTTTTCTTTTCTGCAGCCGTCCGAAAATAGAACTTTTGGTATGATTTATTAAATCGAAAGTGAATCTTTACACAAATCGTATCGAAAGTAATAAATCATACCGAAGGTTCTACTTTCGGGACTGCCTACTCATCCCGTAAAATATCACTTTTGGGACTTACGTAAAAGACTATTAATGTGTTGCCAGAAAATGTTACAGCTTTACCGGACGTGCTGTTACATGCCAATATAAAAAACAACCCGTTTAACTGGCACAAAGCAGTCGGCACCTGGTGGTTATAGTCAGTTAACTTTGGGCATGATCTGTGATACCTTCAGATGGACCGTACGTAATTATGAGCCATTTTGGTATTGTAGAGGAATCTAAAGAAAAGAAGAAGAAACAGATTGTATTAGATTCAGCCAGTTAATAGTAAAAGAGATGAAATCGGAACATTTTGTACGCTTTTTCAGGATCAGAGAAGTGACAATGATAAATTTTTCAATTACTCCATAATGTCTGTTCATACTTTTGTATTTATACCTACGTAAATAGAACAAAAATAAAATTTATATTACCGAAAATACAATAACGACTGCTGGCTAAATAGAAATGCTCCACCTGCTCGCAGCTCCCGCTACTTGTAGGATGACGCCGACAGTCGGCCTCTGCTACGGGGCAGACGGGTTCCCTCGATATAGAGAATCTCTGCCCTCACAGTCAGGTAGCCGTCACCCGATACACGACAGCCGGATATATGTGAAACAAACCTTAAAAAGGCTTCCTATAGTTATGAAGAATTTACAAGCAACAATTTCCGAGATCTTACTTAGCTTTTTCTTTTTTTCTTTTTATCTTTGATGATTAAATACTGTTTTGTGTCTCACCACATTCCTTAGGTATTGTATTTTTCTGGATGTATTGATGTATTCAAACGCTGAGAAATTATTATTGTTTTGTCAAGCTAGTCAATGGCACCGGAATTGGTTTATATGACTAATAGGCACAGGGCACACAATAAACTTCGACTGATATAAGTGGAATGTAATGTTGGCCTTAGCAATTTGAAAAGGCACGCCGCTGGTCTCCGCCATTCACAGATTGCAGTCGTTGCCGCGCCGCTTCGCGCCACGCCAGCTTGCCATAGTTCTGACCCGGTCGCGCGCCCAAAATGACACACTTTCGTTTAACCCCCAAGTGACAAAGACAGTTTTAAAACTGGGCGAACGATAAAATCGTGGCGCGAAGTTATTGGTTTATCACATTAGTTTAATGGCGTGAATCGGACTTTCGACTTGGACTAGGTGGCGCTTCTCGATAAAGTGACCTCTATCTTCGTGATTCGTAATATACTTGATCGTTTTGTATATCTTGATACAGATAGCCTAGTGTTGCTAATCAATCTACTTTTACTCTCTTAGTAACCAGTGAACGTTGAACATATATCACAGACTTAGAGTTATACGTATTGCTCTCTGTAGCACTACATAAAGTACAAAATGGTTTGATGAAAAAAAATCGGAAGGAATGACATTTTCTAGTTCCATGTTACAAAAACAGTACTTAGAGAAAACAGAAGTGAAACCTTGTCGTCTACTCAGTCATATTTAGTCATTAATAAAAAGTACAGTATTATGCTTAATACAAAGTAAATAGCAAAGTAGGCCTGACTTCAACTTATATCAGTAGTAATGCTTATTTCAACTTTAATTCCAAACATCTTTTCTTTTTTATTCATTGTCATAATCAGACATGTTTTACTATGTGGCTTGCCAGTCACAAATTGCTCAAGCGTTCTGTGCGTATACAAAAGGTGCTACAATGAATCGCAGGAAGCTGCGTGTTGCCGCATGTTGAAACATGTTTATAAGTACATAATAGCCGCCGTGCCAAGTCGATGAACTCAGTTAATCATTGGCAGTGAGAGTGGTCACAAAATGAGATAAGGACCGTTTTGCGTTACAATCTCGTACGTAGAAGAAATGACTCGTGCACCAGGTGATGCTTGTGCAATGTCCACATTGTACAACAAAATCAGGTGCTATAAGGAATTCTAAGAGAGGCATTTTTCTCCAGAGGATGCTGAGAGGTCTGGAAGGCCACGAATGTCAGTCACGGAGAGAAACGTTACTGCGGTGCATCAGCACCTTTCTCTATAAATTGAGATGGTTGAATACTCACCTGTGAGGGATCATTGGAAGGAAATACAAGGAGCCCAATATGGTCTAAGTGCAGTGACTTTGGCAGATCCCCTCCCTTACTGAATACAGATTACTTCCTGGACATCCCTCTATATATCACCCAACAAAAAAAAAGAATTCCACAGTATCTTCTGAGCAATATTACCATTAGCCACTTCTACCACAGTGCATCGATGATGTACCTAAGGCCGGCCACACATGTTACGGTGTACCGGAGGGGTCTGCCTGTGCAGGTATACCTGCGCAGGTCAGCTGCATGTGTGGGGTGATTCAGTAAATCAGGGAGCTCAGGTCGGTAGTTCTCAAATCTCAATAGTGAACTTTGATCTTGGTCCGGTCGGCTTTCAGGTTAAAATACTGGATTCCAGAAGCACATATGAGTCCCCATACAAGCTCCTGCATTATGTCCCTGATATTAGAAGATCAACGTCAGCAGAAAGCAGAAACCAGAAATTTATGATAACGCCATAATTAGAGGCTAATTAAATCCCCTCTTAAAAATTCTAATGAACCACTTTGTCTGTAAAAATCGCACGTTCTGCTAATTTAAAGTTAGCAAGACAGCTTTAGATAATGGGCATAACTAAAAAGTACTAACGCCATACTGAAGACTTAATTAAATGCCCGATCAGGAGTAATACTGCTCTACTATTTTAGTGAAAATCGCATGTTCTGCTAGCTTAATTAAGTGCCCTAAGAAGGATGTTAATGCTCTATAAACAAACGTTACATTTCTGTCCGTGGCTATACTATTTCTATCACAAACATCGCATCACGTTATTTCAATCGCAATCTTTCCTATCCCTTTAAGCGGCTCCCTATAAATATGCAGGTAATGCAGAAGATATTGCCCCACCTGATATGAATTGCCGAACACTTTTCATCTAAACCGCTCCACAAAATCCCCGTTTTCCGCGTGTGCGCGCGGTTTTCTATTCTCCTCGCTGCTCCATAATAGCAGCGAGTCTCGGTGCTGCATATCCAGAACTCAGAACGCCCTTACTCATTGTGCTTTACGGTTTTTCAAACCGCCTCTCTCTTCGTAAATAAGATTAGCAGTGCCAGTAACGTACCCAGGATTTTAGTATAAGGAGGAACCTCGACATATAAGGTGTTTTCCTTTTACATCTGCACTAACTCAGATCATTTAAAAATGAGACGGCTCAGCTCACTTGGAAATCTCATAGCTCAGATGAGTTAAAGGAACGTGTTGTCATTTCTCGAAATTTTGTAATATGCTATGATCTGTTGATCCTTTCCATAACCCAGTTTTTTAGTTTTTTGTCGCTCACCATACACTATCGACTATCCATACATCACAAAACCCGCTGAAATTCAAACTTACAAAAAATCCTTACCTCGTTTATTTGACATCTAAATGATCTGAGACAACTGATCTACCTTTCGAGCTAGTGCAGATGGGCTTAAGTGGGGGTAAAACATCTCACTTTAGTACATTGAAGTGAGTCATGACGCCACAAGTGAGAATTATCAGATAAATCAAGCAAAAAAAAGCACCTATAATAATAACAAACTAATTCAAAGACTATCTCATAAGACAGGCAGGTACTGTCTGGGTGACGGTGATGGACTAGAGATGGAGGCGGAAGACACGGCCGAGCATGCCCTGTTTCTATGCGACAGATAGGGGCTATACAGGTTAGGTTAGGCTAGGTTGAAAGTGATTGGGGTAATTATGCCTCCTTCCATTGCGACTCTGTTGTGTCTATTGTGGCTCACACCTGTTAATAGTTCACCGTACAATCCACACCTCTTGACGAAAGCGATGGTCGTGGTGGGTGAAACTTCCTTCAACTCAAAAGGTTCCAGTTGGACAAGTCCAAAAGTCTGGAACCTAGCAGTACTGGACAGGAGCACAGAATATGCTCCGCTGTTTGGTCCTCCACATAGCAGAAGCGACAGTCTGTTGTTTGTTTAAGACCCAACTTCCGCATTTGGTTCCTCAGACTACAATGTCCTGTCAACAGACCAACCAGAATTGGGAGATCATTCCTGTTCCATTCTATAATCTTCGGGGGCGCCTGAGTAGAGGGTATTGAGTGCAGGAGTGCTTTTATCTCTGCCCAATCTGAGATGGTCTTCTTAGCGATGCTTTTCGCAATGCAAATGGTTCTCGTCCTATGAACACAGATTTGGTTCCTCTTCTTGCCTTCCACTCCGCGATGACCTGGAACCCAAGCCAAAGTTACATTGTTGGTGGCAGACAAGAGGCAAGTAAAAACTAGGGGGTGACTAACCCCAATAACTATGGTCCCGCTGATGTTGTCCAGCATATAGTCACATGATGCATGGCATGGTTAACAAATTTATCTCTGCAAAAGAGAAAAAGGAACGACTACAAGATTGAATGAAGATCAGAAGGTATTCCTAAATGATACATTCATTACCTCATCTTGCACTGCGAAAAATATCGTTCACCATGATGTCCGGTGTAAATGGAGATAGATCATCAGAGGTAAAAAAAGAGAACGGGTTTTATAGCAGGTCGGGCCATGGTGGCATGTCGGATGGATGCATTTGCGCCCGTTGGACATGTGATCAGAGAACTCAAGCGCTCGTTCAACGTCGAGCTGGCAGACCCTCTCTCACACTTTTCGTAAGAAATAATAAAAAACATATAATAATAACAAACTAATTCAAAGAATGTCTTATAAGACTGCTGATAAAGCTTATCAGACTACTAATAAAGCTTCCCGACAATTCCAACATATACTACAAGTGAAATCCGAACGCCTAAGAAAAGGGATATTCGCATTAAATAGTATCTAGCATACATCTAACACTTGTTGATTGAAACACTATTTACCTACATGGCAGCTCCAAAAAGTTATATAAGTGTCATAACAAAGCATGGATTTTTGTCGCACCAAAACTATGATATCTGTTGCGCATGTGGCAAGAGATTAGATGGTTGAGTAAATATGCCCTAGAAGACGACAGCCCCAGTTTGCGCAGTTAACATCCTTTGAACGTTGTAGGCCAACGAGAACGTGGTCCTTCTTCCAGAGCAATTGCTGTGGGGCATAGCGTGACTGCACTTATAGTAGCATGGCGAGCACGAATCTAAAAAATGGAGTCAAGTTGATTGACTCAGTACTTCCCACACATTACGGTGATACCAGTTTATTATTTTCCCATAGCATAAAGATTTAGTGTGAGATCCCCTTGCAACAAAATCATCGCCAGTACCCCCCCCCCCCCCCCCCCCCAAATTATTGTCATATGCCGCTAGGTCTTTCCTGCACAGGTCAATGAACAGCCTATTATCAATAATACAAACTTTTGTATTGAATTTCACCTCTTCAGCTGTGGCAGTTTTGGAAAAATTTAAGCGTTCCGGTACCGTCTACTGAAAAAGCGGTGTTGCCGTATCTCATTAATTAATACAAACAAAATTTTGAAATTGTGAGATCTTACTAAATTCGACATGCGCAATTCATTGCAATAAATATAAGTAGAGGATTCTATTTAAAATAAATTAAAATCGGGGATACTTGTTTTAAAAATTTGGGAAAATAATTTATAACTTGGCGACGTCGAAAACGCGAAAAAAAATATTACAAGGCGAGATAGAGTATTTGTAGATATTTCGATTTAAAATAAAAAAGACAGGGTGTTACATTTAAAAAAACAAAGTAAAACGACCTTTAAGTTGCCGGAATTTAAAATTGTGCCAAAAACACCCTGTAGATACAAATTGCTGGTAGCATCCAGAATAATATCCGCTTAATATTCAAGTAACTCGCTGTGTAATATTATTGAGAAAAGTTAAAGGAATATATCAATTTGAACGTATTACTCGCGACCTTGCAAATGCGGAAATTAATAGAAAATAAATTATTACTTGGCAACGTCGCAACCGATTCCAAAAATATTTTAGGGTTGGATAGAGATCAATGATGGACACTAGAAGAACTTGAGAGAAAGTTATAGTTCCATATAAAAAAATCAAGTTGATCTCTACCTTACTTTCCCGCAACACCCTGTATATTTCGAAATATTTTTAGGATATGCATCTCAAGTAACCAAATAACTTTTGTATTTGAGATTTTCTTCTATCAGCTATACCTTGCGATATATCGAAGAATTACACACTAAATGGACAGCCTGTATACATCGGAAAAAATTCTAAGTCCTTTAGTTTCTGTCATAGGCATAAGGCAATGTTCGGATAGACCTAAAAAAGTTATTTATGTCGCTAGGTCTTCCTTCATAGGTCAGTGGGTAGTCTATTATGGATACAACAAATTTTTCAATTTTACAACCCCCCAACCCCCAACCACCCCAATTTCACCCCCACCAAAAAAAAAAGTAGAAAATGATCAGGGACCCCTAAAACGCCTAAAAACGAAGTTTCAGCAATATTTAATTTTTTTTGTTTTTTGCTAATTACTCCGCCGCCTATGCACCGATTTTCAAAATTATACGAACATTACCTACTACGACCCCACATCATACCGCTGCCCAAATTTCATCACAATCCATGCAGCGGTTACTGAGATTACGAGGGTAGAAAAACGCGACAGACAGACAGACAGACAGACAGACAGACCGACAGACCGACAGACCGACAGACAGACCGACGGAAATGAGTGACGTGGATTTTCGTTATGTACACATCATAAAACGCCCAAAAAACGTATTATCTCAAAATCGAAAATTTTCGCGATCACAATACTCCCCTCACCTATCGGTGTGGGAAGTAAAAGGACGAATACAGACAGCTACAAGTTCTGGGGGCATTTGTGGGAATTACAGATTAGCAAGATCGTCATCTATAGATGATCTATGGCTACTAGTCCTTCGAGACCGAGTGTGATCTAGGTATGCAACTGTAGGAAGACCCCTTCGAATACGCACGATGTACCCCAGATTGCGTGAAACGGGGTTCAGATCATATTGTCTGCATCTAGTGCTTCGACTCACTGCAAATCATCATCGACAACGGTTAGATTGGTGACAAGAACATCGACAATGGCATGTTGAGTGGTATGAGACTGTCTTATCTGACGAGTCCAGGTCTTGTCTGGGTTCACACGATGAACGCCAACGTATTAGCTGACAACTGGGTGATCGACGTATGCTGTTAAGCACCAAGAACTGTTTGATGGTTTGGGGTGCCATTGCATCCAACAGCAAGTCACCTTTACTTGTGATTCGTGGCACAATGACGGCCCAACGTTAATGAGGTGTTAGAACCAGTTGCTGTTCCAAATGTCCTAGGCTTCAAAAATGGCTCCAGCAAGACACTGTGAGTCCTCATAAATTGCTTCACTAGCCTCCACGATCACCCGATTTATCGCCAATTGAAAAAGTACGGATTTGGATGGGTAGCTACATTCTCGATTTATACGATCTTCTGACCAAGCTAGACGAACTGGAATATGCTGTGAGCACAACTGTACCTCTAGAGTTTATTAGCCCTAGAAGTATCAAAGCTACTTATTAGCACGTATATGATGAGAGATACAAATTCACATACTTGAACGTATACGGAATGATTCTTCTGACAGTTTATTTAAACAGACGAAGCTATTATAACTTATAATATGAGCTTCAAATCACAAACGAGCATCTATGTAAATAGCTGAACATATTAAACTATGCCTCGACTTCAAACATCACTCAGTCAATATTCTATCATTATACCTGCACTATAATTGAATTTCCTAGTCGAGAATACTGAAAAGCAGAACAAAACTTTATAGCTCTATCCGTGACTTTAACTCCCACATGCATCCCTCAGGTTTGCCACTGTTCACCTTCGGTGGCTGTGTAGTGTACGGCCAAACCGCTTAACCTAATTCCCTGAAGTTTGCTGCACAACACACTCATAGAAACCCGCTAGGGAACTTTTCAGGAATTATTACTTGGCGCTTTCGCCAGGATGCACTATTTTAACAGGATACATCCAGACGTTTTACCGTTTATCATGATTAGTACGCGGGTTGGCTGGATTGTAATTGAATTTTTTGGCTGGCTTTGTTATTTCTGGTGAAGCCAACAGAAGCATGATGATTCCACGTGGTTCAGTGATCCATAAACAAAATAAATTCTTTTTAATCCGGCTGTCATATACTACTCGCAATTGAAATCCGAACATCTAGAAAAAAATGGAGTCAAGTTGATTGACTCAGTACTTCCCACACATTACTGTGATACCAGTTTATTATTTTCCCATAGCATGAAGCTTTAGTCTGAGATCTTCTTGCAACCAAACCATCGGCAGCCTCCCCCCCCTAAAATTATCTTATGCCGCTAGGTCTTTCCTTCACAGGTCAATGGACAGTCTATTATCAATACTACAAACTTTTCAGTTTTACAACGCCCCACCGCCCAACCACCCCAATTTCACCCCCACCCAAAAAAATGTAGGAAATGAACCCCTAAAACATCTAAAAACGAGGTTTGAGTTGATTGCATACTTTTAGTTTTTTTATTATTGCTACGCTGCCACTGACACGATTTTTAACAAACATACGCGCTTTTCATCCTCACCACGGTAATAATACTGTGTCAAAATTTCATAAGATTCAATTTAATAGTGTCCACGTTACAAAATACAAAACGATCTAAAGCAATAAATATTCGTATGTATACAGAAAATTCTAAGTCTCTTAGTTTCCGTAACAGGCTAGGCAATGTTCGGATGAACCTAAAAAGTTGATTTATGTCGCTAGGTCTTTCTTCACAGGTTAGTGGACAGCCTATTATGAATACAAGAAATTTCCCAGTTTTTCAACCCCCCACCCCCCAACCACCCCAATTCCACCCCTACCCAAAAAAACGCAGAAAATGATCAGGAACCTCTAAAACGCTTAAAAACGAAGTTTGAGCTGTTTCTATATTTTTAGTTTTTTTATTATTTCTGCGCCGCCACTGGCACGATTTATATAAACCATACGCGTTTTCCATCCTCGCCACGGCAGTAATAGTGTGTCAAAATTTCATTAAAATCAATTCAACAGTTTCCTCGTAACACAATATAAAATTATAGGAACATTACCTACTACGACCCCACAGCATATCGCTGCCCAAGTTTCATCACAATCCATGCAGCGGTTACTGAGATTACGAGGCTAGAAAAAAGCGACAGACAGACAGACAGACAGACCGACGGAAATGAGTGACGTGGATTTTTGTTATGTAGACATCACAAACGCCCAAAAAGCGTATTATCTCAAAATCGAAAATTTTCGCGATCACAATACTCCCCTCAACTATCGGTGTGGGAAGTAAAAGGAACATTTGCACAAAAAATGTGCGCGCAGCTTGGCAGTACCCTCTCTAGACATATTTAACACTTTTTGATCATTCAGACGCTATTTATCTACACTGTACCTCAAAAAAAGCTATGCGTATAAAAACAAAGCATGGCTTTTTGTCGATCCAAAAACTACGATATCTGTTACAATTGGCTTCTAACACTTTTAAAATCCTTTCTTGAAGGAAGGAAATTTGGAATCAAAATGAACAACATCTTTTCGACATACGGCCTATAAAGGTCGGAGCTCCTCAGGGTTCGGTCCTTGGGCCAATCCTTTATTCAATTTTTATACACGATGTCCCTTGCCCCCGCAGCTGTGAAGTCTATCTTTACGCTGACGACACTGCAATTGTAGCTCAGTCGCGGACTGGAAATCTAGTTCGCGATGAGTTGCAGCTAGCGGTGGATGAAGTGTTAGAGTGGGTGGATCGGAGGCTCAACAAAATTAATCATTCGAAAACGCAGGCTATATATATATTGTGCCAAAAAACGTCGTGGTGCCCCGTTAGAGGTCTCAGTGAACGGTGCTAGGATTCGTTAGGAAAATTCTGCCAAGTACCTAGGAATTACCCTCGACAAGGGCATGACTTGGCAGAAACACACTCAATCGTTAAAAACAAAATTCGGAATTATGTTTCGTCAACTCTACCCTATGTTATGTAGAGCTTCAAAATTGAGTTTGGTAAATAAAATTTGACTTTGCAAGATGATTATTAGACCAACAATTACCTACGCATGTGCGGATTGGTGTTTCCTCGCCAAGACGCACATGCGGAACCTGCAGGTTCTGCAGGGCAGGACATTGCGTACAATAACTAACGCCCCATGGTATGTTTCTAACGAAACCCTTCACAGGGACCTTGACATCCCTTACTTGAGGGATTATATTAAACAAAAGGCGCAACGACGTTATAGTCAAGCGGAATCGCACAGCAACCCTCTGTTGCGTGAGTCAGTGGACTACACAGCCGAGCAAGTTCACAAGCACACAAGGCCGTGGCTCGCACTGTGACCAAAATCAAATCGTGCAATTTTGGAAGCAACTAAATGTTTACCCTTTTAGATACCGAACCTTCAAATCAACCCTTTTGGTTAAACCCAAAAATTACCGAACTCAAATCGACTATGTCAATACCCTCCAACCGACACACTTCCTCCTCTTTGCTCTTCTCCTTCCTTCCTTTTCCTTCCCTTACTTCTCCATGACTTTGTGTGGTCTCTGGGTAACCAGACCTGACATACCGATCGACCGACACGACTGCAACTAAGAGCAAAGGTCCTCCGGACCGCTCTGACTAACAGTGACGAATAGAATAGAATCTGTTACAAATGTGGTGAGAGCTAGTTGTGTAAAAATACTCCCTAGGAGACGACAGCCCTAGTTTACGCAGTTAATCCCCTTTGAATGGATTTGAATTGTAGACCAACGAGAACGTGGTGCTTCTTTTAGACCAATTGCTGTAACAATGGGTCGTACCGTGACGACAGTTATAACAGCATGGACCGAAGAAGGTCGAGTGCAGCGAGGTAGAGGTTCTGTTGCACGCGCGTAGGAGAACTATAGTCCGGCAAGGTCGTTATCTACGACTACTGGCCCTTCAAGACAGAATTGCGATGCACTCGAGCTGTTGCTGACGCTTGGTATGCAGCTATAGGGAGGCCACTTTGAATCTGCACGGTGTAACACAGATTTCGTGAATATCGTCCGCATCTAGTGCTGCCACTCACTGCAAATCATCGTCGTCAATGGTTAGATTTATAGGAAGAAAAGCGACAATCATATGGTGAGTGGCATTAGATGGCCTTCTCCAATGAGTCCAAAATTTGGCTGGGGACACACGACGGAAGCCAATGCGTTAAACGACGACGGAGTGAACGACATGATCTCCAGTGTGCTGTTGAGTGCTACGAACATCTTCCTATTCGTGGTACAATTGCGGCCCAACGTTATGTGGACGAGGTATTAGAACCAGTTATCATTCCATACATCCGAGGCCGTGAAGAGTGTGTCTTCCACCAAGATAATGCTTGTCTTCATATTGCGAGGGTGTTCATGTGGTTCCTACAGGAAGCTGATGAGGTCAGAGTGCTCCCCTAGCCTCCACGATCACCCGATTTATCGCCAATTTTTTTTAATTTAACTCCCAATTGATTTGCACTAACTAACTAACATGTAGGGAACAGTTCAGTAACTATTTCTTCTTACATTTTGCACACACAAAGTTAAGCACTGGGAACTACACACTACACATTCACTAAAATCTTTCTGGAAGATCACTTGGGATGTATCTCTTCAACATGCGGCTGCCCTGATGCTGCATGAGGTGTCTGGCTAATGGGTTGGGATGCTCTTGAAGACGAGTTCTGTACCTCTCGGCAATGTTTGACACTTCTTCTTTCACTGATGGGATCTGCAAGTCACGCCTGATAAATTCATTTGGAACATACCATGGAGCTTTGGTTAGGAGTCGTAATGTTTTGGCTTGGAACCTCTCCAGTATTTCGATATTAGAATTCGAGGCTGATCCCCATAGTTGTATACCATAACACCAAATTGGTTTTATTATGGCCTTATATATCAAGACTTTGTTGCTCAACGATAGAGAGGATCTGAGACCTATCAACCACTATAGGTTTTGAAGTTTCAGCCCTAGCTGTTTCCGTTTTCGTTTCGCCAATTGAAAAAGTAAGGAATAGGATGGGTCGTTTCATCTACGGTTTACCCAATCCTCCAACCACGATGGACGAACTGGATCATGCGGTGAGGGCAGCGTGGGTGGCTGTACCTCTAAAGTTTATTAACAACCAGAGTACCAGTATGCTGCGTAGGTTAGAGGAGTACATTCGTTAATCTTAACAGAGGAGGACCAACCTATTAGTGACCGATTGTAGTTTTACATAAACTAATTAAGGCAAATGGGTTAATTTGTTATTGTCTTTAGTCGTGCCACATTTCATGAACCGTATCCTATTTTTTCTCAGTGTTCGGATTTCACTTGCGAGTATGAATGAAGTCCTTGGACACAATCAAATCGCAGAGTATAATAATGACAATAACCCGTCTTTATTCAATTTCTTATAGATCAGACATCTATATCTATGGTGAGTCGGAGAGCAGCTCAATGTCGAAGTCTTGTTACAACTACTCTTACACTTAACCAATGAGTGTATACAAATTTTGTTGTTTAATAAGAGTAACAGTCAAATTAAAAAAACAAAAAAAAACGTTAATTTTATTTAGTGTAGGTACCCAAAATATGAACATATACACAATAAATATGTTTTTCGGTTGCCAAAAGCATTCCGATTAAATGCTGTTTTGTCCAGTTTGAAGGAGAAGGCTTTTGATATATTTCAATATCTGTGCAGAGACATGATTTTAGGTCTACGTTGTTGTACAAAATGCAAGCATTGTGTGTAAAGAACCTTGTTAATACGGAAGATCTATGAAGAGGCATTGTTATTAGCGAGGTATTGCGTATCAGTCTTTTTTTGGTATTGTGACTAAAAATCAACTTCTTACATAGGTTTATAGGAGTCCAAGCAATGACTGGTTGATGAATAAAAATTATCATATTCAACTAAGTATATGAGGGCATGTAGGATATACCACAGTGCTGCATTACCTATTGAAATAAAGTAAAATTGGTTAACTGATTATTATTGTATAATAATTTCTACGCTCATTGGCTTGGCAATTTTATCGGAAGCAATGGGCAACCCAATTTATTCCAGCTATTTCTCAACATTTTCTAGGTAATGAAGCTGGCATATAATACTCCTTTATAAACGTGCACAAAGAAAAATCACTACAATTGGTTTTCCCAAATAAAAGTGGGGAGCTGAAAAGCGCGCATCTATTAATGCTCCACTGAAAATCGCCTCTATACACAGCATCAAAACTTTTAGACGTTCCTCCAATATTTCAAGGAAATAAAGCAGAGCCAGCACAGCAGAAAATAGTTTTTCTTTTTACACGCCTTCTGCAATATCGTTTTACACTGCATTTCGCCGACGTTCCATTAAATATAACCGCGGTGAAGTGTAGCGCGGTCTGATCGATTTCGTTTTAACATGGCGTCGATTCAAACGCATCACGACCATTTTTGAAAAAAAAATAGCGCGTTTCGTACGAATCTAATAACTAGACGGCATCGCAAAAGACAGTCATCTGTCCAGAAAACTAATCATTATGTTATATACAGGGTGTCATAGAAGATGACGTCAAACCGCAAACCTCCATATCTTAATTGTTGTCATAAACATATTAAACTAACCAAACACCTGCGAATCTAAAATTGTAGACATCTTGTAAAGAATCTACATTTTATTACGTAATAATGAATAATGCTTCTGTAAGCTGTTGATTAAAATTGAAACGCAGTTTAGAATAAAATAACACTTTTTGCAAAATCAAGAATGAACATTAAGGCCCGATTTTATCAACATGCATATTTAACAAAGACTTTGACAAAGCTTTTCTATTGAATGTTGTTTAGCAAAAGCTTCCTATTGGGTATTGCGGGCTACGTTAATAAGCATCATCCAAAAGTATTTTATCAATATTGGAAACAAAACGTCAAAGCTGAATGACACTTTCATCAAAAATATTTTAGAATTCATGAATCAAAATCATAGCAGAAAATCAAAACAAAGTGATTGATTTGCAAATTGATGCTAGCTTTTTAATATTTACCTTATAATTATTGTATAATTACCAATTGCAATTGCAGTCAGATTGATTATAGAGCGGATGCATGTTTGTTATAGAATAGACCTTCTTATAGAAATATTCACAGAGGATGTAAAGATTGTAGACACTGCGTAAAAGGCACCGTAGCGCAGAGAAACATTCATATAAAGCACTTTATTCACTTTCTGACTAAACGAAGGGTTTCTAGTTTAGGAAAAATAAGGTTATACGTTATACTTTTGCCAGATCGCAAGGCTTTGCTGTTAAACAGGATAGGCAACCGGGTAATGCACACTTGCATCGTGTGTGTCTACAGGGTTATTCACGTTATTCGACACGGAGCATTATGGCTAAAGTATTTGATAAAAAATAAAATAATAATTTGGGATGGATAGAGACCCATAAAGGCTACATTTTAAATATATTTTCATGTTATACAGGGTGTCCCAAAAGCACGAAATGTATCAAAGTTATGTTTTTTTAAATGGAATACCCCGTATATTATTGCATATTCAGATTCCTTGGTGAACTCTAGTGTGACTTTATGTGTCATACCTGGTACCTAAAGCGAACCGTTAAGGTGTAAATCACCATTTTCGGTATAAGTAGATATCAGGAAAAAAATGAATATCGCAGAGATTACAAAATATGGAAGGCTGTGACTTTGCCGTATTACTAAGCATAAAATGCGTCAGCTTTGATGAGACTGTCAAACTTAAATTACGTTTATGCTTGGAGAAGTCGGTCGATGAATTAAGGAAACTTCGATCAGCGATAACTTGATTTTTTCAAATGGGAATGCCTATTTTTTTTATACGGTTAAACGTAGAATTTGATAAGCTTTCTAACGATATAAGGTTGTGAATACCAATCTCTCGTAGTTTTCATTTAATTTTAAATTTTCAAACAAATCGGCGATTTTCAATTTGCCTACCTATAACCAACGTAGCAGGCCATGAAATATAAATAAAAACCTGTTCAGGTAGAAGAAAACAACTAACTTAGCTGAAAAATACACACGAACTAGACTAAAGGGACAAGAATATAAAAATTACTTACAACAAACAAAGTCCAACCAGAAACAACGGCGGTAACATATCTTTGGTCAAAGAGAAGCTGGAGTATGGCAGAAATGGATTTTTTCACGGCCTACTAGCTACTGCAATGTACTAGAGATTGGCAATTTCCAAAACCATTAAAAATTTTGAAATAAAGTAAAAACTACTAGAGAACGTTGTAAGCAGTTTATTATTTTCATAATAAAATTTCACATTTAATGATATAAAAAAGTATGCAATTATGTCAAAACTCAAGTCAAAAGTACCACTGACTGGGGTTCTGAAAATTCTTCAGTACCTATTAGCAAGGTCGCAGAAAATGAAGAATGAATTAAAATTTGTTCAAATTATAAAACATAACTTAAATGGCAGAAAATTTAAATCTGATTTGTCAGTATTGCTTTTTTGCAATATTGCTAATAGATATTGAAAAATAGAAGGGCTCCAGTCAGAGGTATCGACTTCGACGCAAATTAAGTACTTTTTTACACCATTACATATGATTGATAGTTGCGTGCTGGAGCAACAGTCGCTTGTTGTTTCCGTTTCATATGAGGGTTTTTGATTGCCTTGGAAATTTTTAACCTCTGGTAAATTGCGGTAGCCAGTAGACAGTAAAAATATTTATTGCTGCCATACTCCAGCTTCTCTTTGACCTTAGAGATGTTATCGCAGTTGTTTCTGGGAGAGTTGATTTGTTGTAAGGAATTTTTGTAATCTTGTCCCTTTAGTCTAGTTAGTGTGTATTTTTCAGCTAAGTTAGTTGTTTTCTTCTAGCTGAACAGATTTTTGTTTATATTTCATGGCCTGCTACGTTGCTTATAGTAGGAAAATTGAAAATCGCCGATTTGTTTGAAAATTTAAAATTAAATGAAAACTACGAGAGATTGGTATTCACAACCTTATATCGTTAGAAAGCTTATCAAATTCTACGTTTCACCGTATAAAAAAATTAGTCATTCCCATTTGAAAAAATCAAGTTATCGCTGATCGAAGTGTCCTTAATTCATCGACCGATTTCTCCAAGCATAAACGTAATTTAAATTTGACAGTCTCATCAAAGCTGACGCATTTTATGCTTAGTAATACGGCAAAGTCACAGCCTTCCATATTTTGTAATCTCTGCGATATTCAATTTTTTCCTGATATCTACTTATACCGAAAATAGTGATTTACACCCTAACGGTTCGCTTTAGGTACCATGTATGATACATAGAGTCACACTAGAATTCACCAAGGAATCTGAATATGCAATAATATACGGGGTATTCCATTTAAAGAAACATAACTTTGATACATTTTGTGCTTTTGGAACACCCTGTATAACATGAAAATATTTTTAAAATGTAGCCTTTATGGGTCTCTATCCATCCCAAATTATTATTTTATTTTTTATCAAATACTTTAGCCATAATGCTCCGTGTCGAATAACGTGAATGACCCTGTATAATAGCTTTGTGAAATGCGATAACATTTTATTTTTATCCTTCTTCACTATAATACAAAGGTATATTGGAGGTATTTATAATTATTATCGATTGTAAATTATTGTTTCATCAAAATAATGCAGTAATTTGAATTTCTTGTCATCATTAACATTCAATTAACGGTACATTTGATCCAGTGATCAAATGTATCGGTTTTGTGGTATCTGACTGGTTGAGATTAGCAATTGCTAACCTCTTTGTTTAAGATGAAAAATCAGAGCTGAAAAGATTCTAGAGAGTTCGCAATGGCCGATTATGTATAAACTATGTCTGTTTTCACCTTTTTGAAGCAAATTTCAAGAGAAATCAATAATTTTCAGAGAACTTTGACAGATGCAAGTTCTTGAATGGGCTGCTCTGATTGGTCAAAACCTTTGTAAAATATCCATGTTGATAAAATGGGGCCTTAGTATCTTCACCAAATTTCCACTGACTAAACTAGGAAAAAATGTGCTATGCTGATTAGGCAAGTAATCTTAAAAGTTTTAGCTTAAACGAGGATTCCACCATTGAATGGCACTTGTATAATTATCCCTTGATCATGCAAAAAAATTCGTGAGACACACAGGTTTGATCAAATTTGGTTGGCTTACTTTGGATGGTTTAAGTTCATAGAAATAGATGTATATTTTCAGAAAATCCAAAGGTACCATGAGTTATACTGATTATGCCTCATCTTTTGCTTTAAAGATTGGTTTTCTTAATGAAAAGTTTTGATGCAATCGTTAAACATTATAGGGATACCTCGATTTATTAAAATTTTGATAAGTGTTATAAAAAGTTTAGTTATTTAGACGTGAGATTGTAGAATTTTCAAAAGATGTTCACACTGTATTCCTTCAGCGCCAATACAAGCACGATATCATCTTGAAAAATATGAGGTTATTAAATATTCCTTTGTTAACAACATCAATTGCGTCCTCTATTCTTTGCCCTATAGCTCATCTAAATTTTCTATTGGGTTCGAATAAACTTTTTTTTTGATTGCCCCCGGGCTCCCCAGTAGAAAAAACGCAATGCATTTAAATTAGGTGAAAAAGTTGGCAACGAGATCGTTCCAAGCCGCCCTATCCATCTATCCGGGTATTCCCCACAGAGATATTCTCTAACTGAGCAGTCATAGTGCGCTGGGTAGTCATCTTCTTAAAATCCTATAAAAAGTAGGACACCATGACAGGGTGTACATATTTCCGATTTTGGAGAAAATGCCTATACTTTGGTCCCGCATGAGTTTGATTGTTCTTAATATTTTCATGATAACTATTATCACATGGCCAATCGCTCAATCCTGGCTTAACGTCGACGTCTGGGACACACTATAAAGGGTGGGCCAATAGTGCGTGACGGAAGATTGTGAGCTTACTAAAACATATTTTAGAAACCTATCACTTGATCAGGGTAGAGAATCTTGACTATAACATGAAAATAATTTCACTTAAATTTTGACGTTTATACAGGGTGATTCATATCAAACTTACATTTTTTAGAATGAAACCCCCTAGATATTATTGCATACTTGGATTCCCTGATCAATTCTAGTGTGACTTTACGTATCATACATGGAACTTTAAACGAACCATTTAGGCGCAAATCACCATTTTTGGTATAAGTAGGTATCGGAAAAAAATTAAATATCGCAGGAATTATAAAACCTAGAAGGCCGTGACTTTGCGGTATGATCAAGCATAAAACGCGTCACCTTAGATTAGACGGATACTCTTGAATTCTTTTTATAGTTGTAGAAATCAGTAGAATAATTAAGGAAATTTCAATCGCAGGTAACTTGATTTTTTTAAATGGGAATGCCTATTTTGGTTTACATAATCAAATGTAAAATTTGATTACCTTTCTGACGATATAGGATTCTCAATATCAATCTTTTTTGGATTTTCAGTCAAATCGCTGTTTTTAAATTTTCCTGTGTGAAAGCAACCTAGCAGGCCATGAAAAATAAACAAAAGCCCATTAATATGGACGAAACCAACTAACTTAGTAGAAAAATGTAAAAGGACTAGAGTAGCCAGGCAACATCATGAAAATTCCTTACAACACATCAGCTCTAACCGGATACAATAGCGGCAAGACATCTAATGTTGCTGGGTTATGACAGAAGTGTTTGTTTTTCACAGCGTACTAGCTGTTGAAGTCTACTAGAGCTTGACAACTTTCCAAAACGATTAAAAATTGTGAACAAAAGGAAAACTACTAGCGATTTTTGCTTACAGTCTAAAATCTTTAGAATGAAATTTCACATTCAATGGGATAAAAAAATAGTCATTTCCGTTTAAATGAGTCAAAAGTGAAGATATCTCTAACTGGAGCGTTCTGAACATCTATTGAAATGATTGCTAGAATGTTTTGATTACGCTATGTTGTAATTGTGTTTATTTCATGTAGGTTTCTACTAACTAAATTATGTTTTACATTTCAAACAGACTGCAATTCAAGTTTCATTTTCCGCAATTTTGCTAATAAGAAGAAGTACCTACTGAAGAATTTGAAGGGTTCCAGTCAGAGGTATCATTACTTTTGATTTACGGAAATGGATACTTTTTTATGGCATTAAATGCGAAAATTTATTCAGAAGATATTCTACTGCCAGCAACAATCACTGGTAGTTTTCCTATGTGATTAAATATTTTTTTACTGACTTTGGTTTGGAAATTGGCTAATAGCTAGCAGGCTGTGAAAAATGAGCATTCTTGTTACCGCTATTGTTTCTGGTTAGAGCTAATATGTTGTAAGGAATTTTCATAATCTTGCCTCGTTACTCTAGTTAGTTTGCATCTTTCTACTAAGTTAGTAGGTTTCTTCCATAATAACGGGCTTTTGTTTATTTTTCATGGCCTGCTAGGTTGCTTGCACGCAGGAAATTTGAAAAACAGCGATTTGACCGAAAATTTCAAATAAAATGAAAATAAAAAAAGATTGATATCGAGAATGCTATATCATTAGAAAGGTAATTAAATTTTACATTTTATTCTATAAACCAAAATAGGCATTCCCATTTGAAAAAATCAAATTATCTGCGATTGAAGTTTTCTTAATTAATTTACTGATTTCTCCAAGTACAAAAAGAATTCATATTTAGCCGTCTGACCTAAAGGTATGCATCCCATGCTTGATCATACCGCAAAGTCACAGCCTTCTAGGTTTTATAATCCGTGCGATATTCAATTTTTTTCTGATACCTACTTATACCAAAAATGGTGATTTGTGCCTAAACGGTTCGCCCAAAGTTCCATATATGATACAGAAAGTCACACTAGAATTGACCAAGGAATCCAAATATGCAATAATATATCGGGGGTTCCATTCAAAAAAATGTAAGTTTGATATGAATCACCCTGTATAAACGTCAAAATTTAAGTGAAAATATTATTAAGTTGTAGCCGCCAATGCTCCCTACCATGATTAAGTGACAGATTTTTGAAATATTTTTTAGTAAGTCTGCAATCTTCCGGCCACGCACTATTGGCCCACCCTGTATGTTCGCAACCAGAACACCAATTTAAACATGACGTATATGAAAAATTTGAACCATTTTTTAGACCGATTGAGATTATAAGATTTTGGCGAACTTTTAAATCACCAAAGTATCCTCCGCTACGGTTAGTACAAAAATCGCGGCGATATGATCGACTGGGTATCCCTAGTGCAACATTCGCGTAGACGTTTTTCAAACTATATGTACGGGGTGCCGGGAAAAGTGCGCAAGAAGAGGCAGAGATTCGTGAAGCACGAGCACGTCATCGATGGAGTCTCCAGGGGGTCCAACTACAACTGCTGTTGGGCTGAAGATAAAGTACACAAGCAGGTAGAATAAACTATTATGAACACATCTTGCACGGAAAGTGAAAGTACAGGATCGTAGCTAGGCGGTGACCATGGAGGGGTTCATGTTGACCTTGGGGGGGGGTTCATGTTGACCTTGGGGGGGTTATGTATAACAGAAAATACTACTTTGTAATGTCTTAGGTTGGTATTCATAGTCGTTCCTCAAGTATCCCGTGAGTATTATTCAAGGGATACGTGAGGGTTAATTGAGGGTTACTCAAGGAAGAAGGGACCCTCAAGTGTGGCTTTCCTTGTGTATCTGTTCCCTAGACAACATCTACCAGATGGTGGGATTCATTCGGCGACGTTATCATATTGCTAATATAAGTCAATTTGTTATGCCTATGCCCACACATTTTGATGTTTTCTGTTATCTCTTCTTTTATTGTACCAGTATTTCGTGTTCTGCGGCGGACATTTTTCCGGATGTAGCGGAAACTGACAACACCGTACTCCAAAATTAACCTACGAAATCCACGAAATGTCTGTTGACATTTCGTTACTTGAGTGTTACTCAAAGGAGCCTTACGTAAGAGACCCTCAAGTTAGGTTTCGAAGCACAAAACCTTAAGTATCGACTATGAATACGACCCTAAATTTGCTTAAAAACTGTATAGATTGTATCGCTGCTAATGTGTCATGAGCGCCGAGCGATTGGTTAGTAGTAAATGAATCACTAAGCTTGAAGGAGGCATTTTGATTATTTTTTTTTTTGTATTACCTACTTTAGTAGTTATTGCATACATGAGAATACTCATGGAGGGGTTTAAACCCCTTAAACCCTTATATACGGCCCTGTGAAAGTATACTGTCAAACCTAAAAATGGGTTAATATAAATACAGCCTTAACAATGTGCTATTTCTGAGGTACATGTTGGTATAGAATATTTTTAAACTTCTGCCAGCACAAACCAAAATTATCCAATTATAGAAATGAGACCTATAGACTTACAATATATAAAAAGAACGTGTTTTTGGATCTGCAAGGATATATGATACGTGGCTGAAGGTTCTAAACGTCAGTTTCCTGGTGTTGGTAATTTCAGGATACGCAGTTTAAAAATTTTTAGAGGTGATCTTCAAATATTTTTTTTATTTCTGTGTCATCGGCATCGACTGCTTTGGTCATTATCCTCGTGTTCGGTGTAGGCTTTACTGTTTCCCGGCGCCACTCTAGGAACAGCACTGTTAATTAGAAGCCAACGGTGAAGGCCCTGGTGGGGATTCTTTTTTATGGACATTTATTTTTGATTGAAAAAAAACAGAAATAAATTTCCGCCTCTAACAAGAATCGAACCCGGCACCTTCCGGTCACGAGCCCTCGACTCTAACCATTGAGCCAATCCACCCCTCTTCTTCGAATCATTCATCCCGAAATTCGAACTATGATATCTTAGAGTTACATAACTTGATGAAAGAGATTTAATAAGATGGATAAAATAAAAGGGTACTATGGAAGTTTTCCAATATAGCTTTATTTATTTAATTTTTCCAAAGTAGATTCCTCTACATTCAATATACCTCTTCAACTAAAAGCTAATGAAGAGTCAGGGTCTTCTGAGAGAGTATCTGCTTCAGTTTCCTCATCACAGTTTTTTTCACCATTCAGATCACTTGCAGCATCACTATCTGTCGGTTTTAAAAATGTAAATAGTCAAGTAGAATAAATAAATGTATTATTATCTAAATTCCTCGACATTCAATATACCTCTTCAACTAAAAACCTAACGAATAGTCAGGGCCTTTTGAGAGAGTATTTGCTTCAGTTTCTTCATCACAGTTTTTTCACCATTCTGATCACTTGCAGCATCAATATCAGTCAGTTTTGGAAATGTAAACAGTCAAGTTGAATAAATAAATGTATTATTATCTAAATTCCTCTACTTTCAATATACCTCTTCAACTAAAGACCTAATGAATAGCCAGGATCTTTTGAGAGAGTATCTGCTTCGGTTTCCTCATCACAGTTTTTTTACCATTGCAGCATCAATATCAGTCAGTTTTAGAAATGTAAATAGTCAAGTAGAATAAATAAATGAATTATTATGTAAATTCAATCTTGATTGAATTACAACACGCTCTTTCACCTCTAAAAGACGTCCATCGTTTCTTTCTGATGAGGCGGAATGTGTCCATATATGTTCCGGTTCGCCTTGATCAAATTTTGATGGTCAATGATTTTTGGTCAGAAATCACATCCAACATAGTTTTTGGAAAATTTCCCTATTTTTCCAATTTGTTCGTGAAAAAATCTATTTTTTCTTTCAGACAAGTAATTTTTCTCGAAATTTTCAATCACTAGTTGCGACTGAAGTTTGTCCTTTTGAAAAGACAATATTTGGAAGGGAGGTCAAATTGTAGCTGAGATACATCGCAAAAATGCATTCAATATCTGTTTCAGAAGGCTCGCTACCAGGAGGAAGATATGCCTCCACCTCCCTCCCCTCCTCATCCAACAGTGGCGGCGGTGGTCAACATTGACAACGTGTCATCCAGGCAAGGATCTCTGGAACGGGTCGCCAGTGGCCAAAGGAAGCGGCGCGAGTCCATCGAACAGCAGGCTGTCAAGGAGCAACAGCATCCAGAGGTGAGTAATTTCTCCAAAACTCCTTTATATTTAGAATACAGTGACTGCTCTTCGTTGCGATCATTTGTTCAATGCACTCCAAAAATATGCGATATAGTCATAACAAAAATGTATAGTATAATTTATTTGCTATATTCATTCATTTATTTGTATTGTACTATACAAATATTGCCACCTCGAAGGCTATGCCTTGTTTGAGGTATTGGCATTAAATATACACTAAAATTTTGCCTAACCTAATTTCACTGCTGTCTCTCTTTGGACTGTTATATCTGTTCGCTTTTCAATGACCTGCTTGTTCTTCTTCTTCTTCTTCTTCTTCTCATTGACCTTCTATGGATCTATTCTCAGCAGCAGCAGGACATTCTCTTCTATAATTTTTTTGATGATTTCGTAATTTGAACGAAAAATTTGGATGGGATGTCCGAGTGACATTGACATATATATACTGTATAAAACGCAAAAGAAACAGGCTGTTGTCCGTGAAAGGTATCATGTTGTTTGCGACCATCAACCAAGTGACATAAATAATACATTTTGCTGTGTGTAAAGTCTGTTGATTACTTTTCTTGATCAACTGTCTCCACTTTCCACACTACTTGATCTCCCCATAGTAATGTGGCATATGTCAGAGATGAGAGTGAACAATGCTGAAATAAACCCTCCTTAAGGGACCTGGGTATACACAGTTATACGTATGTATTTGCCATGTTAAAACACGAATACCCATTTCGAACAGAACTCACTTGTTTTTCAAGCTACATACACGGTAGTTCGGAAGGTGATAGTTAAGACCTTAATGAATGACAACAATTTGCAATTTTCTTAAAAAAGTTTTTTAGTGTGCAAAAAAACTCGCAATGCAAAATCATACATTCTTCAAATATCTGTGATTTAAGAACCAAACACATCAAATCATCATATCATCATTGCATGTGATTTTGTGGTATAAATAGCTCACTTTGGAAAAAACTACATTTTTCAGGGTTCAATTTGAGATTGAACTTTCGACAGATTTAAAATACGTTTCGTAGGTTTCCTAAATGTTGCTTTTTTGAACAACCTATTTCATTTAAATCTTCCATGTATAACAATTTTTTTCTGGAGTTATTCCAGCGAGCGCTATGCGGACCACTCGGGTGAAGCTATTTGGTCTTATTTTGAGGCCGAAAGGAATACGTTTGAAGCGCCAACTAGAATTGTTTGTAGAGAAACTTGTAACGTATGTGGTATTTGATGAAATCCCAATTTCAAGCCTAAAACTGAAAAATTGTTAGCTCACCCTAGCTGATCTAATATGTTGTCTATTATAGGAAATGGAAATATAAGAGAGATAACAGATAAGAGGGATAAAAGTCGATAGTCTACAACAAGTTGCCATTTTTTGTCTCACACGTAGATTTTTGGGCACTAAAATGAACAATAGAGAGACGCAACATATCAGTCTATCCTACATAAAGACCTGCATGAAGTCAAAATATTCACATCAGCGCTTGCTTTCGTTTTTTGTCAAAATGGTGGGATTTTATAAAATCTTAGTTCTCATTTTTAAGTCACACAATCGTTACTATTCGACATACCAAACTATGTGATAATTTCAGTTCTTCTTACATTTCAGAAAGATAAAAGTACTGTTCTAGCAAGGAATTAAACATTTATTTAATGAACGCTAGAACTGACGGGTTAAAAATGATGGCTAGCTGAGGCTCAATGATGAAGCACATAACGGCATTTTCTTTTTCTGTGCCTTATTTATTTGAGAATTCATGTTGAATGACATACAAGGACTGACGACTGTCAGAATATTTTATCCTGACCGAAAGCTTCCTACAATCTGTATTCCTGTTCTGGTGTGCCTAGAGCAGACATACTCGTAGTCAGCCTGATGAGACTAGTTAAGGCGCGTGTTTAATACAACTCCTAACAATCTGATAGGTTCTGATTTAACCTCGCACCTATCGGAGCTGTCTTGCTCCCATTAAGGACTAATTTGTTTGGCCTGCTCCAAGCTCTCAGTACTATTATGGCAGCCTGCTTCTAGATAGGAGGGTAGTATCATCTGTGAATAGGATAGAGTTACTATTTTTAATAGGGTACTTGCAGAGGTCGTAAAATCGTCTCGGGAGTATACATACCGTAAAGAAAACCATATCAAGAAGCAGTAGGAAACAAAAAACATGATTTACTGACGGCAAAAAAAAAATATTTGCAAAATAAAATAAGGATATATTCAAATTTTTCCACGTGACTTAAAACAATGGCTGACGTCACAGGTATCTTATCGATATCGACAGTCGATACTGCTACAGCGCAGGTTAGTGAGATTCAACTGCAAACTAGAGATGATCTGAATTCTTTAACAATGCGTCTCAATTTATTGATACTTAAATATATTTGAAACAGGCAATTAACCCACTAGCATTTTCGTTGCAATACAATTTTATATCTGATAGGTATCACAGTTCATCCTGTTTGTGACCGAGATTCGCAACTAATCGAAGCCATCATTTTGTTTCGGCGCATCCCATTATGAATGAATCCAAAGATAGAATCTAATTCAAGCCCATCCCTACAAAATGAATTAGTAATCTAGCCTAACTTTTATTCTTTTGACTTTTGTACTTTTGTGTGTAACTGCGTTTTGTGGTTATAAGGATCAATGTCAAAATGTTAGGTTAGCACTGGCTATCGATATCGAATATCAATACTTTACATCCCATCACTATAGGATATCACTGACGTCAGAGGTTGTTTGCGCGGCATTTTCCGACATTTGAAATAATTCTTGGAATATCTCTCACGGCCCATTCCAAAAAACCAAACAGGTGATTTTGTCATGTTTACTAGGCGCTAAGGAACGCGTAAACGACATAATATTTTTTTCTGCAAGTACCCTATTGTAGATATTAAATCATTAATGTATGTGATAAATAGAAAGGGGCGCAAAACCGATCCCTGAGGGCCACTATTATGAATCCGAAGTAATTCGTGGTTTTCACCGTTGTAGCTAACATACTGTCTCCTATTGTCTAGATGCGATTTAAAGAAATCAATTACGTTACTACGTATCCCATAATATTCCAACTTCTCTAGTAAAATGTTCGTGACAAGGCCTTGGTGAAATCGCACAATGTTCTCCATGTTTTTGACCGTCGTCCTCAATCACGATTTCCATTAGATTTAACACAGCTTTCAGAGCAATGCTTTCTGAAACCATATTGGGTACCATGAACAAAGATTTTTGTTCCAGAGTGGGAGTCATAAAAAAGAAAAAAATGGAATTTTATGCAAAAATTTGATTGAGTCATATGATGATGTGTTTGTAATAGCACAGCATAGCTGTGGTAATAGTGAGTGAAATGATATCAAATATAGTTATGAAGTATTTGTTATATACACTGACGTTACTATTGATTACTGGTTGATCACATTTTTTACTTCGTCTTTCAGAATTTACGATGTCATCTTTCTCCTGTTGTTAGCAGAATGGATGAGGCTGCAGAGATTGTGATCTTTTGTCTCATTTAGATTTCACCTATATTTACTTCTATAGCACCCATCCTCGTGTACTGCAAAGCGAATTTCACGAGATAATTATTGCTGCTACTGTACGTTTCTATGGAGGTCCTGAGAGAATCTGCAAGCTCTGCAGTAGTATCGATTTTATGTTTACTCTCAAAATAGTGCTGAACCATGTCGAAATATTAATGAGGAAAGTATGTTTTATTCGGTTTGCAACTAGCTGGATTGATTTGGAAACCTTCTGCGGTTTTGCTCAAATTTGTTTTATATTTTTTGTTTTGCAGAAAATTGTCAATCGTGAAATGTTTTGATGAGATAACCAGCTACCAAATTTGGATATGCCATTTGTAGGAGATAAAAAACGAATTAATGATTAAATGAGCATTCTGGGCGTGTCTTAAAAACATTTAATAAGGTAATACCTCAATCAATAAACAAATGACCAAAATAAATTAGGTAAGAACACAATTAAATATTTAAACAATAACTTACTAGAACTACCTAATTTAACATCGATAAGAGGTTGGGCCTGTATCAGGAAAAGCGCTCGAGACGAAACATCTGTAAATTAAATTAAAAGATACCTGAGTAACCAATTCATTGAAGAATGATAAATAAAACAAAATGTGTTAACATATGTGAAATTAAAGCACGTGTCGTTATTTTATATTGGCGTGATTGATAAAACAGGCAGAATAAATAAACACACAAATATAAATAGATAACACAGCAAATATATCTTTTAACCCCAAACGGATAAAATCATATCCACATCTTATGTGGTCATACAAATTATACAGAACATAAATCAAACATCTCTCGGGTCATAGGTATTAAGGGTCAACTCGCGAAATACCTCTCCAAGAGCTCCAATCACTAGAGCGGAGAATGATCATGATAACTGTGAGGCCAACTCACTAAGATACTAGAGGTCAACTGGCAAAGTATCCACTCCTTTGTACTAGTTCAGCACGAAGGGTCAATTCGCGACGTACTTCGAGATTGTTATCTGTTTTCATATCGCAGACATTCAAGAGTTGAATCATCAAACCATTAATGATATAAATGTGTGTATGAAAGTTTGTCAATTGTCTAATAACAAGTTCTCAAATGATTGTATGAAATAAATCAATATATCAATAAATAAAGAGATAATTAGTAGAATTGGGTACTCTGTGAGATAAACTCACCTATGCACAATTTATGCACAATCACCAACAATTCACTAGACCACTTTATTGTACAAAGTATCACTAGGTTCTATATGAAATGATTTTTTGTGGTCGACTAGTCTGAAGGGACGGACGTATTTTCAGGCAGGCATCAAGTAAACACTATCCAATTTTGGACTTTATTCTAACGTGACGAACCACCTAAATTACTGTGAAGCTCTTCAAACTGTTTAGAAAATAATATCGGCCAGATGTTTAGTTGTTTATCTTACATAGGATTGAAATTCCGTCTTCCTAGCATTTTAAGGCATCGTTTTTACGTTGTACTTTTAACTACACTCTTGGATAATAGTATTTTCGAATTATAAAATTTTGTCATCCTGACACATTTGACAAAAAAAAATCGTAAAATGCTTCAGGATTATTTTGTTAGCACTCCCAAATTATTCCAGTTGATTTCTAAAAGCTTCAAGTAAACCAATCCCTTGGACAGCAAATTTCCAAAATTTTTCGCCTAAGAAGAATACAATCTTTCGAAGTCTGGTGTTACCGTAAAATGCTTAAAATATCTTACGTGAGTCATACGACAAATGAGGGAGTACTGTGGAGAATGGAATGGACAGAGCCTAAGAACCTCATGAAAGAAAAAAAACATAATATTTTGGCCACATTATGAGAAACGAGAAATAATACGAACTGCTCCGTCTTATCATCGAAGGCAAAATCGATAGCAAGAGAGGACTAGGAAGAAGACGCAACTCCTGACTCAAAAATCTGCGACACTGGTCAAATATGACCTCCATAGAATTATTTAGAGCCGCCACAAATCAAGGATAGGCACCTTAAGAAGAAGAAGCTTCGCCTGGTTATCTGCCCCAAAACATTAGTTTCTCATGTACTTGAATTTTTTTTTACGTATTATTATTCTACTCAGGTCCTATGGTCAAGCAAAGTAGTAATCAAATATTATTTTTTCCAAATACTGTCACAAGCATACAGCAAAAGCATAGGAACTACCCTGTATATCTAGTTATGCTGCTGTGATATAAATTGCATCTGAGAGCAGAAACTGCCTAATCTTGTTTTATGCAACTTTATGGAAATAATGAATTCTCAACACTGGCTGTTTCCATTTAGCTTGGAATTCTGAGCAGTCACTCGTAAAAACAATCCCAAATTGTTTTCTGTTCTGTTCAAGTCAGCAAAGACCTACGAATACCACCGCCGCAGTGTGACATCAAGATTTCATAGAGGGAAACCGAGTGGGACGTATCAATATTTCAGCGGATCAGTTGGCAAAAAGGGCTGCCGAGACCAAAATCTTGAAGCCTGATCCTCTTTCTGTCTTTCCCTCCGGAGCTGTGATAACACTGTTAAGAGGACGCACCACAAAGCTTTCAGAGTCGCATTGGACAATACTTCTGGTTGCTCGACTGTCAAGCAACTTCTTGGCTACCTTAGTGAGGAGGTTGCTAAACATTAACCTGTCCATACCACGGCAACACCTTTGAATTGCGACTGATGCTGTCACTGGACTCTGTTAGCTAAAGAAGCATCTTTAAAATGTGATACACCCTTATGCGACTTTCTGGCATCTACTATGCAATTGCCCAGCCGTCTTACCAATGCGAGAATCCAGTCTGAGGAACACTGACCTTCCATGGACAGGATAAGGAGAACTAGCTTAACCTGACCAGTTGACTTGTTGACGATGGGTTAAATGGGGTTTCAACAAGTATTAGTCGACTTGACTTAACGTCTTTTGTCGAATTATACGACTCCCAGACCGAAGAAGCGTTCCAATCAAAATCTACGCCTCTTTGAAATTTCAAACCTAACCTGAATACGGCTTCAAAATTTCGATACTTTTTCATGGACTCTATGGCCAATTTGAGTAAAACGACACCAAACGCAACACAAAGAAACAGAAAATAAATGAGTTTTGCCGTTACGATACTTTGAATTCTTAATGTTGCAGCTATTGGGAAATATCGCTACTTACAAATTAGGCTAGTTTAGCTATAGTTGGGTTTGTCAGCTTTTACTTGCACCCTGTGCCTCCCCCCTCCACTGTCCATTAATATTTTGTCGGCTGTTTATGTATATAAGAAGAAACCTTTACCCCCAGAAGAAGAAAAAAATTCCTTGCTGAAGTTACCATGGCCCCCTGAATCAAGATAAACGTTTCTTCAATTTATTGACTGATACAGTTCATGTACTCGTAACGACATAAAACCGAGTTGATTGACACCCCTTTTTACCTCGAACGATTTGGATAGGTTGTATGTGAGGTACTTAAAATTTCCAAATTTCGAAGAGGCGTAGATTTTCAGCAAAACTTTTCCTCAGTCTAGTAGTGGTCGAGTTTGACTCATGACGTGCAACCAAGCCGATTAACACCCATTTTGAGCTCTACAACTCAAGTTGTTTGGTTAAGTGACGTTAGGGTATGAAACTTCAAAATGTCATTTTCAACAAAACGTTTCGTCGGTCTTTCAGTAGTCTCATTCCACTTAGGACGTCAAACCGAGTCTTTTGATACCACTCGCGACACCCATTTCGGGTTCCGCTAAAACAAAGTCTTACCAAATACGCTTTGGGGTCATATGTAACATTTTATTATGACACTGAGGAAACATTTTTTTAGATCCTACACCGATAGGTGAGGGGAGTATTATAATCGCGAATATTTTCTATTTTGATATAATATGCTTTTTAGACATTTTATGATATCTACAGAACGAAAAATCCATGTCGCTCACTTTCGTCGGTCTGTCGCTCTGTCGATGGAACTTCGTTTTTAGGGGTTGGTTGTAGGGGTTCCTGATCATTTTCTATATTTTTGGTTGGGGGTTTAATTTGGGTGGTTGGAGGGGTGGAGGGTTGTAGAATTAAAAAATTTCTTGTATTCTGTCCATTGACCTATGAAACAGAAACCTAGTGGCATAATAGGTCCATCCGAACATCTCTTTGCCTATTACAGAAAACGAGGGACTTAAAATTGTCTGATTTGATACATACCAGTATTGCTTTAGATCGTTGTATATTGTGTAACTTGGAAATTATTGAATTGATTTTAATATAATTTTGACACAATATTATTACTGTGGCATTTATTTACTTTTTGTATCCTGACCGTTATAATCCAATCTTTACAAGACCAATTTTTAATTTTAGTTATACATATATCACACACGCCCTGAAGATGACGCACTTCTAGCGTCGAAACGTTGGCCATCATATACATGTATATTTTTTAAATATATTATTGACCGTATCCCAGGATTTTATTACAAAAAAAATTACTGTGGCAAGGTTGAGAACCGCGTATGTAGAAATAGTGCAGTGGCGGCGCAGCAATAATAAAAGACACTAAAGATATAAAAACAGCTCATACTTCGTTCTTAGCTATATTAGGGGCACATGATAATATTCCACTTTTCTTTAATGGAGGTGAAATTGGGGTGGTTGAAGGTGGGGGGGGCTGTAAAACTGAAAAATCTGTAGTCTTCTTAACAGCCTGTCTTGGCATGTAAGAGAAAGACTTAGCGGCATAACATAGCGTTTTTGTTGTCAACGTGTTAAATTAATGATACTTCTCTGAGGACATTTCATCAAAGATCTACGAATACCATCGCCGCAGTGTAAAAGCAATGTTTTATGTAGAAAGAGATACCGCAGTTCAACGTGTTAAATGAATGCATCTTCTCTGGCGACATTTCATCAAAGATCTACGAATACCATCGCCAATCGCCGCAGTGTACAAGCAATATTTCATGTAGAAAGAGATATCGAGTGGGCCGTGACGTGAGCCGTATCGTCGGCAGCGCCATCTAGCTTCTTTCCCGCGGTGCGCCGCCGGCCACGTGCGCCGGGCCGCCGCTGCCGCGTCCGGTGGGTGGCCGGCCGGTTGTTTGCGTCGGCATCGCAGCTGAGCAGCTGCAGCTGGCGTCGCCGTCGCCGTCGTCGTCGTCGCCGTCGCGTCCCGACGCCCCAGCAGCCGCCCTACGGACGCGTCGCGGCGCCCCGCGCACCGCCTGCCGCCCACGCCGCCCGCCCGCCCGCCGGGACGTCAACAGGTTACGATGACGCGCGTCACGCGGCACGGTGCGGGACCGGGTACCGTCCTTCCCATCCGGTTTCGTTTAGTGAGTAGCGCGGTACTCGGAAGAGGAATTGAATTCAGGTGGTAGAATAGTCGTATCTGGGTAATCAAAATCCCTATGCTTTTTATAAGATCCAATTTTATCATTCAATAAGATAGCTGGACCTGAACATTAAAATGGCTTATCTCAATTTTCATAGTTTCTTCAATCTCCAAATAATATAAGCATAATAATAATAAGCTACTAAAAACAAAACTAAATTCCAGAAATCTCACAAAAGCCATTAACACATTCGCGATACCGGTCATCACATACTCCTTCGGCATCATCAAATTGTCGCACGCTGACATAGAAAACATCCAAATCCTCATAAGGACAGAACTCACGAGGCACAGAATGTCACATCCGAACGCATGCAAAGAAAGGCTTACCATAGATAGAAAACAAGGGGGCAGAGGAATTATAGATATACAGTCACTCCACACAAAACAAATAAAAATACTCAGACATTTCTTTCAGAGCAAACAAACGAATTTACATAGAGCAATAGTCAAAGCAGACAAGAACTATACACCACTCACCCTCTCCAGTCCAAACCACGCAGCAGACACACACAATCCCATAGAATCACAACAATAAAAAATAAACACATGGTCGCAGAAAGCACTTCACGGCAAACATAGATACCGAATTACACAAGATCACATAAATGAAAAACAGTGATACACTTGGCTGCAGGATGGCCAGCTCTTTCCAGAAACGGAGGGTTTTATGCTGGCTATTCAGGACCAAGTAATTGCGACGAGAAACTACAAAAAATACATAATTAAAGATCCATCCGTGACCAACGATAACTGCAGAAAATGCCACCAACAGAAGGAAACAATAGATCATATAACAAGTGCATGCAAAACCCTCGCTGGAACCGAGTACACGGCCAGACATAACTCTGCAGCCAAAATCATACACCAAGCCCTAGCCACAACTAATAAACTAATCGAAAACACAGATCCATATTATAATTATACACCGACCTCAGTACTTGACAACAATCAATACAAACTATACTGGGACGACGAAATACACACAGACAAAACTATCCCAGTCAATAGACCAGATATAGTTTTACAGTCGAAGGCAAAGTTACCTATTTAATAGATATTGCTATCCCTAATGATACGAATGTTCAAACCACCTACGCTAGGAAGATATCTAAATACACCGACCTTGCCATAGAAGTAAAACGACTCTGGAAACAAAACAAAGTTGTTGTTGCCCCCCTAATTATGTCGGTCTCAGGCCTTACACCTAACACATTCACACCACACCTGCACCAGCTAGGCCTGGACAAAAAGTTACAGAAAGTATTCCAAAAATCTATCATCCTGAAGACCTGTAGTATCGTGAGATCCTTCCTAAATTCAGACCACTAATAGTTCAGGTATTGACTTCGTACAGCCCGTTGTCGCCACTTGTTCTTGTTGCTACCGCTATCATGCGAGATGAACTTAGCAAATCAGAATCATAATAATAATAATTGTGTCTATTCAAAAAAAGTAGTTACATAGTATAGAAGAAGAAAAAATGTTTAATAGACAAACGCTGAAATCCGCAGAAGGCAAAGCCTTATGCGCGGTTTTCTTGCATACAATATATATCGTTTAATTAAAAATTCTGTCACATAACAATTATCTAAAATATACACATAAACCACAATTATTATTATATACATGTATTATATAATTCGATACAGTCCGTCTTTGAAAAAAACCAGAACATGTAAATGAATATACGAGTATACCCACCAGATCCTTTTTAGGCGTAAAAACAAAAACAACAAAATATTGTCTTGTTAATATTAAACTTAAATATTATAAACTATGATACAGTGTGACCCCAAGGAGGACAAGCCTGTGCGTTGGTGAAATGGTCATTTCACGAATTGTAGCTTAGCAGTCACCAATAATAGGAGACTGGCCTTTTTTGTTTAAATGGTAAAACCTCAGAACGTTGCATTGATTGCTTTAACTCTTGAGGGGCCTGGGTACACACATTTATTCATACATGGTGAGTTTTTAGTACCGGATTGGTCGATAACTCTACTACTGCAGAAGATAGTGAAAAAAGTTGTATATAAAAGTTGTTGACAAGAATATGCTCCTTGCTTAGACAATATTTTGATTTATACAGGGTGATCCATAACTATGTGGTGATGCAAACATACGTTTTTTGAAATGTGTCAGCCTATATATTATTCCACATTTAGAATCTGCTAATAATTTTCGCTCTTAAAATATAAGGTATTGTAACATTATACAGGGTATTTCAAAAGTTATGACCATTTTTATATATAAATCGCTGCCAAATGAACGTATTCTATATTGGAAATCGATGAATCAAAAATTATTTTTTTAAATGGAAAGACAAAAATATCCTCTAGTTATAAAAACAGGCTGTAAAGTCGATGATGGGTGAGGTGAGTGAGGTAGAATGCAAAAACTAGATTTTCTTTTTTTTTTAATGTTATCCCCCATATTTTATTATACCAAAATTTCAATATGCTCTTCCATACTTATATAGCATTTCATATACCTGCATTCATCAGTTTCCGAGATATTTCGATTTTCCTACAAATTTTAAATATACTTTCTATTTGTGTACCTACTGAAATTTATTTATTTTGAGAAAGTACTACCGAATTTTATTTTTGTTCAACGAACGACTGAATTATAAGGCCATAATGGTATTTGATGAAGTCAAAATCCTGAATTGTCGAGATAATATAAGTCAAGTATGCTGAGGAGCAATTTTATAGACATGATGCATAATTATCAAGCAGATCTATCAGGTAGGCTTTGATATATCAACTGACCCAATCCGAATAAAACGATTCTTAAATCTTTCAGAATCAGGAGTCCGTACCTGATCGGTAACGAGAAAGTACGTGTGTGATTCGAGTTCCTCAGTAATTTAAAAATCTACTGGTTTTGCTACCAAATATAAAGGCAATCTAAGTGACACTTATATCAAGACACATCACTGAACCGCAGTAAGTAAAATCACTGTGATACGTCAATTATTTGTCCGGATATTGCGCTCCGAATTAGGATATTCCACATTCCACACATTTCGTGAGCGCAAAATAAACTCCGTTGCTGATAAATTGATCATAATAGTCAGGACCGTACCAAGGATGCCAATATATCATCGTCGACGTATTCGAAATACCTGACAAAAGAAACATGTCATCATCAAACAGTGCTGCGACAACATCCCGCACCCATAATGGACCACAGTCGTATTCCGACGTCTTATCACACCAAACATATAGACATCCAAATAAAGACCAAGCCATAGTTTTTAATACAATTGAAGGTGCCAAGTTGCAAGACTATCTCCTGAAACTAGGCCCCATCGTCAATCCTAAGAATATCATATTCTGTTCAAGGATTCCTAATAATAGGATATGCATATATCTCTCCAACAAAGACCAAGTTAACCACTTTATTGAAAACCATGGGGAATTCATCGTTAATGGAGAGACCATAAGGGCACGCAGGCTCATAACACCATCTGAAAGACTAGTTATATCAAATGTGTGCCCTACCATACCGCACACTTGTGTCAAAGATGCACTGCAACAAATCGGTCTGAAGCTTATTTCCCCGATTTCATTCTTAAGGATAGGAGCGCCACTGCCAGAATATAATCACATATTAAGCTTTAGGCGCCAAGTATATGTAACACCTGACGACGCTGTGACAGTACCTGAATCTCTAGAAATAACTCATGAAAATCTAACCTATCGTATATTCTTATCACTGGATAACCAAAAATGCTACAAGTGCAAATCATCAGGCCATCTTGCCGCCCAATGTAACCTACAATCTCAACAAACGCCTGAAGAAACACCAACCAGCAATAAGCCAACTACTGCCATAAACCACTCCGCAACAGAAATAAACACAGATAACAGGAATATCTCTCACTCACAAGATCCACCCGAACAAACCCACCATATAACACCAGCCAGCAGCATACCAGAAACTACGATGGACCCACCTACAACAAACGAATACGCAGATACCACCCAAACCATTCCACAACCACAAGATTTACAGCTAACCGATAACAGAGAAAATACACAAACAACTACATCTAACATCGCCTACCACCAAGCAAATACCACAGGGAGCACTCCGAATAAAAGACCCATATCAGAAGTGACAACTCCTACAACACCTAACGAATCAAGTCAACCAGTTTTTACTGTTCCACAAAGTTCAAAGACCAAAAAGCGAAAGCCGGATAGCGAAAAATACTATATTCCAGAAGAAGCACTAGCATGAGTCAAGAAATTTGCAGACGACAGAGATGTCCCACTGTTACTTAATCACGACCAGCTAAAAAGTCTCCTCGAAAATACACATGGTTCAAAAGAAGTAATAAACGTAGTCAGTAGTTACACAACAGACTACAAAGCATTAATTGAAATGCTCATTTTAATATACCCCCATGTAACTGACAAAACATTGAAGAACCGCTGCACTAGACTACGGAAGAAATTGGAAAACCACGTGGACAGTAACAAAGAAGCCTTAAGTGATACATCTTCCGTCGATTCAACTTTCTAATAGAAATGGCAACTATACTTCAATGGAATCCAAATGGCTATCATGCCCACCTGAATATGCTAAAGAAACTTATTGCTGATTATTTACCAGACATCATAGGCATCCAAGAAACTCACTTTCGTGACAACAAAATACATACTCCTAAAAATTATACAGGTTATTTTAAAAATAGGCAAGCGACTACCGCCAGTGGTGGCGTAGCCATCTACGTCAAGAGCGACATTGTAGCTAATCAGCTACACTTAACCACCATTCTTGAAGCTGTTGCAGTTACGATACAAACGCTACAACATCTGAATATCTGCAACATATATATTCCACCAAACCATTATCTAGAGAGTAATGAACTAGAGGCACTTATCGACCAAATACCATCGCCAAGAATAATTATTGGTGATTTTAATGCTCACAACTATATTTGGGGGTCTTTCAAAAACGACGCTAGAGGAAACATCATAACAAATATCCTTGAAAAATACACACTCAGCGTACTTAATGACGGAAGCAGCACAAGATTTGATTCAGGGTCTGGTAGATTTTCAGCAATAGATCTAAGCTTGTGTACAACTAACCTTTTAACTAGTTTAGACTGGTTAGTCGAAGAAGATTTATATGGTAGTGATCACTTCCCAATTATTATATCAAACTCCAAAAATGACACCAGTAATGAACTGTCTGCGCAAAAATGGAGGACAAAAGCAGCCGACTGGACCAAGTTTTCAGAACTTATAAATGTCAACCTCTCCGAACGGGAAGCAACTAACGACATAAACTCAATAGTCGATTGTTTTAACAAAATAATTATAGAGGCCGCATATCGCAGTATGGGGAAAACAAAAACTATCAAGTACAAAAATCCAGTTCCTTGGTGGAATGGCGAGTGCGAGTCCGCACTTCGAGAGAGCAAACAAGCGCTAAATAAATACAGGAGACATAAAAATAACATGAATTTGGTGAATCTGAGAAGTAAACAAGCACAGTTCAAACTAACAACAACTAGAATGCAAAAACAATCATGGAAAGGCTTTACTAATAGCATCTCTTCAACTACTACTACTACTATAAGAAAAACATGGAAGAAAATTAAAAGTATATCTGGCAACAAAACTTTTTCAAAAATAAGGGTATTAAAAGATGGTGACAACAAAGTTACTACTAATAAACAAATTGCATCCCTCTTATCTAAAACATACAACAAATACTACAGCGATGAAAGCTACCAGCAAGAATTTGTAACATACAAAAGGCAGAAAGAAGCAACATCCATTAAAATAAACAATAACTCAGAACAAATTAATCTACCCATCACTGAAATAGAATTTGAGGAAGCCCTTGAGAATCTCAAAGATACATCCGCAGGACCAGATGATATTCCTTCCATTTTTCTCAAAAAGCTTCCAGATGCAGCTAAAAAATATCTCCTCTGCATATTTAACATTATATGGAGCAACCAGGTTTTTCCTGATCTATGGAGGACAGCAATTACAATACCTATACTAAAACCTGGTAAATCACCTTGCATACCAGAATCATATAGACCCATATCCCTAACATGTGCTATGGGTAAACTGATGGAGAAAATAATCAATAGAAGGCTAGTGTGGAGCTTGGAAAATCAAAACTTAATAATCAGCCAACAAGCAGGATTTAGAACTAACAGATCTACGGTTGACAATATCATCGATCTAGAAACGCATATTCACGAAGCATTTGCTGACGGGCAACATTCATTAGCTGTATATTTTGACATTAGCAGAGCATTCGACACAGCATGGAGGTACAGCATAATGTCCAAACTTCAGGGTTGGGGATATGATGGAAACATCCTCGCATACATCAACAACTTTTTAACTAGCAGAAAATTCCAAGTACGGGCAAATGGAGTACTTTCTGAACAGAGAACACAAGATAATGGCACACCTCAGGGATCCATCATAAGCCCCACACTTTTTCTTGTAGCCATTAATGACGTTATAGATAACATAGAAACACCTGTGCAAGCACGACTATTCGCGGATGATTTGATTATGTTCGTTAAAGGGAAGGACCCAAGAACCAATGCAGCATTAATACAAAAACAAATTAACTACTTAGAATTATGGTCTAAGCGATCAGGACTTATGCTATCGCCAGACAAAACTAAATGCATTATTTTTTCTAGAAAGCCACCTCACAATAAACCTTCATTAACACTATATGGTGAAACCCTACAGTATACCAATGAAATTAAATTCCTAGGAATAATTTTTGATCAAAAATTAACTTGGCAGTCGCATACAACACAGCTCATCAAATCCTGCCAGTCAGGTTTGAACATTCTGAAATATCTTGCAAACAAAAGATGGGGTTCAGACGGAAAAATGCTTTTAATAATTTATCGCACACTGGTAAGATCAAAGATCGACTACGGCTGTATTTCTTATGCATCAGCAAAACAGTCCATCCTGAAGCCACTTGATGCACTACATAACACTGCCTTACGACTCATATTAGGTGCGTTCAAAACTACTCCCGTAAACAGCCTATACTGTGAATCTGGCGAAACTTCTCTAGCTCTGAGACGTGAAATTCTAAGCCTGTCGTACTATTCTAAAATCCAATCGAATCATAAAGCACCATACCACCGCAACCAATACAATACAAGAGCGCAAAGTTATCCAAATACAACCACCAGAACACCATTCTACCATAGAATTAAAGTAATTTCACAGAACTTAAACATCTCAAGCCCGCCACATACGCTTTCGGGGCTCCCATCTACTATTCCTCCATGGACAATCCAAACACCACCTATAGATACAAGGCTTACTAAATATAATAAAGAAGAGTCGCCCAAGGAAATCATCATACAGCACTTCTACAGCTTGGTCAACAGTGATTACCTAAATCACAAAGCGATCTACACAGATGCATCAAAATCAGACATCAACACAGGTGCCGCAGTTGTCACTCCTGACACAGTAAAGATGTTCAAGCTTCCTGCTATCGCTTCTATTCTAACTGGCGAGTTATACGCTATACTAGAAGCTCTTACATATATTGAAGAGAATACAAACCAAAACTGTGTCATAGTCACTGACTCCCGCAATGCTCTCATACTTATCAGGAAATTATACACAAACATAATACCTGCCTCCAAAATACCCAAGTTTCGTTTCTATGGGTTCCATCACATATTGGCATAAAAGGTAATGAAATAGCTGATGAGAGAGCAAAAGAAGCATCACGCCTGAGCTGTCCATCTACCCTCAAAGTACCACCTTCAGACTTGAAGTCATTTTATAATCAGGTCGCAATCACCCAATGGAACAACAAATGGCAAAGTACACCATCAAAACTGCTGGAACTGAAAACATCCTTTGCGCCATGGCAAATCCTCACCGAAAACAGAAGACGACAAACCATCATCACCCGCCTGCGACTCGGTCACTCCAGAATTACTCACGACTACCTCATGACGAGACATCCAGAACCATACTGTGTTTTCTGTGAAGCGCTACAAACAGTGAAACATTTTTTAGTGGAGTGCCCAATGTTCGAAACTGCAAGACTAGCCAATAATATTGGATCCAACCTTAAAGACATTTTAGGAAACAAATGCAATGTACAACAACTGTTTAATTACCTATATTGTATTAATATGTTGCATAAAATTTAAGTCACCATTTCCGCCGCCAATAGCCTTCGGCTGACGCGGTTGTATTTTTCAAATAAAAAAAAAATCTTTCAGAATAAATAAATTTCAGTACACAAATAGAAAGTATATTTAAAATTTGCAGGATAATTAATTTAGATTAACTGGATTTTAAAATAGAGACTTTATAATTATCTACTATAGTTTATATAAAAAGTATTTATAAATAATTCTGTCCATGACACGTCTTAAACACGTCATTCGTTGTCATTAACCAGATTGTCTCTAAAATACATTATATCGAGTAATTATATCATCGGAGTCATTTGGTTATCTTTCTTTCTTTCGCTCTTCAGAGCTCCTTATGCAGGGCTTTAAGGTCATTTAGTGGCGTCATACAAAATGTTTTCACACTCATTAAGGGTTTTTTAAGCAGATCAGTTTTAAATGTCACGATCAATATTATTCCCTTACTACAAGAGGTTGTAATGTTACATAAAACGATTACTAAAGTACACCACTGATGCAGAGAAAGTAATAATCTGTCAGTTATATCAAAAAGTACATTTTATACATATGTATTTATTATCCCCTTCACCAGCAGTCCGTTTTTGTAATTGATACCGAAGATTTTCGTAGCCAAACATCTATCAACCTCAAATCGTCTTTCGGTGACATATATCTTTCTTTACAAATGCTATAGATACGTTTTTAGCGTGTGAGGAGAAAATCTCAAATCCGCAAACAGCCTTTCATATTGAGCGTACATCCGTGATTTCATGGGCTATAAAACATGCTCGTTGGAGGTATAGGGCATATATATGATTTAGATATTCAATATATCGAGTATTTCGAGTGACACAGTACATATAAGAAGACTTTTGTGAACCACCATATTGTAAACGAAGGTTGGGCGGTTTATGAAAGTAAAGTCCGTTCCATGTAAGAAAAAGCCAGTGGCGCCATAGATTTCATCTGGTAAAAGACGCTGTACTGAGTGTCTTAGTTGAGGGTTATGCTTTGTTGTTAATTTTATTAACTGCAAGCGTCTCTACCACTTATTTATTTCGTGTCTTAGCCACACACACTTAAAGCCTGAACAAATCGATTAGTTTATATTTTTTTATTCTCTTTTTATGTATATTTTTTTCAATTTCTTTAAGGTCAGCCTCTCGCAAAGGGTAAAAGCCTATGACGCTGTAGAAGCGCTGCTAGAGGATAAATGTCTGTGCACGTTAGATTTGAGACGCCGCAGGGTGTAGCCATCGGGAAACAAATTCCCTGATAGCTCAATCCACAGCGTCACAGTTCTCCAAAGGAAGGAATGCTGGAGGAGACTGGTTCGGGGAGTAGGGACCTCGACCTGATAAGGATGAGCTCGCAGAGCCTCTTTAGTGTTCTTCGTTTAGACGGCCTTCGGTATGATTATCTGAGAGGGCTCAGTCGAACATCTTCCGTGGAGGCTGTGGAGGTCTTTTGTGAGGTTAGGCGTATTGATTATTCTGGCTGCTCTCTTCTGGATAGTGTCCAGAAGCTTTAGAGAGCGCATCCCCACACATGGGAGCAGTACTCCAGCGATGGTTGGATCTATGCCTTGTAGAGCAGCAGTAGGTGCTCTAGTGTATACAGCTTCCTACAGCGGAACAAAAATCCAAGCTTCTGGGATGCCGCTTTAGCAATACTGACGACGTGGTCATGCCAGGTCATGCTATTGTTGATGTTGATCCCCAAAGGCTTGACAGAAGGTGACTCGACTATGGGATGACCCTCCATTTCCACAGTTGGTAAGCCAACGTGAGACTTCTTTGTAAGTGTTGTTGCCTGAGTTTGGTGTACGTTGAACGGTACTTTATTTACTAATCCCCACTCGACAATTGTTTTGATATCTACATTGATCTGTGAGGTATGCTGCTGTTGCCGAAGTAGCGTTTGCTGGGATGATAGTGGCTTGCCTGGTTCCATGCACGATATTAATGTACTGTCGTCTGCGAAGCTATAGATTGGATTGGTTGTTATTTCCAGCAACTCGTTGATGAACAGCAGAAACAGTGTAGGCGATAGAACAGATCCCTGACGAACACCGGCGTTTATTGAAAATACGCCTTCAACTACAACAGAGATCGGTCGTTCAAAAAGCTATTCAGCCACTGGCGCAGGCCAGGTGGTAGTCCATAAGCAGCAAGCTTCACCAGAAGTCCCTCATGCCACACTCTGTCGAAGGATTCAGATATATTAGTGCAACAGCACGGGATTCGCCATGATTTTCAATTACTCTGTTCCACAAGTGAGTGACGTAGTCCTGGAGGTCGCCCGTAGACCTGTGCTTATGGAAGCCATACTGGCGATCATTTATGATGCTATTGTTTTGCAGGTATTTCAGGAGCTCTGTGTTGATGACAGTTTCCATAACCTTAGACATAATTCTGAGAAGAGCCACAGGTCTATAGTTGGTGGGATCAGGTTTCTTGCCTTTCTTAGGGATGGGTTGTGCGCAGCCAATCTTCCATGAAGCGGGAAATACGGCTCGCTGATAAGATATAAGACTTTCTTTGACACGTAATATTTGCGTAAGGATAAATGGTTCAAGCAAGAACTGAGTTGTAATTCTAAAAAAACGGACTAAAAAGAAAACTAAGTAGCTCTTAAGGGTACAGAATGACCTATCATACTATGCTTCCGAAAAAAAGTATTTTATTTTTTTTTTATTACGAAAATAGTACGCCTCAAACCAATCCTTATTTTATTCATCTCATGCTTATGACTTTACGAAAAAATTGGTTTGTGTATTAAATCAAAGGCACCACAAGATTTTAAATAAAATAATGACTTCATTTATGTAGGAAAAGCTATGAGGTTCCACCTGAAAAAAAAGTTGGGGATGACTTTTAGGGGTACAGTACAAGTACAAAAAAATGTTTCAGAAGCATGGTATGATAGGTCCATCATCAGCATCCTTGATAGACTCACTTAATTTTCTTTATCTATTTTTGCTTATATTTTTTTCTCGATAATATTGATCACCAAACATTCTTTTTATCACTTCTGACAACTTTACCAAATTTCAACAAAAATGATTTAACAATAGCTAAAATAAAAATAAAATGAGATGAATGAAATAATTCTGCAATACCATGTATTTTAAAAATTAAACGACTTACCAAAAAAATGCACTCTACAGTTTCATCTTAAAATTAAGTGAGGATTGGCCAACTTTATGTTGTCATAAATATTCGTAAACACTCTGTATAAAGAGGATGAATATCGCTTATCTATTTCCATAAATAAATTCATCCAAATAGCCAATGCCTACATAACACCCTTTTTGGAAATATCCCTGTCAAATTGAAATGCTGAAATTATTCCATCTCATGGTAATTTAATAACAGTGATGCATCTGGTGCATCCGAGGGTGTGACAGAGATAGAGCTGACATATTCAAAGCTATATTTATCGGTCAATACCGGGAATTTACATATTTCGATACTGGAAGATGCATCTTTCATGAGGCTCAGACCTTCAAGCACTTGACCCAGTTGTAAAAGTAGAATAGTACGGTGTAAGATCTTTGATCCGAGACTCAAAGGTTGTGTACATTGCTTACTTTCATTGTATATTTTCGAACCATAGCTTAAGAAACATTTGTCAAACTCTGAACGAAAAGTGAATAACAAAAAATCCTGGTTGTAACCTGTTACCGGGCTAACGACTTCAGTATTACAAAGAGCTTTATTTTTTTAAGTAAAAAATTCAAATTTTTGGCAATATGCATGTACTGAAAGATTAATTACTTGAAAACAAAAAAATTCTTTAATTGCTATTTGTTTCCAATGTAAACTAGCACAAAGTCATTTTCCTAATTTTTTATTTGCATTTATTTATTTTTCCATCATATAGAAGGGTTTTTTCCAGGAGCCGTCCGAAATTGCTGTCCCCGTCAATACTTAAGCCTTAAGGCCTACTGTATTATTGCTCCTCTCTTTTACAGTATCCACTTCAGCAATCTGGATCCCTGCATAAGTTTATGCAGTTTACCTACTGGTCCTGGCATTGGTTCTAGCTTGGTCTTCCCAAAGAGCTGTTGTCTCTTGCACTCTTCGCACTCACAGAACACATGTAGGGCTGACTCAGATTGTGTGCAATCTGCAGTTGAGGTCTCCATTGTAGAGTCCCATTTTATTCAGGTATTCCTTCAGGCCACAATGTCCTGTGAGGAGACCCGTCGTTATTCGGAGCTCATATTTACTCAAGGAGAGCAGTGTTTCAGCTATTTTCTTGCATGGAGCTTTAATGAATGTTTTTCCATGAACACATCCTGGCAACAAGTTCCACTTCCTTGTGCTCATGTTTGATCCATTCTCCGACCTGGTGTCTGATTGTGCTTTTAGGCACCCCCAGGGCGGGTTCTGCTCCAATGTATAGGGCAGACGAGCCTAGTCTTGCTAGCTCGTCCGCCCCTTCATTGCCTCTTATACCTGAGTATCCAGGCACCCACTCCAAAGTTACTTTGTTGTGTTCTGCCAGTCTTCTCAGTTCTTGTAAACATTCCCAGACTACAGTGTAGCTCGACTGTCTGTAAGTATTGCGATCCTCTTGTTTCTATAGGATCGTTCATTATTGATCCTTGCACATTGCAGGATGGCGTACACCTCTGACTGAAATACCGAGGCGTAATTTTCCTAGCGGAATGCTCTGTCTAGTTCCTCTTATATAGAAGGGTTAGAAAAATATTATTCAAATAAGATGTAGTTCATATTAATTTATTATAAATTGAATCCATAAGTTTTACAAAATGCAGAATGGAAATATCTTAATATCCAAAATAACATTTTTAATTCAAAAAACAGCCGAAAAAACAGGGAATAATAGTAGTTTCTGTTGTTTTTTGTTGTTTTTTATTGTTTTCTGTTGTATTCCGCTGTTATCTGTTGAATTATGTTGTTTTGTGCTGTTTTTGGTTATTTTCTGATATTATCTGTTGTTATTTTCTATCTTCTGATGCTTTCGGTCATTTTTTGTTGTTTGCTGTTGTTTTTTGTCGTTTCTTGTGGTTTTCTGTGGTTTTCTATTCCATAAAAAACAGGGCTATGGAAAAAACTATATCAGGAAAACACTTTTTTTCTAAAAAAATGTATGCAGTTTTTTTATGGTCAGGCTCCCGCAAAGGCTGAAGGCCCATGACGTTGTAGAAGCGCTGCGGGAGGATAAGTGTCTGTGTACGTTAGTTTTCAAACGCTGCAGGTTGTAGCAGTCGGGAAACAAATTCCCCGGCAGCTCACTCCACAGTCTCGAAGTTCTCCAAAATAAGAAATGCTAGAGGAGACTGGTTGGGGAGTAAGGACCTTGACCTGGTAAGGATGAGCTCGCAGAGCCTCTCTAGTGTTCCTGGTTCGGACGACCTTTGATGTTGTTATCTGGGAGAGCTCACTCGAACATCTTCCATCATCACCATCAAATAATGAAATAACCTTGAAATTTTAGTACCTTGTGAAAGTTGGAAAAATGAAAAGTCTCTAAATGTCATTCTACAAAAAACGTTTGCTTTTACGTACCGAAGAAAAAGTTAAGAACTTGCAGAATTTGAAATTGACAAAATTCAAAATTTATCATTGTATCATTTCAAAACAAAAAATATATTTTTTGTCAGATAAAAAACGTTTGTTTTTCGGATATCCAAGTTTCTTTTCTTCTTCTTTTCTTTCTTATTTTTTGAAAGCCACGATTGCTGACAATACACATATAACATGCAGCGACACACAGCGTCCTGCGATTTGTTATTGTTGTTGTTGTTGTTGCTGTTTATGATTGGCTCATTTTTTGCAAAGCATCAGTAAAGTAAGTTTTTGTCGAGTTCAATGGTAGAAGTGACGCTGATCTAGAATTCAAAAAGGGCAATGACCGTTCTATTTTAAATGTAAGGCAATGCAAAAACAGTGAATTGTCTTGTCTGTCCAATGATACCTTTTGTCTCATCCAGGACATTGTCGTCTGGCGTACGCGGCAGTCTATACAGTACAACGTCTTTTATTTACTATATCCAAACGTTACGTCCCAGTAGGTTCAATTTAATTCTGTTATGTATTGGTTTAGTTTCATATTTCCCGAGGAGAACAATATCAGCCAATAATGGAAGAGGCATGCACCAGTACTTTACGATAATGCCTCGAGAGGCTGCACCACATTTCCGATATAATTTTCAATAATAAAAGTGGCCGTCAATATTTGAATTATTGCGCCTGGTTTTGATCGATAGCACATACGTATAAGGCTGCAGACATTGTTTTTAAGCTGACGCAAAATTAGAGCCTAAATGCCAGGGTCCAGAGTATACCATTTTTCCGGATACTTTGTACTGTCAGCCGAGTCAACAGCGAATAGCTGTTTCGGCTAGTAATAACTAATAAATACAGGGTGGGCACTTTTTGGTAGCAGGACTTTAACACTCGATAGACAACCGTGTTTTAAGTGAAAATTCCGTATAAACATAGTTCCGCGACGGCTTCGTTTTTGAGATTCGGGGTGTTGAAGTTGTCGAAAAACAAAAAGGTTTTTTTTTTCTACAGTATCGCAGCAAGCTGAGATGATTGATCCAAATTTGGTATATGCCTTTAGATTGTATATACCGGGTGTCCCAGAATTTCCTTGACACGCGATATTTTCCTAACGAAAAACGGTTCAAGCAAGAACTGAGTGGTGCTTTTGAAGGTACTATAGGGTCTATCATACCATGCATTCAAAACATTTTTTTTGTATGTCAATCCCTTAAACTCAACCCCAACTTTTTTTTTCCAAATGGCACCCTATAGCTTTACCTACATAAATGAAGTCCTTATTTTATTTACAATCCTGTAATGCCTTTGATTTCGTACAAAAACCAATTTTTTCCGTAAAGTCATCAGCATATAAAGTAAATAAAATTAGGATTTGTTTGACGCCAAATATTTTCGTAACAAAAAAATATTAAAAAAGAAAATAAGTGGGCTTTTAAATGTACTGAATTACCTATCATATTACGCTTACAAAAAAAATCACTCCAATCGGAAAACCCACCCCTATTTATTTTCAAGCTATTAATCCACAATTTTTATCGGAAAAATGAATTTCTTACGTTAATTAAAACGTCATAGTACCTCACCTTTGTGTAATTAAATTCAAGTAAAGAATTTATTTTTCCAGGCAAAATTGTGGATTGAAATTTGAAAGAACAAGCTAGGGGTGGATTCCAGGGGTTTAAGTAAGAAAAAATGATTCATAAGCAAGGAATGATAGGTCATTCGCTACCCTTGAAAAACCCACTTACTTTTCTTTTTTATCCGTTTTTGCTAAAACCTCTGGGGTGACATTTGAAAAAAAAAGTTGTGGGTGAGTTTTAGAGGTTGACGTACATAAAAAAACGTTTTGAATGCATGGTATGATAGACCCTATAGTACCTTCAAAGGTACCACTCAGCTCTTGCTTGAATCGTTTTACGTTACGAAAATATCACGTGTCAAGGAAATTCTGGGACACCCGGTATATAGTCACATCATTTCATTAAGGAACATGGGGCCTCTACAAGCTGACTCAAGTCTCATCTATTCTTCGAGAGCGCTTTATCTCTCTCCATGTCCTGCCCATTCTTCTTGCCTCGTCTGTAACTGTGCTTCTCCAGGTCACTTCATATGTGTCTGTTTCCTTGGAGGTTCCAGTCGAATGCCGTTCTAGGTACCGCTTCTTCTGTTCCTCTTCGCAGAATGTGACCTATCCAATTCCACTTTCTCTGTCTCATCTCCGTCCCTACTGTTTTCAGCGTTGATATCTTCCACAATTCTTCATTCGATATGGTCCTTGCCCAAAAAATCCGCACGACCCTCTGTAGACATCTATTAATGAAAACCTGGAGTTTTTGCTTTGGTCCTGATTGAGTAAGGGGTAGATTATCAAATGTTATTCTTGCTTTGAGTAGACGCTGTTGAATATCTTGATCTGTCCCTCCGGTGTTATTTTCTATATACTGCCTAGATATTCAAACTAGTCAGCTCTTTGAATTTCTTTGCTGTAAAGAAGACGAGGTTCTTCATGTTTACTCTTAGTCCCATATTTAATTTTTTACTTTTTGAATCCTGACCGTCGGTACCAAATATTCAGTAAAACAATCTTGGGATACGGTCACTTATTACATTTCCAAAATATAAAATTTTACGACGTTTCGACGCTTCTATTAGGCGTCATCTTCAGGTATTAAAACTTTTTGAGGTTGTTAGGTCTATTTTTGATGTCAGAGAGCAAAATGGCTCGATCGGTGAGACTATTTATTACACTGGTTTTATATGTCTTCGACACGTTAGAATCGAAGTTAAGGTATCTTCCTGACCATATTGATTTTGTAAACCATTTTGCTTCAATATAACCGTCATTGTCAATATGGTCAGAGAGATACCTTAACTTCGATTCTAACGTGCCGAAGACATATAAAACCAGTGTAATAAATAGTCTCACCGATCGAGCCATTTTGCTTTCTGACATCAAAAACAGACCTGACGATCTCAAAAGGTTTTAATACCTGAAGATGACGCCTAATAGAAGCGTCGAAACGTCGTAAAATTTTATATTTTGGAAATATAATAAGTGACCGTATCCCAAAATTGTTTTACTAAATATCCCATGTTTAAAGCTATGTATAACTTTGGTCCGACTGGTATAGTTCTGTAGAGGTTTCTTTGATAAGTTGGTTTAAGGTGAGGAGGTCATCAGTCTCCTAAACCCGAGAGTTTCCCCTCAATTCCGTTCCATCAGGGTATTCGTGTTGAGATTTTCTTTTCCTTTAGATTGTGAGCTACTATAATTTGTGATCATATCAAGACCCGCTAACAACCTGTGGCGAAGATGTGGGGTTTGACCCGAACAGTTCTTCTGAGGAAAAAATGATACGTCACTGATATTTTCCGAAGTAAATATCAGTTTCATAATCTTCATCAATTTCTGAGTGAATGTTTTCTCTTGACTTCTTTTCGCCAGACGCATCTTACTGTGTTCAAAAAAATAAAACCGTTTAACTGCAATGAAACTTGACACCCAGAAAAATTATCTTTATTTTGACAAATAAACGCTGTGCCTCTGGCGGCAAAAAGAAAAGTCACAAAATTGGCTCATTAATTGCATACACATAAAAGAAATTGTCAAGTCAAAAATTGTGATATTCTTGTAAATACATAGTCATAACAAGAATATCGGTTCTCACTCTAAGAAAGAATATTTGATTAAAAAAGTATAGAAAATTTGTATCAAGAATAATATATTTTTGATTTATATACTTATTTTAAAGAAATATGCTCCGAAAGAAAATATAATTTTCTTTGCAACCAAGGCTATAATAATTTAATAACAAATATTTCATAATTTTATATCAAGATTATCATTTTTTCCAGCGGTGTCCAGTTTACTTCTATCAAAAATATAGATAGCTTGCAAATGCGAACCTTCATTTACAATATGATAATCTTGGTTTGAAAATGAACGCTGTTTTACAAGCACACTCTATATTTGTATCAAGTAAATCATTTATTTGACGTCTACCAACGTCGGAGTGCGCAGGCTCGCAGTGTGTCACGGGTCAACTCTAACCTCTCCAGTTCTCCACCCGGCACCCTCTCAACTCAACAGCCTGTTGCCCGTCCGCGTCCGCGCCGCCATTATAGGTTTTCGGATTGTCGCATTCGCCGCCGTCTTTAGCACCGTAGCGTAATACCTGCATCCTGGATCCTGCATAAAAGCACATAATAGTATCTAGTCAAACTGTTAAAACATTGCCATTGCCACGTGATACTCGTGATACTTGTGATACCACCGTCAACCATCGGTCATCGAATCTGCCAGTAGTGCTGCTCCACCGCTATTTGAGTCGCGTCCCAGTTCCCATCAGCTTCCTTATCACTGGATCTATCCAACCATGAATGAGCTATTAAAAAAACTGGGATACGAAGACCTGATTCAGGTGTTCCTAGATAAGTACTAAGTATATTAAATGTGATTTAAGAAATTTTGCAGGACTATTTCTCCAGAAAAATGTCTACATGCTCATAGAAGAGTTTGAATGCTCAAATTAATACTATTAGATTCCTCATCCAAGAATATCACAATTTTAGAATAAAGTTGAGCTACTTGCGTCAAGTTTATGAAATGCTCCCAGTTAAGATTATTAAATGCTTCAGTCAAGATTATGAAATACTTCGGTCAAGATTACCATATATGCTTGATTTAAGATTTTGGTATTCTTACTATCAAGAATGTCCCAGTTTTGCAATGAAGATATTTTCTCAATCTAACCCTTATATGGTCAAAGATATCGTATTCTCACTTTAAGATTAGCATAACTTTGCGCGTATAGGAGGTTATGGTGTACTTAAAGCATCTGTGCTCCATGAGAGAAATTATTTTTATGTGTGTAATCACTTTTTCCTTCAGCATTATTCGACTAAATCATTATATCTCCGCCACTGGCAGCTACGAAATTAATTGTTTTTTGAAATATCCATTTGATTCTGTACATACATATGTACGGAAACTATCTCTTTGCATTTTTTCAATCTACTGTGGTTGCCTAGATATTTTCAATTGTTTGGTAGAAATTGTTTTTTATTGTGAATAAACTTGAACTGTTTTTAGGTAGGTAGGTAGGTAGGTAGGTTTTTAGGTAGAACGGCAGAATTCCTTCTGTCTTACTCGTACATCTTTCATATGTTTGTTAAACATGGAAAAATTGATGCTCTCTACTTCCGTCAATCGACCTATGGCGCACTGATGATCGCTAATAAGCGTGAAACAGCTGTCTGCGTACTGGTGGATTGACGGAGGTATAGAGCAACCCTCGTAGAACGTTATTTATTTACAAACCCTGTTAAGAAGTATAGGTACATTACATATTAACTGATAATGAAAGTGTCTGTTTCCAAATAACCTCAACAACTATTATCTTAAATGATTGTTCAAATTATGAGGTCTATCCCTATTAAACAAGCATGTAACTATAAATAAATTATAGCTACTAATAAAATAATTCATAGCTACTAATTCCTTTGGAGCGCCCTTTTTTGACGTTTAAGTCCTTTGAAGGATCCTGGGGAGGATGTACAAGAAGCCCAATGGGGCATAAGCACTGTGACCTTCGCACATAGCCCTCCTTCCAATACAGAATATAGAACTGTCAAAGCTGCTTTTCCCAGTCGACAGTAAACAGAAACGGTAATCGCTATATAGTTCACTCCAATAGCGCCCTGTCGAATGGAAGATTGGCTTATTGAACATTCATAGCTGCTAAATCAATTGATGAGCCGAATTTCACCGTGTATGTATGCGAAATGACCGCAACTAAATACATTGCCGGTTTCGCCCACATTTTCATTAGTGCACCTGTACCACGAATGTGTGTTAGGTTAGTATTTAGAGCGTTGTTAGCATTACAAGGGCATTACAAACCATACTAAAACGTAACATGACCCCTTTTTGTTGAAGATACTGTACTGTATATGAGGCAGCTGGACTCACGACAATGCTGCCAGAATTGCAGATAACTTATCTTGGCAAAGTTGAAACTGAATTTATATACATTTTTTTGAAAATAATTTGGGTTCAAAAATGCACTGTGAATACAGGAAGGATTATTTGTCCTAAATGTTTTAATACAAATGTGTACAGATGTGAACCAAGATCTTTTCGTATGTTTTCTGGATTACAACAATGCATTTGATCGTGTAAGGTACGACAAACTAATCGAAATTCCAAGTGAGAAGCATATTGACTTCAAAGACAACGAGAATTATCAGTAACCTTTATTATAATCAAAGAGCTGTTCTAGAGAGAGCGAGAAAACGTCAGACAAGATAAGGATCGAAAGAGGAGTAAGACAGGGATACGTACCCTCTCCTATACTTTTCAACCTCTATTAAGAGAAATTTATATAAGAGGCTATATCTGAATAAACAAAAGGGATAAGGGTAAACAGTGAAATTATAAACAACATCCGTTTTCCCGACGATACCTTGGTGAAAGCCCAGAGTAGCGCGGATCTACAAAGAGTGATGTACAAAATCGTAAATAGTAGTGAAGAAGCAGGTCTTTCACATAATATCAACAATACTTACACAGAAGTCTCATGTTGGCTCACCAGCTGTGAAAATGGAGGGTCACGCCATAGTCGAGTCACCTCCCATCAAGCTTTTAGCAATCAACATCAACAATAACATGTCCTGGCACACCCACGTCGGTGTCGTCAGTATTGCTAAAACGACATCCCAGAAGCTTGGAGCCTTGTTCCGCTGTAGGAAGCTGTATACATCAGAGCACTATACATCAAAGCACTACTGCTGCTCTACAAGGCACAGATGCGACCATTGCTGGAGTATTGCTCCCATGTATGGGGATGCGCTCCGAAGCACTCTCTAAAGCTTCTGGACACTATCCATAAGAGAGCAATTAAACAAATCGATACGCCTAACCTCACAAAGGACCTCCACAGCCTGGAACATCGAAGAAGGTTGGCTGACCTGTCCCTGTTTTAGAGATCCTATCACGGAAGATGTTCGAGTGAGCTCTCCCAGATAATAACATTACTACGTTTCCACGGGCTTTCGAAACGTTTTCAAAATGTTTTCAGTTTTCAAATATATCGTGGACACGTCAATTGGATGCGTTTTCAAAACGTTTTCTGTTAAAGGGCGAATCACTGGTCGAATCGCGAATTTTTGGGATCGTATCGATATCCAAATGTCGTGGAAACACCAGCTGTCACTTTCAAAATGTTTTGAAATAAACTATGCGTTGCTGTCTAATGTCGTTAACATTAGGTTATTGAATTTTATTCAAACTCGAAACTGAAGATTTATAATAAACAACAAAATAAAGGTTAGAACACTAGGAAATGAGTGAAACGATGTTTGTCAAGAGTGTCAGTTGCAAACGTGTTGAACGCGTTCTGAAAATCGTGGAAACACAGACAATCCAAAATCACAAAACGTTTTGAAAACAGTTTTGAAAGCTCGTGGAAACGTAGTAACTAAAGGCCGTCCGAACGAGGGGCACTAGAGAGGCTCTGTGAGGTCATCCTTACCAGGTCGAGGTCCCTACTTCCCGATCCAGTCTCCTCCAGTATTCATTCTTTTGGAAAACTTCGACGCTGTGGAATGAGCTGTCGAGGAATTTGTTTCGCGACGGCTACAACCTGCAGCGTTTCAAATCTACACTTATCCTCTCGCATTCTACAGCGCCATAGGCCTGTGCGGGAGGCTGACCATAAAAAAATAAAAAAGCTAAAAATAAACACGCTCATAAAGAACTTAGAACTAAATAGTTAAAAATAATTTATAAAATAAGCTTAAAACAATGAGCGAAAAATACTAGTATGATTGTGAAAAAAGCATCGGGCGCTCGCTTTACTAGTATTTTTCGTACTTCGTTGTTTCAAACTTATATTAAGAATTATTTTTAACCTTGTATTTCTAAGTTTTTTAAAAGCGTGTTCTTTTTTAGTTTGTTAAACTGTATTTATTTTTAATTTTTTAGTTAACTTTATCATTAAATCTTATTTTAACTGTATTTATCTATTTATTTCATTAATTTTGCAATTATAACCTAGCTGTCCCGACAGACGTTATCCTGATTGTAGCGCTGTCCTCCAGGCCTTATGTAAAGCACTCCCCGATTAACAACAACTTATTTTAAATTTAATTAAAGAGGCACTTAGGATTACAAAAACCAACCTCTATTAAAAAATAATATTACAAAAAAGCTAACGACACGCGGTGTTTACAAGCCGTTATCCAAACAAGTACTAACCGCGCCCAACGCTGCTTAGCTTCGGCGATCGTCGAGAGACTGCATTTTCACAGTGACATGACCGTTTCCTAATAAAACAGTTGACTGTGTCCGATATTCAAGCCTGCTTTGTATGTCAGCCCATCGATCATTTCTTACAAACGCGTTAAATATTTCTGTTATTTTTGTCAGGTCGCACAGTTTGTGGTCGACCGGTAGGAGGTTATCACTAACTGATAACTGATTTTCAATTGAACTTAAGCTACACATCCCACAAAATCGTTCATTTTGGTACTCGTAATTCTATTACCATTGTCCTAGTGTCGAGAACACACAGCCACGTTATGTCATTTACAAGACATTGTGAATGTGAATTGTTAATGCAAATCCCAACTCAGGCAAAAGGTGGCTCCAAAGTTCTGTACCGTTAATTATAGGTGACTATGCACGAAGCGAGTTCGACACATGACACGTTACAGTTTAAGATTACAGATGGCGCAGTGTTGCAGTTACTATCAAGCATGAGACAAAATTCAACAACTATCTTTTTAGAAGCATAGGAAGGCATATTTATCTGAGATAGGCAGCTATGCCAACTTATTGGATTTTTCGTTAGATGTAGCGAATTTTTGTGAATAGAAATGGAATTACATAAAAGTGAGCCAAGTCAAGCCCACTTGCTTTTAATTCAAATGATGTTTACAAAGTATCAGACCCACGTTCAGGTGAAGCTAATTTCAGCCTTGCCAACTCTAGGGAAATTTCCCTATTTTAGGAAAATTTGATCACCTGTAAGGAAATAGGGAAACTGGCTCGATTTCTAGGGAAATTTCAGAAATTTTGAATGGCAGCGTTTTTCCCCAACTAAAAATTAGCGGTAGAATAACCAATTTAGTAAGACAACCATTTCACAATAAAATCAATCATTTATTTTAAAATCATTGAATCGCAATTTTAATTTTAACGCTATATGTACTCCAACTCACTAAGCTGGATTTTCTGAAAAAAGACTACCGATTTGTGGAAATAATTCCACAAAACGTAAAAAATAACAGGCACGCTTCCATAGTACCATTAGCTGTTACGTTAAAATTAACAGGAATTGAGGAAAACATGTATAGTAATTTAGACAGATAGTGGAGAACCCTGAGAAATTATAATTTTCATCTTGTGGAAAATGACTCTGAAAGTTTTTGCGGTTATGTTTCCAAAATAAGAAACAGTGAAGTAAATTTGGAAAGTTTTTCCAATAAATATAACTACCAACTCATTTTAAGATTCCCGCGGATTTAAATTTAGGGTAAAAGTGCTAATCTAGGGCAATTTTAAAGAGCGCTCAGGGAATTTTTCTAAAAGTTTGTTGGCAACGCTGGCTAATTTGCTAATAAAAACGTGTTAATAAAACAAAATTCAGGATCATCAGTAAAGCAAATATCTAGGAAAGATTGTATGTTCGCAATTAGGTAGCCGAGAGAGTGAAAGAGTACAAATACTTGGGTACAATTTTGAACGATTCTAGAGAAAATTCTAGTAAAATAAGATCCACAATAGGTCAAGCTAGAGCTGCATTGACAAATATGCGGAGAGCATTTTGCTCTAGAGATCTGAACATCGAACTTAAGATTATTTTACGATTTCTCAACCCTTCTGTATGGGATGCAGGCATGGACAACGAAAAAAGTTGATCTGAGAAGACTTGAGGCTTTCGAAATGTGGGTATACTCTATATACAGAGTCATACTCAGAGTTTCTTGGATTTTTTTATAACTTTACTGAACAGACCGCGTAGGCCAGGCATAAATACCAGAGTACCGCGGCTGCTGTGAAAGGGTTAAGTGAGCTCTGTTTACGCTGATTGCATCACAAACGCTGAAATTATAGCCTATGCTTAATGAAACAGAGATAGCAACAACTGTAAAAATGAGGAAACTTTCTTACCTGGGTAACGTTATACGTGGAGAAAGATAACACATCCCCAACTAGTAATACAAGGGAAAAAATAAGGAAAATGAAGTGGAGAGAGAAGACGCACTTCATGGCTGAAAAAAATATGAGAGTGGTATCACTGTACATCAATAGAATTATTTTGAGCAGCCGCATTTAAAGCAAAGATCACCATGATGACAGCCAACCTTCTTAGATGAGAAGGTACATAAAGGAGAAAAAGAAGAAGTTTAACTTTTAAAAACAAATAAATTTAGTTATTTTTAAAACTGTACGATGATGACAGTGCGAGCCGTGGTCTTGTATGCTTGCGAACCTCAGAGTAACAGCTGAACATAGAGTAGTAAATAAACCACTTCAACATGGCGTGCTTAAAGCCAATGATCTTAAGTAAATAAACAGATTTTTGACACTTCAACCTCCACGCATTACCAACTAACCTGAAAATTCTCTTCCAATACAACCCATGTCAACAATACTGCACTTTATTGAGTCCCATTCCGGAAAACTGTTAAACTACACTCGAATATGGCACAGCAACTCCGTAAAGCTTCAGTACAGTTACCAACAAATAGCGAATTCTATTTCACTGACCAAGCATAAAAGACGCACAAACAAAACAAACGTTTGACAGTCGAGGTTCTACAGTAAAGAAGTCGGCAGTAGAGGTCAACATATCTATTGATTTTGCTGTAATCATTCCTGAACCATCAAAATACTGTCCTTTTTAACGTAGAACGGAATATTTCTGGATACTATACAATATACTGGTGGTCAATATGACAACGTAAGAAAAGATGTCGGCCTATTAGAATTAGTTGTTTACTACCTCTATGTTTAGTTGTTACTCTGAGTAACGAACTTACTTGCCGGTGTTGCTCTGCCATTTCGCTTGTTACTGGCAGTACAGCCTATATGGGAATAGCTTTAATGAACCCTATTTGACCTTTGAATGCACGCCTCTGTGCTGTCTAAAATACATTTCGAGTGAATTATTCAATGAGAGATCGCGTGGTATCCGGTTCGGCCAAACGAAACAGACCGCTTTTCAATTAGTACCAAAAACACGAGTTGTATCTACATCCAAAATTAACTCTGTACAAATTGCATTATTAATGTCTAGTGTTTGCGGCAATGGTTGACGACGGATGAATACATGCATGTACACTCTCCTGCAATAAATCTCTGGTAACTGCAGGATTAGTAGTAGTCATCGTCGTCTAAAGGCATTGATTTGTAGATGTTCCATGGATGTTATACATTGATTTCTATCCAGTGATGTATTCGCCTTAAGGAGCTCTCAGGGTCACATAACGTAAGACGTAACGTAAGACTTATACCCTAGACCAGGGGTTCCCAACCTGTGCGCCGCGGCGCCCTGGTGCGCCGTAGAAAGTAAAGAGGGTGAGGTGAGGGTGAGTCGATCCTCTATAAGTCTAAAGCACAAATATTTGTGGGTGCCTAAAAAGCAACAATACCTATTCTGACGCTCGCCACATTTTGAAACTACTGGAGAAGATTACAACGCTCAGGAAGAAACTACAAGTTTGGATAAAAAAAGACGAATGAAGGCGGCGGTCAAGGTTGCTTTCCACAATTGTATAAATTAATATACGGGATCCAATGAACTGGTTGTCTCACAAGACCTGATGGAGTGATGGCCCTTTTCACGGAACACTTATGGTTCACTGAATGGTTTTCGAAATACTTTGCAGATGATGATGCCGAAAGATTTGCGTGGATCCAAGATCCCTTTCATAGCTAGCTCCGCCAGAATTCTCTATATCCGATTTGGTGGAGTTGCGGTTATCGATTCAAAATTAATATCCAAACCTAACTTCAAAAGCTTTAAGAATTTTTATTCCGTTCGCAACGTCATATTTACATGAAGCTGGATTTTCAGCCGTAGCTGTAATCAAGAACAAATATCGCTCAAGGATCAATGGGGAGCAAGAAATGAGAGTCGCGCAGTGTCGAATTTTGTTCCCCGTTTTGAAAAACTATGCGGAGATCACCAAGCTCAATCGTCACATTCATTTGACTGTCGTATTTTATTTTTGTTTTGAAAAACTATGCGGAGATCACCAAGCTCAATCGTCACATTCATTTGACTGTCGTATTTTATTTTTGTTTTTCTTGAGTCTTTCTTTCTGTTTTCTGTTTCAATTCTGAATTCTTATGAATATAATAAGATCAACTTCATTTCCTATTGAGGAAGTTTTAACTTTTGTGTCTACTATTATTGTAGATACCTATTTGATTCGACAGTATCTATTTAAAAATAGCTTTCTAAATTAGGGCGCCGTGACAAAATGCCAAACTTGAAAGTGCGCCGCGGGTTGAAAAAGATTGGGAATCCCTGCCCTAGACCCTTAAGAAAAAAATAAACATGTGAAATGAGATGAGCCATATATACCGCACTCTGAACCGTCTCATATGATTTGAAATGTTTATTCTTTTTCTTAAGGAACCTGAGTATATACATTTATACATACCAAGAGAGCTTATGGCAAAGAAACTAGTACAGATGAGAAAATGTTGGGGTTGTGGCCAAAATTTTGTTGTTTGTTCCTGACCTGCTTGTTGTGAAGACACCGATAATATACTTTAGGTAATTTTTCAGTAATAATTTTTGTATTACCTTCTGAATCTTCGAATTTTAGTACAGAAAAGTATTTAAAATTGTTTGACGATTTTGTATTAGAGCTGGCATTTTAAGTCTTTGACTCAATGCAGTGCTGTTTCTCCATTAGCTAACCTCAACGTTGTGAGTGTACTGATAAACGTTTATTATAATATTTTCAAACTCATTTGTTTGCTTCTAACTATTGTTGAAAGCCCTGAAGATGGCAATAAACATTGCCGAAAACACCAGAGTCTCCTTTATGCAGTGACCCACAGTCCTTTTTCAAAATTTTGGCTACAACCCCAAGATTTTCTCATCTAATTTTATACATATTTATTTGCCATGTAAAACACGGATTTGTATGTGGAACAGAACTCACCTGTTTATAAAACTACATACATAAAATTTTAGTAGGTGATAGTTACGGCCTTAGTGAAGGGCAACACAGAGCGATTTTTTCAAAAGAGTTTCTTAGTAAGCAAAAAAACTCGCAATGCAAAATCATACATTTTTCAAATGTCTATAATTTAGTTACCAAACATGATATCAAAACAAGGCCACTAATGTGTTGCCCTAACGTAAGCTTTGTCCTTCAATTTGCTTTTGAATCATAACTGTAAGTTTAAAGGTAACATCAGGAGTTTCCACATGCGAAATGCACCTTTATGGCGACCTTTGTACCTTTGTACCTTACCTTTGGACCTACCTCCCCTTATTTTAGACACACATACTGGAGAAAAGGAACATGCGGTCACGCCTCCTCGCTAACACGGGGATACGTATTTTCTTTGATTCTCAAGTTCGCGCGCTATACCCAAGATACTCAAGTCTCACATTTTACGTTACGTGACTCTAAGCATTAGCTTAGACTTCTCATATTCAAGAAATTCAGGGACTTAGAAGGCGGATTACTATTTGCTCTGCCAGCCATGTAGCATTAAATGCATTAAGTGCTTGTACGTTTACATCAAGGCTCGTTCTGCAATGAAGGAAGGTATTTGATGACATTTTCGCAAAACATCAGGTGTCACATATACGGGTGCTGAGTCATGCTGAAGTTTGCGGTAATGAAACGGCGGACGCGCTCACAAGACGAGGGTCGAGGAATAATTTCCTGGGTCTTGAGCCCGCTGTGGCTGTGGCAGCGGGTACCATTAGATGATTAGAAGGAAAACAGAGATGTGGTTGCAAAAACATCTTATGGGATGCAGAGGAATCTCTGGATATATCTGTCAAGCTGGAGAACTTATTTTAGAACCTCTTGCCAAGTTAGGATGCTAAGGTTACTTGTGGGAATGCTATCTGGTCATAACCCTGTCTGACATCACTAGTATGTAATGGTGGTGGCAAGCGACGTATGCACGCTGTGGCGAAAAGGAGGGGTCCTCGGCACACATTCTATGTCGCTGTGAAGCTTTTTGGTATCACAGTCTGACTATACCCTATACAAGTTTCAAGGGTCCTTGAACCTGGAGACATAAGATAGGCAGGACCCAAGGCCATCCTCACTTCTGCGATGAGGGCTGGAATAGGGTAAGGGGAGGACAGAAGCGCCCGCTTGTAGGCTTATGCCACCAGAAAGCCTATCTCCTTCTTCCATTCATTCATTCGTTCCCCTTTAGACTAAAGTTTAGTTGGCGATAGTCCATGAAAAAAAATTTCGAGGCTGATTTAAATCCACTGCATTAACATCACAAACTGCTACCGTTCGACGTATTTTCCTAATATCTATGAAAACAATCATGAAGTTGTAGAGTTAATTGAAAACATATTCAAACTTATTCAAATGCCGACCCTACAAGTTTTGATTTGAAACTGTACATATTGGAAAATTATATCATCCATAGGTGTATATCTATGAATAATTCATGAATACATTTATCCCATAGATATTTTATTAGGTAGGTGTATTTGTTGAATTAGTAATGCAATCCACATAATAAATTGTTTCATGATCGAACATTGAATTTCTCTTATTTTATATTCTAATTTCTCATCGTTTTTGTATAACGATGTGTATTTATTAAAAGCACTGAAACAGAGTCCACACTATCCCTTTGATGGAGTGATGTTTATTTGAAAAGATACCTATTCATAGGGATTTTATAGATGCCATTTGAATTGAAGAAGGACCTATAAAGCTGTTTGACTGTCCAGCTGTCTTATCAATGGGAAAATCCAGTCTGGGAGAACGCTAGCCTTCTTTGACCTCCTAATTGAATATGTCAAACTAAAATATATTTAAACAATAACTTATCAGTAGTATCTAATTTAATGACAATTAAAGGTTGACATTTGGAAATTAAATTAAAATATATCTGAGCAACCAATCCATTGAATATAGTATAAATTAAAAAAAAATAAGTTACCGTATGTTTAATTAAAGAACATGACGTTGTTTTATACCGGCCTGATTTGACATAACAAGCAGATTAGTAGTTTTCATAATTAAACAAATAGACATAAATGATTACACACCAAATAAACTTTTAAACGCCAAGTAGGCAGATGAAATACCTAATATACCGTGCAATTATACAAAATAACATATCAGCGGTATTAAGGGCCAACTCGCGAAATACCTCACCAAGGGATCAACACAACTAGGGCGGAGAATCATAACTGTGAGGCCTAGATACTAGGGATCAACTCGCAAAGTATCCACTCCTTTAGAACAAGTACGGAGGGTCACCTCGTGACGTACTTCGAGATTATGTTATCTGTTTTTATACCGCAAACATTCAATAATTGTACTACCAATTCATTATTGATATAAATGTATAAATGAAAGTTTCAATAATTTAGGAAAAGTATCTTCAAACAAGTCTAAACTCTGAAGCAAAATAAGTAAACATAAAATATCAGTAAATAACGATACAATTGTTAGAATTGGGTACTCTGTGAGACAAACACACCCTAGGCTATTGCGCAACAACATCAAAACAAATCGCAGCACTTCTTTACTGCTTGTGATACAAATTGGTATTATTTAGAGTGTTATTTGGTCAAAAAGGTACTGGGAAGTGGCGTAATTTCGAGCTGGCAGAAGACAGAAATCATACGCGATTTTGAACCTTAGTTTCAATGTGACGAACATCTTGAAGGGATGAAGTACGCGCAAATTATTGTGAAGTTCTTTAGACTGTTTAGAAGACAAAATTGGTCGGGTGGTGATTTATTCCCCTAAACTCGGTTGGGATTCAGCTTTCCTTTGTCTACTCGCCTTTATCGTGTCACTTTTAGGAACTCTGGGATCACATTATTTTCGAATTATAATATTTTCTCATTTTGACATATAAAATTGGTATTCAATGAAGTGAAGTTAAATTTTGTGAATGTAGGAAAAATTATTTATAATTTTCGCTGTCAAACCTCGGCGCTAAGGCCCCCCTGCACTGGCCCTGCAGTGATGTATTTATCTTCCACTATCAATTTCACATGATATGATATGGCGAGACTGTCTGTTAGTAATACACACCCCGAAAAAACTCGTCCTTTTGCGTCTGAGTCTAGCGGGCAAGAGTTATTGCTTTCCCCAAATCCCAGTGGCTATTATATATCGGTAACCGCACCCAGTCAGTGGCGACGATGATGAATTAACCAAGGCCACTAAAACATCACGTCGTGTAGTCTAACTCTGGACTGCGATAGTATTTTCAAGGTACCTAAACACACCTGAATACAATGAAAATCCTGGAATGCATTCAATTTTTGACCGTTCGAAAGGTGGTTTGTGACTAAGCCCAAAAGTAGTGATAGCTTAGGAAGCATATAATATTCAAATATTGGTCAAAAGACTCACTTTCAACTCCCATCTGGATAACAGGATTAAGAAAGCCCAGACTATCCCTTAAGACGCTCAGGAGGATATGCGGCGAATCTTGGACCGTTAGTCCTATAAACTGATATACTAAGGCCTATTTTATCAACACAGGCATTTGGCAAAGGCCCAAAGACCAATCAGAGTAGCCCGTTCAAGAACATACATCTATCAAAGTTCTCTGAAAATTAAAATGAGGTTTACCTGAAAAAGGTGAAAAAGTACATGTTTTATATACAATCGACCATTATGAACCACCCAGTATCTTTTCCAGTCTAATTTTCCGTCCTAAATGAGTGAAAAATTGCATTTTCAAAGAGCTTAGCAACTGCTAGTCTGAACCAATCAGATTCCACAAAAGCAGTACATTTGATCACTGGATTGTTGGTCTATCAAATGATAATGATGACAAGAAATTAGGGTTTTGAATAATTTTTTTTGTGATAAATAGAAAGATCATATATAAGTTTTATAAAAAGGCTATTTTTGTTTTTTTTTTCGCAATAATTCAAAAGTTATATTGAAATAAAAATGGGTTTTTGAATCTAGTACCGAAAACACGCCGACGGCTCCCGAACCCGTGCGACGTCACTACGGCAGTCACGATGATCCTTTGCTCCTTTGACCAACAATGTCCTACTCCGATAATAGTTCCTAGATTCCTAGCCAATCGTGAAAATACTTACTTGTAACAGTTGAAACTGGTGTATATTTGTTGCAGCATAGGCGATTAATGAAGTTTGTAGCTCAAGACGAAGTCTACGATCGAAATAAATATATTTTTGAATGTTTGAAATTTTACAAATTCCCCTAATAACGTACCTAATCAAATATGTTTCGTTGAAGCTATCCCCTCCGCAGAACGCCGGGTGGCGTAGTGGTATAGAGTGTTAGACAGCGAATCAGTGTCCGAGCGGGCGTTGGTTCGAAACCCAAGCCTAGCAACAATTTTTTTTATTTCCTTTTATCAAAAAAATTTATTGATATTATGCTGTTTGAATTTCATGTCGACGCGAATACCTGTTCACAAAATAATTATATAGTCTGGGATTATTACGTCGAAGTTTAGTTAACAAGTTTTGGAACATTGCACAATCATCAAAGTGAGCAATTTTCTTAAAAAGTTTGAGACAATGACGTCGTACCCCTATAGACCTGTAGATCACTGATTTGTTGTTTTCACACATGTCCGTGGTGCGAAACAGGAACATTCGTTCATAAATTAGCAAATATGTACGACGCCACCCCCGATCACTGTAACGTTGCGACGCGTGTTGAAAGTCAGCGAATAGATTTTTAATGCCATAGCCGTATCATGAAGTACGTCATTTAGGGTTAGAATGGACAATAAATATACTGATAGCAAGCGACAGAAAGGTTCTGCCGGTGCGCCACCTGGTACCCGACGGTAACGGCAAACCAAAGAAAATCGCTGCTAAACAGCAGCAAACTCCTTGGTGGGATGCCACGGCGCGTCCGCTTGGCCACCAGAGAGCGCGGGTTCTATATGCTGCTGCATATGAAAGCCGATATACGAAGGTTGCTCTATATCTCCGTCAATCCACCAGTACGCAGACAGCTGTTTCACGGTTATTAGCGATCATCAGTGCGCCATACGTCGATTGACGGAAATAGAGAGCATCAGGTCTTTCATGTCTACCAGACATGTGAAGCATGTCGTCGGTCTCCGCACATAGTGGCGTATCTAGCATTTTGCAAATTTTACAGGAGAAGGAAAAAACGGAATTAAGCATCAAATGGAGCTTAAAATGATATCGAAGTCATTGAGAGAGCTTCTTGTAATTTTTTGCTAAGACAGCAATGCTGGGAATCTAAATGTTGAGATGTTTGGAGTTTCTCCAAAAATATTAGTTTCTGAGAAAAAAAAAATTTAATGCAGTTACGCCACTTCGTGAGATCTATGTTCCTCTTCAGTATATAGTTACGCCATTATGTGGCTTTTCAAAATATAAGTAATGCAACCTTCTTGTCAATAATAACTTTATTCGATGATAGATAAATACAAATTATTGATAGTAAATAATTAGAGAAATAGTAAACAAAATAGGAAAATGATGTTTTTCTGGAAAATATCCATAAGTGTTATCTCCTCTATCGTCTCTTTCAATCCTCATCCTCATGAGGCAGAGAATAATAGAATTGTTGCATTTCGAGTAATCGGACTACTGGAGTTTTTCCTTTACATAGGGAAGTTAGGTCATCATATTTTTTTTTGATATCTTGATATATCCAACGTTTAGTGGCTTCAACGGTAAAGTGGAAAGACCGCCTTTAATGCGCTGCTTTAGCTTGAAACTGTCATATTCATGGTCCTGGTGACTTATATTGTTGTAGGTTCTTGTTTTTTAATCATTATTTCCATCATGTCCGTCCATTTTATACTTTTCCCTGAAGCACTTTCTCTTATTGATAAAATACGTAATGTCCGAATGGTTTGAAATCCAGAAAGTCCTTATAGTGCATGGGATTGACAAGATACGGTTGTTTAGATTGAGCAAAACGTATTACTGGGTACAGTTGACCAGGTGTGAAAAGGTCACCGGCATGAGAAACAGCATGCCTGATGGCACTATGGGCCGAATCTCCCTCATTCTGACCATGATTCGTCTAAAAAAATCTGAGACAAACTTCTTCAATTGTTGGAAACTTATTCAAGGCATAAAGTAACATCGATACTACGATTGAATTTTTATTTTGCCCGTAGCATCCATCACAATACAGATGAATAGTTTTAATCCCTCTTTGACTGTATTCCTCTATTGCTTTAAAAACACAAGTGGAAATTTCTGCCGAACCACGCTTGCTTTTAGTTCCATCCCAAGCGAAACAAAAGCAGTCTCTAGTCGCCATGTCATAGAAGGTGAAATTGAACGTAGATAATCTTGACTTATACAATAAGCCACTTTCTTGTGACATTGGCAAATATATAACTTGCTGGAGGTCAAAAACCGCACACAAGAAACTTGAGTCCTTCTGAGCATTTGCTTTGCTCAGATCTTTTTTTTCTCTGACAATTTTTTTTCTAAAACATGTTTCTCGTATCTGTTTCTCAAATTTTCTTTTATTGTTTCGTCTCCTTCTCTATAAGTTATACAGAGAGAACATTGATCTTTTTTAGGACGTAAAAAGGAAAGATTTTTGGATTTGAATACTTTTCTGTAAGTCGAAAATCTAGGAAAATTATTGCAACTCTTGGCCATCTCTTGTTCTGTGAACATCATGTACATTTTTCTCAAAGACAAGTCAGGATGCAGATACAATCTATTCGTGCTTGCTCAGCAATAGTGTGATTCAACTTTTGGGTATCGGTCTATGTGATTTTCTATATTGACTCTATCCTGTTTTTCTTTGTTTAAGCACTCAAGTGATCTCTTCCTGCCACCTCTTTTTTCACCTTCCATGACACCCATCTCATTAATTTTTTCAAGTGCTGTACGTAGCGATCGCTCGGGTATCCCTAATGTATTTAGGAAAAAAATTTTGCACACACTAAGTTTTCGGTTGTTCACAGTAAATTTGTAAGTCCTGGAAAATTCTTTACGAGATCTCTCTGTTTTAGTAGTGTTTCTCTTTTTTGAGATAACATCGACATGTCTAACCAGGAACAGCCTCTGCCTGGTTAGGTCTCCTAAGCCATGATACTGGTCAAATATTATCTGTCTTTGCTCATCCGAAATCTCTTCACACGCTTTGCCTTTTATTCTACATTTTTCGCCATTACAGCGTCCTTTTATTTTTTTTGCTGCAACGATTTTTTTAGTTTTCGTACTAACATATTCTTGCCCTCTCTGTCTTAATTGTTTGGACAGTTTTGCCTTATTAATTTTTTTCTGTTTATGAACTTCAGTTTCTTTTCCTGCGCCTTCAACAGAAAATATTTCTGGCTGAGCATTTCTAGTGTCAACATCATGTCATGTCATGTCTGCCATTAACAGTAACTAAAAGAAAAAAAAAAGCATTTTCTTAAACTTACCTGCACTGCGGTGGTTTTGATGAAACACTAATAAACAATACACTCGTTTTATAATATTTTGAACTAACTGTTGTCAAAAAGTCCTCAATTTTAACCCGTCTTATAAAGTTCTGCAGGATTAAAATCAAACGATGCTTTTGCGAGCATGTGGATACAAAGTAAACACTTTTATAGGCTATGTTCACCTGACACGTGCTTCATTGTTATCAGATACGCCAGTACGTGCTGTACGTCAAAATTGAAATGTGAAGAAAGTTAGTTTTGACGTAGAGGCGTAAGTCACATACGCCACTATGAGACGAATTTTTTTTTACTTCTGTCACTTACGCCACTTTTTTGTAATGAAATTATGGGCTAACGGATTGAAGTACACTTACGCCGCTTCGTGAGGTGAAAAAGCAGACAAAGTTACATAGAAATTCGGCGTAAATGAAATTTTGAATTTTTGTCAGATACGCCTCTATGTGCGGAGACCGACGATGTGATGGCAGGCGACAGAAAGGTTCTGCCGGTGCGCCATCTAGTACCCGAAGGTAACGGCAAACCAAAGAAAATCGCTGCTGCGTTACCTTCGGGTACCAGATGGCGCACCGGCAGAGCCTTTCTGTCGCCTGCTATCACATGCTTCACATGACCTGATGCTCTCTATTTCCGTCAATCGACCTATGGCGCACTGATGATCGCTAATAAGCGTGAAACAGCTGTCTGCGTACTGGTGGATTGACGGGGATATAGAGCAACCCTTGAATAAATATACTGAACATAGAATTATTGAGCGAAATATTGAAAGTCATGTCCTTAAAAGTAATAAATGCATACAAATAGTAAATCGGCTCTTGATTCTTTGCCAATAAATACTGAAGATTTAGATTAAATCTTCCCCTAAAAATAATCGGTTTGGTGAGTGGTCGGTTAAACACACAACGAAATGTTTTTTATAGAGCGAATATGTACTTCATATATACTTCATCTAAAAAATATTGAATGGAAGTGTTGCTGATTCAGCTAGTAACCAAATTTTGTTAATTGTTTGTTCAAATCATCCCACTATGAAAAATTGCAATCACTTATGAAACAGATGCAAGTTGTGAATTACAGAAAACAAAGATGTTTTTTTATGGTGGCGACCCTATTCTCTATCAATAGATATCATTGACGATAAATTATATGCATAGATTGAGGATAAAAAATGCAAATTTGCGATTTTCAGTCATTTAGAAACATAGTTCAGATATGTAAAAAAACAATAATACAGTTTTAAATATTTCAATGACAAAAAACCCTGGCATCCTTTGTGAATACATTTTGATCACTTAATAGGAGTTAAACATTAAATTTTGTAAACAGCTATGACTAACAAACAGCATAATCTACCTACGAATGGATAGTTTTCCACTTCCAACTTTTCGTGTTTCCATTTTATATACCTTTGTTTATAATAATTGTCCCGAAAGTACAGGCAAAGCTAGAAAATATGGTCTCGCTCCAACACAACGCACAAGAAAACGTCGCCACTAAACAGCCTAACGGAAACCCGTTACGCACTATTTCGGCAAGCATTCAATGAACAGCGTTGCCGTTTTGTGCCGGATGGAGCAAACATTACGATATTATATCGTTCACTCAACAATGCCACTAGTTATAAACAGGGGCGTATCCAGACCTTAGTCTTGGAGGGGGGGGGGTAGCGAGGCATGAAGTTGTGTGTGCTTTCACCATTTTTTGTAATACCTTCGTGAAGGACGTTGATGCAAGAGAAAAGGAAAATGTTAATAGTATTGAAATAAAAAAGAAGGTATAAACAGCAAGTGAAACAGTAGAGTATCAGATATTTTAGGGAGATGAAATTAAAAATATATTAATGCATTAATCACTTTTAATTTTACGGAATACAAATAATATGTAATACGCGCGTATCATCCGTGAACATTTTATTGGCACAGCATACAAAATTAACCGATCATGAACACTCAACAGTCAGGTACCCAAGTAGCCACAACACGTACTCCATTTTTTTTAATTAGTGTTTTAACTTTTCTAATCGGTGCAATTTTCAAAACAGGTAATTAATGAGTTAGGGAAATTTTTGTGACAAGCTACCACATTGTATATGACAGTAGAGAGATTTTGAGCCACTAAAAATTGGGACGACGCTATCCGTGAAACATTATTCTGAGCATGCGCAGTGTGTTTCGAATAACGGATAAGCGTGTGCCTTGTGTACAGTTTTTGTGACCGAAATCTATTTGATTTTAACTTAACCTTAAATTATGATCGATTTGGTCGGAAATGTCCGAAAAATGTTACGTGCAACAAGTAAACACCACAAGCAGAAAATAGATCACATCACAAGTAAAATAAAAAATAGGTTATGAAGGATCCCCAAGGCATGACATTTCAGATTTCAGTACCATGGTTCAATCCCGTGATGATCACACGCTGTTGCCGTAGACGCCTAACTTTGTAGCTTTTATTGGATAATACTGTCAAATAAAATTGACGGAAGAAAACCTATTCATTTTGTGCAATGATAAACCACAAAATAAGTATTGTTGCTATCAAAATCATCACGGTTCTTTTCTCATTGCCGCCTAGTGGTTTATTCCTGGCAATACCGCACGTAATCATATCGTACCGTAAACTTCCGTAGCTACCGTACAACTTTATCGGTTCTTCGCCAATTCGGTTATTTCGGGAGAACCGCGCATGCCACAAATAGCTGATAACGTGGCAATAACGTCAGGAAACGGACGTCAAAAAATTCTCTAATCAACTGATTATGCAACAATGGGAATATATTAGATATGCATCAATGTAATAATGCAAAAAAAAACCCTTTTGTAATTTAGTTACTGCAAAAAATTTTTTTTCAGTGCGACAATTGCTTAAATAAATAAGTCAAATAAAATAGGTCAAAGCTGAATCGAGTTTTTTTTCGAAAATCTTGGGAGGGGTGATTACCCCTGTTACCCGCCCCCCTTGTGGTTATAATGCAATGAAGTATCCTGAATTTAAAGAACACAACCTCATTTGGGTGTAAAATATTCGAGTTGCTTAAAAATAAGAATATCTACTCTTCTATAAAATGCCGGTTACAGTGAGGGCTCCGTCAATACACATGGGGGCTGGGATGCGTTTAGCAACATTGCAATTAGCGTAGTCAAGTCCCGAGAGTTTCGGTAATAACTTTTACTGTAAATATTCCAGGTCTATTGGGTAAGACGTGAATGGTTATAGATCATCCGTGTGTCAGGTAGTATGTTCGGTGGTATATATTGATTAGATGCTCAAACCAAAAATCTGCAGCCGGCTCTGCAGCTATCTGCAGCTTTCCTAACAGAACTGCAGTTTCTATAACAAGCTCTCTGACATTACAGTGCACGGAAAGGCCAAGGACCCTCGACTCGCACAAAAAGTGTTAGTATAGGAGGTTTTATTATCTTTGATGTACTCACATATGAGCCCGTTGGCGTCGAGCCAACGACGCAAGGCATATTATATGCATATTCTTCGATTTTTTTAGAGCTCACTAAAAGTGCTCGGGGTACAGCACTAATGTGTGGCAAAAAAAAATATAATTTTTAATGGAAATTCAGAAGCTCACTCTTGCAAAGGGTGCGACACTTATACATCTTATACATGATTGGCAAAGTTGGAGCGGATGTGCGAAATCTCCAATGCAACTAACAGATGAGGAGATATAGATTTTCTTCGATGACACAGATACGAGCCACTCCGTGGTACCTGAAGATGGCGGCAGTGGAGCAGTCAGAAGGCGTAAGAGAATTCGACGCTTGTTGAGATCTCGCTTCAACGGCTGGGTTGCCATGACGGCCATGGCTCAGCGGGCAGCACGTCGGACTAGAATCCGGGAGGTATGGGTTCGAATCCCGCCGGCAGTCGGTTCTTTTGCCGACAAGTTCTGGTAGCACTTTGATTTGAGAGCCCGACATGCGGCCAATAGCATGAAAAATGGAACACACAGAGATGTCTGTGCTGGCTCGTCCTAGTGGCGTCTGGAGGCGAACACGGTCGGAGATTAATACTGACCCAACAAATTTCCTTTCATGACACAGATACGAGCCGCTTCGTGCTACCAGGAGATGGCGGTTGGTTCTCTTTCCGGTATTTTCTGGTAGCACCTTGATTTGAGACACTGACATGCGGGCAATTGCATGAAAAATGGAATTAGGTACATATTACCCACATAACAAAAGTATATACAATGTACATACAGTGGATATCAAATCAAAGGATATGTATATCCACAAATGGAGCAAGAATGTCCAATGGATGTCAAATAGACATAAAAAAAATATACATTGCATGTACGTTTGTCGCGAACTTTCACATCCATGGCATATCGATAGAATGTACATATGGACGTCTAATGTACATGCATATTATATACATGGTACATACAATGGATATATACACATCCATGGTATATCTATTAAATGTACATTCATGTACTTTTAATGCACATGCATAGTGTATGAAAGTTCAATGTAGATAAGATAAACAAACTTCGTGCTTTCATTATGTATTGTTATTAATTCAATTTCTAATTACAATAATAATACTTGGCAAAATCGATTACTGTGATTGTCATCTCTTTTCTGTTGAATGGCATGTCTAAAATCACAAAGAAATCAAGGTTATAAAATTTTGTAGGTGGTTTGTTCTGCTTATGACTTACCGTCAAACGCTGGATGTGAGTGTTATCAGTAGTAAGAAGATAAGTAACATTGCACAATATTTCACTCGATCAGGTGATCAGGCACAACCAGCACCAGCACACACGCGAAGGACGCGAACGAGTCGTACGACGGAATGACTAGAAATCAGCAGTGGCGGCACTAGTTGTACTTCGCGCAGGCGTAAACTACTAGATGTATATATGATACATAGACCAACATCTTATGTATATTCACATATGGATATACCTGCGTGAACATACAGAGTATATTCCACTAGTGCATATCATTTTTTCATATGTACATTTAACGTCCTATGAATATTCAAAATATACATGTTCAAACTGGAATATCTAATGTACATTCTATGGATGTACATATCCATATAGTGTTATGTGGGTTCATGCGGCTGGCCCTTATTTTTGAGAGGATCTGACCATTCGATGATCTCAAGTTCTTGCTCGACATTTGGTAAAACTCAATCCATCTTAACGAATCCATTGTAGCAAACTATTTATTGAACCACTACAATTCACTATCTCGTTTTTTAAAGTCCCCTATACCGCTAAAATTTTCCCTGTAACCGCTCCTGTGCAAAATTCAGCCTTCAACACTGCATGTACCTTAGCGCCACCTATAATGTGTTCTTGCAACTACACCGTCAGGTGGATCAATACAACGGCTCATGTGAAATTTTAACTGTACTCGAATAGCCAGGCAAGTTGCAACAGTTTGGCTTGGTACCTATAGGTGGCGCTGCAATAAACGTGCATAAATTTACACAGTGGCGTATACATACTCCAGTGCTAAGGGGTGCACGTTCTCATAAGACACATAACAACATGTGTTGTTATGCTTTCCAAAAGAGCATATAAGAGGGTGGGAAGAGGGGATAGAATTTACATAGTTAGTATTGCTCAAATATTTTTTTGTTTTTTCGGTTTTTCTTAATGGCCAATTTTTAATCTATCTACGAGACTCATTTCTTTCTAATTTTTATAACTCTCTACATAACAGCAATAGCCCTTAATATCTAGTTTAATTTTGCAATTTTTTTGCCCCCACTGAAAAAACTATTCCGGGTATACATAGGTACGTCACTGAGGCTTCACCACTTGTTACAATAGCTCCATGAAGGACTGTGTTCCGACAATAAAAAAGGATAGTATACAAGTAAAACAGTGCCATTTTAGATATTCTTATTATTAAAAAGGAGAAAGCATTAATTTAAAACAAATACAATAGGAGATTTCAATATTAATACTGGCAGAAAATCCGAAAAATAAAGCATTTTATTGGTGTGTTATTTTTACATAGGTACATATTATATACATTTGCACTGACAGATCTAACAAAAGTAAAGTAAATCATCATCGCCAAATCAAAAGCATTTAAGAAGAAACAGCCGATATGTTGGGTACACCAATAAATTGTGTTATTTTCAAGTGGCTTGATACTCAATAAGTCATTTTAGCCATACATCTAACCCTAAATTTGGAAACATTGCTCGACAGGCTTAATTTTTCAGGTTATATAATATTGGGTTTTCAAATATTCGTCAGTTTAAAAACTTGCATTAAAGTAAAAGCAATCTACCTTTTGAATTTGGATTCAATAAACGAACTTTATCATGGAATGTATCTTTTAAATAGAATCCCTTGCGGTAAGACTCCTTATCAGATCATCTGATATTCCAAAATATAAGTTCTTTGTTAAAATCATGTACTGCAATGTTTTTTGGTAGAAAATGTGACCAAAAATGCAACTAAATCCAGTCCTTTTCCAGAATCTGATATCCACAAAGAATAAAGATGCCTAAATGCGAATTTTCAACAGTTTGCGAAGTTTCGTTAAGCCTACTAAACTCAAAGTCTCAACGCTTGTTTGTGTGTTGCTCTCTGCAGCTATAAAAAGCGCAGAGCGCACCCACAAAACTTTAAAGGCCGCACGAGATGAGACTACTGGCTGTTGAACTACTATGGAACTTCTTAGCTACCCTAGTAAGGAGGTAGCTGAATAGTACCAGTCTATCCCCAGCGATCACTTCCGCATTGCGACTGGATGCTGTTCTTGGATACTGTCAGCTGAGGAAACAGCTCTGCAATATGAGGCTATGTGAAACACCCCTGTTCAGGGGTTGTGAACAGGAAGATAAGATTGTTGAGTACTTGCTGTGCGATTTCCCAGATCTCTTATTAATGGGAGAATTCATTCTGAGGAACGCTGGCCTTCCGTGGTCATCAGGTTGCGAAGAATCACTCTTAGCTACATCACTACCATTTCTCACTAGGTTGGGATTTTTTTTGTAGTGAGGGGGTTAGGGTTCAGTTGCCCTGATAGTTGCCGCTGAGCCTTAAGGCTTATTGTACATCCCCAGTCAAAGACGTCATCATCAATCCTAAGTTCTTTGCAAACTTTGAGATGCATTGGACTGTGCTCTCCTGTCTTCTCTTCTGGCCTACATTTAGATAGGAGTTCCTGCTTTCACTCAGGGCAGAGCTGTCGAAGCTTAGCTGTTTCCTCTGCCTCGCCGTACGTCCTACATTAAAAATTATATTTTTTTGCCACCTCCATCCCCAGCCTTTGCAGGTGTGTACTGAACGTCCAATGGCTAGTTATGAATCCAACCACCTTTTGTAGTTTCTTCCTACTCAGTCTGAGAGCGTCTACGGTATTGGAACACGAGGGTCTCTTCAGAATTATCTTAGACTGAACATTCTCACCACCCTGTCGCAGCGTTTCTGATGCTTAGACACCCAACTGGTGATAGCTGTCCGTACCATGTTGAATATACCCATACTGGTTGTGGCCCAATGAGAGGGAGCTCCGCATCCTCCCTGACACATCTGTCGGCCCTCTCATCACCACCCACTTTTATGTGACTGCGATTAGGTCTGAAACCTGCTTGTTTGAGTGAAATAATTATGTTCAAGAATTCGTGTGCCTAATCTGTTAAGGAGAACGTGAACTGAGGGCATATCAAGGGACTTTGAGAGACTTCTTCCACACCACACAATCAAGCCTTGAATGGATAGCTGAACTTGATATTTTAATATAAGTTTTATATCTACTTATTATACTCATTATCTTTTTGCATATTTTATAGAAGGGCTGTTCCAAATTACGGTTCTATCCCTCCCAGAACTGTTTTCATCATGCCCCGATCATTTTACAGTTCTATAAACGGTGATTGATCGGCCCGCCAGCGTACCAACCAATCATCGACTCTAGAATCAGAAAATGGGCGGGGCATGATGAAAACAGTTCTGGGACGGTGATAGAACCGTAATTTGGAACAGCCCTAAAGTAACAATGTGTTGCGCCATACGCTAAATAAATCTATCTGACTAGGCACCCAAAATAATGTTACTTTGTTGGTCTTCACTAGTGTCTTTAGGGTATTATGGCAGTCCCACAATATCTTTGAAGTATAGTGGTTACTTGCCCAAGGTCATCAGAGCGGCCCGGCTGTCCTGTATTTACATAGGTAGTATTTTTTGCTGAATCCTTTATCTAGGCATATTCTACCGCATTTCAAAATTGCTGTCATTTCTGCCTGGAAAATGGTAGCCAATTTACCTAGGCGCCCGGGCCACAACCGTATATGCCTCCTCCTGTACCTGATGAATTTTTGGAGCTATCAGTATACCAGATGATACCATTTGACATATGCCAAACTTCTCCTAGAGCGCACTCCGATCTGTCGCTTAGGTTGACCTTATATGGGATCTCCGTGTCCATGATTTTTGGCACTTTTTCGGGTGGCATCACAAGTATGTCGCAATGCAGGTTATCAAATACTGTGGTGTGTTTCATGGCAGGGTGGTAAAATCAATTGCCATGGCACTGCATTCTACAGGGTGGCCAATCGGGTGACGATAATAATTTTTTTTAGATAGCCCGTACCGAGGCCTATCCACAACACCCCCATGTATGTGTACCGATTATTGATAGTTTTCGAGTTATGATTTTTTTCTGAAAACTTTGAGATTTTCCAGTTTTTCCAAGAAATCGTCAAAAACAAAAACAAGAATGCTTTTTGGCTTTTATTTTTTTTCAGCAATTATACTCAGTATTAAGCCTATTTTAATATCCAATAAAGAGAACCTGTACATCCGAACAATAACTAAGTACATTTTGGGGCCAAAGTTTGAAATCTCTGTTTTTAGTCAGGAGACCAAAACCTTCAAAATAAGATTAAAAATACTTATGCCTGGTTTTGGAGCTTCAAACTAGTCTTAAAAACTTTGCAGGATATTGCATTTTCTAAATAATAATCAAAAAGTAGCACTTATAGGGAAATTTTGCGCCGTACGTGAGTGTTAAAGGTAAAAAGGTGATAATTCACGAATTTCCAAAATGATTTAAAAAACTATTATTTTGCTTTATTATGACAAATTAAAGAAAAAAAACCCGTAACAACTAATAAACCCGATAATCATTGATATTTTGATGACTTTTAATAAAAAAAACTAATACCCAAATTGTGATTTTTTTGGAAGTGTTTTTGCTATGTACCATTGAACTTCTACTAAATTAAGTTTTATGGAAAGTTAACAAAGGAAAGGAATAATAAACAATAATCTGACTTCCAATTTCATGGCAGAATTACCTGGGAAGCGATGTCGTAGCATACGCCATCCCTTTCTTTCAGAGTAGCTTTTTGCGAGCTCATGTCGGCGAAGCGCAGTTGTGCTAATTAATTTTCGGTAATATTCAAGGCAATGTTCGGATGGACCTAAAAAGGTGATTTATATCGCTAGGTCTTCCTTGACAGGTCAGTAGACAGCCTATCATGAATACAACAAGTTTTTCAGTTTTTCAACCCCCCACCCCCCAAACACCCAAATTCCACCCCCACCAAAAAAAACGCAGAAAATGATCAAGAACCTCTAAAACGCCTAAAAACGAAGTTTGAGGAATATATGAAATTTTTGTTTTAATTACTCCGCCGCCCATATACCGATTTCCAAAATTATAGCAGCATTACTTACTAAGACCCCACAGCATATTGCTGCCCAAATTTCATCACAGTACATGCAGCGGTTACTGAGATTACCAGGCTAGAAAAACGTATACGACAGACAGACCGACAGACAGAACGACGGAAATGAGTGTCGCGGATTTAGGTTATGTAGACATTATAAAACGCCCAAAAAAACTATTATCTCAAAATCGAAAATTTTCACGATCACAATCCTCCCCTCACCAATCGGTGTAGGCAGTAAAAGGGATGGCGTATGCTACGATAACGCTTCCCAGGTAATTCCGCCATGGAATTAAAAGTCAGATTGCTGTTTTATTATTCTTTTCCTTTGTTAACTTTCCATACAACTTATTTAGCAGGAGTTCAATAGTACACAGCAAAGGGCACAGGTATTAATTTTTTTTATTAAAAGTGATTAAAGCATCAATGATTGTCATGTTTATTAATTGTTATGAGTTTTTTCCTTTAATTTGTCATAATAAAGTAAAATAATAGTTTTTTAAATCATTTTGGAAATTCGTGAACTATCACCTTTTTACCTTTAACAGTCACGTACGGCGCAAAATGCCTATTTTTTCATTATTATTTCGAAAGTGCAATGCCTTGCATAGTTTTTAAGATTAGATTGGAGCTCCAGAACTAGGCATAAGTATTTTTAATTTTATTTAGGAGGGTTTGGTCTCCTGACTAAAAACAGAGATTTCAAGCTTTGGCCCCAAAATGTACTTAATGACTGTTCGGATGTACAGGTTCTCTTTATTGGATATTAAAATAGGATTAATACTGAGTATAATTGCTGAAAAAAATAAAAGCCAAAAAGCATTCTTGTTTTTGTTTTTGACGATTTCTTGGAAAAACTGGAAAATCTCTAAGTTTTAAAAAAAATCATAACTCGAAAACTACCAACAATCGGTACACATACATGGGGGTGTTTTGGATAAGTCTCGGTACGGGCTATCTAAAAAAAAATTATTATCGTCACCCGATTGGCCACCCTGTATATGCACCCATTTTTGCCTCCGCCTCTATGTTAATGTCAAGAGGCGATATATTCAGCAGTACCTCCAATGCTGCTGTTGGTGGAGCCCGCTATGCTCAAACACGCTGCCCGCTGCACTTTTGTGAGCGCTTTAGATGCAATGCTATGATAAATCATTGGCCACCATACAATAGTACTGTACACCATCGTTGGTCTGATTATCCTGGTGTATAGCCAGTTTACAGCCCATCGGTTGTCTGGGGTTTAACTCGAGCGATGGCTCGTCTCATCATCATTAAGATAGTCTGAGATTGGCTCGTGATGTTCTCTATGTGGCTGGATTGGGATCGTTAGGATCGTTGCCCAATGAGTGGTAAGATTTTGGCAAATCCCTACCTTCCAATACAAAATACTGTATAGACTCAAAGGCCCTGTTCTGGACCATGTAAGAACTGCTTAAAAGCAAATATATCAGGTTACTCAATCACATCATCAACCGATCAAGGCTTGTCCAGAAGCGACACACATATTTATGAATCATATATTTCATTTTACTATTGTTTGTTTCATAAAAGGGGTCCGCCATCTTAGGTATTTCCTATTTTAATGCATTGTTTATCACCGGTGTTATCGCTTTTTCATGCATATTTATTCCACGTTTTCCAATATAGCACTGGCTGCTTAGCTTTTATCACGAGCGAAACAGAATGCCTACTCAGTATTGAAAAAGCTCGCGACTACGCGTGAAACGGTAACTGAATCTACAGGACAATCTGTTGAGCCTAAGGCAAATAAGGACCGGAAACGACTTTGGCGTTGCTGCTAGTGTTTGAAGTTTGTGTGCTGCTGGAGTACGTTGTGCAGTGTCTTTTTTTTTGATAAGGTGCACGAAACCACATAAGCCACATAATATTAACTACAATCCTTAAGATGAACTAATTTTGAATTACTGTCAGTTATAATTTATTGAGCATCTCCATAGTCTTCAGACTTTCTCCACCATTATCGAAAACACTTAATAAAAGAAAACAACGCCGAGACACGTCAAAAGATTTGTCAAGGCGGACAACTTTTTAACCAAAGACTACTTCAGCCCCGCCCCCAGGGTCATCCACTTAAAAATTTCAAATGACAAGAGATATCGAATAATATCTCGTTAAGCGTATGTCGATGTCCTTTGTTCTAACGTTTGATTTTTAGAAATCTGTTTTTATTGCAAGTGTTCAAAATGTTGCCGGTCATCGCCCAAATAATAATATAAGCGATGTTTAAATTCCTGACGGACAGGCACGTATTTAGAGGTCCGGACCCCCCTCCCCCAGAAACGTTAGATAATGCTCTCTCAAAAATGGAATCCACAAATTTTGCAACCCCCCCCCCCCCAGACGAGAGCAAATTTAGGGTGGCAACTCTAATCTGGACCCCCCCCCCCCCCCCCGAAAGGTCAAGCAAGTGACACCCATAATCTGGACCCCTCCCCCCCCCCCCAAAACCAAATCCTGGATACGTACCTGTGACGGACAGTTGCAAAAGCATCTTGCAGCATATCATGGCTGCTTTCGATGATGCGTTGGGGCTAAGCACAATAGATTTTAGATGTTCGCGTAAAAAAATGAAGTCAAGTTGATTGACTCACTACTTCCCAAATGATGGTACCATTTTATTACTTCTCATTGCATGAAGCTATAGTCTAAAATCCCCTTGCAACTAAATTATCGCTCATCCGCCCGCAAAAACAACATCCAATACAAAAACCCTCGTAAATAGTTTCTTGCGTCTCCCTCCTTAGGAACTAAGGCGCCACAGTTTATTTCTGCATGCTTGAACTGGACGATGCGAAACGATCAAGAGCCTCCAACCCGTCTAAAAACGAAGTTTGAGATGATTTTATGTTTTTGGTTTTTTTATTATTGCTGCGCCGCCACTGACACGGTTTTTCAAAAACAGAGTCGTTTTCCACTCTCGCAGCGGTAATAAATTCTGTGTCAAAATTTTATTAAAATAAATTCAATAATTTTCACTTTACGCAATATACATAGAACGAAATAAAGCAAAACTCGTATGTACAGATCACAAAATTGATTTCTGTAATAGGCAAGCCAATATTCGGAAGGACCTAAAAAAATATGCCGCTAAGTATTTCTTCTACAGGTCAGTAGACGGACTACTATGAATACAACAAATTTTTCAGTTTTACTACCCCCACCCCCTCCACCGCCCCGATTTTACCCCACCCAAAAAAAAATCGAAAATGATCAGAAACTCGAAAAAAGCCTAAAAGCAAAGTTTGAGTTGTTTTCATATTATTAGCTTTTTTATTATTGCTGCGCCGCCACTGACCCAATTTCTCCAAAACGTACGCGTTTTCCATCTTCGCCTTGGGAGTAATACTATGTCAAAATTTCATTAAAATCAATTGAACAATTTTCGCGTTACGCGACATCGAACGATCTAAAACAATACTTGTATGTATATATCACAAACTGTAAGTCCCGTGGTTTCTATAATAAGCATGCACATTCGGATGGACCTAAAAAAGTGTATTATGCCGCTATGTTTTTCATTCACATATCAATGGACAGCCCATTACGAATACAACAAATTTTTCAGTATTACAACCCCCCACCCCCCACCCACTCCAAATTCACACCCACCCAAGAAAAAGTAGAAAATGATCAGGAACCCCTAAAACGCCTAAAAACGAAGTTTGAGGCATATTTGTAATTTTTCGTTTTTTGCTAATTACTCCGCCCCCCGTATAACGATTTTCAGAATTATATGACATTACCTACTACGACTCCACAGCATAACGCTGTCCAAATTTCATCACAATCCATGCAGGGGTTACTAAGATTACGAGGGTAGAAAAACGCGACAGACAGACCGACAGACAGACAGACAGACCGACGGAAATGAATGACATGGATTTTCGTTATGTAGACATCATAAAACTCCCAAAAATGCGTATTATCTCAAAATCGAAAATTTTCGCGATCACAATACTCCCCTCAGCTATCGGTGTGGGAAGTAAAAGGGTAACAGTGTCAAATTAGGAGACCTCTTCGCCTTATCTATTTATCTGGAGACGCGTCGTCTGACTACTGCCGAACCGGAAAACCATAAGGAGAAGGAACGCCGTCCTGCTGGAAATAGATTTCAGCCTCATCAAATATAAGGTTTCCATCCTCTATGATTTGGTTTTCACTGGATTCAGTGACAAATGGATTGAATGTATTTAATTTATTCAATAAACAATGACCCAGTCACTTCGTTTCTTAAAATGTCTGCCCATACGTTAATTTTTTGGGAGTACTGGTTATTCCCTTCTACAAAAGCATGAGGATTTTCATTGCTCCAATACCTGCAGATATGCTCATTAACAAATCTAGTTATTTACGCGTGAATGGCATTACCATTAATCGCTGCAATATTTGTTCACAAAACTCAACTCGCCAATCGAAATCGTCTCCGGTTAACTTTTGCACTATTTTCATTCTGAAAAATGAAATGTCAGTCGGATCCACAATTTTGATTCAGATTCAGATGTTTTCTTTTTTCATTTGCAACAGATCCAGTATTTGAGTAAATCGCGTAACAAGTTCCAAAACATACATTTGCGAAGTTATCTCCCCTGGATATCTGGCGATAAACGGAACGGCAGTTTATTGAGCACATTGATTTTGGGCATCATAAATTAGAATCATTTCCACTGTTTGTGCAACTGTCCGTCAGAAATTTGAGCATGGCAATATTTTGAACACTTATTGCAATAAAAAGTGACAATTTTGTGGGTTTTTGTTTTCTGTCTGAACAAAATTAAGATACATAAAGATTTTTCTCATCTTCTCGAATACGAACTGGCTGATTTAAAAAAATCAAACGTCAAAATAAAAGACTTCGACATACCTTTGAAATTAGCTATACTCGATAGCGAAGTCACCTTGATCTTTGGCCAGTGAATGATAGAGCCACCCACCTCGGCCAGTGGTCCCAAAATAAGCTCTCTAGCTTGACGAAGATGTCAAGATATTACTTTTTGTCTAATGGTACCTGCAGCTAGCCTCACAACATTAAGTATGAAATTATCTCCATTTGCTTATAAGGGTGATGAGAATGTTCCAATTATCGTGGATTTTGAATGACATTACGACGCGTTAAGTGTCAAAGGAACAATCGTGAAGTGAACCATGCCTACCGCTAAAGACTGCGGTGCAAAGAAGATGTGTTCTTTGTGTCCACCTCGCAAGAAGACGCTTCCCAAGAAAAATGTCAGGTTCGATTCAATCGTCGACACTTTCTCCATTTCGGATACCAATTTGTCTCACCAAAGGGTAAGTCAAGCGAATTTTCTTATTATAGTATATTATTCAATCAATCAATCAATCATTTTATTTGCTGGTAAACATATACAGGGTGGTCCAATAAGCGCGCGGTGCTCTCTAGCGGCCTTATTGTTGAAATTAGAAGAAAATGTTTCGAATAAAAAACGTTCCTTTTCAAATGGTCTACTTGCAGAAAATAGTTTTAAATACGGCGGACATCCGGATATACCGAAAGTAGGTTCAACTTCCTTATTTTGAATATAACACCCTGTATATTATTGCGTTTTTGAATTCAGCATTGATTATTTGGTCCAGTTTGTTAACCATAGTTTATGCCTACGAAGCCTATTTTCGAAGTTATACAGCAATATTTAGAAAAATTGATGTTTGTAGTACTTTACAAGAAATCTTGATATCTCAGAAACTAAGCAAGAGAGAAAGTTACTGTTTCCTGGCTTGAAACGAGCAACAAACATACTTGTATCTCAGTAGGATCATTGTTTCAAGAACACATTAAATCAATAGACTAGCAATTTTCAAATTTGAAAAGTTTAAAACGTTAAAATGGGGTGGTATGATAAGTGTCACATCACTGGATGCGAAATTAGATTCTCTTTCACTTTTATCTAGGCATATGTGGTGCTATCTTTGATGGTTTCCAAGATATTTACGATTTTGTAATTATTCCGTAATGGCCCGTAGGAATTGGAAAAATCGTAGTTGGCGTGGCTCGCAGACGAAACGTTTCGGCCTCTTGTACTAAAATGTACAGCCGCTCATCCAACTATAACCACATTATTCTTAAAAACTCTATTTTCCAGCAGGTTTTCCAAATTAAAGACGATGTAGAATTAAAACACATATACATAATATACTTAATTTCAAGCATTAATAATAAATTGTACGCTATGAGGAACTACATAAATTTCAACACAATTTAGGAACTCAGGTTTTTCAAATGCATACCCTGTATATTTAGTGTTTTATTCAGCAAATTGTGTTGCATGTTATTCTGGAAAATAATCAAAGCTGTGAGTTTGTCATAACTAGAATAATCGAAAAAAATTCTTATCTTATTTCATATTATTTTATGTTTTTATCTTAGCTCTCAATGAAGGGAGCTCATGAAGAGCTTCTGTCTGTCCGTTCGTCCGTCTGTCTGTATACTCAAGATAGCCAAAGCTACAGGTGCTAGAGAAAAACTAAATACAGATTCTCTCTAAATTTGTTTACAGTCCAGATACCTTTGAACGGTAGTGTATTTTAACTAGAAGGTTTAGATGGTGGTTTAGATTGACTTTGCAGTTCAGTTAACCACCCCTAAACACGCAGATCGGGCACTAACTACATGCTTGCAAAATAATTGACAAAACCGCCGAAATTTTCGTTGCATCCCAGTTTCTCGTTAATTTACTCTGCTAACAGAGTTGCGGCTTTGCAAAATTCCTTCCTGCCTGTAGAATTAATAATTTTCTGTTTAAAAGCAGTCGAGTGTGACACCGTTCGGTACGGTGTGCCTCTCTAACAACTCCACAAATTTGCGTTAACTTAAAATGAGTTTCGCGTGGATTCATAATAAGTTGATGGCAAATTGGCAAAAATAAAACAATGCTGGGAATCTCACGCTGGTGTCTCGAGAGAATAGGCGCAAACCTTGGATATAATTTTGTAGCAAAGTAAAGACGTTCTTGAGTATAGTCACATAAAACATGAGTTTAATTCCCCCAGGGGCCTAAGTGGTATGTGCTATGCAATTCAGAACAACGTTTAACGCAGTTTGTCTTTACCGCTATATCATTTTACTTCCCACAATCGTTGCAAGGGCGGCGGAGTAATACTTTCAAATATTTCTCAAACTTTGTTTTTAGGCGTTTTAGTGGTTTCTGGTTATATTCTACTTTTCTTTGGGTGGGGTGAAGTTGGAGTGGTTGGGGGGTGGGGGGTTGTAAAACTGGAAAATTTGTTTTAATCATGATAAGCTTACCATTGACCTGTGGAAAAACATCTAGCTGCATAATACACATTTTTAGGTCCATCCTAACATTTTCTTGCCTAGTACGCTAGTATAGCGAGAGACTAGACGCAAACCTGGGATATAATTTTTTAGCAAAGGACGGGCGTTTTTTGAGTATAGTGACATAAAACATGATTTTAATTCCCCCAGGGACCTAAGTGGTATGTGCTATGCAATTCCAAACGACGTTCAATGCAGTTTGTCTTTACCGCTATATCATTTTACTTCCCACAATCGTTGTAAGGGCGGCGGAGTAATGAGCAAAAAACCAAAAAATTCAAATATTTCTCAAACTTCGTTTTTAGGTTTTTAGTGGTCCCTGATCACTTTCTACTTTTTTTGGGTGAGTGTGAAATTGGGTGGTTGGGGGGTGTTGGGTTGTAAAATTAGAAAATTTGTTGTAATCATAATAAGCTTACCATATGGACCTGTGAAAACATGGCCTAGCGGCATAATACATTTCTTGCATAGTACAGAAACCAAGGGACTAGGAATCTTCTTATGTAAACATTCGAGTATTGCTTTAGATCATTTTGTATTGGGTAATGTGAAGGCTATTCAATTGATTTTGATGAAATCCCGACACAGTATTATTCTTGTGGCGAGGACGGAAAACGCGTATGGTTTTTGGAAATCGTATCAGTGGCGGCGCGGGAATAATAAAAAACTAAAAATATAAAAAACAACTCCGTTTTTAGATTTTTTAGGGATTCCTGATCATTTTAATTTTTTTTTTGGGTGGGGGTTAAATTCGGGTAGTTGGGCGGTGGGATGTTGTACAAGTGGAAAATTTGTTGTATCCATAATAGGCTATCCATAGACCTGTGAAAGAAAGACCTAGCAGAATAACATTCTTTTATGTGGCAGACGATTGATGATATGATTGCAAGGGGATCTCAGACTAATAGTTTCATGCTATGAGAGAATAATAAACTGGTATCGCTGTAATGTGTGGGGAGGAAAATATGCGAGAGGCATCAAGAAATATTTGGATCTTCTCGCCGCGGCGCGCCGCCTGGTACCGCCAATTCAGGCGAAGCGAAGCGACGCGAAGCGAAGCGTCAAGAGAAACGACGCCTAGTTGATCCGAAGAGCATTCGCGCGTCAAACGACGCGCCTCTTCGCTTCGCGTCGCCTGAGTTGGCGGGCTGCCATATAAACTAATGTAAACTTCTCTGGCGTCAAATCAATAATTTTCTTCGCGCCGCTTCCGTTCGCGACGCTTCGTCTAAGTTGGCGGGCACGTTTGACGCGACGCGCCGCTTCGCGACGCTTCCGTTCGCGACGCTTCGTCTAAGTCGGCGTAAACCTTTAAGGTTAAAGGTTAAATACTCTTCGGATCAACTAGGCGTCGTTTCTCTTGCCTCTCGCATAATATTTTCAGTGTTTAGCAGTAATATGTAGGATTTGGTGCTAAATTGCAGTCTCTGGTCGTGATACAAAGACATTCATTACAAAGGTAATTTAATTACCCGGCATTTTATTTTGTTTTGATTTCTTATCTTCTTCTATAGTGGCAATGAAACTCAATACAAAGAGTTCCTCTTCTGACGAACTGCTCATCGTACCTCACTAGACAACGTATCTCGTTCATCTGCTTAAAAACAAATAAAATTCCCGTTGCGCCCTTGGAAGCCGCGCGTCGCATCGCGCCGCTTCGCCCCCCTGCTCGCCCACTTAGGCGAAGCGTCGCGAACGGGAGCGGCGCGAGGCGAAGCGTCATTTAAACGATGTCCGCCAACTGGGGCGAAGCGGCGCGAAGCGTCGCGTCGCGTCATTTAAGGCACGACGCGAATTTTATTTGTTTTTAAGCAGTTGAACGAGATACGTGGTCTAGTGAGGTACGATGAGCAGTTCGTCAGAAGAGGAACTCTTTGTATTGAGTTTAATTGCCACTATGGAAGAAGAAAAGAAACAAAATAAAATGCTGGGCAATTAAATTACCTTTGTAATGAATCTCTTTGTATCACGGCCAGAGACTGCAATTTAGCACCACTTCCTACCAAATACTGCTAAACACTGAAAATATGCGAGAGGCATCAAGAAATATTTGGATCTTCTCGCCGCGGCGCGCCGCCTGGTACCGCCAATTCAGGCGACGCGAAGCGAAGCGTCAAGAGAAACGACGCCTAGTTGGTCCGAGGAGAAGCCGCGCGTCAAACGACGCGCCTCTTCGCTTCGCGTCGCCTGAGTTGGCGGGCTGCCATATAAACTAATGTAAACTTCTCTGGCGTCAAATCAATAATTTTCTTCGCGCCGCTTCCGTTCGCGACGCTTCGTCTAAGTTGGCGAGCACGTTAAAAGGACTTTTTCGCGAGATCGCGGTCCAACACGGTGTACTACAGGGAACAGAACTGGAAATTTTCGCGACAAACGGGGATAGGGGAAGGAGGATGTGACGTCAGTCGAATATGATAAGGTCACGTGATACCGAGAACTGAATTCCTACCCGCCAGACGTAGGTGAGGTACTGGCGGGTGACATTTTGTTACGTCAATAGGAGGCGGTTCACTTGCGGGAAGTAGAACTGTTGTGGAGGGGGAACCCGTCTCTCACCGGTCCATTCCCGGTTCTTTTTACTCCGAGATCTCGCGAAAAAATCCTTTAAGTCAATCAACTTGACTTCATTTTTCCGGATACTTCAGACTGTCAGCTGTGTCAACAGCGAACAGCTGTTGAGCTACTGATAACTGAAAGTACTCCAAGTCTTGACACATGCTTTGATAGAGTACAGCGCTAGTACTGCTAATGACGGTAATTGACGCTTGATGATAGTTCTAACAAACCAACAAATTCATTTGTTTCGGCAAACCATTTTTGCTGTGCATTTCTAGATAGTGAAGCAATTTCTTGTTCACAAAAATAGCTATTAATCAGCCCTATTGTGTTAGCGTCCTTGGGCTCAATATGTATAGGGTGCGGTTGCTCATCTTGAACTGTTTCCCAATTTGAAGCTTTGCTTTTTTTGTTACTTGCCGTAAAACTGGGCAATGTTGCCATCGGGAATTCGACACCACACCTTTGAACTCAGTTGATATATAGATTAGGACAACGTAACACAGATCTGTGGAGTCGATCACGCGCAGTGTAGTACTTTATGACCTTGGCGTAGGCTTGAAATGTAACTAAAGCAATGGAGGTGTGTTCTTTCAATTTTATAATTTGTTTATTAATAATAAATAGCAGTGTATATCTTATGCTTTTGATACATATCTCAAAGCCTGCACGAGGCTTTAATATTAAGGGCCGGTTGTACAAACGCTCAGTGAACTCCCGATCATGTAACCTTAAGTTCAGCGATGAACACGGTTCAACGGTTGACGCGTTGTACAAACTTCGTTCTGGGAAGGATCAGCTGAACTGGATCAAAAGAGGATTGGTAGCAATGGACATAGGGTGTTTGGTGGCGAAACTAGTTACTTTTCGTTTTTAATGTTTAATGTTATGCAGGTTACGTTAATGTCACGTCTATGAATGTCAAATTCTGACATTCATCAAATTTTGTTGTCGGTCAAGAAGATTTTTCAATTTTATAATGGAATCCAAAAAAGGGCGACTAATACTCATAGAATCAAAACGGAAAGGTTGAACTTGTCCAACAGTTTGCGTGGAGAGACATTTTGTGAAGCAAAAGTACTGAAAAGCAATTACGAAAATTAAAAAAAAAAGGACAAAACAAAAATTTGCCGATGAAAGACAGTACATCCATAATACCGGCGGCGGGCCTTCGCAGGATTTCAAAATACAGGACTTGGACACATCAATAAAAGAAATACCGGACCCCAAATAACAGGATTCACATCTACATTCGACGATGATGCGGAAACTTTTATTGCTGATGTGCCTACAATTAATTGAGAATTTGTTCACGATACATTAGGTACAAATATCGTTTGGCATTTTTCAGGTCGTTTTTCCTAATAATGTCATCCTCGGTCAAAGATTCGTTAAAGTACTCCATCATGTAACTCAAGTGAAAATATCGCATTTGACTATGTCACTCACGTCGGATATTAGGGTTAAACTGATCAGCTGGTCGTAAACATCGCCATTTTAAACCTTGAACCGCCGTTAAACGCTCCCGGGTGGCCGCTCAGCTTGATCCGAGGTTGAACTGAAGTCAACGCTTCAACTTTGTTGGTACAACAGCAAATTAGTGAACTCGGTTCAAAGTTGAATTCGAGTTAAACTGTGTTTGTACAACCGGCCCTAAGGGAAGTACTGAAGTAGGTAATAATATATGATACATCAAAGTCTTGTTTTCCGTCATCATCACTTATACAGAAAAGGGCGCTTATCGTGTCATATTCACGATTATACAGCGTCTCATCTGACACAAAGGAGACGGAAATGCAATATGTCTGTATCCTTCAAGCCCCAGTTTCTTTATTTGACAAAACAAGACAGCGGTTTCAGCGAAGGCGTATATAAAAATCGTACAAAATAAAAAATGACGTGTCTCTGACAAAGCGAGGATAGGCAAAGGTGCCATAAGCAATACAGCTTCGTTGTAATTTTTCTTCACGCGAGATTTCTCTGTTATCTCCCATACGCTCCCTTCCCCTATACCTTTATGGCCTTTATTTTCAACAGCCCTGTGTCTGGCAGGCTTACTTTTGGAAATATATTCACGAGGGTCTGTTCACACAAGCATATTTTATCCAAAGTGAAATGCCCGGGAAATTTGGAAATTGGAGAGTTTATGGCTCAGGGCCGTAATCTTTAAAAAAGTGTATTGCATCATCAGCTTCAAGCTCTTTCGGTTACCCCTTAACCCGAAACATGTGTATGTTTACGCTAATCGGAAACATCTGGTCTGTGAAACCACAAGGTATTTTCCAACTTGCTAATATTGCCTGTTTAATGGCTGAAATGGATTGCTTGTATCTAATTTGTAATGATGGCAGAGGTTGCTCAATTTTTTTCTGCCAACGTGTAGTAAAGATAGACATTGAAAATCATCCCTTTGAAAAGAGCTCATTTAAATCTCTTAATCCTCCCGCCTAAGAAATCAACCAGTCAAAAGTGATTTTTATGCCGGATGTAGATAGGATGTGACTATTTTAATTTGAATGCAGCATAGATTCAAGGTTGTCACGTTGTTAATATTTTGCATAGTTTTTCTATAAAGGATGTAAACTTTATTTGATGTTTATTTAGTTTCCCCCTTTTTGTAGACTATAAATGTTATATTGCAGAGCTATTACATTTTTGCATTGTTATGTAATTAGCAGTTTACTCTGAGAATGTTTTAAGGCTCGGTCAAACAGAGGGCGGTCTAGAACGCGGCGTTCCGGCGTTCTAGAACGCCGCTTACAGCGTTCCGTTATATTGAATTGGACTGGTCAAACAGAGCGCGTTCTGAACGCCGCGTTACGGCGTTCTGAACGCGGCGACACGGCGTTCTCTAACGCCGCGTTAAAGCGTTCTGTTTGTACCAGACAGGTCTGTCTGACGGGTTGAGCAAAAGCGTTACGCCAATTTTTGTCAAGATGTCGAGTGATTCACACATAGATGAACTTATACTTTTTTCGCATTATCACGTTCAAAGAAACAAAAACCGCTATGGGCGCATATATCATTTGCAAATTCTGTTTGGAAATACAACGTGACGTTCTAACGCCGTGACAGAATGTCGCCGACTACGATGGCTTGGGCTCTTTTTGACGGGTTGATACTAAAACAGACCGCGGTGTAGGACGGTCAACCGCGGCGTCAGCGCGGTCAGAACGCGGCGTAGGGCGGTCAGAACGCCGCGTACACTGGATGTCAGATAGACCAATTTTCTTCAAGATCTCAAGTGATTCGGATGTAAACATGTTTTCATCTGAACTGTTTTTCGTATCGTATAGACAAGGATGCTTTCAAACAGAATCGGTCAACTCCTCCGTCATCCTGATACCGAGAACGCTGGGCGTCCTTTGCAAAATCTGTATCGAAATATAACGCGGCGTTCTACGTGCACATGCTCTGTTTGACGGGTTGATACTGGAATAATACAATACAACGGAACGCTGTAACACGGCGTTCTAGAACGCCTAACGCCGCGTTCTAGAACGCTCTCTGTTTGACCGAGCCTTTATAGTTACTTTTCACAATTTTACTCGTCATTCGGCAACACTCGTCTTTAACAGCCTGTCACTAAGTGTCATGCATACATAATCTCCCCTGGTGTCACGACTGTCACGGTATCTCATTTAACCAAGATAAGTCATGAAATGATGTAAACAAACATCTGTCAATATCAATACGAAGCGGAGGTTATGTCTGTAGATGGAGAAAAGGAGGTCATATGACAAAATGCAGTCACATTCTAAGGATAGCTGCACGAAAGACCTATTACGTCACGCTTAGATTTATTACGTCACAGCTTTGGCGTCAAATTTTATGTTTGAACTTTGCAGGTGCTTTTAAGCCACTTCGCGTTCACAGTAAAAAGTAAAAATGTTACATGGTTTTTGGGGACGTAACATCAATATTCCGTCATAAAATTTTGTTCGGAAAATACCCCATTAAGCTCGTTCGGATTTAAATACTTTCTTTATTAGTTTTATAACCGTAATACACATTTTCTGGCTACATTCTAGGCAAATTGGTTTGGAACACTGAACACAACCATAATTAGTCTTCCTCATCTTCGCAGAGATGGACAGATGCTTCAGAGTTTTCTTTTAGGCAATTTATCATCTGGTATTGCAACACAACCTAGAGTTTGAGTTGCTACTTCTTTGCTGAAATAGTATTCAATGCTCGTTTTCATATGTCGGGGAATATTGGCACTTAGTCTTTGTTTGGTTTTGCCCATCAGGCCTGCAAAATTTCAAATACAGCGGCACTAGGCTTCGCTCGCGTAGCGTATCAAGGCCAGACTAATCTGAGCATAGTCTTTGCCTTATGCCAGAAAGGTATCTGCATCGGCAAGTCGCTCGGAATTACAATTTTTCCAGAGTGAGCAAACCAATTTTGATAAAGGTCTCATGGACCAATGTTTCGGATTAAGGGTTATAGCAGGTCACACAGAAGCTGGACCTGCTAGTATCACGCCAGGGAGTCCATTGAGACTTATGAAAATGAAAATAACTTCAACAACAAATATGAAGCATACAAGCTCAACAGAATATGGATACACGCCCTAAGAGATACAAAGATTCTGGGATGCGCAGGAGATCCACAGGGATCGGTGGTGCACAGCGCTGCCGCCCCCACTCCTCAGCGGTCTCAGTTTCTCGGAACACGTTGAACAGGTAACACTTCTGAGGACGTCAAACACTCGTGTTGGCGGAACGTCAAGCAGCTAAGCACGCCGACGCCAAGGCGGCGAAGCGTGTCGACGCTGGCCGAACAGCCCAAGAACCAACCGCTTATCATTCCTGTTTTAATGAATACTTTAAAAGAACAATGAAGATTTTATTTATCAAGTTTGGGAAACTCTTCTGGGTGGCCGTAAATAGATTCAACTTTTTACAAAAAGTTGGAAAGCATTTTTCCAGAAAGCAATGAAAAATTTTATTGTTGGTTCTATGATGATCTACACAAAAGGTTAAAGATGACCTGGCCTAGCTTCACTCACCTCCTCATAACTGCTATTACTACTGCTACTGCGGTCACACCGAATTTTTTGCAAGCTTTATAAATAAAAAGAGAATAATGAGGAAAAAAGAACATCATTGTTTTTCAAATTATTCGGTCTTATAATCAATACATTTTATTCATTCTGTAAATGGCCGACTCTACTCACTAGGACGGAGCCTTCGATGTGGCAACGTCGCTTAACTGTCAAATAGGGGGCCGGTTACCGTGGGCCAAACGGCGGGCATTCTGCAGTAAATTTAAACTGTTTCATAGTTTCAGAATAATTATCACATTTTATTTATGTATTATGTGTTCATTTCGGTTGATAAATTAAGAAAAATTCTTTTTGAAAAAATAAGAATGGTGAAAAAGACCAGTGGTATCAGTACAAAAATGTAACATGTATTGAGACTAGGAGCTTAATTTAGAGATTTTCCTTTCTGTTGGACATTTCTCATTTCCCTTAGACTTGCTCTTTTTATTTTTGTCAGTCTGTATTTTATCTTGAACTGTTTTTGTGTAATTATTAATAAAAATATTTTCTAAAACAGGCAACATTAATTCAAGCAGCATTTCAGTTTGGGGTTGATTACAAGAACAAATGTATACTAAATAATGTAATGTAATGTGTAAAAATACTTTTTAGAACTACTACTACTACTAATACCACTTACATCTGATGATGGAGATGATGAACACTCAATTTACTTTGTAAATTTTCACTTGAGCTAGAAAAATTCACTATTAGGTCACTTTGAAGCCATTCTTGCTGGTCTTGATTCCCTTTCACCATCAAATCTTTTCGTAGGTATGCCCAGATGCATGCCGAGATGGGTTCTGTTAACTGTATTTTTCTGTGATATTTGGGAGGTCCAGAAAACATTATAGGTACCACATTGTGCTTTAAAATAGGTCTTATCCTTTGAAATGTTTGTAAAGTATTGTCTTTATTCTTATAAATATAACCAGCCCTTACGAGGAATACCGTTCACCCACTTCCCTTTTATGTCCTTTATTAGAAGCACAATTGCTAGTGCAACCTGGTACTACACACTTTGCAGGCATCTGTTTATCTTTATAGTTTCGTTTGTGCAGGTAAATAATTAGAAACACATTAAAAATCACCTTCAACTCTTCTTGTTTGCTCTGGAAGGTTATGGTTGGTATGTCCTTTATTGCTAGTGCAACCTGGTACTACACACTTTGCAGGCATCTGTTTATCTTTATAGTTTCGTTTGTGCAGAAAAATAATTAGAAACACATAAAAAATCACCAGAAAAATAATTAGAAACGCATAAAAAATCACCTTCCAGTCTCCTTTTTTGCTCTGGAAGATTACACTAATGACTTAACAACAAATAAAAGCTCGGCTCCCCATTCAGTGTTGCCATATTTGAATGCTCCGGCCTAGTGAGTAGAGTCGGCCATGGTAAAACTAAACATTCAAACCGGAATACCATTGTTCTTGAGTCACTTCATAAACCAGTTTCGAACACTGCTTCCTTCCGTCAGCCAGGTCTTCCATTATTCGCGGTCTTCCCAGTCCTCGTATTCCGGCCCTTTTCTTATCATGGCTGCGTCTGCTTCATTTTTGCAGGAACTTCTTGGTCTTCCTCTTCTTCTTGTTCCCCCGGGGCTCCATTCTGCAACCTTGTTTATACATGTGTGTTCTGTCTTTTTTCCTCTATACATATATTGTAGAGCATCTTTTTCCATCTTCATTCTCTTTCTTATCTCCTCACTAGTTATTCTATCCTTTCTCGTGAGGCCACATCAGCTTCTCCAGTACTCCATTTCGGTTGCCAGAATGCTCCTTTGGTTTTTCTTGTTTATCACCCACATCTCCGCTGCATATGTCATGATGCTTATTTAGATCATCTTATTGGTTTTTCCGCTAACGTTTTTATTGCATATTGTACTATCAAGTTGTCTTATCAAGGAACTTGCTTGTCCCAGTCTACTTCTTATCTCTTCCTCTGGTATTGCATCTTTTGTTTTCGGGAAGCAAAAGTGCTTAAATTTCCTCCTTTGAAAAACACTCACCACGCTATTTATTTTTCAACTTTGGTAATAAAAATAAGTCACATGGTGACAAGTCAGGCTGTAAAGCCAATGCTCAAGTAATTTTACTTTTGACCCTTCAGAAATCGAGGTTGCGAATCCACTTTTTCAAAAAAAAAACGATGATTTTTTTCAGACACGTCGAGACTACATCACTGTCACTGTCAACTTCAGATTATTCTGTCAAACTAACCATAATTTGTAATTTTGTTTCGGGTCTCATTGGTATATTCCGTGCATTGATAATGTTAGTTTAACACATTGTTGGACACTCTGCTGGCCGGGAGGATTCGTAATATGGCACCTCAAAACATTCCCATTTTTTGCGTTTGTAACATGATTTGCGTTATCAAGATATTTTAAGGGTATTCATTTTTGACTCTTTTTTCTATTTTTGAAGTTTTTGGTGACAACAAAAAAGACGGCTGTGTCATATCATAGCAGACTTTATGTTCTAGAATGGCTACCACGGCTATAGCCGTTTGATCAGTGTAATCGTAAAACACATCTTGTGGGAAGAAATGGACAATTTTCGAGACAAAAGCTAAAACAAAAACAGCATTTCATTGTACCAAATTTATAAACAAAAACGCATCTCTCAGAATATAGACGGTATAAAAACAAAAAAACAAATTTATTAGCAACAGAGGTATCCCCGAACAAAACAGAATTTGGGCACAAATTTATGTTTGACGCCACTCTTCAAAGCAGTCTGGACACAAAGCACAAAGCAGGTTTATTTTCACAACCCTTACATCTATAGCTAGTTTCTTTGCGTTTTCCAGACTTGAAACATTGTTTGCACCTAAGAAAATTTGATTTTATTTTATGATCCTCTGGTAGGGGCAGCTTCTCTGGAAAATGTCTCACACGTGCTTCGAGTTTTGTATTTATATGTATATGTATAATAGGTGGACGACGAATATCTGTTTAGGATGAAAATATCTGGTTACCTACCTCCCATCAGTATTGAAAACATGAAAATCAAACAAAAACACACTTGCAATATGGCAGCTATACGCGTGGTCAATACATCACATTGGAGGTTATGGACGGTTATAGCCGTCGTGCCGTTTTACCCATGCACCTTAAAACATGAATAGTTGGGATAGCGTATAGTAGGTTAGAATTTAGCAATTTCAGAAATGACGAGCTTCACGTTACGGCACTAACATTGCTTAACAAGGCAAGTATACCGACATTCTGACGTTCCTCGCCGTTCTGCCGTAACAAGCAGATAACTTTTTGACTGATATATCCGTCGTGTGAAAAGAAATTTTCTACTTACCATAAGCCATTCCTCCATCAGTTTATCAGCTTGTTTGAAGCTCCCTTGCCCCTATTACCCGCCTCTGACGATCTTCTGTGTCAATGGAGCACAAGCGTAGGAAAATATATCCAAAGGGTAGTTTGAAATTAAAAAAATCTTTTGTATCCTTTTGTTACGAGCATGGATATTCCTGAACGATGAAAGAGAAAAGTTACTCGAAATTAAAGTCTGGCTTTTAGAGAGATGTTTTTTGCGACGTTGGATATTTAGAGAAGACAGGAAACGGACTGTAAATTTTAATCGAAATTCCTTCTCTCTGCAAACTGATGTTAGTAACTTAACAGAAAACGAACAGTTCTATATTAAATATTTAAGTGCAGTTATGACGAGTTTTTAAACAGTGTTATTAAAAGTTTGATGTTCTTTGCTTCATTCTGGCCTAGAGGGAGCGCTTTAAATGCAGAGTTGGTAGGTATTTTGGTCGAGTATTTACAGTGCATTGTATACAGAGCCTCGTCAAGGGTTAAAATAACTAGCGTTCACTTTTTATACGGAATTTCAGACGTAGACCAGTCATATCATTCTTTAAAAGGGCGTTCCAATAAGACAGTGACGTGACAGATCGGACAGATCTATTTTAAAAAAGTCAAGTTCCACTACGGACTACAGCTACTTAAAATAATATCTCAAGAGTACAAAAACTAGTGGTAAGCAGTTTAATTTTTTTAATGTGCAAATTTTCGATAATCCACTATATTGATACCCATACTTAAGAGAATTGATACTTTATCTTCAAGTAACAAGAAGTATCGACACTGGGCAAAAAAATATCAAATCGGTATCGATACTTTTTGTTATTTCAGGACAACTTCTATATGAACCGTTTTTATATAGAAAATCCTCATAGACATTCTGCTGATTGTTTAGTATGCTGTAGGGCAGCTCTTATGATAAACAGGGTGAGTTTTTAGTACCGGCTCGGTCGATAACTCCACTACTGTAGAAGATAGCGAAAAAAGTTGTACATAAACGTTATAGCCACGGATATGCTGCTTGCTCAGAAAATATTTAGATTTATACAGCGTGATCCATAACTACGTGGTGATGCAAACATGCATTTTTTTAAATGAGACACCCTATATATTATACCATATTCAAATTCTACTAATGATTTCCGTTCTTCCAATGAGGATGTTGTAACATTATACAGGGTATTTCAAAAGTTATGACCTTTTTATATCCAAATCGCGGTCAAATGAACGTACTGTATATAAAAAACTAATAAATCAAAAATTATTTTTTTTCATGAAAAGATTAAGAATATCCTCTAGTTTTAAAATCGGCTATAAAAAAGGCCCGTGACGCATATTAGTATACAGGGTGATGTAGAATGCAAAATCTAGATTTTCTCTCTTTTTTTAAATGTAACCCCCAATATTTTATTATCCCAAAGAATTGCTTTTAATATGCTCTTTCATCTTTGTATAGCACTTGTTAAGGCTGCATTCATTAGTTTCTGAGATATTTCGATTTCTCTACAAATTTTAAATATACCTTCTATTTGTTTAATAAAATTTATTCACTTTGAGAAAATACTATCATATTTTATTTTTGCTTAACAAACAACTAAAATATAAGGCCATAATAGTCAAGTCAAAACACTGAATTAACGTGATGATATGGGTCAAGTGTGTTGAGGAAACAATTTTATAGACGTCATGCATAATTATCAAGCAGATCTATCAGGTAGGCTATGAAATATTAAACGACACAGTCCGAATAAAACGATTCTTCACTCTTTCAAACGCATTAGCTTTAGAGTGCCTCCGTTCTGGATATTGATGTTCATAGTTGATATATTCTAGAGGCAAGTAGACAATTTCTCAACGATTCTCCTAAATACCCTCAATGGAAAAATTAATTTTTAAAGCTGGTTTTCCACACAGTACGGAATTATTGAGCAGGTTCTGAAAACTGTCAATTTTTGAAAGCCTGCCCGATAAATCTGCTTGATAATTATGCATCACGCCTACAAAATTGTTTCCTCAGCATACTTGACTTTATTATCTCGATGATTTAGGGTTTTGACTTCATCAAATAGTATCATGACCTTATAATTTAGTTGTTCGTTAAATAAAAAAACAAATTAGGTAGTACTTTCTCAAAATGGATGTTTCAGTTTCAGTTTCAGTTTCAGTATACAAATAGAAGCTATATTTTAAATTTACCGAAAAATCGAAATATCTCGGAAACTGACGGACGTAGGTACAACAAGTGCTATACAAAGAGGAAAGAGCATATTAAAAGCAATTCTATGGGATAATAAAATATTGGGGGTTACATTTAAAAAAAAAAGAAAAAATCTGGATTTTGCGTTCTACTGTATCACCCTGTATACTAATATGCGTCACGGGCCTTTTTTATAGCCGATTTTAAAACTAGAGGATATTTTCATGTAAAAAAAATAATGTTTGATTCATTACTTTTTGATATACAGTACGTTCATTTGACCGCGATTTGGATACAAAGATGGTCATAACTTTTGAAATACTCTCTATAATGTAACAATACTCTATATTGGAAGAACGGTAATCATTAGTAGAATTTGAATACGGAATAATATATAGGGTGTCCCTTTTAAAAAAATGCATCACCACGTAGTTATGGATCACCCTGTATAAATCTAAATATTTTCTGAGCAAGGAGCGAACAACTTTTATATACAACTTTTTTCTCTATCTTATACAGTAGTGGAGTTATCGACCGAGCCGGTACTAAAAACTCACCCTGTATCATATCTTATACTCGTTTTATATCGACATTTTCTCCGCGAATTTATTCATTGATCAATACATGGTCATCTTCAAGGTCAAACCGATTGTGTTTTACATCTGTGAATAAAACCATGGATATGATTAGCGGTTTTCGCAAGAGCTATTTCATTCGTATTTGTTTGTGGCATTTTGACAGTAAAACTCTTAATTTGATTGCGAGTTTTTATTTAAAAAATGTTTAATAATATACAGAGACGGGTATGTAACTTGCATCATATAACTTTTAGGGTTGGCACTACCGAATTTTATGTCAAACTTGACCACAGATTCACAGGTTCTAAATCAGTGAAGAAATCCAAGAAGAAATCCATTGACTCATTTGACATCAAATTCCTGTTTTGCACTTGTCTATTTTGACCACGAACTGAATCCACGAATTGAAACCATGGATTTATTGCTGATGTAAAACGAGAATTAGCAGGGAATGTGAACAGGAGGATAAAACTGTTGAGCACTAGGTGCGCGAATGCCCAGCTAGAAACCATTCTGGGGGAACGCTGGCCTTCCGTGGCTCGGTTATGTGAAAATCCGCTATCAGCGCCCTTCTAACTAGGTATTTGCATGTCACCCTCCTTCCAACACATAAAGTATATTGCAAAAGTTTTAAGAAGTTTTTCAAAAAATTAAAAAAATATCTCACAATAATATTTTTGAACTGTAACAAGAACTTCAAAAAATAACAGTAATTCTTAATGTAAAAATAATATTAAAGTACTGCTAGCAGGCCATTATCTTCCACGGCTCGCAATTTTCTCTTAATGTTCCTCATTAGGTTTTGGACAGATTCTAAATCAATTTCTCTGATCTTTAGCTTGGTTCTTCTTGTTAACTGATGTTCGTTTTGAGCTTCCCAGCCATTGCTCTAAACTTTGGCACTCAGTTGAGCTCAAAAAGTTTCGATAGGTGTTGCTTGAGGAAGATTGGGAGGGTTATCGTTCCGTGGTACAAAAGGTATTCCGTGTTGTTCTAGCCAGTTTATCGTACGCAAGGCATAACGACTTGAAGCCAGATCTGGCCAAAAAATTATATTGTCATTAGCATGGTGGGTATTAATTAAATTGAGTAGTTTAGGCAAACATCCTTGAGTATATACCACAGCATAGAAAACTACCAGCATAATACCTCTGAGGATTTCCTATATAAAAATGGTTCCCACAAAATTTGACCTTGGGAGGGTTTTTGGATGATTTTACGGCTGTCAAGTTTGGGTAGAGATGCGAAAATGAAAATATCGATACCGGTACCAACTCGATATTTTTTGTCCAAATAGGCGCATTTGGTTCGTAGAGAGCATTTTGTGTAACTGATTACACCCCTCAATAATTATATAATTATTTTCGATACCGATACAAAATTATCGATGCCAGCTTGAAATGCCTCAAAAAGTATCGATGACAAAAAACTCGATATTGGTGCAGAAGTATCGAAGTACCGTTACCATACCTACAAAAAACCCATCCAAAAGTGGGGATGCGCGTGTAATTTCCGCCATCTTGAGTTATTGTGCTGGTTGTTTTCTATGCTGTGTATATACTTCTGCGGTAACCGCTTCGGCCCTAACTCGTCCAACGTACGGCTGTGAAATACCGTTGTCTGATATAGCGCACCACACTAACACTTTGTTTTCAAACTTTTCTTTTCATTTAAATTTTACATTATCTGGGTAGGCTTCAAAGTCTCTTGTATAAAAACCAGCCTTACCTTTGATTTCTGAGTTCGAAAATGTGAAATACTTTTCATCGTCAAGAATAATTTTTATGTTGCCAGCGAAATGAGTACGTTGTAAATTGCGACAGCATTGAGGAATTCTTTCTACCTGATTTGGGGAATGCCTTGGACATTTTCTTCTTTTTCTGAATTTTAAGCTATTTCTCTTCATTTCTCTACAGATTGTGCTAGCATTGACGTGAAAAGTGCGTCCAAGTTTTCGTGTTGAAGTTCCAACTCGATGTTCACTTCTGTTGACCATTCTTTGTACTGTAGCAGCATTCAACTCTCTTGGTCGTCCACTTTTTGGTAAATTTATACAAGGAATACCTTCTTCGCATTCACGGATCGCTCTATAAATTGTGGTAACAGAAATATTTTGATCTTGACATACGGGAACTTTTTTTTTTCAAGTCGTCCGACTAGAATGTATTTTTATACTCTTCCAAATATCTAATTTGTACGACATTTTGACAACTTAGATCATAAGCAAAATGGTTTTATTGTTACGTTTAAATGTTGACTGGTTACCATGGTAACGATTTCTGAATTGTTTCTAATGGTGAACCTTAATACGGAAAGATAGTTTCTACCTCTTCGGCTATATCCATTGAAAACGTTTGGAATAGTCGAATGTACAATGATTCGGATTCCTCCTAATGCGGCTGCATTTCTGAAGCTACGCGACTTGCAGATAACGAGGATGACGGAAGGAGGAGTAGTCCTCCACAATGCGTCTGCCGGAGTGCTCCGGTAAGATACCAACAGCGGCGGAACCACAGGATTATATCTGCGGATTCCAAAGCTGCGCTAGTTATATATACTGCTGATCCAATTTAGAAGTCGAATTCGCTTCCATCACACTGATATGGCGCTTTACTTGGCGCTGGTTGGGTCGTATATTTTGATAAAATATTTACGAGGGTAATCTCAGAAGTACCCGAACAGTAAGTCGGTGGAGAAGCCAGGCAAGTGGGCCGCCTTTGACCCTTTATCTGTGTTTTGTGTGGGCTTTAGTGCTGTTTCCCGGTACTGGTCTAGGAAGTATTGTTATTTTGAATCCAACAGGTGGGGACTCTCACTGAGATTTATGGATATGTACTTCTGAAAAAAAAACAGAAACAAATTTCTGCCTCTCGCAAGGTTCGAACCCGGGACCTTACGGCACAACCCAAGCTCTACCCACTGAGTCACCCACTGGTACCTGACTCAACTAAGATAACACACGAACGTTCCTTGCATTTCTATACTCTTTACCTATCGATTTTCAATGAGTTCTTTGACCACTGAGTCGTTTTCATGTTCGGCAGCAGAAAATAATCTGAGGGTACTAAATCTGGCGAATATGGTGCATAAGGTAGCAATCCATCAAGCTTTAGTCATTGTAATAACGAGTGAGCTGATGCATTGTATTGATGAACACTTTTTTTCTTAGCCAAATGCGGTTGTTTTTGCTTCATTTTTTCACATAATCGTTGAAATTAGTTCGCACAATATTTGCATGAATAGTTTTTTATTTTTCAGGATAGTCAATGAAAATTATCTCACAAGCATCGCAAAAAACGTACGTGACCTTTTGCTTCCCACACCGATAGGTGAGGGGAATATTGTAATCGCAAAAATATTCGATTTTGAGATGATACGTTCTTTGGGAGTTTTTGACGTCTACATAACGGAAGTCCACGTCACGTACTTCCATCAGTCTGTCTGTCTGTTTTATCTGTCGGTTTGTTAGCGTTCTTCTAGACTCGTAATCTCAGGAACCGCTGCATAGATTGTGATGAAATTTGGACAGCAATGTGATGTGCTATGATTTTGAACATCGGTTCATGGGCGGCGGAGTAATTAGCAAAAAACAAAAAATTCAAATATTCCTCAAACTTCGTTTTTTGCGTTTTAGGGGTTGCTGGTCATTTTCTCCTTTTTTTGGGTGAGGGTAAAATTAGGGTGCTTGAAGATGAGGGGCAGCAAAACTAACAAATTTGTAGTATTTATAATAGGCTATCCATTGACCCGTGGAAGAAACACCTAGTGGCATAAAGCATTTTTGCGGTCGGGTGGGCGATGATTTAGTTACAAGAGGATCTTAGACTATAACTTCATGCTGTGGGAAAATAATTAACTGATATCACCGTAGTGTGTGGGAGGTACCGAGTCAACTTGACTTCATTTTTGTAAGTTATCACTAAATATGTTTTATATATTATTGCTTCACAGTCAAATAATCCCTTAGGATGGGATACAAATCTACATTCTAGATTTTTTATACATATGTCGTGTGTGAGGAACTAATTGACGAGGATATTATTTAATACCAATATTTTTAAAGAATTTTTGTGCGAGTCTAACCAATATGTTCCATTACGTATTTTCTAACCTAAGCAACAATCTCAACAAACTGTGTAAGTATAAACTCCCTTTTTTGCTTACCTGTTGCTTATGTTAATTCAATATTTCAGCCCTGATGATGGAGGCATAGTTCTCCGAAAGCTTGGAATTCAGTTTAAAGAGTACACTTCGCTTTAATATATCTTTTGCCGCTTCCCAGCTATAGCTAATTTTGTTTCCTAACAAAGTCGGCAAACGACTTAGGCTTGCCTATAGTTTTTTTATACATATATATCACACGAAAGAGTTTTTCAAAAAATAATATCGTGTACTGTAAAAGTATTATTAAATCATCCACTTTTTACTAGCGCAAACTATAAAGTTATGTTGTTATATAGACATACACCCAATTTGCCTACAGAGGCCTTGGAAACTGAATCATGATTATCGATGCCTCTTTCGAATAAGTAAAAACTGAGATCAACCGTGCTTGAACAGTATGTGGATGGAAGATAGTGCGCTTACTAAATCATATTTCAGAAATATGCAACTTGATTATGTTGGGGGCCTTGAGCACTACAACCTTCACATATGTTCACTTAAATTTTGACCTTTATACAGGATGATTCCTGTCAAACTTATTTTTTTTAAAATAGAACCCTCTGTATATGACAAATAGGACTGTATATTTGAATTCTTTTATGAATTCTAGTGTGACTTTATGTACCACACATGAGACTTTAAACGAACTGTTTACGCGCAAATCACCAATTTTTGTAAAGCAAAAGAATTGAATATTTCAGCGATTAGAAAACCTAGAAGGCTATGACTTTGATATATGACTAAGCACGAAATGCGTCAGCTTAGGTTAGATGGTCAAATTTCGATGCTTATTGTACTTTGAGAAATCGGTAGATTGATTAGGGAAACTTTAATCTCAGGTAGCTTGATTCAAATGCGAATGCCTAGTTTTTTCATACGATCAAATGTAAAATTTTATAACCTCTAACGATATACGATTGTCAATATCATTTTTTTTTTGGTTATCTTCTATTTCAAATTGTCCATGTACTTATGAATACATATGTAGAGTCATACTAGAATAGGATGAATAGAAATATGCAATAACATATAGGGAATTATATTTAGAAAAAAATATACTTCGACATGAGTTACCCTTTATAAACGCCAAATGGAAGTCAACATATTTTAAGGTTATGGCACTAACTTACTCAAGTGCCTGATCTGAAATATGTTTCAGTAAGCCCACTATCTTTCGTCCACGCACCGTAGGCCCTCTATAAAGTACAACTATCACTGAGGAACTTCACCCTGCCTATATAAGTATTCATACTGCCATTATAAAGGATTGACACGCCCATCATACGTAGGGCTTGCAGTCAAATTCTTAATTCACCTTTTCGATGCCTGTTGCTCACAATTCTGCCAATGAAACAAAATAACCGATTTCCTGTAGAATGCACATTGAGGGAATATCGTTTTAACCCCTTTGGGCCCTATTTGTTTGGATAACCCCGCCAGTGATCAACTATTCCTCCTTTTCCGCCCTCGCAAACCAAATAACCCACTTGCTTCCCATTATTCCAAGTGTTTCACAAATTGGAAACAATAGGTTAGCAAAAAGGGTCATTTATTTGTGCGGTATCCCAAAAAGTAGACAGACAGTTTACTCCATAATAAATGATTGGAAGCGCCACCACAGCTTTTTAACTGAGTTAAAGGATTTCCAATGGAAAAGGGGTGTCTGTTTTGCCTGGATGCAAATATAATCGATCAGTCGCTCAAGTATTTTTGTCTTAGGAAGCTGACATTTATTTCTCTATTTATTTAAGAAGAAAACCCAAAAACCCTTGATGCTGCAGCCACTATATCCAGGATAGAGAAACAGGAAAAAGTAGCCATTATCGATTTTATCAAAAGCTTCTGGATCAGCCGTAATCACGAAAAAAAAAGTAATTAATTTAGTGGAGAATGGAGATTCCTGATAGTTGTTTGCACCGTAGAGACAACTAATAGTACAAAGTAGACCAGTTGTTGGCGACTGTTAGCCTTCAGTGTAAGGTATCTTAAAAAACATAACTGAAGTACTTGCTAACAGAACGGAAGGATATTTCTATCAAACAAGAAGTAAATTATCATACAACGGATAGGATAACTTCATCAAGATGTACAGGGTGACCGACGGGAACCGGACGTTTTTCAAATGGTTAGTATAACGCCGCTAGCAGTGGTAGGGAGGGGATTCAGGTATCAGTCGCCTTACTGTATAATACCATTTTAGTAGCTATGGAGCAGTGGACCATAGAGCACCGTATGTTCGCTTATGACGCGGCGACTGTTCCGCGTTCATTTTATTCTCGGACGCCACGATATTATTCCAAGCCGTTAACTGTTACGCTTAGGCATGGGGAATGTTTAATAAAAGTGAAAGTATTTTGTAAGAACTTTCTGACGATGTTATAAAATGCAGGGTGTTGAATTTAAAATAAGAAAGAAAATTTTGGTCGTGAGTTTTGGTTCACCCTGTACACAAAATCAAAGATAGCAAAAACTTAATAACTTTGAAACTAGACAATCACGAAATTCAAGCTTCCAGCTATTAATTTTGTAAGATACAGGGTGTTGAATTCATTAAGATTTTCACATAAAAGTGGCCATATCTCTGAGATTACCCTGTATAACCTGATAAAACCCTATATTTACGGAATAGGGAGAACGAGCATAATTTAAATTTAGGATAATATATAGGGTGTTCCAATTGAAAAAACACAACTTTGGTATGCCGTGACTTTATCAATAACCCTGTATATTATAGAATAATTATTTTAAATGGTAGACCTTAGCTTTATCTACAACTTCTTTTCGAAAGTTTTTTGTATACGCCATAATAAGGGAGACCTCAAACTTCGGAGTATAAATTGATCACCCTGTATATAATCACTTCACAACTGAAATTTAATTAGGGCTGTTTTCTGGCGCTCATGCATTCAAAACGTGTTCGTCTGCATTTCAAATACATTCGTTCTGGCGTTGAAACGATGACGTCATGGTAGCAATATTTCACAATGTATTCAAATCGATTCAAAACCCACCGAACGTTAGTTTCAAACCAACATAACCGTAAATTATCGCTTGTAATTGTAATGTAATTGTAATGCTGTCATCGTAATTTTAAAAATTTCGAAAGAACCAACACAAAACACAACAGCGAAATAACATAACAAGATATTATGGAAGTGCTGCTGGGGTAGTTCTTAATTACTGGCGTATTCAATATATTGGCCTAGAAAATTTTCTGCAAATCCCGGAATTTTTTGATGCTTCTCTGTGGGTTAGTATAACCGATAAAAACCCATTTAAATCTTCTTTCAAAAACATTTCATAAATATTTAGAGTATTTTGAAGGAATTCTTCCTCTTGTTGATTTGCCAAATCAAGAACAACTGCCAGGGCACTTGAAATATCCATTCTCAATACTGACTATTGTTGATACGAGTACCAAAGTGGTGCAAAGTACATCATGTGTCATATCACAAAAATACATCGAAAATAGATAGGTTACTTGTTTAAAGTTTGGCGCCGTTTCTGAGATGTCTTCAAAACTGTTAATTCTAGCGCTGCGCTGGTTGAAGTCTATGACGTCAGCGATTAATGCGTGACAAATATGTATTCGAATACCTAAGACCGCCAGAAAACGCTTCAGATGTTATAAAATGTTTTGTGATACCGTAACCTTAACAAATTCCTTATTCTTACCGTGATATCATAGGATGCACTGACACGCCGTACTTCGTGCTTCATTGATTCGCTTATAACTGGCAAGGTCACTGGTACCCACTGTAGGAGGTTGGGGTCATATTGTCAGAGTATAGGAATCATTTATTTTGCAGGATAGTTTCTCAGGTTGCTTAAGGGGCCTGGATACACACATTTATACATACGTATTTGCCATGTAACACGGACTCACAATTTCTCGCATAACTCACTCTATTTTCAAACTACATATATAATATTTCAGAAGGCGATGGTTAAGACCTTAATGAATGACAACTATTTTCGATTTTCTCAAAAAAGTTTTTTAATGTGCAAAAAACTCGCAATGCAAAATTATACATTCTATAAGTGCCTGTAATTTAACAACCAAACACTATATCAAAAAAAGGCTAAATAGTTGCACAAGCGCAAGCTTTCTTCTTCAATTTGCTCTTTGAGTCATTACTGTAAGTTTAAATGTAACGTCAGCAGATTGGAAATGCGAAATGCATTTTTATGGTGACCTTTGGACCTTACCTTTGGACCTTTTGACCTTACCTTTGGATTTTTGGACTTACCTCCCCTCATCTTAGACACACATACTGATCAAAGAAGGGAACAGGCGGCCACGCCTCCTCGCTAACACGGGAATACGTCTTCTTGGATTCTCAATTTCGCGCGCTATACCCTAGACCCTTAATACTACTACTACTACTAATACTATATTTATGACAAAATGTGCCAATAATTACTATTAGAGTGCTAAAAGCTGTACCATTTACCCTATTTCTCCGTGTATTCGTCGTATACTTTAAACAATTACACCTCAACTTTATTTAGTTATTGGTTCTTGGTAAGTGTACAAAGTCTATGTTAAATTTGTTCATTTAAAGTGGGTCAAAATCGAGTACAAAGTAGTCGGTTACAAGCAAACAAACATACAGGTGAAAATAGAATCACTTACCCCCAAATGTGGCAACGCATACCGGAATGATTCATATCCGAAGCTTTGAAAAGGTGTTCAGAAATACCGATTTCCTCGTATGACCATTAACTCGAAAATGCACGAAATTGGAGCGCTACGATTCAATCAATAAATTCGTTTGATTGATACTAGATAGCGCATCCAACCATTGAAAGGCATTGCAGTTGAACAAACGACAAACGTGTAAATAGCCAATTAGCCAATTGGTGAAATACCCACTAATTGAGGGTTACATTCCCTTCGTTTTTATTTCAGTTTCTCTCCCAGATGATAGAATTATTTCACGTTTGCCTATTTATTGGATTTGGTCATGATACCGTTAGCCAGATAGCACAAAACAGGGCTGAATATATCAGCGTCACACATTGTCTGCCATTAGAGTTGTGGAACACACATGTCTGTTTTGTTGCAGAGTTATGTCTGGCTGTGTACTCGATTTCAGCGAGAGTTTTGCATGCGCTTGTTATGTGGTTTATTGTTTCTTTCTGTTGGGGACTTTTTCTGTAATTATCTTCGGATATGGATGGATCGATGGATCTTCATATAGGTTCATGTCGCAATCACTTGGTCCTGCAAAGCAAGTATAAAACCGTCACTTTCTGGAAAGGGTTGGCCATCCTGCAGCCAGGTGTATGACTGGCTTCCATTAATATGCTCTTGTGTAACATGGTATCTGAGCTTGCTATGCAGTGCTTTCTGCGACCAAGTGTTTATTTTTCCTTGCTGTAGTTGTGACTGTGTGCGTCTGCTGCGTGGTCTGGGCAGAACAGGGTATTATTATTATTATTATTTTCACAGGCAAAATAATTTTTAATGAGGAAATATCGACATGTTTATTCTTTACATAGATCCTACTTCATCGATGGAAACTCAATTGTCTTTTTACGTACCGCCTTCAAATCATCCAGGACACGGGTTTTCGTCCTGATAGAGAACCAAGCGGTGTTTTTTTAGGCGAGCTTGAGAATTCGATGGTCTGAAATTTTTGATTTTGGTCAAAAAAAGATTGAACATCTAAGCAGTGACCAGATTTGTAATAAGCGCCCTCAAATTATCGTAGACACAAGTTTTTGTCATGATAGAAAGGTCAAATACAGACTATTTTTTGCAGTTGAAATAGAAACTCTTGTGGTACCTAGAGAAAACCTGTTTTCCATCAAACCAGACTAAAGCTCAAAACAGTAGCAGCATTTGTTGTTTGCCATGATACAGAATTTCGTAGTGATAAAGAGCCGATAAAGATTTTGTTTTTTTTTTTTAGGTGAACTGAAATGGTCTGAAATTTTTGATTTTCGTCAAGCGAGTTTGATACTCAAAATAACAGGCGGGCTTTGAAAATTTTGAACTTATCCATGTACCGCTGACACCGACTGTTAGTTTTAATAACAATAACTGAGAAGTAGACAATACTGTGCAATATACAAGGTGAGTCAAGTTCAATGCCTCGAACTCTTGTGACCAAACAATATCTCTTTTCAGAAAAATAACTATTCGAGCATATGTAGGTCGAATTGGAGTACACTTTGAAAATAATTGCTTTTATACAGGGTGTCTAATAAAATCGTGACATATCAAAGTTATGTTTTTTAACCTAGTGTGACTTTATGTATCACACATTTGAGACTTAAAACGAACCGTGTAGGAGCAAAATACAATTTTTGATATAAGTAAATTTCGGAAAATGCAACTGAAATGTGTCAGCTTAGGTTAGATGGTCAAATTTGAATTATTTTTGTACTTCGAGAAATCGGTAGAACAATTAAGGAAACTTCAATAAGAGCTAATATGGTTTTTTCAAATGAGGAAAGCCTAATTTTTTATACGATCAAATGCAAAATTTCTGATGGTTTCCATTTAATTTCAAGCTTTCAATCAAATCGGTGATTTTCAATTTTCCTACCTACAAGCAACCTGGCAGGCCATGAAATATAAGCAAATGGTTTTGGAAACTGTCAGTCTAGTACATTGCACTAACTAGGTTGTGGAAAATACCTATTTCTGTCGTACCCCAGGTTTTCTTAGACCTTAAATATGTTACCGCTCTTGTGTTTCTGTTTAGAGTAGATTTGTTGTAATTGATTTTTGTCTGTCTCTTTACACACATAAAAACAATTTCTTAGATGAAGCACAGATGCTTTAATTCAAGTATACCATAACTTCCTATATGCGCAAAGTTATGCTAATCTTAAAGTGAGAATACGATATCTTTGACCATATAAGGGTTACATTGAGAAAATATCTTCAATGCAAAACTGGGAATTTCTTGATAGTAAGAATACCAAAATCTTAAATCAAGCATATGGTAATCTTGACCGAAGTATTTCATAATCTTGAGTTAAGCATTTCATAATCTTAACTGGGAGCATTTCATAAACTTGACGCAAATAGGTCTAGTATTCTAAAATTGTGATATTCTTGGTGAGGATCTAGTAGTATTAATTTGAGCGTTCAAACTCTTCTATGAGCATGTAGAAATTTTTCTGGAGAAATAATTCTGCAAAATTTCTTAAATCACTCTTAATATACTTAGTACTTATCTAGGAATACTTGAGTCAGGTCTTCGCATCCCAATTTTTTTAATAGCTCATTCATGGTTGGATAGATCCAGTGATAAGAAAGCTGATGGGAACTGGGACGCGACTCAAATGACGGTGGACCAGCACTACCGGCAGATTCGATGACTGATGGTTGACGGTGGTATCACGGGGATCACGTGGCAATGGCAATTTATTTAAAAGTTTGACTAGATACTATATTGCTATATATGTGCTATTATGCAGGATCCAGGATGCAGATATTACGCTACGTCGCTAAAGACGGCGGCGAATGCGACAATCCGAAAACCGATAACAGGCTGTTGAGTACAGAAGGTGGAGAGGTTAGAATTAACTTGTAACACGCTGCGCGCCTGCGCACTCCGACGTTGGTAGACGTCAAATAAATGATTTACTTGATACAGATATAGGGTGTGCTTGTAAAACAGCGTTCATTTTCAAACCAAGATTATGATATTGTAATTGAAGGTTTTCATTTGCAAGCTGTCTATATTCTTGATAGAAGTAAACTGGGCACCGCTAGAAAAAATGATAATCTTGATATAAAATTATGAAATATTTATTATTAAATTATTATAGCCTTGGCTGCAAAGAAAATTATATTTTCTTTTGGAGCATATTGCTTTAAAATAAGTATATAAATCAAAAATATATTATTCTTGATACAAATTTTCTATAATTTTCTCATCAAATATTCTTTCTTAGAGTGGGAACCGATATTCTTGTCGTGAGTATGTATTTACAAGAATATCACAATTCTTGACTTGAGAATTTCTTTTTATGTGTGTACTCTAGTTCGTCAGTATATTTCTGCTAAGTTAGTTGTTTTTTTGTATATATTTCATGGCCTGCTAGGTTGCTTATAGGTAGGAAAATTGAATAACACCGATTTTGTTGACAATTTGAAACTAAGCAAAAATTACCAGAGACTGATATTCACAACCTGATATCATTAGAAATTTTACTTTTGATTATATGAAAAAAAATAGGCATTCCCATTTGAAAAAATCAAGTCAATATTCAAATTTGTTTGATATCTACTTATACCAAAAGTGTTCTTTTGTACCTATAAACGGTTTGTTTTGAGTCCCATATTTATCATACATAAACGCACACTAAAATTAATCAAAGAATCCGAATATGTAGTAATATACAGGGTATTCCATTTAAAACACACATTTGATATGCGACACTTTTATATACAAGTCAAAATGTAGTCCAACTCGATCTACATACATTCGCATAGTTATTTTTTTTAAAGATATCGTTTGGACACAAGAGTCCGAGACGTTAAGCTTGACTCACCCTGTATTGTGAGTGACACACGGGGTATGGCCACAGCATAATAAACAACCAGCAAGATTTCCTATATGTATAAAAATGATTCCCAAAAAATTTGACCTTGGGAGGGCTTATGGATGATTTTACGGCTGTGGAGATGCGAAAATGAAAATATCGATACCGGTACCAACTCGATATTTTCTAGCCAAATAGGCGCGTTTGGTTCGTACAGAGCATTTGGTGCAACTGATTACACCGCTCAATAATTATATAATTATTTTTGATAATGATACAGAAGTATCAATACCAGCTTGGAATGCCTCAAAAAGTATCGATGACTAAAATACTCGATATTAGTGCAGAAGTATCGAAGTATCGTTAGCATCCCTATAAAAAGCCCTCCAAAAGTGAGGATGCGCGTGTAATAGTGTTTTCCACTGGGCTGCACTCACCCGCACTGCGTTGAACTGAGTGCAATAGTTGTGTTCCACTGGTAAAGTTCTATTGCACTGCTTGATTTTTAGTATGTTCCACTACCCGCATTCTCTGAGTGTAGTGCGCACTCAGGGCAACTTTTTCGCACGAGCCTCGGGATCTCGTGCTGTAGTGCCAGTACAAATATGGCGAGTATGGCTTCAAAAATGTCAGATTTTCTAATTTTAAATGAATTGCTAGAAAGCGATGAAAGTAGTGATGATGAAGAAATTGCAATGTTATTGAAGGAAAAGCGAAAAATGCCGAAAGTTATAAAATTTGTGGAAACTGTAGTAGGCAAATTCAGCGATAAAGAGGTATACACTTTTTTCTAATAAAAAAAATTTAAAACTTAATAAAATCATTTTTAGTTTAAAAGTAATATTCGTGTGGAAAGGACTACCTGCTACAAGTTAATAGAAGAATTCAGGGACTCTCAATTCTTCCCCCGGAAGACCACATTTGCCATCATAATTTTCATAATCCTCAGACATTTTATACCTTTCTAACTTAAATAAACAGCCCTATTAACCTTAGAAAAAACAAAGGTCAGCTGTCATTATAAATGCACTGTTCTGCTTGGGTACGTTGCACTCAGGAATTGCACTGATCCGCACCGATATGCACTTTCAGAGCAGATGATAGAATTGCACTTGTCAGGAGCGCAGTGAGTGCTGCTCAGTGGAAAACACTATAATTTCCGCCATCTTGAGTTATTGTGCTGGTTGTTTACTATGCTGTGGTAGGCTAGCTCGACATAAATTTAATGGCCTCCTCTACGGACCACTTAATTTGAGCATGGAATTTTGACACAACCTCTGTAAGCAGATCTAAGCAATCAAATGTATCGTATTCATTGTGTAACTCGCGATGACACGATAACCGAACTGTCAAGCCAAAGACGCTCGCCAAGAGCCCTCTCAACCGGAAATCGATACAATCTCAGATTACCTCGATTTTGGGAATGGCACGACCGTCGGAATATCACGCTACATGCCATCGCTTGCAACTGAATATGTATATTTGATACTGGGTCGCATACTAGACCACAGTCACGTACCAGATTTGAACATGCAACAAACATGTAAACAGCGCTGGTTGAAAATGCTGGATTTAATTAAGAGTTATGTGCCCTTTGATCCACATGTCCTCGTCCGTTTGTTGTATTTTAGTTTGGATGTGATAATTGGTAGGTTCGGTGTAGCTGTATCATATATTACTCGCAAGTGAAATCCGAACACTGAGAAAAAAAGAGTTGCGGTTGACGAAATGTGGTAGGACTAAATAGAATAATGAAGGAACTCATTTGCCATGATTAGTTTATAAAAAACATATCAATAATGGTTGGGCACTCTTCTAGCCTATGCGGCATGCTCGTAATCTTCTTCTTCTTCAAGTTCTATCTCCTAGCAGAGGTTGGAAATTATCATAGCAATTCTAACTTTGTTTGCCGCTGTTCTAAGTAGTTGATTAGATGTAATTCCAAACAAATCCCTCAAGTTTTTCAGCCAAGAGGTCCTTCTTCTTCGTTGGCTTCTCTTGCCCTTGATCTTCCCTTCCATAATGTCTTGTAGTAGAGTGTGTCGTAATATGGTTGTTGATAAACTCTAGAGGTACAGCCTACCAAGCTGCCCTCAAATGATGTTCCAGTTCGTCTAGCGTGGTCGGAGGATTGGGTAAACCGCCTATGTATCGGCTCATCCAATCCCGTACTTTTTCAATTGGCGATAAATCGGGTGATCGTGGAGGCCAGGGGAACACCCTGACCTCAGCCGGACCTCATCGATGCAATATGAGGAAGAAACCCTCTTGGAGGCCTAGGACATAGGTGTGGAACGGCAACTGGTTCTAACACCTCATTCACATAACGTTGCGCAGTCATTGTGCCACGAATTACAAGTGAAGGTGACTTGCTGTTGAATGCAATGGCTTCTCAAACCATCAAACCAAAAGGAAGCTGTACATGGCGCTCAACAGCAGACTGGAGATCACGTCGTTCACCCCGTCGTCGTCTTACGTATTGGCGTCCGTCATGTGCCCCCAGACAAAATCTGGACTCATCGGAGAATGCCGTCTGATGCCACTCAGCATGCCATTGTCGGTGTTCTTGGCACCAATCCAACCGTTGGCGATGAGTTGCAGTGAGTGGTAGCACTAGATGCGGACGATATGATGCTAAGCCCATTTCACTCAATCTGTGGTACACCGTGCGGATTCAAATTGGCCTCCCTATAGCTGCATACCAAGCGTCAGCAACAGCTCGAGTGGATCGCATTCTGTCCCGAAGGGCCAGTAGTCGTAGATGACGATCTTGCCGGTCTGTAGTTCTACTACCTGTTCCAGAACCTCTAGGCCTTCTGCGATCCATCCGCGCCATGCTGCTACAACTGTAGCCACACGCTATGCCCCATGGTTACAGTAATTGCTTTGAAAGAAGCACCACAGAGGCCTACATTCCTATCCTGTTCAAAGGGGCTTAACTGCGAAACTGAAGCTCTTCTAGGCGTCATCTTCTCACAGCCAACTAGTCTCTCGCCACATTTGCAACACGTCTAGAGTTTTTTAGAGGTGGTGCCATGTTAGATAAATAGCGTCTGAATGAAGAAAAAGTATTTCTTGTGTACTAAAGATGGTATTGCCAAGCTGTGTACAAATTTTCAATGTATATATATCCTTTTTACTTCCCACACCGATAGGTGAGGGGAGTATTGTGAGCGCGAAAATTTTCGATTTTGAGATAATCTACTTTTTGGGAGTTTTATGATGCCTACATAACGAAAATCCACGTCATTCATTTCCGTCGATCTGTCTGTCTGTCTGTCGGTCTGTCTGTCTGTCTGTTGGCGTTTTTCTAGCCTCGTAATCTCAGTAACCGCTGCATGGATTTTGATGAAATTTGTGTAGTGATATGATGTAGGGTCGTAGTAGGTAATGTTGCTACAATTTTGAAAATCGATGCATGGGCGGTGGAGTAATTAGCAAAAATGAAAAAATTCAAATATGCCTCAAACTTCGTTTTTAGACGTTTTAGGGGTTCCTGATCATTTTCTACTTTTTTTTGGGTAGGGGTGAAATTGGGGTGGTTGGGGGGTGGGGGGTTGTAAAATTCAAAAATTTGTTGTATTTATGATAGATTGTCTATTGACCTGTGAAAGAAGTACCTAAACCACTTTTTTTGCGGTCGGACGAGCGATGATTTGGTTGCAAGGGCATCTAGACTATAGCTTCATGCTATGGGAAAATAATAAAACTGGTATCATCGGAATGTGTGGGAAGTACTGAGTCAACCAACTTGACTACATTTTTTTTCTAGGTGTTCGCATTTCACTGGCGAGTAGTATAGTTTGGATGTGATGATTGGTCCTTTCAGTGTAGCCATATTATACAACGTTTTGCAATACGGATTCATTTATTTCATTTTTTTAAGTAATTTCAACATTGTTAAGTGTCAATAGAGGTTAAAGGGTAATCGGTCACAAGCGCGCGTGGTTTGGTTTTTACCTGTTTGAAAAGGATGCCTTAAATCGGCACCGGTCGCTTGCGCGCCTGAAGAAAATTAAGCTTGAATGCTCCTAATGTCAACACCCCTTTTAGTCTTGCGAAGATTTATCTATCCATTGTCTTTTTACGACTTTCGGTAACTTAAAATTATGCCAACGAACACTCCTTAATAATCACGACCATAACCTAGTTGTATTTTCTTGTAAAACAAATTTAAATTTTCTGTGCTCCTGAGATGAGGTATACGAAGGAACTGCAGGCACTGTTTAGTATACCATTTAGTCGTGACTGTCTTCTATTGTGTCCAAAATTCACCACAATCAGAATTTTGAAATCGCCTTCAATTTCAGAAAAGCTAATATTCCTTTATTATATGGACACCGACTGGAGTTGTCTTGCAATCTATATTGATACCGTTAGGCTTGTAGTCAATTATGCCACTTTTAATAGTTCGTTTACAAAAAAAATATTTGACAAACAAATTCAATCATAATACATCTTGAAGGCACTTTGCAATAAATATTGCTTGTATACGTGATGTATCAAACAAAGGGTATAAAACTATTGGCATCCTATCTTTAAAGTGGCAATAACGGTACCCGTTACCCTACCTGAGCCACGGTTGATATCAGTCTCTTGGTGTTACAAGATCTCTTGACATAGAGGCAGCTACTGCTAGCCCTCTGCTCAACTACACAAATTGATTTATTACTGTTGATGTCTACATGCAAAGTACTGATATCCGCAAAGCTATGGATCAGGTTTATAATGTTAGAAAGCAGGTCACCGGTGTGAAGCAGGAGCAACGTTGGTCACAGAGCGATCCTTGCGGAACTCCCCACTCATCTACCTCGACAGAGATTTAACGATACGCCTCAGGCGATAAAATCAGAAGTATTTACTGCTCAGGTCTTCTATTCATCCCGCAGAATGGTTTGAAATTGTATTGATTTAACACAAATATGCATTGTATTTCTTAACAACTTGAAATTGCAGAAACTTTAATAATCAACTGTTTGCAATGGGCCATAAAACGCGTCGCAGCTATGATGAGTTGGCGTTAAAAGTTTCTGGAGTTTTCGATGCATCGCAGACTTCCAGCAAAGTTTTCTGACGCTTTCTAGATATGCACGGAATAAATGAGAATAGCGGAACATTGTGCCCGGGTATTAAACAAGAGAATACAAATAATATTATGGAACGTGACTGAGAAATTACGGACAGCTCTGTAGAGGATTTGGATCAGCGCCGAGATTTGCTTCGGAAGTAACAGATTAATGGCGGTGCAGCTGCAGAATCAAATTATTTATTTTTGCAGGCATAAAGTTCTTTTTTGTAAAACAAACTTTCGTGCTTTACTGTCCGTCAATAAGACGGGATCACATAAAACACAAAGGTACTAACGTTTTGGCTCACTCTGTAGGCTCTGTCAAAGTCCAGTGTATTGCAAAAAGTCAATTGGAAGTTTCACTTAGGCCCAGTTTTACAATCGGTAGTTAACTAGAGGTTAAAAGAAAACTAGTGATTAGGGAGCACCTTGCGTTTCATAATCGGCGGTTTGCGTCAAAAGCTCTGGTTATCCAGTAGTTAAAAGTTTACCCAAGATAAAGTATGGGTCATCTCTGACGTTTATTGTGGTCAACCGATGACACTAAGGCCCAGTTTCAAAATCGTTAGTTAACTAGTGGTCAAAAGAAAACTAGTGGTTAGCGAAAATATTCCATTTCATATTCGACAGTTTACGTCAAAAGCTCTGGTCAACCAGTAGTTATGTTAACCCAAGGACAAGGTACGGGTTATCTTAACGTTTGTTGTAGTCAACCGATGACAGCTTTGGGGGTTATAAAAGCTTGGATTTTGACACTGACGTCTAAGACGTCGATGAATTTTGATTTTACCCTGTAATGACATAAATGAAAAATATGAAAAGAAATATTAGGTTTCTTTGTCAAAGGGTTAGGTTGTATTCACGGAACACCGTTATGGCAGTGCTCTGCTGAGACCAAGACCTGGTGCCAACATAAAGATAAATAAGCTTTACCATTGGTTTCCTTTGTGAAACAGAGCTCCCCGATAAATACTGGTTAACTTCCATCTGTCGGTTAAGTGACTACCAGAGGTTACCAATTATTGTGAAACTGGGCCTTACTAATCACTTATTGCATTCTTGATAAATCAAAATGACAACCAATAATGCATAATAATGCATCATCGTATTAGAATAATGATGTTGCCTGTCTTATGAACAAATAATGATCATGTAGCTGCATAAGCTTAGGTCGTGGCAAAGAACGCAGTTGACTCCACTTCTTGATTTAGAGAATATCGGTGAGATTTTTCTAAAGCATATCTAAACTATTTGGGCCACAACCACAGAATACAGTAAAAAGAGGGTTCAAGTTTTACTGTTTTTTTGTCTACCTGAAAGTTCAAAAATATGTTGATACATCGCATGCAGACGAGCAAAACATACTGTCACGACGGCCTCTTTTTCTTCAGCCAGGGAATCAAACTCGACGTAACTTTCACCGTTTTACTTCAGAACTTAATACAATAACTCTTAACCTTATCTCAACTAGATCTCAACTCAACTGACTCCTGCCACGCTACTCGTGGTGCCTTATATACTTCATCGAACCATCTAGAAGATTCCAGACACCCAGATGACATTCGAGAATGCCGATCTGTCAGTCTAGAAAATTCCAGATGATTCGATGACGTTTACACATCAAAAAAATCTAACCTAATCATTGTGAAAGAAACATTAACAAATCCAAATAAGCAATGTAATATACAGGATGTTACACTCTTCCCCCCTTAGCGTTCGGCGTCCTCGACGAACAGTTCGCTTCGATCCTTGTATGGCCACAGGCGATCGCTATGGACGACCTTCGGTTTTCCAGGCGCTTCATCACCACGTAGGGTCCCTCCCAATGGCGTTGTAGCTTCGGACATCTACCCCTTCTCCGTCGTGGATTGTAGAACCATACCAGATCACCTTCGACGAACTTTGGGCTATTTGCTTTCAGATCGTATCTGGCTTTCATTCTGTCGCTGGCAGACTGGATGTTTCCTCTAGCAGACTCATGGATATCCCAGAGCGTTTCCTGAAGCTCGCTCACCCATTCGCATGGAAGACGGCGTTCCGTTTCTAGGGGTGGACCAAGAGCTAAGTCCAGAGGCAGCCGCAGTTCTCGACCAAAAATTATCTTCGCTGGGCTCAACCGAGTTGACTCGTTCACCGCTGATCTGTAGGCCAACATTCCCAGAGGAATCTTCGTATCCCAATCAGACTGATGTTCGTTAACGAATTTTGATAGGTAATCCAGGATTGTCTTGTTGAACCGTTCCACCATACCGTCGGACTGCGGATGAAGAGCAGTTGTTCTAGTCTTCCGAATTCCGAGTTTTCTCATCAGCTGTATGAAGACTTCCGATTCAAAGCTTCGTCCCTGGTCTGAATGTAGTTCATTAGGAACTCCGAATCTGGACACCACGTGTTCTAAAAGAGCCTGTGCCACTGTGCCTGCTTCTTGATTGGGCACAGGAATTGCTTCTGGCCATTTAGAGAAATAATCCATTACAACGAGCAGATACTTGTTCCCAAGGCTGGTTTCCGGCAAAGGACCCAAAATGTCTATGGCGATTCTCTCAAACGGCGATCCAACGTTGTACTGCTGCATGCGTGATCGTTGACGAATACTTGGACCTTTTCTTGAGTTGCAGACATCGCACGTGGAACAGTAATTTTCAACATCTTCGCGACAGCCAACCCAGTAAAATCTCTCCTTGATTCTTTCCAGGGTCTTCCTGATGCCAAAGTGACCCCCACTGCTACTATCATGTAGTTGTTCCATAATTGCTTTCCGTAATTTCCTTGGTACTACAAGTTTTTCTTTAGCATGTCTGCCATCAGTATCCTCCCAGATTCGATACAGGAGGTTACCCCTTACCTTCAGTGAGTCCCATTGTGCTAGGTAGGCTTTAGTGATGGGACTCATAGCACTTATTTCCTGTTGATTAGGCTTGTTTCCATTTAATAGCGAATGAATAACTAACCCTAGCTCAGCGTCTTGTGACTGAGCTTGCTTGAAGGTTTCTAGTGAAATCTTGGTTCCTTCCAATTCAAATTCTTCTATTCTTAATGTGTTTATGTCGAATTCTCGTTGTTTCTCTTCTTTCGAGCAGTGCTTACAGTCTTCATCACAGGGCCTGCGTGACATAGAATCGGCATTTCCGTGTTGCTTTCCTGGACGATGACGAATTTCAAAGTCATAGCTTTGGAGGTATTCAATCCATCGAGCAAGTTGGCCTTCTGGATTCTTAAACTTCATTAACCACTGCAAAGCTGAGTGATCGGTTCTCACGACAAATCTTCTTCCGTACAATAAGTGGTGGAAATTTCCGATCCCTTTCACCACACTGTACAACTCTTTTCGTGTCACACACCAGTTTTTCTGCGCTTTGTGCAAAGTTTTACTGTAGTATCCAATTACCTTTTCGATGCCATCTTGTTCTTGAGATAAGACAGCTCCAACAGCATATTGGCTAGCATCTGTGTCCAAGTAGAAAGTTCCTTCCCTTGTAGGATGAGCTAGTATCGGTGAGGAGGTCAAAGCCGTTTTCAATGCGTCGAAGGCTTCTTGGCAGATGGAGTCCCAATAAAACTTATTACCATTTTCAGTTAAGGCAAAATGGTTTGGCGATGGTAGAAAAATCTTTCACAAATCTGCGATAATAACTGCACAGTCCCAAAAAGCTTCGTACCTCATGAGTGTTGGACGGTACTTTCCATTCCTTCACAGCCTGCACCTTCTCTGGATCCGTCCGGATTCCGTCTTTGGTTAACAGATGTCCGAGGTATTTTACTTCCCTTTTGAAAAGATGGCATTTCTTAGGGTTTAGCTTCAAGTTCGCTTCCTTAAGCCGCTGGAAAACTTGTCTTAGTCGGAGTAGCTCTTCTTCAAAATCCTTTCCAAACACAATAACGTCATCGAGATAGGTATATCAGTGCTGTCTTCCAAGATAAACCTTGTAGTACAACATCCATTAATCTTTCGAAGGTACTGGGTGCATTGCATAGACCGAAAGGCATTACTGTAAACTGCCATAGCCCAGCACACGATGTAAATGCCGTTTTCTCTTTATCTTTTTCATCCATTTCAACCTGCCAGTACCCACTTTGCAGGTCCAAGGTGGAGAACCATGAAGAATTTCCAACTGCATCCAAAGTGTCGTCAATTCTTGGTAAAGGGTATGAATCCTTTTTGGCCAAATCGTTGAGCCGCCTATAATCCACACAAAACCTCGTTGATCCGTCCTTCTTCCTAACAAGGACTATCGGAGAGGCCCAAGGGCTAGATGATGGCTCGATTACTCCTCGTTTCTGCATATCTTTTACCATATTCTGTACTTCATCGATCCTAGATAATGGAGTTCTTCTTGGGGGCTGCTTGACTGGCTGGGCATCTCCTACATTAATTTTATGACGTACCAGATGGGTTCGCCCTAGGTCATCATTATTTTTCGCGAAAATCGAATGAAATTCTCTTAGTAGCTTCAGGACCTTCCGCTGCTGTTCGGGTCGCAAATGCTCACAGCTTCTATCATACAAATCTTGAAGACTATCTGAGATTTGGGTGAAGTCACTATCATCTTCTTCTTCCGCGCCATCTAGCCTTCGTATCCATGCTACTGGTTCTAGTCTACCCAGTGGCGTACCTTTCTTGATTTGTATTGAATTCCTGGATACATTCACGGCCCTTATTAACATATTTGAAGAATCCGTTATTGTTCTGGCTAATAAAATAGGTTTATTCCAACCTAGCGTAGGATCTGGTTCAAAAACGCATGGGGTAAGGTTATGTTCAAGTGCCTTATGTGCATATATGGGTATAACAATCTCTTTCTGTGGTGGAATTGTAAAATTCCTTGGTGCCATAACGTTCATTTCCTCTAGATGAACAGCTCGGCAGCTAAATGAAATCTCTTCTGAATCCCCAATGCTTAAGGTATTACCAGTGAAGTTTATTACGCAGCCAGAACTCTGCAGAAACTCAGCACCAAGGATGCAATAATTTGTGACTGAAGCTACTAAAATGGGATGCTTCTTACGGAAACTGCCAATGCGAATCTCTAATTCTTCAACACCCAGTACTGGTATACGGTCTCCATTAGCGGTCTTCAGCAACATTCTATCCGTTTGCGTGGTTCTGCTTGGCAACTTCCTTCGAATTTCTTGGTATATGTTAGGGCTTATTATAGTCACATTTGCTCCGGTATCGACTAACATCTTGCATGGTATATTTTCTATGTAACCTTCAACTACTGGACTCTTCTCAATTTTATTAACTTCAATTTCGATGACCATGGGGCTTTCGTCATGATGGCCAGCCAGTTTTTGCCCCCTAAAACTAGCCGGCTCTAGTTTTCCGACTCATTATCAGTATTAGTACTAGCCTCCCTTGACTTCTCTGCCACCTGCATGCGACAGCCTACTCGAAGGTGCCCCTTCTGCCCACATCTCCAGCACGTAAACTTCTCAGGTCCTTCTAGATTTGTGCGAACTGGGTTTCTTTGGAAGGTACCACCTCTTCTTCTTGGAGTGAACGCTGTTGCCCTGACTTCTACTTCATCATCTTGTTCTAAAGAGCGCACCCTCCGTGTCATTCGCGTAGCTTTTGTGGCAGCCTCAATTTCTAGAGCCTTGACCAAAGCTTCTTGTAAGGTTCTGGGACTGGATAGTCTTACGATTCTCTGGACGTCAAGGTCTGCAATTCCTTCGACAAACTGACGAGCAGCGACGTATTCCTGTGTCTCGATGGGACTGCTGACGAATGCTCGTTTAGCTAAGCTTTGGACTTCGTATGCAAATGTGGTTAAATCTTCCTTCGCTTGTTGTGTCCGGTTATGCAACTGGCCATGCAACAGCTCTTTCAAGTGTGCATCTCCAAAGCGTAACTTTAGTGCAGATGTTATCTTATCATAGTCACGTAGGTCTGATGCGCAGAGATTTTCCAAAATAGCTGCGGCAGAGTCTCTTAGCATGGATGTCAGCACACAAGCTTTTTCTTCATTTGACCAGTTATTCATACGTGCGATATTTTCAAATTGCATATAATAAATGTCCCAGGACGTTTTGCCATTGTACGGATAGGGCTTTGCTACTACGCCACTGTGTCTATCAGGAAAAGCGGGTGCTGCAGATGTTAAACTACGCTCACCTGCACTAAGTTCTCGCAGCTCCTCTCTGATCATTTCCTTGACCTGATCTTTCACCTGCTGTAGTTGTTCACGCTCACCTCCACTAAGTTCTCGCACTTCGTCTCTCACGATTTCCTTCACTTGATCCTTCACTTGCTGCAGCTGTTCCTCAACGATCTTTTGCGATGTCTCTATAGCACTAATACGCTGATCTTGATTTTCTAACGCCTGACTTACGGCTTGCCTCTGCTCCTCCAATCTAGTCATTACCAGGTCCTGTCCACTTTTCAAGTCACTCTTCAAACCTGCGACTACCTCATCTTGGTGGTACTTTAGCTTCTCCTCTAGGTTCACAACTGCCTCGTCCTGGTGTTGCTTTAGCTTCTCCTCTAGGTTCACGACTGCCTCGTCCTGGTGTTGCTTTAGCTTCTCTTCTAGGTCTTGCATATTTGTTCTCGATTGAGCTGCACTTTGATCTAATCTAGCTCTCGTTTCCGCTGCACTCTGTTCTAATCTGTTTCCCATTTCTTGTAGCATAGTCATCAATGCATTCATTTCGGATGCCATAGCTCTGGTTACTGGCATTAATGGACACTGTACTCACTTCTTCTTTCCTTTTCCTGGCTTGATTCGATGAATAATCCCACACTTCTGGCACCAATTGTCACGACGGCCTCTTTTTCTTCAGCCAGGGAATCAAACTCAACGTAACTTTCACCGTTTTACTTCAGAACTTAATACAATAACTCTTAACCTTATCTCAACTAGATCTCAACTCAACTGACTCCTGCCACGCTACTCGTGGTGCCTTATATACTTCATCGAACCATCTAGAAGATTCCAGACACCCAGATGACATTCGAGAATGCCGATCTGTCAGTCTAGAAAATTCCAGATGATTCGATGACGTTTACACATCAAAAAAATCTAACCTAATCATTGTGAAAGAAACATTAACAAATCCAAATAAGCAATGTAATATACAGGATGTTACAATACTTTAGTTTTGATATTGTTGACGTAGTAAAAAATAGTAGTTTGATGACTGGAGAGTATACAAGCACCGAACTGTCTCTCTCATCGAGCCAGAACCAGCATGACAGGATATCATAGAACATGGTACAGACAGCTGTCACCAGACAGGTGTCAAAGAGCACCAGAAGCGCTGAGATAAAGTGGTGGGGATTGTTCTTTCTAATAGCGTTTTCGACTTACTGCACTGATTTTAACCACGATTGCACTACAGTGCGCATTGAAAACTCGTCTGGTGCCCAGAAGTGCAATAAATCTGAACTGGTAAGTCGAACATACACCAAATTTCAATGCAATTGAAGTAGCTGTTCTGTCAGCCAACTGATGACAGTTTGATGTCATTTTGCATTCCGAGAGCTCAATTTCATTCTGTGGTGGTTTTGGAATTTGATTTGTTTGAATCCGCCTTGATCAATCATTTATTGATTTATCGACATAAAACCTAACAGCATTTTGTGCAATATGGCTTTTGCACCAGCCTAGAGTTTGCCCACTAAAAATGAATATTTTCTATATCGGTAAATACTTATGTATATCTTGCTATATCTCTTCTTCCGTCAGTTTATGAACAACATTCTCAACAAACATTCGTATTTTTGGGACACACGCAGCCATTGTTTGCAATTTAACTAGATATGCTTCAATTTCCTCATCATCCGAAGATGACGATGTTCGCAGTTCTTTCTACTACACTTTCCGTACCTTCCATAACCTATCCTAGCATCCACACTACTATGTATACTACCCCACTACCCAGTTCTTGATTCAAAAAATCATTTTCTTTGACAAGTAAAATAGGTTATTTAGTAATATTTTCTAGATGTTAAAAAATGCACTGAAATCTCCACGATCTCTGAGAGTCCGTGGCGATAATTTGCACTCAAGTGCAATTAAGCGGATAAGTCGAAAACAAAAAACCACACTAGCTTTGCACTCAAATGTAAGACGAACATAATTTTGACACTCAGTTCCTATGAGTGCAGTGATAGGGCAATAAGTCGAAAACGCTATAAGGTAGTTGGTGGTAGTTGGTTTTATAACTGGCCATTCTACGTTCGTAGTAAGCATTAAACTGGTTTAGAAAACTTGCAGTTATAAAGTAAATTGACAATAACACATCGATAGAGTTTGATAAAATTCTTTATAATTATTACTCATAATGACAATACATGTCATAATACTGGATGGTAACTATAATGTTTATGTACCATGTGAAACATATAGCTTTATAGCTCTAACACATATCACCTTATTGCGCCAGACTGCAATTCTCTCTTGTGACACTAACCAACTATTGCCCTACTACTACTGCCAAAAACATACAGACTTCTTTAACCTAATTACTCAAATGCATAACTATAATCCTAAAAACTACAATTTAACAAGAATGTGCGCCATACATCATTACAAACCATAAAGACTAAGCTTAAAATAAAATATTGATATTGCGAACAACGAAAACCGGGGCTCGAAAGGATTCTACAATGATTTACACAGCGTTTTGAGAAAAAGCTTTGTCTTTCCGGGTCCTGTTTACGATCGTACGTTTTTTATTATTTCTGTAGGGAAATACTCCTGCTTGATTCCCCCCAGTGTCATAAATTCATCTTTTTCTCTAATGTAAGCATGCTGCTAGTGACTTTGACATAATGGATTTTATTTACTACAAGTTTCCAAGAGTATGAGGGGTGGAGGGGAATACTTATTTCTGAAACCAAATACGCGATACGTTACAAAATTTCAAAAATATATGATGCCATCATCGGCGCTGATACAATAATGTAGGTATATAAATCGTCAATCTTAGCATTGGAGGACTTGAGGTTGACGAGACTATCGAGAATGAATTTTTAAAATTTTTAAGTCCTAAAAAAATGTTACGAATTTTCCAAATTTTTTACATTTTTCGAAATTTTTATAATTATTTTCAGAATTTTAAAAGCTTTTATTTAACTTGCAATGTATGTACGCTTGTTCGGGTGGAATCTTGCAACTCAATTTTGAAGCAGATATCTTCAACCGATTGAGCTGAAATTTTGTATACACGTTTAGTTTTAGTTTGAAAATGCACAATAAGTTATATGACGTCGTTCTGAATCCAATAGTGGAATAGTTATTTAATGCATTTCTACAATATGGGTATCCATATTGATATGAGAACGCCCAGTAGATGCTAAGGGGAATGACAATCTAATGAGAGGAATGTCATCACTGACAATAGACACAATAGATCCACTGATGTCATTTTTAGTCAAACGATGCATTTTGTTGAAGAGCTTGGGCAAAATCCTATTCAAAGCCGGCAAGTTGTTTTATCACTGCATGAACCTGACGACCTTAGAGAAGACAGTTTTTGCATTTGGCGCTCAAGTAGAGGCCTGCGGTGTGAGCAAGAATCTGGCAACAACCTACGCAGTGGTCATCACCAGGTTGTATCGACGACGGTGACGACATCGACATGAGGTTAGGGGGTAGCTAATGAACCGCTGGTGCACCGAGCAGCCACGATGAGCAGACCGGACAGCCGGTGTGTATGACTGTGACAGCGTTGTAAGTGGTAAAGAAGATCCGCGGTAAGGATTTTCCAATAATAAGTTGTAAAGGAACATTTGGGGTGCTGGACTGACTTTGGGAAAGTAATAGGGATAAACTCGTTTTGTTAGTGGACCAACACAGTTTTAAGGTTATGTTTAGAGTAGGTCTATATTTTTAGTTTAGTTTAAGGTTTTCATGATGTCTAATAAAAGGAAATCTACGAAAATGAGTGGATATCAGGATAGCGCAAATTCTAAGTTAGAAACTGTCGTTCAAATGATGGCAAATAATATGTATCTTTAGATATAATACGATGATGTGTTTTGTTGTAAGAGTTTGGGGAAAATATACTATTCAAAGTCGGTGAGTTGTTTTATCACTGCATGAACCTTGTTTACGACCTGAGAGAAGAGAGTCTTTGCACAGTGAAAGGGGTTGTTGAGAGTGACTCGAAAAATAACATGACGTCATTCTAAATCAACTATGGTGGACCATCCAAGATGGCGAAATAGTTCTTTTTATTGCACTTCTGCAATATGGGTATCAAATAAACGGACTTGCCGAGAATAAATAAAAATTTTGTTTGATATAAATGCAAGTTAATAACTAAAAACTAAAAAATAAATTAAAACAAAAAAACTTATTTTAAAAAAGCTTTTATTTAAAGGTTCTTAAGAAAAGAAAATAAAATGTTCCTTTAGAGTGTTAACTCTCAACTTATAGCCTCATTATACACAATTTATATGATCATAAAAGCTTGTCGCGCGATATACTTGTGTAAATTAACTAGTACCTATTCAATTGACTAACTTGGTCTGCTAAATTTAAGTGTCTTAAAATTTCAGTTTAATTGAATTTCCATAGGTACTTACGCAAACCTCGCGACAAGCCTTTATGATTATATAAATTGTGTATAATGAGGCTATAAGTTGATAGTCAACACTCTAAAGGAACATTTTATTCTCTTTTTTAGAACCTTTAAATAAAAGCTTTTTTAAAAAAAGTTTTTTTGTTTTAATTTATTATAATTATTTAATATAGAAAAACATTCTAAAACCATATCGTGAAAAACTGTCATTTGGATAACTACCTTTAATCATTACAAAAGTTTCAGATAGTGTTTTATCCAACCTAATACTTCTCAGCCTCTGAACAAATGCAATGCATAAATTCATACAGTGAATCAATACTGTTGAATAGAAAATGTAAAGCACCTTTCAAAAGCACAACTTACTCTCAACGGAAACGCAATTTATAAAGTATGCACGACCTAACGTCCCTCCATTATTCAAGAAAGTGGTCAGCGATAGCGTCAGTATTCGATTTGCTCATGTGGTCATCCTAAAAGTGGAAAAAAGACGAAATAACTGCACTCCGAGTCTCCTTAGAAACCCGTTTCCTTCATCACTGTGAAATCTCGCGTAAGGATAGCGGAGCACACTTGAACGTCTCCATCATGCACTTCATTCTAGGAATGCGCTCTTCCAATTGCTTCCAAGTCTCTATAGTCCAGGGACAATTGACTTTTTCAGAGATTGCTGCTTTTCATGAACACAAATAGTCAAAAATGTCTGTCAGCAACCTAAGGTTATAATTGTGTTGTCTAGATAGCAGCCAGAAAAGCATCGTCCATAAATTCACAATTTGGTGAGTTATAATTCATCAAGTAAAATCCGAACACCTACAAAAAAAGGGATATTCCTGTTAAAATTGTGTGCATAGCTTGGCCCTCTCTGTATTAATGAATAAAAGAGGAGGAGAGGCTTTCTGGTGGCCAGAACCACCAGTGCACAGCTCTCCTTACTCTAGTTCCCCAGTTCAGGCCTCATCGCAAAGGTGAGGATGGCCTTGGGTCCTGCCCATAACATATCCTTAGGTTCGAGAACCCTTGAACCTAATATGGTCTGCGCATGATACCCAAGGGCTTCACAACAACATAGATGTGTGCCGAGGACTCTTCCTCCTCGCCATAACGTGTGCACGTCGGGTCACTTGCCACCCCCATCACGAACAAGTGACGTCTGAAGGTGTTATGACCGGACAGCAGGCCGACAAGTAACCTTAGCCGGCTTCTGTCCAGTGAGAGACAGAACCGCCCCACCTTGGACAAAGGTCTTAAAATAAGTTCTCTTACTTGGCGGAAATGTCCAGAGATTCCTCTTCGTCTCATAAGATGCTGATTTTGCAACCACACCTCTATTTTCTTTCTAATGGTACCTGCTGCCAGCCCAAGAGCTGGCTCAGGACCCAGGAAATTATTCCTCGACCCTCGCCTTGCGAGTGCGTCCGCCATTTCATTGCCACCATCTCCAGCATGACTCGGTACCCACATAAGTGACACCTGATGTCTTGCCGAAATGTCATCCAAGACATTTCTACATTGCAGAACGAGCTTTGATGTAAACCTACAAGCACTTAATGCTTTTAATGCTGCCTGGCTATCAGAGCAGTATCCTGAGTACGAAAGCCATAAGCTAAAATCCTATATATATTTGCTTGGAATACCATAGTGTATCCCTCAAGAGAAAGGGAGAGCTTTGTTGTTGGACCTCAGACCAGAGCCGGAGCCTTTGTCGGTAAGTGAGGCGCCTGCTGCTTGCCCCCCACTCTTCTCTTGTAGGATACTTCACCGTAAATGTGCAGTCAGAGCGATATGTAAGAGAAATTATATCACTCCTCATATGTAGGATAGGGTCATCCCTTTGCAGTTCCAAAAGGAAGGCACAGTATCCCCTGCCAGGATTCACAAAGGACCAACCGCCTTGACGCCACAGTCGGAACGCAGACGCCCTTGCCTCCGCTTGAACTACCAAGTGGAGTGGAAGAAGATTTAGCAGTACTTCTAGCGCGCTCAACGGAGTCGTGCTTACTGGACTTGTTATCCTTACACATGGCCACCACACCAGTGATTCATACAATAAGGACGGCCTTACGATTGTTGTATAGAGTCAGAACATCACCCTGGGAGTCAAGCCCCAATTCGCTCCTGCAGCCCTTCTACATGCCCATTACGAAATACGAGCCTCATTGACTTTAAGTTCTACATGTTGTCTCCAATTCAGTTTCGAGTCTAGAATTACATCTAGATATTTTACTTAGTGGGAAAGTTTAAGTGATGTTCCAAAGAAGGTTGGTCCGATATATCCGTCCAGTTTCCTCCTTCTAGTGTACAATTACCTCTAGCTCGGTTTTCTCAACAATAACTGATAGATCTACCTCGTTGCACTGACTACTATGCTAAGGTCATCGGCATAGGCCTTCACGCTCAGCCTGGCCAGAAGTTCATTCACCACCAGACACCACAATATGGGAGATTAAACTCCGCCCTGCGAACAGCCCCACGCTACTTCAAAGCTATGGGAAATAGCATTCAGCGTAGCAGTAGCCACTCGACCCTCTAAGGCAGAGAGGATCCATTCCAGGAGGGAGGACTTCACCCCTTCATACCTTATCGAATCGGGAGTGGTGCAATTAAATGCACCCCCGATGTCTAGGAAAGCTACCAAGGCCACTTTCTTTAGTCTGCAAACTAGCTGGTGAAAGGCAAGTTCGGCTAACTTACCAGCCTGATAAGAAACTGACAGGCATGAATGGCACGCTCTTCCAGAGGTCCACCTCTTAGGTACCTATTAATTAGCCCTTCCAGAGTCTTCAGCAAGAATGAAGAAATGGTAATCGGTCTGGAGTATTTTTGGTGTGTACAATTACCTCTACCCGGTTTTGGTATAAAAATGATCTTGGCAAGTAGCTAGCTTCCAGGTGTAAAGCCGGCAGCCAGACAAGCTATCCTCACAAGTCGTGGAACGATTTGTTCCTACCCCTCTCTAGTACACATCAAAAACTTGTTCATTTAGACACTACTTACCTAAATGACACCACCCAAAAACCCTATACGTGTGAAAGCAAAGTATGATATTTTGTCTTTCAAAAAACTATGGATATCTGTTGCAAATGTGGTGTGAGACTGGTTGGTTGTATAAAGATGCCCCCTAGGAGACTACAGCCCTAGTTTACGCAGTTAACCTCCTGTGAAGGGGGTCAGACTTTAGGCCAACGAGAAAAACCCAAAAACCCAGAAGCGATATCAACCCGATATATCACACTTTATATTTCCGAATCAGCTAAATATTCCAGTCACTCCACAAACTTGCATCAATCATTCCATTCCACGTTTTCATTTATGACAAAAGGCAGTTTTCCCCATAATAGGATGCGGCACATTTTTGTGGGTTTTGAACTGCATTCAGATTAACCCAATCCTGCAGTATTAAAAACCACTTCATCAAACATAAAACCAGATATTGTATATTCACTGTGTGTGGCCACTGGGCGGTATTGTCAAACAGTAGGTTGATATTTTACTGGAACAATATATTGTTAAAAATGGTGGTGGTGCTGATATATAACACATTCATCATTTATGAAAAAATATGTGCAATTGAACTGGCTTCTATAGGTTAGATTTGATTGCAGTTTAACTCCTGCTTTTTACGATCAAGAACATAGACCTTTCTGTTAATTCATGAAAACTACTTAAGTATAAAGGCGTGTGTTATAATAATAATATAACAATAATAAGAATCAAGTGGTCGCACACTGATATTGAGAACATCAACATACTCATACGAACGGAACTCACAAAACACAGAATGTCGCATCCGAAAGCGTGCAAGGAAAGGCTTACCATAGATAGGAAACAAGGGGGCAGAGGTATTATAGACATACAGTCACTTCACGCAAGACAAATAAAAACGCTCAGAGATTATTTCCAAAGCAAACAGACAAACTTACATAGGTCAATAGCAAAAGCGGACAAAAACTATACTCCACTCATCCTATCCTGCCCAGACCACGCAGCAGACGCACAGATGCACCCAATCACACACAATTACAACAAGAAAAAAATAGACACCTGGTCACAAAAAGCTCTCGATGGCAAACACAGATACCGCATTACACAAGAGCACATTAATGAAAGACAGTTATACACCTGGCTTGCACATAACAAGCGCGTGCAAAACTCTCGGTGGAACTGAGTACACAACTAGACATAATTCTGCAGCCAAAGTCATACATCAAGCACTAGCCACAACAAACAAGCTAATAGAAAACACAGATCCATATTACAATTACACACTGACATCAGTACTCGAAAACAATGAATACAAACTATACTGGCACGATGAAATACATACAGACAAGACTATTCCAGCAAATAGGCCAGATATAGTTTTTCAGTCAAAGGCAGACAAAGTTACCTATTTAATAGATATTGCTATCCCCAACGATACGAATATCCTAAACACCTATGCTGGAAAGATATCTAAATACACCGACCTTGCGATAGAAATAAAACGACTCTGGAAGCAAAACAAAGTTACTACTGTTCCCCTATTATGTCCGTCTCAGGCCTTACACCAAACAGTTTTACACCACACCTACAACAGTTAGACCTGGACGAAAGGTTACACAGAATATTTCAAAAATCTGTAATTCTGAAGTCCTGTAATTTTGTAAGATCCTTCCTAAACTGCGATCAATAATAGTTCAGGTGTTGACTTGGCACAGCCCGTCAACATTTGTTGCTACCGCAGTCATGCGAGATAAACTTGGAAAATCAGGATAAGAATAATCAAGTTAGTGTACAATAATAAGAATGGCCAGACTCTACTGGTCATTGGATCCCTAGGTGGAATGAGGAATACGCTGCTCTCTGCACTGCGCAAAATACCGGTGTGCCGTGCGGCGGCGCACAACTTAGCTGCCAAAATGCAGAAGGCAGTTATCCGTGGGCCACTTCATCTACTTAGGGCGCACGATTCACGAGCCCAGTGATTGCTCACCTCACGATGTGAGGAGTAGTCACTGGGTAATGGAACAGCAGCTCGGTGTGTCGGAGCCCGGGCTGCAATTTTTTGTTTTTTTAAATATAAGAATAATCAAAGGTATTTGTTTTTACATCAGAGGAATCAAGCTCAGGACCCCGATTCTCGAAATCATATTCGCTGAGCGTTTTGGTATCGCTGAGCAGTTTGACAATTCGTTAAGCACGTGATTAAAAGAGAGAAATAGGTATCCCCATGCATTTAACGTTAAGCACTTTATAGAAACGCTAAGCGCGTGACTCATATATCAAAATTAAAACTGAGATTTTTACCTACAAAATAGAAGATTTTGTATTGTATGTATAATATAATCCTGTAGTAGAAGAGGGAATGGAAGTTTATTTCGTTCTAAATTTGTTGATTTCATTATTGCGTTCTATTATTGGTATGTTAATTATGTTGTTTCGGTCATGTTACCTTTATAATTAATATAAGTATAAAAACCTTTTATGGTTCTTATACTTATGTGACCCTTCCATATAGATATAAATAGAAGGGATGTTGATTAATGAGGTTTCAAGACAACGTTTCGTACCAGAAGATCTATTTGAATTTGCAGATTACAATTTTAATAAATTATTCATTGTACGAAAACATTGCATTGATTTTGAGTAATTAATTTAGGATGCTGTTCTACGATTTCAACTAGGGCTGCTTTATGTTGAGAAGAGGTAATTTTTCTATTCATGTTCACATATTACTGAAAAAAAGATGCTACTACAACCCCTAAAACTAGGTTAACTTGGGATCACACAGGAATCACAAAGATCATAAAAAGGCTTGGTGTTGTAAACATTTGACATTTCAAATAAGCGCAAAACAGCACACACCGCTACGCAAAACCACAAACACATGAATTTGGTGACACAAAACCAAAACTTTATAGTAAAGTACTGCGCTGCTAAAATGTGCCACACGTATTGGATAAAATCGTAATGCATGGCAACAAGAACATCAAAACGCGCCATGCGATACGTTTCGCTTAGGACTTTCAAAACGTATGCTTTGAAAGTGAGTTACGAGAAAAGGGGTCCAGATAATCCGCTGTTCTACAACAGTTTAATAGTCGTAACAGCAAAAATGCAGATTCTACGCCAGTGTACCCATAAATATATCGCGATGTAAAATCCAAAGATCCTGGACTGCCCTTATTTATTTTGTACGGGTTTTATATAGATTTTATCTACAATATTCACAAAATATCACTCAAACGGCACAAAAATTCAAGTACAAAAATGCAGAAATCCGTTGCCGTAAACAATACACCTAAATGCTTTGGATGCGGATTTTGGAGAGCCTACTTCAACACAAGCTAGGTCCACATTAATGCAGAGGATCGAAGCTAATTGTGGAAATGAATTTGCTAGTTCTGAAGAATTTTGTTTGTCAGTAAATTTAGATTTTGACGTTTAAATCTTGTAACCCTTGGAATGTATCCTTTCTAATATCTAGCTTTATGTTTATAGTTTCTGTCGTTGAGCACAGTGTTTGATTAGATTCCTTTATATGCAGCAAAATAATCCAAATTGATAAGTGTTTCATTTATTTTGATCCGATTCCACAAAAATAGCAGTCAAAACACGACATGTCACAGTTCCTAACATGCAAAACCCGACGTGTCCAAATTTAAAAGTCAGATTTTAGAAAAACCATATGTCCTAGATTTTGGGGCGTTAAGACTTAACATCCTAAAACATCGTATATTATCATACTCTCGATTTAGTATTATTTTCGCTCATAATGAGATTCTGATCTGTTTTTCTTGATTTCTGTAAAATTTGTTACCGTGGACTTGTCGGGTTTTGCATTTAGACGACTGAAATAGGATATTAACACCCGTATGCACCGTTTGGCGATGCTAATCCTAGTTCCCTAATCACGTTTTGCTAATCTTTGGCATCTAGCCATGCACCGTCAAGAGATTAACTAATCCAGATTGGAGATACGGCAAGGCTGTGTTCACAAGATTCTTTTGGCAGTGACAGTTAAAAATTGTCAGTTTGCGGTGCATAGTAAACAATCTAATCTAGGTTTAGGTAACTAATTGCGCAACTGACTTACGGTGCATACGGGCGTAAGTGATATAAACTATATGCCATTTCCGTTATAAATAAAATGAAACAAGACGTAAAAGTAGGAAATAGGATTGTTTTTCGAGCTGTTGAAGTTCGCAACACGAGCCGTAGGATTATTCCGATTAATACCTATACGATTTAATTTTGAGATTTGAAGAAAAAATGTTGATCTTGTAAATTCGAAAAGTCACGTCAACACTTTTAAATATCAAGACGCAACATGTTTGTCTTGTACTGATGTGGACTTGTACAACATTTATTTTTTGTTTCAGGTAAGATATTTTATTATTAAGAAGCCTTTTGATTCTACAGCATCGTGGTGAGTACTTACCATATTATTGTAGTACGAGTTTACGAATCCGGAATACTCAATAGTTCAATATATGTATTTCTGCTGACCGTGTCGTCCTAGTTCCTACAGAGAGATGTAAGAAACTATTTACAAGATTTTTTTACTTCCAACACCTATAGGTGAGAGGAAAATTGTGATCGAGAAAATTTTTGATTTTGAGGTAATACGCTTTTTGGATGTTTTATGATGTTTACATAACGAACATTCACGTCACTAATTCCCGTCGGTTTGTCTGTCTATCTGTCGGTCTGTCTGTTCGCGTTTTTCTACCCTCGTAATCTCAGCAACCGCTACATGGATTGTGATGAAATTTGGGGACTGATTTGCTGTGAGATCCTAGTAGGTAATGCTGCTATAATTTTGAAAATCGGTGTAGGGGTGGCGGAGTAATTAGCAAAAGACAAAAAATTAAATATCCCTCAAACTTCGTTTTTAGGCGTTTTACGTGTTCCTGATTATTTTTTACTTTTTACTTCCCACACCGATAGGTGAGGGGAGTATTGTGATCGGGAAAATTTTCGATTTTGAGATAATACACTTTTTGGGCGTTTTATGATGTGTACAGGGTGACCTAATAAGAATGGACGCCGGCAATATCTCGGTAACGGTTAATCGTATAACTTCGAGCAAAAAATATTATCAGGTAAGTCGGCTAAGAAAAATCGCTGGAAATTATTTTCAAGTTCCGCAAGTAGCCGCTAGGGGGCGTAACTGTTCCAGTCAATCAGAAAAACGGCTTTTTCTCAAAAAATATTCAAATAAAAGTATATTATAAATTCTCCCGTTATGTAGACTGAACAATTCTCGATTTTTTTTGTGGATCTTTTTTTGCTCTATCTTGTAAGATGTAGTGGTGGGGGAATGTAATAAAGCTTTTTATTTAAATGGCCGTAACTTTGGTACAAGTTAACGGAATTAAACAAGCTAGGTCTCGTTTGAAAGAGCTGTTCTTACCTAATAATCTGTTATATGAAAATTGTTCAAGTTTATCTTGACTTAGTAGCTACAGGGCGATATTTGACATAATAACAACTATTACGCATTATTACGAAAATTTTAAATGGTATGCTATATGTCTTTTAACATAGGTATATAGAGGACAAAATTCCTAAAAAGCCAGCGAAAGATTCAATCTCTTAGCTATTTTCAAACCGGAGATATCAGTAAAACAAGTATTCTGACAAGTGTGCTGTGAGTTTCAGAAACAATTGCCGCCCTATAGGGATATAGCCTCCGTATAATCGTTTTAGTAATCATTTTGTAGATAGATACTGAAGTAAAAACACTACAAATTATATTTCAACTTTCTGAAACAACCACCAGGTGGCGTAGCAGGCGCCAATAGCTGCTGTATTCAATTTTCATAATAATGGAACTTTTTAAAGAAGTAATCAAAAACAAATTGCAGTATAAAATTGATTATTGTTTTTGTCATTGCTAAACGTCAATTTGGGCTGATTACAAGGTATTATATGAATTCGATAGCAAACATAGTAAGAAAAAATCAATGTGAATAGATTCTAAAAATTAAGGGCAATTAACAGCAAAATAAAGCAAAATAACGTGGTACAACTACAATTTTAATAGATAAAATACATAAACTTATACCACATGCGTATACCATACCCATTTTCGGTGTTGCTCTAGATGCCTAAAACTGGCAGGTTTATATACGCTAGAATGGATGCATAAGTGCATATCTAACACGACAGATGCCATCGAACACTGGCAACACTGACAATAGGTATGGTATGCGCATGTGAATTACGTTTGTGTATTATTTGTTTGTTATCCTTGTTATTATGCCACCTTATTTTGCTTTATTTTGCTGTTAATTGATCTTAATTTTTATCTATCTATTCACATTGATTTTTTCTTAGTATCCTTGCTTGTTGAGTTCATATTATACTTTGTGATCAGCTCAAATTGACTTTTAAAAATGACTAAACTAATAATCAATTTTATACTGTAATTTATTTTTGTTTGTTCCTTTTAGAGGTTCCATTATCATGAAAATTGTATACAGCACTTATTGGCGCCTACTACGCCACCTGGTGGTTGTTTCAGAAAGTCAAAATATGATATTTCGTGTTTTTACTTAAGTGTTATCAATAAAATAATTAATAAAACGATTAGACGGATGCCATATCGCTATAGGGCGGCAATTGTTTCTGAAACTCACAGCATACTTGTCAGAATACTTGTTTTACTGATATCTCCGGTTTGAAAAAAGCTAGGTGAATGAATCTTTCGCTGACTTTTTAGGAATTTTGTCCTCTATATACCTGTGTTAAAAGATATATAGCATACCATTTAAAATTTTCATAATAATGCGTGATAATTGTTATTATGTCAAATATCGCCCTGTAGCTACTAAGTCAAGACAAACTTGGACAATTTTCATATAACAGGTTATTAGGTAAGAACAGCTCTTTCAAACGAGACCTAGCTTGTTCAGTTCCGTTAACTTATACCAAAGTTATGGCCATTTAAATAGTAAGCTTTATGACATTCCCCCACCACTACATCTTAAAAGATAGAGCAAAAAGGTATTAACAAAAAAAATCGAGAATTGTTCAGTCTACATGAGGGTAGAATTTATAATATACCTTTATTTGCATATTTTTTGAGAAAAAGCCGTTTTTCTGATTGACCGTAACAGTTACGCCCCCTAGCGGCTACTTGCGGAACTTGAATATAATTTCCAGCGATTTCTCCTAGCCGTTTTACCTAATAATATTTTTTGCTTGAAGTTATACGATTAACGGTTACCGAGATATTGCCATCGTCCATTCTTATTAGGTCACCCTGTACATAACGAAAATCCACGTCACTCATTTCCGTCGGTCTGTCTGTCGGTCTGTCTGTCTGTCGGTCTGTCTGTCGCGTTTTTCTACCCTCGTAATCTCAGCAACCGCTGCATGGATCGTGATGAAATTTGGGCAGCGGTATGCTGTGGGGTCGTAGTAGGTAACGTTCCTAAAATTTTGAGAATCGGTGCATAGGCGGCGGAGTAATTAGCAAAAAACAAAAAAAATAAAAATTGCTGAAACTCCGTTTTTAGGCGTTTTAGGGGTCCCTGATCATTTTTTACTTTTTTTGGTTGGGGGTGAAATTGGGGTGGTTGGGGGTGGGGGGTTGTAAAATTGAAAAATTTATTGCTTTCATAATAGACTGTCCACTGACCTGTGAAGAAAGAACTGGCGACATAAATAACTTTTTTAGGTCCATCCGAACATTGCCTTGCCTATTACAGAAAGCAAAGGAATTTTTTCTGATGTAAACATACGGGAGTATTGCTTTAGATCGTTCTATATTGTCTAACGAGGAAACTGTTGAATGGATTTTAATGAAATTTTGACACAGTATTACTACCGTGATGAAGATGGAAAGCGCGTATGGTTTTTATAAATCGTGCCAGTGGCGGCGCAGAAATGATAAAAGAACTAAAAATATAAAAACAGTTCAAACTTCGTTTTTAAGCGTTTTAGAGGTGCCTGATCATTTTGTGCGTTTTTTTTTGGGTGGGGGTGAAATTGGGGTGGTTGGGGGCTGAAAAATTAAAAAATTTCTTGTACTACTACTAAAAGGCTGTCCACTAACCTGTGAAGGAAGATCTAGCGACATAAATCATCTTTTTAGGTCCACCCGAACATTGCATAGCCTATTACGGAAACTAAGGGAATTTTCTGTATACATACGAGAATTTATTGGTTTAAATCGTTTTGTATTTTGTAACGTCGACATTATTAAATTGATTCGAATGAAATTTTGACACGGTATATTGTTACCGCGGTGAGAAAACGCGTATGTTTGTAAAAAATCGTGTCAGTGGCAGCGTAGCAATAATCAAAGAACGAAAAGCATGAAAACAACTCAAATTCGGTTTTTAGATGTTTTAGGGGTTCCTGGTCATTTCCTACCAGTTTTTTGGGTGGGGGTGCAAGTGAGGTGGTTGGGGGGTAGGGGGTTGTAAAACTGAGAAGTTTGTAGTATCGATAATAGGCTGTCCATTGACCTGTGAAGGAAAGACCTAGCGGCATAAGACAATTTTGGGGGGGGCTGTCGATTTTTCTGTTACAAGGGATCTCAGACTATAGCTTCATGCTATGGGAAGATTATAAACTGGTATGAGCGTAATGTGTGGGAAGTACTGAGTCAATCAACTTGACTTCATTTTTTTGAGTGGGGGTGGAATTGGGACGGTTAGGGGGTGGGGTTGTAAAACTCAAAAATTTGTTCTATTAAGTAAGCTGTCCATTGCTTAGTGGCATAATACCCTTTTTTAGGTCCATCCAAGCATTGCCTTCGCTGTTACAGAAATCAAGGGACTTTTCTGATGTATACATACGAGTATTGCTTTAGATCGTTCTGAATTTAATAACATGGAAATTATGGAATTGATTTTAATGAAATTTAGGCACAGTATTATTACCGTGGCAAGGATGAAAAATGCGTATAGTTTTCAAAAATCGTGTCAGTGGTGACGCAGCAATAATAAAAAACTAAAAATATAAAAATAGCTCAAACGCCGTTTTTGAGCAATTTGGGGGTTCCTGATTGTTTCGTTTCGTCCAGTTGAAGCTCGCAAAATGAAAATTGTGTCGTTTTAGTGCCTACCGACAGATTTAGGAAACTATTTACTGGTTTTTGTGTTGGATGTTTCTTGAGGACAGGCGGGCGATGATTTGGTTACAAAGGATCTCAGACTATAGCTTCATACAAAGGAAAAATAATAAAATGATTTCATTGTTATGTGTGGGAAGTTTTGATTCAATCAGCTTGACTCCATTTTTTTGTATTGATGTTGTCTGAGGGTGGGCGGGCGATGATTTGGTTTCAAGGGGATCTCAGACTGTAGCTTCCTGCAATAGAAAAATAATAAAATGATATCACCGTTACGTGTGGGAAGTACTGAATCAATCAACTTGACTCCATTTTTTTGGAAAGAGCAAGCAATAAGGGGTGAGAAAGGTTATAATAATATAAACTATCACTAGGAAGTAACACCATTTTTCAGGCTATTGGCCGCATGTAGGGCTATCAAATCTGGTATTTTCTGGTAGTACCTCGATTTGAGAGCCCCACATACGTGTAACACTTTTAAGGTTCGTGAGTCAACAACCATGGTGCTTATACTATATCCATATTTCAAAGCACTGAGTGCTTGGAAAATAACGTCGGGACTGGTTCTGGAGTGCAGGAGGGCTCTTGACGACATCTCAGCTAGACACAAGGTATCACTGATGTGGGTACCTGGGCGCGCTGGGGTAAGGGGCAACGAAATGGCGGATCATCTGGCCAGGATGGGATCCGGCAACAGTTTTGTGGGCCCGGAAACAGCCTTAGGACTATCTGCAAACTTGATTAGGAAAACAACTGGAGAGTGGATTCAGAGTGAGATGGAACAACATCTCTGGTCATCTCCGTCAAGCTCGGGAACTATTAGCAGGGCCTACAGAGAGAATAGGACGATTTTGTCTCTCTCTGGATAGCAGTAACTTGAGATTGCTAGTAGGCCTACTAACGGGTCACAACACCTTCAGGCGTCACTTGTTCGTGATGAGGGTGGTCAACGACCCAACGTGCACGTGGTGTGGTGAAGAGGAAGAATCCTCGGCACACATCTTGTGTCGCTGTGAAACCCTGGGTTATCACAGGCAGACTATGCTGGGCTCAACAACCTTGGAACCAATAGATATAAAAGGGATAGGACCTAAGCATGTACTTGCCTTTGCCAAAAGGGCATGTCCTAGGATAGAGGCGCAAAAGGGCCCATCGTGTGGCCTATGCACCAGCCACATTCCGTGCTGGATAGCCTCTGATTCTTATTCATTCATTCACTATATCCATATTACCTTAATTGTGGTACACCTGTTCCGTGAATCTCGCGACTCAGCACATAAGTGTGTTTTAAATAACAATGCTTATTCAAGAATCTAATATCCATAACAATTGAAGACATGGTGGTGTATATATCTTACACTACACCTATCACATACAGGCAATATCATGAAATATGGTTATAACATTCATTCTTTACACAGAGCTGTCTGTGCTGGCTTGACCTAGTGACAACTGGAGTCGAACGCGGTCGGATAATAATACTGAAACAACAGATTTCCTTCAATGACACAGATACGGGCCGATCTGTACTATCAGAAGTGGAGCCATCAATTAGCGTCAGGATCCGACGCATCTGGGCGCTTCGAGGGCTGAGTTGCCATGACCGCCATGACTCAGCTGGTAGAGCGTCGGACTAGAATTCCGGAGGTCGCAGGTTCAAATCCCGCTGGTAGTCGGTTCTCTTTCCGACATTTTCTGGTAGCACCTTATAACTAGAAAGGCTCTAACTAAAGTGTATTCAAATCCGCCGTGCAGTGGCTGTAAACAATAACATGCGTTCGGCGGCTGGCCTGTGGATGTCGGTCGCCAGAGCCGTATTCAAAATAGCAGTCATAAAGTCCATAGTATCGGATGTGGAGTAGCATTTATGAATCATATTTTCCCATTACAGCTGTATTGATATATTAGATTTTATTTTAGGAAGCGGGTAATCGTTGCCGATTTGTTAGGAAACACAACTCAAGCTAGATGGCTGGGTAGCGGCAAATAAACAGCGAAGTGTACTCTTAAAACTCTATTTCCAAGCTTTCGGGATCATTTGATCCCTTCTTCAGGGCTACAAAGACAATTTAGCAATCAGCAACATTAGAAAAAATTAAGATTGAAAAGTTTTTACTTACAAAAGTTTGTGAGGATGTTGCTGGAAGATGTTATAAAACAAGCCAAAAGAGCATGTAACAACATATATCTTGCATGAAGCACGTTATACAGACACAGAAATTTACGAAAAACATTACACAATTTACTGTTAAAAGTTAAAATCTTAATAAAATCGTAAAATGTCCGTTCGATGATTATTTTGCGTGCCGGCAATTACGTCTTTATCGAAACGGTCAAGCACACGTGTCTGAGCGGAAATAGGTTAGTGGAGGGAAATTCAAATTTTGTTTATTTGTCAAATGTCATTTGCCTAAATTTTGGCGCATGCGCAATCTATGTTAAAATTATTTTTGTGGAAGGGATTTTTGTATAGGGTGATTCAAAGTATCACTATACAGTGTCAAACAGAATGATCTGATGTAATAAAATGTTTTAATGTATGTAATTTTATGAAATGTGCGTGGATAGCAATGAATATATCAAAAATAATAATAAAATAAAAATATTAGATTTTATATATGATTCTTACCTTAGGAACCTTCATTTTGGGGGTAAAGTTGAGAACGGGTCAGTACTTCAGTCAATTATCTCCTCCCTATCCTATCCCCTATAAAACGTGGTCCGCTTAAAATTGGGCAAGTTATTATCGTCATTCACCTCTTTGTCAATAGTTGGAAGTTGATTTCGGAAAAGAACTGATGCACCTTTGTCCTAATTGTACTTTTATCGCCATGGTCCACAAGGTCAATGCAACTTTTGCGATCCTGATTAGTTAAAGGTGCAGCAAAAGAGTGTCTGGTTCTGTATTCTCGCACCACTTTATAGACACTCCGTTTGCAGATACCTATTTTGAGTGCAACCTCTTCCACAATATTGTCAGTAGCAGTTGTTAATGATTTTTAATGGGTTTTGTATTTATATACGTTTAATATTACCTCCTTAAGACTCACGTCAAAATGGCTCTTTTTTGACCTCTTCCTTGGTGGACTCAAATCCTGACTTGTAGCCACATCCATGGGTTCATCTGCAGTGTCTGTGCTACTAAGCCTCTTCCTTGCTAGACTTAAATCCTGTCTTGTAGCCACATCCATGGATTCATCTGCAGCGTCTGTACTATTAGACATCCTTCAATATCTCCTTCAAGTTATCGGGGAATAACACAAACACCACTAATAGCTATTAAAGCAACAGTACAACAAAGATAACACTAAAATTCGCACAACAACACGGCAGGTATGCGATGATAAAAGCACGATGTACGCTATCATTAACACGACGCGTCGTATACAATGATAAACACACGGAGCAACTGAATAAAATACAACCCTGTACTCTGTTCAACGACCCAGACGGGCGACAGAGCGGCAAGCCTCCAAGGTATTTATTGCCTTTCGGCTAATCGCAGGGAATGCCGCCTTACTCTGGCGGCGTGCGTGGTATCCTGTTTGATTACAATCTTCTGTACCTTGAAATGAAATGAAACGCTGATACCCTGAGAAAGTGTGGGAGGTTCTGAGTCATGCTACTTGACACTACCTTTGACGTAGCATACGTGAAAAGAGCCAATGCAATTTTTGCGTCCGCTTCCCGCCAAAACTCCCAGAGCGCAACAGCCGCGCTCCTCGGGGGTGCACGCAGCATCCTGACGCTCCGATCCTGCGACGCGGGGCGTCGCGACGTTCAGTGACGCGCCCGCCGCCCTGCCGAGCGCCCATCCTGCCGCTTGCAGGATCCGCCGAGCCGCCTCGCCTGCAGGATCAGACGCGCGGATACTTCGCGAACCTCTTCGCGCGCGGTAGTGCGTTCGGTCTGTTTTTGGGGCGTAGTGGATGTTTTAAACGGTTGAAGGTTTCTCTAACGAATTGAATAGATTACTTTATTTGTCTTTCAGGTTGTAGCAACTTATCAGATTAGTCATGAAAATATAAGTCAAGTTGATTGACTCAGTACTTTACACATTACGATGATACCAGTTTATAGTTTATTATTTTTCCATAGCATGAAGCGACATCTTGAGATCCCCTTGCAACCAAATCTACTCCCGCTTGCCCGCCCTCAAAAAAGTATGTCAATGGACAATGAATGCAACACACTTTTCAGTTTTACAACCCCCACCCCCAACCAGCCCAATTTCAATACCAGCCAAAAAAAAACAGCTAGAAAATGTTCAGGTACCCCTAAGACGCCTAAAACCGAAGTTTAAACTGGTTTTATATTGTTCGTTTTTTTATTATTGCTGCGCAGCCACTGAATAAAAACCATTCGCAGGCACGTATTTAGAGGGGGGTCCAAGGGGTCCGGACCCCCCCCGAAACGTTATATAATGCCATCTAAAAAATGGTATCCACAAATTCCCCCCCCCCCCCCGAATTTAAGGTGGGAGCTCTAATATGGACCCCCCCGAAAGGTCAAGCAAATGACACCCATAATCTGGACCCCCCCCCCCAAAACCAAATCCTGGATACGTGCCTGACCATACGCTTTTCCATCCTCGCCAAAGTAACAATATTGTGTCGGAACTTCATTAAAATAAGTCCAATAGTTTAAACTTTACTCAATACATAACAATCTAATGCAGTACTCGTATGTACACATCAAAAAAGTCGTTTGGTTTCTATAAAAGGCAAGGCAATGTTCGGATGGACCTAAGAAAGTGTGTTATGCCTCTAGGTCTTTCTTTCGCAGGTCGGTGGAGAACCTTTTATGAATACAATAAATATTTCGCTCTTACAAGCCCCCACCCCTCAACCACCCCAATTTCACCGTCAACCAAGAAAAATAGAGAATGACAAGCAACCTAAAATGTCTAAAAACGAAGTTGGAGGAATTTTTGAATTTTTTTTTGTTTTTTGCTAATTACTGCAACGCCTATGCAGCAATTTTCAGAATTATAGCAGCATTACCTACTATGGCCCCACAGCATACCTACCGAAGTTTCAACACAATCCATGTATAGCGGTGATTAAGGTTACTACGGTAGAATAATGCCAGCAGACCGACGGAAATGACGTTGTGCATTATTGTTATAAACCTTTTCCGACAGCGCTTATCAAAACGACGTTATTTTTCGAAAATCGTCGCGAAGCAGCGTTTTCACTCCCCCACCCCTCCACCTCTCGAGCGGCAACCCCCGTGGTCGCAAGCTTAGGTGTACGTTCGAGGGACCAATGTCTACAATGGCACCAAATTTAATATCTTTCTGATCTTTCGCACTCAAAAATCTTTTGTAGGACTTTGTGGCTAATATCGGTAATAGGTAACGATGTGTTCCTAAATATCGTACTTGTTTTTAAGCCCAAATATATTATCTCTTAGGAGAGAAACTACTGCAAGACTTCTTGGTAGCGTTCTTCCTTAATATACGATAAAATTCTGACTTTAGTAAAAATCACAAACCACCCCCTAACTTTGGGTACTGCAGAATGACCAAAATTGTGAAGAATTTTCTTGTCTCCATATATCATTTGAACTTTTTTTAGACAGCACATACCACAATGGCGCTATTTGTCGAAAAGCGTCACGAAACAGTTTTCACCACTTTTCCACTAAAAGTATGCACAAATAGATAGATAGTTTGTTCCTAAATGTCGTATTTTTTTTAACATCAAATGCGTGAGTGGCAGCTCTAGCTAATAAATAAATAAGAATATATGATTCTTTTAGGGAAAGAAGAAATATTGCATGACTTTTTGATAAAGTTCTTTGTCCTAATCCGCAACAAAAATCTGGTGAAATTCTGATTGTAACTTTGGCGCACTGTAGGATGGAAACTAGTGGTCGCACACGAAAAATGTAAAGACCAAAATTATGCAGAATTTTGTTTTCTCCATAAATTATTTACAGCTTTTTTCGATGTCACTTACCAAAACGATGCAATTTTTTTAAAATCGCCGTGGAGCAGATTTTCCAACCCCCCACCTCCCTTCGAGCGGCAGCCACCCGAGGTCTCAAACTTAGGTGTAGGTTCAGTAGACCATACCACCAAATTTCGTTTCTTTCCGACCTTTTCCTATCAAAAGCTTATCTTTACGACGTAACACTATGGCGTTCTTGATTCGACACCCAACCACAAACCACCACTGTATTTACACTTCTGTGCATCCTCATGGCAATCTCTCTGAAGGACGATCAAGCCTCGCGTAACTCCACTCTTGACTAAAACACTACTTGATTCAACTACTGGATGTGTATGAACTGGCCTTCAGGTTCAGTTCACTCAAGTCTTAGCAGTGTATCTTTGAAGAAAGCGATACCACCATCTGCCAAGCTAGCAAGTTAACGCAATAATAGAAATATATTATCCAATTCGTCTGAAGCTCTTATATCGTTTCCTTTTCCATTATTGTACAAACCTAGACTGTTCTCAGGTGCAAAGTCCTATATAAATTGTTCCTTTTTAAAGGATATTATCTTGTCTCTTTGTCCGGCCTCGCGGGAATACCTTTCTCCTATTTTCTTTCCCCAGTAATGTATTTCCGTGAGCTGGAGTATCAAACGAAGCTCTTTTAGTTTTTTCTTGCAACGCTTTGTAGTTTTTATCGGGTACTGGCTGAAGTTAAACGATCTGAATCATTAATTTGCGGAAGTCAGCTAAACAGGGTAGTGTTGTATTCACCAAACATAGATGTGTATTCTTTTAGCAGACCAGAGAAATTTTCGATGAAACCCTTAAGAACAATAGCTTATATAATATAATATAACAGCTTACATAACTTTTCCTAGGAATTATGGAAATTTAACTACATGCAATCAAAAAAAATTAAAAAGGTACAGTTCAAACTTTGGCAAAAATAATTTACCCGAAATGTCAGTAAGGATTATCTTGCAGCGTCATCTGGTTTTTTATATTTTATTGATGGGCCAGCAGAGCGCGACGGAACTAAGATAAGTTTCAGAAATTAGATTGATATATAGGGTTTACTACAGCTAAAATGCATCAAAATTAGCTTAATATATGTATGGACAGAAATCAATAGTTTATGAGATTTTTCAATCTCAAGGAAACTCTAATAATTACGCATTTTTGATTGAACAATGAAAAATCTACGTTAGAAATCAGCAACATGTTTGCTTATTTTAGTTCAGTTCAGTTCAGCTTACACTAATCCAGTACCATCATAAATAGGTGAAAAGGTAGGATAGTTTAGAAAAAAAGAGATATTGCGAAAAATAAAATAATTCTCTTTTTCGTTTTCGTTTCAACAGAATCGTATCTAGCTCAAAATATTGTCAAGACACTGCGCATACAAACCACTAGACAAACTTTCCCATAGTCTCAGCTTCTCAAAAAGTATAAGTGTCGTATTGAAAACCTACATACATTCAAGGGCGTAGCCAGGATGTAAATTCGGGGGACTGACTCAAGTGGTTGGGTCATCGACCACCTATTATCTTTATGGTGATAAATCTGTTTCTGGAGGGGGTGTAATACATCATACGAATGGCTTCTTCCTTTCTTTTTTTCCTACGATTTTTCTGTTTTCTATTATCAATTGGAGTAGATGATATTTCTCCCCTCTCATAATAACGTATTCTAGTTTACTTCTCTTTATAGTTAGCTATACTTCCTTTTACTTTTCATTCTTATGAATACTGTATCGTTTGTAACTTTCTCCACCCATGGTATTCTTGAAAGTTGACGATATATCCACATTTGAAAACATTGGCTACCTATTTTCTTCATGGTCCATACGTTTCCATCCCATAGTACAGATGCGTAGCATCTCACCAGCCGCATTTTCAATTCCAGACTTAGGTCCCGCCTACTTAGCACTTTTTTCATTTTCATGAATATATAAGATAAGTATATCGTTTGACAGTTTTGACACTTTCAACTGCCAGGTCATGAATGTACAACTTCCAATGTTTTGTGTTGTTTTTGTATTAGTATGAACTTTGTTTTAGTTATGTTTAAGAGCCCAAATTTCACAACTCCTCACCACTTCATTTAACAAAGTCTTCTAGGGTTTTTGGCAACAAAACCGTGTCATCAGCATAAAATATGTTGCTTATTAGTGTTCCGTTGAATTTCACACCTATATTACAATCTCCCATTCTTTTTAAGATCCTGCTGATTATATATTCCAAGTATAGACTAAATAAAATAGAGTCGGCGGAAAGACGTACCCCTGTCTGATTCCTCTGGATCATGTAAGAACCCCTTGAAAGGAAACGTATCAGCTTACTCAATCAATCATATCATCAACCGGTCAAGGCTTGTTGCGTTGCAGATACAACAGGAAACTATTCATTCACTTCTCTTTTTTCTGTTATGATATTGTTTATAGAAAGTGTTCTATGACGAGTGGAAGATACTTTAGAAGAAAACTGTTTAGGCTCATTTCCAACAAAAAAAGTCATTAAAGTAAGATCCGATTTTCAGCTGTTTCAGAGATATTTAATTTTTATATATTTATTTTCAAGAAGCGCTTTTTATTGATGACTGGTCACAGTGTTCTTTTACTCCAATAAGTTATACACTTACAATATATATGTCATTACAATTTATTAATCATAATCGTGCCAACTATGATTCAGCAAACGAGAGTTTATTTTTATCTATTTCAGGTATCCATATATCATATAATTAAAAAGTAGCTTCCCTAACTACAAACAAAATTAACCAGTACCGTATTTTAGGACTGAATACGTTTTACTTGTATATTTTTTCTGTACTTTGCTGAAGTTTTGGCCTGAAATTTACGGGCATACGTTCAAAAAGATGATTAGGTACAAGCTATCGGAAGCAGTTATTCGTCACTTCAAACTCTTGTAATAAGATTCTTAGACCACGCTAAGGTGCTATGAAAGTACCGTTTGAAGACAAATTTTATGCCTTCCCACACTGTGATTGTAGTACTTTGCTTCATAACTTGGGGCGGTCGTAAATTTACCAACCAAGCGCCGGATTCGCTGGAAATCAAATAATGAAAGAAAATTAAATATCTCTGAAACAGTTGTAAATCGGACCCTTCTTTGTATGACTTTTTGCAGTCTTCTCCTAAAGTATCTATAAAACACCCTGTACATATAACAGTCAGCTGTCAGACTGCGCAGAGATCAGGTTTAAAGGCCCTCAAGGTTCAATATTGGGACCACTCTTTTTCTTAATTTATATAAATGACATCCAAAACGCATCACAATGCGAAATTCATGTTGTTTGCTGATGACACTTTTTGATAAGGAGAGAATGGGGATTGCAGAAATTGCTTCAGGATGTTAATCAGGACACCCTGTATATATGTATGTTGTGTATTGCTTTGTTAGGGCACTTAGCCTGATGAGCAATAAAAGCGGTATTATTATTATTCTGCATTTCTTATTTTTTCTCGCATGGTTGCGGTAGTAACAAGTATTGACGGGCTGTGCCAAGTCAACCGCTGACCTATTATTATTCTGAATTCAGGAAGGACCGTACAATGCTACAGGTCTTGAGGATTACAGACTTTTGGAAGGTTTTATGTAACTTTTCATCCAGGCCCAATTGTTGCAGGTGTGGTGTAAATGTATTTGTAGTAAGGCATGAGATATAATGAGGGGGGACAATGACAACTTTGTTTTGTTTCCATAGCCGTTTTATTTCTATGGCGAGATCGGTGTATTTATATATCTTCCTAGCGTAGGTGTTTTGGATGTTCATATCATTGGGAATCGCAATATCTATTAAGTAGGTCACTTTGTCTGTCTTTGACTGGAAAACTATATCTGGCCTATTTGCTGGGATGGTTTTGTCTGTATGTATTTCAACGTCCCAGTATAGTTTGAATTGATTGTTCTCGAGTACTGAGGTCGGTGTGTAGTTATAATATGGATCTGTGTTTTCAATTAGCTTGTTTGTTGTGGCTAGTGCTTGGTGTATGACTTTGGCTGCAGAGTTATGTCTGGCTGTATACTCAGTTCCAGCGAGAGTTTTGCATGCACTAGTTATGTGTTCTATTGTTTCCTTCTGTTGGTGGCATTTTCTGCAATTATCATCAGAGATGGATGGATCTTTAATTATGTACTTCTTGTAATTTCGTGTCGCAATCACTTGGTCCTGGAGAGCAAGCATAAAACCTTCCGTTTCCGGAAAGAGCTGGCCATCCTGCAGCCAGGTGTATGACTGTTTTTCATTAATGTGGTCTTGTGTAACACGGTATCTATGTTTGCCGTGGAGTGCCTTCTGTGACCAGGTGTTTATTTTTTCTTGTTGTGCTTGTATGTGGTCGTGTGCGTCTGCTGCGTGGTTTGGACAAGAAAGGGCGAGTGGTGTGTAGTTTTTGTCTGCTTTTAATATTGCTTAATGCAAGTTTGTTTGATTACTGTGGAAAAAATGTCTGAGTGATTTTATTTGTTTTGTATGAAGTGACTGTATATCTCTCAGAGAAAGCCCCCTTATTTTCTGTCTATGGTGAGCCTTGCCTTGTATGCGTTGGGATGTGACATTCTGTGTTTTGTGAGTTCTGTTCGGATGAGTATATGGATGTTTTCGATGTCAGTGTGCGACCACTTGATAATGCCAAATGAATATGTTAGTATTGGTATAGCAAATGTGTTAATAGCTTTTGTTAGATTTCTAGAATTCAGTTTTGTTTTTAGCAGTCTAATAAGGCGGTCTTTAAACTCTTGTGTTAGTTGTGGTTTGATTTTTGTGTGGTCTATCTTTACGTTTTGATTGATACCCAGGTACTTGTACGTTTCGTCCTTCTCCATGTTGCCGAGCGCTTGGCCAGTTACTAGTTCCTGTTCGGGATGGTTTTTCCATTGGCCTTAATTGATGTGAAGCACCTTGCATTTACTCATGCCAAATTCCATCTTGATATCTGACGTACAAACTTCTGTTATTCTGAGTAATTCTCTCAGTTGCACTTCTGCGGCGGCATATAGTTTTATATCATCCATGTAGAGGAGATGATTGATTTTGTGTTGATTTTTAATTGTTATTATAAAATAATTACTCGGCAAAAGCAGTAAGTAGTGCAACATAAAACTGTAATGGTGTTTCAGTGCTGAGCCGCCATGCCAGTGTGTTTGTCGCATTTTTCCAAATCCTAAATGCCGGATAATTGAGACTTATTAATTTTGCAAACGCGCGATGCGACGGCGCTGCAGTAAAACATTAACGCTGACACACTCCACTGGCGAACCCAACAAAATAACCAATTATTTCCGGGAATTACAGCCACCCCTGATGGTTTTGACACATCCATTACGAATTATCTGAACGACCGGCGCACAATGGTAGCCTAATAAAGGTTTCACAAAAATTTTTGTTTGAATAAAAATTTTGATTCAGACTGCTAAGTGTACTTTATTTTAATGGAAAATATCCAGGTGCTGTAGGTATCACAGTACTGAAAAAAAATGGAGTCAAGTTGATTGACTCTGTACTTCCCACACATTACGGTGATACCAGTTTATTATTTTCCCATAGCATGAAGCTTTAGTCTGAGATCCCCTTGCAACAAAATCATCGCCAGTACCCCCTCCCCCCACAAATTTTGCCGCTAGGTCTTTCCTTCACAGGTTAACGAACAGTCTATTCTCAATAATACAAACTTTTCAGTTTTACAACCCGCCACCCCCCCCCCCCCCCCTAACCAACCCAGTTTCACCCCCATCCAAAGAAGGTATAAAACGGTCAGGAACCCCTAAAACATCTAAAAACGAAGTTTGAGCTATTTTCATATTTGTAGTTTTTTGATTATTGCTACGCTGCCACTGACACGATTTCTAACAAGCTTACGCTTTTTCCATACTCACCACAGTAATAATAATGTGTCAAAATTTCATTAGAATCAATTTAATGGTTTCCACGTTATAAAATACAAAACGATCTAAAGAAATAAATGTATACAGAAAATTCTAAGTCCCTTAGTTTCGGTAATGGGCAAGGCAGTGTTCAGATGGACCTAAAAAGGTTATTTATGTCGCTAGGTCTTCCTACACAGGTCAGCGGACAGCCTATTATTAATACAGCAAATTTTTCAGTTTTTGAACCCCCCCCCCCCCCAACCACCCGAATTTCACCCCCACCCAAAAAACTCAAAAAGTGATTAGGAACCTCTAAAACACTTAAAAACGAAGTTTGAGCTGTTTTTATATTTTTAGTTTTTTTATTATTTCTGCGCCGCCACTGCGATTTATAAAAACCATACGCATTTTTGATCCTCGCCACGGTAGTAATACTGTATCAAAATTTCATTAAAATCAATTCAACAGTTTCTTCGTTACATAATATAGAACGATCTAAATATGTGTGTAATGTATGTACATCCGAAAAAATGCAGTTCTTTAGTTTCTGTAATAGGCATAAGGCAATGTTCGGATAGACCTAAAAAAGTTATTTATGTCGCTAGGTCTTCCTTCACAGGTTAGTGGGTAGTCTATTATAAATACAACAAATTTTTCAATTTTACAACCCCCCAACCCCCAACCACCCCAATTTCCACCCCCACCCAAAAAAAGTAGAAAATGATCAGGAACACCTAAGGCGCCTAAAAACGAAGTTTGGGGAATATTTGAAATTTTTCGTTTTTTGCTAATTACTCCGCCGCCAATGCACCGATTTTCAAAATTATAGCAGCATTACCTACTACGACCCCACAGCATATCGCTGCCCAAATTTCATCACAATCCATGCAGCGGTTACTGAGATTGCGAGGACATAAAAACGCGTACAGACAGACCGACAGACAGACAGACCGACAGACAGACCGACGGAAATGAGTGACGTGGATTTTCGTTATGTAGACATCATGAAACGCCCAAAAAGTGTATTATCTCAAAATCGAAAATTTTCGTAATCACAATACTCCCCGCACCTATCGGTGTGGGAAGTAAAAATGTAAAATGTTCTTCCCTGCAGTGGTACTGTAATATACAGGGGACGCGGACCCTTATGACCAAGCAATACCACTTTTCAGAAAATTAACTTTGCTAGTGTATGTAGGTAGAGTTGGACTACAGTTTAAAAATAATTACTTTTATACAGGGTGTATAATAAAAGCGTGACATATCAAAGTTATGTTTTTTTAAATGGAACAGCCCATATTATTATATTATTGCATATTTAGATTCCTGGGTCAATTTTAGAGTGACTTTATGTATCATACATGGGACTTAAAGCGAACCGTTTAGGTGTAAATCACAATTTTTGGTATAAGGAGATATTGGAACAAAATTGAATATACAGCGATTATAAATCTTAGAGGGCTACGACTTTGCCGTGTCACTAAGCATGAAATGCGAAATGCGTCGGCTTAGGTTAGACGGTCAATTTTGAATTACATTTGTACTTGGTGAAATCGGTAGATTAAGTAAGGAAACTTCAAACAGTGGCAACTTGATTTTTAGCTCTCACTGATTCACTGAAGTCGCTGAAGAGAGCTTATGCAGGGCCTCTGTCTGGCCATCCGTCCGTCTGTCCGTATACAAAAGATAACCAAAACTACAGGTGCTAGAGGAACACACAATACAGATTCGGAAACAGCATGAAAAAACTAGTCCGGGAAAAATTTGGTTTTGTCAATATCACTTCCGGTTTAAAAAGAATTGAATTAAATTGCGACAGATAACTGACGACGTATTATGTACGGTGTATGCCAGCCTAAGTATAATGATCCGGTGAACCTTGACGCCACCTCCCGGACCATAAGCATAACTGGGCCACCAGAGGAAATATTTCCGGTATGCGGCTTCTCTACTACGGGCTCGCCTGATTTCTGGTCCCATATTTAACTGAAATCGTTGAAATATTTGTTGAGATAAAACGGCTCTCAGACCGAAAACGCAGAGTCCTATTTGTTCGCAATACGACAAATCCGTGGATAACAGGACTTTGATGATGACAATGGCATTGCAGCATTGTCGTTACCAACCGCGTAATCATTGTTTGTCACGCTACCTATAACAATTTCATATCGTCTTCTCATTATTTGCCGCACTTGCTCGTACCTGGTACCCAGTCTATGGAATGAAACATCGTTGGGTTCATATTGTACAGTAATTTCAAGTTTCCGCATCATCAAATTATATAGACTAGAGCTAATTAGCAATGCTAATGGCTCTGCTGTCAGCTGTCACGAACTCTTCATGTTTCTACTACAAGAAAATAGTATATGTATTGTTGAACGATGCGGTAATGACGGTAATAATAGCACTAGAATGTTTTCTCAGTAATACTGACCTTAGAGATGTTATAATATTCAGCGACAGCAAGAGTGCAGCTATGAGATTAGAGCATTTAAGAATTTCATCGACTTTTAACCATATCATCTCAAACATAATGAAATTGATTTACAGACACAACAATTTGGATAAAAATGTAAAAATTGTATGGATCATACAGGCATACCTCAGAACGACACAGTAGACATACTAGCAAAGATGGCGACTACAGATGGAATATTGATGAGAAATTTCAAAATTCCCTACAGTGACTTGAACAGTAAATTAAACAAGAACCTGAAAGAAAAGTGAAGCGAATACTATCATAGAAGTCCATCCGGAACGATATACAAACAGATTCAGCAGAACATAAGAACAAAATCCTGGTTTAAGAGAGAAACGAATAGACCACCTGTAAGAACACTTTGCAGATTGAGGTGTGGTCATTGCTTAAGCCCTCAAGACAAAATTAGAGTAGAGCTAGACGATGACCTTCACTGGCAGATGTGGAGAGATTGGTACTGCTCAACACTGTATATTAGAATGACAATTGATCAGTAATGAGGTAACAGACCTGTATCACAGATTTTCAAACTATATTCCGTTACCTGCTAATATGATCTCTATACTAGCTAGTGAAAACAACTGTGCAATTGTGCATACAAACTATTATATAACTTTTGCACACAAAAACTAAAAATAGCACTGTAACTTTCAACTATAACTAATATGTAACAATGTTCATATTATTAAGAAAAACTAGATGTCCATCCAAAATAAAACTGACCAGTTGATCTCAGATCAGAGCCAATAACATAAATTAAAAAAACTAAAATAATTACGAATAATGGACAACTTAACCCCACTTTTGTAAAATAATTACTTTACACCGTCGAGTTAGCGTTTGACGTCTCATGGCATGGCTACCTTTGCAGATATTATATATATCCGACGATACGACGGTACGAAACTGTTCAGCCTATTGGTTGAAATATTCAAAATGATGCCAAATCAACATATTTCCTATTGGTCGAAATATTCAAAATGATGCCAAAACATGTTTCCTATTGGTTGAAATATGCCAAATCAACATGTTTCCTATTGGTTGAAATATGTTGATTTGGCATCATTTTGAATATTTCAACCAATAGGAACAGTTTCGTACCGTCGTATCGTCGGATGTCGTGTGCATCTGAATTAAGCTTTAATCATAAGGGCTGTTCCAACCTTCGGTCCTATTACCGTCCCAGAACCGTTTTCATAATGCCCCGCCCATTTTACAGTTTTAAAAACGGTGATTGGTTGGTCCACCAGCGTACCAACTAATCATTGATTCTAGAATCGCAAAATGGTGGGGGCATTATGAAAACGGTTCTAGGACGCTGTCTGAGGTAGTATAACCTGTTCAAAAGTAGTTTGGTAATATACATATAACTTAATGGTAGTAGACAATAGTATATTATTCAATGATGTGGTAATGACGTTAATAACTGTAAATCAACAGGGGGTTATCACCATTACCGCGAGTTGAATTCTATACTTTATCTACGACCGAATATATGAATAGTACGATTTAAATGCATAATAATAACACAATATTGACAACTTAACCTCACTTCTCTGTCACTTAAATAAATACTGTCAGGGTTCGAATTAGCGTTTGACGTTTCATAGCTACATTTGTAGTTGTAGCAGCGTCTATTTAATCCTATGCATTTCCAAGAGATCATTACTAGTATCCAGTAGGCGGTGTTCATAACCCACAGCTGGAGCGTGAGCTATGAAAAATAATTCAAGCTGTTTGTCTATAGGTAGTATTCTGTTTGTCTATAGGAAGTATTACCTGTTAAAAAGTAGTTTGGTAATCGCTGTATAACTAACTTAATGGGAATAGATGAAATATGTTTACCCATTAGCACAGTCACCCGAATGTTAAGCCGCGTTTACACCGTGCATTATGTACGATGAATGATCAAAGTCAGATAGAAGTGCGTCATCTAAGTAGGATGATCGTTTGTAGGTGTTGAACTGAGTCTTAGGTATGTTCGATTTTTAAAATAGCGAAAATTTAAAATTTTCAGAATTTTCAATGTTTTGGGTTGCGAAACTTTTCAAAATTTTAAAAAATCGGATTTCCAATTCCTTTTTCATAGTTTTTATGTTTATTTATATTCACAAATGCACAATTACATGCACAACTTGATTTGCAGTCAATATTGGGCAAGTTTAAGAGATCATCTTGCTTGAAAAAGAAAATCCAAATCGAACCATTTAGGCTTGCCTTCAGTACCATTGTCAACAAGCGAAATTGCTAGACTTCCTAGAAGCATCTCACGTGGGTCCCTCTGAGAAGAAGCAGAATCACCCAGCTGTACTCTGTACTTACAGAATCGCTAGATGTACAACGTATACTTCAAACTGAAAAACCAGATGGGTACCAATACTGATCTCCTGGAAATGCACTTAGTTAAATAAATAAATGGACTTTACTTACTCCAGTAGACAGGCGAAATATCAGCGGGCAGCTGTTTTCAATTTAACCTTATAGAAAATCATTTAAAAGACAACAAAGAATGTAAAAAAGGCCATACTTTATCACACAATAGACACATTATTCAGAAGAGCACTAAAAATCATTGTTGAAAGTGCGATCACATATTAGCCGAGAACAAAAATAATAAAAAAAAACTTGAGATTAAACCAAGGACATAGCAAGAGACCTTCGTCAGTGACTAGGCCAATAATAGACTTTTTAACCTTACTTTATTAGAGTCAAGTTTTTTATGGTATCTGGCCGAAAGTTTTAAATGTTAGCGGCGTTGTAAGAGAAGCTTCTCACAAAAAGAGCCGAGGTATGGCTTAGAATTAATAATACATACCAACTTATATAAACATTTTTGTCAACAATAATTTTATGTACCAGAATAGCTAAGTGTAATTTCCTCAACGTATCTGATTTAAACCATTCAGATTTTTTTAATGCAGCGCTGATGTAGACATACTTCTGAACACCAAATGAATATATCAATCATGAGTTTTTTTATGCGCTGAATGCGATTGACATCATCTGCTTTCAATGCAGGTCCGTACATGGAACCACATTAAGATATTCGGGTAATTATCAATGACTCACAAAGCCAAGTTTCGTCTCTTCTGAGGGGGTTGACGGTTTGGGAATAGCATAACCATATAATGTTTGGAACAAATAAAACTCAACTCATTATCGAATCTGAGCCCAAAATTTCTGGCTTCATTTGAAATACATATATATCCTTTCAGCTTCAGAACAAATAAAACTCAACTCATTATCGAATCTGAGCCCAAAATTTCTGGCTTCATTTGAAATACATATATATCCTTTCAGCTTGTATATTAAGGATAGAATTTTAGAATTTTCAGCCGCTCGACGTCTCGTTTTACGACCGAAAAACGTTGCAATCAATTTTCAATTCGACTGCATTACGCTATAATAACTGCGAAGGTGGCTATGGAATCTAAAGTACATTTGTACAGTAGAAACATTAAAGATGAGACGCTGCATTGTCGACTGAGACTCCACTTCACCATTGGCGCTGAGTCAACTGAATATTAAGCTGAAAGCTTTTATATCATCGCAGTGACATCAAAGAAGGCTTTAGAGTTCATTCGGGACGATCCTGCTTTGTTATATCTAATTATATCCCGCTACAGCTTCTACCATTAAAATTTTCTTTCAGTCTCGTCTTCCTATGTTGTTATTGTGAACACGGCTTACACTGTGATCATAAGAGCGGTATTCATTAAATCCGATATTGATCAAAGCACCTGAGATTGTTAGTATAGGATGTCGCGTCTGGTGAAAGCTTTTGACAGATATTTCTCTACGGGATCTCGGAGACTCCTTTGTATCTTCCACATTATCCTTTATACTCAAATAGTGTTTAAATTTATAGAGACTTTCAATAAGATGCAGCTGATGAAGTACCTGGGCAAAGATTAACTTTTAAACATGGGGGTTTATGCAATGATCTCCATATCAGCATAAACCAATCCATGGTGAATACAACAAATTTTTCAGTTTTACAACCCCACCCCCCAATCACCCCAATTTCACCCTTCATCCAAAAAAACGTAGAAAATGATCAGGAACCCCTAAAACGCCTAAAAACAAAGTTTAAGCTGTTTTCATATTTTTAGTTTTTTTATTATTGCCGCGCCGCCACTGATCCGATTTTTTCAAAACATACGCGTTTTCCACCCTCGCCTTGGGAGTAATTTGTCAAAATTTCATTAAAATCAATTTAACAATTTTCGTGTTACGCGATATCGAACGATCTAAAACAATACTCGTATGTATACATCACAAATCATTCACATATCAATGGACAGCCCATTACGAATACAACAAATTTTTCAGTATTACAAGCCCCCACCCTCCAACCACCCCAAATTCACCCCCACCCAAGAAAAAGTAGAAAATGATCAGGAACCCCTAAAACGCCTAAAAACGAAGTTTGAGGCATATTTGAAATTTTTCATTTTTTGCTAATTACTCCGCCCCCCGTATAACAATTTTCAAAATTATAGGAACATTATCTACTACGACCCCACAGCATAACGCTGCCCAAATTTCATCACAATCCATACTCTGAGATTACGAGGGTAGAAAAACGCGACAGACCGACAGACCGACAGACCGACAGACCGACAGACCGACAGACCGACAGACCGACAGACCGACAGACCGACAGACCGACAGACCGACAGACCGACAGACCGACAGACCGACAGACCGACAGACCGACAGACCGACAGACCGACAGACCGACAGACCGACAGACCGACAGACCGACAGACCGACAGACCGACAGACCGACAGACCGACAGACCGACAGACCGACAGACCGACAGACCGACAGACCGACAGACCGACAGACCGACAGACCGACAGACCGACAGACAAACCGACAGACAGACAGACCGACGGAAATAAGTGACGTGGATTTTCGTTATGCCCACATCATAAAACGCCCAAAAACGTCTCAAAATCGAAAATTTTCGCGATCACAATACTACCCTCACCTATCGGTGTGGGAAGTAAAAAGGGGTGGGGGCAGGGGTAACTCAAAAAATAATGTCATAACGTGAAGTTGTAATGGTACCAGAATAAAGAGCATGTTTTCTTATGTCGAAAACGGCTACCGCACATGCCGAAAAATTCTGAAAATGGCAGAATACACAATTCACAAAAAGTAGCAAATATTCGAACTTTAAAATGGCAGTAACTTCCAAAAAAATGATCCAAATGATTTCAAACTTCACTGTCATAATGTTTTGTTCTCTATAGTGTGGGAAGTCAAAAAAGATGAAATACATTATTGTGTTGATCACAAATACTATTATACGAATTACAGATGAAGAAAATGGGATACTCCAAATATAGATTTTTACGTGCCCTACCACAACATGAAGCTTTATAGTTTGGATATCTGAAAAAAGGCACACAAAAATTTTACTGTGCCATAAATTCAATAGTTTATGTAAAAAATGATTGACGCACACTGCCTTCCAACCTTCAGACATTGAACTCCGAACCTAGATAAAAGCAGGCTCTCAAGAGTGCTCTGTGTAGAATATACGCTATCTATATAGAAAACTTCAAGAACTTCACCTTCAAAAGTCTGTGCATTCATAAATTGGATTTCAAATTAGTGATGCAAATTCCAACTTTGATATGATGTGTGCTGAATACAAAGCTAATTATGCATCAGGGCGGATATAGAAGATTGCGGTTGTGCATTATTCGGTTGCACAATTTATCGAATTATCAAAATAAATTGACATAATGGGAGAAGATAATCTTTCTTCTACGTTGGATCTTTTCACCATCACCACCACCTATAGCTCTTTTCCTAATGATCACAAATATAAATACCTTTTTCATGAATATTGGCAAGTGACTGAAATAACTCTCTTCGCCAATGGCCGCGTTTCGGTTTTTCACATTTAAACCATCTTCAGGTCTCAAAAAATTGTCCGTTAACTATAATAAACTGAATCGGCAAACAGCAGCATTTCTCATCTTTGGAAGCAGAAGAGAGTACAAGTGTCAGAACCTCGATTAGCCAATATTTTCGTTATGCATTTTTCTACGAATTTTTGATAATGCGTTAAAGAAAAGACGCTGTACTTGAATATGGCGTGATACACACATAAAAATAAACTGGTGGACGAAGAATATATGCTTTCAGTCAAGTTAGAAGAAAGAATAAGAAAGAAAGTAGTTTTTTTGATCATGTGGGGTTATAACAAGTAAATCATTTCAACTCAAAACCGGGAAAGTTTCGAAAGCAAGAATACAGAAATCTTAAATCACGAATATGATGATCTTGAAAACATTATATAATGTTAAAAATTTAATCCACGAAAATGTAAACCCCGACGAATATTTTGTTACTGATTTGTCTGCAAAATTTTAAATGTGGCAACCCTAATCTGGACACCGCCCCTCTCCCCAAACTAAATCCTGGATACGTGTCTGTGAAAACAGCTCAATTCACAACTACTGACATAAATACAATAAGCGCGCGGTGCTCTATAGCGGCCTTACCGTTTAAATTAGAAGAAAATGTTTTGAATAAAAAAACGTTTCTTTTCAAATGATCTAAATGCGGAAAATGATTTCGAAGATCGTGAACGTCCGGATATAACTAAACTAGGTATCAGCTTTCTTATTTTAAATAGAACAGGGAATTTAATTTCTCATCTACCGATGTAAAATTTATCATACCATCCCATTGGAAGAAAAAAAAAGTCTTTAACGTTTTAAACTGTTAATTTTGAAAATTTCTAGTCTATTGATTTAATGTGCTTTTGAAACCAATGATCTTACTAAAACACAGCTATGTTTTTTGCTCGTTTCGAAACCGAAAACCGCATCTCCCTGCCATGCTTAGTCTCCAAGATATCAACATGTTTTGTAAAATACTACAAAGGTCAAATTATCTAAGGATTGCTGAATAACTTCGAAAATAGGCTTCGTAGACATAAACTATGGCTAACAAACTAGACCTATAAATCAATGCTGAATACAAAAACGTAATAATATACAGTACAAGGTATTCTATTCAAAATAAGGAAGTTGATACCCACTTCCGGTATATCGTGATGTCCGCCATCTTAGAAATTATTTTCTGCAAGTAAACCACTTGAAAAGAAACGTTTTTTATTCGAAATATTTTCTACTAATTTAAAAGGCCGCTAGAACGCACCGCGCGCTTATTGTACCGCCCTGTACATTGCATATACTTGGTTCTTACATACGAGCATCTCTATGAGGTCTCCACACCCTCAACTGCGCAACAATCCTTTCATGAGAGTACAACAATATAACACACAGACACAGGCAAAAGTATGAATTATTAACATATTACAAGTTTATCATATTCCCAATGGAGATACTCCAAAATTCTCAAGCTGTCTGTATTCTTGATCGAAGTAATCGAACCTCAGTTGGAAAATATGAAAGGCATCCTTACGAAAACTTTACGAAACACTTGGTCAAAGAGTATTGAAATTTTTGTTGTGAAGAAAATTATATTCCTGCTTAGAGCATATCTCTTTAGAATGAGTATTAAATTAAATAATATATTTATATTGGTTCAAATACCATAATATCCTCATCAAGTAAATTTTCCTAGAGCAAGAACATATATTCAGAGAGAAGATTATCAGAATTCTTGAATTGAGAATACCTTCTAGCTCTCAATGACTCAATGAAGTCACTTATGGAGAGCCTCTGTCTGTTCGTCCGTCCATCTGTCCGTATACAAAAGATAGCCAAAACTACAGGTGCCAGAGAAAATCTACAGATTCGGAATCAGCATGAAAAAACTAGTCCGGTTTTGTCAATATCGCTTCCGGTTTTAAAAAAATTGAATTAAATTACCACAGGTAACTGACGACGTATTATGTACAGTGTATTGATATTCCTGAAGCACAGGCAACGTGGCCGAGCGGCTAAGACGCTAGGCACCAGTCCGAAAGGGCGTAGGTTCGAATCTCACCGCGGTCAACAACTTTTGTTTTCTTTTTTTCTAAAATTAAATGTTAAATTTTTTCATTACTAGGCCGGGAAAAATCCGGTTTTGTCAATATAATAAAAAAATTAAATTTTCATACCAACAAATTCCACGGTGAGAGCGCCTTTTGAATTTACTCGTACAAGTAAATTCTTTCCTACCTTTTTTTGTGTGTAAAGAGCCCAAAATGTCGTAGATTTTTTAGATGGACACCAAGAATATAAGATTGGGGCAAGCGGTACTACAACAGCGTCCAAAATTTCCGATTGGCCAGTTTTATTTCTGAAAGCTTCCATTCCACCTGTAACTCATTCATGTAACTCGCGGCACTGCTGGTGTTATTCAGAAAAGGAAAATTTGCGATGCGGACACAACGAACGGCATGCGGAACATCCGGCCAGTAAATGTAATCTATGTTGTTCCTGGAATACCTTCCTATACTGTGTACCCAATCCTATTCTGTCGTATTTGTGTACCTACCCTGTTTGCTTGTCCATTAATTACGGTTTCGGAATTGGTGTCGCTCAAAGTGTCTCTGATTAGTCTACGGTGCTGCACGTCTGAAAAAGGAAACCTAATTACTTATTTAATTAATGTATACTATATTAATAGTTGGTAGAAGTGTGACTCCAGCGAGGAATCTGTTTCAGCCACAAAGGCTTTAGTAGTTAGTATATAGCGTTCTAACAAAATCATGTTAAATACTTAATATAAATATAATAAATACATATAGCTTATTTGCTGGTATTTTCAACACTGAATCTCATAACAGGGATGGGTATAAGTTACTAAAAACACCTTCCAAAATAATTGAATTCGTGTCATACCTGAAAGTAATAGGATATTACTGGCACATATGAATTGTGGGCATTATAAACAAGTAAAAAAGTAGCTACTGGTCATAGAAGTCAAAGCTGCTTAAATGAAAAAAGAAATAGAGACATATCATCAATGCGTCTTTTAGTGATTTTATGGTGCATATCCATTGTTCCAAAAAAACCCTATTGGACATTTTTAAAGGGAGAGAGAGGGCGATTTATGTCACAATACAAAATTCTAAAGCCACCACTGGCAGGTCTATGATTTTCTTGCCTATTTCCATACGTATCTAGTGTAAAACCTCCACAACTATCTCACTGCTATACAGCGATACCAAACTAATTTTAAACAGGTGAAGGGGTCAATTATTTTTCATAACTCACGGTCAAGCCATGAGTTATGAACAACGCCTACTAGATACCAATACTGACTTCCTGGAAATGCACTAGAGGGAGGGCGCAGGTATATCGAAAAAAAAACACGATATACACACTAAAAAATATTAAGGAACTTAAAAAAAACAATAAGACGTAACCAAAAATTATAATATACGTTTACAGACTAATAAAATATACTTATTTGATAGGGACTGTGTTGAACAATGTATTTCAAATATTTGACAACTAAATAGCTTATGAATATTAAATTAAAAAGGAGATCAATACTTGTTAATGACTTCCTTGCGCCTGCCTTGCACGCAAAGCTCCTCGAAAGAAGGGTTTATATAATTCACGCTCTAACTTCTTTTTCTATGTTTATCTGGGATCTGTATTTTGTCTTCAAAACAGCGGCGCCAGAAATTCCTGTCCCCAAATACGAAACATGGTGTTTCGACAATTTGCGTTTTCTATGGAATATGATTTGTTGGTTGCCAGATGCTACTAAAAACTTACTATAATGCAGTTGCATGATTGATGTCAAATTTTAAGAAACTGTATAATCTTGTAATCTCTTGGGTGAAATGATTATTCATGTCATTGCACTCCTAGCCCGACAGTTTCTAACCGTTATTTAAGCTAAGGCGACACTATTATTATTATTAGTTTGCTCCACAAGCCATTAAGGCCTATGTTAAAAATGAGTACAGTTTGATGTTATACCGCTAAAATGTATGTCTCTAAAAATTGTCTTTGGATGCTTGTTTCCATTGTTTCGTCATCTATTTCTGCGTTATATCCTGCACTATGTCACGCCACCTATTTCTTTCTTCTGCATCTTTCCAGTGTTTAATATTAATTTTATATAAATCATCTTCTGCCTTGCCTATAATACTGGTTCTTATAGTAATTACATATCTTCCAGTTTCTTGGTTGTTGTTTGTTCTTCTCCTTCATCCCTCGTTTGTCCTTACGCCTCCATAAACAGCCCTCAACATTTTCCTTCCTCATCTTTATTTTCTCTTCCTCATCTTAGTTCATAGTCCGCGTCTCACAAGCATATGCCCCTGTTGGTCTTATAGCAGTTGAGTAAATTCTCTCTTTGGTCTTTCTGGATACCTATGCGAATTTCATAATATTTTTCAGGGCTCCAGACTTTTGATTTCCATTGATGTCCTTGCCTGTATTTCTTGTTTCTCCTGTCCCTTTTGTTCTATGATTACCCTAAGTATATTCCATGTTGTTCGTCATGAAAGTTAGGTTTGGCTGATCATCGGAAGTTTTTTCCATTTGCCCCATGACCATATATTTTTGTCTTACTTTGACCTATCTCCAGCCCAAATATTCTTGCTTCCAAAGCTATCCCTGCCGTAACTTCCTCTAGTTCTTCCTTTGTTTTTACTTCCCACACCGATAGGTGAGGGGAGTATTGTAATCGCGAAAATTTTCGATTTTGAGATAATACACTTTTTAGGCGTTTCATGATGTCTACCTAACGAAAATCTACGTCACTCATTTCCGTCGGTCTCTCTATCGGTCTGTCTGTCTGTCTGTCGGTCTGTCGGTCTGTCTGTACGCGTTTTCTGTCCTCGTGATCTCAGTAACCGCTGCATAGATTGTGATGAAATTTGGGCAGCGATATGCTGTGGGGTCGTAGTAGGTAATGCTGCTACAATTTTGAAAATCGGTGCATTGGCGGTGAAGTAATTAGCAAAAAACGAAAAATTTCAAATATTCCCCAAACTTCGTTTTTAAGCGTTTTAGGTGTTCCTGATCATTTTCTACTTTTTTTTGGGTGGGGGTGGAAATTGGGGTGGTTAGGGGTTGGGGGGTAAAATTGAAAAAATTTGTTGTATTCATAATAGACTACCCACTGACCTGTGAAGGAAGACCTAGCAACATAAATAACTTTTTTAGGTCTATCCGAACATTGCCTTATGCCTATTACAGAAAATGTTTTCCGATGTATACAGGCTGTCCATTTAGTGTGTAATTCTTCGATATCTCGCAAGGTATACCTGATAAAAATATCTCAAATACAAAAGTTATTTGGTTACTTGAGGCGCATATTCCAAAAATATTTTGAAATATACTGGGTGTTGCGGGAAAGTAGGATAGATATCAACTTAATTTTTTTTATATGGAACTATAACCTTCTCTCAAGTTCTTCTAGTGTCCATCATTGATCTCTATTCAACCCTAAAATATTTTTGAGAGCGATTGCGACGTTGCCAAGTTATAATTTATTTTCTATTAATTTCCGCATTTGCAAGGTCGCAAGTAATACGTCCAAATTGATATATTCCTTTAACTTTTCCCAATAATATGATACAGAGAGTTACTGGAATATTAAGCGGATATTATTCTGGATGCTACCAGCAATTTGTACCTACAGGGTGTTTTTGGCAGAATTTTAAATTCCGGCAAATTAAAGGTCGTTTTACTTTGTTTTTTTAAATGTAACACCCTGTATTTTTTATTTTAAATCGAAATAACTAATACTGTATCTCGCCTTGTAATATTTTTTTCGCGTTTTCGACGTTGCCAAGTTATAACCTATTTTCCCAAATTTTTAAACAAGTATCCCCGATTTTAATTTATTTTAAATAGAATCCTCTACTTATTTTTACTGCAATGAATTGCGCATGTCGAATTTAGTAAGATCTCACAATTTCAAAATTTTGTTTCTATTAATTAATGAGATACGGCAACACCAATTTTTCAGTAAACGGTACCGGAACGCTTAAATATTTCCAAAACTGCCACAGCTGAAGAGGTGAAATTCAATACAAAAGTTTGTATTATTGATAATAGGCTGTTCATTGACCTGTGCAGGAAAGACCTAGCGGCATATGACAATAACTTGGGGGGGGGGGTACTGGCGATGATTTTGTTGCAAGGGGATCTCAGACTGAATCTTTATGCTATGGGAAAATAATAAACTGTACCGTAGTGTGTGGGAAGTACTGAGTCAATCAACTTGACTCCATTTTTGCTACTAGTGTTAAGTCATCTGCATATGCTATACATTGGTGTTCGTTATTAAATATGGTTCCATTTGTCTTGATTTCGCTTTTCCTTGGGATCAAAAAAAACTTTTCACGCACTTTTTTGTAACTTGTTAAGTACCGAGAACCGAGTCAATCAGCTTTTGGCCATTTTTTGCATCATCTAGTATGAGACAATAGACCATTAACTCGAACCCATCTGAGGAAGTTGCGGAAAGTGCGAATTCCGAATCGTAGTGAAAATCGAAAATGAACTCAGAATCAGTGTACCGAAGACTAGATGGCGCGCAGAAAAAACTGGAAGAAGAAGCAACAGGGCTAAGTGACCGCTCCTTGGGGCGCTTCGAGATATTATGACAGTCCCCTAGCATGGGGTTTCACGACAAGAAGCTGAGGCGACTACGCAGGTTCCGGTTCTTCGGCAGGGCTAAGGTGTACCTCATGGTGCGGTGGCCAATGTTGGTATGTTTTCATTAGTACTAATTATTTAGCGTAAGACCCCACTGCATAGACTAAGAGCCAGTGATCGGCAGACTTACGGTATTTTAGCAAACTCCAAATTGATGCTAGGTATACTATTCTTACAAGTCTCTAGTTCGATTGGACAGGAAAACACTTGGTACGGATTCAAGTATTTATTACGCATAACCTAATACTTATCAGTCTAATTTATTTACAGTCACAACACTAATTTATATTTGTCCTTCACTTCTCTAATTTAGGTCGCTGTTCATTTATTTCGCGCGCGCCCCCGGTCTACCACGCTTTGCGTCTGGCTGCACTGTTAACTCTGGTGGCTGCCCCCTACGCGCCTATATATCGTACGCGACTCTGATTCTCGAAAGTTTATCTACGTTCGCGTCGTTCACGACCAGTTTCTGGAAGTCTGGATTCTAGAATTCACGTCTACGCAAGAGACAGGGCCGGACTGGCACACTACTACACAAGCTGTAGGTGAAATGGGGATTCACTATCTCTGACGATGGTTTCTTTGAGCGTAGGCGGGAGTCCAAAAGCGCAATATGGTGGGTTTTAAAACGTCATTTTAGCGAGTTTGGCGTTTTAATATATTGTAATATATACCTTTTCTTATACAAAAACTCAAGGGCAGACACCTATTCCGATTCGTAATGTGTTTTAATAAATTTCTAAAGTTGAAAATTTTATGAAAAATTGCGGTATTTTAGCAAGGATGAAAATGTTTTTGCAGTTTTTGAACGACAGACATCTAGGCGGGTTCCAACATACGGTAGGTATAATGTCTCTCTGTCGTGCTGATTGAACAGCGCCAAAAGTGGCTTCTAAAACGTGATTTTAGCAAGACTACCGTTTTAATATAATGAAATATATACCTTTCTTATTCAAAAACTCATTGGCAGACATTTATTGCGGTTCCTAGTGTTTTAGAAGCTCCTTTTGACGCTGTTCAGTTAGCGCGCCAGAAAGACATCATGTATATCATCTGCCAGTATGTTGGAACCCGCCTAGGTGCCATTCAAAAACTATATTTATAATAATAATAATGTGAAGCTTTCATCCTTGCTGTAATAATAGATAATGTAAATTTTCATAAAATTTTCAAGTCTTGAAATTTTCTAAAACACGTTAGGAACCGGAGCAATAGGTGTCTGCCAGTTTTTGTAAAAGTAAAGGTATATATACTACTACACAGGGTGGTCCAATAAGCGCGCGGTGCTCTCTAACGGCCACACCGTTTAAACGAAAATGTTTGAAATAAAAAACGTTTCTTTTCAAATGTTCTACATTTAGAAAATAATTTCAAAGATGGCGGACATCCGGATATACCGGAAGTAGGCATCAACTTCCTTATTTTAAATGGAGCACCCCATATATTATTACGTTTTTGAATTCAGCATCGATTTTTAGGTCCTGTTTGTTAACCATTATTTATGTCTGCGAACCCTATTTTCGGAGTTATTCAGCAATTTTTACAAAATTTGACGTTTGTAGTAGTTTACAAGAAAAGCTAATATCTCGGAAAGTAAACGCGATAGAAAGATGTGGCTTTCGGTTTTGAAACAAGCAAGAAACGTGCTTGTGTTTCAGTAGGATCATTGTTTCAAAAGAACATTAAATCAATAGACTAGCAATTTTTAAATTTGAAAAGTTAAAAACGTTAAAAACTTTTTTTCAAATGAGATGGTATGATAAGTTTCACATCGGTGGATGCAAAATTAAGTTCTTTTTCACTTATCTTGGCACGTGTGTGTGGTTCTGTCTTTGATGGTTTTCAATATGTTTATGGTTTTGTAATTATTGTGGAGGAATTGGAAAAATCGTAGGTGGTGTGGCTCGCAGACGAAACTGTTGGCAGGAAACTTTTCATCCAGTGTTTCGACCTCTAATACTAAAATGTGCTTTCGCTCCATCTAACTATAACCACATTATTCTTAAAAACTCCAGTGGTGAATACTCCAACAGGTTTTCCAAATTTTCATTTAGAAATTTTTGTAAAACATTAGTTTATTATGCTGTCTCTAATAATACCACCCCAATGCTTAGAGTCCATGCTGGTTGTCAACAAACGTCTCAAAATTTGGATTTACATCGGCGTAAAATATGAGAGAAGGCAACATGTAGTAGTAATACATGAAAATCGTGAGTTTGACATTTTCGCAATTGTAGTTGAAGACCCGCATAGCAGTGCTACCAAACACGATATCAATACAAGGCCACGAAGTGACATAGTGCAAGCTTTCATCTTGAATTTTCTTTTTGAATCATTACTGTAATTTGAGGGTAACGTCTGGAGCTACGAATTGCGAACATAATTTTTATGACGTCCTTTGACCTTACCTTTGGACTTTTGGACTTACCTCCCCTCATCTTAGACACACTAGAGAAAGCAAACAGGTGGCCACGCCTCCTCGCTAACACGGGAACACAGGTATACGTATATCCTAGACCCTTAAGGGTCTAGGGTATAGCGCGCGAAATTGAACATCCAAGAAAACACGTATTCCCGTTTGAGCGAGGAGGCGTGGCCGCCTGTTCCTTTTTCCAGTGTGTGTGTCTAAGATGAGGGGAGGTAAGTCCAAAAATCCGAAGGTAAGATCAAAAGGTCCAAAGGTAAGGTCCAAAGGTCACTATAAAATTGATTTTCGCATTTCCAAGCTCCTGACGTTACCTTTAAACTTACAGTAACGATTCAAAAAGCAAATTGAAGAAGAAAGCTTGCGCTTTGTCAACTATTTGGCCTTTTTTTGATATCGTGTTTGGCTGTTAAATTACAGATACTTGAAGAGTGTATGATTTTGCATTGCGAGTTTTTCTGCACATTAAAAAACTTTTTTGAGAAAATGGCAAATAGTTGTCATTAATTAAGGTCTTAACTATCAACTTCTGAAATACTGTGTATGTAGTTTGAAAAACAAGTGAGTTCTGTTGGAAATGGGAATCCGTGTTTTAACATGGCAAATACATATGTATAACTGTGTATACCCAGGCCCCTTAAGGAGTAAAAATGAGTTAAACCATTAGAACGGGTTTGCACCAAATTTCTAATGCAACCTCACTTAAACTTCTCATTGGATATCTACTTGCCAACCGCTAAATTAACACTAGTACCTCGAGCTGAACGTAATGCTCAAAGTTTGCCAATTCAGTCAACCGCAAACAGTCGAAGCTGAAGCTGAAGCTCAGCAAACGGTGGAACCGTTGACCTGCTAACGATGTTTCGGCAATTAATTTGGTTGGCTGTCGAAATCATCGAAGCTGTTGTGTATATCGTTGGCAGCTGAAATCTCCTTCATCCATCATTGTCCTCCGAACCCTGGGACGTTTTGGTAAACATGAGCATCAGTTCGTGCATTGAAACTGATGCTGCAAGACAAGACCAGGGTTGGATTTAGAACATGATTTTACTTACGACGACATGGCTATCTCAGAACAGTCTCTGTTACCCGATACCTTGGACTGTCAGCCGTATCAACAGCGAACAGCTGTTGGGCTGGTGATAACTAAAAATGCCCCAGAATGCGTCTTGACATTATACTTTGACGTAATACAGGGCTGTACTGAGTGCAAGTACTGCTAATGGCGAGGAATTGACGGAAATATAATAAACCCTGTTATTCAACCTTCAAAAGTGCTGATTATTTTTTGTATAATATTTCCTATACCTAAACATCATACTTACGGATTTACAACTAAATTTACATTCGCCCATTTTTTTTTTCATTTCAAAGGTGACTTTAATGAAAAGGGTTCTTAACTGCGTACTATAAGAGTTCAGTGATTTTTTTGCCTTCGTGTTTTTTTTAATTTACGATATTGAAGTATACCTGCTCAAACTGAACCAATTTTATTCCTGGTGATTCCAAAAAGAGGCGGATTAAACTAGGAGCTGCTTCCTAATTAAATATTGACCCGATTTTTTTCTGTCGAGCGTCCTCCAGGCATTATAAATCTCTCACCCTTTTTCTGGGGCTTCATTAATATTTTTTCCAGGGATATGCTCTGGTATCTAGTTAATTTATCGGTGGGACGTTTGTAACTCCGGATACTTCGTTTACCGCGCGAGTTGGACGAAATCAGAAGAAGAAAAATATACAGCGTGTTCAGGAAACAGCGAAATGCTTCAGGGGCTTTGTTTGTTGGAAATGAAAGGTTTTTCTGTCATAGGTTATGTGAGCAGAATGTTTCCCGTCCTAGGCTCAGTTGGTAGACCTGTTCTCACAAACTTCTAGTCGTACTGCAACACTACAGATGATCCTCTAAGGAACTATTCACCTAACCAATCTTTTCAAACACGACAGTTGTTTCGTCAACTGTGTTAGCATCTTCAGTGGAAGATTAAGGCTATATTCCATAACGTCAGATAACCACTTAATGTTTAATGAGCTAAAGCGAATAGCAAACTGTTTGGATTCGGGCCTTTATCTCTATTTATAACAACATCGTTTGGCTTCTTTGATACATCTAAGCTTTCCCAAGCCTCCAGCTGCTTATAATTTAACACGAATTAAAATTATACACTTATAAACTTAGGGAAGCGAATGACACTAAAACTATCACAAGTTTGAAAGAAAAGGATTGTTTGTACCTAAAAGCGGATAAGGACAACATGTTGTCATTTTGCATAGCTGAAGAAGTACCAGTATTCAGTACTCTATAGGTTCTTGTGGCATCGGAAACCCAAGACAAGCGAGGCCTAGTAGAAAAAATTACCTGAAAAATCAAATGTTCTCGCTTTTTAGCGTCTTTAAAAGCTGAACTTTTATCTTTTAAGCATTAGTAAATTTTATCATGAATTGGTCTTTTTGCTCACTAGTAATCATATCAGGTACTCCTTGTAGTCTTTTTCTCACTTCTCGAAAGATATCAAGAAGTGCGTTTACCAGAACACACAGTTGGAAAACCTGGTAATGCTTTGAACTTCTTTGTTGCTTTTTCTGCACTCAGTGATACACTCACATCTCAAAAGCCGCCATTCTGCCCATTGTATTGATCTTCATCGTCCACGTATTGACTTCATACAGAAATACTGGGAAAACATAACATTTGACGAAACTATATCAGACTACGCATTTGTTGTTGTGGCTATCACGATTCTCGTTCTTATGTCCGCATCTGCATTCAAGTCCACTGTAGTCCAGCTAGCTAAATATCCAACTTTCTGAACCCTTGATATAAACTTCTCGTGAACTTTTATATCTATCAGCTGATTTGGATTTGCATGCTTATGTTTATTTATTTACAGTCCCATCTGAAAACCTACTGAAGCTATTCTGTCGATAAGTCTTTGAAGACTCTCAGAACTATCTGCGAGTATGACTGTCATCGGCATACCATAAGCCATTTACCAGTCTTCCGTTAACTTTTATACCCTCGTCTTATCCATCAAGTGCTTGCTCGAATACTTCGGAATACATATTGAAGAGCACGGGGCCGAGCATGTATCCCTGTCTGACCCTGCTCCTTATAGATACGGCTCTCGCCTCGATACCTTCTAATTTTATTGAAGCTACTTGGTATTCGTATAAATTCTGTATGATCTTCAGATCTTGTAAGCCAATGCCTCTATTTCATGGTATTTTCAGCATTTTTTCTTAATTAATGAGCTACATTCCTGCTTGAAAAAGCAGGCCAGTATGTTGGTTAAGTAATTCTTATGCCAGTATTCTTATGACCTTCCTTTTTCTCTTTCCCCCAACAGACCTTGTATACAAAACTCAGAGAGGAAAAACGCCATTTTGCTAAATCGACCGCAGCTTCTGAAAGACTGACCTCCAGATGGGGCTGGCTTCGTGCCAGCCTCATATCCATAACTTTCTCTTGAACGACCTACTGTAAACAGAGACCATCCCGTGGAGTCGGACGAAACACCGGCTCAGTAGACGGCAAATTGAACCCGAATTAATAATGGCCTCTTTAGGCCAAGAAAATGGGCTAAGGACTACCACTTCATATCCAGTATCTAGTACTCCAGAGTCCATATCAGAATGCATCGGAAACTAAGACAAGCTATTATGAGACCTTGTAGAAAATTATCTGAGAAATCAATCCTGCTTGTTTTATAGCTTCTTCAAATTTGATCGTATCAAAAAATCAACCACCAGGCAAGTCAAGGCAAAGATAAAGCCATAGGTATCATAGAGCAACATATATTGACAAAGCTTTACTACCTATAAATTTGATAGTATTTCGTTCAGTAGGTTTCGAGTAAGTGTTATCAAAAATTGATCTTCTTTCTCATTAATTATTTCATTTACTTTTTGTGGATTCTCCCTGGGAAGATATCACCCAAAGCACCAACAATAATTGTGTTTACAAGTACAGAAAATAACTGGGTTGAGCTTCTCTGTAGCATATTGTACTCAGAAAGCTATTGTTAATGCTCTAGGCATATTCAGCTAATATTCTGTTAACCATAGTTATCCCATATATGCCCTCATTACCAACTCTGCCTTGACATGAAGGTTCCCCCGATCCTTTCTGTATTCCATCAAATAATGGTAAGATTGATGAGTAAATCAGTATCATAGCTAGACCTCTTATTCTGTATAGTTGATATTAATCGTTTCAAACCTAATCTATAGTCAATGTGCATTTATAATCAGCAGCCTCAAAGAACTAACAAATTATCTATAAATACAAGATTCCTTCTTTCATGGGCATTGGTTAGATAGTTCTTATATAACTATAAGCTGTATTCCTGTCTCAAAAAGCAGTGCAGTATGTAGGGTATAGGTTTTTTCTATGCCAGTATTCCTCTGATCTTCCTTTTCTCTTTCCTCCTCCAACAGACCTTGTATACAAAACCCTGAAAGGAAAAACGCCATTTTGCTAAATCGACCGCAGCTTCTGAAAGACTGACCTCCAGATGGGGCTGGCTTCGTGCCAGCCTCATATCCATAACTTTCTCTTGAACGACCTACTGTAAACAGAGGCTATCCCGTGGAGTTGGACGAAACACCGGCTGAGTAGACGGCAAATTGAACCTGAATTAATAATGGCCTCTTTTGGCCGACGGAATGGCCGAAGGAGTTGCTGGCAGACTCCGGGAGTATCGCAGGTGGATCCGGCTAAATGAATTTTTTAAAATGCACCCTGAGGAATTTTATTACTTTCGTCATGAGCGTACACAAATTCTATTAGAATGGAGCCCTAAGACTACGTGCTTTATAGTGTTTCAGCGTTTAGATCCCTCCTCATTTGTAGACACAACAGGAATACAATTAGGAATTATGCATTTCGAAGCACGTTCACGCACACATAACTGATAGAAAACTGCGTTTCAGTATCTCTGTATTCAACAAATATACAATACTGTGTTCCTTGAGAATTCAAAACTGATTACTCAAAAAAACGCATACTATTTCGCAGAAAAGGTTTATCGGATTTTGGATAAAAATACTACAGAGGTTTTTTCTCAAAAAGCCAAGGCTTCTGCGTTTATTTTACTCCTTCTTCAAGGCTATCGAGCACACCCCTATAGCACCGAAAGATAATATATCCCTTTGGGTCAAAAAAACAATGAATATTCTAGAAGATAGTTAAAAACAATAACGAATGCCGTTTGTCAACACCCGATTTTTCGTATCCTACAGCTGTACAGAAATAAAATGCCGCATAGAGAAAGCAAGAGCCACCTTCGTTAGAATGGGAAACCTGTTCAGGAATAGAGATCTTAATTTACAAACCAAATTAAGACTACTCAAATGCTATGTCTGGTCTGTGCTCTTGTATGGTTCTGAGTCCTGGACGTTGACGGAAGCGTCCACAAGGAAAATTGAAGCTTTTGAGATGTGGCTATACAGGCGAATTCTCAGAATTTCCTGGGTTGACCACGTGTCCAACAATAGAATTCTAGAAAGGCTTCAAAAAGAGACCGAACTCGTGAGCATTATTAAAAAACGCAAATTGGAATACCCGGGTCACATAATGAGGAACCAAAAGAGATACGGTCTGCTCCAGCTAGTACTTCAGGGAAAGGTCTTCGGAAGAAGAAGATACGGTAGGCGCAGAATCTCCTGGCTAAAAAACCTTCGAACTTGGTTCTCCCTGTCAACACGAGGATTGTTCAGAGCTGCAGCAAGTCCAAATTGCTTCGCTTATCGCCAACGTCCGGAACGGATAGGCACACTAAGAAGAAGACAGCTGTACAGCACAAAAACAAAAAATGTTTACAAAAATGTAACCGACATGTGATATTAATACACCTGAAGATGGTTTATATTAAAATAAACCGAAACGTACTGAAGAAAAATTATAGTTTCAATCAATATTGTTTTAAGCTCATTTTTAACTTTTTGGTTCCATAAAGCGTGTGTTTTTTACTTTTTTTAAACTATATTTATTGCAAACTTGTTTATACACGCATTACCACTAATACAGGCGTGGCTTGGTCAAGGGGTTAGTGAAAGCTTTTATACTTTCTATTATACAATGCATTGTCACCTTTATTAATTTATTAAATAAAATCATCAGAACTAAGATTCAATTCTTAGACTTAGAACTGTCAATACTTTGACATGATCTTCAAATATATCAAAAAAATAAAAAGGGCGGCAATTTGCAATAAGTTTTCAAAAATTTTTTAATGTATGCCTTACTTCAATATAAATAATGTAAAATGACTTTTTATTCAATTGGATGGATGATTTTGGTAATCCTAATCAGTCATACGAGTGGATAAGAGTATATCAATTTGTAGTAAGGGAGGTATAGTTTGTGTTTCTTATGATTTAAGAAATAATTTTATTGGAATCCGAAAAATACCTTTGAGAAGAAAAACGTTAGATGCGATAATTATTATTAGGTACTTTCTGAAGATACAGTTAATGATAGGATTAAGTTTCTTATGGCATGGACAGATTTTTTTATTTAAGTAACTTGGAAATAGTTTTTACGTAGATACTCCCTGTGTGTGCCAAATATACCGAACCCTTTGAAGCACCCCTGATTTCCGTCTTTATATTGAATTACTTCCTGCCATCTAATGCATGTGGAATCGAGGATGCTATACCTTTTATTTTTTAGGAAAGTCTGCAGCAGGTCGTTTAAGCGCGATCGAGCTTGAGCAATAAAAGGGAGTTATAGAACATCCCGGAATTGTACAAATATAAATCATGTAAACAAGTTGCATCGTGTCTACTGGACCAAAATAATAATGACTAGAACAGGATATAAGTTTTACGTTTTACTTCCCACACCGACAGGCAGGTCAGGGGAGTATTGTGGTTGCGAAAATAAGTTTTTTGAGCGTTTTGTGATGTCTACATAACGAAAATCGACGTCACTCATTTCCGTCGGTCTGTCTGTCTGTCGGTCTGTCTGTCTGTCTGTTAGCGTTTTTGTAGCGTCGTAATCTCAGTAACCGCTCCATGGATTGCGATGAAATTTGGGCAGCTGTGGGGTCGTAGTAGGCAATGCCCCTATAAAATAAAAATTGGTGCATGGGCGGCGGAGTAATTAGCAAAAAACAAAAAATTTCAAATATCCATCATACTTCGTTTTTCGAGCGTTTTAGAGGTTCCTGATAATTTTCTACTTTTTTTGGGTGGGAGTGGAACTGGAAATTTGTTGTATTCATAATAGGCTATATTTATATTGACCTGCAAAAGAAAGACCTAGTGTCATAATACACTTTTTTAGGTCCATCTGAACAGTCCTTCCTATTATAGAAACCAAGAGACTTAGAATTTTCTGATGTATACGTGCGAGTATTGCTTCTGATCGTTCCGTTTTGTATAATGTGGAAACTGTTGGATTAATTTTAATGAAATTTTTCAACAGTAGTATTACCGTAGCCAGGATGGAAAGCGTTTATGACTGCTAAAAATATAAAAACAGCTCAAACTTCATTTTTAGGCATTTTAGGGGTTCCTGATCATTTTCTACTTTCTTTGGGTGGTGGTGAAATTGAGGTGGTTGGGGGGTGGAGGGACGTAAAACTCAAAAATTTGTTGTATTCATTATATGTTATCCATTGACCTGTGAAATAAAGACCTAGCGTCATAATATACTTTTTTAGGTCCATCCGAACATTGTCTTGCCTATTACAGAAACCAAGAGAAAATTTTCTGACGTATCCGTATATTGCTTTAGCTTGTTCTGTATTGTGTAACATGGAACCTATTGGATTGATTTTAATGAAATCAAATAATACTGTGGTATTATTGAAGTGGCGAGGATGGAAAACGTTTATGAATTCTAGAAATCGTGCCAGTGGCGGCGCAGCAATAATAAAAAACAAAAAATATAGAAACAGCTCAAACTTCGTTTTTTAGGCGTTTTTTTAGGCATTTTCTGCTTTTTTGGGTGGGGGTGAAATTGGGGTAGTTGAGAGGTGAGGGGTCATAAAAATGATTTTTTTTTTGTATTCATAATAGGCTATCCATTTACATGTGAGAGGAAGATCTAGCGGCATATGACACACTTTTTTGGTCGGTCGGGCGATGATTTGGTTACAAGGGGACCTCGAACTAAAGCTTCATGCTATGGGAAAGTAATAAAATAAAATCACCGTTATATGTGGGAAGTACTGAGTCAATCAACTTGACTCCGTTTTTTTTGTTCAGTGTAGACTCATCCCGTTTTTAGAAGACCTTCTCGTAAAATTACTTGTCCAATACTCGTATTAAGGATGAAAAATGCAATGGTGACATACGACCTTAAGTGGCTTAGGCTCGCATAGCACATTCCACGTAGGTGATGAAGTGCATGGGCAGCGTTAATTACAAGAGAGGCCTGTAAATGATCGGGAGTATGGGTATGGGGGTATGGACGCCTGCAGCTGGGAAAGCATTTCCCGGCGTTGCCGTGGGAAATTCCTGGACACTCCAATTAATTATGGGGACCACACCAGTGAATTGAGGGTGAACATCAGCCCTGCCATGCGCGTAATCTATGGCGATGACGACAATGGCGGATGGTAGGGGCAGCCATCAGAGTAACACCGCCAATAGGCGGAGAAGGTGTTTCAGTTGTATATTTACCTCATATTTATTGTCATTTGCTTTATAGACAGTCTGTCTCCTGACATCAATTTGTTTCAAATATATGTGGAATATTTATGTAATAATATTATATCTTCAACTTGAGAAACGTATGGCGTATCTAACTAGATAACCTGTTCCATTTGATGACTTCTTCCCTTCTTCTAAGTATAACGTTTATAAGAACGCGTTTTTCGGTTGAATACAACATGTTTTACACAGTGAGGCAATAAAAAACCCAACATAGATTTAAAATTTTTATGTCGATATGTTTCGTTTACCTATACATCAGATCCTTATATTTTTTTGGTTATAAGAATTTAAATAATAATTAGAACACATATTAGCTTTTGTAAATCCATTAAATATTCACACAACACACTATGTGACACTACACTGCGACGCACCTTAAGTGCAATTTTTATAAGACCGTTATTTCTGAAATTTTATGTACAAACCTAAACAATGAACAAAAACAACCACAACAGAGGAATATTAGGTTAGTTGTCAACACAGTGACAGATCACAGACTGTCAATGTCGAATACCATCAGGCAGAATAGCCAATATCGAAGAAAAACTAAATTACCAGAAATAGGAGCGCTCCTACCGGGAAAATGCTGAACACAAGGCCTGACATTGTAGTACCTATTGGTTGCATAAAACCAGAGTCGTAGTGTTTTTTTTGTTTTTCAAGTAGAACTCAAAAAATCCCAAAATTGCCAGCAAAAATCAAATTCATATAACATCTATGTAATATCGTACATTGTTTGGAATAGATATAAATGTGTACAAAAGCACTTATAAAATTTTGCAAAAAATATTTTTTTAAGAAACTTTTTTTTTATAATATTACCGCAGCACAAACTGGGACAAGAAAGCCTTATTTTTAACGTAGTTTCACTCAAGTATTCTTTGATTTACCATGTGACGTTTGTTAGAAAAGATACGCGATAAAGTTTTGTGTTCGGTTGAGTAAAACACCACCTGAAACTTCATCAAAACCTTGGTTAGACCTTCAAACATTAAAGGTGGATAGAATTAATATTCAGCCAAAGTATAGGGGCAATGATGGGTATTGTTTCTCCTCAACACTAACAAAGTATTTCGGTTTACATCACCAGCATGTTGTCAAATCACCCCTCAATACTTCCTATTACAATTGTAGGAACCCGCATATTTGTCACTGGAATACACAAATGTCAACGAATTGTGTACAATATGGCAACGCCGTCAGCGATGCTCATTCAGTTAAGAATGGAGACGTGACCACACGTGACCGAGACTCCCGCAGCCGATTGGCTTGGCTCCCGCCCTCACCCCTCTAGTTATTCGGAATAACATCAGATGTTTATTGTCAATATTCGAAGGGTTGGAAGCTGCATCACGACAATGCTCCCTACTCACCCCCTCCGAACTTGCATCATCTGACTCATATGACTTCCATAAAAGAATTCAGAGTAACATACTACTAATAGAACTAGAAGTGAAAAAAATTAAATCGCTGCTGGTCTCTGTTGCCGAATAAATTATTACACACATCCACTGGACGATCTCACTCGCAAAAACGATTTTTTTCAAACCCGACATGTGTTTCGGAATCTTCCATTGAAAATGCTAACATAGTTAGCGAAACGCCGGTCGGATTTGGAAAAAATCTAATTGAAAACGTTTTGGGGTGGCTTTTTGACTGGGCTATATTCCTATATTTGTAAACAAAGGTGACGAGCGAAGGTTCAAATGATTTACCTTACAAATTCTTTACAATATTTGGTTTTCAGTTTTGCATCTTTTAGATTATAATTTTCGTATTTTTTTCGGAAGGCAGCTAAAGAAACTTTTGCATAACCATCTAATCTTTATAAAGAAACCAAATCGAGAAACAAGCTGATTGCAATCGGGCCCCACTCTTTATTCATTACATTGTTTGACTTCTTTGCTATTTCTAAGCTTTCATGTGCGTCCAGTTTCTGGAGGTTTGTTTTATTTAAACATACTACCAAACTAAAATCGGGTTATTTGGAGAATTTATTTAAAAGATGAGTATCAAACAAGACAATTACAGCGCTATTATAAAGCCGGCTCTGATCATTTTTTCACTTCTCACACCGATAGGTGAGGGGAGTATTGTGATCGCGAAAATTTTCGATTTTGAAATAATACGCTTTTTGGGCGTTTTGATATGTCTACATAATGAAAATCCACGTCACTCATTTCCGTCGGTCTGTCTGTCGGTCTGTCTGTACGCGTTTTTCTAGCCACGTAATCTCAGCAACCGCTGCATGGATTGTGATGATATTTGGGCAGCGATATGCTGTGGGGACGTAGTAGGTAATGTTCTTGTATTTTTGATAATCGGTGCATGGGCGGCGGAGTAATTAGCAAAAAACAAAAAAAATTAAATACTGCTCAAACTTCGTTTTTAGGCGTTTCGGGGTGGGGGTGAAATTGGGGTGGTTGGGAGTTGCAGGGTTGAAAAACTGAAAAATTTGTTGTATTCGTAATAGGCTGTCCAAGTGTCCAGAAATCTGTGAAGGAAGACCTAGCGACATAAATCACCTTTTTAGGTCCATCCGAAAATTGCCTAGCCTATTACTGAAATTAAGGGACTTAGAATTTTCTGTATACATACGAGTCTTTATTGCTTTAGATCGCTTTGTATTTTGTAACGTGGAAACTATTAAATTTATTCTAATGATATTTTGACACAGTATTACTACCGTGGTGAGGATGCAAAACACGTATGGTTGTTAGAAATCGTGTCAGTGGCAGCGTAGCAATAATCAAAAAACTAAAAATATGAAAACAGCTCAAACTTCGTTTTTAGATGTTTTAGGGGTTCTTTTTTTGGGCGGGGATGAAATTGGGGTGGTTGGGCGGTGGGGGGTTGTAAAACTGAAAAGTCTGTAGTATCGATAATAGGCTGTCCATTGGCCTGTGAAGGAAAGACATAAGGCATAAGACAATTTTAGGGGGAGGGCTGCCGATGATTTGGTTGCAAGGGGATCTCAGACTAAAGCTTCATGCTATAGGAAAATAATAAACTGGTATCACAGTAATGTGTGTTAAGTACTACGTCAATCAACTTGACTTCATTTTTCTATGGCATCAACTACGACGGTTATTAGCCGCTTCCTACCATCCGGGGCATCCGGTGTATGACTTCTCATTCTAAGGGATAGGAGAGCACGGGGACACATTTCACTCCACAGCGGACTGTCTGGACGGCTTTATTGATACACGATACACAAGGCGGTCCGCAGATAATTCCAGATGGTAACAAAGGTTAAAACATTTAGATAAAAGTTCACGATTAACTTAAATTATTTCAAGAAAAGCTATTCTAAATACGGATATCTAAAGGATCTAAGTTTAATTATGTTGAAAGTTTCACCTGCGTAGTTCTTCGTGATTTACGGTATGTTCTTACTTCATACTTTGAAATATAACTTACTCTTAGATAGTTCAGAAGTATTTTGATTGTGATACTGTTGGACATACATTACTCTAATCAATGTCATTGGCATTGGAATCCTGTAACACCGAAATTGTTGATTCTTGCATACTGCGTTAACTAACATTTTTGCTCTGATCGGTATAATATCCCTTTATTCTAGCCACAAATAACGATAATAAACTTAAACTACTTTGGGTATTTATACAAAAAAAAAGGGTAAAGGGAACACTAACACTAGTAAATGCTAATCCCTTGTTTTTCGAAAAGTATAGGAAGGATGGGTGAATTATTTAAATCTATTTGATCGCATAGGAAGTTACCTAAGAATTAAAGCTTATTGGTTTTACGTGCTTCCATTTTTCCAATTTCATCTTTATTTTCACTTATGGATCACCAGAATAGTAAATCAATCGTGCTATTATGAATGTTTAGCATTGTTGGTTCATAATTGAATGTTGTTTGCTTTGTTAAACATATCAGGAAAATATAGAATTTCCTGAAATTAAACCTTTTATACCCTGCCACTGCTATTGAGACTACCGGCAGATCAGATGTCTACGTGTCCAAGTTCCAAGCTGTGCTTGCTGATGACCCATAACAGTTATTGATATACGCAGTAGGTATAGTATTTTTTTTATTTTCCAACATTAATCTATTCTAGTCCCCCTTTGGTTGCTACGTCCCTGATTGGTATCCGCGTCAACCTCTTGTAATTGTTCCTGAACAGTATTTGGCGTCCGACCAGATGGTCCTTCCTGGGACCCCGGAGTCTCTCGTTAGTACATGGCCGTACAAGCTAATAATACGACGTCAAAGCAGGTGATTTACGTAATTTCAGGATAACACTGATCGGTTTTGCCAGTGGGCAGACCGATCCGAAATGGACAAGGAAGCTGTAATTGGAAAGAGGTACAGTATGTCCAGGGTAAATTACTAACACCGAAGTGGTGGCATGGAGACTCCAAATCTGTTGGAGCAGAGTAGAATTTAAATGAGTCTGCATGTCTCCTTGAATAATGGGCGTAAGCGAAACTGGGTGGAACTAGACCACAATTATTTATCGACAACACACAGAAAAATCTGTCGTTTTGTCAAAGACTTACGCTTGGATTCAATGGGACATTACACTCAGTGTTCCTCAAATACAGCGACGTTTTCTCCAATGGGAAGTGTATAGTTGGTAGCGAATTATATCGTATTGTCGTTTCAACTACAAGATGTCATTGGATTCCAATGAATGATTCAATCGCAGCCTGTCGTTGAATCGAATCTGTGTTTGGTAATTGATTCTAAAGTACTTTATTTTCCTTGGACCAACAGATTTTATTGCGAGGACAGCTAATTGATTCGTTTGGACGTTTAATGGTGTGATTTTGTGTGAAGTTATAAGGAGCATGATATAAGAATTAGACATAAGCCTGCACCAGTTGTTGCATTACCTGAAATATAACTGTCTGACTAATCTAAATACCTACATTCAAATGTGGGTGTTAGCTCTTCTTAGTCCCAATTTCTCAGTAGGTCCTCCATTTAATATATAACTGGACACATTTAAATCACATACGCAAAACTACGAGATGACACAACACGACTAACACCGAAACAACACAACGGAACAACTTCGTCCATGTTGACGAGTTCGCGGCGATAGTAGCACTGAGATCATCCACCTATTCTTTATTCTTACCTTCATTGAATCGGGACATCAGTCCCGCCGATTACTCATTATAGTTCAGCGAACGACAAGTGCCATTGAAACAAAATTAATTTTTATCAGATGAATTATCACGAACTTCTGTTGTAGTAATAATTTTTGTACATTGAATAGATTGTATGCTTTGCTTAAATGAAACATAGGGTAAATTTCGAAAACAAAAGAATGTTTTGATTGCATTATATGTCAATACTGGTATTAGAAGGATTATACATATCGTTATCACGAATATAAAATTATTTTGAATTTATTGGCGTACCTGTGATTACTTCGAATATAAGGTTTGAATTCTTTCAATGACATGGATTTGAAACAACTGTAAATATATTTAAAGTGATGGAAAAACATCCAAATACTAACAATTAATTGGAAACGCAACAGTATTTTTTTCTGTGAAGTCAAATGTTTTATATTTAAACTGCCATATTTTTCTGCTGTATTAAAAGTAATTTCAAAAACATTTCAACAAGGTCAAAACTTCATTGTAGCACGTTAAGCGATCAACTGTTCATTTAAAGTTGCAAAAATCTAAATGTCAAGGGTTCCAAAGTTTTAGTTTGCACTTTTGACTAGGTTCTGCATTTTTTATTTGTTTGGATACTTGTTGCCTGAAATCCATAGATGATTTGAAAGAAGCAGAAAGCAGAAGGCAGAAGAGAGAAAGAAAGAACTTCGGTTGTCTATGAAGTTTTTCTGTTTCTTATCATCAGGTCAGGTTGTCAGGTTTGATTGAGGCTTCTTGAATTCATTTTTATCCAAACCTTGTTTATTACACGCGCTGACATCATTCTATCTTAAAAACTAGGGACATAATACGAAAAAGTTTATTTGTTTGTAAACATCCGCACATCCACTCGTCTTTTTCATAAATATTCCGGTTGAATCAGTACCTACAAGATAACTGAGTTGAATACCCTATTATAAGTCCGGGTTTTACTTGTGAAACTATAATTAATTTGAAGACCAGGAGCAGGTCTTCCTTTTTTTAATTAAAAGTTTATCTTATCAAACCTAATGAACAATGTCAGATGACGTATGTACATACGACAGTCAATTCCTGTCACATTTTACTGCCCTACTAACTGGTCTTATATATCTAGATTAATGTTATTAATGTAATATACTTAATAAAGTTTTTAAGTTTTTTGAAACATTTCCTTGTATTTGGGTAGGGATATCTCATTGAAAAGAGAAAAAATATCTATCAAATGAGCCTAATGGAAGGGTACATATAGCTATTTAAAAGAAGTCAATTGTTTTTCGTTGCTCATTTCTTTTCGAAAACAAAAACAACTGAATACGGTCGTATTATAGGAAATACTTTTTTTCAAACAATGAAACGTATTAACACTGTTGATACTTTGGAGTTCTCAAAATGTTCGAAATTCCAAGCTTCAAACTTGTATTTTATTTTGTTTCTAGTAAGCGCAGTTGCCAATGGTTTTAGGCAAGGCATCTTTTCCATGGTCTTATGAAACAATTTGACTCCCCTTACAAGAAAAAGCGCCAATCAGAGGAAAACAATGTTAAGATATTATACGACAGTTGTTCCTTACAATGCTGAAATTTTGTCTGAATTTCTCGCATCAGGATTATTAATGGTGATAATTAATATTCTTAGTTCAGCCATAAAGAAAGCATAAATGAGCACTTTGGAAAGACTATTTTATAGACGATGACATTAAGATCATACCAATCACTGGTTACGTAAACTGCCAATGTTTTCCTAATTTCTTTCTGCAATCAGTGCAGTTTAAGTTTCCAAGATTGCAACGCTTAATTGGGCAATTCTGGGCATCAGTGGCGCAGCGAAGTGGTGAGGAGGGGGGTAACTATTAATGAACGCAAAGGCTTATTACAATTTAGATGAATACTTTCCAGACGTTAAGATTTTCTGCTGTTTCCTGTGCCTCTGTCTGTCATTGTTTTAGTTATAATGAGTTGTGATGGTTTTAATACGTATATCTTACTGTGTATGTATATTTTGATATGTATGTATATTTAATATTGTTACACCTTTCAGGATAACTGTGTACAATTAGTTATCCTTTTTTGTTCTACATCCTACATAATTGTATAGTTTTCGAAATGTTTGTTTCGGATTTGATGTTCATTCTTGGGTTTTGTTTTTGTTAGTAGAGTTCGGAGAATAGTTTTAGTTTGACATGTCCGATATTGCAATATGTTAACAAAGCGATAAATAAAATTGAATTGAATTGATTTGTTTTCCTACTTTACTGTAATTTCATTTGCGATGATTTGGGGTACAACCGAGCTCGACCAAACCTGACGGGTTTTTGGTACTTACGTGGTGATCAGCCAGTGCATCGTTGTTTACGTTTGCTTTTGCCTTCTTTAATATTTCTTGCTAATACATGAGGGTGATTTGACAAGTCAGTGACTAACAGCAACTATCCTCCGTAATTTCCACTAAAATGGAAAAATAAATTTCGTGTGCTGTTAGTGATTCTAAGAAGAGGTTTCATAGATGCTGTAGAGACTCTGTCAATTTTAATGTTTAAAAAGTGGTTTACCGAGTGTTAGCCACTGGGCATCTCATCTCACATTTTGTGGTTATTCAGAACGCTGCCGCTGTCTGCGTGATGAGTGCCAAGATTGCTCATAATAGATCGTGTGACCACTTCAATAATCGTTGAGGAACACGAAAAATATTACTATTATTATTTAGACAGAAAAATACAGAGACATGTTCGACAAAACGATTCAAGCTAAAAGGAAATGAAATTGTGTAGAAAACATGCAGTTGTGTTGGCAAAGAAATATTACGGATCTATCAAAACGCCCTCGTATAATACAGTTGCAGAGCTGAAAAGACCATTTCACAAATAATATAATAAATTAATGTTATCATTTTTGTTTCAGGGGAACGACAGTTGGCAAGGCAACGATAGTGATCAGGTAAGACCCTTAAAAGCTAGCTTAGGGAACACTGGACTCGGTACCTGCAGTCATTGATATATGGATCGAAATTTTGATAAAGATGACCCGGCTTCACCGACGATAAAGCGGCTTTAACGCCGCCGCCACATCGAGCCGCTTTCTCGCTGAGGTGTGGTTGATGACCCCTTACTATTCTACTAGTATTCAAACGGAGCTGTTCCTCTGAGCTACTCTCTGCGTTTTTTGTCAAGTTTATAGTTAAGATAACAGCCACTAAACTTTGAATGCAGTAAAAATCTGTTGTCTCTAGGCATATTCTTTATATGGAATTTGCAATGATATTGACCGCAGTCATGCCTGGATTAACCATGGGGCTGAAGGGGCTGGAGCCATGCACCGCGGTATAGTGGGGCCCCTAAAAGACCCTGCTTTTGTGAAATGTAAGAGAGCACAAGGCTCCTTAAAACTATAATAGCCCCGGGCTCCATAAAAGCTTAATCCGGCGTTGGGCGTAGTGACTGTTAGTTATTATAGAAATAGCTTGGGTAAAATTCATTATGTTGCATTTCTTTAGCTCATCAACTATAAGCCTGACATAAGAAGATTTAAGGATTTTTTTGTAGAATTGTTTTCTTAGCTACATTTGTATCCCTGGTTGGCATGTAAAAACAGCTTTTGCTGAATGATCGCCAGGTAACATAAAGCAAAGTTTACGGAATACATATAAGTTGGATCACTCTCCGTCGGCACTTTGAAGAACTCACATGAAAGCGATGTCGCGGCCGCACGCGCCAGTTAGTTTTTGTGTTGGTTTTTGCTCAAGTACGAGGGTCTTTTAGCGGGGACTTGCTAAATCCTGGGTTATACGTATATACGAGGATCATTGAAAAACTATATATGTATTGACGGCCGATTTAGACATACAAATACAAATGTAACGTTTATTTTGCTAATACACTAAGTTACATAAATGGATATCAAAAATAAAGCCTAGTAAAACTATTACTAATGAATCTCAAATGATTTCGCATATTGTAGCTATTTCGTAGATAAGTAAAAACTGATGGTTCAATGGTGCTGTAGTATTTTTACCTTAATGTTTTGTTTTTTTTTGGCTTATTTTTGAGATCACAGTTTATAAATTTTATAGTATAGTATATAAGAACTCGTATGCACAAATTTTAAAAGATAATCATGTGGAAATGCTTTACATGGATGTGAATAAATTATTTTTGACATTTTGCTTTTCAGTGACATTTCAATTGCTACTGTAGAAACTAAATTGTTAAAGTTATCAATAAAAATATGTTAGAGCTCTAATATATAATTTGCAATGTAATGTCCCTCGGAGGTAAGGTAAGACCACCAAATGAATGTTTTGTCTCACTATACGCTTTTAGCGTGATACAATCCTTTAAGTACCTGTAGCTCTTCACTTAAGACCCCAAGTGTGCTAGTTTGTTGGAATTGTTTTATCGGGAGGAACACAGGCACAAATATACAGGGTTTCCTATCAATAATTTTGAATCGAATGTCCGTGACCAAAAACAAATACCTCATTGGGTAGTACAATGACAAAAAAAGACACAACGTCTACTCTAATTTACATGCGCAAAATTATAATTATGTACTACTGCCCAGTTCCGACAAATTTCTTGTCTTAATCATCGTGGGATACCCTGTATTTATATCCCTTACATTTCAAGGTTTACCACAAACTAAGGATGGATCTGATTGTCATTCTCCATCCGTTAATAAATTTAAATTGATTGGTAATATCTTTTCTCGCCAAGTTGATTACTCTCAAACTTCTAAAAAGGTTATCCACTTCCTGCAAAAATCCGATATTTTTGAGACACTGTATACACTTCTCGTTAAACACGTTCAACCTCTACTTTGCGCCGCCCCGTATCTCCCGGCTGACGTCGGTATACTGCTACCGGTGTACCGGGGAGACGGAGCAAGGGGCAGGCCGTTTTGATGTTTTTGCGGAGTGATCCAACTTATATGTTTTCCGTAAACGTTGCATAAAGGAATATTATTATTTTGACTTTCTAAGTTTCTCTCGCATGACTGCAGTAGCATCAAATGTTGACGGGCTGTACAATATTACAGGTCTTCAGGATTACAGACTTTTGGAATATCTTGTGTAACCTTTCGTCCAGGCCCAACTGCTGCAGGTGTGTTGTAAATGTGTTTGGTGTAAGGCCTAAGACCGACATAATTAGGGGGACAATAGTGACTTTGTTCTGTTTCAGGAGTCTGTTTATTTTTAAAGCAAGGTCAGTGTATCTAGATATCTTCTCAGCGTAGGTGTTTTGGATATTCATATCATTGGGAATAGCAATATCTATTAAATAGGTAGCTTTCTCTGCCTTTGACTGAAAAAATTATATCTGGCCTATTTGCTGGAATAGTTATTTATACAGGGTTATTCACGTTATTCGACACGGCCGAGCACTGTGGTTAAAGTATTTGATGAAAAAGAAAATGATAATTTCGGATGGATAGAGACCCATTAAGGCTACATTTTAAAAATATTTTCATGTTATACAGGGTGTCCCAAAAACGCGAAATGTATCAAAGTTATGTTTTTTTAAATGGAACACCCCGTATATTATTGCATATTTAGATTCCTTGGTGAATTCTAGTTTGACTATATGTATCATACATAGGACCTAAAGCGAACCGTTTAGGTGTAAATCACCATTGTCCGTATAAGTAGATATCAGGAAAAAATTGAATATCGCAGAGACTATAAAATATGGAAGGCGGTGACTTTGCCGTATTACTAACCATAAAATGTGTCAGCTTTGATGAGACTGTCAAATTTAAATTACGTTTATGCTTGGAGAAATTGGTCGATTAATTAAGCAAACTTCGATCAGCGATAACTTGATTTTTTCAAATGGCAATACCTAATTTTTTTATACGGTTAGACGTAGAATTTGATAACCTTTCTAATGATGTAGATTGTTAATATCAATCTCTGGTAGTTTTCATTTAATTTTAAATTTTTAAACAAATCGGCTATTTTCAATTTTCCTACCTATAAGCCACGTAGCAGGCCATGAAATATAAACAAGAACCTGTTCAGGTAGAAGAAAAAAACTAACTTAGCTGAAAAATACTCACTAAGTAGACTAAAGGGACAAGATTATGAAAATTTCTTACAACAAATCAACTCTCCCAGAAACAACTGTGATAACACATCTCTAAGGTCAAAGAGAAGCTGGAGTAGGGCAGTAATAGATATTTTTTACAGTCTACTGGCTACGCAATTTACTAGAGGTTAAAAGTTTCCAAGACAATTGAAAACCCTGATATTAAACAAAAACAACCAGCGACTGTTGCTACAGCACGCAACTATCAATCATATACATATCTACATATGATATGTAATGGTGTAAAAAAGTACTCACTTGCGTCGAAGTCGATATCTCTGACTGGAGCGCTTCTATTTTTCAATATCTATTAGCAATATTGCAAAAAAGGAATACTAACAAATCAGATTTAAATTTTCTGCCATTTAAGTTATGTTTTATAATTTGAACAAATTTTAAATCATTCTTCATTTTCTGCGATCTTGCTAATAGGTACTGAAGAATTTTCAGAACCTCAGTCAGACGTACTTTTGACTTGTGTTTTGACCGAGGTTTTGACAGAATTGCATACTTTTTTATATCATTAAATGTGGAATTTTATTATGAAAATAATAAACTGCTTACAACATTCTGTAGTAGTTTTTATTTTATTTCAAAATTTTTGATGGTTTTCGAAATTGCCAATCTCTAGTACATTGCAGTAGCTAGTAGGCCGTGAAAAAATCCATTTCTGCCATACTCCTGCTTCTCTTTGACCAATGATATGTTACCACCGTTGTTTCTGGTTAGACTTTGTTTGTTGTGAGTAATTTTTATAATCTTCTCCCTTTAGTCTAGTTCGTGTGTATTTTTCAGCTATGTGCTATGTTAGTTGTTTTCTTCTACCTGAATAAGTTTTTGTTTATATTTCATGGCCTGCTACGGTAGGAAAAGCATACACGTAATTTAAATTTGACAGTCTCACCAAAGCTGACGCATTTTATGCTTAGTAATACGACCGTTGAATACGACAAAGTCACAGCCTTCCATATTTTATAATCTCTGCGATATTCAATTTTTTCCTGATATCTACTTATACCTAAAATGGTAATTTACACCTAAACGGTTCGCTTTAGGTCCCATGTATGATACATAAGGTCACCCTAGAATTCACCAAGAAATCTGAATATGCAATAATATACGGGGTGTTCCATTTAAAAAATATAACTTTGATACATTTCGTGTTTTTGGGACACCCTGTATAACATAAAAATATTTTTAAAATGTAGCCTTTATGGGTCTCTATCCATCCGAAATTATTATTTTCTTTTTTTATCAAATACTTTAGCCATAATGTTCCGTGTCGATAACGTGAATAACCCTGTATATGTATGCATTTCAACGCCCCAGTATAGTTTGTATTGATTGTTTTAGAACACTGATGTTGGTGTGTAATTGTAATATGGATCCGTGTTTTCTATTAGCTCGTATGTTTTGACTAGTGCTTGGTGTATGACTTTGGCCGCAGAGTATTGCTGGCTGTGTACTCGGTTTCAGCAAGAGTTTTACATGCGCTTGTTATGTGGTCTGTTGTTCCCTTCTGCTCATTATATATTATTATTATTATTTTAGGTATGAGAGGTTAGCGCCATACAATTTACTACCTGGTATATCTCGGACGCTTTAGCTATACTACAATCCCCTATAATCATGATGGCATAATTATGTCAGTCAAATCAATTATTGTTAGACTGACCATTCAACATAAATTAAAGCCATGGGGTATATATTAAACACATTACTGTTTTATTGAATATACACAAAGCACTTAAAATGTATTTATTGTCTATAAATTGGATTGTTATACAAAATGAAACTGATTTATACTCAGAAAATCTGCATTTAATATATATGCATCCACTCTGCCTGTTCCGGTTTGCAATGTATTGTTTAGAAATGCATTCAGTCGCGGCTCGTAAAGTTTGATCAAGAGGATGCTATATATTAAAAAATGAAGTCAAGTTGATTGACTCGGTACTTCCCACAGATTATGGTGAAACCATTTTATTTTTTCCCATTGCATGAAATTCCCTACACACATAAAAATAATTTCTTAGATGGAGCACCGATGCTTTAATTCAAGTATACCATAACTTCCTATACGCGCAAGGTTATGCTAATCTTAAAGTGAGAATACGATATCTCTGACCATATAAGGGTTACATTGAGAAATTATCTTCAATGCAAAACTGGGAAATTCTTGATAGTAAGAATACCAAAATTTTAAATCAAGCATGTGGTAATCTTGACCGAAGTATTTCATAATCTTGACTGAAGTATTTCATAATCTTAACTGGGAGCATTTCATAAACTCATAAACATAAACGCAAGTAGCTCAACTTTATTCTAAAATTGTGATATTCTTGGATGAGGAATCCAGTAGTATTGATTTGAGCATTCAAACTCTTCTATGAGCATGTAGAAATTTTTCTGGAGAAATAGTTCTGCAAAATTTCTTAACTCACTTTTAATATACTTAGTACTTATCTAGGAACACCTGAGTCAGGTCTTCGCATCCCAATTTTTTTAACAGATCATTCATGGTTGAATAGATCCAGTGATAAGGAAGCTGATGGGAACTGGGACGCGACTCAAATGGCGGTGGACCAGCACTACCGGCAGATTCGATGACTGATGGTTGACGGTGGTATCACGGGTATCACGTGGCAATGGCAATTTATTTAACAGTTTGACTAGATACTAGTATGTGCTATTATGCAGGATCCAGGTATTACGCTACAGTGCTAAAGACGGCGGCGAATGCTACAATCCGAAAACCGATAATGGCGCGGCGGCGCGGCCGCGGACGGGCAACAGGCTGTTGAGTAGAGAGGGTGGAGAGATTAGGGTTGAAGCGTGACACGCTGCGCGTCTGCGCACTCCGACGTTGGTAGACGTCAAATAAATGATTTACTTGATACAAATATAGGGTGTGCTTGTAAAACAGCGTCCATTTTTAAACCAAGATTATCATACTGTAAATGATGGTTCGCATTTGCAAGCTGTGTGTATATTCTTGATAGAAATAAACTGGGCACCGCTGGGAAATGATAATCTTGATATAAAATTATGAAATATTTGTTATTAAATTATTATAGCCTTGGTTGCAAAGAAAATTATATTTCCTTTCGGAGCATATTTCTTTAAAATAAGTATATAAATCACAAATATATTATTATTCTTGATACAAATTTTCTATACTTTTCTCATCAAATGCTCTTTCTTAGAGTGAGAACCGATATTCTTGTTGTGAGTATGTATTTACAAGAATATCACAATTCTTGACTTGAGAATTTCTTTTTATGTGTGTAGAGTACCCAAAAACAGGTATGAACTGCTTTTATATTATACCACCACAAATAGAACAATTTTTTAACTTCACAGCCCCCAACTCCAAATAACCCCAATTTTATCCCCTCTAAAAAATGTAGAAAACCATCAGGAACTCCCAAATCGTCTAAAAACGAAGATTGATCGGTTTTGATATTTTCAGTTTTTCGATTATTGCTGTACCGCCACTGACACAATTTAAAGCAATACTCATATGTGTACATCATAAAATCGAAGTCCCTTGATTAGGCAAGGCAATGGTGGGATAGACACAAATTTTTTAGTTCTCCAACCCCCCACACCCCAACCACCCCAATTTTACCCCCACCCAAGAAAAAGTAGGAAATAATCAGGAACCCCTAAAACGCCTAAAAACGAAGTTTAAGGAATATTAGATTACTTGTTTTTTGCTAATTACTCCGCCGCCCATTCAGCCGATTGTCAAAAATATAGTGCCTACTACGACCCCACAGCATATCGCTACCCAAATTTTATTACAATCCATGCAGCGGTTACTGAGATTACGAAGGTAAAAGAATGCCAACAGATAGACAGACAGACCAACGGCAATGAGTAACGTGGATTTTCGCTATGTAGACATCATAAAACGCCCAAAAAGCGTATTTGCAAAAATTTGTGGATTCCATTTTTTAGACGGCATTATATAACGTTTTCGGACCCCCTGGACTCCCCTTCTAAATACGTGCCTGTCGGTTACATAGTGCATATATTCCGCCAAGAAAACAACCGCAACTGTTTCATTTTATTAGTTTTTTATTTTCACCTTGTAGGAAGTCACGAAATTATAGTACTTATCAAACTTATAGAAAATCCGCTTCGTCACTTATAGAAAACCCGCTTCGTCGATTCCAAAAATTTAAAGAGGAGGCTGAGTCTCACCTGCCTTATCTGACGAGCCGCCCATGAAGGCATTGCAGAATTTTAGTTTCATGTTTCATACCCTCGAATATTTTCAGTTCTGTGCACAGCGTGACTACTTTGCGTTGCTTTCCATCAAAAACAATATTGGATTTGATGTAACTACAGCCTTTGTGTGAATTTCAACTGACAGGCGACCAAATTAAATAAATATAATGTATAGTAATTTCAACTACACCATAGGTCGGGACTGGAAAGTAGAATGCTATGCTTTTACAGCTTGTTAGTCCAATTAATTTAGGTACAGAATTTTTCAGTAAAAGTATTCTTACTACGTAATGAAAGGGTATATTGCGATTTTAAAAAGGATCAATTGTTTTTCGTTACTCATTCATTTTTGGAAACAAAAAACTGTGGAGACGGCCGCATTATCGGAAAGACCCTGTTTGTGGGTGCCTAGATGATACATAGGTATGTAAAATTGAATAATTCTATTGAAAAATTAGTAATGTAATAAAATGGTACAATCTTTCTTAAAAAAACAGTCAGTTTTTTCTGAGGGAGGCATGCGATGTCTGGGGGGGCTCGGCCCCACTAGGTACCCCATAGTTACACGCATGTCTATTGGACTATAATAGTCAACATAATTTCAGTTGCAAAAACATGTTATCTATAGACGTTTTTTCTATGGAAGCAACAATGTGAATTAACTTCAGTTTCTACTATCTATTATTATTGACGTTTTTATCTGTTGTATATATGCATACCTACCTTTTATATCACATCCGCCCGGACCACTGTCCCACCCTCCAGGAATTTCTAACAGGTCCGGACTATCGAAACTTGCAATGTTTCACATGTCGCAGTGTTCTAGCTTTTGTATAAAATAAAAGTGTTTCTAGTTTCTGGCAAAAACAACTGTCAAAGATATTAGAAATTGATATATTAACAATAGTGCCTTAAAGAATACCATAATTCTATGCTCCCAAATTATTTCCAGTAAAAAGATTGTAAGGTTATTTTCCTGAGTTTCATAATTAACTACTGTACCAATTATTTCTTGAGTTCTTGCAATGCCACAAGATTTTATTATTCTGACAATGTGCACTTAAACGGCTGGAAAAGAATGCATTGCTCCGGATTTGATTGTTCTGTTAGAATTATCCAGGGTATACGTTCAGTATGGGTACGAATACTCGATTTACCCCCAGGATGGCTTCCAACCTAATGCTATTAAACATGCACAGAGATAGTACATGCGTCAAAAACAATTAACTACAATAAAAAATGTACGATAAAAAACCGTTAAACAAAATCATCATCATCATAGTCACAATGTCTTAACAGACATATTGTGAACTCGCAAAATGCATTAAATCGGAGCTAGAGTATTGCCGACACGAATATTATCAATAGTTTTGAGAACTGTAGCTCGCCATCGTTCGCGATTTACTGTCAGTTCAGTGGCGTTCTTGATTCTCATATCCAACAACTGTTTCGTCGCATCCACCCAGCGTGTAGGGGAACGGTCACGGCGCCGCCCACTTGGGGCGTGACCCTGAACTACAAGTTTTATCGCTTCTATGAATATGTCCGAAGAATATAAGCATTCTCGTCGACACAATGGAGGATAGTATCTTTGGATTACCGAGCTCATCCAGTATGGAAGCGTTAGTTCGATGGGTGGTATAAGGAACTTTCAGCATTCTCCTCCACGTTCACATAAACAGAATAGCTAAATAAAATTAAAAAAACATACAAAAAAATGGCGTCAAGTGCCTTGACTCAGTACTTCTCACACATGCTAACAAAAAATTTGGAGTCCATCTATCACTACACCACCATCAACAAAAAACATCATCAAAAAAAGTAGACAATGATCAGGGTTTGAAATTTTTAAAAACGAATTTTGAGCGGCTTTTAAATTACTAGTTCTTTGCTGATTTCTTCTCCACCGGAAAGCGTTCCAACAACGATACACTGTTGCCATTTCCTTCATGCAGTGGCGTAACTAAGGTCCCGCAGCTGCGGAGGGGGCCTCGTCGTTTTGGGGGCCCCGTAGCCTTGGAGGCCCAGGGTCCTCAAGCGCCATCCTTTATGTAACAAGAAAGTAGATACTAAATTAAAAGATCGCGACATACGTCAAAATGTTTTTGCCTAATTTAACGGGGTGACTTTCACAACACAGGTCACACAAACAACTAACACTGATTTCATTAAACCGCACCTGTTTCCTATCCTCGTCTCGATAATAATACTGTATCAAAATTTCATTAAAATCATTTGAATAATCTCCAAGCTACACAATACAGTACCAGCTATACGTCTATAAGTCCCTTGGTTTCTGTAATAGGCAATGTTTGGATCGATCTAAAAAAGTGTATTATGCCGCTAAGTTTTTCTTTCATAGGTCGATGGACAGCCCATTATGAATACAATAAATTATTCAGTTCGGCAACCCCCACATCCCAACCACCCCAATTTCACCCTCACCCAAAAAAGTAGAAAATGGCCAGCAACCCCTAAAACGCCTAAAAACGAAGTTTGAGGAATATTTGAAATTTTTCGTTTTTTGCTAATTACTCTGCCGCGCATGCACCAATTTTCAAAATTATAGCATCATTACCTACTATGGCCCTACAGCCTATCGCTACCCAAATTTCATCACAGTTCGTGCAGTGGTAACTGACATTACGACGAGGGTAGAAAAACTTCAACAGGAAGACCGACAGACCGACGGAAACGAATGACATGGAATTTCGTTATGTACATAGATACCATAAAACGCCCAAAAAGCGTATTATCTCTAAATCGAAAATTTTCGCCATCACAACGCTCCCCTCACCTATCGGTATGGGAAAAGTTCAACAATACAGTGCGCGAATGCCATATTATAAATAAATAATAAAATGCCTCATCAATCACCATATATTGATCGGGGAAGTCCAGTTCCAGTCAATTGCAAATTACCAACAAAAAAGCGTTACCAGTTTCATATACTTATCCTCAGTTCCTTAACATAGTTGTTAACTAAACAATAATTGAAACTTGTTGCATCCACCAGCCGTCCTGAGTACGACTCTGTCGGGTATTCCGGTATCTCAGGACATGACGTTGCAAACGACGACGTTGCCATGTCGTACAAATTTTCCTGTAATTTGCGATAGGGTTGCCGGAGTCGGTTTGGCAGAAAATATTTTTAGATAAATAATAGTATATTACTCATACATTATAGTTATGGCTATAGTAATAAATAGTAACATTTTCTACAACACTTGGCGTTCTTGGTGTTAGGCACATCTAGTTAAGTTTAAATACTTTTCGATTTTTCGTTTTTGTGATAAAATCAAATCTTCACTCTACTACCTATATGTCTAACAAGATATTTTTAAACGAATAAGATGTAAAATTTTTTTGTTGTTCAATGAAATCTAAAAAGAATGTAACTCGCGTTACATTACGATTGCAAGGAACATCCTCAGTGAAGAATCAGACGCAGGCATAGGCGTAGTTAAGTCTCTGGATCTGGGGGGGCTTAAGCCCCCTGTCCTAGGTACAATAAATTCAGCAGAACGTTACTGATTTGAATTATTTTTAGGGGGGCTAATTTCATTCTTAGGGGGGCTTAGCCCCCCGAGCCCTCACCTAACTACGCCTATGGACGCAGGTTCCATCCGCAGGTAGAATACAAGTTTTTCTCCAGAAAATACGTTTTTTCATAGAAAAAGTCAAACGCCTAGGTTTTTCCTAAAAAGTTTTGTTCCAAAAAAAGCATAGCCCCCTCGAATTGTGCTTGTGGAGCGATGATCTAGTTTATAATCTTAGCAAGCAATATAAACGTCATTCTTTATTAATTAGAATTTAATAAACCGAGATATCTTAATACGAATATTTAAAAACTAAAAAGAAGTGTGTATATCATTTAATTGACTTGATTATAGTCAATATCAAGCGGCTATCAAATAAGCATGCAAATAGCAAATAACCATGCGCGGTTTTTTAACCGACCTTAATTATTAATTTTCAGACATCACTTGAAATCTTTGTTTTTCCCTAAAAAATGTTTTCTTTCACGTTTTATTCTACTGATGAAAAAAAGCCGTTTTGCAGGCATACCTATCACAGGCGGTGTGCTAAAATTCAATTGTTTTCTTTATTCCAGAGCTGAAGGGTTTTTTTGCCATGAGGGTGAACCCCAAAATTCCACTTATATACTATTCTAACTGAGAGTATTGATCTGGTACTGATACTAGGATACTACAAAACAAAGTAACAAAGACCCATTTTTCACATATATTGCAATTTTTATATTATACCTACCTGACACACCTTCATTCTCGATAATGAGATGAGTGTGATCTGGCAACACCGCTGACAGCAACGCCATGCAGGCAACCGCTGTCCGAGATGCTTTCGTTTCCGTTGCCAGAAGTGACCGAAAACAATTTTTTTCCAATTTTGCACCGGTACCATGCTCCATCTAACTAAATATTTCGTTCATAACAAACATTTTCTATCGTTTTGCGTCGGTAAAACTGACTTGCGAATGCCCAAAGTGTTTTGGTGATGTGATTTCGGGACCTGTTTTTAGTTGCTGTGATACCTTGATTTTATAGTGTTTTAGTGAAAATAATGCGTTTTAAGGCAGTTTTGGAGGTAAGTACGCTTTGTTCACGCCCCATTTGTGCAAAATAGAGTATAGTGTACCGTTAAAGTAATTCATATAGCAAGAAAACCGCTTGCGAATCCTTTCAAGTAATGACATAACCTCAAACGCAACAGGTCCAAGCTTTCTAGTTAAAACGCCTACATGTTAATCAGTTTAAATAGCGCGGATTCATTATCAGATTTGATTGAGTTGTGGTATCTAGATTAAGATACCGAGATTTTTGTTGTATTATTAATCGTAACGGCAAATTTAAATTGCATCCTCCACTTAGCCTGTGATTTTATTCCTGGAATTGAATAAATATCTTTTAACAGCGTAAGCGTATTGACGACTACCTGCCTCCTGCCTGCAATATTTGTTCTGCATTTTGAACAGCTCTGAAAATTTGGGGCTATGGCCTTATTTTTATGGCATGACAGGGTTTAATAAAAATACTTAGGCTCAGGGGCGTTGCAATGGGTGTATGAGGGAGAGAGACGCCCCCTAAATTTTGTGGCACTCTGCATATTTATTCATTATTTATTTATTTTACAACACTCAACAGCCCAAATGCCAATTGCAGGGTGAAATACAACATGTCACAATCAATTAAATAAACAATTACATGAAATGAAAAATTGATATGGTAGTAGCGAGGGGTGAACCGGTCGTGAATTGTGGTGTACAAGTTACAGGAATTGGCATGAATTGTCATGAATTGCCTTGAATTTGCCAAGAATTGTTGTGAATTGTCATGAATTGCCATGAATTGCCAGAATTACCATGAATTGTGTCGAATTCAATAGGAATTGTCTAGAATTGTCATGAATTGCGATGAATTTCTTAAATTTTACCATCCACTGCGCATGATCAGTAGATCCCGAATCGTCAACACGTGTTATTCCGATGGCGTCGCTTGCGAGATTTTGTAGTATTGTACGCGTCAAAAATATAAGAGCAGTTTAAATTTCTGTCTCCCTACCGAGTGCCGACACTACAAAGGATCAAAGAAGCCCGACGAGTGAGGTGACTGTTTGCCTTTCGGCATGTTTTATTACCCTGGCGATAAAGCTGACATTTTCGTTAGCTTAGTCAAAATTTTATAATCAGATGTCGATCAATTTATTTTGTTTTTATTTATTGCAAATTGGTATTTTCGATTATTTAGATCTCCTGAATTCTGAATTCTGAATTGTTATAATATATATTTTGTATATAATTATAATTACGGTTTTATCATTACTCAGGTCTACATAATACCGTAACTGCACTATAGAAGTGTCGACACTGATTGAGACCTGAAAGAAATGTAAACAGCTCATATACAGGGTGTCCCACGACGATTAAGACAAGCAATATATCGGAACTGGCAGTAGTAGCGAATTATAATTTTGGGGGTGTAAATTAGAGCAAATGTAGTATCTGTTCCTATTATTGTGTCACCCAATGAGGTATTTGTTTTTGATCACGTGACGTCAGATTCAAAATTTTTAATGGGACACCCTGTATATTTGGGACTTTTTGTGTTCCTCCCGATAAAGCATTTCCAACAAGCTAACACACTTGGGGTATAAAGTGATTAATTCAAGAGCTAAGGGTAATTACAAGATGGTACCACTACATTGATTATGACATGTACCCCTATAGTTATTATTTTGGTAGTGTTTTTTGAATGTAACATTTTAAATCGAAGCCTCTACTAACACCCTATCTCGCCTTGTAATTTTTTTTTCGCGTTTGCGACGTTGCCAAGTTATAAATTATTTTTCCAAAATTTCAAACAAACATAGAAATAGGGTAGTTCACTCTTGTATAGTAAGTGATTGCGATCGGATGATTCAGATCAGTAGCTGCTTCACTTTACGATCTGTTTTTTTATTGTTAAACCAACTTTTTCGTTGTTCGATGTCCGTTAAATTAATGGAATCATAAATCCCACTTGACAGCCGTTTGACATATATAACTGATCTATCGGGATCCAGATCAGTGTTTCCGTAAAGGCCTATAGAAGTACTCCCTAGTAATGGTTTACGGCGTGAGCAAGTTTTAAGTGGTCATACTATCTATCTAGAATACAGGGTTAGTAATAGGTACAAGAACGCTTAAATATCTCCACAACTTGCACAGGTGGAAGGTTAAAATTCAATACCTATGGGTTTTCGGATATGTATGCAGAATTCAAAAACTCTAACAGCAATGTTGCCAGACTTACTACTTTTACGTTACACGTCAAAATTTTGTTATTTTAAACAGAATGCTCTACTTATTTTTATTTCAATGAATAGTGCGCGTTGGATTTAATAAGGCCTCATAATTTCATTTTTTTTTTCTATTAATCACTGAGATACGGCATCACTGCTGTTTCAGTAAACAGTACGGGAACGCTTTAATATCTCCACACTGCCACAGCTGAAACAAAAAACATAAATACCGGAGAGTTTTACAACATGCAAAATAAAAAAATGCTAACAACAGTGTTGCCAGATTTACCACTTTTACGTTGGACTTCATAAATAGGGTATTCCACTCAAAATTATGACGAGACAGGTTAAATTGGTAAATCTGACAACACCCATGTTAGCATTTTTGAATACTGTATGTTCAGAAGCCCCCAAGTATTGAATTTCACCGCTCCAGCTGTAGCAGTTTTGGGAATATTTAAGCGTTCCGGTACTGTTTACTGAAAAAGCGGCGTTGCCGTATCTCAGTAATTAATAGAAACAAAATTTTGAAATTATGAGATCTTGCTAAATTCTACATGCGCAATTCATTGCAATAAAAATAAGTAAGAAGTTTCTATTTAACATAACAAAATTATGACGTGTAACGTAAAAGTGGTAAATCTGGCAACACTGCTGTTAGAATTTTTGAATTCTGCATGTTCGAAAACCTGCAGGTATTTATTTTATCGTTCCAGCTGTGCAAGTTTTGGAGATATTTAAGCGTTCCTGTACCTTTTACTGACCTGGTATTCGAAATAGATAGTATGAGCAAGGAAAACGGTTTTATTTTTTTAGGGACACCACTTAAAACTTGGTCACGCTGTAAACCATTACTAGTACTTCTATGTTAAATAAAATATACAGTGCGTTCTATTAATAAAAATCGGGAATATGATAGTCGGTGGGAATATGTTTGTTTGAAATTTTGGAAAAATAATTTATAACTTGGCAAAGTCGCAAACGCTAAAAAAAAATATTACAAGGCGAGATACGGTATGAGTAGGAACTTTGATTTAAAATAAAACATACAGTTTGTTACATTTAAAAAAACAAAGCTAAATGACTTTCAAATTGCCGTAATTTAAAATTCTGCCAAAAACACCCTGTAGATGCGCATAGTTAGTAACATCCAAAATAAAGAGTTTAATAGTTCTTTTACTCGAATCTGGAACATATTCCCATTGAACAGGCTGGCTTTAGGCCACACCGTAGCTGCACGGATCAGGTACTCAGCCTAACAACCCACATTGAGGCTGGGTTTCAGAAACGGCTGAAAACTACAGTAGTGTACGTCGACTTGACTTCAGCATACGACACAGTTTGGAAGGAAGGCCTTCTTTTCAAACTCCTGAAAGTAGTACCGTGTGGCCGAATAACGTCGCTATTAAACAACATGCTTTGCGATAGGTCCTTCCAAGTAATAACGGGTGACAGCAGAAGTAAAATGAGGCACCTAAATAATGGTTTACCCCAGGGCTCAGTTCTTGCTCCAGTCTTATTCAACCTATACATTTCTGATATACCCAACACCATTTCAAAGAAGTTCATGTATGCCGACGATATTGCTCTAGCCGCTCGTAGTAATACAATAGAGGAGGGCAGTAGTATCTTATCGGAAGACCTTAGTGTGATGGGAAGATATTTTGCAGACTGGAGGCTGATTCCAAATATGATGAAAACTGAAGTGTTATGCTTTCACCTCAATAACAAGCAAGCTAGAACTGAACCTCAGGTATACTTCAATGACAACTTAGTGCGCTACAATCCTCACCCAAAATACTTGGGGATAACAATGGACCGAACATTATCATTTAGAAAACATCTAGAAAACACAGCAGCAAAGCTTAGCACCAGAAACAATATTAATCATAAATTGTGCGGTACCACTTGGGGGGCAAACGCAACCACCCTCAGAATATCGGCCCTCAGTCTTGTTTATTCTACTGCTGAATACTGCGCCCCAGTATGGTTAAACAGCCCTCATGCAAAAATCATTGACACCAAATTGAATGAGACAATGAGAATAATTAGTGGCTGTCTAAAAACTACCCCCCTACCGTGGCTGCCCGTTCTGTGCCATATCACTCCTCCTCATATTCGTAGACAGGATAAACTGGTGAAGGAATACAACAAAATAGTATCCAATCCCCAACTTCCACTGCATACTGACCTAGATGATGCAGATCTTCGGAGGTTGAAATCTAGAAATCCTCCATTACCATTTGCAGAACGGCTCTTGCGGGATGGCTTCCAAGTTGATGAGCACTGGAGGAGGGATTGGGAAGTCCAGAAGCCGGTACAGGCTCCACCAACTATGGACCCCACTTTAACCCTGCCAGGAATGGAATTGCCTCGCCATACATGGAAAACCCTTAATCGAGTCAGAACGTCGCATGGCATCTGTCGTGACTCGTTCTTTAAATGGGGGATATCTGAATCACCGTCCTGTGACTGTGGAGAGCCCCGGCAGACTGTTCAGCATATTGTCACCGAATGCCCGATTACCGCATATGCTGGACAACAGTCGGATTTCTTCGAAGCCTCGAAGTCTGTAGTTGACTGGATAAATGGTCTTAATTTTAAAATCTAAAAACTATTTATTTTTGTTTGTTTTAAATTTAATATTTAAATTTAAATAGTAACGATGTAGCAATGCATGAACCTTTATTTTTTATTTTTAGGTAATTTTGTTTAGGACCTCTCCTATACTGCAGTCAGAATACAGAGTCGTCAAATTTAATGTACTAACAACATACATCAAAAATGTTAACTAATACCATTTTTGTTCCTAAATTTTGCTCTTAGCAAGCATATTGAAATCCTAGTGTCCCAGAATGTCCTTGAAACGTAATATTTTCGTAACCAAAACGGTTCAAGCAAGAAATGAATTGTAATTCTGAAGGTACTATAGTCCTATAGTCATAACAAGTACCTATCCAAAACATTTTTTTACGTCATACCTGAAAACTCACCCCCAACTTTTAGTTTTCAAATAGCACCTCATAGGTTCTACATCCCTATTTTATTTAAAATCTTGTGGTATTTTACTTTTGATGTTATATGCATGCTTATCCTTTTCGTAAAATCACAAGAACAATATAAATAAGAATTTTTTTGACGCGTAATATTTTTGCAAAAAAAACGGGTGAAAAAGAACATTATTACACTTTCGAAAAAAATCTTATCATTTTTTATTACGGAAGTACTTCACCTCAAACAAATCCTTGTTTTATTTATCTTATGCTTATTTACGAGAAAAATTGGTTATGTATGAAATCCGATACTGCAAGATTTCAAATAAAATAATGACTTGATTTATGTAGGAAAAGCTGTGGGGTGCTATTTGAAAAAAAAGTTGGGGGCGAGTTTTAGATGTTGAATTACGAAAAAAAAAATTGTATGATATTATAAAATAAATAGGTTTGTGAATAAAATCAAAGGTACAATAAGATTTTAAATAAAATAATAATTTGTATAGGAAAAAGTATTGGGTGCTGTTTGAAAAAAAAGAGTTGCTGGTGAGTTTTAAGGTTTCAAGAACAACAAATTTTTTTTAAAACTGTGATCAGGTTTCTCATTCCATTTTTTTGTTCAACAGTTTGGTCGTCTTCCAGTTAAAATAAAAAAATGTCAAGGTACACAGGGTAAATAACGTGCTAGACTGCTATGGCTACTCTATGGTTTTTCACAAGAAAAGGGAAAAGATCAGCATAAAAGGTCGCTTTCTAGAGGAAATATCACTCCATTTGCTATTCTCAATGTTGTCAGGAGAGTTAAAGACTTTTTTTAATTCTCTCTCACCCTCGACTTCGTCAGTACCTAGGCATAATTTTATTTAGAGTATTATTGTTTTGTTTTTGTGTTTCTAGCAAAATTCAGGATGAAACGTTCCAGAATTTTTAAAAATGAAATAATATGCAATTTTTTTCAAGTTTACTATTTTTGGTAATTTTTTAACACACGAAAAAGAATCGTGAAAATTTGAGTTACACTCTTTTGAACGCAATGCTTTGCTGAAAATGTGACAAGGAGACCCTCACTTCTCTGGATTCCAATTGATTTTTTTCGAGTCACAGTTTTGGCGCGAAATTTTATACTTGGACTTTACAGTAAAATTAATTCACCTTCTTTCACAAAAGCTCAGTAGAAAGGCAATTTGTCTATATTTTGACATTTGTTATTTTTGAAAATGCCTCATATCTGTGCACCGAGGCCGATGCATTTAAAAAAATTAACTGGGAGTCCCTGGTGCGCAAGAACTTTTTTTTCGAACAGGTGCATTGGACGTCGCAGCAGAGTCGTTCTGTCGTTCTGTTCTAATGCATACACGTAATGTAAAAACGAGTATAAAAACGACGTGAGACGTAACTGTAACTTGTTTGAATGATGTGCGAGACAAAGGTTAACGTCCATAGAAATTCTCAGGCGAACACGGGTTATCACAGGGGGGTATCAAAGCATTTAGTACGAGCATTTTAGAAAGGTTGAAGCAGAGGGATTTGGGTTTTGAGTAAACAGTTTTTTTGTGATAAATGAGAAGATCTCGGGGAAGATCATATATAAGTTTTGTAACAAAACATTTTTTTTGCAATAATTCCTAAGTTATATCAAAATAAAAAATGTAGTCAAGTTGATGAACTCAGTACTTCCCACACATTTCGCTGATACCAGTTTTATAATTTTCCCGAACTAGTATGAATACAAAAAAAATGTCAGTTTTACCTCCCACCCCTCGAACCATCCCAATTTCACCCCCACCCCCAAAAAGTAGAAAATGATCAGGATCCCCTAAAATGCATAAAAACGAAGTTTGAGCTGTTTTCATATTTTTGGATTTTTTAATATTGCTGCGCCGCCACTGAGACGATTTCTAAAAATCAGACGCGTTTTCCATCCCCGCCAAACTACTAATACGGTGCCGAAATTTCATTAAACATCAATTCAGTAGTTTCCACACTATAGAATACAGAACGATCTAAAGCAATACTCGTATGTATACATCGGAAAATCCCTTGGTTCCTGTAATAGACAAGGCATTGTTCGGATGGACCGAAAAAAGTGTATTATACCGCTAGGTCTTTCTCTCTCAGGCCAGTAGACAGCCTATTATGATTACAACAAATTTTTCAATTTTACAACCCCCAACCACCCCAATTTCACCACCACCTAAAAAAAGTAGAAAATGATCAGGAACCCCTAAAACGCCTAAAAACGAAGTTTGAGGAATATTTGAAATTTTTCGTTTTTTGCTAATTACTCCGCCGCCCATGCACCGATTTTCAAAATTACCTACTACGACCCCACACCATATCGCTACCCAAATTTCATCAATATCTATGCAGCGGTTACTGAGATTAGGAGGCTAGAAGAATGCCAACAGACAGACAGACAGAGCGACAGACAGACCGACACACAGACCGACGGAAATGAGTGACGTGGATTTTCGTTATGTAGGCATCATAAAACGCCCAAAAAGTAAATTATCTCAAAATCGAAAATTTTCGCGATCACAGTACTCCCCTCACCTATCGATGTGGGAAGTAAAATAATTGATTTTTAAATCCAGTACCGAAGATGGGCCGACAGCTCTCGAACCCAACGACGTCATACTGATAGACTACGCTTTGTATACCGAATGTTTGTAAGCGTTTCTGGCGGTGCGACGGAAGGGGGGAACATCAGCTGTATTGACATAGACACACCCGACGTTGCCAGTTGTGCATTAGGGCATGCTTGGTGCATGCAGCAATGTTTGTAAAATATAAAAATGGCGTTAATTCTTGACAGAATTGCAAAATTAAACGTGTTTTACAAAAGAGTATCTTCAGAGTACTTTTTCTCTTACAGATAAGCAAGCCACAATCATATTTTTACTTTTTTACAACATACGTTCCATACATTTTTCTGAAAATTCATTCCAAATGATTGTCAACTTGGCATGCTGCGATGTAACTTGTAAACAATGACGTCGTTGCTTGTAAATATTCCGTTGACATTCCCAATGTTTGGAATGCCGACAAACAATTTGCCTTGGATGCGTAGTCTATCAGTATGACGTCGTTGCTCGAACTCGTGTGACGTCACATTGCATTCCTTTCACCAACGACGACCTACTCCGACAGCAGATTCTAGATTCCCAGTCAATCGTGAAAATAGTTACTTGTAACTAGTGTACATATTTGTTTTAACATAGACGATGAATGAAACTTTGCAGTTTGCTTCGAGACGAAGTCTACGATCGAAATAAATATATTTTTGAATATTTGAAATTAGATTACAAATTCCAGTAATGAAGTACCTAATCAAATATGTTTTGTTGAAGTAACCTTTTCGGCAACGCTGAGATGGCATGACAAATTCATTTCTCATTGTGTTGAAAAGAATGGCTGATGTGTGGGAACCTTTAGACTAACCCTTCTTGTTGTTTCTATATTCGGTACTGAAACTGTTCATATGTCTTATTTTCTGAGCGATACAATGCGCGGAATGCTGATGTGCCTTGCGCACATCTTAGCCGTCAGAATGCAAGAGGCAGTCGTCTTGGGTCCCTGCTTCTACTTGGGCGCACGATTCGCGGACCCAGTGATTGCTTACCTTACGGTGTGAAAGAGTAGTCACTGGGTAATGGAACAACAGTTTGGTGTGCCGGAGCATGAGCTGCACCTTTTTGTTAAAAGAGAAATAATAAAATATAAATGACAAATTAATTTGCCACTCCTCAGTCTCAAGTATCGTCAATACCATCCATTTACAATGCTCAATCGTATAGATACACTGGCATAATAACAGAGAGTTGGAGTTAAAAATATGAACAAATAAACAAATCAAAGTCTTATCGTGCTTAAGTGTCTTGGAAATATCGGAGAACGAATCTGTTTGATCCGCTTAATAGATTAAATGCGCTTAATAGAAAAATGCCATAGCTGTTGTAACTGTAGGAAGCTACTGTTAATTATCTCTGATATTATTTCATTAGAACGAAATAAATGAAGATACACGAACATCGTAAATGTCTCTATTCGTGGAGAAAGAGCTATCTGTTTTATTGGTACTGTAATCTTTTAATGCGTTTAACTAGAATGGAGCAGTGCTGGAGAGTGTGACGCTACTAAAAATATCCTGGGAAAATTCATTCTTTAAGATGCCAATACATATTTTTTGGAAAGGACCTAAATACTTGATTGAAAGTGGAACACCCCTGGGAGTACCAGGCTGAATATTATGATACGGATTTAAAAGCAAATTTCTCAAAGCATCACGCAATTTGTTCCTCATTCTGCCTTTACTTTTCCACAGTACTTTAGTACCCCGAAATGTACATTCTACACCTTTTCCAGCTGTAGTTTCTAAAGCGTCAAGTGATGATTCAAAATGGTCAAGTTAATTTTCCAACTCGTCAATTGTAAATACAACCTGACAGGTATAAATTACACCTGATCGTCTTCTGTTGGTGGGACTATGCCTAGCTTGTTTGCTTGTACAAGCTCGAGCGTGGGGAACGGGTAATTCCAGTTTCCAGTGAATCCGGCATCCCTCGTTCTCGAAAGCCGACTCTATATCCCTTGGAGCGTTTGGTAGCACCGATGTCTATTTAGACATAAGAGACTGTAAGAATGAATATTCCCAAATATTTCACGCAACCAGTAAAATATGGGCGTACCATATTTTATTGCTGACGATATAGACGATTAACAAACTCATCCCTTTAATACCCCATCAATTACTCACCCCTGAAAGATTGGAAAAACGCTAAAAATGTTTTTTTTGCAAAAGATACGTTGGATAATTTATTACTGAACTTTCACGCTAAAAGCAAATGAAGATCTAAATTTTTCCGGGGTAGAAATCTGGTAGGGATCGAAGGGGAGATTTTGAGAATTTACAAGTCGCCTATTTCGCCGGCAATAAATTAACAATAAAGTATGACGTTGGTTAAGTGCCCATTATCTTTATTGCTATCAGGATACCTGAGTTAATTATTTAAAGTCAGATTATCACCTATATTTTTGGAAGGGTTGGAACAATGAAGTTGTTCTGGCCGTAATAAATTGCAATAATAAAATTAGCTATAAAAATATTCATCAAATGGATGCTGTGACTTAATAGACATTCTCGTTAAATTTATACATTCTGACATCTATTCAATTTTTCATGGTGCTTCACTGACGTCAGTGAAGTTTATCTTAAAGTATATCTGGTTTTTATTAGAAGGACAGTGGAACAGAGTGACAACCACAGGTTAAGTTACAATTACCCTAAGTTTCCTAGTTTTCTCAGACTATAATAAAGGTATCGAGCAATGCGAAATGATACCATCTTGAAATGAAGTCGTCGTCGGTGCCGTGTGGTGTGAAACAAAAAGGTATATAGAGAATAACCCACAGAAGGGTTCCTGATGCTTGGGGAGCAAATGGGTTTATGTTGGGGGGATTTTAATGCTGTATAGTTGCTATGTCTAATTAAGTTCGCTCTCCCAGATGAAAATACGCTACATACATGAGCTTCCGTAAATTACAGTTGGTGGTTTGAAAATGTTTCTGAAAACCTCTAAAAGGGGTGATACACGTACGAGCAAGTACGCGTACTTATGGCTCGATGACCTTTTTCGCCTGTGTGTCACCGTAAGTACGCGTACTTTAAAACCGTCGCGCAAACCGCCGGCGATCCAACTGGTTTGAAATCTTGCTCGTAGCTTGTTTCGGCTCGTACTGCGAGCAGCGAGTCCACTTTGTTTCGGCAGGCCATCGATGCGCAACGAAAATTATCAAAATGAGTGATTTCAGCTTCACGTGTGTCACCGCGTCGAGCCGAGTAAGTTCGCGAACTTAAAAACCGCGTACTTGAAGTTCGTACGTGTGTCACCCCTTTTAGTTACACCTTTGAAGTCCATAATTGTCCTTCAACTTTTTTGAGAAACTGCATACTATGCTAAATAAATTTGTGGCTCTTGGGCTTTTAGAATGGTGTTGTTGAGCCTTGTGGCTTGACGTTTCGCCACCGCGAGTGGATGGCATCTTCAGAAGCTATTTCACTGACGATGACGGCTGCTTGCTGCATTTAGGCTGTATTCATACCTGTTAACGGTGACGCGACCCAAGTTGGTAGCCCCGCCCTCTCGCGGTATGGGAGTGTCTTCACGTCTTCAGGTTTCAGGTCCTTTAGGATGGGAACTCATGCCCGGTTGGCTTTCTGTGTTTCTTCTTTCCTATTAAAATTGTTGTGACGTTTTTGTATTTTGATGGCTTCTCTGTGGAGTCTGAAATAGTATGAAGACGTTGCGACAAGAACCCGAGCTTCTTCAAACTTATGTTCAGACAGTCCTTCAATCCTAATGTGTTTATGGCTCGCTTCACTGTTCCTATGTATATGTTAGGAGCAAACACCGATTTCGGCCAATGGACGGAAAATATGGTCAAAACGCGTTTTGGCTGCTACCGTTTTGCCAATGTCCGAATTATCGCTTTCCGGCTGTTCAATGTAGCCCAGAACGCGTTTTGGGTCAACTACGATTGCCAGAACACGTTCTATATTCTACTACGAATAAATAAATCTCAATTATTTGCCGTGTTGTGTTACAATATTTCCTCTGAGCTTAGATTCCATAACTAAATGAATAAACATGAATAAAAAGCTCTTGTAGATCTTAGGTCCGTGAAAAAAAAAACTGAAAGAAACATATCTCACAATCTCTTATGTCCAGCTCCCACATGAGTGGAATGAATAATGTCAAATAACTCGTGGGTCATGCAAAATAACGCAGTTCGGCTATTTCGTCTGTCCTTCTTTCAATTAGCTTTTCGATATAGCCAATTTTTAAAATATCATACCTTTTCAAACGTTGTCTTTGTTCCGAATATATTGTATCACCGTTACTTTTACAAACTTTTGCCGCCTTTACCTCTGTGAGTGTTTGGTCGTATTTTTCTGTTGTACAAATATTACTACGATCATTGCTACCACTTATGACTTTTTGCAGTTCGTCATTAAAACATAACTTTAGGTCTTCCATGGCACTCTCTAGCTACTGTCTAACCCGCACAAAGATCAAATACTAAATGAATACACTAGCTCCAGAGGTATCGTTTACACGCTGAGACACACAAAATCCACCACGCGTTATGGCAATCGCAGTAGAACAGGACGCATTATGGCAATCGCAGTAGAACAGGACGCGTTTTGGCAATCGCAGTTGAGCCAAAACACGTTCTGGGCTACATTAAACAGTCGGAAAGCGATAATTCGGACATTGGTAGAATGGTAGCAGCCAAAACGCGTTTTGGCTATATTCTTCGTCCATTGGCCGAAATCGGTGTTTGCTCTTAACATATACATTCCTACATGTGCATGGTATGCCATAAACCCCCGGTGTTGTGAGAGGATCACTTTTTATTCTTGATCGTTCTCAAACACTCCTGTGGGTTTGTAGATGGTCCTGATGTTTTCTTTTTGTAGCATTTTTTCTCTTCTGTCTGTGATTCCAAGGTACGTAGGGTCAAAAAGTTCTTGGTAATGGTTAAGGGTTCTTCTCATTCTTCTTCTTGTGTCCTTTTCTGTATAACCCTCGGTATAACCGTTTGCATTAAGAGCGTTCTTTAGGTGTTCCAGTGCGGTCCTCTGCTTCGCACAGTTTTCTTTCCCGTTTTGTCAAATTTCTAATAATTCCGTACTTATGAGATGGGTGTATAGAATGTTGGAAATAGCTCAAACATGACCATTTATATTTAACCTCATGTTTGATTTTAGCAACAGTGTGTCATGCTAGCAAATAAATTGTTCAAGTGAGTAGCACAAAACGCTTTCACGGAATGTGCGCAGGAAAAAGTTGATGTATTCAATTAATTGTTTTTCTATTTCTTCAAATATTGTCTAAAAGGGAACTATAACGGACACAATAACACATGCTTTTAGCATAAAATCCTATGCTCTTTGCCACATTAGTAACCAGTATTTGCGCCAAAAGGATTTTATTATGAATTTAATGATCCTAGTCGTTGGCTCAACTGCTCTGTACTCGGCTGGATTGATATCGAGAATGAATGAGTGTAAAAAGTAGGAGGGTCGTTCGATTTAATGACTGAAATTCAATGACATTTGGTCGTTGGATCAACAACCAGATATAATTAGTTACTAAATACTACCTTTATATTGGATAAAACATTTGTGTAATTGATGAACACTGAATATGAGATCTCATTGAATCAAAGCATGAGTATTTGATGGCACGACAGATTTTTATTTGTGTGCCGTGTACTTTGAGTACGCTCCTGCAAAACTGCATATACATACTTTATTGCAAATGTCTCCAGCAGCATTGTATGATACCCTCTCTACGTGCCTTTGTCAAATTCTTTACATATCACGCGTGTGTGAACGAAAATGGTAATGTTGCTATATACATGCATATAGGTACTCTCTATACATAAAATATTTTCCTTCGAATATCATATCGATATGTTCTCATACCTGGCCAAAGCACACAGCATAATATACAAATATGAATCATAGTTTTGAGCAGAAAATATTTATTGTACCTGACACGGTTATTCTGAAGCCTCTCACGGACGCGCGTTGGTGACAATACAAACACGTATACAGGCTGCAGAGGTGTCACAAGGGGGTAAACGCTTTTTGATAAATAATCTTTTCGATTATGAAGAAAGTGAGGCTCTAATCAAAGTTTACGGAATACATATAAGTTGGATCACTCTCCGTCGGCACTTTGAAGATCTCACATGAAAGCGATGCCGCGGCCGCACACGCCAGTTAGTTTTTGCATTGTTTTTTGCCCAAGTACGAGGGTCTTTTAGCGGAGACTTGCTAACGCCTGGGTTGTACGTATATACGAGGGTAATTGAAAAACTAGGCATTGACGGCCGATTTAGACATACAAATACGAATATAACGTTACGCACTAAGTTACATAAAGGGATATGAAAAAAAAACCTAGTAAACCTATTACTAATGAATCTCAAATGACTTCACATATTGTAGCTATTTTATAGATACGGAAAAATTGGTTCAAAGGTGCTGCAGTATCTTTACCTTGATGTTTATTTAGGTTATTTTTGAGATCACAGTTTATAAATTTTATGGTACAGTATATACGTAGATAGAGCACTCGTATGTACAATTTAAAAAAATAATCATGTGGAAATGCTTTACATGGATGTGAGTAAATTATTTTTGACATTTTTTCAGTGTCATTCCAATTGCTACTGTAGAAACTAAATTGTTAAAGTTATCAATAAAAATATTTCCGAGCTCTAAAATATAATTTAGAATGTCCCTGGGTGGTATGGTAAGACCACTGAATGAATATTTTGTCTCACACTATACGCTTTTAGTGTGATACAATCCTTTAAGTACCTGTAGGTCTTGAATTAATCACTTTAGACCATAAGTGTGCTAGTTTGTTGGAATTGTTTTGTCGGGAGGAAGGCACAAATTTACAGGGTGTCCCATCAATAATTTTGAATCGAATGTCACGTGACCAAAAACATATACCTCATGAGGTGGTACAATGACAAAAAAATACACATCATCTGCTCTAATTTACATCCCCAAAATTATAATTCTCTACTACTACCCAGTTCCGACATATTGCTTGTCTTAATCGTCGCGAAACACCCTGTATTTATATCCTTTACATTTCAAGGTTTAGCACAAAATAAGGATGGATCGGATTGTCATTTTCCATCCATTAATAAATGTAATTGATAAAATCAAACTTCTAAAAAGATTATCCATTTCCTGCAAACAAATCCGAGATAACAAAATCCTATATTTTTGAGATACTGTATACACTTCGCGTTAAACACGTTCAACCTCTACTTTGCGCCGCCCGGTATCTCCCGGCTGACGTCGGTACACTGCTACCGGTGTACCGGGGAGACGGAGCAAGGGGCAGGCCGTTTTGATATTTTTGCGGAGAGATCCAACTTATATGTATTTCGTAAACTTTGCTGTAATGTACAAGGATCTAGAATGCCAATATAAATGCATCAGGCGCAGTTGGCCGAGAAGATAACTTAGCCTTTAACAGTTTAAACAGAGAACAAAATATGCCCTGCCTCCCACTTCCATTCTTTAGAACTCGCATTCGGCCTGAGATGCCAAGTGTACCGATTTTCTGCCAAAGTGGCGATTACTGATTTCAAAACCAAGTTGGCGAATGGCGACTTTTGCTGGCGCCATTGGCGCATACAAAGGGGGGCCATGGGGGCGCTCGCCCCCCCCCCCCCACGGCTCTGTAATATGTTTTTTGAAACTAACAAATTGGCCAGCGAGGTAAGATATGCCAACTCAAAGCATAGTTTGTTGTTTTTAGGAAACATTTTTAAATAACAGGGACTTCCCCCAGTACTGACACCAGTTTATGATTGATGTTTTGTGTGCTGATTTTTTTAACATTTTTTATAGATGATAACTACGCAACCAAAACACAAATATTACGAAGGTATCAACAGGTTTTTAATAATTTTATTAAACAAAAAGAAACAATTATTGTAACGTAAAAATAACTCATATAATTCATATACAGGGTGGTCCAATAAGCGCGCGGTGCTCTCTAGCGGCTATACCGTTTAAATTAGACGAAAATGTTTTAAATAAAAAACGTTTCTTTTCGAATGCTATACATTTAGAAAATAATTTCGAAGTAGGCGGACTTCCGGATATATCGGAAGTAGGTATCAACCTCCTTATTTTGAATGGAACACCCTGTATATGATTACGTTTTTGAATTCAGCATCGATTTTTAGGTATAGTTTGTTAACCATTGTTTATGTCTACGAAGCCTATTTTCGGAGTTATTCAGCAATTTTTCGAAAACTTGACGTTTGTAGTACTTTACGAGAAACGTTAATATCTCGGAAACTAAACGCGATAGAAAGATGCGGTTTCCGGTTTTGAAACAAGCAAGGAACGTACCTGTGTTTTAATAAGATCGTTGTTTCTGTTTAGGTCCCCCCCTCCCGAGGTTGGGTATAATGTAGCTAGGTCAGATAAGTGCTAAGGGTAGTCTCAGTTGCCGTAGTGCACTTATGATGTCCCATCATGCAATCGTGGATTAACGCTGTATTTATATTTTTGTGAAATTGATTTTTTTTAAATTTAAATTGTTACCAGAAAAAGTCGGCGGCCCGCGAGACTCGAACCCACGACCACCAGATTTGTATTCCGGCGCTCTCACCAGTTCAGCTACGGTCGCCCCGTCAACTCAACCTCGAAAGCGCCGACTTTTTCCGATACTTTCCGTTACGAATTTAAATTGAGAACTCCACATGCGGATGTAACCATGAAAATAATTTTTTTATTTTATTTTAATATTTTTGAAACGTATGCGTGTACACTCGACTTCATTTTTCCCGGGTCGTAATTTGAAAACACCTGAACAAAACTAATCTGCACATATTTTCTGGGAAATAAATATCAACAACAAATATTTATGAAACAATTTTATATGTTAAAATTTCATTTATATTTTGTAATGGAAGCTTTTGCCTGTGTATAGCGCAACTTTTCAATTTATTTGAAAATTTATCGTCATAATGCATTAAATCTAACAGAACAAACGGCACTAGAACGGCAATTTATAATCTGAATATTTGCATTCCGTGCAATTAAATAAAAGTGGAATACATTACAACAGAAATAATTCACAAAGTATTTAAAGCCATTCAAACTGCACTCGTCACCTATTCAAATATACATATAATTATAATTAAAACCTCTATTCACGTTTGTACTATTTTCTCAATTGTTTAAAGTTGCTCGAAATGAGTTACTGAAATACTGTTCAGCTGCTACAATCTTTGCAATTATTTTGTGGTCATGTAGCTGCTTGATGAATATCAATAGTCTCCATGCGGTATCCGTTCCTAGTTCCTACGTCACCTGCTCTCCATAGCTCCTCAACAACAGCATGCGTGGGAGGTTCTCTCAGGTAGCGATCGTCATTATCATCTCGAGTCTAAAAAAGGATAGAGAAAATAAGTAAAACAAGGACATTAAACACTGTCTGCAGCCATTATCCAATCAGAATACTGCACCGTCCTTTCTGTATGAGGCATCGCACTAATGCATTTATATAAATGATGAAGACTTGTGGAAAGCTACAGCAGCTTTACGAGGGTTGCTCTATATCTCTGTCAATCCACCAGCACGCAGTAGGTCCTATGGCGCACTGATGATCGCTAATAAGGGTGAAACAGATGTCTGCGTACTGGTGGATTGACGGAGATATGGAGCAACCCTCGTATATCGGCTTTCATATGCAGCAGCATATAGAACCGCACTCTCTGGTGGCCAAGCGGACGCGCCGTGGGGTTCCACCAAGAAGTCTGCTGCTGTTTAGCAGCGATTTCCTTGGTTTGCCGTTACCTTCGGGTACCAGATGGCGCACCGGCAGAACCTTTCTGTCGCCTGCTCTCAAATGCTTCACATGTCTGGTAAACATGAAAAGTCTAATGCTCTCTATTTCCGTCAATCGACCTATGGCGCACTGATGATCGCTAATAAGCGTGAAACAGCTGTCTGCGTACTGGTGGATTGACAGAGATATAGAGCAACCCTCGTATATCGGCTTTCATATGCAGTAGCGTATAGAACCGCGCTCTCTGGTGGCCAAGCGTACGCGCCGTGGCGTTCCACCAAGAAGTCTGCTGCTGTTTAGCAGCGATTTTCTTGGTTTGCCGTTACCTTCGGGTACCAGATGGCGCACCGGCAGAACTTTTCTGTCGCCTGTTCCTACAGCAGCTTTGTTTGCAGTTCAGAAGTAAGAAAGGACGGATTGATCTTCTTAGCTAAATACGAGCCATGATTATGCAATGGATGGAATAAATGCAATATAGCTGATTAGCTAAATGACAATTTGTAAATATACCTATACCTCACTCAAGGCTTTGCCTTCGAGGTGGAAGTATTTGTAATTCGTTAATACAAATAAATTGAATTGAATAATAATTTTGTTCTGTCGAATTTTGTTAACCATGTAGCTTGCATGGTGAGACCGTCAGCGAAGCTATATATGCATTCCCAAAATTGAAACACAGACAAAGAAAACCGTCCGCTTGGTAGTTTTGAATGAAATTTGTGCACGAATTCCGTCATTCGCGCGAATATTTCCCACTTCCCATCCATTTTCCCACTCCCGTTCGCGTAACGGTGAGCTGCGGTCTTGTGTCTTCTACTCAATTTATAATACGTCAAGCTCAGTGGTCTGCGTCAAATATTTCACATTTTTCATAAAACGGCTCGCTGGGTAGCACCCGAATCACAGGGCTGAACTCTCCAGATATCGTCGTAACGTCGTCTGCGCGGGAGTATGTTTTATGAAATCTCTAACGGCCATCAATACACGAAGTGTTAGGTAAGATCTGAGGGTCGGTCTCTGTGTCGTAGATAAAAAATTTATACGTTGAACAAGGTAGACCTCGTTTTAGGAACTTTACCGACTCAAGTGGTCAACCCCTATCCTTGTTTTAGCATAACCTTGTGATCATATTAACTAGTAGAGTAGGTGGCAGAAAAGATCTGCCTTTGCGATATCTGGTACGCGAAGGTAACGGCAAACCAAAGACAGTCATAGCTAAACAGCAGCAGACTTCTTGGTGGAACACCACGGTGCGTTCGCTTGGCCTGACCAGAAGAGCGCGCTTCTATGCCAACTACATATGAGAGTCGATATACGAGGGATGCTCTAAATCTCCGTCAATCCACTAATACGCAGACAGCTGTTTTACGTTTATTAGCGATCATCAGTGCGCCATAGGTCGATTGACGGAGATAGAGCGCATCAGAATTTTCATGTCCACCAGACATGTGAAGTATGTGAGAGTAGGCTACAGAAAAGATCTGCCTGTGCGCCATCTGGTTCCCGAAGGCAACGGCAACCAAAGAAAGTCCCAGCTAAACAGCAGCAGACTTCTTCGTGGAATGCCACGGCGCGTTCGCCTGCGGCCTGACGAGAAGAGTGTGCTTCTATGCCGACTGCATATGCATATGAGAGTCAATATATGTACGAGGGTTGATCTACTGATGATCGCTAATAACCGTGAAACAGCTGGCTGCGTAGAGATATAGAGCAACCCTCGTATATTAACTAGTAGAATTTAGTACAATCCGAGAATAGCCACCACAGAGAAGCGACGAAACCTGTCGGCACCTTTGATGTTCGGTGGGTCATTATTATTAACCTTGAATCGGCTTGAACCACAGAGTTAACATCTCTAGAGGGAGCCTAATTTGAATATTGGCCAGCCACCATCTATAACGCTATTGCCACTCTTCTTCGTCCGCTTAAGGACCTTCCAGTTTCTTCAAAATCTGGCAGTTTCCGCAGTTTGAACACATGTTCCTCAAAGTATCTAACTGGGTATTTAACTATACATTAAAATATACTTGCAATGTAACTGATTTACGTGAAGATAATTTGTATTGATTTAACGAAATCTCAAACATGGTAAATTTCATAGCGGAATGTCGCAATAACTTCTAATATGTCGTAAATCTGGCAACCTACAATCGGCGTCCCCTAAAGCTGTCATGTGGCTGTCAGTGTAGTTGTGGTTATTGCGTATGTTGAGATTTTTGTTGTTTTAGTGTATATTTGAGTAACTTTGTGACTATTTGTGGTGTGAATTAAATTATTTATGAACAATATTGTCATAATTGCATGACGGGACGAAATAAAAAGTGCATAGTTTCTGCAATAGCGACGAATCGGTGAACACCACTTATCATATGTTAGTATAGGTTTTGTTTTGGTTTTCAGTAGCGTAAAATATGGGGAAACACTTCATGGTAATAATAAATTATCAACTGTTACAATCAAGTTATAATAAGAGTAACTCTCTAAGTATAGCTAAATACTAATACAACTTATTGTATCAGTTTGCAACATCACAGTAATAATTGAATCTATTAATGAACATCCAATTTTAATATAAAATCATACGCCACTGGCAATGCCCTCAAGCTGTCAAAATTTCCGTTACATGTTGGCTGGTCAGCGACCTGTGCATTTTGTTGTTTACATTCCCTCCAGAGATGTTAACTCTGTGGCTTGAACTAACTCGCATCCACAATATTACACTGAGAAAAATATTTTCGTCAATTTAATAATCTGTTACACGGAAAAAATAACAAATTTTATAAGAATTTATTATGAGTTGTGATGTGTATTTATTGCGTATCCACAATATTAAACTGAAAAAAATAACACATACTTCATAACACATACTTTCAGGAAATGTAACTTTTTTTCCAGTGTATCGTGGAGTTTGACATTTGTCCACAATAACCCCGCGCATGCGTTATGAAAATCGGTCCCTGCTGTGTCGCTTCTCTGTGGTGGCTATTCTCGGGTACAATTTTTGAACTTTTACTATGAATGATAGACGACATTGTGTGCATAGGTTGGAACAGTTTTCTTTCAAATTTATTGACTGCATTAGTACTTTTTCGAGCAACTATTGTTACAATTGTTACCAACAATAAGTAGGTAGCTATAGCAACAGCGTTACAGCGACTGCGACGACGTCTTTTATAAAAGAACCTTTAAATGTCTAATCAAACTCCTAGGTATGAGTAATGACACCACTAACAGTAAAGTATCATATTTGTATATTGTTCTCGCAAACTGTATGTCTATAATTTATTCCTTCAACTGCTTGTTACGAAGTTTCTCACCATCTCTCAACATAATATGAGGCAAAGATCGTTAATTTGTTACGTTTATGTGGTGTAACTACGATGGAGGATAATTTTAGCGGAATTAATTTATGTCGGAAAATATCTCCCGCTAAAGGTATGCCCGCACTAGGCGTGATACGCGACGGAAGTTTTCCAAACTTGTCAACCATCAGTAACATAGTTTTTTATAACAGCGCGCCTTTTACGAAATGACATTCGCTTTTGCACTCTCTTCACTTTCCGCCAATTCTCAAAACGTCCATGGACGATGATTAAAAGATAAGTCGGGGTGCGTACCGTCCAAATAGTGACCCTCACTCTCTCTCTTTGTCTGTTACGTTTGATGTGAGATAAAAGTTCGAATAGGTATATTGCCGTCACTGTGAAAATGTTGTTCATTCTGAATACTTCTCGACAAGAGTCATTATAATTGAGATTATATATAAGCCATAATATTCTCTTTTGATGGGTAAATATCCGTGATACCTCAGTTGATTGTCCCCATACTACAATATTATAAGCAATAGCTGAATATACAAAGGCATAATATACTGTCATTAGAGACTTTTGAGCAATGTTATTTTTTAGGGTGTTTATTACAAAGAATGCTTTGTTCAGTTTCTTCGAAATCGCCTCAATTTCGGGTTCTCATGCAAGATGACTGTCTAATGTAGTTCCAAGAAATATGGCACTTGATTCTTCACTTATTGTTTGGTTATTGAGATTAATATTGAAAAGATTACGTTTTTTTGGTCCTAGTGTTAAAATGTACAATGCGTGTTTTTTGGATGTTTAGCATGAGTTTATTCATATTACACCATTTATGGAAATCTTTGATCACAATTTCAGTTTTATGTTTCACCTCACCTTCATTGTCACCAGTGATAAGGGTTGTTGTGTCATCTGCATAAAGAAAAAGTTTTGCATTATTTATGTAATTCGGCAGATCGTTCACATATAAAAGAAAAATTAGTGGACCAAGAACACTCCTTTGGGGTGTGCCAAGGGCTAAATCAAAATTATTTGAGTAAGTGCCATTTATCCTAACAGTGATCTTGTGTTGAGATAGAAAGGAGTAGATCCAATCATTTATTGGCCCTCTCAGTCCTAAGTTGTGAATTTTGCATCGTACGAAATCTCTATCGACAGTGTCAAATGCCTTTGACAAGTCGAAAAATATAGCAGTTACATACTTATTTTCATCCAAAGCATTATAGATACTTTGGGCAAAATCAGTTGTACCGGTTTCAGTAGACAATCCCGGTCTAAATCCATGCTGGCAACTTGTCAAAATCTTATTCTTCTCCAAGAAGCTGGATAATCTGTTGTACACCAATCTTTCAAATATTTTAGAAAATATGCTCAGCAAAGAGATTGGGCGATAGTTATCTACCAACCCCGGATCACCTTTTTTGTGTACCCGTATGATTACAGCAGTTTTCAAAATTGAAGGAAATATGCCGGTAGTAACTGACAAATTGAATAAATTTGCTAAGATTGAGCTTATATAATATTTACATTCCTCTACTAGTTGGATGGGAAATTCAGGGGCCTGGGAGGTGGATTAATCTCTACTCTGAGAGCAGAGTGAGTTCTTGTAGGTTTACATCAAGACTCGTTCTGCACTGTAGAAATGACTTGTATGACATTTCGGCAAGACATCAGGTGTCACTTATACACCAACGTGTAAATGCTTCGCAAGCGCTTACCGCAAACGCCCTTTGAGCTGTGTCAAAAAACCGACACCAGTCCCGATCGGATACAAGCGTCCGCAAGTTCACGCAAGCCAAGCCAAACGGCCTCTTCACACGCTTGTGCTTGTGGATGCTTGTCGAGCCTTGGCAAGTGTGTAAATGCGGCATTAGAAGGAAAACAGGTGTGGTTCCAAGATCAACATCTTATGAAATGCTATATAGAACTTATTTTAGGACCTCTGGCCACGGTGGGGCAGTTCTGTCTCTCACCGGACTGAAACCGGCTAAGGTTACTTGTGGGTCTGCTATCTGGCCATAACACCCAAGTCACCTGTTTGTGATTCGGGTGGGAAGCCACCCGACCAGGGGCGCCGGGTTTTGAAAATTCTCGTGGGTGCTCCGCCTTTTTTAATGACAGAGCTACCTACATTTTTTGTTATTTATATCAGTAGCATATTTCGATGAAGAGTCAAACGATCCATATATCAAAGTCATCTCCATGAAAGTTTTTCACATATAATTGCTTGTTTCATAATTTTTCTGAGTGAGAAATTGTTCCATGTTACTGAAGTATGTCATGGTATCTTTATTAAAGCGCTGTTCAATACAGCCTACGACTTTATCTAACACTTCAAAATACATTTTCGATAAAAGTCAGCTGGATTAGAAAATTCGTGCGGTCCGCTTGTACAGTCGTCTATCCTTTCAGGTATTCTCCGTATTTTTGGAGTTTTAGGTTCATCCAATTCCAAAATACGAACTAAATCTACCGCAGACATCCAGACGTTTTTAAAATTTTCGTCAGTTCTTTGGGACGATATAACTTACTTGACTGTATTAATATTATTAACGGCTTTTGCAGATACAGATGTCTCCTGTAATGTAGCATTCAAAGCTTCAGTACGACCAAGAATTTCTATCAGTAATTTTATGATAAACAGAGATTCGAAAAACTGAAGCTGAGAATGAAAATTACTTTAGATACTAGTCGTGGGTGCTCGGCACCCACTATTTACCTCTCGTGGGTGCTGGAGCACCCGAGCACCCACGGAGTTGGCGCCCCTGCACCCGACGTCTGCGTGATGTCGCGAGGAGGAAGAGTCCTTGGTACACATTCTATGTCGCTGTGAAGCCCTTGAGTATCACATTTAAACGTCTTATTGAGGCTACTTTATATCCCATGTCTAATTGATGTTAATCAATGGTTTTTCAAAAAATGCTCATTTGAAAGATTACGTCAATTTGGGTATGAAGGGGATCCAAGCGAGAAACACCCCTTCCCAGATTGTGGCTTCGCATTAATTCCAAACGTGTAGCCGGAAATCCTGAACTCAGTTCGCAAACAATAAATTATCCAATAAATAATACCGTATTCTGCGAAATTTTGTCCCATCAAGGCCTTGATTATTTTTCCTTGTTTCCCTTTTAAGCTTTCTCTAACGCCTCCGGAATTACGGAGACTTTCCACCATGGGCGCGGAGTTGTGAAGTAACTTAAAGACCTCCTGGAGCCATGATAAAACCGCGTCTGTTATAAACATAAACACTTTACTAATGTTTCGGCCACATCATTAACCTAATCCCGATGTGATCCTTGACAAAGGGATAATCTGGCGAACCACATTGAAGCGTTAAGAAGTAAATTCTATTTACGTTATACGTTTCAGCAACTGCAACTATTGTTTTTCAGTGCCAAGACACTGAGGTATAGTTGGAAATGAAAAGGTAGATGAGCTTGCAAGAAAGGGATCGTCTGCCTTATACACTGGTGTAGAACCTACCTTAGGGGTGTTCAAAAGCACAATTAGAAACTAGGTCAGGGAATGGGTGAAACTCCAGCACAGGGAATATTGGGGCCTGAGGCCTGGATGTAGACATGGGAAAGTATTCATCAAAGTTCCATGCCAGAAAATAGCTGAGGGACTGCTTTTTTGAACAGGAATCAGCTTCGAGGAACAAGTGGTCTCCTTACAGGACATTTTGGCCTGAAGGAACACCTGATGAGGACAATGTGGATGGAGACTTCGACAACATACTATGTGGTAGAGGGACAGAGTCACCCTTTTAGCCTAGAACCAATAGAGTTTATCTCAGTACCCGGCCAGTAGGGAAATGGGGGAATGGACGGATCTAGGAGAAAATAACACTGTTGTGCAGACATTCACAACTAGATTCAGCTTCATAAAATAGTAATAAGATAAGAATGTGAGGTTTGGTGGTTTATCGCCAAAACGCTCTTGAGAGAAGGCATGGGCGCTTTGTGCCATATTCGTAAATCAAGCGCCCCGCGCTTTTTTCACAATAATGCTATAGTATTATTGCTTTAAGCTTATTTTGAAAATTACTTTTACTGTTTAGTTCTTTAGTACTTTAAAATAGTGTTTTTCAGTTTTTTTTTATTTTTAATTTTTTGTTAACTTCATTTTTTAATTTTTTTAAACTCTATTTGACGATTAACAATTGTTTTTGATCAATATTCGTAGCGTAATTATTACCATTACTGCATAAACACTAATTAAAACTGTTCACTTTCCTGAATAAGTTTCACAAAAATACCAGCTCCCAAACAGGCCTTTTAGGCTGCGTTTCCACCAGAGATGTGCGAGGATGTGTTACGAGGAATACGTTTTTAACGAACCAATAGAATCGCTTGAATTATCTCGCCTCGCTCAGCACAGCTCTGGTGGAAACGGCTTAGCGGAGCGAGGTTTTTGTACGTATAAAACAAGGTATGTTGACGAAAAATGTGTGCTAGGAATGTGTTTCGAGAGATGTGCGCTAGAATCGTATCTAGTTAATAATTCAGTTGATTTCAGTAGACCAATTAAATGCCTCATATATTTCAGAAAGGTTAGTGAAATAAAACTAACGTAAACATGTATTTTTTAGAAATGAAGAAAAGTCACACAGGTACAACAAATATAAACGAATAAAATGTAAAACAAAAATAATCATACATTATGTCTGAATAATCGCAACAGAAAAAATCTCCGTCAAATGAGCCTCTTTTGTTGTTTAAAACGCCACACATCTTCGCACAGCTAATCTTCCTAGCACATCTTTGGTGGAAACACCCACACTGTTTCACAGCTCATCTACACATCCTCGCTACGCTCATTTTCCTAGCACATCTCTGGTGAAAACGCAACCTTAAGCTCTCGTCGCTATGCATCTGTGTAACATTTAACATTAAGGGTCTAGGGTATAGCGCGCAAAATTGAGAATCCAAGAAAAGACGTATTCCTGTGTTAGCGAGGAGGCGTGGCCGCCTGTTCCCTTTCCTCCAGTATGTGTGTCTAAGATGAGGGGAGATAAGCCCAAAAATCCAAAGTTATGGTCAAAAGGTCCAAAGGTAAGGTCCAAAGGTCACCATAAAAATGAATTTATCATTTCCAAGCTCCTGACGTTATCTTTAAACTTACAGTAATGATTCAAAGAGGAAATTGAAAAAGAAAGCTTGCGCTTGTGCAACTATTTAGCCTTTTTTTGATATCGTGTTTGGTTGTTAAATTACAGGCATTCATAGAATGTATGATTTTGCATTGCGAGCTTTTTTGCACATTAAAAAACTTTTTTGAGAAAATCGAAAATAGTTGTCATTCATCGGCAAAGTTGGAGCGTTCAATGTTCGGTTCGACTTCTTAATCCAAAGGAGAGTTACCCAAAAACATCCAGGTGAAGCTAATAAAGGCGCGTTAAAAATACCGCGACAAAATAACGGTTACACTGATACCTTCTCACACAACAAAAAGCCTGAGGTTACGCCTCTGTTCTCAATGTTGCTCGTTATGTTTTAAGGCAGATGATATTCATTCAGTACCGCCTTCCAAAATTCCTCGGAAACTCTTGAACAATCGTTTAAGGCTATTGATTGTGTGCTTCGTTAGAAAATAAGCTTAGTCGGTATCGTTAAAATTATTACAACGAGACTGCCTTCAAATGCTCACAATAAAGAGTTCAGCAAAGTTGGAATTCAGCTTTGCTTTGAGAGGATTGTTAAGGGTATTTTGCCACTGCTGGCGCTCCTGTATGTACCAAATTGTTTCTACCGAGTATCTTTCATCAGGTCGCAGTATTTTCTCAATTACTAGGGCTAGACGCAAGCACAAAGGGATTTTTCTCTACGAGAGGCCACCGTTGTCTCTTATGGCATTTGACCTTTAAAAAAAAACGATGTCTCAGCCAGGTTGGTTGCCCAACAGGGGTCTAAACAAAATAGTAATAGTAGTAAATATTAAACTCAAATTCAAATTAAATTTATTCATCTTTAATATAAATTGCAACCTCAGAAATTCCAGTCCTATTTCATTACCTAGTCTAGTATCATATAACGAAAGGAGCTGTCGAGATAACAATTATTTCTATTATTATAAGCATAAATTATACACTCATAGATAAATCTTGATGGAACTGTCATTATTTTTAATTCAATGAATTTATGTTTTACGTCCTCTCTGAAACCCATTCCACACATTACGTCAAGGTTTATTTTTTGTAATTTAAATCCTTTTTTCAGCATGGCTTGAGTGCCCGCATGCCATTATTGCATAAACGACTTTGGACTGAAAAAGTTCGTGAAAAATTTGAAAAAGTCGTGTGAAAGGGATAAAAGGTTTTTGAGATTTCTCAATAAGTATTAAGGTTTTTGCTAGCCTGCAATATGATCGACGTGGTTTTGGAAAGATAAAGTAGGATCTAGATTAATTCCTAGGAATTTAACTTCAGGAGTATTTTGGAGATCATAGCAAATGTTATCGATTTGGTTTTCTCTGTAACTAGTTTTTAATTATTGGCATTGAACCATTTTCTAAATTTTTTAGGCTTTTTCGTCTGCGAGCCACGCCACCTACGATTTTTCCAATTCCTACGCCATAATTACAAAACCGTAAATATCTTGAAAACCATCAAAGATAGAACCACAGGTACCTAGATAAAAGTGAAAGAGAATTTAATTTCGCATCCACCGATGTAAAAATTATCATACCATCGCATTTGAGAAAAAAAAGTTTTTAACGTTTTTAACTTTTCAAATCTGAATATTGCTAGTCTATTGATTTAATGTTCTTTTGAAACAATGACGTTACTGAAACACAAGTACCTTCCCTGCTTGTTTCAAAACCGAAAACCGCACCTTTCTATCGCGTTTAGTTTCCGAGATATTAACGTTTCTTCTAAAGTACTACAAACGTCAAATTTTGTAAAAATTGCTGAATAACTCCGAAAATGGGCTTCGTAGACATAAACGATGGTTGACAAACTGGACCTTATAATCGATGCTGAATTCAAAAACGTAATAATATATAGGGTGTTCCATTTAAAATAAGGAAGTTGGTGCCTACTTCCGGTATATCCGGAAGTCCGCCATCTTTGAAATTATTTTCCAAATGTAGAGCATTTGAAAAGAAACGTTTTTTATTTAAAACATTTTCGTCTAATTTAAACGGTATGGCCGCTGGAGAGCATCGCGCGCTTATTGGACCACCCTGTATATATAAATTAAGAATAGTAGTGGAGCCAGCAGTGAACCTTGAGGTACTCCCATGTCACTTTTCTACTGTTAGAATATGTTTCAAAATATGGGACTTGAGAACGATTTGAGCTATAGCTTTGTAATAAGTTACTTGCATCTTGAGTTAATTATTAAGCTGTTACAGTACCAGTGGCGTCACTTTCTTATACACAACCTACGATCACCAGAATTTTGTTGATACCGTTTTCTGTCGCATTGTGGACAAGGCATCGCACTAGATCTAGTTCCCATCGACTGAACATGAAGCGATGGTAGCCAAAGTGAAATGATCAGCAAACACAAATTTGCTACTTTGCATATTTCTCCGGGAGTTGAGATTTTTACAATATTTCAGGGTATTGTTTCACCCTCTCGGCAATGAACTTACGCTCCTCGGCTGTCTTGTACCTCTACTTGGTAGTCTGACAGTTTCTCGTCACTTTCCATCTCTATCATAGCTATCAAATCCAATCTCAAAGCTCTGAGTAAAACTTAGCAATGCCAGTAGACGCTCTGTATCTAACCCAACATTAATAAGGCTGTGCGCATTTGCCTCTGTAAAGCGGCCAACAGACGTTGATGCATGCTGCGATGCAGGCATCGAGACACCTACATACGTTTCATGATGCAAGTAGCAGCGAAACACGTATTTGGTATCAGTTGCGGCTTGCAGCGATGCAGAGTCTGGAATCCCATTTTGGTCGGTGAGCCATGACGCCGTGTCGGTGACGCTGATGCAGGTTTCAAGTGTTTCAACGTGTATAGTATTGCGTCGATGCAAAGAAATGACTCCACCCTACCATTCTTGCGTTGCATGAAACGTGCATAAAATAGCAAGTCGAATTGAGTAGAAACTTATGCAACTGATGTAAGTTTCATCAAACCTTGAGTCGATTCAGCAATCGCTGCATGCATCAACGTCTGTAAGTAGGCCGCTTAACTGCAAGTTGAAACCTGTCGACTTTAAAGGGCCCCACAGACATCGTTCTTTTTCATCAGGTTTGCATGACGTGCCAACCGATCACACTCATTTCGGTCCGTGTGTGCCAAAAAACCGTCGTGTTGACCGTTGTTCCAAAAAATCTGTCCGAGCTTGATTTTACCCGTCGGTTTCGAACGCCATCGTGCAACTCGGTACCTGTGTGGCCGTTCATCGTGCAATCACGACGGGATTTTGCAGTGTCGTTCTGGTTGCCTTCGAGCAAGCGTATCTAGGGTTAGCGACACCTATCAAAACTGTGCGATACACGGCAAAATAGCAAACAATTTATGATGGAATTCATACACATGTATAGGAGTTTTCCGTGTCTCTGGAAAGTCAAATCCGCTGAGTATGCAGACAGAGACAAGAAAAATAAGGCCTACGGAGAACTGTTGAAAAAATGGAGAGATATAGATCCCTCTCCAAATACAGATTCAGTGAAAAGGAAGATTGACTCCATTCGCGGATCGTTCAGGAAGGAGTTACCTTGAAATAATCTTTCTTTAAAACGTGGTATATAGCCATACATGTTTCAGGTATATATAATTTGTCCTAAAGCTTGGGGGGTTATCGCAACTGAAAATTTCGTAGCTTCTACCCGTAGCAAGGAATCTCAATGTAGCTGTCAGATATTCATGAGGGGAAATACTTTGTCTCATCCAAGTATCCTGTTTTTTTATTAGAGGTGCTACTGAATTAAGTAATTCTAAGTATGTTTCTTCATCCATCCTCAAATAATTGTACCAATCCCCTGGTTCCAGACGCAGTTCTTCTAATAGATTTATATGGGAGAATTGGCCTCTTTTTAAAAACCACTGTTTCACCCATTTAGAAAGTTTTTTCTTGCTGTATTTCACTTTAATAGCTAAAGCCGCCGCCAATGCTAAAGTATTATCCTTGTTAACGGACTAGAAATTTGCGAGAAACTGAAAGAAAACCGAACAGTGTGTGGAGGTATCGTTCCATCGGTTTAACCGACATCGGTTGGCACGTCGTGCAAACCTGGTGAAAAAGAACGATGTCTGTGGAGCCCTTAACATACCAGTAATAGCACGTGTCTACCTTTTCCTTTTTTTCTGTGAGGATTTGCTTGCAAAGAAAAGGAAAAGATTATGAATACGAAATAAAGCAAAAGCTTCTCCTTCTACCTTTACATTTGAAGCAAATACTTCATTTTTATAAATACGGACTATAGTGTGTAGTCTAAAGCAGTTGTTATTTAATTTTGAACAGATAATAATAATACTCGATAGTTATTTACAACCAACTTGACGCTAATATACCTTTCTGTTGTTTCAGGTACTTGGCCAATTCATTAGCCAGATCTCTTGACGTCATATCGAATATGGAAACAATAGTACTAAGCAAGCTGGTATGGTGTAGTGTAGTGTTTTTCTCGGAATTTTATCACATACCTTTCATGTCTAACTGTGACCTACAAAAATCGATAGATTTTCTCTGAACTGTTTAGAAACAATCGCAACTTTTTAAAATGACGAGTAGGCGTAAAAAAAGTAAACAGGAAAAAGACGGGTTTATTAAGAAGGTTTCATCTTTATTTAATTTAGATACGGTAAGTAAATTTGAATAACTTGTTTTTTAGTTTTACATAAATTTGTTTCGAAGTTTCATCTTTATTCATAGTGCTTTTTTGTAAATTTTATGAATTGTAATGCTACATAGACTATGCAGGGTAGTCCAGTTTTTAGTAGCATTTAACACTTCATGTAAAAGTTGGTTTCAAAGTTTGAAAAATAGTGATTTTTCATTAGCTAGTAAACTGATTGCAATTTCTCAGTTTTGGTTCCTGAAATAAGTCAGAAAATTATCATTGACCAGTGGCGTCTCGAGGGCGATCTCGCAGTTAATATTAATAAAAGAATGAACGCCACTGACCTACAAAAATTAAATGTTGTTTTTCAAATTAAACAGATAAAAACAACTTTTTTGTCTCTGGATATCTATCTTCGTATCGCAATGTGTATTTGAGAAAAAAAGTTAAAACCACTTCATAGAAACAATGACCGGATTTGTAATTAGCACCCCTATTTTCGTCCAGATAGGAGGTGAAATAAAGATTTTCGATTTTTTCGATGAACTTGGCGATCCCGGCATCAACAAGTTTTTGACTTTCATTAAACAAGACGAAAATTCAAAACAGTGGCTGGATTTGTAATTCGCATGCTCATATTATTAAGAGTACGATGTTTCGTCTTGATTGAAGGTCAAATAAAGATTTTCGAATTTTTCCATGCACTTGAAGATCACGGCATCAGAAAATGTTTGACTTTCGTCAAACAAGACGGAAACTCAAAACAATGACCGGATTTGTAATCAGCACCCTCATAATATTTTCGTCAAAGAAGACTAAAACTCAAAACATTGGCCGGATTTATAATTAGCATGCTCATATTATTAATAGAACGATGTTTCGTCGTGATAGAAGTTTAAATAAAGATTTTCGAATTTTTCGATGAACTTGAAAATCCGGGGATCTGAAAATTTTTGATTTTCACGAATCAAGATGGAAACCCAAAACATTGGCCGCATTTGTAATTAGCACCCATATATTATCAAGAGTACGATGTTTCGTCGTGATAGAAGGTCAAATTAAGATTTTCGAATTTTTCGATGAACTTGAAATTCCGGGGATCCAAAAATTTTTGATTTTCACGAACCAAGACGGAAACCCAAAACATTGGCCGCATTTGTAATTAGCACCCATATATTATCAAGAGTACGATGTTTCGTCGTGATAGAAAGTCAAATAAAGATTTTAGAATTTTTCGATGAACTTGAAAATCCGAGGATCCGACAATTGAGGTTTTGAATAAAGAAAAAAATATATCTTTTTTGTGATAAATCGAAAGATCATATATAAGTTTTATAACAAAACCGTTTTTGTTTTCTTTTTTTTCGCAATAATTCAAAAGTTATATCAAAATAAAAATGGGTTTTTGAATCGGGTACCGAAAACACGCCGACGGCTCCCGAACCCGTGTGACGTAATGATGGTGGTTAAGATGCTCCTTTGACCAACGACATCCTACATCGATACTAGATTCTAGATTCCCAGCCAAACGTGAAAACACTTGCTAGTAACTAGTGTATATTTGTTGCAATATAGCCGATGAATGAAGTTTGCAGCTCAGGACGACCTCTACGATCGAAATAAATATCTTTTTGAATGTTTGAAATCAGATTACAGATTCCAGTAAGTAAGTACCTAATCAAATATGTCTTATTGAAACTATCTGGTGCATGTTCGGCTGGCCTAGTGGTTAGAGTATTGGCTAATGGATCCGTTGGTCTGGGTTCAAAGCTCCAATTTTTTTTTATTGTTTTTTATCAAATAATTCATTCATGTGCTTTTTGCACTTGTTATGTACATTTTTTCTACGATCAACATAAATATGTTTTTGAAACAAATTCTATCAGACATATTACTTGCACTGCATAGTGCAAAAACTAAGTACAGGACGCGGTGGACAATTCAAAAAATCAGTTCAAATGGTGTTTGTCCGTCAATATCAACCGCCAATATTTTTTTAAATGTAATAGTTGGTTAATAAAACAAAATCCATTCATTTTTTAAGTTTTTAATATAAACATAAAATAAAACTCGTAATCACAACAGTCTTCTGTCTATCACTTGGTATTTTTATTTATTTAACTTTGAGCAACGAAGCTTAATAATTAAATTTTCATATAAATTTAACAAACAAAAATACCTATATAAACGCAATGCAAACAAACAAAACTTATTCTTCTATGAGTTTCAATGTTATAATTATCTTTACTGTACGTAGATGCTTTTCTGTTAAAATATTTGTTAGTAATTTCATCTTATATGAAATGAATCCAATTTTTTTTAATAAATTATTAATATGTACATCCCAACGTAAGTGTGAGTCTAAATATATTCCTAGATACTTTATACTTTTTTCTATGTTCGGGACTAAAAAATATAGTTTTATTTTTGTTTACTTGAAGTGCTAGCTCTTATGTAAAATAATTATACTTATAGTTTATTTATCGTATAAGTATTTATTATCAATAATAATATTAAATAATAAAATAATTATTTTAAGTTTTGGTCAAGAAGATAATTATAACATTGAAACTCATAGAAAAATAAGTTTTGTTTGTTTGCATTGCATTTTTATATTTTTATTTGTTAAATTTTTATGAAAATTTAATTATTAAGCTTCATTGCTCAAAGTTAAATAAATAAAGATACCAAGTGATAAACAGAAGACTGTTGTGATTACGAGTTTGACTTACTTTATGTTTATATTAAAAACTTAAAAAATGAATGGATTTTGTTTTATTAACCAACTATTACATTTAAAAAAAATATTGGCGGCTGATATTGACGGACAAACACCATTTGAACTGATTTTTTGAATTGTCCACCGCGTCCTGTACTTAGTTTTTGCACTATGCAGTGCAAGTAATATGTCTGATAGAATTTGTTTCAAAAACATATTTATGTTGATCGTAGAAAAAAATGTACATAACAAGTGCAAAAAGCACATGAATGAATTATTTGATAAAAAAAAATAAAAAAAAATTGGACAGGCTGAGCTTTGAACCCAGACCAACGGATCCATTAGCCTTTAGCCTTTAACACATTTATTGATTAATTATTATTACAATACTTGTCGTGGTATTTATAATACATGAGATTGGCCCTAGGGCTCACATTTTAACCAAGGGAACTGAGCCCATAACTCAGTTGTGCTCCCTCGGGTGCCTGGTGGTAGGCTGTATTTACAACAAATAATACCTATTTGACATTCTAATGTAAGTTTTATCACCTCCTGGCATGTGATAAGTCTGATATACCCCATATGATTAGTTAACCAAAGCAATTCATCCTTCAGCACAATTTTTCTGGTAAAAAAAGTTATATTCTTTTGCGGGAAAATGTTAAAAACCCACTTAAAAAAATTATTTGCTGTTATATCCTAAATCTAGTTATTTATACTATTTACATTACTTACAGAATATATAATACATATTTACACTGAGGGTTCTATAAGAATAAGGTCGTAGATTAGACCGTGTTTCCGGGTTTTCCCATCCAGATGGGATATTGGGATATTGGCAGTAAGTGGGCTATTTTGCACTGAATATCTGTAAAATTTTCGGGTAATTTCGTGTATGACTTGCCTGATGTTTATGAATTTTTTATCATAGATCCGCAGTCGTTCCTTAATTTGTTCATTGGTTTCTCTTTGCTCGGTGCTCATTATTAATCTTAAAATCTTATTCTCTATCCTTTGTAGGAAACCTATCTGCGTATCAGATGCTGAGCTGTAAACTGCACAGCCGTAAGTCAAGGCAGGTCTTATTACTTGTTTATAAATAAGTAATTTTACGCTTCTATGCAGCTTACTATTCCTGCATATGAGGGGATATAAGGTTTTAATCATTGCTGATGACCTGGCTCGTAATTTTGCGATGTGCCTATGAAACGATAAACGCTCATCCAGTGTAATGCCCAAATAATTGATTGTTTTGCTCTCCTGAATTTCACAATCAGACACTCTTAATTTTCTAAATATTTTGGTTTTACGCCTTGCAAAATTTTTTGTGCATCTGAACACCTGTGTCTTTTCTGTATTCAGGGAGATTTTATTTTCGTTCAGGTATGGGACTATTTTCCGATTTATATGTATTTCTACTTGCCTGCATGCAACCTCTGCTTGGACAGCTGTTGCGTACACGCAAGTATCATCAGCGTATGAAGCGAGTTCTGTTTTTTCGAATTTTGGGATATCAGCCATATATAACGTGAAGAGTACAGGAGATAGTGAAGACCCCTGTGGGACGCCACCACTCATAAAAAATTGTCCATAGTTTTTTTGATTAATTTTCACAGAAAATGTTCTACGCGATAGATATGAATCTATTACATGTACTATGAATGAGGGAAATCCAAATTCTGATAACTTCACAACTAGTTTTTCAGTCCAGACTTTGTCAAAAGCTTTTTCCATGTCAAGCAAAGCCATAACGGTGCTTTTCCCGTTGTTAAAGCCTTCTTTGATGTGATGAACAACCCTGGCCACCTGTCCGACTGTACTGTGCCCCGCCCTAAAACCAAATTGTTCTGGGGGTAGTATTTTCAGTTTATTTTCTTCTGTCAGTATAATTTCTAAAATGAATCGATCTATCACTTTCGCCACTGCACTTAATAATGATATTGGTCTGTATGAATCTGGAAATCGTGGATTTTTATTTGGTTTTAGGATAGGACACACAACAGCTTTTTTCAGACATATCGGATAATATTGTAACCGGATTATCGCATTTATTATGTTTGTTAGTTGTGCTCTGGCCTTGTTTGACAATTGCTTTAGTATATTTTTATCTATATCGTCGTCCCCAGGAGCCTTATTGTTTGCCAGGCGTTCAATCTCATTTTTCACACTTTTGGGAGAAACAATAAACCTACCTATCTGTTTTATATCGTGAGCATTGTTTTGAGCGTTTCTTATTTCTATAATTTTATTTGAGACTCTGTGATGTTCCTCTTGAGTGTCAGGCAACGTAGTCCACCTTTTTTCCAAATTGAGTCCGATACATTCCCCTTTATCTGCGTCTGAGACATACCGATTTCCGTTTGTTTCAAGTGCAGGAATTTGCCATTGTTTTCCTTTATTTTTTAACTGTTTGGAGATCTTCCATATCTCTCTGTCCCCTTTTTTCAGGTTTTTTATTTTTTGCTCCCATTTCCCTGATGTTTCTTCCGCAATATCATCATTTATTTGTTTTGATAATTGTAAATATAAATCTTTATCATTCTTATTTCCAAATTTTTGCCATAGTTTCCTGAGATTATTTCTGAGTTTAATTTTTTCTTTAATACGGTCCGAAATGTTATCATAGTCTTCAGGTACTGGTATCCTTTTGACTACTTTCTTTCTGCTCTGTTGTATTGCTGCAATAAAACTCTCAGTCGCTTTGTCCAGGGTGTTAATGTCGACAATTTTTTCTATCTGAATCGCTTTATCTAAATGATATCTAAAAGATCTCCAATCTGCTTTTTTATAATCCCATATCAATTTTTTGTCTGTGTTGATGGTGTATGCAATGTTTATATAAATTGGATTATGATCTGAGGACAGCTCGTTTAAAGTCACTACCTGCGTCATTTTTTCAATGTTTTTATTCAACACGATGTCCAGAACAGATGGGGTTGAGTTATTGAAAGGGAAATGTGTCGGTTCATCTGGATAGTAAAGAGCAACATCATCTCTGTTTTCTAAATAATTATTCAGTATATGGCCATTAGAGTTATTATTTACATTTCCCCAGTTTTTATGTCTGCAATTAAAATCGCCCATCATTATTACTTTTTCGTACGAGTTGAACACTGTATTTAGTTCACTATCTCTTAATACAACTTTGGGATTTTTGTATATGGCCATGAGAAAAATTCCGTTGTCTAATTTTATAGCAATATTTTCCATGGTACAATTGCTCATGTCAACTTCCGTATAACAGATTGGATGCCTGACAAACAGAATTAACCCACCTCCTGCTTTAGTCTTCTTTAAACCTGGATTCATTGGCTTATCCTTTCTGATTTGACTGAAACCCTTTAGGTTGATTTTATCGCAGTCTCTAAATTGAGTCTCAGACACTGCTACAATGTCAAAACCATATTTTTTAACAAAATTAACAAATTCCGGCTTTTTATTGTTCAAACCATTTATATTTATATATGCAATTTTCAAACTACCCATTTCAAATATTATATTTATCTAAATCAGACATAAATTGTGTGAAGGTCATGAATTTCTCTTGAGAACTCCTGGCTACATTCAGTAACTGATTGAGGTCTCTGAATGCATCCAGCAATCCCTTAAGGTTAACTAACCTGTTGAGGTCTTTGACCTCTTGAGCGATATCAGTGAAGAGGCCGATGCCCTGGTTGACCTCTATGTCTTCATGGTGTCTCGTCTCTGTGGCCCCGCTCCTTCTCGGTGCAGGAACCGTTCCTCCTCCTCCGCCGCCTCTGGTTAGCGGTGGAAAATGTTCCCTCATTGGCATCTGCTGCCTGGTCTGGTCGGTTGCACCTGGTGCAATTTGGGTGGTGGTGTGGCGGCGTCTCTGATCCCAGGCTGACGTGGATGGTATCGGTGCAGGTTTCAGCTGTTGAGTGGCTCGTTCTCGCTTCTCCTCCAAAACATCGACTCTTCTGGTGTACTCGATGCAGCCAGAGTAGTTTGCTGGATGGGCTTCTTTACAATTGGCACATTTTGCGGGCAGTTCTTTGGGCTTTGTGCAGTCTCTGGTCCAGTGCTCTTCAGCACATTTGAGACATCTCGGTGTTCTTTGGCAGTTGGACGTTGCGTGTCCCCACCTTTGGCACCGTCGACATTGAGTTATAGGTCGTTCGTTTCTTCGACGTTCCCATGTCACGCGCGTATTCAGGAGGAAGCGGACGTTAGAATTGAGATAGTTCAATTTTATTTTGTTGTGCGTTACGAGCATGAACAATGGTCTTCCAGCTGTTTTCATTTTGAAAAGGTTAACCACCTCAATTTTATGGTCATTTTCAAGCTCATCCTTCAAGTCGTCGAGCTCTGGCGAGAAGTCCAACCCTCTCATGACAAATGCATGGTGTTTGTCATATCTGGGGGTGTATGTATGGAATTCAATGTCCGTACCTGTCAATTCATTTTTTAGATTGTGATAATCGTTACTGTCCTGTAGAAATAGCAACGTTGAGTTGCGCGTATATTTCAGATAGAACTGGCCCTGGATTTTTTCTCTCAGCCCTCGTATCATCTCTTTATTATTTTCTAATATTCCAACTAGTACCAGTGGTGGGAGTTTGAAATTATTTTCCGGCCGCTGATGTGTACTAGTTTGTTTCTGCAGTATAGGTTTTTCTTGTGGTGGTTTTTGCACCGTTTTGATTGTTTGGGTTTCTGGTTGAGTATTTACAATTTGTATTTCATCCATAGTATCCTGTAACGGACGAAACTTGTTTCGTACAGGGATGGCAGTTGGGTCAGATCTTATTTTCCCTGAGAGCACGCATGTTTTTTTGGTAGTTGAAAACCATCATCTGAGGGAGGGGTGTTATTAGGTGTCCTTTTCCTTTTTTGTGTGTCCGAAGCTTCATGGATCATGGCTTGTGTCTGATGTATTTGGGCTTCATTATGTTGACTATCCTGGGTTTCTTGACTAGCCTGTCCCAGGTGTTCTGATTGCGGTTGATTCTTATGCATTTCTTGCTGAGAATGCAACTCTGGCTTTTGTGTTTGGTTCTTTAGGTGCTCTAAAAATTGTCTCGCTTCTTGTTGATTCATGCTTGTTTCGCCGTGGGTGTTCGCTCTACTGAAATTCAGTGGTGAAAAGAAGTCAGTTGAGGAATCCAGCGAAACATCGCTTATCACCGCACTTACAGATGAGGCATTGTCTGTTTGGGTACCTTTCTTCTGTAACACTTTTTGTTTTCTTCTTCGTGTGTTTGATGCTATGTTGTCATCCGCGGGTAGATTCCGCGGCATGCACTCCGGTGTGTTCTTTCACAGTTAACTCTCGCAATATTCTATTTGCTATCTAAAATACTAAAATAGTGATTTCTGTCAAAGATGACAACACTCTAACCACTAGGCCAGCCGAACATGCACCACATAGTTTCAATAAGACATATTTGATTAGGTACTTACTTACTGGAATCTGTAATCTGATTTCAAACGTTCAAAAAGATATTTATTTCGATCGTAGAGGTCGTCCTAAGATGCAAACTTCATTCATCGGCTATATTGCAACAAATATGCACTAGTTACTAGCAAGTATTTTCACGTTTGGCTGGGAATCTAGAATCTAGTATCGATGTAGGATGTCGTTGGCCAAAGGAGCATCTTAACCGCCATCATTACGTCACACGGGTTCGGGAGCCGTCGGCGTGTTTTCGGTACTCGATTCAAAAACCCATTTTTATTTTGATATAACTTTTGAATTATTGCGAAAAAAAAGAAAACAAAAACAGTTTTATTATAAAACTTATATATGATCTCTCGATTTATGACAAAAAAAAAAATTGATTCAAAACCTCAATTTTTGATTTTCACGAATCAAGACGGAAACCCAAAACGTTGGCCGCATTTGTAATTAGCACCCATATATTATCAAGAGTACGATGTGTCGTGGTGATAGAAGGTCAAATTAAGATTTTCGAATTTTTCGATGAACTTGAAATCCGAGGATCCGACAATTTTTGATTTTCACGAATCAAGACGGAAATCCAAAACATTGGCCGCATTTGTAATAAGCACCCATATATTATCAAGAGTACGATGTGTCGTGGTGATAGAAGGTCAAATTAAGATTTTCGAATTTTTCGATGAACTTGAAATCCGAGGATCCGACAATTTTTGATTTTCACGAATCAAGACGGAAATCCAAAACGTTGGCCGCATTTGTAATTAGCACCCATATATTATCAAGAGTACGATGTTTCGTCGTGATAGAAGTTCAAATAAAAATTTTCGAATTTTTCGATGAACTTGAAAATCCGGGGATCCAAAAATTTTTGATTTTCACGAATCGAGACGGAAACCCAAAACATTGGCCGCATTTTTAATTAGCACCCATATATTATCAAGAGTACGATGTTTCGTCGTGATAGAAGCTCAAATAAACATTTTAGATTTTTTCGACGAACTTGAAAATCCGGGGATCCGAAATTTTTTGATTTTCACGAATCAAGACGGAAACCCAAAACATTGGCCGCATTTGTAATTAGCACCCATATATTATCAAGAGTACGATGTTTCGTCGTGATAGAAGGTCAAATAAAGATTTTCGAATTTTTCGATGAACTTGAAAATCCGGGGATCCGAAAATTTTTAATTTTCACGAATCAAGACGGAAACACAAAACATTGGCCGCATTTGTAATTAGCACCCATATATTATCAAGAGTACGATGTTTCGTCGTGATAGAAGGTCAAATAAAGATTTTCGAATTTTTCGATGAACTTGAAAATCCGAGGATCCGACAATTTTTGATTTTCAGGAATCAAGACGGAAACCCAAAACATTGGCCGCATTTGTAATTAGCACCCATATATTATCAAGAGTACGATGTTTCTTCGCGATAGAAGAAAAAATAAAGATTTTCAAATTTTTCGATGAAGTTGAAAATCCGGGGATCCGAAAATTTTTGATTTTCACGAATGAAGACGGAAACCCAAAACATTGGCGGCATTTGTAATTGGCACCCATATATTTAACAAGTGTACGATGTTTCGCCGTGATAGAAGGTCAAATAAAGATTTTCGATTTTTTCGATGAACTTGATGATCCCGGCATCAGAAAATTTTTAACTTTCGTCAAACAAGACGGAAACTCAAAACAGTGGCTGGATTTTTAATCAGCACCCTCATCCTATCATGAGGACGATGTTTCGTACTGATAGAGGGTCAAATAAAGATTTTCGGTTTTTTCGATGAACTTGAAGATCAGAAAATTTTGACTCTTGTCAAACAAGATGGAACAATGGCCGGATTTGTAATTGGCACTCTCATATTTTCAAGAGTCCGATGTTCCATACCGATAGAAGGTCAAATAAAGATTTTCGATTTTTCGATGAATTTGATGATTCGGAGATCCGAAAATTTTTCATTTCCGTCAAATGAAGCGGAAACTCAAAACAATGGCGGGATTTGTAATAACCACCCTCATATTATCCAGAATACTTCGTCCTGTTAGAAGGTCAAATAAAGATTTTGGAATTTTTCGATGAATCTGGGGATTCTAAAATTTTTGATTTTCACAAACAAGACGGTAACTCAGAACAATGACCGAATTTGTAATTAGCACTCTCACATTATCAAGAATACGATGTTTCATCCTGATAGAAGTCCAAACAAAGATTTTCGCTTTTTGCGATGAACTTGAAGATCCGGGAATCAGAAAATTTTTGACTTTCGTCAAACAAGACGAAAACTCAAAACAATGGCCGGATTTGTAATTAGCACCCTTATATTATCAAGAGCACGATGTTTCATCGTGATAGAAGGTCAAATAAAGATTTTCGATTTTTTCGAAGAACTTGAAAATCTGGGGATCAGAATTTTTTTTATTTTCGTCAAACAAGACGGAAACTCAAAACAATGGCCGGATTTGTTATTAGTACGGCTATATTTTCAACAGTATGATGTTTCATCCCGATATAGAAGCTCAATTAAAGATTTTCGATTTTTTCGATGAACTTGAAGATTCGAGGATCATAAAATTTTTACTTATGAGACTCAAAACAATAGCCGGATTTGTAATTAGCTCCCTCGAATAGAAGGTCAAAGGAAGATTTTCTTTGTTTTTTCGTTGAACTTGGAGATCGGAGTATCATATCAATAGAAATATCGTAATGATTTGTAGTCACTATCTGTGCTTTGCAATTCTTTGGTATTGCGGTATGCTCGTATGCTAACCTGTTCACAATGACGTTCATAACTAACTATAACTATTGTACCACCAAAGCTACGTGTGTAGTCTGTTTAACACGTCAGCCCAAAAGAGTTGAACGAATTAATATGTTAATAAGAGCATTGCATGACCTCCATTCTCATGAGCAAATTTCTCTAACAACCATATGACGTGCATTCCAGAACTATTTTGATCGAATGCACAGTTTCGATATCGTAACAACTCGACTCGTTACCAGAAACTGTACGACGCAACTTTGCTAATATACCTATACAGAAGTTGCAACCTGGTATTTATTCGATCTAGACAAATGCGATGCCGATATACATCTACTAGTACGGGAACAAATAGGAGCGTATTTGAAATCCGGAATAGTTTAGCTACATTGGCATTCGGCATTTCCTTTATGGACCAGTTGCCGTACGGAAATAGCGATTGAAACTCTAAATAAACAACAAATGCACATAATGCAGTTGAGTCGCAGCAACGTATTGGTAGAGCCGGCAAATTTTCTCGTACACTGCGGCCTTTGATTCGCTTAGTATGAAATTCATACCCCATTTTATAGCAATGAGGCGTAATTTTAGTGTTTAGAAAGAAACTGGATGACACTTGCTATTTGAGTTCTAGAGGCAGTTTGGAAGGTTTTTTGTCATTGCAGCATGACCCCAAAATGGGAGGGACCGGAGATAGGGGGGGTTACAACCTTTAAAAAATCCTTCAGCAACCGAATGAAAATGCGGTAGCATTTTAGTACACCTACCACTAACGTTCCAAAAAATCGTCATCCGAAATCTACGAGCGGTTTGTGCGTACGGATTTTTTTAAAATGAAAATAAAAAAATCGCGACGAAACCGGTCGGAACTTGATGGATAATTTTTTGTTTTTTTTTGTAGTTAGCAGCATCTGTTTTAGCTGGGCAGTTTATGTTAAATTTGAGCTTAAAGTTCCATTAATCACGTCATTTTCGTTAAAAATCGCTAAAAAGCTGTTAATATTGTTTAAAACGGATGACGTTTTTTAATACATGTTCTTGGGAGGCCCAATATGACAAGTATGAATGTTTTATTATGTTTAACCGCATTTTCCAACCCCTATAGAGGGTGACATTATTGAACGCCTTTTGAAAGGATACGGAAGGCGTCACCTCCTATAGGGGTTGCAAAATCGGGTTAAACATAGTCATAGTCGGCGGTTTATGCCATGACACTATACATATACTACAACATGACACCTCGTTTATGCGCAATATGGCTTACACAAATGGCATAGGAGGAAGTGGAACGACAAGAGAACAGAATAATAACGTAAAATAAAATCTATCAGTCTTTTATCTATCAAGGAAAACATTATATAATAGGTCTTGGTTATTTGATAGGTAAAAGCAAATTGGCCGACAAATAATGCAAATTATAAGCAAGACTCATGACAGTTGCGGCAAATTACCAAGAAATATCCGCAAGACGGCCGAAAAAATGTCGTCAGGTGCAGATTAAAGTTAATACAGAGTTAGGCCTTAATGTTCAGTTAAGTATGGCGGTGCAAAAGCTAACCTACGATTAACTTTAATCGCCACTTTAATCCGAAGCTGTGCAAACCGCTGCAAGTCGTCTGTTGGGTTCGATCTAGACGTCACTCGTCCGGGCTGGCACAGATACGTCTGTGTACGGGGGGTGTTGAAACATAAAAAACAATAATTCAAACATATAGAACAGTTGTTAAGAAGGATGTGTCTTAAAAACACAAATATGGGCAAGAAAACAGATACTGAACTATCACTTTCCGTACAAGAGTGAAATGATCGTAGATCTCTTGTCGAACATCAAGATCAGTCATCTTTGTGATTGGGTTAGCCCGATCATAGTCTCGGTAAAAGCCTACGGTTTCCTATTTTGCTTCCCACATCGATAGGTGAGGGGAGTAATGTGATCGCCAAATTTTTCGATTTTGAGATAATACGCTTTTTGGACGTTTTATGGTGCCTACATAACGAAAATTCACGTTACTCATTTCCGTCGGTCTGTCTGTCTGCTTGTTGGCGTTTTTCTAGCCTCCTAATCTCAGTAACTACTACATAGATGTTGGTGAAATTTGGGTACTGATGTGGTGTGGGGTAGTAGTAGGTAATGCAGCTACAATTGTGAAAATCGGTGCATGGGCGGCGGAGTAATTAGCAAAAAACCAAAATATTCAAATGTTTCTCCAACTTCGTTTTTAGGCGTTTTAGGGGTTCCTGGTCATTTTCTACTTTTTTGGGTGGGGGTGAAATTGGGGTGGTTGGAAGCTGTTAGGATGTCAAGTTGAAAAATTTGTTGTATTCATAATAGGCTGTCCATTGGCCGGAGAGAGAAAGACCTAGCGGTATAATACTCTTTTTCAGGTCCATCCGAACATTGCTTTGTCTGTTACAGAAACCAAGGGACTTCCGATGTATACATACGAGTATTGCTGTAGGTCATTCTGTATTTTATAATGTATAAACTACTGGATTGATGTTAATGCAAGTTTGGCACAGTATTAATACTTTGGCGAGGTTGAAAATGGGTATGCTTTTTAGAAATCGTCTCAGTGGTGGCGCAGCAATATTAATAAACCTTAAAATATGAAAAATGCTTAAACTTGGTTGTTAGGAGTTTTAGGGGTTCCTGATCATTTTCTACTTTTTTTAGGGTGCGGGTGAAATTAGAGTGGTTGAGGGGTGGGGGGTTGTAAAACTGATTTTTTTTTTGATTTTATAATAAGCTGCCTATTGACCCGAGAAAGAAAGTCCAAGCGGCATAGTACACTTTTTTAGATCCAACCGCGCATTGCCTTGCCGATTTTCTGATGTATAAAAAACATACGAGTATTACTTTATTTCGTTGTGCATTGTGTAACGTGGAAACGTTTTAATTGACTTTAATGACATTTTGAGCCAGATTTATTGCCGTGACGAGAATGGAAAACGCATATGGTTTTTAGAAATCGTTTCTGTGGCGGAGCGGCAATAATAAAAAACTAAAAATATGAAAACACCCCTTCTTTTTTAGACGTTTTTAGGGGTTCCTGATCATTTTCAATTTTTTTTGGATGGGGGTGAAGTTGGGGCGATTCGGGGGTGGGGGCTTGAAAATCTCAAAAATTTGTTGTATTCATGATAGATTGTCCATTGACCTATGGAAGAAGTAACACACTTTTGTTGTGGTCGGGCGAGCGATGATTTGGTTGCAAGGGGATCTCAAACTATATAGCTTCGTGTTACGGGAAAATAAAATTTAAAACTGGTATCACCGGAATGTGTGGGAAGTACTGAGTCAGTCAACTTGACTACATTTTTTTATGTAACCTCAACATGCGTGTCAAACCACCTAATGCCATTTTTTCCGCATCCAACAGTGTAACCCTTTCCTATAAAGTCCCATTAAGTGCACGGTTGTAAACTCCAACCGAATTCATCAATTATCGCTGGTGCATCCAAATTGTGAGTTATCTGACTGGTACTCCCGTCAGGACGCGTGTTGTATAGCAATATTTAATGTAATAATATCGCCATGTTTGTCCGATATTTTGACTGCATATCATGTCGACCGTTTTCGACATGACGTGCATCGAGCGGGTGAAAAAACGCGCGCGTTGGCGTCAGCGTTGTTTGGTTTCCGAATTCGATACGGTGCAATGCTGTGTCGGAACTAAAAAAGGTGAAAAGTCCGACGGTCACCTCGTAAATTACGCGATTTTAGCATCGCCAGCGCTGAGGCTGACTCTTCAACACGTTAGATACACAGAGCAGAACTTGAAAAGTCTCGTCTAAAATTCTTCCCCCACCTCTGCATTAGCAGCTGACATAAGACAAAACAAGTACATCAGACGCGCAGAAACCATAAGGATAGAAGAAGAAGAAGAAGAAGAAGAAGAAGAAGAAAGGTTATTGTAAGTTTCGTCTTCAATACTGTCTTTGACTCTCACTCTCTTCCTCAACAAATTTTGACTGATCATTGTGCCACCAGAAAATGCCGGAAAAATAACCGACTGCCAGCGGGAGTCGAACCCGCGCCACCGACGCTCTGCCAGCTGAGCCATGGTGGTCATGATAACCCAGCTCGCGAAGCGATCTCGAGGAGCATCGAATTCTCTCACGCCCACTGACAGCTCCACTACCGCTATCTTCTGGTAGCACAGAGCGGCCCGTATCTGTTGAAAGAACTCTGTTGGGTCAGTATTAATCTCCGACCACGTTTGACTCCAGACGCCACTAGATCGAGCCAGCACCGACAGCTCTGTGTATGAATGAAGTACCACTTGTATGTTGTCTATAAAGGGTGATTCAATAAGGGTTTCCACATCAAAATGATGAAAAAAACTCGGAAGTATAGAAAAATATACAAAAATTTTTATTTGCCATTTTAGGTTAGTGTACTACAATCAGGTATGAAAGATGATGTCATGCAAATGACCCCCGCGACTTATGTGGCATGACGTAATTCGTTTATTGAAATTGCCTATCGCTTCTTGACACAATTCAGGTTCTATGCCGGCTATTTCGCGTCTAATCTCCTGTTTCAGCTCTGGAATAGTGTTTGGTTTATTTTTATACACTCTGCTTCTTAGATAACCCCAAAGAAAAAATCTAGGGGAGTAAAATCACATGATCGCGGCGGCCAATTGATATCGCCGTTACGTGAGATAATCCGACCTGAAAACTTTCTCTGGATGTGTGACAAGTGGCGCCATCCTGTTGGAATCAAAAATCTTCAATGTTCACACCTTCCAACTGCTCCCAGAAAAAATCAGATATCATGTTTCGATAGCGGACACCATTAACCGTAACAGCGTTCTCCGCATTATCCTCGAAAAAAAAGGGCCAATGATTCCTCCGCACCAAAAGGCGCACCAAACAGTCACTTTTTAGGATGCATTGCTTTTTCAACAATCTCTCTTGGATTTTCTAATCCCCAAATATGAGCATTGTGTTTGTTTACAAAGCCACCAACGTGAAAATGTGCCTCATCGCTAAAGATGATTTTCGTTGCAAAATGAACCCCTTGTTCTCGTATCCATTCTGCAAACACGCGGCGCTGTTGATGATCTCGAGGCTTCAACTCCTGAGTTATTTGGACTTTATATGGGTGTAGATGCAAGTCTTGTGTTAAAATTCGCTATGTGGTTGAATACGTGTGGCCCACTTGTTGCGGTCGGTGACGAATCGATGTCTTTGGATCTTTGGCTACACTTTCGCGAACAATGGCAATATTTTGATCTGACCGCCCTACACGAGAACGTTAAGGGACTTTGAGGTTAGTTACAGATCCAGTTTGCTCGAATTTTTGAACCACATTCCAAATTGTCCTCTCAGAAGGTCGATTTTGTGCGCAGAGAAATTCACGTAGAGCCCGAAATGCATTTTTTCTTGATCGACCATTTTCATAATTGGCTTGCACCATTTTTACACGTTGGTCAGTCGTATATTGCTCCATGACTAGTTTTGTTTATGTTTTGAGGTTAGAAATCTCATATGATAATCAACAAATACACTGGCGTTTCAAAAATATTCCAGATTATAATGTGGAAACTCTTATTGAATCACCCAGTACTATGTAGTACCACTTTTCGCCATGGCTCAGCTGGTAGAGCGACGGACTAGAATTCCGGAGGCACGAGTTCGAATCCCGCTGGCAGAGTCGGTTCTTTTTCTCGTATTTTCTGGTAGCACCTTGATTTGAGAGCCCAACATGCGGGCAATAGCATGAAAAGTGGTACTACCTCTTGACTAATCAAACTCGTATGCGGTATACCTCCTATAATACTTACACACAGAAAAATATCTTGTTTCATCGATTACCGCTTTGATTCAATAAAGTCTTAAAGGGGTGATACACGTACGAGCAAGTACGCGTACTTATGGCTCGACGACCTTTTTCGCCTGTGTGTCACCGTAAGTACGCGTACTTCAAAACCGTCGCGCAAACCGCCGGCGATCCAACTGGTTTGAAATCTTGCTCGTCTCGGCTCGTACTGCGAGGGACGAGCCACCACTTTGTTTCGGCATGCCATCGATGCGCAACGCTTGTTGTGCTTGGAGTTTGTTAAAAGTTTTTTTTTTATTTAGGAAAATAATTATCAAAATGAGTAATTTCAGCTTCACGTGTGTCACCGACGTCGAGCCGAGTAAGTTCGCGAACTTAAAAACCGAGTTCTTAAAGTTCGTGCGTGTATCACCCCTTTTACATTCAGTATTTGTTCAACAATGTTTCGTCCAATCCCAAGGATATATTTGGTAACTAACTATATCCCGTTGTCGATCCAACGACAAGGTACTACTGAATTTCACTGAGCCCTTTATTATACTTTCATTTCTATGAAGAAACATGTTTTTTTGATAAGGACGGAATATCGAGTTGATTGGATGCCTCATGTACTCGGATGAATTGCTCTTTTGTTATTGCAGTAATATCATCTGCACTCAAATTAAAAGTGTAATACATGATTGTCAAAATAATAGCAGTGGTTGTGCATATTGCACAAATTTAAATAGAGACATTACCATATTAGTAGTTATTGCCGGCTAGTTAGAAATCAAAATTTAAACTATAAACTATATATAGTTTAAATTATATCTCCAAGATTTTTGGGAGTCTATGATCTCATCATCAGACATTAAGTTTGTCAGATTGTTGTAGTTTTAAAGAAATCAATTCTTTTGAAATTTTGAAAGAAATTATTTATTTACACAAAATTTTCGATTCTATGATACCAGAATTAACAAATTACCATGTCTTTGTTATTTGTAACTAACATAAAGAATTGTAGGGAAATGATGAAAATGCAATATGGAAATGGCCTTATTACAATGGTTGTCACTGGACTCGAAAATATATTATGAATTATACAATTCTAGCATAAAATATCATACATATGTTACGCTCAATAGCCGAATTTGGGCAATGCCCGAAAAAAATATGCAGAACTAGTTTTGAGCAAGAGATATTTTCCAAACCCGAAATATTAATTTCATTCGGCTATTGAGCATTGCCAAATATGCAGAACTAGTTTTGCGCATCTTGAAATGCACAGAACTAGTTTTGCGCAACTTGAAATGCACAGAACTAGTTCTGTGGTACTGAATGGCCAGAAGCAGTTATATTAAAAAAGTAAGGTTATGTTTATGTTGTTGCTTTGAAGGTTTTTTGTTTCAGCTTGTGGAAAAATGCAAGCTAAATTCGAATCCGAATTAGTTCGGCTACTTGAAGCTTCAAGTACACAAAAACATATAATCTCATGACAAAAGATTATACCCTCAATGAACCTAACCTAACCTAACCTTCATGTCTCTGCAATAAAAAATGTATGAACAATGTATCGAAAAATAAATCTCTACAATTCTAAATGCCACCATGCCAAAATATACAGAACTAGTACTGTGCATTTCAAGTTGCACAAAACTAGTTCTGTGCATTTCAAGATGCGCAAAACTAGTTCTGCCTATTTGTTAATGCTCAATAGCCGTATAAAATTAATATTTCGGGTTTGGGAAATATTCCTTGCTCAAAACTAGTTCTGCGCATTTTTTCGGGCATTGCCCGAATTCGGGTATTGAGTGTAACACAGATTCATACATATGTACATCACACACAAAAGTCACAGATAGATCACAAAATAGGGATAGACATGCAAATATATGGCTAATGTAATACGTAAGTAGCGCTGACGACTTGCTGCTAACAAGGACTCCCCCTTCTTCTTTTTACACTCGTTGAATCTCGATATCTATCCAACCGAGTACAAAGCGGTTGAGCCAACGACAAGGATCATTGAATTCTGTATAAGATACTTTTGGTGCAAATATTCCTTACTAATGTCGCAAATAGCATAGACAATGTTCTAAAGTCATGAGTTGTTGTGACTGCTATAGCTACATTCTAGACAAAGTGAATTTTCATTGAATTAATTATAAATAAGTGCTACTGTAAAAACAATTTTGTATATCAAATAAATTATATGGTTTACAAAACAAAACTAATGTGTATGTTAAAAACAAAACAATGCTTTAATTCCATTATACGTTTATATCAGCATTGGATTGCTAGTATGTACATATTAGAACGAATATAACCTATTTTGAATTTATCAGCTTACATGCAATTGCATGCATTAACATTTAAGCCGAAAGGATCACTAAGAAAGCATAATTTCGAAAATTAGTTCAATTTCGTTTCTGTTTAAGCTGTGGTCAGTTATTAATGTTATTCTGTGCGCAAATAGCAAGTAGTGTGGAATATGTTTTTGACAAAAGTAAATATCCTCAAGATGTTTTCTTAAATAAGCTTACCATAGAAGGCTCCCAGGTTCCTGTCAGGAAAGAGGGCAACAGGGAAACCTGGATATCACTTTTTTGTGAGTTTATTATTTTATCTTTACCTACCTCTTTATTACACTTGAAAAGTTTTCGTATGTATTTAGGAGTAAAAATAATTTAATACGTAGCGATATTTACAATAAATATATGTACCAGATAGAAGGATAAGGTATATCTTACTATACTTTGATCTGAGAGCCGCAAGTGTTTTTATCCAGCTTCAATTGAGAATAGATCGTAACTTGCGCATACAAAAGTTTACGTACGCCCCCGCTTTGAAATAATTGACATCCATCATCGTTTTTCCTTCACAGCGTACAAATCTGACAGTCCCGTAAGGCAAACGTAATATACGCCAGTATGTGGCCGCCTTTACACGTATCATCGTAAATTCTCCTGAAGCCGTCCCTGGACACTACTTGCGGACCAGCATATACGCTCGCTCTATTTTATCCGCTCTCGTACCGCGTAAATTTGCATTTCTATCCATTTATCAAAAGTCCTCCATTCATCTCACCTTTGTGCTATTCACATAGAAAATGTTTAAATCACACGTTAGAGGCGCGCAGAGCGCGATGGCGGCAGCCGATAGTTTTTTTTGCTAAGTGGGAAGGTGAGGTGGATGTGGGATGTGTGGGGAGTTCAAGGAACCCTCACTAAACGTAAAAATGTGGACTTTGAATGAGGTAGACCTCGTTCTAGGAGCTTCCCTGGCTCAAGTGGTTCTTGTTATTTGAGTACTTCAATTTATTTCATTTTTTAGCCTCCATTCAGAAAAAATTAATATGTGATATAGGGTGTTAGACATAAAGACATATTCTTTTTCAACTGGTGCTATCTAGTTTATATGTTGTATTACATTTTTGTTGTGCACCCCCCACCCTTTTCCATCCCACATTGTCCGATCCGCACCAAACCCTTTTCAACTTGAAATGACCTTTATTGACTCAGGTTGGCTAGATTTGGGAGCAATCGCTTCAGGCGTTTTTGAGTAATCGTTGGAGAACGAAATCGCAGATGGACATCAAAAAACCAAAGTTTTCTGATTTTCTTTAAACTTGCTCATTATAAAAAGGTTATGATTAGAAACAAAAATCTAGTTTTTGGTCCCGCGGCGATGATAAGAAAGGGGTGGGGGTAACTCAATAAATAATGTGAACTTCTAATGCTACCACAATAAAGAGCATGGTTTCTTATGTCGAAAACGCTAACGCGGCAGAATGTTCAAAGTGGCGGAATAAAAATTCATAAAAAGAAAAAGTTACGACATAAAAATGATAGTATAACTGTCACAAAAATGATCCAAATAATTTCAAAATTTACTGCCTTAAAGAGGTTTTTGTTCTCTATGTTTTTGCCCACTTTTGGTGCAAATCTTATGATTTAAGGGTGGGGAGTGGTGGAGGTTACTCGGAAAAATAATAATATAACATAGCATTTTTTTTTCAGCGCAAGAGCGAGCCACTATTTTTGAGAATGTAATACAAGACCTACCCATTCTTACGTTTTTCGACATATGAGGATGTATCAGAACATAATAGACTGGCGCTATATGTCGTATAACATTGACTTGATCTTCCTCTATCTCGGAAATAAACAGCTTAGCATTGATTTAATCTTTGTATCATAACTGAGTATAACGTGTTTGTATATCTCGGATATAAACGACCTAACGTCAACTTTATAACAAACTTTTAGTTTACTTTATAGCATAAGAGAGATATACACTCCCCACGGTACATTGCAGGATCATACAATGCGACGATTCGATTCGTGACAATCTTAGTGTGTGAACAACATTCTGATAAATGAAGAGACTTTGATATACTATTACGATGTGCCGACTAAGTCTCAAAACCAAGTTTGATGTGAATTGTGGAACGTGTCATTTTAGCTACACAGAAAAAGACACAGCTAAATAGTATACACAACAGTGCCCGCCTAGTCATTGGATCTACTCGTATATGAAGAACCTGCGGCCAAAATCGAGAGTGGACTTCTGATTCATCCATCCATCCACTACAGGACTGAAATTTCTCGTACACCCTCCTTACAAATCAACCCTTACGTTCTGCGACTTTGCTTAGTCTCTGCATGTGAAAATGAAGCTAGGACGCATCCGGTTATCTAGTGATTAAGACCTTTTGCGGGCTTGGGACTAGTGTTTCAAAATTTCCAGCAAAATTTGGTGGCCAAAGAAAACCTGTTTTTTTCCCGGAAAAATAGGAAAAAACGGTAAATTTCGGAAAAAGAAAAATTTTCCTTAGAAAAAAATACTTCAATATCCAGGGAGGTATACGTATTGAATATTCGTCATTTCATCAATTTATTGTTTTAAACACATTTTAAATATAAAATGCGGCGTTACAACCCTAACAGCATTGTTTTTGGATGAAAATAAACATTTTTCCTTCAGTGCTAGACTATTTCTGCTTTTGGAGAAGGCTAAAATGGATATTGATTAGATTCATGAATTCTAGAATGGTAATGCTAGGGAATCACAACCAGAACCAGATTCTTTCTCCGAAGACTCAGATATTGACGATAAAATGCCTCTTCTTCTGGCTTTGGCCAAATGATTTTTTTTCACTTGTTTTGTCAGTCCTTTTCAAGTTTTCTTTGTGTTAATTTCTGTTTATTATATTCTAAAGTTTGTTTGTTATGTTTTTTACTTCCTTTGGCAGTTCTTTTAAATTTTTTTTTCATGTATTTTTTGATTATATTGGTATCTAAAGTTTGTGTTATTTTGGTAGAACTTTTTCCTTCTTTTAAATATTATGAAATAAAGTATTAATATATAATTTTATTGTAATATGTATATAATTTTTGTTTTTTTCCTCCAATTTTTCCGGTTTTTTTTTCGAACGTTTATAAATCCCTACTTGGGACCAAGACTGTGCTTTAATCTCTAAGCGACACTTGGCAGAACCAGTTTGAATAGTGATTTCGGAAAACGGAGAGGTTTGATGTGTATTTATTGAATGTAGAATGTACTTAAAAAAATGAATTAAAGAAATCAATATTGCAAAACATTGCATATGCAAAACTTTCGTAATCACATTATTATAATGAATTCGTAACCCGCAGTATCAAACCGATCAAATTATTTGACACATATTTCATATTAATATCATCTATTTAGTCGTAGCTTTATCATTAGTTAAGTGCATCACTGGTATTAATTTAACCAGAACCATACGCTTGCAATAAGACTTTGTAGTTTCATCTTGATATGCGCTTTATACATAATGATGCTTATATACTTAATGTAAATATACATATTTAAACTAGACTATACTCATCGCGACTCTAAAATGATGAACGAAAAAAATGTCTGTGCTCCAATGCTTACCAAGCTCAGGCCCTTACTTATCTAGTTGACGCTTGACGAAGTATGCTACAAATTGCTCTACCATTGAGCATGGCGTTAAGAAAGAGTACAATGAGTATCTCGTGTTTTCACAACAAAGCTATAATAATTTCCTTCGTATCTAGCTATGAGATCATTTAAAATGGCACAAAGCGAGCAGCAGCTTTTTGTATCAAAATTATTTTCAGTCATCCGGCGAAACATCTACAGCAACATCTGGGTTGTATGAAAGAAAACTCCGGGACGCGCCTTGTCTTTCCGCCTGGTCCAACTGGAAACTTCTGTTTGTTGCTACAGTGCAGTCGGACTAGGTCATTTTGTTGAAAAAACTAGCCGTATAGTATTGCTGATAATTGATAATTCAATGATCATGTATAAAGATGACCAGTTTTCTACATTTTCACAAATCCATTGAAACCTTCATCATTGAGTGTGTGTCACACAAAGACTAAACCACAAGGCATCTTCAAACTTGGAACATGACTTCTTTCCATAGTTAGTAAAATCGTAGAAAAAGTTATTGAAGAATCACTACATGATGATGAAAAACGTCTTACACTACTTGATCAACAGTTTAGATTACGCAAAGAATATCGTATATATAACTTCAAGCAGTAAGAATAATTCTGCTGTCATACTACTGGATATTACAAAGGCCTTTGATGAAGTTTGGCATTATGGTTTGACCTATGCACTTATTCAATTTCAATGTCCTATAGGGTGAGGTCGCCCATATTGAGCTAAACTTTGAAAAATTGTCCGTAAAGAAATCTATGAACTTTGTGGAATATTTTGAATAGCATAGATTATTTTTATATTTCTAAACAACAAAAGAAAAGCAAAATCAAGATTAAGTTGCAAATGGTTCATTTTAGACAACCAGGTGCTCAAATTGAACTCGTGGTCACTTAAATTGAACCTGACTTCAGATGTTGATGAAGTAGGTATAATATTTCCAGGAAAACAAATTAAACAGAAAATAAATAATTTCTGTTAATTAAAAGTTGGTACATACAGAAACATATTTTTTTCTAATAATTGCTAACAAAATATGTAGGAAAATCTATAATTCTATGTTTTTTGTACGGCAAGAGATAAACACTTGAATCTTTTCTTTTTTGATCCAACACCAACACATTTGCAATGAAACCAGGTGTGCCAGTGAACCATTTCAACTTGCTCTTCGGTGTTGCGTTCGGTACAGAATCATGAAAGTTCAGACTTAAGAGCGTTAAAAATTTAGAATGGCCTAACTGAACCAGGGTTCAATTAGAGATCTCTTAAGGGGCCTGAATATACACAGTTATACATATATGTATTTGCCATGTTAAAACACGGATTCCCATTTCGAGCAGAACTCACTTGTTTTTCAAACCACACACAGTATTTCAGAAGGTGATAGTTAAGACTTTAATGAATGACAACTATTTACGATTTTCTCAAAAAAGTTTTTTAGTGCGAAAAACCACTCGCAATGCAAAATCATACATTCTTCAAATGTCTGTAGTTTAACAACCATACAAGATATCAAAAGGAGCCAAATAGGTGACAAAGCGCAAGGTTTCTTCTTCAATTTGCTATTTGAATCATTACTGTAAGTTTGAAGTTAACGTCAGGAGCTTGGAAATGCGAAATTAATTTTTATGGTGACCTTTAGACCTTTCGACCTTACCTTTGGATTTTTGAACTTATCTCCCCTCATCTTAGACACACACACACTGGAGAAAGGGAACAGGCGGCAACGCCTCCTCGCTAATACGGGAATAAGTCTTTTCTTGGATTCTCAATTTCGCGCTATACCCTAAACCCTTAAGTGGTTCAATATGAGCACCTATCTCCAAAATCTCGATTAACCCCATATTTAAAAAGTTTTTGACAACGCTATTGTTAGGTAGCGCTGTAAAGCACTGCTGTCTAATAAACAAATTATAAATTTGAACAAACCTACATTATTTTAGTTAGCTTTGAAGTCTTCGCCAAGTTCTACACTTCATATAATATCTCTATCACGCTATCCTAATCCAAACATCAACATAGTCGCAAGAAGGTTCAAAGGTGTGGTGTTGAATACCCGATGCCAACATTGCTAAGTTTTACGGGAAGCAGTTCAATATGGACAACCGCACCCTACTGCTAACTGCTTCATCTAGGTCTTCGGCCTATCCTCACGAGTACAAGTATAGACAGACAGATCATTATATCTAATTTGACTGGTTTAGGGCTTCCTCCGTTTTGTTTTTATGCCTCCATAAAACAATTATTTTGCCTGATGGAAATTCTGCAGCGCTTTGGAGGCAATTTAAAAATACAAAGTGCAGTTTTATTGGGCCGGGAGATGAAAGCACGTCAAAACAAGGGCGGGACTCTGATGTCGTTTTGCAACGGTTTCGTGAATGAGGTGGTAATTCTGTTGTCACTGTCTCAACGCTAAATTGAATCCAGAGATATAACAGAGGCATGGCGGTTTTAAGTAGATCTTTTTGTTGTGCGTTGTTAAAAACGATTGCACGATCTGTTTTTGACGTGATGCTTTTGAAATTATATAACCTGGAGATATTCTCTCTTTCTCGCTCTCTCTCTTTCTCTTGATGCCTCATCCCCTTATTTACGGGGGCGTACCGTGTGACCAACATAAATAGACCAGCGAAACGAATTCGGAGAAGGAAGTAGCCATAACTCTTAATTGCTCTATCCAATTTTTTTTGTTTATGACTTGTTTTAATTTATATATAAAGGAAACGCAGATAATTTATATACACCTAATATCCTATTTATGTTCTTCATATCATAAAACTTATAGCTACAAACGGTAACAGCAGATTTTATTCCCCATCTTAACGACGGTCCAGCATCGGTATTGGATAGTCGCAGCAGACGATATTTAATGTCACTGTTTATCCTTTTTTAGACTTGACATGATATTGATATCGCTACCGAAAACATCGTCTGGCAACTTGGAACGTTAGAGGTCTTCAAGCTATAGGAAATCTCAGCATCGCTGAACAAGAGCTTACAGCAAATAAAATAGCCATTGCTGGATTGTCTGAGACTCATTATAGAGATACTGGTCATTTTACTTCTAGCAAGGGCAATTTTATTTGCTTTTCAGGCAAATCAGATGAAAGTGTTAACGGTGTTGGCTTTTGGGTGGCGAAAGCTCACGCAAGGACCATTCTTGGTTACAAGTGTATTAGTGACAGAATCATAACATTACATATTAATGCGAACCCTACACCGATCAACATTGTGCAAATCTATGCACCTACGTCAAATTCGGACGAGGAAACGACTGAATCTTTTTATAACGATCTGGAGTCTGCACTTGAATCTCTTTCGAATCGGGAAATGGTCCTTATTTTGGGCGATTTTAACTCAAAGGTTGGTCATACTATGGATGATGAACATCTTAGGGCACATATTGGTAAATTCGGTCTTGGTGTGAGAAATGAAAGGGGTGCTGCTTCAGTTCTGATGTATTGACTATAATTTCTCAATTGCCAATACTATGTTTTCACAACATCCACGGCGCTTGTATACTTGGACCTCTCCCGATGGACGATCTCGTAATCAAATTGATTACATTTTAGTTCGGACACGATGGAAGTCATCTATTAGCCTTTGTAAGACTCCACCAGGTTCTGACTGCGGCTCAGACCATCAATTACTTCTGTGCGAACTTCAGATAAAACTGAAGGTATGTCCACGTTCTAAGCGGATAGTACTGATGGAGATCGCTTACCCTGCTTCTTTTCGGTCAAAATGTTCAGAGCTTTTTCGGGATGCCCCTATAACGGATATGTCAAATTCAAACGATATGTGGCTATTATTCAAAAATGTGCTCTTACATGCTGCCCAGATAAGTCAACCAAAGAGTAGCATTCAACCAAAACAACAATGGATTAGTAGCCACACATTGTCTGTTATTGAGGCACGTAGAAGCCTTAAGATCTCAGGTCTTGATTCAAATACAAAGCAAAACGCATATAGACAGCTCTCACGCGAGATTCAGAGACTATGCCGAAGAGATAAGAACTCTTATATACAGCAATTGTGCCAGGAAATAGAGATGCATGCCAATACTAATCATCCGAAAGAGATGTTTTTTAAGGTCAAATGCCTCAGTCGGGATTTTAAACCCAAATCTTGGGCTGTTAAAAATCCCAGGGACAGCTAATTACCAACTTGCATGAGGTTATTGAGGTATGGCGAAATTACTGCGAAAACCTGTACCAACAAGTTAAAAACTAATAGAGCTACAGGCATTGATGCTATTTCTGCCGAAACATTAAAATGCTTGGGTGAAGACGGCATCTCTCTTTTATATAATATTTGTAAGAGGGTCTGGTCCTCCGGTGTTTGGCCAGATGAATGGTGCACATCCATTTTTGTTCCACTTCATAAGAAAGGATCTCCAACAAATCCAGACAATTATCACCTACTTTCGTTAATCTCTCATGCAAGCAAGGTTCTACTATATATTTTACAGTCTCGTTTGGAGGGTTTTATTGGCTGGCAAATTTCTCAGGCGCAGGCAGGTTTCGTAAAAGGACGCGGTACGCGTGAACAGATCTTAAACCTAAGACAGATTATTGAAAAAGCTAGAGAGCATTATTTTCCCGTTTTTGGTGGACTATTCTAAGGCGTTTGATAACGTAAAGTGGCCTAAACTGTGGGAAATCCTTATCTCCATGGGAGTCTCTTACCACTTAGTATTTCTCATACAGCAACTCTATGAGTCTAGCTCAGCTCGTGTAAGAATTGATGGTAACCTGTCTGGTCAAACAGCAACCAGAAAAGAAGTTCGTCAGGGATGCGTATTATCTCCGATGTTATTTGACATTTACTCTGAATTTGTGATGAGACAGGTATTGGACAACTGGAGTGGCGCTATAACTATTGGCGGAAGCAAAATATCGAACTTAAGATTTGCTGACGATACAACCCTTATTGCTGCTTCTCAGGAAGAACTAGTAGCTCTATTGAACGTTTTAGAACAACACAGTGCAGCTGTGGTCTTGTTATTAACTACAACAAGACCAAGGTTATTATCGTAGATAGAGAGCATGACAATCATCGAGAAATAAGGTCAATAGGCCGTTGTGAGGTAGTTCAAAGTTTTGTGTACCTCGGTTCTTTGATCGACAATTCAGGTAGCTGTGAGAATGAGATTCGACGGCGCATTCAACAGGCACGGATGGCCATGGCAAAGCTTACTGAAATATGACGTGACCATAACATCACTGAAGCTACTAAAATGTCACTGGTTCAGTCTCTTGTGTTCTCCATATTTTTGTATGCCTCGAAAACTTGGACTGTTAAAAAGGCAGATCGAGCTCGCATAGACGCTTTTGAAATGTGGACGTGGAGGAGAATGCTGAGAATTCCTTATACGGCCCATCGAACTAATGTTTCCATACTGGATGAGCTCGGTAATCCAAAGAGACTATCCTCCATTGTGTCGATGAGAATGCTTACATTCTTCGGACATATTCACAGAAGCGATAATATGGAGAAACTCGTAGTTCAGGGTCACGCCCCGAGTGGGCGGCGCCGTGGCCGTTCCCCTACACGCTGGGTGGATACGACGAAACAGTTGCTAGATATGAGTATCAAGAGCGCCACTGAACTGACAGTAAATCGCGAACGATGGCGAGCTACAGTTCTCAAAGCTATTGATAATATTCGTGTCGGCAATACTCTAGCTCCCACTTAATGTATTTTACGAGTTCACACCATGTCTGTTAAGACATTGTGACTATGATGATGATGATGACCTGAGGGAACCTCCCGCTCCCCTTCCTCATGCCGCACTGGCTGTCAATTTATGGTGGCCAAACAGCAGATACTGTTTTGCTATGGGAGGAGATACATGGTCACACCGAAAATTTTTGCAAACTGGTGAAGAAAAAGAGAATAGTATGAAAAACTAACTTTGTTGGTTTTCAAAGTATTCTCCTTTCAGAATAGTGTAAGTGCACAGATGTTTTCTCAACGATCCCAATTTTTTAACATATTCCGTTGCTACTATTTCGAATAGGTTTGCAAAAATTAGCATTGTGAGCCATAATATGAGTACAACCCATTCCTAAGAAAGGCAAAAAAAACCGGTCCCACTAACTATAGCATCATGTCTAAGGTTATGGAGACTGTCATTAATACACAGCTCTTGAAATACCTGGACAATAATAACATCATAAATGATCGCTAGTATGGCTTCTGTAAGCATAGGTCTACAGGTGATATCCTGTCCTACATCACTCACTTGTGGATCAGAGCCATTGAAAATCATGGTAAATCCCCTGTTGGTGCACTTGACATATCGAAGGCCTTCGATAGAGTGTGGGATGAAGGACTTCTGGTCAAGCTTGCTGCTCATGGACTACGACCCGGCCTGCTACAGTGGTTGAGTAGTTTCTTGAACGACCGATCTATGTTTGTTGTCATCATCATAGTCACAATGTCTTAACAGACATGTTGTGAACTCGTAAAATGCATTTACTCATTTTACGAGTTTCTCTTGGGATATCTTTAAGATCTTTAATGCAATAGTTTCCCATTTGCTTTCTGCATCCTCATGCCGTTGACCAGATCATATGTACTAGTTCATCCGCCTGTAGGGGCAATTTCTCACCCCAAGGACAAGAAGGTGTCCTGACTCTTCTCAACTCATCCACCCAAAGCTGTTGGTTGGGAAGAGGTTACTGTTTATACCGACAGTAGTTCGGTTCCTTTTAGTCGCCTTTTACGACACGCAGATATCGTATATCCATGTTTGTTGTAGTTGAAGACTATTCATCAAACGTGTTCCTCAGGAATCTGTCCTATCCCCTACACTGTTTCTGCTATACAACAATGAGCCGCTGGAGATAACATCCAATCAAATCTACAGCTTCGCCGACGATAGCACATTAATATCGTGCATGGAACCAGGCAAGCCACTATCATCCTAGTAGACGACAGCAACATGCCAACAGATCAACGTAGATATCAAAACAATAGTCGAATGGGGATTAGTAAATAAAGTACAGTTTAACATACAGAAAACTCGGGCAACAACACTGACAATGAATCCTTAACAACTGTGGAAATGGAGGGTTGGAGGGTTACCCAAGAGTCGAGTCACCTTCCGTCAAGCTTTTGGGGATCAACATCAACGACAACGTGTCCTGGCACAACCACGTCGTCAGTATTGCTAGAATGGCATCCCAGAAGCTTGGAGTCTTGTTCCGCTGTAGGAAGCTGTATACACCAGAACAGCTGCAGCTGCTTTACAAGGCACAGATCTGACCATCGTGGGAGTATTGCTCCCATGTGTGGGGATGTGCTCCGAATCGCTCTCTAAAGCTTCTGGACACTATCCAGAAGAGAACGATTAGACTGATCGATACGCCTAACCTTACAAAGGACCTCCACAGCCTGGAACATCGAAGAAACATGGATGACCTGTCCCTGTTTTGCAGATTCTATCAAGCAAGATGCTCGAGTGAGCTCTCTCAGATAATAATACCAAAGGCCATCCGAACAAGGAACAGTTCGAGGTCCCTACTCCCCGGACCAGTCTCCTCCAGCATTCCTTCTTTTGGAGAGCTTCGACGCTGTGAAATGAGCTGTCGGGGAATTTCTTTCCCTGCGGCTACAGCTTGCAGCGTTTCAAATCTAACATGCACTGGTACTTATCCTCTCGCAGCGCTTCTACAGCGCCATAGGCTTTCAGCCTTTGCGGGAGGCTGTCCATAAAAAAGCACGCATAAACAATATGCAGCAACACACTTTCTTAGTAGGCTTTGTACTGTGTAAATAAGCAATTCTCGTTGTTCAGTTTGTTGATTGTTGTGCGACTTGAGTTGTGGAAGACACCTTTAAATTAGTCAAAAATTTGTTGACGTATGCTGCCTTGTCCTATTTTTCTATGTACTGCGGATACTGCGCCGCTTTTTGGGATACAAGGAAAGCAACTTTTTAATTTAGTACTTTCTTGTTGCACAAACGATGGCGCATGAAGACCCTGGGCCTCCAAGACTACGGGGCCCCCAAAACCGATAGGGCCCCCCGCAGCTGCGTGCCCTGCGGGCCCTTCGTTACGCCACTGGAAGCAGCGTATGGTTGGTTTTTTTATTCAGCCCTTCTCTAGTCGAATATATTATATGAAACTAAAAGAGGCATAGGAGCCAAAATACGCATCTTTTAGAACCGAAATATACTGAAATTTGACATAAAATGTATTTTGAGGCAAAGTAATGATGTCAGTCGGAAATTCGCGGCGTAATAGTTCATACGTGGCCAATGATTCAACGGCAAGGTACATGTATGAATAAAAGTGACACTATACAACATATACTATCCATTACGTTTTACTGGTCCATCAACAAAACCACATAAATATGCTGGAAAATGAACTAACTACCGACGCTTCGGTCACCTCTGTAGCCTTTATTAAAGTAATTAATATTTTGACAAAAATTTATTTGGAATAATAATCATTTGGAAGTTGTCTGTCAGGCAAGCAAAGAAACAGCTTTTGGTTTTTTAGGAACTATTTTCCGGTGATTTTTAAATCTTGCGTTTGCAGACTGAGAGTCAGTAATGGATAATTTCCTCGTGTTCACGATGCTGTCTTATGAATAAATAATGTGACACACAGACTGCAACCCCAAGTTGAGAATCATCTTAATCTTGTACAAGATTAACTCTTTTTGGAGGCTTTTCTGCACTGACCTTTGGAACCATTTGCCAAAGGTCTCTATGCAATCCATGCAATACGTTTGACCTCTGCTGAACCGCGCTGTAAATTTCTTCTTAATCAGCCGTTGGATCGTAAATCTAACGACAACTACGCATTCTGAGGAAGGAACCGGGAACGGGAATTGTAAAAACCCTTTTCATCGCTGCCTTGGCCCCTCGTAATTCCTAAGCCCTATTCAGAGCGGCAGGCGCACTCAGACGAAAGAAAAGTAAATTTCTGTATTTCCGTCACGTAATGTAGTGCAAGCCGGGCCACTTAAAATATGCGCCAATGGGCTCTTTTCAGAAATTCGAATAAATCCCTACTCAGGAAAGCACAGGGTCATGCGTCCTTCTTCGACGTTTTGCTAAGTACTTGGTGGACCGAAAAGTAATGTCGAGAGCAGACGACAGAAAGGTTCTGCCGCTGCGCCATCTGGTACCCAAAGGTAACGGCAACCAAAGAAAATCGCTGCTAAACAGCAGCAGACTTCTTGGTGGAACGCCACGGCGCGTCCGCTTTGAGCCACCAGAGAGCGCGGTTCTACAGGGTGGGCCAATAGTGCGTGGACGGAGGATTGTGGGCTTACTAAAAAATATTTCAAAAATCTGTTACTTGACCAGGGTAGGGACCCTTGAGGGCTATAACGTAAAAATATGTTCACTTAAAATTTGACGTTTATACAGGGTGATTCATATCAAACTTACATTTTTTTGAATGGAACCTCCTATATATTATTGCATATTTGGATTCCTTGGTCAATTCTAGTGTGACTTTATGTATCACACATGGAACTTTAAACGAACCGTTTAGGCGCGAATCACCATTTTTGGTAAGCAGGTATCAGAAAAAAATTGAATATCGCAGCGACTATAAAACTTAGAAGGCCTTGACTTTGTGGTACGACTAAGCATGAAATGCGTCATCTTAGGTCAGACGGCTAAATTTGAACTCTTTTTTTACTTGGAGAAATCAGAGGATAAATTCAGGAAACTTCAATCACAGATTACTTGATTTTTGCAAATGGGAATGCCTATTTTGGTTTATAGAATCAAATGTAAAATTTGATTACCTTTCTAACGATATAGCATCCTTGATATCAATCCTTTTTAGTTTTCATTTTATTTCAAATTTTCAGTCAAATCGGTGTTTTTCAATTTTCCTGCATGCAAGCAACCTAGCAGGCCATGAAAAATAAACAAAAGCTCGTTAATATGGAAGAACGCAACTAACTCAGTAGAAAGATGCAAACCAACTAGAGCAACGAGGCAAGATTATGAAAATTCCTTACAACATGTTAGCTCTAACCAGAAACAATGGCGGTAACAAGAACGCTCATTTTTCACAGCCTACTAGCTATTATCCAATTGCCAAAGTCAGTAAAAAATATTTAATCAAAGGAAAACTACTAGTGATTGTTGCTGGCAGTAGAAGATCTATGTCTTCTGAATAAATTTTCACATTTAATGCTATGAAAAAGTAGCCATTTCCGTAAGTCAAAGGTAATGATACCTCTGACTGGAACCCTTCAAATTCTTCAGTAGGTACTACTACTTATTAGCAAAATCGTGGAAAATGAAACTTGAATTGCAGTCTGTTTGCATTGTAACACATAATTTAGTTTGCAGAAAACTACATGAAATAATCACAATTACAACATAGCGTAATTAAAAAATTCTAGCAATTATTTTAATAGATGTTCAAAATCCTCCAGCTGGAAACGTTAACTAAACGGAAATAACTATTTTTTTTATCCCATTAAATATGAAATTTCATTCTAAACATATTAGACTGTAAGCAAAAATCGCTGGCAGTTTTCCTTTTTTTGTTTCAACATTTTTAATCGTTTTCGAAAGTTGCCTCTAGTAGACCTCAATAGCTAGTAGGCTGTGAAAAACAAACACTTCTGTCATACCCCGGCTACTCATATTGACATTAGATATCTTCCCGCTGTTGTATCCGGTTAGAGTTAATATATTGTAAGGAATTTTCATAATCTTGCCTCGTTGCTCTAGTTAGTTTGCATCTTTCTACTAAGTTAGTTGGTTTCTTCCACATTAACGAGCTTTTGTTTATTTTTCATCGCCTGCTAGGTTGCTTGCACGCAGGAAAATTGAAAAACACCGACTTGACTGAAAATTTGAAATAAAATGAAAACTAAAAAAGATTGATATCAAGAATGCTATATCGTTAGAAAGGTAATCAAATTTTACATTTGATTTTTTAAACCAAAATAGGCATTCCAATTTGAAAAAATCAAGTTATCTGTCATTGAAGTTTTCTTAATTAATCTACTGATTTCTCCAAGTACAAAAAGAATTAAAATTTTGCCGTCTGACCTAAGATGACGCATTTCATGCTTAGTCGTACCGCAAAGTCACGGCCTCCTAAGTTTTATAATCGCTGCGATATTCAATTTTTTTCTGATACCTAGTTATACCAAAAATGGCGATTTCCGCCTAAACGGTTCGTTTGAGGTTCCATGTGTGATACATAAAGTCACACTAGAATTGACTAAAGAATCTAAATATGCAATAATATATAGGGGGTTCCATTTAAAAAAATGTATGTTTGATATGAATCACCCTGTATAAACGTCAAAATTTAAGTGAAAATATTTTTACGTTATAGCCCTCAAGGGTCCCTACCATGGTCAAGTGACAGATTTTTAAAATATTTTTTAGTAAGCTCACAATCCTCCGTCCACGCACTATTGGCCCACCCTGTATATGCTGCTGCATATGAAAGTCGATATACGAGGGTTGCTCTATATCTCCGTCAATCCACCAGTACGCAGACAGCTGTTTCACGCTTATTAGCGATCATCAGCGCGCCATATTTCGATTGAAGGAAATAGAGCATCAGATTTTTCATGTGTGTGTTTGTAAACATGCTCTCACATGTTTCACATGTTTAGTAAACATGAAAAATCTGATGCTCTCTATTTCCGTCAATCGACCTATGGCGCACTGATGATCGCTAATAAGCGTGAAACAGCTGTCTGCGTACTGGTGGATTGACGGAGATATAGAGCAACCCTCGTAACGTAATGTCGTTTTATTATGCCGGCTTTCCACCAAAGGGACAGTTGCGTTTGTGTTTTGTTTGTGTTTTCTGGAACCTAAAAAACAAAAACGAAACTGAAACAAACTTAAAACTTTTGTTTCCATTAAGCAAACTAAATTATGGTCGAGTTCCTGTTTTGTTTTCCGTCCGTTTCAATTGGTCAGGAACACATACTTTTCATTAATCATCAAGCAATGTTTCGAGGAGATGAAGGCTGTAATTTATAAACCCTTTGAGAAAGCCAAAATATGAAATTTCATGGAATGAATCAAATCTCAGTTATGCGACACAGCTGATGCGTATGTGACGGATTTATCTGTAATGAAAATGTGCTCGTCTGAATAAACGGCATCTTAATTCATCATTAATATTAAACCATACTTACGTAAACTATTTGGTACAAATCTGGGCAGCAAAACGAAATATAGTCGAACACTCTCAAGAAATACAACACAACCGTTTCCATCAGACAGACTCGAGTTTCAATACATGTCGAAACCGTTTGATGTTACCGCTTCCGAGCGGGACTCGAAAAACAAAACACGAACTGTCGCAGTATTGTTTTCCTCGACAGCAGTTTGTGTTTTGTTTTTGTTTTGTCCGTTTATGTAATGGAAAACCGGCATTAGATTGTTGAGTAAAGGTACGCACACGCGCGGTTGTGGACTACCACTGTTGCCAGGTTAAAAAAAATGGAGTCAAGTTGATTGACCACCATATCCGAGACCCCATCCTACCTCGGGTCATTTTAACCACTAAAAAAAAGTAAAAAAGATCAGAGATCTCTAGAGTACCCAAAAATAGAGTTTGAACGGCTTTTATATTGTAGTGTTAAACATTCAGTTTCATCGCCACTATCACAATTTTCAAAAAAATATATTATTTTATCTCGCCCACGGTTTAGAAGTTTCATTGCTATCAGTCTGGTGATGAGCTACACACATTACACAATTACACATTACACAAAATAATATAACTTCAAAAATTATGTTTTGTCTAAGGTCAAGCAGAAGTCGGATGATGCTGAAAAGTATATTATGTCGTTGTTTAACAGGGCAGTGAAGAGCCTACTACGAATACAACAAATTTTTCAAAACCCTCATCCCCATACTACCCCCAATTTTACCTCCTCTAAAACAATGTGGAAAACGACCAGGAACCCCCAAATCGCCTAGAAACGAAGTATGAACTATATTTAATCATACGCGTTTTCTATCCTCGCCACGGTAGTAATAGTGTGTCAAAATTCCATTAAAATCAATTAAATAATTTTCACGTTACACAATACAGAACGATCTGAAGCAAGACTACGAGTAGTATGTATACACCAGAAAATTATAAGTCTCTTTGTTTCTGCAACAGGCAATAAGGGTATGTTCGGATGGATCTAAAAAAATGTGTTATGACACTAGGTCTTTCGATCGCAGGTCAGTGGACAGCGTATGAACACAAATTTTTTAATTTTGCAACCCCCCACTCCCCCAGGAACCCCTGAAACGGCTAAAAATTAAGTTTGAAGAATATTTGAAATTTTTTGTTTTTTGCTAATTACTCTGCCGCCCATGCACCGATTTTCAAAATTATAGCAGCATTACCTACTACGACGATACTGCTGCCTAAATTTCATCACAGGGATTTTCGTTTCGTAGATATTATTCGGCATAATTCGGGTCGGTTCGTTTAGGAAAGCCCAACGTATGATAACGTCCGTATGTAGCCCCTAAGTATAGAAATCTGGACAGGCTCAAATAGTTTTTTGCTTTTTGCTAGTAATTAAAACAAGACCTCAAAAAGTATTCTGTGTTCTTAGTCTGAAGACTATGAATGAACGGTTATTTGCAAAATGCAACCAACCCACAAAACTGGGATTTTCTGTTTATAGAATATAAGCCATCTCCTTTCCTGTAAAAAAGATCCAAGCAAACTCGATGTTCCTAGCACCATTTATTAAGGGTCCAGTACACACATTTATGCACATTTATTTGGCATGTAAAATGCGGATTCGCAAGCATACGCACACCTCACTTGTTTTTCAAACTACATACAAAAAATTTCAGAAGGTGATAGTTAAGACCTTAATGAAGGACAATTGAGGGCGATTTTTCCAAAAAAGTTTTTAGTGTGCAAAAAATCGTAATTCAAAATCATACATTCTTCAAGTGTCTGTAGTTTAACAACCAAACACGATATCAAAACAAGGTCATCGAAATAACCTAGCGCAAACTTTCTTCTTTAATGTGCTGTTTGAATCATTACTGTAAGTTCAAAGATACTGTCACACTATCAGTAGCCCATCGGTCGGTGGCTCTTGGCCGCCTTCCTTCGATGTGAAATCGTCTTCGCGGCGGTCGGCCGTCAGCAGTATCGCAAGGCGACCTTCGGACTTACCTCCCCTCATTTTACTTCAAACACACATACTTGAGAAAGCGCTAACACGAGAATACGTATTTTCTTGGATTCTCAAGTGCGCGCGCTATACCCTAGCCCCTTAACAGAAGAACCAACCCAATGAATGAGTTAGGTGATTGCTTTAATGTTTAATTTAGAAGATTGTTTTTTAGTTGGTTCCTTTCTGCAAAAAGTCAATCGTAATCGCGTAATCTTGGATCGCCCTGTACACTTTCCTCCAACTTTCCAAGCGGGGATATTGGATACTCCAAACAAACGCCAGAGAAATGGAAATAGATGTTTTTGTTAGCGTCTGAGCCAACGAGAACTTTTAGGACAAAGTCAACATGGCAACGCAAGAGGTTTGGCTGTTATTCTAAACTTCTTGTCAAAACAGAAGAATAAAACGCTTCCAATTTTGTTATCGAATTTTCGGGCTTTGATATAGGAATTAAGGTGGTTTTGCATGTTTTCACGCAAACCATCGAAGATAAAACAACCAGAAGACCTAAGTTTTGTTATATTTTCCCAGTTCTGCTTCATATATTTATTACACAGTCTCATAATGTTACTTAATCTTATCTTGTTTGTTCGTCTATATGTACTTTTTTACCAGCGTTTTTATATTTCTACGTTGTATCTCTATTGTAGTGTATATTCTACCTTTTTATTTTCTTTTTTATGACTTGTCCAATACCTTTGTAGGTCTGAATGGATGAATAAATTATTATTATTATTATAAACTGAAAAAATAATTATAACTCCTACAAGGAGTGTCCCAAAAGTCATGAAACATATTATATATTTTTTTAAATCTATTGTACACATTCATACAACGTGTCAATATTATTGACAGTATAACCACCTTTAGCATCCACACATTTTTTACACCGGCTTTCTGCTAGGCCCCTTGGAAAATCTCGACGGGAACTTTGCTTATAGTCGCTGTCACAGCTTTTTGAATATTCTCAATGCTTTCAAAACGGTTCCCTTTGAGTCAATCCTTTATATATTTTCGGAAAAATAAAGAAGTTGGACGGAGCGAGATCCGGACTATAGGCTGTGCTATAGGGCGCTGTCAGCGATGTCACGTTATGTTTCGCCAGGAACTCACGGACGCGCAGAGAAGTCTGGCTTGGCGCATTGTCGTGATGCTCAACCCAGAGGATATTTGCTGTATCTGTAAGTTGCAATGCCTTGTTGCCAATAAAAATATTATTTGTGACATAACTTCTTTTATTGTCAGAGCATAAGACTAGTTTTGGTTTTATCTGGATTCACCGTTAAATTAAGATGGGCTGATGAGAACTCACAAACTTTATATCAATCGCTTTGTATATTTGCTGTGTTTATATCTCCGGCATTGAAATAGCGTAGTTAGTAGGCATTCACAGTATAGGCTTATAGGAGCGTTGGAGTGCGTTGGCCAACGCCGAGTCCCCTCGGCAGGTAGAAGCAGGCCGGCGCCGGTTCCGCACGTGGTCAAACACACCAGTGCATGTGAAAACAGACAAGAAAAAGAATACAAAGATTGGCCAGTCGCATCTAGACACGGTATAGGAAACATGCAATAAGGGTTCAAAATGTTGCCCATTATTGGCAAAACAATGAGGGACAGTTGCAAAAATACTGGAAATGATTCCCCTGAGGGGCTAGAGGGTACAATAGGGGGTGAAATAGTTTTTGGTAAAAAAGTTGTCTCTCTGGACAAATATTTTGACGTGTCTTGGCGTTTTTTCGTTTAATCAGCGGTTTGTGATAAATCCGTGGTGGGAAGTTGTCAAATGAACTATTAGTATATACATATGTAGACTCTCATCATATACATTAGAACCATTTAGTTGAAATTTGTCAATCAGATGAATATGTGACTGATACTGTACATGTTCAACGAATTCTTGTGCGCGTCTTATTAAGGAAGCTATCCACTCTGGTAGAGTTTGTTTAAATCGCTTTGTAAACAAGTTTTTGGTATCAAAAGGGAGAAGTGTTGTATCATTTTGGCGCTAAATTGAGATATGACCACCGCATGACTGATTTGTTTGGTTTGGGAATTATTGTGGTACATGCGACATCTAGTGTTGTGGTTGTGTATAAATGTGTTATGCTCATTAGAATATATCTCTGATACTAAGTGATAGTACGTAGTAAATACAATTCCCTAACGTTATATATTTGGGTCTCGTAATATCATTGGTCGGGTACATGGTTATTTAGTTAAACATTAATATTAGAATAGCTTTCACTTCCGATACACACCGATAGGTGAAGGGAGTATTGGGATCGCGAAAATTATCAATTTTGAGATAATATGCTTTGTGGGCATTGGGAATAACATTGACCTTGGACGCGCTACATAAGGAGGCTCCTGCACTTGGAAACGCATGAGGAACGACCTGGGTTCGGTGGGAATTCCCGTGTCGGACAGATCCTTTGGGCTGGCCCGCCAGGTATAAGATAATTATAACATCATTAAATGCTCATTCCTTCCAACATTCTTCTATCGCAGAGCGGTGCTAGTGCAGCTTGTATCTTTTATCCCAAATAGGGGTTTTCGCAAACACTGAAGCTATAAGTAATTCTTTATCGATACTCGTCTTCGACCGGCACAGACAAAACCAGGTAGCAAACTAAATTTCTGTTACTATAAAGGCGTTCAAGCGGGCTTCCGACGCTGGTAAGCTGTCGAAAACTCAGTTGAGCAGGTGAGCCTGCATGCGGTACCTGCACGCCTTCGCACGCAAACGACTGCATTTCGGAATTCTCCATCGCTTTATATAAATCGTCACATGCTCCTTTGGTAGCAGAATATTTGTCACGTTTCTTCGTAAACTAAATGCCGGGACGAACTAGGAGAGCACTCCGTAGATGCGTATATTGGAAACCAGCCATCCAGCAACTTCCTTCCTGCATTTGCTCGGATCTGCTTCTGGCAAACACCAGCTTTGATCCTCGCACAACCGAGTGTTTGCGTCTGTCCGAAATTCACGGGTTGCCAGAGATGTAGACATACCTATATGGCGTAGGCGCACTGAGGACAGAATATAATATTTATTCTTCTTTAGCAAAGGCTACAAAGGACTGTTAACAAAACATATTACGTGATACTTCTAGGAGGATGTATCGCAAAATAACAATACTTGTGCATGTTTCGTCTTCTCAATTATTTTTTGACATTAGAAAAGGTGTCTACTATCATCACTTAACTCATTTAAAACATGGAGCTCCAGAATTGTTGCTTGCGGTAGAGCTATTGCAACATTGTTAAATCTAAGCACACAACACCGTATTAAAACAGTTTTGGATACCTCAAATATAATTCAAAGGTTGAATTGGAATACATCACCTTATTGTACAAATTATTAGAATATGAAAAACCATTATACCTGTTCAATCAGTTGACGCAGCTTTCCGATATTCATACAGTCAATATGTCAATTTTCATGTGATCCCCACTCGTTCTTCTACAAGGTTTGAGAGCAGTTTTGATTATGTTGCTCCAACAATTTTGAACAAATCATTGGAACTATTTGGGACAAGCACACTGCAAAGCCTCAAAAAGTATTACAAAGAGCATCTAATAAACAGGCAAAGAAATAATTAATTATTATTGATATCGATTGAATACATACTCAGAGTAACAACTGAACATAGAGGTAGTAAACAACTAATTCTAATAGGCCAACATCTTTTCTTACGTTGTCATATCGACCACCAGATACGGCAACCATAATTGTTTACTATCGTCTTAATTGTATAGTATCGAGAAATATTCCATTCTATGTTAAAAAAAGACGGTATTTTAATGGTTCAGAAATGATTACAGCAAAATCAATAGATATGTTGACCTCTACTGCGTTACTGCATTAACGCAAATTCTGTCTTACATAAATTCTGGGAAGTTGGCAACGCCTATGTAATTTTCCTGCGATTTGTTTAAGGTAACCTCCGACTGTCAAACGTTTGTTTTGTTTGTGCGTCTTTTGTGCTTGGTCAGTAAAATCGAAGTCGCTATTTGTTGGTAACTGTAGTGAAGCTTTACGGACTTGCTGTGCTATATTCGAGTGTAGTTTAACAGTTTTTCGAGATGGGACAGTGCAAAGCAGTGTTTGTAACATGGGTTGCATTGGAAGAATTTTCAGGTTAGTTGGCAATGTTTGGGTCTGAAGTGTCAAAAGATGATGGCTTTGAGCACGCCATGCTGAAGTGGTTTGTTTACTACCTCTATGTTCAGTTGTTACTCTGAGAATACATACAATACAAGGCATATATACTAACCACTGTGATTTGTGTTTTTGATTTTAGTTTTTATTTCCAATTCGTGTAATTGATAACCTTTTGTCTTTTAAACTCTACTACCATGTACTGATTCGTCATTTCTTTTTGGTATTGTTTGTTGTTGCAAAACCGCATCCGTTTTAGCTTAATTTTCACATGCTGTAACTGACTGACAGATCCTTACAAGCAAAACCCCTTCAGTGGAATGATATATGGTCGTTAGCGGGGACACACGTTGGGCTTAATCTAGTAGCACGGCCTATTCCTGAACACCTGAACCTTTCCCACCATGTTAACCCGAGCTTTTTTACCGTGCCACCACGATGGCATGAACATCATCCCCATAAGCACCCCGCAATTTATCTCGATCACGGACGAACCGCTCGCAAATTCTCCGTTCAGGAGGGATATTTTTCACCTGCTACTAAGTTTCGCATAACTGTTTATCCAAAGCATTGCCGTCGTTCTGTGGGAGGCTGTGGGCACGAAGCTTAAAAAATGGAGTCAAGTTCATCGACTGATACTTCTCAAACATTAGCTTAAAAAAGTGGAGTTAAGTTGATTGACTCAGTACTTGTTATACCTACCATGAAGTTATACAGGGTGTAACTAAAAAGTATTTAAGGCGGTGATTCCTCATCGAAAAAAAGAAAGGATCTTTCGTATAAAGAAACTGCGATTATTTTTACGATATTTTCACGTAAAACAATTTTTTGCTGCGAACTGGTTTATTTTTGGCAAAAAATTTAAGAGACATTTTTTGTTTGGAATGAAACAGCCTATCGGAGATACATTTGTAAACGGTAAACAAATAATAAGACAAAAAGTTGCATTGGAAATAAATTTTAGGGGTAGCGTTTTCCACCCCTTACAACCATGGGGTAAACCAAGTAAATTACTGGCTGGTGTCTTTTTGGTAGTAGAAAATGTCAGGTTAATTTCAATATTGTAATTTTTTTAGTGCTTGTAAAAAAAATTATTAAACAAATTTTATGTGCCCCCTTTAACTATCTATCTTAAAAAGGGATGCTTCAATGAACTTTCTTTATATGAAAGGTCCTATCTTTTTTCAATGAGGAATCACCCCCTTAAATGTTTTACACCCTGTATAGGGTTTTCCTAAATAACATGAACAAATGAAGGGAGGAGTTCCTTTGTTTATTCTATAACTGCAACTTCAAATTTATAAACATGGGTCCACAAAGTTTCGTTACCGATCTACAGGGTGTTGAAATTTCAATATTTTTTCAGTTTTTTCTTAGATTTTTTCGAAAATCACAACTTTTATCAAGTACTATTTGCACCCAAACTGAACGTGTATACATACAAAATTTTAGCTCAATCTGTTGAAGATGTCTGCTTCAAAATTGAGTAGCAGGATTACACCCAAAGAAACATACATACATTGCAATTAAATAAAAGCTTTTAAAAATGGTTTCTCAGATGTTTCTGACAGGTGGTTAAAGCGAAGGGATAAAGGTACAATTACACATGCTCATAAATGGCATGCTTATTAAGCATGCCCAAAATTAGCATGCTCTTGAAACTGCCACATTTGCTTTTGTTTAACATGCTTTTTTATAATTGCAAGGTATCTTCCAGTTAATGATGGAAAACCAAGGGGCGCTCGCCAGAGAATTGAATATCATGAATCATTTTGATTGGAATACAATGTGCCAAAAAACTTCTGTCATCAAGAAAGAAAAAGGGGGGGAATAGAATAATTTGGGTTCAAAGTTGGCCGAGTCAAAGTTTACGGAATACATATAAGTTGGATCACTCTCCGTCGGCACCTTGAAGAACTCACATGAAAGCGATGCCGCGGCCGCACGCGCCAGTTGGTTTTTGCGTTGGTTTTTGCTCAAGTACGAGGGTCTTTTAGCGGGGTCTTGCTAACACCTGGGTTTTACGAGGGTCATTGAAAGACTAGGCATTGACAGCCGATTTAGACATACAAATACAAATATAACGTTCATTTTGCTAATACACTAAGTTACATAAATGGATATCAAAAATAAAATCTAGTAACATTATTACTAATGAATCTAAAATGATTTCACATATTGTAGCTATTTCGTAGATAAGTAAAAAAATTGTTCAAAGGTGCTGTAGTATTTTTACCTTAATGTTTTGTTTATTTGGCTTATTTTTTCATTTCACAGTTTATAAAATGTATGGTATAGTATATACGAACTCGTATGTACAATTTTAAAAGATAATCATGTGGAAATGCTTTACATGGATGCGAATAAATTATTTTTGACATTATGCTTTTCAGTGTCATACCAATTGCTACTGTAGAAACTAAAGAGTTAAAATTATCATTAAAAATATTTTAGAGCTTAAAAATATAATTTACAATGTCCCTGGGTGGTATGGTAAGACCACCGAATGAATACTTTGTCTCACTATACCCTTTTAGCGTGATACTCGTACAAACCTTTAAGTACCTGTAGCTCTTGAATTAATCACTTTAGACCCCAAGTGTGCTAGTTTGTTGGAATTGTTTATTTTGGGAGGAACACAGAAAGGCACAAATGTACAGAGTGTCCCATTAATAATTTTGAATCGAATGTCACGTGACCAAAAACAAATACTTCATTGGGTAGTACAATGACAAAAAAGGACACAACATCTGCTCTAATTTACATCCCCAAAATTATGATTCTCTACTACTGCCCAGTTCCGACATATTGCTTGTCTTAATCGTCGTGAAACACCCTGTATTTATATCCTTTACATTTCAAGGTTTACCACAAAATAAGGATGGATCTGATTGTCATTCTCCATCCGTTAATAAATTTAACTGATAAAATCAAACTTCTAAAAAGATTATCCATTTCCTGCAAACAAAACCTCTACTTTGCGCTGCTCTGTATCTCTCGGCTGACGTCGGTACACTGCTATCAGTGCTACCGGGGTGACGGAGCAAGGGGCAGGCCGTTTTGATATGTTTGCGAAGTGATCCAACTTATATGTATTCTGTAAACTTTGGCTGAGTAGAAGCAAAAACCTTGGAACAAGTACTCGATTGCAAGCTGAAATGAGATATGAATGGCTACAAAAATCATTAGCGCATGTTACCATACAAATTTGACGAGTTACTCTCTAAAATTGGAAGCAGTATATAGAAACAAGATACACACATGCGATATGAGCATGCTCGATAAGCAGACCTGTCCAGACTTGCTAAAAGCACGTCCCTCCCTGCTGCGCTACTGGTCGCAAGCTCAAAAATCGCACGACCATCGATTCTTAATTCTCGAAATTAGCATGCTTATATCTAGTAAGGTACGTACATACATGCTACCAAGTAGCAGTTGCTCATTAATGGCGTGCTTATGTGCTCGATTTGAGCATATGTATCTGTACTTTGGAGACTAGTTCGGCATTTTTAAATAAATATTTAATGCACCTCCTATACCGAAGAATAGGTATCTCTGGCTTTACTAGTCATGATATTATGTAGTTAGCTAATATCAATTTCGTCACCCGGTAGGAATATTTCAGCTCTAAAATTTTCTGAATTGCGATATTTCCCTCGCTTACACGTGAGAGGTGAAAGGAATGCACATTATTAGACGGAAAGAAAATAAAACCTGAAAAAAACTCAATTTCAGGAATGCTCGTACCGAAGCGATATTCGAACGTCGGCGTTTATCGAACTTCCTGCTTTTTCACCTGCTTTGGAAAGTGACGAGTTCCACTAAATCCTAACAAATGCGCCCCTCCAATCTAATATCCGATAAGTTTTACAGATATCCAACCATGAGCGTACAGTTCTTGTATATCAGTCGTCTAAATGCAAAACCCGACAAGTCACAAATTTTTCAAAATAGAGGTTTATATACCATTTTGTTCATTATTTGAAGCGCTACCATTTTCTATATTTTTCGCTTACAAAACCCGACATTAGACATGAGATATTTGGCTAAGAAAACTAGACTTAGGTGCAAACACCGACAAGTCCAAGCGGTGTTTTATTTCAAACACCGACATGTCCACAGGAGCCAATACGGACAACGGGAGCAAGTCACATGTCGATTGCACGAGGTATTCTGACCGTCGTGCGTTTTTCTTTTATCCAGTCGCTGAAAGTACGTTGTGGTGAATTCACGTGTTTTTCAGTTTACTGAGAGAATGAGATTAATTTATGCTGTATTGATAAATTATTGATAAAAATAACCATGTTTTTTGAAAAATGCTTTGGATGCGGATTTTGGAGAGCCTACTTCAACAGAAGCTAGGTCCATATTAATGCAGAGGATCGAAGCTAATTGTGAAAATGCATTTGCTAGTTCTGAAGAATTTTGTTTGTCAGAAAATTTAGATCTTGACGTTTAAACCTTGTAACCCTTGAAATGTATCCTTTCTAATATCTAGCTTTATGTTTATAGTTCCTGTCGTTGAGCACAATATTTGATTAGATTCCTTTATATTCAGTAAACTAATCCAAATTGATAAGTGTTTCACTTATTTTGATCCGATTCCACAAAAATAGCAGCCAAAACACGACATGTCACAGTTCCTAACATGCAAAACCCGACGTGTCCAAATTTGAAAGTCAGATTTTAGAAAAACTATATGTCCTAGATTTTGGGGCGTTAGGACTTAACATCTTAAAACATCGTATATCGTAATACTCTCGATTTCGTATTATTTTCGCTCATAATAAGACTTTGATCTGTTTTTCTTGATTTCATTAAAATTTGTTACCGTGGACTTGTGGGTTTTGCATTTAGACGACTGATATGTGGAAGTTATAATTCGCCTTTGTTCAGTTTAATAGGCGAAAGAAGTGTGGTAATCGCGAAAAATGTATCCTTGCAATAGCGTAATCTTGAATGAATGGATGAAAGAAGGAGAGAGGCTTTCTGGCAGTGGCGGCTGGTGAGGTAGTGCCACAGTGCCATGGCACTACCTTAATTTTCGACAAAAACATATTTATCTATCTCTTAAACTTTTCTTATTCTATGTTAATTTCCAACGACTTTTTCTGTTTTATCTGAAATGGCAATAGCGCCTCAGCGCATAAATGCTTGCACCAGGCAACACGTGGCATCGTGGCAACTCACACGATGAGAGCTGACGACGCGACGCGACCGTGCCCCGTGCTGTTTCATATAAGGCACAAACAGAGTGAGAGAAATCTTATCACAAACGCTTATGAGTGACAGAGATAACGCTATGCTGGACGTTTGAATAGATTTTAAATACGAAAATCCGAAGTAGATCCTGCCAGGCACATTACCCATATATCCATTCATGGTTCACTATTTTTGTTTTCTTTCAGCAGTTTCGATTTGTTTATGTTTGTTGCTGATGTCGGCTTTTCTCGTTAAAGGTTATAAATTTAGATCTTATTAGTTTGAGTGAGTTGTGCGCTGTTTTCGGATCGGCATCTCTTTTGTGTTTAATTAAAATGTATCATTGGAGCGAAAATGAATAAAATTGGCGCATTAATAAACTCAATTGATTTAAAAATTGAAAAACTTATTGGTACTGGACAGAAATCGCGTTATCGTAAATTTAATAAAAATATTTATGATAATAACAATTGGATAAGTGACTGTGAAGAAGTTAACAAAATGTTTTGTTTTGTGTGTGTTCTATTTGGGCGAAAAAAAGGCACGGATGATCCTATTCGTATATGGGAGACAATGAAGACCCATGAAAAATCTTAAGTGCATATGAATAATATTTTCAGTTTATCGATGCTTGGTAAGTCGAACAATAAAACTCAGTTAAATTCGGCTTATCGGCTCGTTATAAGTATTTTTTTTTCAATTTTATATTGGTTTGAAATTTTGGCTGTCATTCTGGCACTACCTCTCTAAGTTGACACGAGCCGCCACTGCTTTCTGGTGACCAGAGCCACCAGTGCCGACAACTTACAAGCGGGCCTTTCTGCACCTCTCCTTACTCTGGTTCCCAACTCCAGACGTCATCGCAAAGGTGAAGATGGCCTTGGGTCCTGCCAATCCTTTTTATATCTTCAAGTTCAATGACCCTTATAATATAAAGTCTGCCTGCGATACCCAAGGGCGTCACAGCGACGCGTCGCGTCGTCAGATAGCAGGGTCACAAGTACCAGAACGGAACTGTCTCATATTATTCAGAGGTTCTGAAATAAGTTGTCTAGCTTGACGGAGATGTCCAGAGATTCCTTTCCGTCTCATAAGATGTTGATTTTTCAACCACACCTCTGTTTTCCTTCTAACGGTACCTGATGCCAGCGCCACAACCAGCTCAGAATACATAACACTAAGATAATCCCCCTGTTCTTTATTCTTACCTTCATTGAATCGGGACATCAGTCCCGCCGAATACTGATTATAGTTCAGCGAACGACAAGCGCCATTGAAACAAAACTAATTTTTATCAGATGAATTATCACGAACTGCTGTTGCAGTAATAATTTTTGTACATTGAATATATTGTATCCTTTGCTCAAATGAAACATAGGGTGAATTTCGAAAACAAAAGGATGTTTTGATTGCATTATATGTCAATACTGGTATTAGAAGGATTATACATATCGTTAGAACGAATACAAAATTATTTTGAATTTATTGGCGTACCTGTGATTACTTCGAATATAAGGATTGAATTCTTTCAATGACATGGATTGGGGACCCACGTGGCTGCGCGATGAACAGCGTCTGCCTTCGATAGTGGGGCAGCAGCAGCCTTGTGCGCGGTTAGCGCTTGGGCGGGTGACTGTATATACACAGGGCATTCAGTTTCGACCGTGTTGGTGTCGCCCACACGAGCGCTGAGCGGAGCATCTTACGCGGCCGGCACTTTGGATGATCGACTGGAAGGACCGGACGGGTGACCCCCGTCGGACCGTCCGGGATGATGATAGTGTAATCACTCCAACGGTGCTGGCCGTGCACTGTCCCCCCTCTGGGAAGTCATAGTACAATAGGCCAATAGACTTAAGTGCTGACGGCTCCCAGAGGAAAAAAAAATGACATGGATTTGAAACAACTGTAAATATATTTAAAGCGATGGAAAAACATCCAAATACTAACAATTAATTGGAAACGCAACAGTATTTTTTTCTGTGCAGGAACTCATTTCTCGATACTCGCCTTGCGAGTGCGTCCGTCGTTTCATTACCGTAAACTCCAGCATGACTCAGCACCTACATTAGTGCCGAAATATCATCTAGGACCCTTTAACACGGCAGAACGAGTTTCGATGTTAACCTACAAGCACTTGCTTTCAATGATGCCTGGCGTTATTCTATGTAAAAATGCGATGTGAAAATATCTTTACAAATTTGAGATATGTGCAATAAAAAAGTTACAGTCGATCCAACACGTCATTTTAGTTTTTCAAAATGTCTCAAAAAAAAATGAAGAAAACTATTATACAAGTATCCATAAACTACAAAAACTGGTATTTAAATCTTTTACATATAAGCCTTGTACCATTTATAGTTTCCTAGATACCCAAACTGTCGGCATCAATTTTGGACACCCTGTATATTTGGTTGTTGAACACCAACAATTATATTGAGTGTTGTTAACGAACTTCGTATATTAAATATTATGAGCTGTGTATATACCAAGCATTGCGGTGTATAGAAAATTGGGAAATAGGGACCTACTTAATATGTTCAGACTCTCTGGGTTCGTTGAAATCCCTTGAAAGTATTTTTAACGCCGATCACTTGGTACAGAAAACTGTGCAACTCCACCACAGCCCGCGATAGCAAGGTAAGCTTGCCATCTTCATTTGGATATCGGGACATGTTGGAATAGCTGGTAACCAACAATCAGTAAGATAGCAGCTCGCGGTGCACCAATGAGTTCATCTACAAATCATGTCAGGGCAGACGACCTAAAGTGTATTCTAAAAAAAAAAAAAACAAAATGCAAGATTTTTGGCAAGATGAATGGCATAAAGTCACGCATAAAGAACTCCGTCGGATATGTAATTCGGTTAAGGAGAGCAAAGGCATCTCACTCCAACGTAGAGACCAGGTGATACAAATTCTAAAAAGAAGAATTAGTTGCGTGAAGCTTAGCCAGCTATTTGTTTTTTTTCTGTTTGACCAGGTGATATCTCGAATTAGGATAGGTCACACCCATCTCACTTCATCATACCTACTTATGGGTCAGAACCTCCCTACATGTACAGCTTCGAGTGAACCTTACAATAATGCATCTTCCTTGATTGTCAGCTGTAGAGAAACTTAAGAAACATCATGCAATTACCGAATGATGTGAATATCTTAATCACCGTTCCGGCTGAAATAAGAAAATCATCCTCCTGGACTTTTCTTTAAACTGTAAGATCTCCGGTTAACCAAGGAGCATGAGCTCTATTAATTATATTACCCAATATTACAAACCGCTCAGTAAACATACTTAATGTTTAACAACTTAATCAATGGTATATGGCTAATGACCATGTAGTCGATGTCTTAAACGAACAAAAAAAAGAAGTTACTTGAACGCCTTGGACATCGCTGTACTACTGTAAAGGCCCGGTCAAACAGAGGGCGTTCTAGAACGCGGCAGTCTGGCGTTCTCTTACGCCGCGTTACCGCATTCCATTGTTTGTACCAAACAGGCCTGTTTGACGGGTTGAGCAAAAGCGTTACGCCAATTTCTGTCAAGATGTCTAGTGATTCAAACATAAATGAACTCAAGGCCCGGTGAAACAGAAGGCATTCTAGAACGCGGCGTTACGGCATTCTAGAACGCCGCGTTACAGCGTTCCGTTGTATTGTTAGAGAAGCCGGAACGCCGCGTTCTAGAACGCCCTCTGTTTGACCAGGCCTTAAATAAACGAGACGCCACCCAATCACAGGCGATGGCTTGTTTATTGAAAATTCAAGCGGTTCGCTTCTATGGAACCGTTAAGGCACCCTCCTTGTAATAATATCATTGGTAGTCCTATTAAATGGTTAGTAGTACCTACTTCTATATATTTTTTTTGTTTCAGGCCCATTCTCCACTTCTTGGACCCGGGGACAAACCGGTAAGTTTGAATAGAAATAGGCCTTTGTAGCAACAGGTTCTTTTAGAAACTGAAACGCATGACACATGTGATATGTTTCGCCATATATATGCAAAATTCACTAATCTCTTGGATGGTATTAAACTTTGATCTTTATGTATTCTGTGAAAAAATAATTCAGTAAAAATGATGGGCTACCAACCCTAGAGCTGTCTTTTACTACGTGAACCATTAAGAAGCTTATATTAGAATAGCAATGCTCTCTAGACTGATGCTGAATATTGGGGGGGCCCAGCAGTAGAAAAAGAGCACCTTGAGGCATGCCTTCGGGTTTTCCGTTGCGTGTGGAGCTGCCTTAACGGCGCGTGGCCCTTTCTGCGTATATCGGAAAAGGGTAGGGTAAGAGCTACCGACGACCAAACATACGCTCTTCGAGTATTAGAGGTGGCTGACATACAGACAAGAAGCCTGTGCAAACCTACCTGAAGATCAAAAGGCAGATAATATGGTGATACTGATGATCCCCCATAAAGTCAACTGCACTTCATGGTGAGGAAAATTCTGAGCGCTAAAGAAAGCGAAGGACGTGGATGCGATAACAATTAAACCACAAGTTCAACGAGCTTAGATCAGCCCTACACTCATATTGTTATGTCGTTTGACGAAGGTTCCGTGAGTGGTACAAAGACTTGGAGGTAAAAAAGGAGGGAACGAGATTTACCCGGTTAATTAAAAAAAATTAAATTGCAATAGAACAAATTGGAACCGTTTGATAGAATCTTGATTTCTTAATAGAATAATTGGGAGGAGCCGTCACTGGTAATAACATATGGGCACCAGATCTGTAAAAAACTCGTCAAAAATTATAAAAATTGTATAGGTATAATATACGCATGTTTGGCAGAGTGTTAGTTAAACTTGGTGGGCATATAGATAGGTCCAATTCGAAGGTCGGACGGGTTTTACCCGGTTGGGCCATGGCAACATGTCGGATGGACGCGTTTGCATCCGTTGGACATGTGATCAGAGGACTCAAGCTGGTTCAACGTCGGGCGGGCAAATTTCCGGGTTACGAGTGCTTCCGCCCTTAGGATCAAGCCGATTCTTCTAAACCTTCTATAATAAAAAATACTAAGCGAATCATCATTCACTTCCTTTTCATCATGTGGCATCTCCTCTTAGAAGATGCTATCATGATCCCCCGAACTTTCTTTTCGTTGTATTTTTCCCTGTATTATTAGTTGTAGAATGAGGTATCTTTCTCCACGCATAACGTGACCCAGGTAAGAAAGTGTTCCGTTTTTTACAGTTTCTGCTACCTTAGTTTCTTTAGTAATTCACCCTAATATCTCAACATTTGTGACTCTTTCTGCCCAGAAACTCGGAGTATTCGTATTCATCATCATCATAGTCACAATGTCTTAACAGACATGTTGTGAACTCGCAAAATGCATTAAGTCGGAGCTAGAGTATTGCCGACACGAATATTATCAATAGTTTTGAGAACTGTAGCTCGCTATCGTTCGCGATTTACTGTCAGTTCAGTGGCGCTCTTGATACTCATATCTAGCAACTGTTTCGTCGTATTCACCCAGCGTTTAGGGGAACGGCCACGGCGTCGCCCACTTGGTGCGTGTCCCTGAACTACAAGTTTCTCCATATTATCGCTTCTGTGAATATGTCCGAAGAATGTAAGCATTCTCGTCGACACAATGGAGGATAGTCTCTTTGGATCACCGAGCTCATCCAGTATGGATACATTAGTTCGATGGGCGGTATAAGGAGTTCTTAGCATTCTCCTCCACGTCCACATTTCAAAAGCATCTATGCTAGCTCGATCTGCCTTTTTAACAGTCCAAGTTTCCGAGGCATACAAAAATATGGAAAACACAAGAGACTGAACCAGTGACATTTTGGTAGCTTTAGTGATGTTATGGTCACGCCATATTTTAGTAGGCTTTGTCATGGCCACCCGTGCCTGTTGAATGCGCCGTCGAATCTCATTCTCACAGCTACCTGAATTGACGATCAAAGAACCGAGGTACACAAAACTTTGAACTACCTCACAACGACCTATTGACTTTATTTCTCGATGATTGTCATGCTCTCTATCTACGATCATAACCTTGGTCTTGTTGTAGTTAATACCAAGAACATATGCTGCACGTTCAATAGAGCTAGTAGTTTTTCCTGAGAAGCAGCAATAAGGGTTGTATCGTCAGCAAATCTTAAGTTAGATATTTTGCTTCCACCAATAGTTATACCGCCATTCCAATTGTCCAATACCTATCTCATCACACATTCAGAGTAAATGTTAAATAACATCGGAGATAATACACATCCCTGACGAACTCCTTTTCTGGTTGCTGTTTGACCAGACAGGTTACCGTCAATTCTTACACGAGCTGAGCTAGACTCATAGAGTTGCTGTATGAGAAATACTAAGTGGTAAGGGACTCCCATAGAGATAAGGATTTCCCACAGTTTAGGCCACTTTAAGTTATCAAACGCCTTAGAATAGTCCACAAAGCAGATAAAAACGGGAAAATAATACTCTCTGGCTTTTTCAAGTATTCGTATACATACTCACATTTCGAAAGCCTCAGGTCTTTTCAAACCATTTTTGTTCACGACTCCATCTCATAGAGAAGGATTGAGAAAACGTAACATCTGGCAAATCCGACCTTAAGTTCGATGTTGAGATCTCTAGAGGAAAATGCAGTAAATTAGCTAAATAGCTCTACTGACGCAGTTTTCCTGAAATCTATTTATACGTTTACCTCGTGATTTGCAGATGAAAAAACGGAAATCCTTCAAAATGAGGCTAAATCTCATACAATCCCGCCCACGGTTAAACGCTAGCACTCGCGAGATGGTGGATTAAAAAAATTGGCGTAAATTTGTACGTTGTGCGGGTATTTTTGAACCGATGCCGCTTAAAAATAGGAATGCTGTTATAATTGAAAGTGTGCCAAACGGGAACTGAATCGTATATATCGTTCATTTTTTTCCTGTACCTTCCTTATGGCCAAACGGATTAGATTGACCTTAATGGAGTTACAAGATTATACTATACTTTAGCTTAGAATAAAAATCTACAAAATAAGCCACTTTTAGTTATCATAATCATCTCCATTGGCTTTAAGCTGTCGTTTCCGATTTTTGAAGCTAGATCCCGCAGACCTACAACAAAGCATGTTTTTATAATTTACCTCACAAAGGTTTTTATAACCTAAATTTGACTGTTCATTCTCAATTAGGCAATCCAACGACCTGTCAAACTAATTCAATATGGCTACCGTTAGGCAAACATCTTTGAGTTACCGTTTGAGACTGTGTCGGTTTATGCTTATTTTTGCAAATTTCTTCATTTAAAGTGGTTCCTTGAGGATAATTTTGGTGAAAAAAACAATATTCCATATACATGCCCTGTGGTTAGTTGTGAATCTCGATCTAATCGAAAATAACTTGAATTTTATTGGGTACCTGCCCACACATCTTAACAGTTTGTGACTAACAAAAATGAATGATCCTGGAGATGTAGGAGTTTGTGGACAGTTGCATTCAAACGTGACGATCTCAGAATCAAATTTAAACATAAAAAGCTTCCAACTTATATGCAAGATGTACAATAAAACAATATAATTTTCACAAACCTTCGAAAAACGTCAGGGTTTGCTAATGATAATAGGCTTAGATCCATTGTAAGACACTAAATTAGAAGGTAAAATACTGATAAAAATACATAAAAATATTGCACAATCCACAAAAAATAATATTCAAATGAAAAATTTAAGGGCCTGATAACATCAAACTCATAGGTAACCTCAAACTGACTGTTTGCCCAACGCCGCCATGATGAAATGTCACGTGGTTTGGATTGCCTAATAATAATAATAATAAATAATAATAATAGGAAAACGATGCCTAATTTTATTTCTGGTACCATACCAAGCAGCAATTAGACACCATTTTTGGCACTATAACAGACGCTTCCACAAAATAGGTAGGTTCGGTTAGACACTTCCAAATTTCGCTAAGTGTCAAACGCAGCAATCACAATGGTAGTGTTAAACGGGACTTAGCAGACGTAAGCTCTTGTGGACGCTTTGCGCTAACTAACGGATGAACGACAAGCTGTCAAAAAAGCGTCAGTCAGCTTAGTTAGCACTTTTAAAAAGCGCTTTTTGGTTAGCGAAGCGGCACAAAACTAGAACAAACTTATTTGTAGTTTTGAGGGAAGCAGTTACCTTTAAATTGTGTCAATTTATTATAAAAGTTCGTGATTTTATAACCTAGGTTTTCGACAATACAAATAATAAATATAAAAATATGGAGATGGATATGACAGTTTTATATCACGTCAAAAAGGAAGTCGTTCAACGGTCACCCCTAGCGCCTACAGGCGCTTCCACGCTAGCGCTTTTGCGCTAAGTCCCATTGAATACACCCAATGCTGACAGCGTAGATGTATGTCTAGAACTGTCTTTGGAGGCAATGTTATGCTTACGTGAAACACACGTGTTTCTTCTGTGCTACCCTGTATAGTTCTACTAATGTTAACAACAAAGGTTTCTAATTTCCTTCATCATATCAGTAAAAACTCGGTAGCAAAATACGTTGGTACATGGTCATTGATTCGGAAACTTATTAGGTAATTTTGTTTTCGTACCGAGGCATACGAAATAGTTACCTAATTTGTTATGGATTCAGAAGTGCATTATTTCAAGATTTTGCAGTTGCGTAACTGGATGCATTTTATAGGTTAAAATAAAATAAAAAGGCCTAAACTAGAAATAAGAGTATATGCAATATGCAAGATCAAAGGGATGAAAGTTTACTGAGAGAAGTATAGTTAAACAAATAATAATTTATTTGAATTAACTAAATTAAAGATTTTTTAATTACAGTGGTTTTATTTTTCTACCGCCAATTAGAAAACATAAACTACTTACTTTTTCATAACCATACAAACTGCCATATTATAAGTTTTAACTTATGAGGCTCCCGATTACATGTAGATTTTTTTGTAACATTTAAGGTATCTCCATAAATTATTTTTTAACGTTTCTCAAGTTTCTGATCAGTTTTTAAACGCATAGATGCGGAAATGTATGGCAACACTTCAAGTTTCTGTATATGCCGTGAATAATAGTGATAGTATTTTGGCACCCTCAGTATCTACAGATGCAATGCCAATATAAAAATAAATAAAACACGAATTCTATATAACAATAGTGACGAACATGCCAAATAGTTCGAATGGCAGTGAAATAATCAGCGATCCATTTATTCATTTTATTTTTTGTTTCTTATAATTTTTTGGCTCGCTCGGTAGAAATCAAATACATTGGCGTTCCATCTGGTACCTGTTTCCATTTGCTGACGTGATTATAATTAATTTATGATTAATTTATGGTCATATGAGTATTGTTCTAGTTGCAGTAAATTGAAGTTTAAATGCTTTCATAGGTAGTAACTCGGGTAGTAAATTATAGCTATATATAGCTCCCACTCGTAACTACTACTCGCAAGTACACTGAAAAAAAGGGATGCGATTCATTAAATGCGGCAGGATTAAAGACTATAATAAACGGAGCCATTTGCCATATTTAGTTCATAAAAAAATACAGCAAATCAATAATCTGGTTGTTAGCAAAAATTTAGTGTATATATTTACTATGTTAGTGCCTATACCTCATACAAGGCATAGCCTTCGAGGTGGCAGTATTTGTATTGTTTAGTGCAAATAACTAAATAAAAATAAATAAATAAGCTTTAGAGGTACAGCCTCTCAAGCTGCCCTCACAGCATGTTCCAGTTCGTCCAGCGTGGTCGGAGGATTGGGTAAATTGCGAATGTAGCGACCCATCCAATCCTATATTTTCTCAATTAACGGTAAATCGGGTGATCGTGATGGCCAGGGCAGCACCCTGATCTCAGCTTCCTGTAGGAACTTCATCGAAACTTAAAAAAAAGAGAGAGTTCTATATTTCCAACAGTTACACATTTACAGGAAATACAAAAAAGAGTAATTAGTAAGAAATATGAAAATATTAAATATAATTAAATACTAAGTTAATAACAAAGAAAATATGTTAAATCTTAATTAACAATAGTACCGTACTCCTACATATAAAAATGCAACAAATACAATGGATCACTAGGTTAAGCAATTTGTTATAGAGGATAGGGCATCGTGGAAAATATCCGAACCTCCACAACGTGTATTAAATAAATTACAACAATAGTACAACGGACATCTGGTTAGCAAGTTAGATCTCGGTCTGAAGCAATGGAATGTTACAGAGTGTCTAGCATTCAGTCTAGGTACTCTAAATTGAATCTGTTGAACTAAAGCTATCAGTATATTTGATTGTGCAAAAGCTTGTATAAAAAGGTAATGGCCAACCTGAACCTTCTATTTTCTAGAGATATAACTTGGAATCTACTTAACAAAATATTGTAGTCATAACCCTGTGGTGGATAGGTACCATCGACTCTGAATGCAAGATATTTGAGAAATCTTCTCTGTAATGACTCAATTCTTAAGATGCCTACTTGGTAGATCGGATGCCAAATTATAGAGCCATACTCTAGTTTGGACCTGACGAAGCTAAAATATAATAGCTTTATGGTTTCTGGATTCTGGAAATTCCTACTGTTTCTTATTATAAAGCCCAAAGTTTTAGAAGCAGCATTAATTATGTTATTAATACGGGTTTTAAACTCAAAACATTTATCAAAAACGATACCCAAATCCGTAATTTCGTCACATCTAGTTAAGTGCGGTTATCTATTTGGTAATCGAACAGTATGGTAGCTTTGTTGCGACAGTATGAAACTATAAAACACTTGGATATGTTAAGCGATAACCCAATCTTGCAATATGAAGACGCGCAATATCTTACTGGAAGAAAACCATTGCCATTTTCGATGTACTTCGCACCAATCTGATAGCGATGATGATTTGCAGTGAATTATTGAAGCACTAGATTTATTTATTTATATTTATTCATTATTTGTACTTTACAACATAAATCGATCTATCTGAGCATGAATTCTTCTTTAAAGTGATTGATGATATTTTGAATATTTTGAACTTAAAATGTGGATGTGACTATTTTGACATATAGCTATAAAAAATTGTGTGCAATGTTAGTGTTACTAGTATTGAGCTCGACAAGTTGTTCTGGATGGAAAGATGTATTGAATGTAGAGGAAATTATTCTGAAAAAATTAAACAAATTGCAAAACTTTCTGACATACTGAGCCAATCTACTTGCAGTCCTATTTCAGTCGCACTTTGATTTCGGTCCCCCCCGTAAACATACGCCAATGATCGCACGCGGCATCAGTGTAACTCATAAAACAAATATAACTCGGAACAGAGAAAAGTAGGCTGTGAATTTGATTTTCAGTTGTTTTCGTTTGACGACCGCGTTATGTCGACGGCGCGGCTTTTATCGATTTTTTCCTTCATTTATTATAAATTTGTCTGATCTAAACAATCGATTTCGCGACGGTAAGCTGCGCTTGGATTCGCTGACGTATGTCCTTTTCTATTTCGGGATAATGCTCAACAACAGTATTTGAAATTCATTGAGTCAGTCAATTGGAGTCTCGAGTCTGTAGATCCTGTTGTGCGGATACTCTAACAAAAAACAAGCAAGGACTCTGACTACTAGATATCCGAGTGATCTGTGAAAATGATTAGGAGCAAGTGAGGCCTGACCAAGGAACTAAAATTTCTTGTGGGAAGTGCTTCGTTCATTTGCGAGTCGGATGTTTTTTGCAAAGCTTCAACGAGGATTTATCGGAAGTGTTTTGTGATCAGTGTTTTCAGTGAAAATAGTTAATTGTTCTGTGAGTTTCGGATAACTAGTGTTAGACATAGTCCGTTAGTTTACCTAAATGGGTTGTGGAGTAAAGATCAAAAAAGGGGATTCCAAGAAAGAGGTTAGTTGACACTGAGTTTTCTTGGAATTACATAATATATTAAACAATTTTTTGCTTGGATAAATACATTAAGGAAATGCTATTATTTTGTTGGTTAAAAAATAAGTGTATGGCTACATATAAATATAATTGGTTTTTTATATAATTACTAAATTCATCATTCTGTGGAATGCAGATGTATGCTGTAACCAATTTTTAATCGTTTTTTAATTAAATTTCAATTGTCTGTGTTGTATAAAAATTTTCGTTGATTTTTGTTACTGTGGGCAGTGTCTTTAGCTATATCTAGCGATACTCTTGCTATGTTGTTTAATACGATGAATAATAATAATTTTTTACAATAAAACTGGAAGTTGTTTGCACTTGTAAACAAAGCGTCTTGTAAAATGTCAGAATGACACAAAACATTTCCGCATTCAATTGTTTTTCGTACGCCATGGCTATAGTGGATTGAGCTTTACTTCCACATTTTAGAAACTTTGAAGTTAGATATTTTAAAAAGCTTTCAAAATAAGGTGAACGAACCCTATATTTTTTGAAAACAAGAGAATAATATATTCCTTTTCGTCAAATAATCTCATTTAAAAAAGACAACTTTATACGAAAAACTGGATTTTTTGATTACTTTTTCTCTTTGTTCGTATCAAATTCTAAATGACAGGAGAAAACTTTAGAATTTTCATACAAAAACTTCTTGCTATGTTTTGAAATAAAAAAGTTGGGAGGGGTGGCTAAGTATGAGGAAAAACCCGGTACGTATATTATGGGGCCCAAGATTGATTGGAAACTTCCAAAATCATCCATAGATCGAAACAATTCATGCTTTGAATTTGGGTTATATTTGGCCCCAAATTAATTAGAAATTTAAAAAATCATCTATTAGACCGAAATCATCAATGCTTTGAGTTTGTATTATGTTATGGGACCCAAAATTGATTAGAAACTTTCAAAATCATCTGTAGACCGAAACCATCTATGGTTTGAGTTATCTACGTGAATTGAAGTGATAAATTACCTCAATGATTGGTGCCCTGTATAAACGTAGATCATATTTTTCACGTACGGTTAAGTTTAATATCTATAACGCATACTTTGCATCACATCTCAGAGAAAGTAAACTTCACAAAAATGCAAACAGTACAAAATAAAACTTTAAAGATTTTATTCAATCTCATTCCTTTTACACACACACACACACATGATCTATATGAGGAACTAGATATCTTTGGTTTAAATAAGCTACTAGAATTGGAACAATGTAAATATATCCATAGAGTAATAATGGAAACACAAAAATGTAACACTGAAATACTGTTCACTAACGATATACATGCATAAATATGATACCAGAAATCAAAATCATATATATCACATGAATGTAAATACCACTGTAGGTCTGAATAACTCTATATCGCAAGCATCTAGGACTTATAATAGGTTACCAGAGAACTTAAAAAGCTATAACTGCTCAAACACATTTGCAAAAAATTTGAAAATACATATTCACTCCAAATAACCAAATAACTAGGTTGCTAGTAATTTATTTATTATGTAGTAGGCGCAGATAGATAGATGTTATTCTCGATACCAGTGTTAAAAACACTGTTCAGAGAACTGTTTAACTGAAAATTGTAAAGTATTTTTGTAAGATATTGTTTTTTGACACCAATTTTGAAACTAATTCCATGATTATTTTGCATCATATCCAGCATACAAATATTTCAACAACAGTAATTTGCTTGTTTTGGTGTCCGATAGTATAATGTTATTGAAGGCTCATTATGAAAGCAGTGCTAATTATTACAACTGACGATAATTGTATACAGGGTGATGTATGCAAGATTTTCGAAATTTTGTGACTTTATCATGGTAGGGAGCTTTGAAAGCCATAACCTTAAAATATTTTTACTTGAAACATCATCCTTGTAAAATATCAATCAGAGATAAATCAATTTTATCTACTCCCCCCTACATTCATGATTTAAGATAATTTCCTCTTTGCGCATATGGGTCATTCTCACCAAATTCAGAATATTATGGTAACCAAATTATGAATTTTTTTTTTGTTATACTTTTTGGTCGGCTGATTTGACTTGATGCAGTTCATAGGATTTTAAATGTTGTCGAGGTCCCAAATTATTCTTTTAGAAAATACGCTTATTAAAAAAAACATTTTTCATGGAGCCTACGCAGGGGTGGGACTCCGTTCTAAATCGAGAAATTCGATCTCGATAGATGATCAACTCGATAGAATTATAAACCCGGATTCTGTTAGTCGATCTGTTTTGGCTTCGGAAATCTTCGGGAATTCGATAGTTGAAATGACACATATGAACTACCTATGACATAATCGTTGTTTTTTGGTCCTAACCTCATATATACCCAGAAAAATTATTTTTATTTTTTTTTTGTGTCATCGGCTTCGACTGGTCTGGTCATTAGCCTCATTATTTTTTGTTTCCATCTTTGTAATAATAATATTCATAGACATAATAATGTTGCCATTTGTGAGACAGCATCTATTACAGCAACAGAGAGAACACTTCATTAATATTCGGAGAAGAATAGAAATTGGAGCAAAAAGCAATCCTTTCGAGCTTCCCGATAATAGGTTTATAGAACTGTTTCGATGAAATAAAGAGTAGGTACATACATGTATATTTACATAAACATAAACAAAAGGTCATGTAGGCATATGATTGAGGAAAGTCGACCTTTGGTTCTGGAGAGATTTTCAAGAAAGGACATTACTCTGGAGGCTAAGTTCTTTGCTGCCTTGAGATTCTACGCCACAGGTTCATACCAACGATGTAGGTATTGGACAAGAATGTACAGCTGGAACGAGTCAAACATCCATATATAGTGAAATAAACGTGTATTTTCTAGTTACTGCTGCCACTAATATACTCACAATTTCCCTTAAGTTTCAAAAAACTGACGTACACAGTTTACTATAAAAGTTCAATGCTTGTGTAAACAGATTTATAACCTCACTCTAGAGAATCTAAGCATCGAATCGACTGCTCTACAGCTGTCGAGTATAGGTATCGACTTTATTGTGGAATTGTGGCAAACGGAATCGCTACTATCGTTTTTGATATCACACTCAATATCATTTTTAAAACGGAATCTCATCCTTGTTTGTATTTGAACTTTTTTTGTTTTGTTCATCATTGTCTGCTTTAATCTGTGACTTGCTCATCGTATCTGCAGGAAATATTGTTTTTATAATTGCATAATTAAAAACGTTTGTACTAATTATCCACTCCGTTAAGCAGTCTCCACTTCTGTTACCTTAAAAGTTAACGGAAAATAGGTTAACGAGGCGGATAATTTTTTCGTTCGAGAAAATTCTGACTAAACAAAAACATTTCACCTAACTTCAAATACGCTGTTAGGAGTCCCGATAATCCTTTATAAATTACAAATTATGTCTGTTCGTGTTAGTTTGATTGGACCATTTACAGAGGTTAGCGGAAGAAGTATGCTTTACAGATATAGTTTTACTTACATTTTTACTTCCCACACAGATAGGTGAGGGGAGTATTGTGATCGCGAAAATTTTCGATTTTGAGATAATCCACTTTTTTGGCGTTTCATGATGTCTACATAACGAAAATCCACGTCACTCATTTCCGTCGGTCTGTCTGTCTGTCGGTCTGTCTGTCGGTCTGTCTGTCGGTCTGTCTGTGTCGCGTTTTTCTACCCTCGTAATCTCAGTAACCGCTGCATGGGTTGTGATGAAATTTGGGTAGCGACATGCTGTGGGGTCCTAGTAGGTAACGCTGCTAAAATTTTGAAAATCGGTGCATTGGCGGCGGAGTAACTAGCAAAAAACAAAAAAAAAATAGATATTCCTCAAACTTCGTTTCAGGAGTTCCTGATCATTTTCTACTTTTTTTTGGGTGGGGGTGAATTTGGGGTAGTTGGGGGGTGGGGGGTTGTATGACTGAAAAATTTGTTGTATTCATAATGGGCTGTCCAATGACCTATGAATGAAAGACCTAGCGGCATAATTCACCTTTTTAGGTCCATCCAAACATTGCCTCGCTTATAATAGAAACCAAGGGACTTAGAATGTGTGATGTATTATACATACGAGTATTGTTTTAGATCGTTCTATATTGCTTAACGCGAAAATGATTGAATGGATTTTAATGAAATTTTGACACAGTATTAGTACCGCGGCGAGGATGGAAAACGCGTATGTTTTGGAAACATCGTGTCAGTGTCGGCGCAGCAATAATAAAAAAAACCAAAAATATAAAAACAGCTCAAACTTTACGACGGTTGCTCTTACCTTCGGGTACTTGATGGCGCACCGGGATTGTAAAACTGAAAAAATTGTTGTATTCATAATAGTGTGTCCTTTGACCTATGGAAAAAATACCTAGCGGTATATTCTTTTTTTAAGTTCATCTGAACATTGGCTTGCCTATTACAGAAACCATGGGACTAAGAATTTTGTGAAGTTTACATATACGAGTGTTGCTTAATTTCGTTCTATGTATATTGCGCAAAGCAAAAATGATTAAATTGATTTTAATGAAATTTCGACACAGGAATTACTATCGCGGCGAGAATGGAAAACATGTCAGTTCCTGGAAAATCGTATCAGTGGCGGCGCAACAATAATCAAAAAACTAAAAATATAGAAACAGCTCATACTTCGTTTTTAGACGGTTTGTAAGCTCCTGAGCGTTTCGCATCGCATGCAGAATCAAAACTGTGGCGTTCTAGTTCCTAAGGAGTGAGACGCAAGAAACTATTTACCAGAGTTTTTGTGTTGGCTGTTTTTTTGCGGGCAAATGGGCGATGATTTGGTTGCAAGGGATTTCAGACTCTGGCTTCATGGGAGAATAATAAACTGGTATCATCGTAATGTGTGGGAAGTACTGAGTCAATCAACTTGACTCCATTTTTTAGGTGAATTTGCAAACCCAGTAAAATCGTAAGAAATTCACATGGATGGCGTCTTAACTCTAGTATTGCTCCGCCAGTTGATGGTGCTGTGGTTATACGCGAATTTTATAAATTTATTAAACGAGTTAACGGAAAATACATTTTGGCGAGAGACAAATTCTTATACTGAGAAAACCTAATTTCAAATTTTATCAATAATATAGCCAACCTCGGACAATAATTCAACGTCAGTGGTACCATAATTATGAAGTTGTTCAAAACGAAAGAACAACAAATACAGGAAACAAAGTCTAGATTGTTTGGAATAACAGGTAGGGAGACAGCTAACGGAGGGGAGATTTCACTGCCTATATTGTATTTTTTTTTCAATATACATATTTTCCTCCCTCTAACTTTTAGCTATATAACAAACATTCATTTTCACTGTCACTAATACTCGTACCTAGCTTTTAGTTTTTTGCGGTGACCTATTTTTTTTTTTGTTTTTGGTGAGAATGACCTATATACAGGATGTCCAGTTAGTGCGTAATTCTTCGATATCTTGCAAGGTATACCTGATAGAAGAAAATGTCAAATACAAAAGTTATTTGGTTACTTAAGACGCATATCCTAAAATATTTTGAAATGTACAGGGTGTTGCGGGAATGTAGGATAGTGATCAACATGATTTTTTTATATGGAACTATAACTTTTTCTTAGATTTTTCTAGTTTCCATCATCGATCTCTATTAAACCCTAAAATATTTTTGGGATCGGTTGCGACGTTGCCAAGTTATAATTTATTTTCTATTAATTTCCGGATTTGCAAGGTCGCAAGTAATACGTCCAAATTGATATATTCCTTTAACTTTTCTTAATAATATTATACAGCAAATTACTTGAATATTAATTGGATATTATTTTGGACGTTACCAGCAATTTGTATCTACAGGGTGTTTTTGGCAGAATTTTAAATTACGGCAACTTGAAGGGCATTTTACTTTGTTTTTTTAAATCTAACACCCTGTATTTTTTATTTCAAATCGAAATATCTACTAATGAGAGATAGGGATCTCGCCTTGTAATATTTTTTTTCGCGTTTGCGGCGCTGCCAAGCTATAAATTATTCTTCAAAATTTTCAAACAAATATCCCCGATTTTAATTTATTTTAAATAGAATCCTCTACTTATTTTTATTGCAATGAATTGCACATGTCGAACTTAGTAAGCTCTCACAATTTCAAAATTGAGATACGGAACACCGCTTTTCAGTAAACAGTACCGGAACGCTTAAATATTTCCAAAACTGCCACAGCTGGAACGGTGAAATTCAGTACTTGGGGGTTTTTTAACCTACAAAATTCAAAAACGCTAACATTAGTGTTGTCAGATTTACCACTTCTACGTTAGACTTCATAAATAGGGCATTCCATTCAAAATTATGACGTAAAATTGGTAAATCTGACAACACTGATGTTAGCGTTTTTGAATTCTGTATGTTCAAAAACCTCCAAGTATTAAATTTCACCTCTCCAGGTGTGGCAGTTTTGGAAATATTTGAGCGTTCAGATACCGCTTACTGAAAAAGCGATGTTGCCGTATCTCAGTAATTAATAGAAACAAAATTTTGAAATTGGGAGATCTTACTAAATTGGACATGCGCAATTTGCAATAAAAATAAGTAGAGGATTCTATTCAAAATAAATTAAAATCAGAGATATTTGTTTGAAAATTTTGAAGAATAATTTATAACTTGGCAGCGCCGCAAACGCGAAAAAAAAATATGACAAGGCTAGATCCCTATCTCTCATTAGTAGATATTTCGATTTAAAATAAAAAATACAGGGTGTTAGATTTAAAAAAACAAAGTAAAATGCCCTTCAAGTTGCCGTAATTTAAAATTCTGCCAAAAACACCCTGTAGATACAAATTGCTGGTAACATCCAAAATAATATCCAATTAATATTCAAGTAATTTGCTGTATAATATTATTAAGAAAAGTTAAAGGAATATATCAATTTGGACGTATTACTTGCGACCTTGCAAATCCGGATATTAATAGAAAATAAATTATAACTTGGCAACGTCGCAATCGATCCCACAAATATTTTAGGGTTAAGTAGAGATTAATGATGGAAACTAGAAGAATTTAAAAAAAAGGTATAGTTCCATATAGAAAAATTGAGTAACCAAATAACTTTTGTATTTGACATTTTCTTCTATCGGGTATACTTTGTGAGATATCGACGAATTACACACTAGCTGGACACCCTGTATAGGAAGATATGGTATACTAGAATGGAAGTATATATTCTTCCTCCAAGAATTCATTTTTATGAGTTTACCCTTCCGGCATCCTACCATTAGGATTCTACGGTCGGAAATGAAGCTTGCTCTCCTAGCCCTTTGTATCATTTCTCTGTCTCCTATTTCCATTTTTATTCTTAAGGCACCTATGCACCGTGAGTTTTTTCATAGTCTTTTATCGACCAATTGCATATATACATTCACCATCATCATTCTCTACGACGCGGCAGTCAGCTAAAGGAAAATAAATGGGCCATGCCTTATCTGACGGCTTCCTATTTCCAACTAGATAGGCAATTCTGACCGCATCAGGCGGCTCATATTTTCGAAAAACGCCAGGAAAAAACGGAGCGGAAACGAAAACCACATGTTTCATGGAAATGATGTTTGTCGTTTATCAACACTTCGTATCTGGAACGCACTTTGTTTGGTTTACGTGTAATTGAATACCGTATTGATACAGTCCAGAGCAGTACTGGATGTTAGAGGAAGATAGTAGGCATGCATAGTAGCGGCAGTTCGAAGCGTTGGAGAGCGTTGGACTGCGTTGGCCAGCGCCGAGTCCCCTCGGCAGGTAGAAGCAGGCCGGCGCCGGTTCCGCACGCAGTCAAGCACACCAGTGCATGGTACAGTGAAAACAGACAAGAAGAAGAGCACAAAGATTGGCCAGTCGCATCTAGACACGGTATAGGAAATATGCAATAAGGGTTCAAAATGTTGCCCATTATTGGCAAAATAATGAGGGACAGTTGCAAAAACACTGGAAATGATTCCCATGAGCGGCTAGAGGGTACAATGGAGTAAAATAGTTTTTGGTTAAAAAGTTGTCTCTCTGGACAAATATTTTGACGTGTCTTGGCGTTTTTTCGTTTAATCAGCGGTTTGTGATAAATCCGTGGTGGGAGGTTGTCAAATGAACTATTAGTACATACACATGTAGATACACATCATATACATAGAACCATTTAGTTGAAATTTGTCAATCAGATGAGTATGTGACTGATACTGTACATGTTCAACGAATTCTTGTGCGCGTCTTATTAAGGAAGCTATCTACTCTGGTAAAGACTGTTTGAATCGCTTTGTAAACAAGTTTTTGGTATCAAAACGGAGAAGTGTTGTATCATTTTGGCACTAAATTGAGATATGTCCACCGCATGACTGATGTGTTTGGTTTGGGAATTATTGTGGCACCTAATCTATATCTAGTGTTGTGGTTGTGTATAAATGTGTTATGCTCATTCGACTATACCTATGATAGTACGTAGTAAATAACGTTATATATTTTGGTCTCGTAATATCATTGGTCGGGTACATTGTTATTTTGTTAATACCGAATTACATATCAAATATCAGACATAGTTAAAATATATATAGTTCAAACTGTATATACATAAGAATATATACAGTTTGAACAGGAATGCCTAATACCCCATTATCTGGGGCTAGAAAATGGATTAGGCGTAATTACCAGTAAATGCCTCCAAATGAAGCCAAAACAATTCGAGATATCTTTGTTAAATATTTTGCAGAGCACCTCTTATCTTATCTATCACTACCACACTTATAACAAATTTCTTGATGTATTACTTCAGTTCCAAGCTTATGAATATATCCAAATAAATATTGTGTATAAACTAACCGTCTACTTTCATAACCGCACTTATTTCCTTCCAATATTTTTCTATCGCAGTGCGGCTATAGTGCAGCCTGTGTCTTTTATCCCGAATAGGGGTTTTCGCATACACTGAAGCTATAAGTAACTCTTTATCGATACTCATCTTCGACTGGCACAGACGAAACCAGGTAGCAAACTAAATTTCTGTTACTACAAAGGCGTTCAATCGGGCTTCCGACGCTGGTAAGCGGTCGAAAACACAGTTGAGCAGGTTAGCCTGCATGCGGTACCTGCACGCCTTCGCACGCCATTGCACGCCACTAAAAGCCCCACTGTGTTTGCGCACATATACCAAGTATTTTTTGATTAATTGTGAAACTACTTTTTATTCTCGCGTTTTAAGTTGATTTAAAAAATTCAGTTAATAGGCTCTCAGAATGACAGTAATAGTCTAAGATCCCTCTGCTTGTTGCTGCGGGTATCTGCTTTTTTAATAAAATTAATTTAAATGAATCTTGAGAAAGTATAGGGTGGATTAACGATATAGGTTGTCTTTTAAAAATTAGCTACAATTACCTGTAATTAATTTTAGTGTAATTAGTTCGATAATATAACTTGCAAATATACGTTTTTACTTCCCACACCGATATAGGTGAGGGGAGTATTGTGATCGCGAAAATTTTCAGTTTTGAGATAATAGGCTTTTTGGGCGTTTTATGTCTACATAACGAAAATCTACGTCACTCATTTCCGCCGGTCTGTCGGCCTGTCTGTCTGTCTGTCTGTCTGTCTGTCTGTCTGTCTGTGGATCTGTCTGTCGCGTTCTTCTACCATCGTAATCTCGGTAACCACTGCATGGATTGTGATGAATTTTAGATGTCAATATGCTGTGGCGTCCTAGTAGGTAATGCTAAAACTTTGAAAGTCGGTGCATTGGCGGCGGAGTAATTAACAAAAAACAAAAAAAAATAAATATTCCTCAAATTTCGTTTTTAGGCGTTTTAGGAGTTCCTGATCATTTTCTACTTTTATTTTGGGTGAGGATGAAATTTATTGTATTCATAACAGACTGTCCATTGACCATAATACACTTTTTTAGGTCCATTCGAACATTGCCTTGCTCATTATAAAAACCATGGGACTTAGAATATGTGAGTATTGTTTTAGGTCGTTCTATATTGCGCAGCGCGAAAATTATTGAATTGATTTTGATGAAATTTTGACCGGCGCAGCCATATTAAAAAAAAATAAAAATATAAAAACAGCTCAAACTTTGCTTTTAGGCGTTTTAGGGGTTCTTAATCCGTTTCTTTTTTTGGGGTGGGGGTGAAATTGGGGCGGTTGGGGTGTAGGGGGTTGTAAAACTGGAAAAATTTGTTGTATTCATAATAGTCTGTCCATTGACCTATGGAAGAAATACCTAGCGGTATATTATTTTTAAGTCCATCTGAACATTGACTTGTCTATTATAGAAACCTGGTTTCTTAGAATCATGTGATGTATACATATACGAGTATTTTGCTTAATTTCGTTCTATGTATACTGCGTAAAGCGAAGAATATTGAATTGATTTTAATTCAATTTCGAGACAGGACTTACTTTCGCCGCGAGAATGGAACACGCGCCAGTTTCTGCAGAACCGTGTCAGTGGCGGAACAATAATCAAAAAAACTAAAAATATAAAAACAGCTCATACTTCGTTTTTATACGGTTTGTAGGCTCCTGATCGTTTCGCACCGTCCGCATCCGGTTGAAGCATGCAGAATAAAAACTGTGGCGTCCTAGTTCCTAAGAAGGGAGACGCAAGAAACTTTACGAGTTTTTGTGTTGGATGTTTTTTTGCGGGCGGGTGGGCGATGATTTGGTTGCAAGGGGATCTCAGACTACAGCTTCATGCAATGGGAAAACAATAAAATGGTATCATTATTATGTGTGGGAAGTACTGAGTTAGTTAGCTTAACTCCATTTCTTAGTCACTTTTACGTCATTTCAAAGAAAATTTCAAGAATTGAAAAAAAAAATGGTTGCCAGCTTTCAATCAGCTGTAGTGTTAAGTTGCCCCTAAACATTTCTTAAGATTGGGCTAGCGTAACTTCGATGGAAACAATATAGTTGAAGGTGGATATTGCTAGTAATGTATTTTCAAACTTTTTTACGCCTGAATTCGATATCCTTTTGGGCGTAGTTTGAAAGGTCTTTTGACTTTATTATCGAACCAGTGGGGACGGAGAAATTATTTCCATAACTGGCCGGACACGCTATCATTTGCGTTCGGAGCAAGAGACTGATAATAATGTTTAACAGCTGTGGGCTTTTTTAAAAAGCTTTGATTTAACTTGCAATATATGTATGTTTGTTGGTGTGGAATTCACCTGAAATTTGGTGTAGAGACCTCGATTATAAGTAAGGTAAATTCGTTAGAAGGTAAGTCCTTATTAAAGAGCTAGACTGTTCGAAATTAGCCGGCAAACGACCTTGCAACAATGATGCAAAGTTGAAATTATATTAGGACAAACAATCAATAATATCATAGACAAAACGAATATATCAACTAATAAAATAAACCGTTATAAATTTTTTTCTGAGATGAACAGACTCAGAAACCTAGCCTAGTCAGCGACAAGCAAAAAATCTTTTTTCAAAAAAAGCTTTTATTGAAATGCTCCAAAAAGAAGAAAATAAATTCTTGCTTTAAAATTTTGACTATAAACTTATAGACTTATCATATATAATTTATATAATCATAAAAGCTTGTCGCGCGATTTACTTGTGCTGATAAACTAGTACTTATTTAATTGAGTAACTTAATCTATTAAGTTTAAACTTTATCAAATTTCAGTTTAATTAAATACTTATAGGTACTCAGACCTCGCGACCAGCTTTTATTATCTTATAAATATAATGAGGCTGTAAGCTGATAGTTAAAATTGTTAGAGCATTTAAATAAAAGGTTTATTTTGCTTTCAATTTATGATATACATAACATATTGTAACATCGGTGGTAACATCCTGTATATTATGGTGTTGGTGTATTGTGTTTTAGTTGTCAGGTATCACGTAAAGTCAAAATGTTAGATTAGATCTTTGACGTGTAAACGTCATTGAATCGTCTGGAGTTTTCGAGAATGACGGACGGGAATTCTAGAACGTCATCTGAATGTCTCGAATTCTCTAGACGGTTCGATGAAGTGTATATAAGCCGCCACGAGTAGCATGGCGGGAGTAGTTGAGCTGAGTTGTGGTTAAAGGCAGGTTCTCACGATTCAGTTTCGCTGAATCAGTTTGACTGATTCAGTGATACTGAACAGATATTGAACGTCAGAACTCCTTTTCATTAAAACTGATCAGTGGGTTTGTTCTGTCAGTCAAAGTGAAAGCCAGTCCTACTTTCCATTCATTTTGACTGAATCAGTATTTAAAAATGAATACAAACGTTAAACTGACGTGCGAGAATCTTTTCCGTCATCATGAGTCATCAGTTCTAGCACTTCAAGATTATGGAAACTTCGTTTTCATGAACGCTGAATCAGTTAAAATGATACAGTGAAACTGAACAGTCAGAACCCGCCTTAAGAGAAGTTCAGTTGAGATAAGGTTAAGTGTTTCTGTATTGAATTGTGAAGTAAATAAGTGGAAAAGTTCGTCCTGTTTGATTCCTGGTATGAAGAAAAAGAGGCCGTCCGCCGTCGTGACAATATCTTTCCGAAAATCTTGACTGGAGGAAAAAATTCTTGACAAGACTTGTAGGAATTCATTCGGGCGGTCTAATGATGATCTTGGCCATGACCTTGAAGGTCACTTCAAGGCAACTTGATTTTATAAAAAAAATAATATACGCTTAACTTTTTCGTCTTTTCTTACCCTTTCAGACCTTTCATTTGTATATTATAAACCTCTAAAATTCGCCCAAACGCATTAAAATATTCTTTTCTCTTGCAGGTGAACGGCGACGATGAGTGGCAGTACGAGGAGATCGCGCTGGAGCGCGGCGGCGCCGGGCTGGGCTTCAGCATCGCGGGCGGCACTGACAACCCGGCGCACGCCGCCGGCGTCGGCGACGCAGGCGCAGTCGCCGATCCGGCCGTCTACGTCACCAAGATCATCCCGGGCGGCGCGGCGGCGGCCGACGGGCGGCTCAAGGTGCACGACTGCATCGCCGCCGTCAACGGCACGCCGCTGAACGAGGTCACGCACGCCGAGGCCGTCGAGGCGCTCAAACGGGCCGGCAACACTGTCAGACTGGTGAGTACCGTGTCAAAGGTTCACTGAGTATATTATGCAGCCTGGATAGTTCCATCAGACCCAGAAGTCATGAATCGCGAAGTGGAGGACGCCTGCGACCTGCGTGAGGTGTGGTTGCAGCGCGTTCTCTGTACGCCCACACCATCGAGGTAGAATCCCAAGGAGACGCTATAAGGTTAAATTTCGCATAACAAAAACGGTAGCAGGAGGCGTGGCTAAGTGTGGTAACAATATGGACGCCTCGCCAGAGCCGGATTACTTTCTTATGTAAATAATTTTGAAAATTCATTACAATGATGATTAAATATTAAGTATTGGGTTGATTTTTCAATCTAATGCCAAATTCATAGTTAAGTATATGAAAAAAACAGGCTTTGTAGAGGCGACATTCATCATCAATTGCTGCGATACGTTACACTTTATTGAGATAAAGATTACAAATGCGGTCCTGTACATTGTTATTTCTTTGCATACATACCTATGAAATGTAATTTCTGTCGATTTCTTCTTATCCATGCCATTTCTAGTAGAGCAACTACGATAAGCACATGAACCCATTATTTCCTTTATGAATTCACTAGAATATCACTTAAAAATAACTAAAAATCTCGGTAATAACACTCAAAAAAAGCAAACACGAATTTGTCAAAGAAACGTCAGCTGTTTGACGTAAGTGTCGAATCAATATGGCCAACTTGCACCTGCTTTCAGCCACGTTATCGCGCCTCCATGGGATTCTACCTCGATGGCCCACACACATAAAAATAATTTCTTAGATGGAGCACAGATGCTTTAATTCAAGTATACCATAACTTCCTATACGCTCAAAGTTATGCTAATCTTAAAGTCTTAAAGTGAGAATACGATATCTTTGACCATATAAGGGTTAGATTGAGAAAATATCTTCAATGAAAAACTGGGAAATTCTTGATAGTGAGAATACCAAATCTTCTTAAATCAAGCATATGGTAATCTTGACCGAAGTATTTCATAATCTTGACTGAAGCATTTCATAATCTTAACTGGGAGCATTTCATAAACTTGACGTAAGTAGCTCAACTTTATTCTAAAATTGTAATATTCTTGGATGAGGAATCTAACAGTATTAATTTGAGCATTCAAACTCTTCTATGAGCATGTAGAAATTTTTATTGAGAAATAGTTCTGCAAAATTTCTTAAATCACATTTAATATACTTAGTACTTATCTAGGAACACCTGAGTAAGGTCTTCGCATCTCAATTTTTTTAATAGCTCATTCATGGTTGGATAGATCCAGTGATAAGGGAGGGGGGAACTGGCACGCGACACAAATGGCGGTGGACCAGCACTACCGGCAGATTCGATGACTGATGGTTGACAGTGGTATCACGGGTATCACGTGGTAATGGCAATTCATTTAACAGTTTGACTAGATGCTATTATGTGCTATTATGCAGGATCCAGGATGCAGGTATTACGCTACGGTGCTAAAGACGGCGGCGAATACAACAATCCGAAAACCGATAATGGCGGCGCGAACGCGGACGGGCAACAGGCTGTTGAGTAGAGAGGGTGGAGAGGTTAGAGTTGACCCATGACACGCTGCGCGCCTGCGCACTCCGACGTTGGTAGACGTCAAATAAATTATTTACATGATACAAATATAGGGTGTGCTTGTAAAACAGCGTTCATGTTTAAATCAAGATGATCATATTGTAAATGAAGGATCGCATTTTCAAGCTGTCTATATTCTTGATAGAGGTAAACTGGACACCGCTGGAAAAAATGATAATCTTGGTATAAAATTATGAAATATTTGTTATTAAATTATTATAGCCTTGGTTGCAAAGAAAATTATATTTTCTTTCGGAGCATATTTCTTTAAAATAAGTATATAAATCAAAAATATATTATTCTTGATAAACATTTTCTATAATTTTCTCATCAAATACTCTTTCTTAGAGTGAGAACTGATATTCTTATTATGAGTATGTATTTACAAGAATATCACAATTCTTGACTTGAGAATTTCTTTTTATGTGTGCAGTAGTCACCAGATACCCGTTCACCTGGAATAGCACAATATTAAGAATAACTTCCTATTCGATAGGTATTAAATATAACTTTGGCTAATATTCCAAGCCCAAGGGGAGGGGGGGTCGAACTCTGTACGCCACTGTACTCGTTGTTGCTTATTTATTGCTCCTCGGTGAAATAGATGTTCATGTAAAAAGGACCATCCAGCATTATTGATAGTCCTGAGATATAATGCCAACAGTCACAGTTACCAAATTAATGTACAGCAATGTTTACAAAAAATAATTTATTGTGAGAATGTGAGGTCGCAGTGCCAATCTGGGTACACAATTGAATTCAGCGGTAAATTTTCTATAAGAGCAGGAAATAGTGAGGTGACATCCCAAAATCAGGGATGAGAGTCGGTGCTCGGGAATCAAAGAAGTCCAAAGGTTTGTTAAAAATGGCGTCAAGTGTCTTGGCTCAGTACTTCCCACACATTATCGGAAAAAAATGGGGTTCCTGTAATTCTACATAATCCTCATCAAAAAAGTAAACAAAATGATCAGAAACCTTTGAAACATCTAAAAACGTCTTATGAAATTTTTTGTTTTTTGTTGATTACTCCTCCGCCACTGGCAAAACTTCCAACAACGAAACACTGTTACTATTTCCTCCACGGTAATAATATAGGGTCAATTATGCCTCTTGGTCTTTCGTTCACTTCCATGGACGGCCTATTTGAATACAACAAATTTTTTAGTTTTACAATCCCCCACTCCCCATCCAAAAACAGAAAATGATCAAGGGCTCGTAAAACGCCTAGAAACGAAGTTTGAAGAATATTTGAATTTATTTTGCTAATTACTCCGGCGCCCATTCTCGCATTTTCAAAATTATTGCAGCATTACCTACTACGACCCCACAGCATATCGCTGCCCAAATGTCATCGCATCCCGTGCAGCGGTTACTGAGATTTCACGAGATCAGGAAAATGCTAATAGTCCGATAAACAGACCGACGGAAATGAGTGACGTGGATTTTCGTTATGCGGATGTCATAAAACGCCCAAAAAGCGTATTATCTCAAAATCGGAAATTTTCGCGACCGACGTCAGAATAATGCCTGTAGTTCACTCGAAGACTGTAACAGCCGTTTAGACGGCGATTTATCGTTTTTTAAATGTCCAAAACAACCAACAAATGACATGCTTGCAGGAAATTGACAATACTTATAAGAGTTTGAAAGTAGTTAGTTACTAAATAATTAAGATTTATTAACGGATGTAGAATGATAATAAGATCCATTCTTATTTATCGGGAAACTTTAAAATTTGGAGTATTAATATCTATTTACCCGAAACTGAAATCAAGACTGTTTAGTGAATTTTTTGGGGCAAATAAGGAATTTTGCTAGTATCAGGAATCTATACAGTCGCGCTAAGAATAATATGTTTCCGGTACCAAGTCACACGTTGTGTCATTAGCTCTGCAGACATTTGAAGCGACACCCAGAAAGAACAAAGTTTCTTCGAATACAAAATGATCATGCAGAATCGAATGAATTGCTGGTCGATTTATACCTAAAGTACTTTCTATCTGTTGATAGGCCACGCGCCTGTCCTCGTAAAGCATTTTTCTTGCAGCAGTAAAGTTTTCCTCTGTAACTGACACTCGTGGCCTTCCGGGCCTTTCAGCTAACTCCAGAGTAAAATGTCCCCTTCAGAATATATAATATAGCGAGTTTTTTACAGCTCCCGTTTCTCGCACCTTCTTCTCCATGCCTCTTTGTCTCTTCACTCCTGGTCTGCCATGTCTCTTCTCAACATATCCTTTTTAACTTGTTTCTCCCATTCTTCTGGCGCTCTACCTCTTTCTCGTCTGAATGGTGGTTTCCAATCTAGGATCTTCGGCCATCGACTCTCACACATTCGGTTGACATATCCATACCACTTCAGCCTACGTCTTTCGATTTCTTCTTTTACCGATATCTGAACATTCATTCTTCGTCTAATTTCTTCATTTTTGATCTTCTCTAACCTCGACACTCCACAGCTTCCTCGCAAAAAGTCCATTTCTGTTGCTTTCAGAATGCTCTATATCATTGAAGTTTAATTGTACGATGTGGACAGGCATCACCTATAGTGCTTGAGTAATCTCTTTCACTGGTCTGTGCTTAAACTACGCACAAAACGCAAAACTGTTCTTATCTCGCTTCGTGAGAACTCTTTGACTTGGCTTCTATGCATGTTTAAACATGTCTCAACATGCTGCAACACGCAGTGTCCTGGGATTCATTGTTGCGTGATATTGCAAAAAAAAATCCTAGCACCCTTTATCCAGAACCGAATCTCTCAAACATTTCAAAAAATGGAGTCAAGTTGATTGACTCAGTACTTCCCACACATTACGATGATACGAGTTCATTATTTTCCCATAGCATGAAGCTGTAGTCTGAAATCCCTTGCAACCAAATCAACGCCCATTTGCCCGCAAAAAAAACCCAACACAAAAACTCTGGTAAATAGTTTTTTGCGTCTCCCTCCTTAGGAACTAGGACGCCACAGCTTTGATTCTGCATGCGTTGCGAAATGCTCAGGAGCCTGCAAACCGTCTAAAAACGAAGTATGAACTCTTTCTATATTTTTAGTTTTTTGATTATTGTTGCGCCGCCACTGACACGATTTTCTAGAAACTGACGTGTTTACCATTCTCTCCGCGATAGTAACTCCTGTGTCGAAATTTCATTAAAATCAATTCAATCATTTTCACTTTACGCAATATACATAGAACGAAATTAAGCAACACTTGTATATGTAAACATCACAAAATTCCCATGGTTTCTGTAATAGACAAGCCAATGTTCAGATGAACTTAAAAAAAGAATATGCCGCTAGGTGTTTTTTCCATAGGTCAATGGACACACTATTATGAATACAACAAATTTTTCAGTTTTACAACCCCCCACCCCCCAACCACCCCAAATGCACCCCTACCCAAAAAAAAAGTAGAAAATGATCAGAAACCCCTAAAACGCCTAAAAACAAAGTTTGAGCTGTTTTTATATTTTTGGTTTTTTTATTATTGCTGCGCCGCCACTGACACGATTTTTCCAAAACATACGCGTTTTCCATCCTCGCCGCGGTAGTAATACTGTGTCAACGTTTCATTAAAATCCATTCAATCATTTTCGCGTTAAGCAATATAGAACGATTCTAAAACAATACTCGTTTGTATACATCACAAATTCTAAGTAATTTCTATTATAAGCGAGGCAATGTTTGGATGGACCTAAAAAGGTGAATTATGCCACTAGGTCTTTCATTCACAGGTCATTGGACAGCCCATTATGAATACAACAAATTTTTCAGTTTTACAACCCCCCACCCCCCAACCACCCCAAATTCACCTCCACCCAAAAAAAGTAGAAAATGATCAGGAACTCCTGAAACGTCTAAAAACGAAGTTTGAGGAATATCTATTTTTTTTTGTTTTTGGCTAATTACTGCGCCGCCAATGCACTGATTTTCAAATTTTTAGCAGCGTTACCTACTAGGAACCCACAGCATATCGCTGCCCAAATTTCATCAAAATCCATGCAGCGGTTACTGAGATTGCGAGGGTAGAAAAACGCGACAGACAGACAGACAGACAGACAGACCGACAGACCGACAGACCGACAGACAGACCGACGGAAATGAGTGACGTGGATTTTCGTTATGTAGACATCATGAAACGCCCAAAAAGTGGATTACCTCAAAATCGAAAATTTTCGCGATCACAATACTCCCCTCACCTATCGGTGTGGGAAGTAAAATCTAAATTGCACTAGAAAACCTATATTTCAAAAGTGGATTTTCAACGCACCAGGATTAAAGGAAAATTTAAACAAATTGACGGCTTATTAGACCACTACAAAGCGTCGATAAAGTCTTTTTTATCCTAGAGTAATCACTCCAGGTAAAAAACATCTCATCACCAAGATGCACTGGATGCAATTACCAAGGAAAGCTGATTGATATTTGCCTTGCCTTCATTAACACACACTCCAAGATTAACCCAGGAACAGATTAAACTTAACAACCCAATTCAACGCTTCTAGCACCGTCATCAACTGCACGATTTTGTTTTAGGATTGCTCAGTAGCGTACGAAAAATGAGAGAACGTTGGTATCAGGTAGTTTTCATCCAACTTAGGTGAATGGAAAAGAAAAACATTTATTCTTATCTTCTTCTTTAGGAGATTAGCAATTATTAAGGTAATTTGAACTGTGCTAACTGCCGCTCTAAATAGCTGATTCTTGGACAAATTATCCAAATTCCTCAAATTATTCAGCCGCGAATGTCTTCTCCTTCCTATCGTTGTTTTTCCTACGATTTTTTCTTCTGTTATCAGTTGAAGTAGATGTGAGTGGTTAGTGCGTCTGATGGCGGTAAATATTTGAGGTTTTACTGACAAACCAGTCCTGATTGTCTAATTATATGTAGTAATATGAGGACACTACAAGCTTCTGGGTCCAGGTATTCCACGTGCAATCATTAAATCATTCATATCGTAGTCACAATGTCTTAACAGACATGTTGTGAACTCGTAAAATGCATTAAGTCGGAGCTAGAGTATTGCCCACACGAATATTATCAATAGTTTTGAGAACTGTAGCTCGCCATCGTTCGCGATTTACTGTCAGTTTAGTGGCGCCCTTGATACTCATATCCAGCAACTGTTTCGTCGTATCCACCCAGCATGTAGGGGGACGGCCACGGCGCCGCCCACTCGGGGCATGACCTTGAACTACAAGTTTCTCCATATTATCGCTTCTGTTTATATGTCGGAAGAATGTAAGCATTCTCGTCGACACAATGGAGGATAGTCTCTTTGGATTACCGAGCTCACCCAGTATGGAAACGTTAGTTCGATGGGCGGTGTAAGGAACTCTCAGCATTCTCCTCCATGTCCACATTTCAAAAGCATCTGTGCGAGCTCGATCTGCCTTTTTAACAGTCCAAGTTTCCGAGGCATACAAAAATATGGAGAACACAAGAGACTGAACTAGCGACATTTTTGTAGCTTTAGTGATGTTATGGTCACGTCATATTTTAGTAAGCTTTGTCTGCCTGTTGAATGCGCCGTCGAATCTCATTTTCACAGCTACCCGAATTGTCGATCAAAGAACCGAGGTACACAAAACTTTGAACTACTTCACAACGGCCTATTGACTTTATTTCTCGATGATTATCATGCTTTCTATCTACGATCATAACCTTGGTCTTATTGTAGTTAATACAAAGACCATACGCTGCACTATGTTGTTCTAAGATGTTTAATAGAGCTACTAGTTCTTCCTGAGAAGCTGCAATAAGGGTTGTATCGTCAGCACAGCTTAAGTTGGATATTTTGCTTCCGCCAATAGTTACCTACACCGCCATTCCAGTTGTCTAATACCTGTCTTATCACAAATTCAGAGTAAATGTTAAACAACATCGGAGATAATACACATCCCTGACGAACTCCTTTTCTGGTTGCAGTTTGACTAAACAGGTTACCATCAATTCTTACACGGGCCGAATTAGACTCGTAGAGTTGCTGTATGAGAAATACTAGTTGATAAGGAACCCCCATAGAGATGAGGATTTCCCACAGTTTAGGCCACTTTACGTTATCAAACGCCTTAGCATAGTCCACAAAGCAGATGTTCTATTCTAATCATTAAATGAGATATAATAATTTCTAGGGTAAACTTTAATTTATGATTCGTTAATCCACCTACGTGTGACTACTAAAGCGTCGATGACACGGGGCTAGTTTACGAGCTGCAAGCCAGCTATACCTAATCCACCGAACAAACGGAGTAACCATGCACAATATATGTAAATTTTTACTGTATAGTCAAGGGTTATACGCACACCGTCTACAGAACTGCATACTGAGAGCAGTGATGTTATTATAAACAGAAAAATTAAGTTCGATTTATCCGAGTGAAGCTCCAAAATATGGGTTTGAAGTAATTTTTTACTCCTTTTATTCAGTGAATGCAGTATAGTTTGCTAGCAGCTTGTAAAGTAGACCTCGTGTCATCGGCTGAGCTAGTGGAAAGTTCTTTGTGTCATCGACACTCGCTCACTTGCTAGCTTTTAAACTCGCCGACTAGCAGCTCGTAAACTAGCCCCGTGTCATCGACGCTTAACGCATGGATCATCGACCACATCGCCGATAGACCCGTGTACGGAGATGCTAATTGAATCTCTTCAGTATGGATTTCGTACTTTACACAGTCAGTGTCAAAGTTTTAGAGAAAACGTACTGGGACCTACATCATGTGCGGATCCTCGCGTGGAGAAACTCTCGTAGATATTCTAGTTCCTAGCCGTGACGTAAATTACACGAACCGGAAAGTTTTAATATCACATAATGTGTAACTCCGTAAGGAATGGAGGCGCGATGTCATTCCATAGGATGGAAGTATACCTCCAAGTATGAATTACGCTCAAAGTTACACTTGGTATTGAACACTGAATGCTTGGGAATTAGATGTAAGGCGTATCCCAAAAAAGTAGAGTCAAGCCATCATATTACTGAGATCGAGAAACTCTACCGCAATAGCTCCCATGAATGATGCTGTTTTATTATAGACTTTTAAATCCTTATAGTTTAAGAGCCCGTTACATAGAAAAAGGTCACTCGGTAAAGTAAAAATTTTTGTCATTTACAGGTTCGGTAGGTATCAATGTAGGGATAGGTGGGTCGTCAGAACGCGCCGTGGATGTATAAATTAAGGGTGGGGGGTTAAATATGCAATTTTTTTTCGTGTAATAAATGATGAAGTACAACACTGAAAATTCGCAATACAAACGAAAATATTATAAGAAAGTGGGGAAAAATTGTCAGAAGTGTAGGCAAAAGGTAAAGAGCCGCCAGAGGGCGCTCAAGTTGGGAAAAATTTTGCAACAATTATGTCACTCTGTACACTTCTGACCATTTACATACTCATTCTATGAGTCAAAATGAAACTAATTAACAATCGTCAGAAGGCGAGGTGGACGAATATCAGAGATATCGATAGTAAGAACATCGGTGATCCAATTAATTTATCATTATATCTAGAATTTTATATTTTAGTTGACTGACAAGTTGACTTTTGAAGATTGTTTAACATAATTTACAATATATAGGCACACTATTGGTCAGAAGTCAGAAAGGCATTAGTTTTTTAATAAGGTAACATGGAAATAATTTTTATTTATACTTTAATACAAAATACATCATTAACTTCAATTATTACAAAAAAAAAACAAACCCTTAGTATATTCACTGGGAGCAAGTTCCGTAAAGCGGCCTACAGACGTTGATGCTCGCTGCGATGCAGGCATCGACTCCTACGTTTCATGATGCAAGTAGCAGCGTGTGTAGTACTGAATCACATATTTGATGTCAGTTGCGGCTTGCAGCGATGCAGAGTATGGAATCCCATTTTGGTCGATGAGCCATGACGCCGAGCCGGTGACGCTGATGCAGGTTGCTACGTGTATCCAAACACGATATCTATTTAACTCCACTCTACTATTCTTGTGTTGCACGAAACGTGCATAAAATATAAGGTCGATTCAGGCATCGCAACATGTTTCGATTTGAGTAGGAACGTATGCAAGTTTCATGAAACCTTGAGTCGATTTAGGAATCGCAGCGTGCATCAACGTCTGTAGGCCTCTTAATGTGGCCACCGCTGCTACTACTACTACTACCCCGTTATGCAGATCTCTAATCTTGATAGTCCACGTCCTCCCATGTGCCGTGGAAGGTATATTCGCGGGACAGAGGACGAGGATGTAGGCTTCTCTCCATATTCATCCGTTTGCGGGTCTTGTGTCGATTTGTCTCAACTCATTCACTGTCCAGTGGATGCCACCCAAGGTATACAGGGTGAGTTTTTAGTACCGGCTCGGTCGATAACTCCACTACTATAGAAGATAGCGAAAAAAGTTGTATATAAAAGTTGTAGCCACGGATATGCTCCTTGCTCAGAAAATATTTAAATTTATACAGGGTGACCCATAGCAACGTGGTGATGCAAACATGCATTTTTTTAAATGAGACACCTTATATATTATTCCATATTCAGATTCTACTAATGATTTCCGTTCTTCCAATATAGGGCATTGTTACATTATACAGGGTGTTTCAAAAGTTATGACCATTTTTATATCCAAATCGCGGACAAATGAACGTACTGTATATCAAAAAGTTATGAATCAAAAATTATTTTTCTTACATGAGAAGATTACAAAAGTTTTAAAATCAGCTATAAAAGTAGCCCGAGACGCATATTCGTATACAGGGTGATGTAGAATGCAAAATCCAAATTTTCTCTTTTTTTTCAAATGTAACCCTCAATATTTTATTATCCCAAAGAATTGCTTTTAATATGCTCTTTCATCTTTGTATAGCACTTGTTGTACCTACGTCCATCAGTTTCCGAGATATTTCGATTTTTCGGTAAATTTAAAATATAGCCTCTATTTGTATACTGAAATTTATTTATTTTGAGAAAGTACTATCTGATTTATTTTTTATTTAACGAACAACTAAATTATAACGTCTTGATAGTATTTGATGAAGTCAAAACCCTAAATCATTGAGATAATAAAGTCAAGTATGCTGAGGAAACAATTTTGTAGGCGTCATGCATAATTATCAAGTAGTTTTATCAGGTAGGCTTTGAAAAATTGACAGTTTTCATAACCTACTCAATAATTCCGTACTGTGTGAAAAACCAGCTTTGAAAATTAATTTTTCCATTGAGGGTATTTAGGAGAATCTTTGAGAAATTGTCTACTTGCCTCTAGGATATATCAACTATGAATAGCAATACCCAGAACGGAGGCACTCTAAAACTAATGCGTTTGAAAGATTGAAGAATCGTTTTATTTGGACTGTGTCGTTTCATATTTCATAGCCTACCTGATACATATGCTTGATAATTATGCTTGACGTCTGTAAAATTGTTTCCTCAGCACACTTTGACCTATATTACCTCGTTAGTTCAGTGTTTTGACTTGATCAAGTCTAATTATCGCCTTATATTTTAGTTGTTTGTTAAGCAAAAGCAAAATTTGGTAGTATTTTCTCAAAATAAATAAATTTTATTAAACAAATAGAAGGTATATTTAAAATTTGTAGAAAATCCGAAATATCTCAGAAACTAATGAATGCAGGCATAATAAGTGCTATACAAAGATGAAAGAGCATATTAAAAGCAATTCTTTGGTATAATAAAATATTGGGGGTTACATTTAAAAAAAGAGAGAAAATCTAGATTTTGCATTCTACATCACCCTGTATACGAATATGCGTCGCGGGATTTCTTTATAGCGTATTTTAAAACTAGAGAATATTTCTAATCTTCTCATGTAAAAAAAATAATTTTTGATTCATTACTTTTTGATATACAGTACGTTCATTTGACCGTGATTTGGATACAAAAATGGTCATAACTTTTGAAATACCCTGTATAATGTGACAAGATCCTATATTTGAAGAACGTAAATCATTAGTAGAATTTGAATATGGAATAATATATAGGGTGTCTCATTTAAAAAAATGCATGTTATCATCACCACGTAGTTATGGATCACCCTGTATAAATCAAAATATTTTCCGAGCAAGGAGCATATCCGTGGCTACAATTTTTATATACAATTTTTTTCGCTATCTTCTACAGTAGTGGAGTTATCGACCGAGCCGGTACTAAAAACTCACCCTGTATAATAAAAATGGGACCGCAAGCATGTTTGTGATGATCAAATCTGCCGGAGTCGCTGTTAATACTTGGGGCGGAGACACTCTTTGACCGTCTTTGTCTACTGGATATGACGCTGCACTCCAAGGTAGTTAAAAGTGTCTCCGCAATGCAGTTGTCGCAAGATGCTCCCATCCACGAGGTGTTCAACCTCTTCACTATCTCCGCATCGTCCTTTCTTGAGATGAACCAATAACAGGCGACTGTTGTAGATCGCGTTGGCCAGAGGCATGAAGTTCTAGGTCACCCATATAAAACAGACGGGTGACCTTACACCTCTAGCGATTGGGTGTGCTACAGCTGTATGCTTTAGTATTTTCCAGCGCTATGAATAGAGGCAACAGTGAGATTCAATAAAGCAAGGTACTCAAGGAAGACTCCTCTTTCTGAACCCGAGTTCAAATTGAAGCTCTGCACAGAAAAGCTAAATAGTTTTTTTTTGCTTCTCGATATAACGAGGAACAAATTGTAACAAACCAATTTATCATGCAACGTTAATAAATAATCTACAGAACACTTTAATAAAGCGAACGATAAATTTTACTGCTGTAAACTCCCGAAGTTTTAATAGACGACGATTATTTTAGGCTTCTGTACAGCATACTGTTGGTTTTATAATGCTGAAATTTTCACATGTTAATATTAAAGCTGAAATCATGGAAGAAACAATCTTTTTTGGAGTTTAACGTTGTCCATATTAGGCAACTCCATATCATTCATTTACGTTGGTCTGTCTGTCAGTTGTATCATTTTGGTGTCCTCGTAGTCTCAGTAAGCACTGCATTGTTTTTGATGAAATTAGGGGTGATTCTTGTTGTGAGGTCGTATTATAGTTTATAATGCGACATTTTTGAAAATCTGTTACGAACTTTTTTTACAAAGCAGAGCCCAATTATTTTTCAGTTTTCTAGCTATCCTAGAGACGGGGTCACCTTTTTTGAAAAACCCTGCATAGGAAAAATAATTTTCAGTAACAGCAGTCAGGTTATCGCTAAAACACCTTAATTTTCATGAAAGCTTTCTGGAGCGGTAGCGGATTTGGGATTTGCTGCTTTTATGTAAGGAATTAGCGCTAGCTTAAGAGGATTTCCCTTCGGTAGCCCTTCAAAGCGTCTCCAATTTGCTTTGGGTATGTTCTGTATAACAACTAAGCCAGGATATAATGTACTCATAATGAATCCAACTGGACTTTGGCTGAAGTTCGTTAATACGATATAAAGTCGCAAAACTCTCAAACCATCGTACGTGTATACTCGTATGAAATAGGTTTCTGATGCAAAACCATGTATTTCGGACGCAAATGAGACTTCCAAACCACATATTAACCTACAGAAAGTTGGCCTTTGAGGTCAACTATGAATGCTCAAAACATTATCACAACTGGAGAACAAGTGCTATGCAGTATGCTTTAAGTTTCCATCGCCACACCATGGTTTTCAATTTCATAAGGCGGCTTATACGTAGTGGTACAAATCAGGAAAAAGACCGTCCGCTCAAACAACACAAATTATGGTTTCAACATCAGACACTAATATAGAATCGATCATCTTATCTACATGGACGATATAAAACAATATGCCGCCACTGAAGTACAACTGAGAGAATTAGTCAGAATAACAGAAGTTTGTACGTCAGATGTCCAGGACGAAATTCGAAATTGAGCAAATGCAAGGTGCTTCACATCAATAAAGGCCAATAGAAAAACTATCCTGAACAGGAAAATTAATTGGCCTAATGCTGGACAACATGGACAAGACGAAACGTACAAGTATCTGAACTTCAATCAGAACATTAGAATCGACTATACGCAAGTCATGCCACAACTATCACAAAAGCTTAGAGACCGTCTCATTAGACTACTCAAAACAAAATTGAATGCCAGGAATCTTACAAAAGCCATTAAATCATTTGCGATATCGGTCCTCACATACGCCTTTGAGCTCATCAAGTGGTTGCACATTGATATTGAAAACATCAACATACTCATACGCACGGAACTCACGAAACACAGAATGTCGCATCCGAAAGCGTGTTTTTATGGTTGAAGAGGATAAGTGTCTGTGCACGTTAGATTTGAAACGCTGCAGGTTGTAGCCGCCGGGAAATAAATTCTCCGGCAGCCCATTCCACAGCGTCGAAGTTCTCCAAAAGAAGGAATGCTGGAGGATACTGGCTCGGGCAGTACGGACTTCGACCTAGTAAGGAGCTCGCAGAGCCTCTCTAGTATTCCTCGTTCGAACGGCCTTTGGTGTTATTATTTAGGAGAGCTCACTCGAACTTCTTCCGTGATAGAATCTGTAAAACAGGGACAGTTCAGCCACCCCTATTCGCAGTTCCAGGCTGTGGAGGTCCTTTGTGAGGTTAGGCGTATCGATTAGCTAATTGCTCTCTTCTGGATAGTGTTATAGAGTGCTTAGGAACACATTCCCACACATGGGAGCAATACTCCAACGATGGTCGGATCTGTACCTTGTAGAGGAGCAGTATACCCTGTTACCTGATACTTTAAACTGTCAGCCGTGTCATCAGCGAAGAGCTGTTCGGGTAGTGATAACTAAAAATACTCCAGATTGAGTCTTGACGTATCAATTTTAAGCTTTGAAGGAATATAGAGCTGTACTGAGTGCAAGATGACAAGTAATTGACACTTGGTGACGTTTTTCGTCTATGCTCTGAGGAGAGAGTAGAGTCGGTCATGTCTGAGGTCTATGCTTATTTTACAGTTTCTCGGAAAATCCGGCGTTTCTTTCAGTATATCAGTATGGCTGGTCATACATTTTTAGCTTAACCATACACAAGCACTCCACGTACATACTTTATACACTTCTCCTATTGTACGTTGTACGTTTTAACCAATAAATATCCCACTAGTGATGCAAGCTATTCATTAGGACTGTTCCAAATTACGGTTCTATCACCGACCTAGAACTATTTTCATGCCCCGCCCATCTTGTGATTGTAGAATCACCGTTTTTATAACTGTAAAATGGGTGGGGCATGATGAAAATAGTTCTAGGGCGGTGATAGAAACATAATTTAGAACAGCGCTATTGAATGGTCCTTATTGCTAAATATATGAGTATTTTGATAGTCTCTAACAATATATAAATCAATAAAATAATCTATTTCTTTAACCAAACATTTTTGCTGCAAATTTTTGGATATTGAAGCAATTTTTTGTTTACAAAAATAGCCATTACTTTTTGGCAATGAGATATTCAGTAAGAATATTACTAATACGGTCCTGATCGCAGGATTGCCAATCAACACCACTAGTAAAAAATTAAATTTGAGATACACTTCTTCGTCAGCTGATACCTATCAAATAGACGTCAAGCCAGTTTAAAGTATCAGGTAACAGAGTATAGTTGCTCTGGTGTATACAGCTTCCTACAGCGGAACAAAACTCCAAGCTTATGATATGACGTTTTAGCAATACTGACGACGTGGTCGTGCCACGACATGCTATTGTTGATCTTCATCCCCAAAAGCTTGACGCAAGGTGACTAGACTATTGCAAGGAAAGGCCTACCATATGAGAAAAGGAATTATAGATATACAGTCACTTCAGGCAAGGCAAATTAAAACGCTCAGAGATTTTTTCCACAGCAAACTTACATACGTCAATAGTAAAAGCGGACAAAAACTATACATCACAACAAGAAAAAATAAATACTTCTCAAGGTTGAGCAGGTGTGGTAACTGTGGCTCAACTGGCGATAGTGCCGGAGAACCGATCTGAAGGTCAGAGGTTCGAGTCCCACCGGCCGCCGACTTTTTCCGACATTGTCTGGTACAAATTTAAATCTAAAGAAACTCTAGCCACCTCGTGAATATAGTTAGTTTAAAGTTCCGAGTTGGAGAGATGTTAATCGATCATAGACGTATTGTATTTAGAATAATGTATAATGCACAAAGCCAAAAGTCCCCATCGCAGCTGTCTATCAGTGTTCTGTAATATCCTTTCATGGGAGTCGTGCATAGGTAACTTGCTCAAACTTTCCAATACGCCGTTGCATTATAGATGTTGTTCTGAGGGAGTAACTGGAATATATCGGCTGCTATGTATTGTAGCGGTGATCAAAGTTGCGCTAACTAGCTTAACATTGTCTGTTGCTTGTGCGCACGGAAACATATATCTTAACCATAAAGTTTAACTCGACTAGGAAGTACTCGTGTGTTATGTATAACAAAGGTCTATTAAAATGTATTTCAAAAAGATTTCACTTTCTCGCCATGTAGTCCAATCACTACGTCCTAAAAAAGGCTTTTGACAGCAAAAGGTTGGAAAGAAATGAAACTTAGTGTGATGGTAGACATTGGCCCTGTACTTGAACTTACACCTATGTTTGCGACCCCTGGGGGTTGTTGCTTGAGGAGTGGGGGGGTGAAAACTCTGCTTCGAGACCATTTTCGAAAAACAGCGTCGTTTTAGTAAGTAATATCCAGAAAAAGTTCCAATAATTTACGGGGAGAATAAAATTCTGCATAATATTGGTCTACAGGAATAAAAATTCTATAACAGCATCTGCTCACAAAGCCGCTCTCTTTGAAAGAGGATTTTCATTTAGTATTTACAACTTTTATAATTCTTTACCAGCATAAACGAAATCAGAAAATTTAAATTAGCAGTCACGAATTATATGTCTATGACCTAGTTTAAGTTGGTGACCCCTTGGAGTTAGTATTAGGTAGTTATTTTTATACGTAGCGGAATGTAATCTAGTTTAATTTAGTGAATTTAAAATAACAAGGGTTGGGTGGAAGAATACTTTATGTGAACTCGGATTTTCCCAGGTATAATGTTTTTTTTGTTTTTGTCAATTTTACTTTGTTAAATGATAGATAGGAAAATAAAGCATAAAGCATAATTATTTTAGTCACGGTAGTTAAAACTGTTTCAGAAATTAAGAGACCATATTGAAAATTGGCAATAGCGCGCTGACTTGCAAACCTACAGCGCTCTCTCTTTTCAGAAAAGCCATAGTGACAGTGACGTAAGTCAGCAGTGTTCTTCAGTTAGGCTAGGTTGCTTTGTTGGTTATCGTTTGTGTGTTATCTTTTGATTTATCGGAGAACCATTGACGTTCTAAGACCAAAATGCTGAGAAACGTGCTGTCGTAAAATTGAGTACGTAATTATTACAATTGAAGCAAAATAATAACTAATTTAGAATTTAGATTAACTGATATTTCAAAATAGAGACCTTATAAATATCTAGTTTATATAAAAATAATCTATAAATAATTGATTATTAATAAATATACTTTGCATCGAGTCCTGAGTAAATTTCATAGAAAGCTGGCGAAAGAACTTAATGTAAATGGATAAAGATCGTTTAAAAATGAATATGTCCAATTAGCAACTTCCGTATGCGGCAGTATTCGTCAGTTTGCCAGACATACCTTTGCAACATCGGAATCTAGTAAGTCATTTGACGAATGTTCAGACACCATTTGGCTATGAGGCACGCGATCCACCTAATGAATGTTCTACCTCCGACCTTAAATCTAACACGAGCTCCACTTGGCAACGATCGCAGCTCATCATGTCACAGACTCTGATGACGTGTCATTTTGGCACGAGTACTACGACTAAGTGAAAGTAAGAAACGATTCCAAACATATTATCAAGTGTCAGAATTACATCAGCGTACCTTTCGATGAAAATACAAATTGACTGAGGTTGGAAAAATAATTTTGATGAACGTTCAAGTATCGGTTTTTATGCGGCAGTGATTTTGAAAATTCGTATAGACCAACATTATTTGCAACGATACACGTATAGGTTAAGCGTAATAGGTAAGTAAGTTATTAGTTTGAGTTGTTGGTTCTTGGGCTGTTCGGCCGGCGTCGACACGCTTCGATGCTCGACGTTTCGCTTACGCGAGTGGTTATCATCCTCAGAAGTGTTACCTATTCAGCGTGTTCCGAGAAAATGAGAGAGAGAGAGTCACCGGGTTAAGCAATTACATACCCCGGATTAGGAGTGGGGGCGGCTGAGCTGTGCACCGCCGAACCCTGTGGATCTCCTGCGCAGCTTAGAATAGTCTCTTAGCCTTAAGTTTCTCGGAACACGCCGAACAGGTAACACTTGATGATGCCAATCACTCGTGTTGGTCAAGACTACCACAACTTCACTGCAATGAAATGTTTACACCTTGCTTCTAGCGTGTATTAATCATTAGAAGCTCTCCACTAGTGGAAGAGTAATACAGTAATAACAGTTTAATGTGTTTTCCTGAAAGTATTATCGCTACTCTATCAAGATCTGAAGACAGGTTCAAATTAAGTGACCACGAGTTCAATTTGAGCACCTGGTTGCCTAAAATGAACCATTTGCAACACCATCTTATTTTGCTTTGTCTTGTTAACAAATTAGAAAATTTATGCTCCTCAAAATATTCCTCAAGGTTATGAGATTTGTTTTGTATTATCAATTTATCTTATTTTTTAATGGCACACGTGTATGGACAATTTTTCAAAACTTCGTTCACTATGGGCAACCTCACCCTAAATAAATAGAAAAGAAAAGTCACCAACTCAAAATTCTTTGTATTAACGTTTCTGTCGCTGAGGCGTACAGATAGGTACGGACCAAAATAATGGTGTTGACGTAGGGCAGAGTAAAGCGAACCTGAATAATTCGACATACGCCCCGTTAAAAGCTCTGAAAGCGGGCATGCTACTTGTTCAGATAAAGCACCTCGAAATGGTTACCAAAGGGCCGGCAATGTAAACATAAAAGCGCAATTTACTACCGTCCCAACCGCGTCTACGCTACGGTGACATTATCTAGTGCGCTAGCAGTGGCGTATCCAAAAGGTAGCAAACACAAGGGGTAGTGATAATAACAAAAATTACTGCTGCTGGGAATATTTCAGAATATGTTTTTAAGGATTTTTGCATATAAATGAGGGCTTTGGGATGGTTTCCACCAATATTCTGATATTTTAAATTGTTTGCATAAGCTCGTAAATGGCATTACCGACTGTCCAGGTTTACTAAAGCTTGTTAATTTTTATATTACTCGTAATATGAGGACCACGGTATCGGGAGATTTTCTTTGAGCCAGGTCATATACTGATAATTATGGTAGACATAATCCTTTAACAGGGATGGCCCGTCTTGATCTTCCACATTTTTATTCCTCGGTGGTAACTCAGCTGTTAATAATATATATGAAGTAGTCATACATTTATGATATTCTCTTATTTAAATGTAAAAATTGACACTTTCGCTATAACTAATTTTTTGGTTGTGTTTTATTCTCTTTTTTATTTGTCTTCTTTTTTGATTTAATCATTATACAGGGTGGGCCAATAGTGCGTGGATGGAGGATTGTGGGCTTACTAAAAAATATTTCAAAAATCTGTCACTTGATCATGGTAGGGACCCTTGAGGGCCATAACGTAAAAATATTTTCACTTAAATTTTGACGTTTATACAGGGTGATTCATATCAAACATGCATTTTTTTGAATGGAACCCCCTATATATTATTGCATATTTGGATTCCTTGGTCAATTCTAGTGTGACTTTATGTACCACACATGGAACTTTAAATGAACCGTTTAGGCGCAAATCACCATTTTTGGTATAAGCAGGTATCAGGAAAAAATTGAATATCGCAGCGATTATAAAACTTAGAAGGCCTTGACTTTGCGGTACGACTGAGCATGGAATGCGTCACCTTAGGTCAGACGGCTAAATTTGAATTCTTTTTGTACTTGGAGAAATCAGAGAATAAATTAAGGAAACTTCAATCACAGATAACTTGATTTTTTCAAATGGGAATGCCTACTTTGGTTTAAAGAATGAAATGTAAAATTTGATTGCCTTTCTAACGATATAGCATTCTTGATATCAGTCTTTTTTGGTTTTCATTTTATTGCAAATTTTCAGTCAAATCGGTGTTTTTCAACTTTCCTGCATGCAAGCAACCTAGCAGGCCATGAAAAATAAACAAAAGCTCGTTAATATGGAAGAAAGCAACTAACTTAGTAGAAAAATGCAAACTAACTAGAGCAGCGAGGCAAGATTACGAAAATTCCTCACAACATATTAGCTCTAACCAGAAACAATAGCCGTAACAAGAACGCTCATTTTTCACAGCCTACTAGCTATTAGCCAATTTCCAAAGGTAGTAAAAAAATATCTAATCAAAGGAAAACTACTAGTGATTGTTGCTGACCGTAGAATATCTATGTCTTCTGAATAAATTTGAATAAATTTTCACATTTATTGCTATCAAAAAGTAGCCATTTCCGTAAGTCAAAAGTAATGATACCTCTGACTGGAACCCTTCAATTTCTTCGGTAGGTACTTCTGCTTATTAGCAAAATCGCGGAAAATGAAACTTGAATTGCAGTCTGTTTGAATTGTAAAACATAAATTAGTTTGCAGAAAACTACATGAAATAATCACAATTACAACATAGCGTAATAAAAAATTCTAGCAATTATTTCAATAGATGTTCAGAATGCTCCAGTTGGAGATATCTTTACTTTCGACTTAACTAAACGGAAATGACTATTTTTTTATCCCATTAAATGTGAAATTTCATTCTACACATGTTAGACTGTAAGCAAAAATCGCTGATAGTTTTCTTTTTGTTTCAAAATTTTTAATCGTTTTGGAAAGTTGCCAAGCTCTAGTAGACCTCAATAGCTAGTAGGCTGTGTAAAACAAACACTTCTGTCATACTCCAGCTACTCATTGACATTAGATATCTTGCCGCTGTTGTTTCCGGTTAGAGCTGATGTGTTGTAAGGAATTCTCATGTTCTTGCCTCGCTACTTGAGTTCGTTTGCATCTTTCTACTAAGTTAGTTGTTTTCTTCCATATTAATGAGCTTTTGTTTATTTTTCATGGCCTACTAGGTTGCTTGCACGCAGGAAAATTGAAAAACACCAATTTGACTTAAAATTTGAAATAAAATGAAAACCAAAGAAGATTGATATCAAGAATGCTATACCGTTAGAAAGGTAATCAAATTTTACATTTGATTCTTTAAACCAAAATAGGCATTCCCATTTGAAAAAATCAAGTTATCTGTGATTTAAGTTTCCTTAATTAATCTACTGATTTCTCCAAGTACAAAAAGAATCCAAATTTAGCTGTCTGACCTTAGGTGACGCATATCATGCTTAGTCGTACCGCAAAGTCACGGCCTTCTAAGTTTTATAATCGCTGCGATATTCAATTTTTTTCTGATACCTACTTATACCAAAAATGGTGATTTGCGCCTAAACGGTTCATTTAAAGGTCCATGTATGATACATAAAGTCACATTAGAATTGACCAAGGAATCCAAATATGCAATAATATATAGAGGGTTCCATTTAAAAAAATGTAAGTTTGATATGAATCACCCTGTATAAACGTCAATATTTAAGTGAAAATATTTTTACGTTATAGCCCTCAAGGGTCCTAACCATGATCAAGCGACAGATTTTTGAAATATTTTTTATTAAGCCCACAATCCTCCGTCCACGCACTATTGGCCCACCCTGTATAGTTAACGCGTAAATAAATAAAAAAATCCATGAACTTGTCTGGGTAGCCTCTTAGCAGCATAGCGAGACTCTGTAGGGAGCTAACGGAAGCCAAGCGAATAAGGCTTTCATCACCCGGAAGCGCGGCTCAAGGAGTTGAGGTCTAGACACGATATGTGCCCCAAACACTGATATGCCAAAAAGGGAGACATGGGGTTTAAAGGTACTTCTAAGACTGCTGCTAAGATACTGAGGCTTCTAAGACACTCCTAAGACACTGCCTGAAAAGATACGCAGGGCTAATGTAAATCGCACTGTATTATTATCCTTAAATAATCGGCGTATATCAAGGGAGACAAAAAATAACTATCGGCAAGAAATTATATTTTACTACGAGACAAAACTAAATAGAATGAAAAGAAGTTATCTAGGTGTTTACACCGTTACCTGCTGTAAAACTGAATTCAGAAAATAATATATTGACGGTAAACTAATAGCTAATAGTGTAGCACGAAAAGTATAGAGTGAACAAAAAATGGCGTAATTAAATCTGAACAGTCGGACAAAAAATAAACAATTAGGGAATGTACAATGGTGGAAAATATTCCTGGATTGTGTACTCACCATGAGGATAAGATCCCACCCTAACTCACTACTCTACGGTTTTCCATAGCTGAAAATTGGTAACAACCTTGGACAATCGGCATACCAAATACCTCGACACAATAACCATGGCGTGGCATCCATAAACAATGAGGGGGATACTCAAATCGTAATAGTAACTGACCAAAGGTCCGTTACATCTCTTATCTATCATATCTGACCTACAGATAATAATACATCTGATATGCGTCCTGGCTCAGAAAGTGAAGTTCTTGATGAAGTAATAGATTCTGACACCGATATTTATGAATAACTCTTGTATTTGTAATATATTTTGTATTCTCATATACAGGGTGTCCCACGACGATTAAGACAAGCAATATATCGGAACTGAGCAGTAGTAGAGAATTAAAATTCTGAGGGTGTAAATTAGAGCAACTGTTGTATCTTTTCTTATTATTGTGTTACCCAATGAGGTATTTGTTTTTAGTCACGTGAGGTCTGATTCAAAATGATTAATGGGACACCCTGTATATTTGTGCCTTTCTTTGATCCTCCCGATAAAACAATTCTAACAAACTAGCACACACAGGTCTAAAGTGATCAGTTCAAAAGCTACAGGTACTTAAAGGACTGTACCGCTACCATTATGAAACACTAGCAAAATAATTTAACTGTAGGTGTGCATGTTATAATCAATGGTAGCGGGTAACACAATGACAAGAAAAAGACACAACATTTGCTCTAATTTACATCCCCAAAATTATAATTCTCTACTACTGCCCAGTTCCGGTATAATTCTTGTCTTAATCGTCGTGGGACACCCTGTATTATAAAATAAAAATACTATAACGTACTATGGTATTCGTTTATTTTATAATAGTTGTCATGCATGATATAAAGTCAAAGTGTTAGGTTAGATCTTTGACGTGTAAACGTCATCGAATCGTCTAGAGTTTTCGGGAATGACGGATGGACGTTCTGGAATGTCATCTGGATGTCTCGAATTCTTTAGATGGTTCGATGAAGTGTATATGTTAGGAGCAAACACCGATTTCGGCCAATGGACGGAAAATATGGTCAAAACGCGTTTTGGCTGCTACTGTTTTGCCAATGTCCGAATTATCGCTTTCCGGCTGTTCAGTATAGCCCAGAACGCGTTTTGGGTCAACTACGATTGCCAGAACACGTTCTATATTCTACTACGAATAAATAAATCTCAATTATTTTCCGTTTTGTGTTACAATATTTCCTCTGAGCTTAGAATCCATAACTAAAATGAATAAAAGCACTTGTAGATCTTAGGTCCGTGAAAAAAAAACTGAAAGAAACATACCTCACAATCTCTTATGTCCAGCTCCCACATGGGCGGAATGAATAATGTCAAATAACTCGTGGGTCATGCAAAAATAACTCAGTTCGGCTGTTTTGTCTGTCCTTCTTTCAATTAGCTTTTCGATATAGCCAATTTTTAAAATATCATACCTTTTCAATCGTTGTCTTTGTTTCGAAGATATTGTATCACCGTTACTTTTACAAGCTTTTGCCGCCTTTACCTCTGTGAGTGTTTGGTCGTATCTTTCTCTTGTACAAATATTACTACGATCATTACTACCACTTATGACTTTTTGCAGTTCGTCATTAAAACATAACCTTAGGTCTTCCATGGCACTCTCTAGCTATTGTCTAACCCGCACAAAGATCAAATACTAAATGAATACACTAGCTCCAGAGGTATCGTTTACAAGCTGAGACACTCACAAAATCCACCACGCGTTATGGCAATCGCAGTAGAACAGGACGCGTTTTGGCAATCGTAGTTGAGCCAAAACACGTTCTGGTCTAGATTAAACAGTCAGAAAGCGATAATTCGGACATTGGTAAAATGGTAGCAGCCAAAACGCGTTTTGGCCATATTTTTCGTCCATTGGCCGAAATCGGTGTTTGCTCTTAACATATACATATAAGGCGTCATGGGTAGCGTGGCAGTAGTAGTTTAGTTGAGTTGAGTTGTAGCTGAGATAGGAATAAGAGTTATTGTATTAAGATGTGAAGTAAAACGGTGAAAGTTACATGCAATTTGATTCCTTGGGTGAAGAAAAAGAGGCCGTCGTGACAATACTTTGAGTATGTACAGGTTTTAAGGACCCTTTTGAAATCCAGAGAAAAAAGTCCATTTTCAAAAAATACAAAGTCTTGGAAGGTAGACCACTAAACTAAATAAAGTCGCTCACTCTAAAAGTAATAAAATAGAAGATTATATCAAATCAAATTATTATTCGAAAATGTAATATTTCCAGAGAAAAATATTAAGTTTAAAAGCGTTTTTCTTTAAAACAAAAAAGTGTGCCCAGTGAGCATTTTTTACATTGGGCTCCTCAATTCGAGCAGTTCATAGAAAAAGGCAGTTATTTAAACCAATTATGTCAAGAAAAAATCGCATATCTATTACGTGAAGTTCCTACCGTACGTACGCCTCTGTATCGGAACAAAGTAGTTGACAGTAGTCAGGTTGCGCTTGGTAACGAGCGAACAATTGCATTTTAAAACAGTTGAACGTCGTCGCATCGGTCAGCAGCCCGCTCGGCAAACTTTGTTCGGCTCTGCTCCGCCGATAAGAATATTCCCCCGGAATACTCCGGGCGGGTCGGGCTCCGGGTGGCGCCGGATAGGCAGATTTACGGGTTTCATTACCTCCGCCTACATAGTAATGCCGGTGTTTTACTTGCGGGAATTGTCGAAGTTCGCTACCATTGGGCAGGTGAAGGGGAATAATGGCGGGAAGTTGATCGGCATAGCGATTATGGGAAGGTGTAGAGTGGGGAAATATGGATGGGAGGTATGAGTATGAGATCATAGCACCGTTCTGGCTTCGCTGTACGCACAAACTTCCGTTATTGAACTTAAATCGAATTATATCGCAGTAGCTTTGATATTTCTATACTAGTAGGCGCTATGATACTAGAATACCGCTTGTTGGTGAACAGCCAAACACATACTTCCCTAATCAAAGAATATAAAATTCACGCTATGCACTCTCAAAAAGGATCACAAGGTATACGCCAGTAGAAAGCGGGTAGCATGCCACATAGCAGGCCATGCGTCTGTCATCATGACAGTGAAAGAAAGGCTTGAAAAAGTCCGTCAAGCGTGCGTCAAGCTGCATGTCATTATCAATTCTGTTCTAGTCCGAACTGGACATTCCCATTCTCAGTTAATTAATTTCCTCATTCAAAGTTATATCTACTCGGTTATTTAGTTAAGTTCACAATTACAATTTCATTTTCTCTTCGCGCGCGGCTCCAAGAAGGTTTAAATCTCGGCAGTGAACTTGGTAAGCTGCTGTGATTCGCTGTCAATCTTATACAGAAAACCTACAAATATTTCTAATACATTCAATTACCTCAAAATGTGGGTAGTTTGATTTTCCCTGTCCTGCTGTCAATCATCCCCCCCTCACCACTATTTTACTTTAGATTGTTCATTCCTCAAGAAGTTTCGATGCAACTCTATCTCTTAAACCTGCGGAATCACACTTCATATGTTACTGGATTATATCACATCTTGTCAGTCTTGGCATGGTAACAGATTAAAGCAGCTCTTCAGGTTTTTTATGACGATTGTAGCTACCAAACACACGATAACAAACATACCTTTCTATCTATATGGTTGAAAAACTGATAGTTTTTACTTCCCTCTCCGATCGTGATCGCGAAAATTTACGATTTTGAGATAATACGCTCTTTGGGCGTCCCTCATTTCCGTCGGTCTGTCGATATGTCTGTCTGTTGTCGTTTTTCTAGTCTCGTAATATCATCAACCGCTGTATGGATTGTAATTGAATTTGGGGTCGTAGTAGGTAATGCTGTTATAATTTTGAAAATCAGTGCATCGGCGGTGAAGTAATTAGCAAAAAACAAAGATATTCAAATTTTCCTAAACATTGCTTTTAAACGTTTTAGGAGTTCCTGATCATTTTCTACTTATTTTGGGTGGTTGTGAAATTGGGTTGCCTTGGGGTTGGGGGGTTGTAAAACTAAAAAATGTGTGGTATTCATAATTACGATCCACTGACCTGTGAAAGAAAGACCTAGCGGGATAATACACGTTTCTAGGTTCATCCGAACATTGCCTATTACAGAAACCAAGGGAATTTCTGATTTATACATATGAGTATTATTTTAGAACGTTCTGTTTTGTGTACCTACTTAAATTTCGGGTTTCGAAATTTGGTTTCTTAAAAAATGTATTTCTTTACAACTGTGAAAATTACAACTGCACAATTTAAAATTATAAAGTTACAATATAATGATGTTACGCGTATAAAGTGTATGTCGAATCTGGTTGTTCGCTGCAATTCACTTATCCAAGTAGCTTCTGCCTGGCTCAGCATTTCCCTATCATACATTGTGGAACTCGTGGAAAGCTATCGGAGAGATGACAATAATCGCTTACAGGATGATTCTGGCGTATATAACTGTGTAACGTGGAAGCTATTGAATTGATTTCAGTGATATTGACAGTATTATGGCCGTAGCGAGGATGGGAAACCCGTATGGTATTTAAAATCGTGGCAGTGCCGTGGCTGGGGGGTTGTAAGTTTGAAAAAATGTTTGTATTCATAATAGGCTGTCAAGGGACCTGGAAAATAAAGACTATAGCGGCATAATACACTTTCTTAGGTTCATCCGAACATTGCCTTGCCTATTATACGATAGAAACCAAGGAACTTGAAATTTCCTAATGTATTCAGAAGAGTATTGCTCGGCAGATTGAGAATTGATTTTAATGGAAAACACGTATGGTTTTTAGGAATCGTGCCAGTGGCGGCGCTTTTTTAGGCGTTTTAGGTATTGTTAAACTGAAAATTTGTTTGTATTCGTAATAGGCTCTCCATTGTCCTGTCCCATGAAAGGAAGACCTAGCGGCATAATATACTTTTTTAGATCCACCAGAATATTGTCGACTAAATGACTTATAATTTTCTGATGTATGCATACGAGTATTCCTTTAGATCGTTCTGTACTGTGTAACCTAGAAATTATTTTAATGGAATTTCAGCACAGCATTATTACCGTGGCGAGGATGGAAAACGCGAATGGCTAAAAATCGTGTCAGTGGCAGCGCAGCAGTAATAAAAAAATGAAAATATAAAAACATATATCCAACTTCGTTTTTAGGCGATTTGTGGGTTCCAGATGGTTTCGTTTCGTTCAGTTGAAACCCGTAGAATAAAAACTATGTTGTCCTAGTTCCTACGAATAAACTATTTACGAGAATATTGTGTTGGATATTCTTTGCGGGCAATGATTTGGTTGCAAAGGGATTCCAGGCTTCATGCGATGGTAAAATAATGCAATGGTATCACCATTATGTGTGGGAAGTATTGAGTTGATCAACTTGCATCATTTTTTCAGCCTAACATAAATAAATATATTCCTAGAGATTCTTTCTCATAAATTTATTAATAGTGGCTCTGTTTTCTATATAACTTACATTTATAATGTTTAATATATTATATTTAGAGTCCGTCCCTGTATCGGTCCAGTTTACTGACCACATGGTTTTGCGAACGTCCAGCGAGCTGCCGCAGAAACCGTACTGTTGAGTAACAGTTTCTCTCAGCTTTTAATAGTTTAGGGCTAGCTGTCAGTAGCTCTGTACAAACTTCCTACCAAGTTTAATTAGGTAGTCAAAGTAGAACCTTGTCTGGCGACCCGGAAGTTTTTTAATGCATAGATGTGAGCGGATATTGTGTTCCCGGACGAAATTGGAGATTAATTTAAATTAGAATCCTTTGATCGTATCGGAGTTTATTTTAGTTTAGGGACGAATGGCAGCTGGGATTGGTTTTGGATTACGTTTACTTCTGCTAGAGTTTTCAGTATAGCTTTGGGATAAGTCGTTTAAAAAAATACTACGGGAGTTTGAGCTATCTGAAAATATTTTATTTTTTTTAGGTAGATCAAAAATGGTAAGGGTTCGTTTTAGCGAAACTCGAAAGGGGGGTGATTGGTGTCAATCGATGCAGATTGACGTCCTGAGTCGAACGACACCACTCTCAGGCTGAGGAAACGCTTTGGCGAAAAACTACGGCATTTTGAAGATTCTAAACCTAACCTAATCGACTCGGCTTGACGTCCTGAGCCAAACTAGACTACTCCCAAAGTGAGGAAACATTCTGCTGAAAACATACGCTATTTTCAATTCGCAAATACCTTACCTAACATAAACTAACCAAATCGGTCGAGGTAAAAAGGTGTGTCAAGCGACTGGGCCTGATGTTTTGACTGGAATTGTATCAAATGTAGACTGAAGAAACGTTTATTTTGATTCTCAACTCGAAATTAGCAAAAAAAGGTCTTCTGAGGGCCTACCCCCGCACGCTATGAAAAAACAGAACAGGTGACAGCCAAACCTGGGGAAACTGTTTCTTAGAGTATTCTAAATATTAGTTACACTTCTGCATAAATCTACTTCAACCTAAACTAACCCAATTTTCAGTTATCTATATTTCCCAAATAGCTTTAACATTAAGCATTTAAAGTATCATAACTTTTTTTCTATTTGCAGCCGTTGTCAGTGGTGTGGTTCTACTACACTCGTCTAGTACTTTGCATGCATGATATATGGATTGACCATATATTTCATGAAAAATCATCGAAATATCAGTCATTTTTAGGTTAGGTTTGATATTTTAAAGTGGCGCAGTTTTTCATCGGACTGTTTCCTCAGTCTGGAAGAGGTCTAATTCGACTCAGAACATCAAGCAGAGTCGATTAGCACTTGTTTAATCACCAATTGAACCCAATGTGACCTCAATAAGTCGACTGTTTGGTATAAGTTAGGTTAGGTACTGAAACTTCAAAGTGTCCTAGAATTCTCACCGGGAATTTCCTCAGTTTAGGAGTGGTACCGACTCAGGAGGTCAAGCCGCGTCGTCGATTGACACACCTCTCTCATCTATCTTAAGTTTGGGTTACGTTGATTGTGACAGCGTAAAAGGGTAAAGGTGGTTGTAGAATCTTTCCGTGTGCGCTTGGGAAATTGTAGAGTCCGAGACCATTTCGAGTATATAGTGAACTCTATCTTGATACAAGCTCCAGTACGTTTTACGAAATAAGCTATCAATGGTAACGGAATAGCTTAAAGATAAAATTAAAGGAAAATCGGCCGTTTCATCAAGACTTTGATTGTATGGCATCACGACAATGCACCTGCTCACAAATCAGCTATTTTTCAACGGATAATTGAAGAATTAAGGGTGGAAATGATGACTCTGCTTCATGTGACTTCGATTTGTTTCCTGAAGTCAGAAAAGAACTGAGAGGTCGAAGATTTTAATCGAATTTAGAGGAAAAATCAACTTGTTTTTTGTTTGGCTGTTTATTTTCGTAGTTAGTTTTCGATCAAATCTAACGTCATAGCATTTACCGTTATAGGAAAATTCAGTTTTTTGTAAGAAGTATTCCTTCCAAAGTACATATACACTTAAGCGTCGTAATATAGTTGATCGATAAAATGACCGGTGTCGGACTCTAATGAATAATTAAACTTGTTTGATAGAATACAGATTGCTTCAAAAGTAATTGTATTGCGAGCAGAGTGTATAAAACAATCGTGACATTAAAGCACAGTATTGTGGGATTGTGATACTTATACAGGGTGTCCTAAAAGACGAGACTTTCCTTTTCGAAAGCAACTGCCTTTGAAATGACATACGGTAAATCAGCAGCAGAAGAATAAAAAAATGTAGTCAAGTTGATTGACCCAGTACTTCCCACACATTTCGATAATACCAGTTTTATTATTTTCCCACAGCATGAAACTATAGTCTAGATACCCTGCAACCAAATCATCGCTCGCCCGACCGCAAAAAAAGTGTTTTATTCTACTAGGTGCTTCTTTCACAGGTCAATGGACAAACAGTTTTACTACCCCCCACCCCTTAATCATCCCAATTTCACTTCCACTCCAAAAAAGTAAAAAACGGTCAGGAACCCCTAAAACGACTAAAAACGAAGTTTGAGCTGTTTTCATATTTTTAGTTTTTTTTAATATTGCCGCGCCGCCAGTGAGACGATTTCTAAAAAGCAGACGCGTTTGTCATCCTCGCCAAGGAAGTAATACTGTGCCGAAATTTCATTAACATCAATTCAGTAATTTCCACATTATAAAATACAGAACGATCTAAAGCTATACTCGTATGTATACATCGGAAAATCCCTTGGTACCTGTAATACACAAGGCAATGTTTGGATGGACCTAAAAAAGTGTATTATACCGCTAGGTCTTACTCTCTCAGGTCAGTAGACAGCCTATTATGAGTACAACCAAATTTTCTGCTTTACAACCCCCCACCCCCCAACCACCCTAATTTCACCCCCACACAAAAAAAGTAAAAAATGATCAGGAACCCCAAAAATGCCTAAGAACGAAGTTTGAGGCATATTTGAAATTTTTCGTTTTTTGCTAATTACTCCGCCGCCCATGCACCGATTTTCAAAATTGTAGCAACATTACCTACTACGACCCTACACCATATCGCCGCCCAAATTTCATCAAAATCTATGCAGCGGTTACTAAGATTAGGAGGCTAGAAAAACGCCAACAGACAGACAGACAGACAGACCGACAGGCAGACCGACAGACAGACCGACGGAAATGAGTGACGTGGATTTTGTTATGTAGGCATCATAAAACGCCCAAAAAGTATATTATCTCAAACTCGAAAATTTCGCGATCATCACAATATTCCCCTCACCTATCGGTGTGTAAGTAAAAATGGTAAGAAAATGCTTACTATTCGTTCGCTGCTAAGTTTTGGTGCAGTTCTGTCACATGAGTCTTATGATATGGTTCGAAGATCGCACCGCGAGGCTAAAAAGCGCGAGTATTTTTTCTTCATTTTGGACCATTCGACGTTGTCTAGGCCATGATATGGGACCATTGTATTCCCTGAGTTTACACCCTCCGACTTTGCACTGTTCCCAGGTGTCAAAATGAAGCTAAAAGTGATGCGGGCTTGGGAAGTTCAATAGCTATTTGATCATGATTAACCTAGATAATAGCCTGTCAGGAATCCCTGTGCATGACATACACCATTTGTTCTTTCATGTTTGTAGACAAGGTAGATTTTTCAAAAGGCGGACTTCCATTGTCTACACTATCTGGTTGAAGGAACACTGGGGGTAATCCAGATGAGGCTACAAGATGACTCAAAAATGAAAGATATAACGAATCTTCCAGTGAGTGGAGTATTTGAGCTATTGAAATTATCTCTGAAGAACAGCTATTTTCAAGAAAAGGACAAATTTTACATGCAAGATGAAGGGTTACCAATGGGATCACCACTATTTCCAGGCGGAGGATGGATAGGTGTATTGAATAGTATAGGAAATTACTTTGAAAAAATTAAATAAAGCTGTCGTGCAAAACTTTCCTAGTACGTTTTTGATATTCATTCATTTAGATGTAGATTTTTTTTTTGTTTGGTTGGAAAGCATTCATAGTTCTATAATTTGGTTTTTCTGTCGTTTCAGTTGGTGCGACGAAGACGTGCGCCCCGCCACCCCCTGCGTCTACACGAGATCGAGTTGGTGAAGGGCACCAAAGGGCTGGGGTTCAGCATCGCGGGCGGCATTGGCAACCAGCACATCCCTGGCGATAACGGCATCTACGTCACCAAGGTGATGGAGGGGGGAGCCACCCAAGTTGACGGACGACTGCAAGTCGGGGACAAACTGGTCGCCGTCAGGGACGCCGTGGTGAGTACCACCATTAGGATATTCTATGGTGCCACTAGGTATCACTGAGAAAAAGCCAGTGACGTCATAGCGTCTGTAGGTACTCAGTGTTCGTTTAATCAGCTGATCGGCCGCCGTCCATATTGACGCCAGCCGAATTCGAATAGGTTAGAAGAAGTAAACAAAGACTTGTTTGTTTGTACCATGGTCGATAGTGGCACAGGATTATCTGACTATGTTGCCAGATCTTCTCTGGTAAAGCCATTGTATTTTCTTATATACAGTCCATTCTCTAGCAGGCATGCGTGTGTTGCAAGACCGCGTTGTTATTATTTACCATGTGTTATGTTCTCACCAATGATAACATCTACCAACCACGCTCACATTGTCTCTTGCAAATCGCACAGCACTTCACCATCTTGTGGAATTGTCCAAAATAGTCTATTTTTCACGTATGGCCTTAGAGACCCAAAATTCGCTAAAAAATCGTTCAATAAGAATCGATCAAATCAAAACAAGGCGCTGGAACTATCAGTTGTTTATGGTAGTTTGCTGAACAGTGCAGGCCAGTCGATGCAACGTTGTCACGTTTTGTAAAGAATAATTGTTTATACGACATAATACTTATTTTTCTATTATACTATTTTTATATCTGTTGCATTTTTATTACAGCTCTATTATGAATGAATAAATGAAACAACTGTATTTAGCAAAAGCTAATCAACACACAGAAATGTTAGTAAAATATAAACAATATAGTATCACAGTAAATACTATCACATCGCCGCTGATAAGCCGTAAAGGCGTATCCCATTTTTACCGATTTTTTAGAAGAGCGACTTACAGAAAAGCGATTATGCGTATTTTAAACGCAACGCCGTACAGTTTTCATTTTTTATTCGGGGACAGTGCGTTTTTGCAGTACGCCTTGACGTCACAATTTGAAACACGGTCAAATTTATGTGCATTGGCGTATTAATCCCATTTTCACCGAATTTCGAGATACACCTTTACGTATTTCAACGGCGACATATGTCAAAATACATTGCTCACAATCTTTGTTTGAATGTTTATGTACATACACTTGGTGAATTTTTTATAGAGGTAGCTTATTATACAATTTCAAACCTTCAATAAATAACGACTTTTCCATTGATTTGGAGCGGTGTCTATCTATACAGTAATGATATTTATTTCTTATATTATAGGCTGTGATAGCCATTCGCTTACACATACACTTTTCAAAATAATTTGCTGCAGCCTCAGAGTAACAACTGAACATAGAGGTAGTAAACAAACCACTTCAGCATGGCGTGCTCAAAGCCATCATCTTTTGACACTTCAGACCCAAACATTGCCAACTAACCTGAAAATTCTTCCAATGCAACCTATGTTACAAACACTGCTCTGCACTGTCCCATCTCGAAAAACTGTTAAACTACACTCGAATATAGCACAGTAAGTCCGTAAAGCTTCACTATAGTTACCAACAAATAGCGAATTCGATTTTACTGACCAAGCATAAAAGACGCACAAACAAAACAAACGTTTGACAGTCGGAGTTTACCGTAAACAAATCGCAGGAAAATTACATAGGCGTTGCCAACTCCTCAAAATTTATGTAAGACAGAATTTGCGTTTATGATGAAGAAACATGCAGTAACGCAGTAGAGGTAACATATCTATTGATTTTGCTGTAATCATTCCTGAACCATCAAAATACCTTCTTTTTTAACGTAGAATGGAATATTTCGGGACACTATACAACTAAAACGATAGTAAACAATTATGTTTGCCGTATCTGGTGGTCGATATGACAACGTAAGAAAAGATGTTGGCCTATTAGAATTAGTTGTTTACTACCTCTATGTTCAGTTGTTACTCTGAGGGTGCAGCAGACTAGCAAAATCTCCGTGGCGGCTGGAGATCCTTGTTGGTTCTTTGACTGTCTGCTCCAAGTCGCAGCTAATAGCGAAGGCTTCAGTTTCACGTCCACGTCGTCCATTTTATTTGAGTGTTTGAGCCAGTATACGTTGTGCACGTTGAAGTGGCCCCGAATAAGGGTGACCTGATTGCAGCGCGTTTACGGTGTCTGAAAGCTTCTCGAAGAGCTTTTTGCAGTTGTTATAACTTGGTGGCCTAGAGATGCAGGGGTGGGACTCCGTTTTAAAAATGATATCGACTTTGATATCAAAAACGATAGTAGCGATTCCGTTTGCCACAATTCGACAATAAACTCGATATCCATACTCGACAGCTGCAGAGCAGTCGATTCGATGCTTAGATTCTAAAGAGTGAGGTTATACATCTGTTTACACAAACATTGAATATTGAAATTTTATAGTGAACTCTGTACTTGTACAATTTAGATTGTGAGATTATTAGTTGCTGCAGTAACTAGAAAATAAACTTTTATTTCACTATGGATATTTGACTCATTCCAGCTGTATATTCTTGTCCAATACCTACATCGTTGGTATGACCCTGTGGCGTAGGAACTAAGGCAGCAAAGAATTTAGTCACCATCTTCAGAGTAATGCCCTTTCTTGAAAATCTCTCCTGAACCAAAGGTCGAATTTCCTCAATCATATGCCTACAGGACCTTTTGTTTATGTTATTAGATAATTTCTATAAATATACATATATGTACTCTTTATTTAATCGAAACAGTTCTATAAACCTATTGTCGGGAAGCTCGAAAGGATTGCTTTTTGCTCTAATTTCCATTCTTCTCCGAATATTGATCAAGTGTTGCTGTTCTCTCTGTTGCTGTAATAGATGCTCTCTCACAATCGGCAACATTATTATGTCTATGAATATTATTATTACAAAGATGGAAACAAAAAAATAATGAGGCTAATGACCAGAGCAGTCGAAGCCGATGACACAAGTAAAAAAAAAATAAATTTTCTGGGTATATTTGAGGTTAGGATCAAAAAAATGACGATTATGTTACAGGTAGTTCATAATTATGTGTCATTGCTACTATCGAATTCACGAAGATTTCCGAAGCCAAAACAGATCAAGTAACGGAATCCGGGTTTATAATTCTATATCGAGTTAATCATCTATCGAGATCGAGTTTCTCGATTCAGAACGGAATCCCACCCCAGCATATGAATTTGGAAGGATATTTTAAGCCATATGATGTCAAATCCTTCTAGCTTGAGTATGCAAAACTATTCGAGAACATTACACACTTTATATTTTTCAAAATCGTGACGTTGCCATCCCTTTACATATTTCATCAGTTGATAGATATTCATAAGCACAAACGAGATTTCAATTTAAATTCAAATTTTCATTCTTATGAGACTCGCTCAGCTGGTCTGATTAGAAAACCCAGATTTCGACTAGACAAGTCCAGAAAAAAATCTCCTGAACTTGGTCTATACAACCATGTAAAAGCTTTTCTTCTTAGAAGTGCGTTTTATTCATTTGAAGAATACTATTTAGCCTTGAAGAACTCTGAAGTGAATGTGCTGTAACTTTTTAGGCAATTTTCTGCATATGCATATTTTAATGTATGTTTTTTATTGTTTATTTAATTATTATTTGTTTTTATAATATGTCACTATACTATGACCTGTCACAATTGAAACTGTTGTCAAAATGTGATGAATTAAACTATCTATCTATCTATGCGAATATCCGTAAATTCAAATATATTCGTTAATCACTAGCGTCGACCCGTATACGAAGGGGCTTATTCTGGGAAATGCCTCTTTAAAGTTTATCTCCGTATTAGTAACGGCGAAGCAGCAACGTAATCTAAATTATTTAATTAACTCCATCAGCGGCCTCAGTTATCCGGAGAGGCGGGAGCAAAGCAGGCGGCAGGCAGGAGCAACTTTGCTCCGGAGCGTCTACACACCGGAGGATGCATTGTCCCCGTCCCCGGATCCAATGCGGAAACTTTTAATTCGCGCACAACGAACCGAAAACAAACTTCCCTACTCCTCCGCGGAGTTTACGGTACAAAGTCGTTTCGAAGATTCCCAGGGCGTAACTCCGACGCGAATGATTAACAAAACATGAGCTCGCACAGTGCTCTCTCTAGTTTTACACGGAGGGCTTCTTGCTTCAGCATAGTGAGCAGACAAAAGGACAGGTTGGATCAATATTTTGACAGATAGCACATGTCAAGGACGGTAGAATAAACGGGAAAACATGGCACCACATAACAGCGCTCTCAGTGAAATGTATTCCCACCACTGCTCTGTGGTTTTTCTTTTTGCAGTGAGGGGGTTAGGGTTCAGTTGTCCTAATAGTTTCCGCGCAGCCTTAAGGGGCCTGGGTATACATAATAACGTATCTTGCAAAAGTTTTGAGAATTTTTTTCAAACCTCGGGAGGTAGTTTCACCGTTGGAAGCAATTCAGAAATCGTGACCATGGTAGCCAGTCAACATCTAAACGTAACAATAAAACCATTTTGATTACGATATAAGTTGTCAAAATGTCGTAGGAATTAGATATTCGGAAGAGTATTTACAGTATAGTTGGACGACGACGAAAAAAAAAAAGAAATTCTTCGCCTATATCAAGATCCAAAATATTTCTGTTGCCATAAGTTATCGAGCGATCCGTGAATGCGAAGAAGGTATTTCTCGTATAAATTTACCAAAAAGTGGACGTCCAAGAGCGTTGAATGCTGCAACAGCTCAAAGAATGGTCAACCGAAGTAAACATCGAGTTGGAACAACACGAAAACTTGGACGCATTTAACATGAAAACTTGGACGCATTTTTCACGTCAATGCTAGCACAATCTGTAGGGAAACGAAGAGAAATAACCTAAAATTCCGAAAAAGAAGAAAATGTCCAAAGTATTCCCCAAATCAGTTAGAAAGAATTCCTCAATGCTGTCGCAATTTACGTCGTACTATTATGCTGGCAACATAAAAATTATTCTTGACAATGAATAGTATTTCACGTTAGAACACGGGAATAAGTCTTTTCTTGGATTCTCAATTTCGCGCGCTATACTCTAGACCCTTAAGGCTTATTCTTCACCTCCAGTCGAAGGTATCAAACAAAGTCCCATCCTAATTTCTTTGCGAACTGCCTACATTCGGATAGGAGTCCCTGCTTTAACTCAAGGCAAGATAGTCGAAGATAACATGCTTCCCCACCGCACTTCCTGCATAAAGGGTTTGCCACTTCAATCCCCAGCTTTTGCATGCCGAAAAACGAAAACGAAAAACAGCAATAATTTTGAAGTTTGTCAGCGTTGTTTCAGATCACGTTACCTGCAATGCAGTGTTTTTCGACGGTCAGTTGTTCTTATTCAGCGTGTTACAACAGGTCGTGAAGAGAAAAAGTGTGGATGCAACGTATGGTATGCTTAGTACATTAACTTCATTAAAAAATTCAAATATTCTAATCCAATCTCGAAAATGTGCCGTCCTACGAGGCGAGAGGAAATAACGGACTCCCAAGCGCCAAAGTAATCTACTATTCCAATAACACACTGGTGTTACCAGTGTGTACTATTCGTACTTGTGAAGTGGCGTGTTGGAAATTGCATCTCTTCAATTATCTTTTATGCAGAGCAGATGCCCGTTTATTCAGTGGTTCGGTTCTCTAGGGAAGTTAAGATGTTCCGGATTCAGCATTGACGACTCGTAGTGCGACAGATAGAGAGAGAACTTGTACCCGGTGCCGGTGGTCAGATAAGAATGCAAAGTGCTGTATCTAAAAAATGATTTCTAAGCGCGCAAACACAGTGGGGCTTTTTAGTGAGCGTGCAAGGGCGTGCAGGTACCGCATGCAGGCTCACCTGCTCAACTGAGTTTTCGACCGCTTACCAGCGTCGGACGCCCGCTTGAACGCCTTTATAGTAACAGAAATTTAGTTTGCTACCTGGTTTCGTCTTTGCTGGTCGAAGATGAGTATCGATAAAGAATTACTTATAGCTTCAGTGTTTGCGAAAACCCCTATTTGGGATAAAAGACACAAGCTGCACTATAACCGCACTGCGATAGAAAAATGTTGGAAGGAATGAGCATTTAATGATGTTATATACCTGGCGGGCCAGCCCAAAGGATCTGACCGACACGGGAATTCCCACCGAACCCAGGTCGTTCAAATGAGCATAACACATTTATACACAACCACAACACTAGATGTAGGCTAGGTACCACAATAATTCCCAAACCAAACAAATCAGTCATGCGGCGGTTATATCTCAATTTAGCGCCAAAATGATACAACACTTCTTCCTTTTGACACCAAAAACTTTTTTACAAAGCGATTCAAATAGTCTCTGCCAGAGTGGATAGCTTCCTTAATAAGACGCGCACAAGAATTCGTTGAACATGTACAGTATCAGTCACATATTCATCTGATTGACAAATTTCAACTAAATGGTTCTAATGTATATGATGTGAGTCTACATATGTACATTAGACAATTTTCCACCACGGATTGATCACAAACCGCTGATTAAACGAAAAAACGCCAAGACACGTCGGAATATTTGTCCAGAGAGACAACTTTTTAACCAAAAACTATTTCACCCCCTATTGTACCCTCTAGCCCCTCAGGGGAATCATTTGCAACTGTCCCTCATTGTTTTGCCATTGGGCAACATTTTGAACCCTTATTGTCTAGATGCGACTGGCCAATCTTTGTACTCTTTTTCTTGTCTGTTTTCACTGTACCATGCACTGGTGTGTTTGACTACGTGCGGAACTGGCGCCGGCCTGCTTCTACCTGCCGAGGGGACTCGGCGTTGGCCAACGCACTCCAACGCTCTCCAACGCTCCTATAAGCCGCTACTGTGAATGCCTACTAAAGTGGATATAAGAAGGCCCTGGAATTTTATTTCAGATTTCCAAGATGTAACCGCCGCGCCGTCTTGCTTGTGACATATACATATTTTAATTACTTTTCGAAAATAAACGTATAATTTCAAGTTTTTGATTTTCATTATATTAATTTAATTTTATACAATAAAACTGGAAGTTATTTGCACTTGTAAACAAAGCGATGGTTTTTACCTCGGCAAAATGTCAGCATGACACAAAACATTACCGCATCTAATTATTTTCACGGCTGCCACGGCTATAGTAGATTGAGGTTCATTGCCACATTTTAGAAACTTTGAGGCTAAATATTTTAAAAACATTTCAAAATAAGGTGAACGAATCCTATATTTTTGAAAACAAGAGAAAAATTTATTTCTTTTCGTGACCATTAACTAATTCATGTTATTTTTTGAACTAAAAATACTTTTAATGTTACCAGTGGTCTAATAGCGCCTAATTCGTTCTGCGATATTTCAGGTTAGGAATGAGATACCTACATATGGTTTTTGCTAGCATATTTAGGTATCATTTGTCTAGATTTTTATGCAAGGAAATCACATCATTGCGTTTGAATTTTTAGAGAATTTTGCAATTCTCGGTTATTATGTAAAAAACGCACTCTAGTGGTATCACTAGAGATTAGACATATCATGGTAAGATGAGATTGTTGGAATAATAAATGCTTTTTCCAACAAGACCAAGTTTGTTGAAATCCGTTCCGTCGATTAGGAGTTATAGCTGTTTTTTTTAAATACATTAAATTACCCCCCCTCCCCCCACGGTATCGTAATAGATAAGTCAAACAGTGTTAAACAGAAATTATTCCAGTAAATCGTAGCTTTAAAAAGCACATATTTATTGGATGGATTTCGGTGATAAATCACCTTAAACACCGCGGTTACGCCCCCTGGTGACCATTTTTGAAATCTGAAAATATTTTTCGCGATCTTCTTTTAGCTACTTTAGTAATAATTTTGTCACCGCAAGGGGCTATGGCGAATAGTTTCCGAATACAGCACTTTGTATTCTTATCTGACCACCTGGTCTCTCTAAATAACCATCTCCACTTTTTCACCCTAAAAGTGCATATTACCAGTGCTTTGGAAATTATTTCTTGAGAAGTCTAGCCGTGCTTAATGTATAACATTATCTCTAATCTCTATTTTGACATCAATATCCTCCAGTTCACCTCATGGTTCAATTTTAGGAATCTCGCTCTTCCTAATTTATATCAGCAAAAGCGAAATTTGGGACTTTGAAATGTTTTTGTATAATTTTTTGACGATTACTCCGCCTCCAATCGAGCGACTTTCAAAAGCCATACACAATTTCCTTGTAAAGTTAGTAACAATTTTTCAACATTTACATAGAAGTATGTAAGTTGTCCACAGATATTGAAAATTGCTTCTTTGTTATCAGCTTTAAAAACTACGAGATATAACAAAGACAGTAAAAAAAATCCTTCATGAAAAAATATCCTGTTGGTGTAAATCCTATTCAAAACTGGAATGAAAATTAATATTTATGATCGTCAGAAATATTCAAATTTATAGAAACGTGTAAAAATTAAGAAATTAAGAATGACTGCCGCGAATATTGGATATAATATCGAAAACTATAGCACTTTTTCGCTCTTACTGTAGTGGTAACCCACAGTGAATATTCCATCAACACTGCCCCACTACTCCACCAGTTTCTGAGTTATATAGATAAACAGACCGACGCAAATGAGTGACTGAAGTTTCCAGAGATGTCCGAATATTCTATCGTCAAAAAGAAAAAAAGGTTATCAAATAAAAAATTTCAGCCGCCCATTGGATTGGAAATTGAGAACATAATCTAAATCTCTGAATATATCACATAATTTATTGAATTCATGTCCTCTTAGCCTAAGTTACTTGTGCGATATCTACTTTCCTACATTCGTATCTATATTTTTTTGTCCCCTGGTCTAATATTATACGCCTCTGTCCTACAAGGAAGTTGAAACACCCAGGGTAGTTTAAGTGACGTATAAACTCCTCGGACTGTATGCATGTATTCCAGAAAGGATGATAATGAAGTAAACAGAGTCGACGTTATACAAAGCTCAACGTACCGTGTACAGTGTATATCGTGTTGCCTATACTTGCGCTCCGCTGCATGAATCCTATCAAAATTCGTACAGGTCCGGCTCTAGGAACGGATGTAATTAGCAGTAAAAATAGGAATCAGAGATTTTGTGATGGTGAACGTGGAGTATGCTTCTTAATGGTAGGGTGGAGATTTCTTTCTATATGTGTGAGGCTCCAAGTTTTAGATTTTATGAGAACAGGTTAACCCTTATATTTGTAACCATAGAATAATAGAAAACGAATTAAAATAGGTATGTGATGATTATTGTATGAGATGCATATTAGTAAGTATATTGTATTGTCTATACTTGAGTTGTCCTACCAAAATCCATAAAGGGCCGGATCTAGAAACGGAAGTAGTAATAGTACAGTCGTTTTACATCGGCGGTTTGTATGACGACGTTGCTTTAAATTTGTCTAGGACGTATGTTTTGAAAATAAAGTTTTTTCGTTATGTTTAGTTCAAACATGACATGAAACAATTTCACTCTGCATCATCGTTCGAACATTGAAATGCGTACATTCGACATTATAAACGTTGCAGTATGTATAGGAATGTCATTAATATTTTTACGTCCCAAACACATACACAGAGTGTCCCAGATAAAATCTGTCACACACCTGATCTGTGGAATGATAAAAAAGTGAAAATCGCCGTGACACGTTCACTTGTATTTTGTAAATCTTAGACGAGGCCAGCATACTTTGAAGGGATTTCATTGACAAATACAACAGTGTAATCGGATTCACTATTATCTGTGGAATGATAAAATAACTAAAAATTGCCGTGATACTTCGATTTGTATTTCGAGGGGGAACCCTTCCACCGAATACGTCGTCCATGTGCTATCAACCCCCCCAGCCCCAGCAACCACTACCTCAAAATCTTAAATGAGACTACCATACTTGTGATACATCATTTTTAAGGGAATTCATTGACAAATACAACAGTGTAATCGCATTGAAGATTGATTCACTGTTAGGGAAGTTAATAAACAACATGGTGATTATCAAAAACAAGTATTATTTCCATTACCTTACATTTTGATAATATTTTTCATGAACTTCCATAACAGCGAATCAATTTTCAATCCGATTACACTGTTGTATTTGTACCACTAGTACGGTGGTCTCATCTAAGATTTTGATTTGGATTGTTGGAGGTGAGGGGGTTGATGGCACAATGATGACGTATTCAGTGGAAGAGCTCCCCCTCAAAATACAAATTGACGTGTCACGGCAATTCTTATTTCTTTTTATCAGGAAATTTTCGCTGAATCACACTGTATACACAAGGTATCGTTAGATTAAGATATTAAAAAAAAATGATTGCTAGAACGAAAATTTGTTCTGTTTTTGTGTTACACTGAACATATAGATTTGATTAACGCTGCTCCTACAATCCGGAATAGTTTCTCCGGAAGATGCGGGGAGCTGAAAAGGAACCGACGATGGGCGTGATAAATAAACAGGTGCGCGCTACATTAGAAAGGAATGGAAACAGTCATGTTAGCGCGTCGCCCGAAATTTGTAAAATTGAAGAGGAAGGCGATTTGCAGATGTTTTTTATCCCAATTCCTGACGCTTCATTTTCCAATATTTTTACATGAAATTTTCACATTATGTTTATAAGGAAATTGCCCAGAGTGATATCGAAGCACTTTTTCATTTTTGCTTCTGAGCTTTTCTTAAAAAAATTACAAAGTTGACGAAGAAAATAGGCAACTTCAAGCGATCATATTTCATGTTCAATCAATTTTTTTCAAAAAATGCTTCGATAGCCCCCTGAGTAATTTCCTTTTAAACTTCATATAAAAATTTCAAGCAAAAATATTGAAAACTAGAGCGTCAGGAATTGGGATTAAATCACTTGAAAATGACCGTTTATGCTCTCCGTAGGAGCCGCCTTAAACGCAAACTTTTTAAAAATTTTATGCAAAAAAGTCCAATTGTTTTTCGCAACTGATTAGAAGAGTCTTCCAGTTCTTGATAAAAGTATCACAGCTCCTGACTACGTATATTTATAATATATAGCAGCTATTCTGTGGGATGATCTTTTACTATTATTTTCGTTTATTTTCAGAAAGGAGAGGTGAATTTAGAAAACGTGACCCACGAAGAAGCTGTCGCCACCTTAAAAACCACGCAAGATAGGGTAGTCCTAGTAGTCGCCAAACCAGACAGTGCCTTTAACGCCCCAGCATCCGATGCCTCCTACTCTCCTCAATTCTGTGAGTACAATTTGAGAATATTCTCTAGTTTAAACTATAAAATGCCTTTCAAGATGGTTACATGCAGAATAGGAGTTGGGTTTGAAAAAAAATACAAATGTTATGGAGTACCGTGATGTTAGGTTGCGGGGCCAATCTAGAATCAACGGTAAGGTATATCCCCCCCCCTTGTTAAACAAAGAGGAATCGAGCTAAATTGTGGTTCTTAATTAGAACGAAAACTCAGGTGTTGGGTAATTTGGAAAAATTGTTAACAAACTTCCCCTAACATAACATTTACACAGCAGCAGCAGTATTTACGCTCTGCCTACGTGGTCTGCTGTTATTAAAAAACAACGAACTCAGCCTCTGTTCAGAATATTGCTGTGTTTAAAGTAAATAAAATATGGTGCATATCGTGCAGATCTGTGAGAATGTGATGTCGCAGTTCCAAAATCAGGTACGAGAATTGGCGTTCTTAAACCGAAAAAGTTCACCGTTCCGTCCTTTGTTAAAAAAAAGACGAATCGAGAAAGAATTTAGGTTCTCAATGAGGACAAAAACTCGTGTTTTGGTTAGTTTGGGTACATTGATCACGAATTTTGCCGCGTTTAAAGTAAATGAATTTTTTTTCATTTCGTGCGGACCTGCATATTCACGAAAAAAAAAAATGTGAGAATGCGATGTCCCAGGGCCAATCTGAGTACGCCACCGGATTCAGTGCTAAACTTTCTATAAGGGGGAGTGGGAAATGATAGGATAACATCACAAATCAGGGACGGGAGTCGGTGTTCTAAAACCGAAAAAGTCCAAAAGACCCCCTTCTTAAGAAAAAGACAAATCGAGAGAAATTTTAGGCTCTCAATCAGGGCAAACGCTCGGGTGTTGGTACATTGATCACGAATTTGGCCTCTGTTACGAATTTTGCGGTGTTTAAAGCAAAAAAAAACATTTTTTGTAGTCAGAATCCCACAAAGACTGAAAGCCTATATGGCGCTGTAGAAGCGCTGCGAGAGGATCAGTGTATATGCAGATTAGATTTGAAACGCTGCTGGTTGTAGTTGTCGGGAAACAAATTCCTCGGCAGCTCATTCTACAGCGTCGAAGTTCTGCAAAGGGAGGAATGCTGGAGGAAACTGGTTCGGTAAGTAGGGACCTCCTCAACTTAGTGAGGATAACCTCGCAGAGCAGCTCTAGTCTTCCTCGTTCGGACGGCGTTCGGTGTTATTATGTGGGAGAGCTCACTCGGAACATCTTCCGTGATAGGATCTTTAAACAGGGATAGCCTAGCCACTCTTCTCCGATGTTCCAGGATGATGAGGTCTTTTGTGAGGTTAGGCGTATCGATTAGTTTAATTGCTCTCTTCTGGATACTGTCCAGAAGCTTTAGAAAGCGCTTCAGAGCGCATCCCCACACATGGGAACAGTACTCCAACGATATTCGGATGGGTGCCTTGTAGAGTAGCAGTGGTTGCTCTAGTGTATACAGCTTTCTACAGCGGAACAAAACTCCAAGCTTTTGGGATGCCGTTTTAGCAATACTGACGACGTGGTTGTACCATGACATGTTATTGTTGATGTTGATCTCCTAAAGCTTGACGGATGGCGACTCGACTATTGGGTGATCCTTCATTTCCACAGTTGGTAAGCCAATGTGAGACTTGTCAGTGTTGTGGCCTGAGTTTTGTGTACGTTAAACTTGTACTTTATTTATTAATCGCCACTCGACAATTGTTTTGATATCTACGTTGATCTGTGAGGCATGTTGCTGTCGCCGACGTACCGTCTCCTGGGATGACAGTGGCTTATCTGGTTTCATGCACGATATTAATGTACTGTCGTCTGCGATGTTTGTAAATTGGATGAAGTAATGAAGTATGATTGAGTAATTGCTTGATTATGTACAGGATCAAATACTAACGTATGTTTATTGAAAATTAAAAAAACCGAATGTGCAGCTGTACTTATGCGAAAAAAATTGTTTCAGCTACGAAAGCTTCGCACGGTTATGCCGACTCCATACACTCTGTACACTCCTCCAACGTAGCCCTGCACCATCCACCTTCAACACCAAGAGCGATCAGCACCGAAGACGTGTCAAGGTAATTTCTTTTTATTAATATTAATATTGTGTAGCGGTTCTAAGGCTGTTAGGCCGGCATAGATACATTCTACTGCCTTGGGGCGTCGGTGTGACTCGTAACTAGGCATTCCGCCAACACGAGTGGATCTTCATAAGCTGTTAGGACGAGCGACGACACATTACCTGGGTATATAAAGGTCCAATTCAATAATTTGATTGCGGGGTTTGGAAATATGATGATTGTGGATTAGTCTTGATCTCATCTGGATTTTAGCAATTTTCAAATAGGTACCGCTATGGTGAGCGGTATCAAAAAATGGTGGTTGTGTATGTTTTAAGGGATATGTGCATTCACCATTTTTTTGACTACTTGCTGTTCACTGTATAACCAAGGAACGATACGTAGACGTGCTTCGTGGATCTTTTTTCCATTTACCATCTTCACGTTAGAAGGGCAAAATAATTATCAGTTTATTAGGTCTTTATCATGCAATGTTCACTAAACCTTGTTTTGGTTTATCTTATTTTAGCATTTTTCAAATACCGTCTATTTCGTTCGACTTCGCATATACAGGGTGTTCCAAAGAGGTGATGCTGGTGTATAGGGAACGATTTGGAGAACATTTTTTACATGAAGACCCCTAGTTCCCCATAAGCCGTTTTGGCTTAGTCATTTAAAGTTTGAAACAAAAACATATTGTTCACTTTCCTGACTAAAACACGTCAACATCTTAGTATTTGTAATTACAGAGAATGAAAGATGTTATAATTAAGGGTCTAGGGTATAGCGCGCTAAATTGAGACTCCAAGAAAAGACGTATTCCCGTGTTAGCGAGGAGGCGTGGCCGCCTGTTCCCTTTCTTCAGTGTGTGTCTAAGATGAGGGGAGATAAGTCCCAAAATCCAAATGCAAGATCAAAGATCCAAAGGTCACCATAAAAATTAATTTCGCATTTCCAAGCTCCTGACGTTACCTTTAAACTTACAGTAATGACTCAAAATGCAAATTAAAGAAGAAAGCTTGTGCTTTGTCACCTATTTGGCCTTTTTGATATCGTGTTTGATTGTTGAATTACCGACATTTGAAGGATGTATGATTTTGCATTGCGAGTTTTTTTCTACACTAAAAAACTTTTTTGAGAAAATCGCAAATAGTTGTCATTCATTACGGGCTTAACTATCACCTTCTGAAATACTGTGTATGTAGTTTGAAAAACAAGTTAGTTTGTTGGAAATGGGAATCCGTATTTTAACATTGTTGATTTAGGTGATCCTGTACAGAATGGGCAAAATGCACCGTCATATTGGAACCATCATGTTCTAGCTCGTATTTCCATGGGAATATAGCTCATGTCCGCATATTCTTCAAATGTGAACTCGAGCATTTTCACAGTTCAAAGGCAGCACCTTTTCGCATCATGAATTTCTCACTTCTTTTTCGTTCATCTCCAAAAAAAACTTAAAGCTATTATTGGACCGCAAGATAATGACAAATTTTTGGGACACGATTTTAGTCAGTATGCCTTTCAGAGAATAACGCTATTACCTGTTTTAGGCTTGAGCAGGTAACAATACATTTGTGACCAAAAATGACTGTAACCAAAACGGCTCATGTCGAACTAGGGGTCTTTTCCGAATCGTCTCCTATAAACTCTTTTATACTCCTGTATATAAGAAACACCCGTTTTTTCCGTTCAACTATACGATACCTCAGAATTTCTGAGATCCAGAAGGGTGTTAGTCGACTTTTGTAGTTCTATCAATTCCTCATCCCCCCTTCTGTTTTCGGTCTGATTTGATCCTCCCAATAAAAATAGTAAATGATGATGGCCCTCTAAAATACCTAAAAAGGATGGTTGAGCGGCTTTTGACTTTGTTTTATGATTTATTTATGATTACGCCGCCGCCTGATTATTTCCAAAAACCAAAGGCCTTTACAAGAGATCAAGCACCTCTCACAATTCTTTTAAAGCGACGTTCGGATGGGTTCTGACAGCTTTTAGTTTTTTCAAATCATTTCGCTGACAAATTTCATCAAAATAAAAATGTAGACCGATTGAAATGAAAATTTTGGTAATGAGCACATCATAAACCGTCAAAAACATATTATTTGGATTTTTCGCGGTCACACTACGCCCTCCCGCCTATCAATTTTAAATACATAAAATACGAATTAATCTTGAGGAAGGATTGGAGGCATAATTATTACACTTGTGGATGCCTGATATTTTATTTGAGTACCGTCGCGGAAATTTCCGTGCAAAGTTAATGTATCATCACAGACAAATCCTACCAGACTAGCCAAACGTACAGTGCTAATCCAATGTGTGTACACCAATCAAATTTATTAATAATTTATGAAAATCCACATGCAGCTGTGTGTGCCATAAATCCGTTGCATAAACTGGAAAATGCTCCCGAAATTCCCTAATAAATATTCAATCGGCTTGCTTTAATACCTGCAGGGACATTTGTATTTGTAATATTGTAATTAAATATTATTAGGTTGACAATAAAATGAAATTACCGATGATCGGTTCGGATATCAATTCACATAATTATTTGATCCGTTGTATTGGAGCAAATGTGTGTACAATACCTGTTAGCTGCCTGTTTCCGAAAGCGCAGCAATACCGATTGCTAACAACATAATATCTGTATAGTGACAACGTTCGAGATATGCCCGGCAGTTAATTTTATCTATCTGTCTCAAAAGAGATATAGAATACCATTTAAAATTTCCGTAATAATGCGTGATAATTGTTATATTTGTAGCTACTAAGTCAAGATAAACTTGGAAATTTTTATATACAGGGTGAGTTTTTAGTACCGCCTCGGTCGATAACTTCACTACTGTAGAAGATAAAAGTTATACACAAAAGTTGTAGCCACGGATAGCTCCTTGCTCAGAAAATATTTTGATTTATACAGGGTGATCCATAACTACGTGGTGATGCAAACATGTATTTTTTTAAATGAGACACCCTATATATTATCCCATTTTTAGATTCTACTAATAATTTCTCTTCTCACAATATGAGGTACTATAACATTATGCAGCAATTCAAAAGTTATGATCAATTTTATATCCAAATCGCTGTCAAACGAACGTACTGTATATCAAAAAGTAATGAATCAAAAATTATTTTTTTTTAACATGGAAAGATTAAAAATATCCTCTAGTTTTAAAATCGGCTATAAAAAAAGACCGCGACGCATAATCGTATACAGGGTGATATACAGGGTGAGTCAAGCTCAACGCCTCGGACTCTTGTGACTAAACGATACCACTCTTCGAAAAATCGACTTTGCAAGTGTATGTAGGTCGAATTGGACTACATTTTAAAAATAGTGAATTTTATACATGGTGTCTAATAAAAGCGTGACATATCAAAGTTATCATTTTTTAAATGAAACACCCTGTATATTATTGCATATTTAGATTCCCGAGTGCATTTTAGTGTGACTTTATGTATCACACATGGGACTTTAAGCGAACCGTTTAGGTGCAAATCACAATTTTGGGTATAGGCAGATGTCAGAAAAAAATTGAATATCGCAGCTATTATCAATCTTAGAGGGCTGTGACTTTGCCGTGTTACTAAGCATGAAATGTGTCACCTTACATTAGACGGTCGAGTTCGAATTACATTTGTACTTGGAGAAATCGGTAAATCAATTTAAGGAACCTTCAATCAAGGGTAACTTGATTTTTTCAAATGGGAATGCATAATTTTTTTTATACGATCAAATGTGCAATTTGATAGGCTTTCTAATTATATCAGGTAGTGAATATCAATCTAAGGTAGTTTTTATTAAATTTCGCGATTTCCATCAAATCAGTGTTTTTCAATTTCCCTACCTATAAACAAACTAGCAGGCCATGAAATATAAACAAAATCGTATTCAGATAGAAGAAAACAACTAACATAGCAAAAAGATCCAGCAGAACTAGAGTAAAAGAACAAGATTATAAAAATTCCCTACAACAAATCAACTCTAACCAGAAATAACGGCGGTAACATGTCTAATATTAAAGAGAAGCTGGAGTACGACAGAAATGGATAATTTTCACAGCCTACTAGCGACTGCAATGTACTAGAGATTAAAAATTTCCAAAATCACTAAACACAAAATAATGATAAATGATCCGTCAGTAGAAAATAAAGAAAAATATAAAAAATATCATAATAAGCTTACAAATTTAATCAGAGCTAGAAAATTGTCATATTATCAAGATAAAATCATGAACCATACCAACGATACACAAAAGCTATGGAAATGTGTAAATAACGTTATAGGTGTAAATAACTCTGGTAAAGACATTGGTAAAATTATGTCTCAAAGTGGAGACATGTTGAACACTAACTTAAATATTAGTAATGAATTTAACCGATACTTTTGCTCTATTGGTAAACATCTAGCAGAAAAAATTAAATCAAGTATCCGATACCTAGACACACAAACAATCAGACTCTCAAACCCCATTGTAGTACAAGAAATCACTGAACAAGAAGTAATTAATTCAATAATGCTGCTGAAAAATGGCAAAACACCTGGAATAGACAATTTAACTGCTGAAACACTCAAAATCGTAGCACATCTGATTTCGGAGCCATTCACTAGAATAATTAATTGTTGTCTGGAAAAGGGTATTTTCCCATCTATACTCAAAATTGCGACTGTGATGCCTGTACATAAAACTGGTGATGAATATGATTTATCCAATTATAGACCTATCTCACTTATCTCCTGTTTGGCAAAGGTTTTTGAAAATATAATAAAGAACAAATTGACAGAATTTTTAGAGAAATATAACATATTTTCTGATAAACAGTTCGGTTTCAAAAAAAATAAGGCCCGATTTTATCAATATGCATATTCTGACGAACAGTCTAACGAATGCATTCTATTGGTGGAGGTTTAACGAAAACTTTCTATTGGACATTGAGGTCTATAGTTAATAAGTATCATCCAATAGTATTTTATCAATATTGGAAACAAAACGTCAAAGCTGGATGACACTTTTGTCAAAAATATTTTAGAATTCATGTATCAAAATCATACCACAAAATCAGAGCAAAGCGATTGATTTGCAAATTAATGCCAGATTTTCCATGTTTACTTTTATAATTATTGTATAATTACTAATTGCGAACTGCGCTGGTTTGTAACACAATCATAAAAGTGGTATCATCACAGCCACCTTAATTAATAATCAATAATACAACCTCACTAGTTACTACTTCAGTCAGTCAGAAATTGATTATAGACACATACATACTTGAAACTTCCAACTACGATGCATATGTTTGTTAAAGACCATCTTATAGAAATATTCACAAAGTAGGTATGGGTGCTGCTGATATAATTCATCCTATATTTCAGGTTTATATGAAATTATTCCTTCCCCATGTAAGGTCTAGATTTATTCATAAATAAGTCAATTTCCTGTGTATTTTCTGTAATCATCTGTTTCCGTCAAAACCAGGAACGGTATTTGGCTTTATCCACACTTTTGCCTAGAAAAATTAATAATGAAATTAGTATTAATACCACTATTTATAGTAAATTCACATTGCATATTGTTTTGTTTACCACAACCACAAACGCACAAACACAAAACAGTTGTTTTCTTTTTTCCACCTTTTTTCTCCTTTGGTTTCTGTCTAGTGATGGGATAACTCGAGTGAAAATGTACTGGAGTAGTCGATTATTGATATAACCGATTAACCGACGTCACTCGATAATCAGCGAACGATGTGATTTACGAGTGCAAGCAGCAACCAAAACGTGAAACTGAAACATTTTTATTCATTCTGAACTAAATTCTGTACCAACGGCAAATATCGTTCCGTCGCTGTCGCGCCGAGTCGAGCGACAAGCGAATGAAGCAGACAGTAGACAGTGATGTAAGAATCGTAGTTAACAAATATGGATTAACAAAGAAACAAATTAAATATAAATATATATGTAATTATATTTTAATTTAGTTGTGAGTCGTTGAGGAAAAAATAACGTAACCATATTTTTTAATTAACAAAAATTCTTCGACAAACTGCACACACAAACAAGTAACTTCAAATTAAAAATAATTGGTAGGGTAAAACAGTAAACATAAATAGAATAATAATTGAAAACTTACCACAAACTGAACATTTCAAAATGATATTAATAAGATATAATATTTTCGCATTATTTGAACAAAATAAAATACTATAATAAATAAAAATTAAAACTCGTTGTACAAACAAGGTAACTTGGAATAAAATAAAAAATACACCGAAAGAGGATTACAAAAATTATACATTATTAACAAAAATTAAACCTCTCATTCTAGATACTAGGTGACATTGACCAAAATATCAAATGATAGAAACTCGCAGAAAAGAATTTGTAAAAACAATAATTACCAGATTTTTAGGTGATAGTCTCTGTTTACTTCTTAAATTAGAGAGTTGAGCTGCTCCAGAAAAAAGTGTTTTCGATGCTACCTACGTACTTGGCACGCATAAATATTCACTACTAGTACTGAGTACTGACAAGTTCCTTCGGTTCATATTGATTGGAACTTAACTCGAGTGATCACTTGATTATAGAAATTGGTAGGTTTTCCCCATCACTATTTCTGTCTGCATAAAATAAAACCAACTGTCAAGTTGGCGGTGCCGTGTTGCCGGTGCCGTGTTGCCGGATGAATATTTTACTCGTAGAACAGAGCAACAGTGCTGCGTTTCTGAAATGTACTGGTTGAAAGTAATAAAATATACGAGATTGTACTAAATTGTACTAAAACCCGTGACCCGTAAATTTCTTTATGAACTGGCAATTTACAACACATGATGTACGCTCTATCATTTTGTGAAGAGCAAAAAAACAAAAAAAAACTCTCAAACCTGTGCGTGCTTGCATTATACATCCATTTGAGAAGCTACAACGTATGAAATGAAGAAAATGAACTAGAATTCGGCCTTCGTGTACTGTACTTTTGACGTCGAATATGTACTAGAAATTGGAAATAGTACAAATGAACTAAAACGGCAGCAGTGCAGAGCAGATAAAAACAAGAGATTTTTTGATCTCAACCACCTCAACAGCAGTTTTTATTGAATGTGTTTATTCAAGATGCAGACAAAGTATAACACAACAATAATCACATAAAATATTACTATTAAAACAAGTGCGCTTGCGGCTATATACAAATCAAATCAACTGTTGTAATGAAGTTATATACGAACTTTATTATTTCGATTATGAATCCGTTAGGTCTGAATTTTTCTAGTACATTTTTGAATTATGTAGCTTCAACAACTTTGTGGAATCGAAACAATGGCATACCTACGTAATTTTTCTTTCGGGCGCAAACAAAAGCCTTACTATGAAGCAAAGCAACAGTGCAGTACTGCAAAACGTGTTAAGCAATACCGTTGATGCGTTTACAGCAACTTCATTTGAGAAAATATTCAATGTTAGCAAACGAATGAAGCAAGTGTGTAATAAAAAATCAGACAAATTTGGGATCATATGAGACTTGCTGGTTTCAAAAAGGTGGAAGGTGTGAAAACAATATTTAATAGGTAGGTAGTTGCGACAAAAAATTTCAGTGCAAAAAGCTGGGTGCTAAAAATAGCAGATACCCCTTGAAATGGCACATCAGGCAACGCCGGGAGCCACAACTGCGAGCACTGAGCCGCCACAAAACGTTATGAGCCGCCACAAAACGTTATGAGCCGGTGTTAGTAGTTCTGTGGTGGTGGTGGTGGTACACGATCACACGAGTGTCTCGCGACAGTAAAAGCTTGGCTGCGTGGATCATGCGCAGAACGCGTCATCCCAGCTGCTCCTTATATTGCGATGTTGCCGTACCTCGTATATGTGTGAACACTGTGGACTATGTTGACCGTCAGCCACGGTTGATCTCACCACCATTGTGAACTAACCCAAGCCAAGCCCTTCCTTTTTGGTTTTGTTGTGATCAGTTATCAGTTGTGATTTTTGCTTTGATTTTTCATCGCATTTGAATTTATGCTATTTAAGCAAACATGGAATGGATCCGTTCTACAGAGTGCCGCTCTTTCTTTCAGGAGAGGAAAAATTTGTATGCTCATATTCGCAAAGTGCATAACAGATAGCCTCTCGAAAATGCTACCGCTAAAAAAAATTAAATCGAAAAAAAGAACACCCTGAGGAGCAAAATTCGTATTCAGATCTCCATAATTATTCTGCATATTCTTATCATGGCTGCTTTGAATTTGTTCCGAATTATAGAAATCTATATTTGCATCTCAAGTATCATTCTGTTGAAATTGAGCTGGAGGAATAATTGTTTCAATCAATTTTACCCATTTTGTTTTTTATGAAGTTTAATTGTAATAGTTGGATAATAATCCACTATCCTCTAAATACAACTAGAAAGACTTTATTGGAAATGGAGATACATATTTCTGCACATTCTTGTCAATCCCATATAATTTGTAGTCTTGGACCCACACTTTTTTTCAGATTCAAATAAGCAACATTTTTAAACCTTACAGAGGTGTAATGCAACTAGAAATGTGACCAGGGTGGTAGAAATAAATCGTACCTAATTATTTTGTAAGGTACTAGAAACCCACTATGCATTTAACTGTGGATTAATGGCACTATACATAGTATTATCAAGTAATATTACTTTGCAAAGTAAAAAGCTACCGATGTTAAAATCTGGAAATGCTCGGCACAATGAGGCATTGCAATCCTCTGAGATTTTGTGATCAGTTGATCAGTATTTATCTATGCATATACGCGTAGCACCAAATATGGCAACGTTGCCTCTCCCTGACGTAAAAGTTTTTGTGCGCATGATCCATACAGCCAAACTTTAAGAGCGTCCGCAGACGGGTCGATGTAGTCGATGCGTTTATAGTCGTACGAGACGCTCGCTCTGTTCGATTCATGGGATTGGCGCGTCTGTCATCCGCACACGGGTCGATCGGCGATGTGGTCGATGCGTTTATAGACGCACACCGGTGATCAATCTCAGTCGATTCACGTCATCCAAACAGGAAAGAACGATTTTAAATTGTTTACTTTTATTGCAAATGCTTTATCTAGTAATCGAACTCATCTTTATTCAAAATATTTTCTATAAATGACACCAAAAGAACAGCTTCAGCACCTAATTGAACAAGTGTGATTCTGTTCTTTCTTCCCAAATTCAAGTAGAAAAGTCCATATAACCTTGTGTCCTAAAGAGTATGGTTTTTAAGATATAAATAAAAAATCAAAATCAATCTTCTTCCAACTTTGACACCTTGTATATTGCAAACCAGACTCTTCAGGACACATGTTTATATGAACTTTTCTACTTGAATATGGGTCAGAAACGCGCTCTTGGGATCACGGTCTATCATTAAGTAACACCCTGTATATAATTACAAAATCAATATTGATATGCCAGTATAATCTCAAAAACTTACCTCCATCAGACGCAAGAAACGTACGAACCGCTCGAACTTTCCACTTCACTTCTGATCGCATGCGATTGCAATCGACAAGACGCATAGACGTACGTTTCTAAACGACCACTAGTCGACCCGTCTGCGGTGTTCCAATCCTTTGCATGAGAAGCGGAGTGGCGGGGAGAGCTATGTGCGTCTATAAACGCGTCGACCACATCGTCGATCGACCCGTCTGCGGACGCTCTTACTGTCGCGAGACGCTCGTCACGATCACTGAGAAACAGCTGATGGCAGTAGTGATGGGTTAGGGAAATAAGTTCCTAATTGGTAGCATGATTATTCTTTCGTTTTTTTTATTGTGCAACGATCTAGTTAGGTGAAGTGTTTGAAACATATACTTGTCATGCCATATCTATAGCGGAAGCATGGCTGCTTCAGTAATATTATTATGGAGATGTTTTTTCTAAATTTTATTCTTCAGGTTTCATTATTTACTTGCTTCAGAATAATTATATTATTTTTATTAGTAGCTATTTATGCCCTACTCACCTACTCTATAATACTACTTTGTAACTACTTTTTCATGTAATTGAATTTTATGGATTGTTATATAAGATTAAAATACGAAATCGCTTTATTTGACCCACATATATTTTGTTTTTCCAGTTTCTATCATATTTGTTATAAGCTGTAGTATCTTGAGCAAGTCTTATTTTTTACGGATAGGGAAAATTGATCTGTAAAGCATCGACATCGGGCTATTGAGTTCATACACTCATAACTACTAGTTACATTTTTTTATCGAAGTGGGAGCTGTAAATAAGTAACGGGATCTTCAGTACCAGTATGTATATTCTTTGGTTCTCTTTGGAATATTCATTACCAACTTTGTGATATATGAATTTGTTGTTTATAACAAATAATACCGTCATGATTTAACTACATGATTATATTTAGTTCAATTCTTGTCGCTCTGATTCTCTACCGTATATACCGATAACATCCCATCTCTAGTTTTGCGGTCCGAGTCTGAGACAGGTGCTTACCCCTACCTTCCTACCTATTTTGTGGTTTCAAGATGTGTTTTGTGGTGGCAAGGTCAAGGTGGCATGCACGTCTTCATCTTCATTTGTTTACACTTACAATTTACATTGATCTATATTCTTTTTATTTAGGTAGTTATTTTTTCAAATTAAAAACAGCTACAGCTACTCGTATATGTATAAGTTTTCAGCAGTGCTTTGCATATCCACGGATTACCTATTGAGATGTCAACACCCTCTCAACATAAATATTATTTTGGGTAAACCAAACCAAATTGATGGTACAAAAGTAGGCTGTTAGATATAATACGAAAAACGGAAATTGGTGAACTACCTCCATATATCCTTTTTTATTATAATACAAAGGTATTATATATAACAGGTATTTATAATTATTTTTATAATTATTATAGATAGTAACAATCTTGTTTTTGTCAGGATGGTGCAGTAATTATTGTTCATATGAAAGTTATATCAAATTGTACTACTTTTCTGGGCCGGCAAATAGTTAAATCATGTGTTTAGCTTTGTGAAGTGCAACAAAATGTTATTTTTAACCCTTATTACTATAATACAAGGGTGTATTGTAAGCATTTATAAATTATTATAGTTAGTAACATTTTTTTTTCAAAATAATACAGTAATTGAATGCCTTCTCTTCATTATTAATTGTTCATCAAACCAGTGATCAAAAGTTCTGGTTTCCTGGCTTCTGATTCGCTGTGCTAAACGAGTCGTCAGAGAGACTGTCAAACACCAATATGCAATTTTTCACCCATTTAGGATGGAAAATCAGACTGGAAAAGATACTAGATGGTTAATAATGGTTGATTGCATATAAAGCACGTTTTTTTTCACCTTTTTGCGGTAAATTTCAAGAGAAATCAATAATTTTCAGAGAACTTTGACAGATGCATGTTTTTGAATGGGCTGCTCTGATTGGTCTAACCCTTCGTCAGAATATGCATGTTGATAAAATCGGCCCTACATCTACTGAAGATGCGGTGACATATGTAATAGGAGAACTATGCAAAAATGTAGACAGAAATATTCCAACATTATGTATTAGCAAAAGCATTTGACACAGTTGATCATATGATACTCATGAAAACTTTACAAAATTATGGTATACGGGGTCAAATCTATCATCTAATTAAAAGTTATTTAAGTAATAGAACACAAACTGTTATGATAAATAAATGCTCTAGTTCTCCATTGCCTATAACATGCGGTGTTCCTCAAGGAACGGTACTGGGACCATTATTCTTTAACATATATATAAATGATCTATTTGCTGTTGATGTGAGCGGAGATATAGTGAGTTTTGCAGACGATACAGCTGTTATATTTTCTGCTGAAAGTTGGGAAATATTAAAATCAAAGGCTGAAAATGGTTTTAAAAAAATGTTCAACTGGTTCAGTAGTCGACTTTTAACAGTCAATTTCAACAAGACTCACTTTGTTCCATTCGCATCATACGCAAACGGCTTACCGAAATACACCAACTTACAAATCAGTTGTAAACAGGTAGCTCCTATATCAATGGTCACCAGTATCAAGTACTTAGGAATATATCTAGATTGCCATATCAAATGGAAAGAGCATACCGAATATGTTGTCAAAAAGATTCGTTACGTTATAAGCAAATTTAAACTCCTTTCCACTATACTTACCTATGAACAGATGATCATTGTATACGAAGCACTTGTTCATAGTCATATACGATATTGTATTGTGGTGTGGGGCGCAGCACGTAAAAATAATATAAAAGCAATATAAATTATACAAAAACGTTTAATAAAAATTTTATATAAAGTGAAATGTACATATTATCCTAGTGACTTGTTATTTTCTAAAACAAAAATTCTAGATATCCGCCAAACATTTTTCATGTCATTAGGTATTTACCAATATAAAAATAAATCAAACTTGACAAAACACGAACATAAATATGACATAAGATATGCATGTAATGTTGTACCAAAAGCAAGAAAAAATACTTTATTACGATGTCATACATTTCTTGCTCCAAGACTATACAATGAGATACCAGAAAGCATAAAATGTCTAGTGCCTTTAAATTCATTCAAGTATGGTTTAAAACAATGGATAGTAAATAATAAGCGCATTAAAATCCACCAACTTGTAGACATATGCAATACCTATTATTACTGATATATATGGAATACATAATATTTAAATATAAATATTCCTAAATTAACCCTTATTTGTTGTTTCCATTTTATAATAATTACTTATACCCAAGCACAAGTTTTTAACTTTTTTTGGGTCACTTGTTGTTTATTGTATCTTATTTATTTTATATTTACAATAAACGCTATACTACTACTTTGAAATGAACGCTATACTACTACTTTGAAATGAAAGCAAATCTTTCAGCGATCGTTGCCGTCAGTCTAATATCTTCAGAACACAATTTCACATTTAATGGTATAAAAAGTCATTTCCGAAAGTCAAAAGCAATGATACCTCTCACTATTGTCCTCTAAATTTTTCAGCATCTATTAGCAAGGTCGCAAAAAAAAGGAAAACTGGAGGAAGGAGGAAGGAAAATAATATTTTAATTTTCTGCCAGGTAAATTATGTTTAATAATTTGAGCAGATTTTTAATTTATTCTTCATTTTCAGCGATCTTGCTTATGAGTACTGAAGAATTTGCAGAACTCCAGCCAGAGGTATCGGTTACTATTTTTTTAAATCATGAAATGTGAAATTCTATTCTGAAGCTATTAAACTGCCAGCAACATTAGTGGTAGATTTCCTTTCACTTCAAAATTCACAATGGTTTTGTGAATCTTAAATCTTTAGAATATTGTAGTAGCCGGTATGCTTTGAAAAATATCCATTTCTGTCGTACTCCAGCTGCTTTTTGACCTTAGATGTGTAATGTCTGCTATTTCTGGTTAGAATTGATTTGTTGTAAGTCATTTTCATAACTTTGTCCCTTTACTCTAGTTCGTCCGTAACTGTCTGCTAAGTTAGTTGTTTTGCTCCATCTGAACAGTCCTTTGTTTATATTTCATGGCCTGCTAAGCTGCTTAGGTAGGAAAATTGAAAAACACCGGTTTTACTGAAAACTTGAAGTTAAATCAAAACTACGAGAGATTGATATTTACAACCGCATATCATTAGAAAGCTTATCAAATCGCACATTTGATCGTATAAAAAAAATTATGCATTCCCATTTGAAAAAATCAAGTTACCTTTGATTGAAGTTTCCTTAATTAATCTACCGGTTTCTCCAAGTACAAATGTAATTCAAACTCGACCGTCTAAATTAAATTGACACATTTCATGCTTAGTAACACAGCCCTCTAAGATTTATAATAGCTGCGACATTCAATTTTTTTCTGACATCTACCTATACCCAAAATTGTGATTTGCACCTAATCGGTTCACTTAAAGTCCCATGTGTTATACATAAAGTCACACTAAAATGTACCTGGGAATCTAAATATGCAATAATATATAGGGTATTCCATTTAAAAAAACATAACTTTGATATGTCACGCTTTTATTAGACACCCTGTATAAAAGTCATTATTTTTAAAATGTAGTCCAATTCGACCTACATATATTCGCAAAGTCAATTTTTCGAAAAGTGGTATCGTTTGGTCACAAGAGTCCGAGGCGTTGAGCTTGACTCACCCTGTAGAATGCAAAATCCAGATTTTCTCTTTTTTTAAAATGTAACCCCCAATATTTTATTATACCAGAGAATTGCCTTTAATATGCTCTTTCATCTTTCTATAGCACTTGTTGTATCTACGTCCACCAGTTTCCGAGATATTTCTATTTTTCGGTAAATTTAAAATATAGCTTCTATTTGTGTATTGAAATTTATTTATTTTCAGAAAGTACTATTGAATTTGTTTTTTATTTAACTAACAACTAAATTATAAGGTCATGATAGTATTTAATGAAGTCAAAACTCTGAATCATCGAGATAATAAAGTCAAGTATGCTGAGGAAACAATTTTGTAGGTGTGATGCATAATTATCAAGCAGATTTATCAGGTAGGCTTTGAAAAATTGACAGTTTTCATAACCTACTCAATAGTTCCGTACTGTGTGAAAAACGAGATTTAAAAATTAATTTTTCCATTGAGGGTATTTAGGAGAATCTTTGAGAAATTGCCTACTTGCCTCTAGAATATATCAACTATGAACAGCAATATCCAGAACGGAGGCCCTATAAAACTAATGCGTTTGAAAGATTGGAGAATAGTTTTATTTGGACTGTGTCGTTTAATATTTCATAGCCTATCTGATAGATCTGCTTGATAATTACGCGTGACGTCTATAAAATTGTTTCCTCAGTACACTTGACCTATAATATCTCGTTAATTCCGTGTTTTGACTTGATCAAGTACTATTATGACCTTATATTTTAGTTGATTGTTAAGCAAAAATAAAATTTGGTAGTATTTTCTCAAAATAAATAAATTTTAGTAAACAAATAGAAGGTAGGTATATTTAAAATTTGTAGGAAAGTCGAAATATCTCAGAAACTAATGAATGCAGCCATAGCAAGTGCTATACAAAGACGAAAGAGCATATTAAAAGCAAACCTTTGGTATAATAAAATATTGGGGGTTATATTTAAAAAATAGAAAAAATCTAGATTTTGCATTCTGCATCACCCTGTATACGAATATGCGTCGCGGGCTTTTTCTATAGCCGATTTTAAAACTAGAAAATATTTTTTATACACCGTCTAAAAAAAATCATTTTTGATTAACCATTTTTTTATATACAGTACGTCCATTTGACAGCGATTTGGGTATAAAAATGGTCATAACTTTTGAAATACCCTGTATAATGTAACAATACCCTACATTGGAAGAACGGAAATCATTAGTAGAATTTGAATATGGAATAACATATAGGGAGTCTCGTTTAAAAAATGCATGTTTGAATCACCACGGAGTTGTGGATCACGCTGTATAAATCTAAATATTTTCTGAGCAAGAAGCATATCCGAGGCTACAACTCTTATATACAACTTTTGTCGCTATCTTCTGCAGTAGTGGAGTTATCGACCGAGCCGGTACTAAAAACTCACCCTGTGTAATATATTATTAGGTAAGAACAGCTCTTTCAAACGAGACCTAACTTATTTAATTCCATTAACTTAACCAAAGTTATTGCCATTTGAATAAAAAGTTTTTTGACCTTCCTCCACCACTACATCTTACAAGATAGAGCAAAAAACGAGTAACAAAGAAAATCGAGAATTGTCCAGGATGTGATGGTTGAATTTATAATATACCTTCATTTGCACATTTTTGGAGAAAACGCCGTTTTTCTGGCTGATCGTAATAGTTACACTCCCTAGCAGCTACTTGCGGAACTTGAAAATAATATCCAGCGATTTCTCTGAACCGTATTAGGTACCTAAAATATTTTTTCTAATATTTTTTGCTCGAGGTTATATGGTTAACGGTTACCAAGATATTGCCGGCGTCCATTCTTAATACACCACCTTGTAGATTAAATCTGTTTAAAATGAGTTTTATGTCACTGTATATTAGTGTAAATATTGAAGATCATGTTTTTAAGCATTTTTACGTGAAACCGTATACTTGTAAATTTCGCTCCTAGCAACCGTTTTCCAGATATCTGCTTATCAATTGGTCAGTAGACGCTCAAATTTCCAAGTGTAAATTTTTATCCAAGTAGGCTGTAGTTAAATCAGATGTTTTTTTGCGAAAATACACTTTAGTTACTGTCAAGCTTTGCTAGTGCTTGTTGATATTTTGCGTGTTACTCATGATTTGTGAAAGATGTTTCAATATGTAAAAAAATCGTTCATTTGTATTTCAACACTCGTGTCGCAAACTTTCAAACTCGTGCAAGATGTGTATCATTTTCTGCTTGTTACATAATATACTATTATTTGCCAGTTTTTTAATCTTCAAAATAATCGCATTTTATTTCTATACATATTTATGTCTTGCCGTTTTTCAGAAATGTTTAAGCCGTTCCATATATTAAGCCATTTGGTCCGGTCACCCGCACAGGTTAAAAAACTTGCTCAGTCAGTTCCCGTACACGCTCCTGTCTGTCTGCGCAGGTATACCTGCACAGCCAGACCTTTTCAGTAGACTCATCTAGACTCATCTATTTTTATTTGAGGTTTCCAATTTCAATTTCATAGGAGTCGTTTTTAATTCACATGTGCACGTGCACCGACGTATTAACAATTAATTAAATAATTACTGTATACGTAATTACAGCCTAATCACAATTCCCGTCAAACAATTTTCAATGGTGCATATGAAATCGAAATACTTAGTACACAATCATGTGGTCAGGTGCTATTGTTTCTCGTAAGCATGAATCACACAATAATAATATACAGAGTGCTCACTATGTATGGAAAAATGTTGTTTAACATTATATTTCCCATAATACGACAGTATTCAGTTGTTTTCGTTTCAGAAAATAATTAGGTAACAAAAAACAATGCATTTTTCCAAATAGCATTCATTAGGCTCATTTGATTTTTTCTCTTTTCAATGACATATTAGTACTCAAATACAAGAAAATGTTTGAAAAAAAATTAAAAACTTCCTTAAATTTATTACACCAATAACCTCAACAACCCACGGCGCCATGCGCCCATGCGCAGTAGTTAATTCATTCATCCCAGAAAAGGGCGCTATCGACCTTGAAACTCAATTTACTTTTGATCCGAATTTTGTAGTGTTTACATGCAATAGTCAATACCAAAATCGTATTCAGTTCGAATTTAATCCCACATATTAACGTAGCAATTGTAAGTAATCAATCTAAACGACATAATAATACAAGTATCAAGATAAAATTCTCACACGTGGGAAGTGAAAATCAGAAACGTTCGATCAAACCGAGGCGTGTAGAGAATCTACTATTTGAAGCGATTTTTTAAACCAACGGCTGCGGCTGAAATGAAAGATTACCATCGTACAAGAACAACGTGAGACCTAAATGTAAGGTACATGACAGTGTTAACGTGTTGTACGTTTTTATTGGTGTATTGCAGTACCGTTTCTAAACACGAGTTGCACAGATGCCTACTCCACCATGAAAACACACGCTATCACCACACCATACGGACCATACCAACGCAAAAAGTCGAAGAACCCACGCGAGATGTAAGGATGTTCGATAGGATGTTTCGGTTTATCGATACTTTAGCAGCCAACGTTCGATTTTTTTTTCTGTCGATACTTTAAAAGTCTCCTATTTCTTTTTTGTATAAATGTAAGGTTAATTAAAAAACAGAGTCATATTATAAATGAAAAATATTTATTTAATTTGTTTCGTTACACACTAAAAAGAATATCGACCAAATGGCCGCCCCCGGGATTAATGCAATAATGAGATCTTTTTAAAGCATTTTTCATAACTTTCTCCAACATTTCAGGTTGTATTCTATGAATTTCTTCCCGAATGTCTTCCTTTAATGCTTTTAATGTTCGAGGATTATGTACCAATACCCTATCTTTTAGATACTTCATAACCAAGAGTCTGGAACGGTTAAAACGGGAAACCATCAGCGTTTTTCGAGATACGGAGTCCAAGGCTGCTTTTTTTGAACCAATTGAAAAATAATCGTACACGGAACTCGAACACTTTCGAAGGGTTTACCCTAAAAGCGTATTATTGAGCAAAGGGTGTACGAATTTTCTTGATTGAAACAACTCGACTGGTTTCAAGTCGTCGAATAAAGGATTCGTGTGCGGAAATTTCGAGCATTTGTGTTGTGATCATTGGGTGCTGCTGGTTAGAATTAAGAAGATGGATGTTTTGAACGTTCTTGCATTTGCAGCAATTAATAATATTAATATGCTAGAGGTTGAGCGTTTATCCAATCGGCCAAGTAGGACAATTCATGCATTTAACAATCCGTACACATCCCTAAATGAAGAAGACTTCGTGAAGCATTATCGTCTAACAAAATCTGTGACCAGGGACCTCATACGCCTACTAGAGCCCCTACTAGAAAACCACCAAGTATGGCTTCAGCAATGACTATCCCAAGGAAGGTCAACTATCCATACTTTTGGATTTGGGAATCACTTTGGAATTTTGGATGAACGGGACACGGGACGATGAAGTATGGACGTACAACAATCACAGATCACAGCACACTCATAGAACAGTTTATCTTGTACAACTGTAAAGTGTCTAACTGACAGTATTCCTAGGTTGCCAAATTGTGTCATACTAATTGTTATTCGTATACGGAACTGTACTTCGTATGGTGTTCAAAAATATGTATTTCCTCTCGCATACGAAAAATGATGTTCGAAACTTTTCGTCTGCGAAGCAACTCGATTAAGTTCGAAAATAGCAGCCCAGGAAGAATTCTGGTCAAAATGGCTATTGTCTCACGGTGTGTGCTGTAGCACCATCCTGTTGATATCATGGTAGCAAATATCTTCCCGATACAGTTCTCCCATTTCCGGAATAAAAAAATCTAACAGCATGCTTCTGTTGCAATCTGCATTTACTGTGACGGTTCTTCCCCGATCGTCCTCAAAAAAATACGGTCTTAACATTTGTCTACCACTAACGCCACACCACACGGTCTCTTTTGGCTCTTGTTGATGGGTTAGGCCTTTCCGTCACATCACTACATACGCGGTCTATATTATCCCTTGAACGAGCTGAACGAGGTCTGCCAATATGCGGTTTATCAGATGTAGACCCAGTTTGTTGAAAATTTGTCGCTAATCGGCAAAATGTATTTGCAGTTGGAACACTGCGTTTTCCATATCTTCTACGGTATTTTCGTTGAGCTATGATAATCGACGAATCATTTTGATAAAAAAAAATATGATTTCCGCACGTTCCCGAGGCGTATATCGATTCATAACGAATTTTCCAAGTATTTACTTTGCACCGGACATAAAAACTCGAACAGATGTCAACTACAAACGAAACTATGGCAACATTCCATAGTTTACTTGATTTTGCACCACCACCTTGTACTTTTGATTCCACACCTCACCAAACATAGATATGACTGTAATGGTCATTCTGATGAATTTGTGGTTCTTGGGTTTTTAGGGCGCTGTCACTGAGCTTTGAGGCTTGACGTTTTGCTACCACGAGTGGATGCCATCTTCAGAAGCTATTACACTTCAGCGACTGCCGACATATTGACAGCTGGCCGATTTGCGACTATTAACGGTGACGTGGCCCAATTTGGTAGCGTTGGTAGCCCCCCCACTGGCAGTATGGCAATGTATTCAGGTCCTTTCGGATAGGTGCCCATGTCCGGTTGACTCTCTGTGTTTCTTCTTTCTTATTGAAATTGTTGTGATGTTTTTGTATTTCCATGGCGTCATTATCTAGTCTGGCATCGTATGAAGACGTTCTGCAAGAACCTGCGTTTCTTCAAATTTGATCCTATGGTTTCCTTCCTTAATCGCATGTTCGGCTACCGCTGATTTGTCTGTATAACCTAGTCGACAGCTACCCTTACGTTCTTCAATATTTGTGTTGATCGATCGCTTCGTTGTTCTGATGTATACAACCCCACAATCCACATGTGCATGATATGCCATAAACCCCTGGTGTTGTGCGTGGGTCTCTTTTATCCTTGATCGTTCTCAAATACTCCTGTATCGTTCTTGTGGGCTTGTAGATGGTTTTGAAGTTTTATTTTTGCTATAGGGTCAGGCTGTTCTTGTTATTTCCTTCTCTGTATAATCTTTCTTGCCGGTTCTCTCAAAGTTCTAATGATTCCGTACTTCTGAGATGGGTGATGGTTTGATTACTTATGGAAGTACCGGTCAATATACGTTGATTTTCTATATTCATTCTGAACTCTGCCCTCAATGCTGTCTTTCCCTATCGCTCTGGGGTGGTACTCCTACTGAGCAAATCTTGGCAAATTTTAGCGTCCCATACGCCTCTCCCTCCAATCCAACAGTTCTTGCCTTCTTGTCTTGAGGAGAGTGTTATAACCACAAAAAATTTTTTTGGGCGTTATATCACAGTCTGCCTGTCCATTAGCGTTTTTGTATGTTATAGGGTCCTAGCAGGCGATGTTGCTAATTCTTTGAACTTTGTGTTTTAAACGTTCTTTCGATTTTTTTTGGAAATGGGTGCGACTTCAAAATGTTATGTATTCCTAAACGACTCAACTGCCTTAACGTTAACAGATGTTGTTGTTGTTTTCATTCTGCAAAAGAATATATGCATCATAATTTATAAGAATTTTAACTGAACACACAATAGTGCTGTAATATAATATGCATAGAATTCAAAAAAAAAAAATTAAATCATTTAGCATACTCTAAAAACTCACAATTGAGGAAAATCAATCCCTTCGAATCTATAAGCTATAACATGATATAAAACAAACATTTCACCAGGATTGAAATTTTTTTGAATTATTTAAAATTATTGCACTTTCATTCCATTACATAAATGCAATGAGTAATTTTTAAAATCTTCATGTAATTATTTAAATTCTACATAGGACGGTTGCGATATGCATCCATGCGAACTATCGATATTTTGCACGTATTGTAACATCTCTACACAACATCATAAAGCATCACAAGAATCGAAAAATCCAACTCGAACGTGAGCGGTTCTATACGCTCCCAGAAGTTCACAAATTTCTCTTAATCAAAGAAGGTATCTTTATCGTCCCATTCAGACACGCTAAACATGGATTTATAATTTAAAATACATCAAATAGTCAATTATCTTTGATAGAGTAGACCAGTAGCGTCCAGTCCCACATAAAGTAGGCAAACATAACAGAAAAATTTAAAAAACCAATAAGATCCCTTAAGTCCTTATCCATTACAAAAAGCTATGCACCAGTTGCTTAGTGATTTTCATCAAAACTTACCAGACATCATAGATTTGTGCAAATAGGTTTTTTTTCTGTTCTAAGGATTTGCTCAATGCTTTTCCAGACTATATTTTTAAGTGATCTCATAAACAATGCAACAATCTTAAGGAGGTAGTATTTTGTCTTGTTCGAAAACTAAAAATTTTGTTCCATTTTTATTTGATGTCATATAGTCATACCTTTGGAAGATGTGGAAATTGGAATAAAGCTAAAGGATAAATACATTAATAACATCTGATATGCTGACGATACGGTGCTCATAGCTAGCATGAGAAAGAATGATAGTACATGGTGAACAATGATAGTTTAAAGGCAGAATTAAAATAGCCAGAAATACTTTCTTCAAAATGAAAACGATACTTAGCGATCGAGATTTTCGTCTGACTACTCGATGGTGAGCAACAAAATGCTTTTACTGTTCACATTATTATACGGAATGGAGGGATTGATATTGAAAGGACGCATCATGCACGCGCATATTAAGGATGTAAGGACCGAGCGAGTAACAAACAGTAGGGTACTATAAAGAATGAATAAAGAACAGGAACTTTTAACCACAATAACACGAAGAGTATCAGCACATTTTGGCCATGTTTTTAGAAATGGTACGATTTTTTACATCTGATCGTTAAGGGTAAGATCGAAGGACGACGAGGGATCGGGCGTAAAAGGTTCTCCTGGAACTTAAGTCAGTTATTTAATATAAGAGGTCGACAACCTCCGCTGAGGAGACGGTACTAAAAGAAGAACACCGACCCTTCACCTCCATTTTAGGTTGTTTCCTATCGTGTTTAACTCTTCCTGGAAGTAAATTTACCCCCGAATCCAATAATGTGGTCAGATTTTCCTTACAACGTCTTATTCACACTTATAGGACACCCTGTATAATGAAGCCTTAATGTTTTCAGAACTTATGTGAACTAAACTCTCCCCTTGTACTTTTCACGTACGCTCCTGAGTTTAATCTGAAGTAGGATGGAATCATACGTTTTCTCGTCTGCCAGTCAATTAAACATAATTGGCCTAACGATATCCTCTAATGGTTATGAATTCGAATGCTATATCTTGATATGTCTCTATGGATTCTACTGGAGCTGCCTATTCTTCCGTCTCTCATATTAGATATTTCCTACAAAGCGCAGACTGGGAATATAGATATCGTCGCAGCTGTAACATTTTTCGTTTACCATATACGTATACTTGAGAAGATAATGAAAAACAGATTTCAGGAAAAAAGTAGAAGAGAAATTAGGTGAATACCAATTTGGTCTTGGATGAGGAAGAGTGCCAAGATAAGCAACTCTGGCATTGAGGCAAATGCTAGTATGAATGCTAGACTCGTATAAAGGATCTTTTGATCTTAAGGGATCAAGAAAAAGTTAAAATTACCCCTTTTTTACTTCCAAACTAGACGCGGACCCTACCTGCTATTCACCAAAGTGGAGAATAAAAGCATGGTAATTTAGAAGGAAAATATAGGTATTGCTAGTTAATGCGGCTATATGGACAAGACCCACCCTGGTTGCAATTGTCTAGACTGAAGTAAATAATTGGTAATAAAGTGATTGTTTAGGCTTAAAATTGGCCCAAATAAATCCTTCTAACAACACAACGATAGTAAACATGTAGGCATCATGTGGTAGGATTTTCTCTTTTTATACAGGGTATCCCTGAATTTCCTTGACACATGATATTTTCGTATAACAGAAAAATGTTCAGACGAAAAGTGGGTGGAATGTTTGATAGTACTACAGTGTCTATCATACCATGCTTTTAAAGTATTTTTTTTGCACTTCTACCCTTAAAACTCACCCCCAACTTTGTTTTTTCAAATAGCACCTAATAGTTTTCCCTACACAAATAAAGTCCATATTTTATTTAAAATCTTGTAGTTCCTTTGATTTTATACAAACACCTATCTTTTTAGTGAAGTCGTAAGCACGGGATAAATAAAGTAAGGCTTTGTTTGAGACCTAATGTTTTCGTGAGAAAAACAGATAAAAAAGAAAACACAAACCATTTTTTTTTGTTTGAGGCGTAATATTTTCGTAATAAAAAAGCATAAAAAAGACATTTGTTTTCGAAAGCCTTAAAAAATCCAATCAGTTTTATTTTTATCCGTTTTTTGCGTCAAGCAAATTCCTATTTTATTTATGTTATGCTTATGGTTTTACGAAAAAATAAGTTTCCATAATAAAATCAAACGTACTACAAGATTTTAAATAATATGAGGCCCGAATTTGTGTAGAAAAAACTATTTGGTTTTATTTGAGAAACAAAAGTTGAGAGTGAGTTTCAAGGTTGAAGTACAAAAAAGCCGTTTTAAAAGCCTCGATAATACTTTCAAAAATTCCACTCCGTTTTCGGTTGAACTTTTTTTTTGTTACGAGAATATACTAAAGTATAAATTCGTACAGCACATGGCGGGCGGCCAGTTGTTTGAAGAAGAAACTGATATTATTGTATTGCAGTTAACGGAAATAGCGTTGCTGTTCTTCCCGATTAGAATTCACTGAGCAGTAAATTTTACCGTGGTTACTAAAGAAGATACTCGGAAAAAACAAGCGCCCTTCGAAAATTTTGCAGATTAATTAGACATTTAAAACAAAAATAATAAAAATCATATAACCTTGAATAATATCGATCCTAAAACGTTTTAACATTGAATTAATCATAGTTTTGAAGTTCCATAATATGATGACCTTTAACAGCAAACCTTAATCCTTCATTAACAAGATTTTTTGCAATATGGCTTCCAGCGTATTATTCCCGCCTTCTCGACTCCAAAGTTAAATTTTACCTTTTTTTTAATTTTCAAGTCCATATTACCTCGGACAAGGAAAAATCGACAGTATATTATTATCCTATTTTCACCGTCTCAGTTCGTTCATCCTTGTTTATAGAATATGCCAATTATAACCTTAAAGTTAAAATCTGGTTGAAATTAGGTCGGAATTTGATTGTAGTTAAAATTAGGTATAAATTAGGGAAACATGCGAAACCTGATCATAGAACGCGGTATGTTCGTTGTCAAGATGTCACATGTCACCAATCGTGTTGTGATGAGCCATTATTCCACACAATGACACAGTCGCCTTCTGAAACTGCTAACTACCTATTTTGTGCAAACAGCTAATTTCAATTTTCTCCAAGTTACTGCTCTGACCACCTTCAATGTTCGAAGGCTCTGACTTATGTGTCAAAATTCGTGATAGAAAATAAATAAGCAATTAGCTGATAGATCCAATCTAATCAATAAATTACTTATTTTCGACTTAAATTGTTCCTTGCCTGTACTTTGACTATTACGACTAACATAAGGGAAAAATACCACTTGACTGCCTTGAATGATTCCTTACAAAATCCTTGGAAATTTTCGGTGTACTGTTCACCATGCAGAGGTCATTGAGATTACGAGTCTTATAGGTAAACGACAACAGACAGACAGGCAGACCGACAGACAGACCGGCAGACTGAGAGATAGACCTACGGAAATGAGTGACGTGTGTTTTCGTTATGTAGATATCATAAAACGTCCAAAAAGCGTATTATCTCAAAATCGAAATTTTTCGAGATCACAATACTCCTCTCACCTATCGGTGTGGGGAGTAAAAGTGATAAAGTGGGATTTAAATGCGGAGGAATCGTTATTATTAGTTTCATTGTTTGTATTATACAACAATTTGAATAAAAGCTTTTTTTTAAACAAATCGGTAAATTCCATATATTCATTTTGAAAACTTTCCACCCTGGATTTCTCGAAAACCGGATGCTGTGATTAATAGAAAAAAACGCCGAGAAATACATCAAAAGGTTTGTCAAGAGGAACAACTTTTTAACCAAAAACTACTTCTACAACTGGTACCCTCTGCCCCCCAGGATCATCCCCTTAAACATTTTAATGACAAGGGGTATCGAGTAATATCTTGTTTCAAAAGTATGTCAGTCTGGATCACCTGTGTCAACGTGTCAACGCATTATCGAAAGCTACCATGATATCCCACAACATGTTTTTTCAACTGCCCGTCAGGAATTTGAAAATCGTCTATATCATTGTTTGACCAGTAACGGGCAACATTTGAACACTTAATGCAATAAAAAGTGATATTTTCGTGTGTTTTTGTATTATATTTGAACAAGTTAATATACATAAAGATTCTAATTTCAAACGTCAAGATAAAGTACTTCAATATACTTTGAACACAAGGTATTACTTGAATCCCCTTGTCATTTAAATTAAAATTAAAAGGAGATGATCCTGGGGGGAGAGGGTTAAAAAGTTACCCCTCTTGACAAATCTTTTGACGTGTCGGCGGATTTCGAGAAATCCGGGATGGGAAGTTTTCGACGGACAAATGAACACCCTGTATACTTGAGGTAAATTTTATTCAGTACATAAAACAAAATTAGGGTATGACGAGTAGACATGTAATTTTGCTCGTAATACTTTTCATGCTATATTTAACCCACACTTTGACGAACGATAAACAGCAGAATGTGAAACTTGGAATCGGCAACTGAACATGTGTGACGGTGCGGCGCGGCGCCTTCAAGTCCAGACATCGCATCGTTAGGCTTCTCGGCCAAAACTGTTCAAAGTGTAAGAAGTGATAACGAACTGTTGACCTTGTTAACCCAAAAACTCGACGCATGGCATTTTCATTTCCTTCTAAGGTATTGCGAGAGACTTTCATTAGATACACAGGAGAATTTTCTACACACCCACTGTTATTCTTGATCAGTGATCAGTGATGGGTATTCAGTATTCACGTTTTAAAAAAATAGCGTCCAGTAAAATGGTGTGAGCTTGTGTCTCTTATTCTTCTTCGTAGGCTTTCTCTTACCCGATGATCGTATTAATTGCAGCCCTCTGAAATTCTTGGAAGTCGCTTATTCCTTTCCAGTGACGGAGGTTTCTCAGCCATGATAGCTTTTTTCTTCCAGTTCCTCTTCTCCTTTCTTCGATCTTTCCTTGAAAAATGAGACGCAGAAGGTGGTAGCATTCCTCACGCATTATACAGGGTGTTCCTAAATATCATATACAAGCGAAGGGATAAGATTTTTTGGTGTTTTAAGGACTAAAACTTCAAATAAACACAGGTCCACAAATGCTTCAACATGCTTCGTTACCGACCGATAAAATACGCTATAGGGGTTACTTGCACATGTCAAACGATTGCCAGAATCTACAGTGTTATTCTTTTAGGGGCCATATCCCCTTTACCTACCCTGAACTTTTTTGCGGTGCGCCGCCTATAGATTCAAAAAAAACAAAGCAAGTTTTTCCATCTTGTTTAGAAACTTTTTGTCCTCTTGTAATTTTTTATATATCCGTTTCTTATCGAGAAAAAAACAAAAAAGGATTCTCTGTTATTAAGTGGATGAAAATAATTATTTGAAATATGGTCTAGTAGGGTTTGGCTTTATTTGGATAACTATTTTCTTTTATTAAAGGAAAGGTTCTAAACAAGATTTTTTTTGAGAATCTACCAGCGGTGCACCGAAAAAAGTTCAGGGCAAGAAAAGGGGGCATGATCCCTGAAAAAATATTACCCTGTAGATTCTGCCAACTTGTGTAGCTCGTATTACGTATTCAAAATTTAACCTATATACCTCAAAAATTGAGAGAATTATTGAGAAAAAATTTAAAAAAATATGAAATTTCAACACCCTGTAGATCAGTAACGAAGTGTTTGCGGACCTATGTATGTTTATTTGGAACTTCAGTTATAAAAAAACCAAAGAATCTCCTCCTTTCGTTTGTACATGAGATTGGGGAATACCCTGTATGTCCTAGGTACGAGTAAACTATTTTCATCTTCCTTATAACTTCAAAAAGTTCTCGTTCTGGTATACCCGCGCTCTAGAGAACGTTCTCATTTCCCACATAATCGACCCAGGACACTCTCAGCATTAGTAGCAGAGTTCACATTTCGAACGCTTCGATCTTATTTATAATTGCTGCCTTAAGCGTCAAGATCAAGAGAAGACCAGAGAACATTGCATCATCATTCAAGTTTTTGGCGGTAAGAAATTTTCGCAGTTTCAGAAACATTGACCTAGCTTGTTCAGCTAGCAGCAGATTTTATAATGTCATTATTTTTGCAAGAACATAATTATAATGAACATTGTAACGATGTTAGTCTTAAATGAGCACAATTGGAGAATCTCAAGGAGGGTTTCACATCTTGGTGCTCTTCCACCCAATCCTTGCTTAATTTATTAATCTATATGACGTCTGCAAGCCTATACTACCTTCACCTAACTTAAACTAATGCTAGTGGGGTCACCTATATATAACAATACAGAATAACGAATAAGGTTTTAGTACTGCATAAACTATTGTTGTTACAGATAATTAAGTATAATGAATGTTCAGTGAAGTATTTATGATACCTGCAATCATCTCAATCGGAAAGCCTTTCAGTGTTCTTCCATACATTTGGTATATTTATATAAATTTATACTCTTGACCGTATGTTATAATAATCAACGCTTTTACACCCGTATGCACCGTAAGTCAAATGCGCGATTAGTTACGTAAACCTGGATTAGATTACTTGTTTACTATGCACCGCAAACTGACAATTTTGACACTGTCACTGTCAAAGCAATCTTGCGAACACAACCTTGCCGTATCTCCAATCTGGATTAGTTAATCTCTTGACGGTGCATGGCTAGATGTCAAAGATTAGCAAAACGCGATTAGGGAACTAGGATTAGAATCTTCAAACGGTGCATACGGGTGTTAATGGATAATTCCTACTTTTTGAACTTTCAACGAATACAGATTTCACAAACACATATACAGGATGTCCCACGACGATAAAGACAAGTAATATTCGGAACTGGGCAGTAGTAGCAAATAATAATTTTGGAGGTGTAAATTAGAGCTGATCGTGACCAAATACAAATACATCATTGGGTGACACAATAATAAGAAAGGATACTATGTTTGCTCTAATTTACACCTCCAAAATTATAATTCGCTACTACTGCCCAGTTCCGATATATTGCTTGTATTAATCGTCGTGAGACACCCTGTATTTACGTACTTTATTTTGCTTGGATAGCTCTATTCTTTCTCAAATCGGAAAACAACAAATGAATGTATCGGATCTGAGTGCGAATAAAGTTATGTAAATATCGGGAAAGTCCACTTTTCACAAACAGTAGATGTTTATCTACTATCTAATAGGACCTACAGACCTGAATTCCTTGTTTAGTGAAGTATTTATGATACCTGTAATCATCTCAAGCAGAAAGCATTTCAGTGTTCTTCGATACATTTGGTATATTTATATAAATTTATACTCTTGACCGTATGTTACAATAATGGAAGTTTTTAATGGATATTTCCTACTTTTTGAAGGCACGACAGATTTACGAAGGTTGATATTTAATATTATGAGTATACCATATACGTATATTCAGTAGAAAAGACAGTCGGACTTCAAAAGATAAATAATACAACTAATACTTGAAACACTGCTACAGAATCAGACCTTCAGTACAGACACAGATAGGTACTAGCTTAAGGCTCGCTATAATAGGCTGGGTACTGGTACGAGTAGGGATGGAGTAGTGCAACCAGGTCAGTAGGTCACCTTTGAGCCTCATAAATATACTAAAAACCTCCTGAAAAACTCATTTTTGTCGAATCTACCTCCTGGTAAAGCCACCAGCTTACTAAGCATAATGATTCAGCTCTAAACTCCTTCACCACAAGTAAGGAATGATTGTATGTATTACCTTATATCTCTTTCCAGTATCGGTCACACTGCACTGCGGTTTTCGTTCGCTTGCCCTAGGGTTATGGGGGACCTGGGGGACCTAGGCAAGCTAGAAGATGCTCCATCGTCTGGTTCTCCTCGTAGTCGTATAAATCATCAGCGTATCCCCATTTTGATAGGTTATCCCCCTGTCCATTTGGCACCTAATCCTGTTGAGGCCTTTCCAGGTCCTCCATTTCGATTGTGATCCGGCAGAAAGGCTTTTAGATGGGTTTCAAGTTAGTATGTGGTTCTCTGTCAACCGGCGCTACCTCTTTGATTACTGATTTGGAGTCTGTCAGTGGGTTTGTTGACATAATGTAATTCCATAGACCATCTAGCTTTGAAATTCTTTCTGGTCAAGTCTGGATGCAGGGGGCTTGTGCCCATATAGAGGGTGTATTTTATCCAATGACTCTTTTATTTCTCTCTGTCCATAAGACTTCTCACCTGATTTGTGGAGGGCTATTCCCGCTAACATGTTGGCCAGCACATACAAACAAAAAATGGAATAAACAAAATCTTGTACAAAATAAATTGTGTAGTTCAAAGAAATCTTTACAGAATTTACTATCCGACATCTTCAGACATGGAATAGACTCTGGGCATCTATTTTCAAATCATGCGATTCTTATTTCGAATGCGAAATCACAACATTTTCGAACAACATCAATGAAACTGTATTTTCAAATTCCACTTACGAACGCTATTAAATCCGTGTACGAATTTTTTCGGGCAAGTGACATCGATTGGTCTTCACCAACCGAAAATGGAATTCGTATGCGAAAAAAATGATTTTGACAGATGGAGCTGTGGACTCTAGGTTATTTATGTTGAAGTTGTAGTAGTTGTTCCCATTTAAATTTTAAACGATTTGTTGGTTTGGTATATTATTGTTATTATTAATATGGCTGTTAATGATCTAATCAATTTAGACGCAATAGAGGCCCTTGAACAATCCGAGCTTCTAGCTAGTAGGCCTGTAAGGCAAATACCTTCTTGGAGCGATCCGTATGAATTGAGCGATAACGCATTTGTTAAGATATACCGGCTAACCAAGCCTATGACGGAGAATCTAATAGACAATTTAACACCTCATATTCCAGCACCTACAACTATATCGGGTTTGAGTGTAGCACGAAAGGTATTTTTTATGTGTATTACGTTATAGTGCCTACCTAAGTGCAGTGAATCCCACTTGTATCAGCAGATAGTATACAAAAATTGGATGCTAGATAAGTTTTCCAGATATCACGTGATTACTATGCTACAGTTCTATGGCGAGAAAATTGTTTATTTTTTAGGTGTTTTTGGTGTTGGACTGACAGTTCTAGTAATTTTCATTTTATACTAAAGCACCCATGCGATACGCGACGTTGTCACATCTACTCATTCGAAAATCAACTCGCATGAACCGGTCATTTCGTATGACGTTTGAAAATACCGATTTCATGAATTACCCGACTATAATTCGTATGCGATTTGCGTATTCGAAATGAAACTACCTAAAATCTTGGACTACAAGCTCACAGTGTAAATAGTGGCTACACAGCCAGCGTATATGTTGTCAGGTGAATTACGACAGTCCACTGCCGTGTTGTTATCGGAAAAGGGCTTATTGACGCTATGTCCATGGTGTTGTCCCGTGTTAAAAAAAAGAAAAACGTTTTCAGCGGAATCCGCAATCGCAAAAACCCGTTAACAGGTTTAACGGGAAGACTGGTAGCTTTTATACGAACGCATACATGCTATTGTTGTCGATACTCAGAATGACAAAGCCTGACTGTACTTTCTTCTTTTGGATACAGTGTATGTATGGGAGATCTGGAATTATTTCCACTTATTTTTTTCTGTGAGAGCAATAGAAAAGCTACGTATCTTTTTCAAATAAAAAATGTCGACAATCTGTATTTGACATTAACGTTATCGAAATTATACAACGCTCTCTGTCTGTCACTCTCTCTCTCTCTCTGTCTCTCTTTCTCTGTCTTTCTTTCTCTGTCTCTCTTTTTCTCTCTCTTTCTCTCTCTCTCTTTCTCTCTCTCTCTCTCTGTCTCTCTCTATCACTGTCTCTCTCACTCTCACTGTCTCTCTCTCACTCTCACTCTCTCACTGTATCTCTCTCACTTCTCTCTTTATTTGTTTCTGTCTCTGTCTCCCTCTCTTTTTAGCTCTCACTGTCACTGAAGAGAGCAGAGAGAGCAGAGCATCTGTTCTGTCCGTCCGTCCGTATACAAAAGATAGCCAAAACTACAGGTGCTAGAGAAAAACTAAATACAGATTCGGACTCAGCATGAAAAAACTAGTCCGGAAAAATCCGGTTTTTTGAATATCGCTTCCGCTTAAAAAAACTTTACATTTTTATACCTACAAATTCGACAGTAAGAGCGCCGTTTGAATTTACTCAAGTAAATTCTTTCCTATATCTAGTACATACAGGGTGACTCCTGAGTTGATACCTTTTTCCAAACTGTGTATAGAAGTCGTTAAAACAAACAACTTTTTCAAATACATTTGTTTCCGAAACCTGAAAAATAAGTGAGATCAATAAAACTAAATCTGACTTGTGCATCAAGACGTACTTAGTCTGTTTATCGATTAGGCATTGTACCTGTCAGATAGTGTAGTAGTTAGTCACTTTCTGTTTGTTGTTGTTAAGTTTCAATTGTTTAATCCATTAGTTGAAAACAACTTTAAAGCGGCGGCCACACACAGCGACTTGCCTGCACGGTGTAGTTTGTGCAAACAAGACGCTATACGAGACGGCGAGACGAGTGTCCACACACCATTCAAGTAAGCTCGCGCTAACCTTCATTATTTGATAATTCGGAAACTGACTATTTCAGATAGATCCTGATATCCACAAAACTGATCCTTATGGTCCACATACACAGGGTTTACGTGCAGACCATTTGGCGTGTTACCGTCCACACGCATAGGCTTACCGCTACAAACTGGTTCAATGGCGTGCCAAAAGGGCCCGCAGGGCCAGCGGCGCGGGGGGGCCCCGGGCATCCGGGGGGGCCCCGCTCAGCCCCGACCTCGACCACCTCGAGCAAGCTTTGTGCATAGTAATAACTATAATATACTTAATTTTATAGCGATGGAATCATAATTTGCCAAAATCAAATTAAATATATTTTGCCATATTTTGCCTTTCAGGACTTATTTTTTGGCAAAATTTGATAACACGACAATGTAGTCAAACATAGAATAAAAAAAGGGCAAGAATAAGTGCAACGTTACACTGACGCGACGTGTATCTGTGCCAACGAATTCAAACAGGTTATGGAAAAATGCTCTAACAGGCATGTGTGTGTTCCGAAGACCCCGTTGTTATTATTTACTGTGTTCATAAACACGATGTTATTTTTCACAGAAATCTTGTGGAATTGTTTAAAATAGTCTTTTAACTTTTGTACTGTTGAAATCCAAAATTTACTCAAAACTATAACAATAAACCCGAAACGATCAACCAAAAGAAGGTTGCTATTTATATTATTCCACTATTCATGCCATTATTTTTAGAGCTCTTTACCTGCTACCTCGAAGAGGGTGTAGAAACAAAGGGTATGCGGGTTTATCAGCGGTCAGTATGCTATAAATACCATCATTAAGCTGCCGCTGAATCACTACTTTGGATTGTTTACTTTTTCTAACCTATTCGAATTCGTTTGTGCTGACAAGTTATTTCTGAGAATCCCAGACAGTCGATACCGATGCCTTGGCGCTTGGCGCTCACGTTTTCAAAACTAAAAATAAAAAGTTTTGCAAGATCGACAATGGGTGAATCGCACCTAAGTTCTTTGGCATTGATTTCTACAGAAAATGAACGGGCAGAAGACCAAATAGTTGGTATATTTGTTGCTTCACATACAAAAAAATAGTTTTTTTTCTTTACATGAAATGCAAGTCAAAGCATAACAATAGAATTTTTAGAGTCAAGATGCTTTATTTGTTTATTTTTGATTTTGTTATAGTTTTGTGTTGTGTTAGTAATGTTTATTACATAAAGTTATATCTCAAATTCTGTAGTTTTCTAAACCTAAAACTCATAGTGGTCATATATAATATAGATGGAGTTTGTTACATTAATGTGAATCGATGTATTGTAGCTAAGGTCTATGAATTCTTGTTCTTCAGAAACTCGAAAGAAAAAAATAAAAATATAAAGTTGAAGTCACACCAAATTTTTCCTATCTATAAGCCGATTTGAAATATTTTTTTTATATAGAGGGGGGCCCCGTGAAAAAAATCCGGGGGGGCCCTTGGCACGCTACTGCGCACAAGTAAGTACGAGGTAAAACTTGCACGTGTGGCCGGGGTTTAATAATAAATCACTAAGCACGCTTCTAAACCACAAACTACACATAAATAATATGCTAGTGGACTAAGGCAATTTTTGCGTTGAAGTGGACATTCATAGTGACTTACAGGGGTCATCTTCCATTGAAGATATTATATCTAATATTTAGCCGGCTTAGGAACATGCTGCACTGAACTGAAAACTATTTTAAAAAACTCATGCTCATATAATCACTTACATACGTCTTACAACAACTTTAAATATACTACAAGACAGTTTACAAAAAGTTCGCATGGATGGCACTATAATTATTGATAAAAATGTGACTTGGGCACTTCTTGCATTGGACCCTTCAATTGGACTCTTGTTTCTAGCCTGCTTGATATCATGATTGCCTTAATTATGTTAATTTGCAGCAATTTTTCGTGCGACCTAGTTGGTGACATAAATACGATGTTTTCTGTTATAGGTAATCTGATATGCCAAGCTTTCCGGAACTATAACGCCCTACAACTGCACATTAATATACCTATGTCATTTAAGCCCTGTGCGATGCGTTTGTTGTACCTAACGTGCTCGCCCCACATTGTCTGTCACATACACATTTAGCGGATAATAGGCTTGAGAGCCTTCTGTTACCTACAAACAGAACACACACTTGTGATGAATGGAAAGTAGAACACACATTCGAACATACATACGTGTGTACACCGACTGTATCGGAATCAAAGGATCGGACCGCGTCCTTATTGTATGTGGCTAAATATAGTAAATAGAACTACAATTAGCTGTAGTACTAATTAGCACATGCAGGTGTTCAATCAGTTCAGATTTTTGAGAAGAGCAAGTGAATATTTTTTAGTCCGCAAAAGGACAAAGCTATTGAAAGCACTGGTAAAATGATGCACCAGATTTTTTTATAAATGTGGAGTTGTTTACGATGACATTGTACCTTGAGGATAAAAAGTAACTGGGGAATGATGGGGGGCATGGGGGAATCATAGGCAATAAAAAGGCTGTTAATAAAATAAACAAATAAATAAACTAGTTACACAAGAAAAAACAGTATCAAATGGTCAAGTACATACATAAATACATAAGTTGGTCCCTAGTTCCGTAGGTAGAAAGATACTTTTTGTTTAAAGTTCTTTAATTTACGTACCTCTTTAATACTATTTATTGAAGTAGCGGATGATCAAGTGGCAGATTTCTGAAATATTTTTTAGTACGCCCACAATCTTCCGTCCACCCACTATTGACCCACCCTGTATACGTACATAGACATATCCACGTTTGGCAGTTAATAAAATAAACAAATAAATAAACTAGTTACACAAGAAAAAACAGTATCAAATGGTCAAGTACATACATAAATACATAAGTTGGTCCGTAGTTCCGTAGGTAGAAAGATACTTTTTGTTTAAAGTTCTTTAATTTACGTACCTCTTTAATACTATTTATTGAAGTAGCGGATGATCAAGTGGCAGATTTCTGAAATATTTTTTAGTAAGCCCACAATCTTCCGTCCACCCACTATTGACCCACCCTCTATACGTACATAGACATATCCACGTTTGGCTGTTAGTTCAGGTTTAGGTGTTAGTGTTAATTGTACTTATTTTGATAATATGGATTAAATGTAAGAATAGCCTTAGGCTAAATTCCGCTAAAGTAGATAAATAAATAAATAATGTACTTTAAGGGCTCTTATAAAGGAAACATTAAAGCAAAAGTGGCCACTATATCAAGACTTCAGTTGGAAGCGATTTGTTAAAGAACAATTGAAGAATTAAAGGTGGTATTTATGGTTCGTCCCCCTCAACCTCCCGATCTTGCACCACTTGACTTCTATTTGTTCCCTAAAGTCAAAAAATTATTAAGAGGTCGAAGATTTGTATCTGGTTTAGAGCAACACTGTGATGGGTATACTAAACATACTAAGATTTTTAAATATACCCGTCGTTTCTTTAAAGACCGCTTTTATCTCAGATTACAATCATTAATACCACAAATTAATCAGTTTCTGAGAACTTTTATTTATATTGTTGTTTTGAAAACGATGGTAATATTTGTTCCCGAGACAAGCCCTACATTAGATTGTTATTCCCTAATCTAAACTACCGACAACAGCAAGCTTCGTTTGCAAGATAACGTATTTATTTCTTGTAACTGTATACGTGAGCATACCCTGATGTTTATTCGATTTTATTTGCATATTTGGGGTTGAATCGCAAATTACACGCGACTGCAAAAACAATAGTAGTCCTTGGATAGGTGCGGAGAGGTCGCTTGTCACTGCGAGCGATATGCTGGATGATAACGAACTTGGGCTACTTCGGAAGGTCGGTCGTTTGGACAGGGCCGGCTTTAGCGTGACTGTTCATCGGGGTTATTTAACATTTTTTTTTCATTTTATAAAACTACGTTAAATATATGCTGTATTTTATATAGTATTGCCGAAGTCGCCGAAGTGAAATAGTTTCTGAAGATGCCATCCACTCATGTTGGCAAAACGTCAAGCGTCAACGGTCAACGACCCTGGCCTAAAAGTTCAAGAACCACAAATTCATTGGACGATGGCCGCGAAAGCCTTACACAGTACAAGAAGTTGAAGTGTCCTTAATTAGATGTGTGTCCACTTTGACGAAGGAAATATCATATTTGTACGTAATAAACGTCTGATAATTGAGGTAAACAATTAACAAAAACATCAAAAAGACTTGTTATCGTAATCCTACTGAATATGACCTCTAGTTTTTGCCGTGAAATATATAAGAACGTAAGGTAGGCCACACACGTTTCAATTATCTTTACAACAAAACTTCAAACGTCGATTTCTCTACAACAAATGCGAATCTAAGAATAATTCCTTTTGATATCGTCTGCACATTCCGAAACTTGAGTGAGATTTCTTTTTCGGGATTCATCCTGGGACACGTTGTATAATAACTTGTGTAAATTATACCTGTCAGTTTGAATTTACAATTGACGAATTGGAAAATTAACTCGGTTTCGACTATTCGGTTGTATTTGGTCGTTTTCTACCGTTTACAGTTGTTATCTGCTCGCTTTCTGTTGTTTTGAGCTGTTTTCTGCTCTTTTCTGTTGTATTCGGCTGTGTTTAGTCGTTTTCTATTGTTCAGCGCTGTTATCTGCTTGCTTTCTGTCGCTATGGGCTGTTTTCTGTTCTATTCGGTTGTATTTGGTCGTTTTCTACCGTTTACATTTGTTATCTGCTTGCTTTCTGTTGTTTTGAGCTGTTTTCTGATCTTTTGTGTTGTATTCGGCTGTGTTTAGTCGTTTTTTACTGTTTCCCGCTGTAATCTGCTTGCTTTCTGTCGTTTTGAGCTAGTTTTGGCTCTATTTGGTTGTATTTGGTTGTTTTCTACAGTTTACAGTTGTTATCTGCTTGCTTTCTGTTGTTTTGAGCCGTTTTCTGTTCTTTTCTGTTGTATTCGTCTGTGTTTAGTCGTTTTCTATCGTTTAGCGCTGTTATCTGCTTGCTTTCTGTTGTTATGGGCTGTTTTCTGTTCTATTCGGTTGTATTTGATCGTTTTCTATATTTTACAGTTATTATCTGCTTATTTTCTGTTCTTTTTAGCTGTTTTCTGATCTTTTCTGTTGTACTCGGCTGTGTTTAGTCGTTTTCTATTGTTTAGTGCTGTTATCTGCTTCCTTTCTGTTGTTATGGGCTGTTTTTTGTTCTATTTGGTTGTATTTGGTCGTTTGTATTTGAACCGTTTTGAATTATCACTTGACGCTTTAGAAACTACAGCTGGAAAATGTATGGTATTGAGTAAAAATCTACTGTTTCTAGCCTAGGCTTTCGAAACAGTTGTTGCTTCTTGTGATCTAGCACTTCACACTCACACAAGCCTTCAAGCCATAATGTCCTGGAGGAGACCAGCTGTTACTCGAAGCTGATTCCTGCTCACAGAAAATAGTACTTTAGCTTCAGCTTTCAGACATGGGCATTGATGGTCATAGTTTCCCATGTCTGCATCCAGGTATTAAGGCCCAATATTTCTTGCGCTAGAGTTTCACCCATCCCTTACCTGGTGTCTCAGTGTGCTTTTGGGTACCCCCAAGGCAGGTTCTGCACTAGTCTACCAGACAGATGATCCCTTTCTGCATTTGTATTACTAGCTATACCTGAGTATCCTGGCACCCACTTCGGTGTTAATTTATTGTGTTCCGCCAGCCTAACCAATCTTGTTGGTATTCCCAGACTAGTGCCCTGAATGGTGCTTAGGTATCTGTTAGTATTGCGATCCTTTTGTTTTTGTAGACTCGCTCATAGTTTATCGTTGCACAATGCAGGCTGGCGTGCACCTCAAATGACTGAAATTCAAATGTGTATTTTCCTGAATGCTGTGTCTAGAGTTATGGCGGTTATGTCCTCGTCCAGGTTACGTCCCCAAAATACGTTCGATCTCTAATTATGGTCCTGAATTCTTGTTTAAGATGAATTTTGAGGTTATGTGGTCCTTTCTTACATCACTTATGTCACTTATGGTATTCCCTCATATTCTGGGATTTGATTGTCCAAGATTCTTATAAATTTCCCTTGGTTATGTCTGCAGTCTAAAGTAACCCATTCTCGTTTCCCCCGTTTTTATTTAAAAGCTTTTAACTTTCAATGTACGTATGTATGTATCTATCGTTCGGGTGGAATCTTGCTACTCAATTTTGAAGCAGATATTTTCAACCGATTGAGCCAAAATTTTGTATACACGTTTACGTTTACTTTGGATGACAATACATGATCAGCGGTGTGCCGTCATTCTAAATCCAATATAGCGGAATAGTTATTTTCTATGCACTTCTGCAATATGGGTATCAAATGAAAGGACTTGTTGAGAGTAACTCGAAAAATTTTTTCAGTCATCCTAAATCCAATATGGCCAACTATCCAAGATGGCGGAATAGCTATTTTTTATGCACCTCTGCAATATGGGTATCAAATGATGGGGCTTGCCGAGAATTATAAATTAGAAAAATATTATGACAACACTCTTAATCCAATGTGGCGGACTTTTGAAGTTTTTTATGCTTTCCTATAGTATCGGTATTAAACGAAAGGATTCGCTGAGAATAAAAATACAGGTTAATAACTAAAAAGTAAAAAATAAATAAACAAAGCTTTTATTTAAGAAAAAATAAAATGTTCCTTTAAAATTTTAACTATCAACTTATAGCCTCATTATACAGAATTTATATGATCATAAAAGCTTGCCACGAGGTTTGCGTAAGTAACTATAATTATTTAATTAAACCGGAATTTTAAAACAATTAAACTTAGGAGAATAAACTACTCAAGTAAATCTCGCGACGAGCTTTTCATGATCATATAAATTGTGTATAATGAGCCTATAAGTTGATAGTTAAATTTTTAAAAGAAAATTTTATTTTCTTCTTTTTAGAGCATTTAAATTTTTTCTTTCAATTTATTAAAATTTATAATAATCAAGAACAGTTCAGGATCGTATTCGGGAAATTGACGGGTCTAGGAGGCGGATTACTATCTGCTCTGACAGTCAGGCAGCCATCAAAGCACTGAGTGCTTGGAAAATAACGTCGGGACTGGTCCTGGAGTGCAGGAGGGCTCTTGTTGACATCTCAGCTAAACACAAGGTATCACTGATGTGGGTACCTGGGCACGCTGGGGTAAAGGGTAACGAAATGGCGGATCATCTGGCTAGGATGGGATCCGGCAATAGTTTTGTGGGCCCGGAACCAGCCTTAGGACTATCTGCAAACTTGATTAGGAAAACAACTGGAGAGTGGATCCAGAATCAACACTCTCTGAGATGGAACAACATCTCTGGTCATCTCCGTCAAGCTCGGGAACTATTAGCAGGGCCTGCAGAGAGAATAGGACGATTTTGTCTCTCTCTTGATAGGAGTAACTTGAGATTGCTAGTAGGCCTATTAACGGGTCACAACACCTTCAGGCGTCACTTGTTCGTGATGAGGGTGGTCAACGACCCAACGTGCACGTGGTGTGGTGAAGAGGAAGAATCCTCGGCACGCATCTTGTGTCGCTGTGAAACCCTGGGTTATCACAGGCAGACTATGCTGGGCTCAAGAACCTTGGAACCAATAGAGATAAAACGGATAGGACCTAAGAATGTATCTGCCTTTGCCAAAAAGGCAGGTCTTAGAAACTAGCGCGGATAGAGGCGCAAAAGGGCCCATCGTGTGGCCTATGCACCAGCCACATTTCGTGCTGGATACTCTCTGCATTGCATCCGTAATATCGATATCGAATAGCTCCCTTATCCCAACCCTGGCCAACTGCACCCCTGTATTCGAGGACCCACGAAGAGGGTCTGATGGGGCGGACCCCATCACTACTACCGCTGAGACTCTTTCAAAGCTACGGTTCTACGGTAGTTGTAGTAGCGCGGTAGTTGGCGAAATACCGAGTAGCCATTCGGTCGTGTCAGACGGCGTGTTGTGTTTCTGTTAAGTCCAATCGGGTGATTCATATCGTACGGAAAACCGGCAACGTCGCGTTTGTGAGCACGCGGTCGGTCGTGCTTACTCCGGTTTGTTTTGTGTTTATTATTATTATTTTTTTTGCTATCCGTTGATTGTCTTTATTGGTTTTGTGTCTGCGGTTTGAAGGATCCTTGAGAGGTGCCTCTAATGTGTGTCATTAGGTGATTACTTTAATTATTAATAGTTAATTATTATAGCTATGCAAACCATAGTGGTGGCTGTAAGCAAAACTGAGGTGCACACTATGGATTTCTCAACAAAGTACTTATTTTAAGTACTTAGGTGAACGAATTTGTTTTGAGACATTGTGCCTTATTGGCCCTTAAATAAAATCACAGTCACTGAAATATGCCAAATGTTTGACACAAAATTATTATTTGCAGTAAAGCCTTATTTTCACGGTGATAGTTACTATCATGAAAGTACTCTCATGATAGTCAGCGCGATAGTCGTATGAAAGTCAAATGTCTACACGTTGAAAGGGTATTGTGATAGTAGCTAGCCCAGATACTGGATACTGACAAAAGGATGTCTTCTTCATGGTCCCTCTTCACTCTATCCTTAAAGTCTGCCGATTTTTTTTCCATAAACATGGACACGTTTGATATTCCTCTAAAAAAAATAAACAACAAATTGTTCAGACACTTTTTATGCAAAACATAAAGAAAACAACAGAAATTGGCGCCAAACAAGAGGTAGATTTCACATGAACTATGACCATGATGCTGTCAGTATTTGTATGGACGGTGACAGTAGACCTATCTCGTCAAACGACATAGTGTGATAGCTCTATCGCGACAGTGCGATAGAGAGTATGACGTTGTCTATTCGGTGATATTTTTTGTGATAGTTGCTATCAGAGCATAGTAAAAACCAGCACAATATCTCTGAGGATTTCCTATATAAAAATCGTTCCCACAAAATTTGACCATAGGATGAATTTTACGGCTGTGAAATTTGGGTAGAGATGCGAAAATGAAAAAAATCGATACCGGTACCAATTCGATATTTTTAGGCAAATAGGCGCGGTTGGTTTTGACAGACAATTTTCTGCAATTGATTACACCCGTCAATAATTATATAATTATTTTCGATACCGATACCCTACAAAAGTATCGATACCGATACCCTACAAAAGTATCGATACCAGCTTGGAATCGCTCAAAAAGTATCTAAGATAAAAATACTCGATATTAGTGCAGAAGTACAAGTAAACAAAGTATCGTTACTCGTTAGCATCCCTACAAAAAAATCATCCAAAAGTGAGGATGCGCGTGTAATTGACGCCAACCTGAGTTATTGTGCTGGTTGTTTACTATGCTGTGGTTTCTATCATGACAGCAGCTATGACAACAACTATCGCCGTGAAAACGAGGCTTAAATGACATAATATTGACAGGACAAGAAAGCTGCTTTTATTGTAAGAGCCTGACAAATCGATCAAACAATGATTTATCGGCGGTGAAAAAAAAACTATGGACAAGTACTATGCCCTCAGGCATGCCCTTGATTCCTTTTGATTTTTTCTTCTGAGGAATGTTAAAATGGGTTAATATGTAGGATAGGAGTTTGGAAGCGGTTGATGTTTCGGTTATCGCTTATTATAATATGATATGATATAAAATCAGTGAATCACGTCAGATAAATTACCAAACTATGGACGAATACCAGAAACCTTGCACTTTGGTGTTTTAAGGGTGTTCGTGATTATTACCATCTTTTTTAGAAGCTTAAATTGGGATGGCGGAGGCCAGCTGGCTTTTAGGGCTTCAATCCTTCTTGTATCGATTGCGTTATAGATATTTAACTCAGATGAAATCCTATACCGTTCAAAACTGCTAAAAATGCCCATTTGCTTTGATAGAAAAAGGTTGATCCAGCGTAGATAGTCACAGGTACTAGAATGTTTTTGGTACTTATTACTTGTTTTCAACAGCCATATGCCCTGGAAACCAATTGCTACTGGTTTTTTATATATTAATATTCTTTTTTATTTTTCATTTTCTATTCTATTTCTTTAAGCTAGTTAGGATACAAATACATTTCGATCAATAACAGATGCAAAAACTCAAACTTGTTACTGCCCAATAAGGTAAAAAGAGACAGACGTTTGTTTTTTTACACAATTAGAAGTCACCATTTTTACCAATATTTTAGCAAATCATTATAATAAATAGTAGAGATCGCAGAAGACTATATGAAAATTGGGATCATATTTTTAAATGAGATGTAAATGATGCAGTTTGCTCTATAGAACTCTTACTGATACTGTCTAGAAATTATGCTAAAATTATGGATGAAAATAGCTTTGCTAGGTTCATAAATTAACCCGATGTTTTGCTTTGTCCAACAAAATTTAGTACACAAAAAATTTAGCAAATTTAATTTTTTAAAATTTAATTTTTTCGAAGGTTCATAAATTAACCCGATGTTTTGCTTTGTCCACTATTTCATTGAAATTTCGGTTATAGGAAGAATGACCAAATAGCTGAACTAATAGGTTTTCAAAATTTAATGTGAATGTCATAATTATGCCTATACCCTCATACAAGGTATAACCTCGGGTATAACCTTCGAGGGTGTCAATATTCGTGATACAGTTTTACATATAAAATGAAATGAAATGTTGCTCCAATATAGACCTGCACTTAATATCAGAACTTTTTTCCACATCGTATCTTGTTATACTATGTAAATAAGACTGGTATTCTGAGCTATTAACGCTCATAGTATTAATGTTCTTATCTCATAGTTTATAATATTCGCGGCAACGTGGACCTGGGATTAGGTGATCAAATTGATGATGAATATGCTAATGAGTGTAGAATGATTCAACTACTCTAGTATTACCTTTCATTCTCACGCTATGCTGTATGTAATTAATATAAGTGAGTAATTACTTTCTGGCGGTGCGAAGTGAAGAAAATTATATGTAGTCACAGCATTGTGTCTGGAAGGTCTCAAGTCTCAAATGAGATTCTGCTCAACTGTGAAATATGAGTTCGTTGTATCGCGAAATTAAAAAAGATGGTTTTTCTGCGCAGTAATAAGGGCTTCGATATCTCATGTTATTTTCTGTTAAAGAACAGTGGACTGGACATTGCTTTGAATTCTAAAGACTCGTCCACACAGAAGTATGAAAGAGCTACATTTGTCATGACAACTTGGTTATACATCTTATCCAGCTGTAGCTTCAAAAGCGTCAAGTGATAATTCATAACGGTCAAGTTAATTTTCCAACTCGTCAATTGTAAATTCAAATTGACAGGAAAATCGGCGCAGCAACAAGAAGCTTAGTGCGACAAAGTCATAACAGGGTGTTTCTCTTTGTTGCTTCTGTGAGAACGAGTTTTAAGCAGAATACATTTGCTTAGGTTTGACATTGAACAACGTCGCCAAATGTTGACACCACATTAGACTACTTCGACATATATGACGATATCATACCCTTATCTATGTGGAGACCGGCACCGAGTGGATCAGCTGGTGAAGTGGAGTGGGGATGAGCTGATAACACAGCATAGTAAACAATCAGCACACAATATCTCAGGTTGGCGGTAATTGCACGCGCATCCCCCTTTTGGATGATTATTTGTAGGGATGCTAACGATACTTCGATACTTGAAATGTATCGATACTTCTGCACTAATATCGAGTATTTTTATCTCAGATACTGTATAAGCGATTCTAAGCTAGTATTGTTACTTTTGTAGCGGTATCGGTATCGAAAATAATTATATAATTATAATAATAATATATAATATTGAGGGGTGTAATTAATTTCACAAAATTCTCTGTACGAACCAAACGCGCCTTCATTGGCGTGTACAGCTATACTTGGCCAAAAAATATCGGATTGGTAGGTACTGATACAAATATTTTTATTTTCGCATCTCTACCCATCTCTAACCATTTTTATATAGGAAATCTTCAGAGATATTCTGCTGGCTGTTTAATATGCTATGTTGATAATGTGTACCTTTGGGCATCGGCCGGGCAGTGTATAACTGGCAGCCCAGTGGTACGGTCCAGCGTCAGCTCGCGGGAATGTTTATAATATTTATAAATGAACTAGTGTCACAGTATATCATAATTGAATATACTGTGCTAGTGCTTACCCAGAAAAATGAGAATGCATTTAAACCCTCAATTACTTAAAATATCTGGTATCTTCCATAGTGGGTGTGGGTATATGGGGAGGTTACCACAAGGTATACAGAGATTCTCGCTATCCACAGTCAGACGGCGAGTTACACCGACGCGACAATACCAGACAGTATTTATAATTCAGCGGTTTGTCACAAAACAATAGTCCCCAAAACCAAAGCCCTCTGCATTAGGCGTTCAATGTAAAACACGCTGCTATCTTCATAGACGAAGATCAGCTTCCTTCCTGTGCGGTCTGGATAAAGATAAAAGTAAACGACCCTTTCCCTGGTTGTATACCTGCACTTACAAGAATAGCATATCTCATATCCGTCCCTCATAAATGCAACTTTTGTTGTGCTGAAGTGGCTTCTAGCATACCGGATGGGCGGGGTGTATCTCTTTAAATGGAATGTTTTACATTTTTATGGGAAATGTCATTTCTTCCACTACGCTGCCGTGTATGAGACGAACAAAAGTCTCCTTTGTGAGCCCGCGTTTCTCGGATATTGAGGAAGAGTATGCGCGTTGATCATTCATCAGGAAATGGAGGCAAGTGGATTGGAGTAGGATTTCGTAATAACAGAATACATTAGTGATTGAAAATTTGCGTTGAAATAGATTGTTTTTTCGTGGAAAAATTAGGCAAAAAATTGAAATTGTCTTGTATGGTATGTCCATTGTTATCAACTGCAATTATTCACCTAGTTGAAGTCTGCAAAAACTACTTTATCTACGAACAAAGCAATTAATAGTACGCCTTAGATACGTAATTATTTGGAACTATTGACAACTTAACCTCACTTCTGTCACTAAAATAATTACTGCACACCGTTCGAATTAGCGTTCCATGGATCAAGCAGAACGAGCATCCCGTATGACTATAAAGGAGACACTAAATCTATTTGCATTTGGGCAAATCCCCGAAAATGTTCGACACTCTCTTGTAATATGGATTTTGGGACCGGAATCAGATTCTGGAGGCGATATTATTTTTTATCTCACTTTTATATCACCTGTCAGTGCATCTTACATATTTAAAAACTTCCCATCATAAAATTATCGAAAACCACTGATTAAAAGAAAAAACGCCAAGGCACGTCAAAAGATTTGTCAAGGGAGGCAACCAAAAACTATTTCACCCTCTTATACTCTCTGTCCCCAGGGTCATCCCCTTAAACTTAATGACAAGGGGTATCGGGTAATAGCTTGTTTCGAAGGTATGTTGAAGTCATGTATTTTAACGCATGATTTTTTTAAAATCGGTCGTTTCGTTTTCAAGAAAATTGCAAAAATCTTTATGTATTTTAATTTGTTCAGGTAGGAAACAAAAACACAGGAAAATACCACTTTTTAGTGCAATCAGTGTTCAAAATGGTGCACGTTATATATTTTCGTGTGAAGATACAAAAAGGTTTTTCTAATTTTCTCGTTAACAAAATGACCGATTAAAAAAAATCAAACTTCAAAATAAAAGATTTCGACACACCTTTACTAGATACACCCTGTCATTTCAATTTTTCAAGGAAATGACCCTGGGGGGCGAGAGTACAAGGGGGAAAGTAGTTTTTGGCTAAAAACTTGCCCCCCCCCCCCTTGACAAATCTTTTGACTTGTCTCGGCGCTTTTTCTTTTAGTCAGTAGTTTTTAATAAACCCGTGTGGAAGTATTTAAATGAACACCTTGCATACAGATCGTGACTTTGATTAACCACTTGTGTTCACCTTGGTTAATTTATTGATATTCATAACATTTGATATTTAACAACATTTATGGACGGTTTATATACAGTCATAATTTCTCAGACCAAAAATAGCAATGCAGCAAACTTGTTACGACCTATTCGTTTATGGTTTCACACTTGCTTTTTCCAGCTGGGGGGAGTTAAATAAAGCTCCCATGAAAGTTAACAGTACTCAGACTGGTAATGGCTTTTCCGGATGGGATCTTATATCCGAACGATACAGGAATAGTTCAACGCAGGAAACGATAGATTTACGATCTTGCACCAGCATTACGAGGTGTGTTCAGAAAATATCGAGAATTTTATGTTTATTACTTCCTACACTAATAGATGAGGGGAGTATTGTGATCGCGATTTTGAGGTAATACGCTTTTTCGGGGTTTTATGGTGTCTACATAACGAAAATCCACGTCACTCATTTCCGTCGGTCTGTCTGTTAACGTTTTTTCTGCTCTCGTAATCTCAGCAACCGCTGTATGTTTTTTTTATGGCACTAGGATCACGTCCCGTCAGCCAGAAACGTAATTTAAATGTTATATGTACTGAAAATCTATATAAGTTGCCTGAATCTACACGAAGTCAAGGAAGGCCTACCAGACGAAAACTGATTTAACAAATCTAAGGGGGTAAAAAAGGATGATATAGGAGGGTTCAATAGACAAGGAATACACGCTTCTCGCCCAGGGACCCGCCAGGGCAACCGCTGTATGTATTGTGATGAAATTTGGGTACCGATACGCTGTGGGATCCTAGTAGCCAATGATGCTATAATTTTGAAAATTGGTGCAGGGGCGGCGGAGTATCTAATTAGCAAATAACAAAAGAATTAAATATTCCTCAAACCCCGTTTTTAGGCGCTTTAGGGGTTCCTGATCATTTTCTACTTTTTTTTTTGGAGTGTTGAAAATTCAAAAATTTGTTGTATTCATAATAGGCTGTCCATTGACCTGCGAAAGAAAGACCTAGCGGCATAACACCCTTTTTAGGTCCATCCGAGCATTGCCTTGTCTATTACAGACTTAGAACTTTCTGACTTATACATCCGAATATTACTTTACATTGTTCTGTATTAAGAAATGTGGAAATTATGGAATTCATTTTAATTAAACTTTGACACGGTGTCATTAATTATTTTATATTAATTTAATTTATTTTTCCACGTTTTCATAATTTTTTACTTATCTACTGTTTCCTTTATTGCGGACCTGCCAACAATTATCCATCAGTTTCTGTATTCTGTATAGGATGTCACCCTAGATGTTAAAAACTACAATTTTTTATTTTACGAGCTTGCGATGGTTTTCACTTCGCTATAACTGTGCGCTTCTCTGGCAGTCGTTCAATTTTTACGACCGTTTTCATCTTGAATACTTCATTTAACGCTTGGAGAGATACATAAAAGACCTACGAATAGACTACGAAGCGCATATATATGCGGGATTACCAAGGAAGTGAACATAAATTAATATCAGTGCTCTACCACGTGCCTCGACGTACATGCCATAGAAAAATCTTCATTACTATTTTCGCTTCTCATTTATCTTTCCAGTTTCATCCTTTGCATTCACACATGTCGTAAACCCTAGTTAAGGTATCAATACGCGTAAAGCAGTGCTGCCGTTTTAGTACATTTGTACTGTTTCTAGTACATTTTCGAAGTCAAAGCACAAAAATATCTACATTTCAGCCAAATTCTAATACGAAAATGTATTGTGGAAAAATGAACCGAAAAATGAAATCATTTAATCATTTTGGTCCGTTAATTATTCATTTGACACGTTGTGACTTCTGAAATGGATGAGAGGATTGAGAGCTTTTTTTGCTCTTCAGCAAATTATAACGCTGGGCTGGTTCTTTAAGTCCATGTCGGTCCATTTTCAGGTCACAATAAAATTCACGGTACAATCTAGTACATTTTATTGCTTTGGTTCAGTACATTTCAGAAAAGCACCGCGACAGCATTGACGTAAAGATATATCTGAAAGGTTCAACTGTTGAGAGAAACCCAACAAATTCAAATAGGTTAGGAGAAGCAAAGCTCATGCTTTAGCTTATCATATGTGTGTATGAAAGACCACGTTGTTATTATTTACCACGTGCTTACATTCTTACCAATGATAAGATCTGCACTTATCACTCTCAAACCTGGTTCAAGACTGCTCTGTTGCCCTTCAGAAATTGGCAAGCCATAAGTAGGTGACCCTGCTGTGAGTCCCCGGACACATTGCTAGGACAAGGGCCGGCAGCCTCTGCATCGGCCCAGAACCTATGCTTGGAATTAGCAGACGCCAGGTTAATGTGGCCCTTGACGACTGGGCCTACAAGGAACTGGCGAAAGCTTGGTTAGAGAGAAATGACCGCAGGCATGCTAAAAGATAAGTGCCGAACGTTAAGGCAGAGAGACGCTCAACCTTCTGGTGGGGGTGCTCACTGACCATTGGCGGCTGAAGAGACATTTGTTACTCATGAGAGTGGTAGGGGATCCCATTTGCTCCAGATGCTGGGGGGAGGACGAGACAGCGCGTTCCACTTCCTCACGGCACGACGGAGTTTGGGGAGGAGTCACTATATTCAGCGACATGGTCGGACATACTGACTTTCGTCAGGAGCTCTATACTATATTCAATCCCAAGATAGACTCCAAATAAACAGTTGCATGCAGCATTCGCGTGGTAACTATTCGCTACCGTCTGTAAACGCACCAGCTATAATCCAGTGCAATTATGGAATTTTATATGACTATTAAAAGGACTTGCCCTATTCGCCCATTGGAACTTAAAAGTAGCTAGTTGCCAGTTTGAAATGATCATCAGGCAATGAACACTTGACGTCGTATACTTGAATCTACTTTCCGGCCAATCTCGGGGGTTTTGACTTGCCAAGATTATAACCCACAATTCACACCTAATGCACTGGACTATTAGGGACCCTGCCGACACGAGCCGATCACGCACGCGGGTTTGTTTTCATTCGGTCTAGCTTGGCTGTAAATACACTATAGTAGGTTCGACAAGGAGCTTTCTAAGACGTAGATCTCCTGATTTGACGCCATTAGACTTTTTCTATAAGGCCATTTGAAATCTATTATGTTTAGTCCCCAACCTGAAAGTTTGGATGACCCTCGCCAACGTATCATCGAAGGCAGCCATGATATCCCACAATACCTTTTGCACTATAAAAGATCTATTTCCAATTTGGTAATCCAGTTGAAAGTAATTCTTATCCCAGTTTTTTTCAGTAGAAGAGGTTTCTTCGGATTTTGGGATAAATTAATGCAAGAGGTTTTTAACTCAAAGAGCCGACGTTTCGGCGTTTATTTTACGCCTTCTTCAGGGCTAAAATTCATACGAAGACGAAAAATATATAAGTAAAACATAGAGTGCCAAAACAATGAGTAAAAACGTTGAAAATTCAGTCTAACAGACAAATTTAAAATTTTTTAAAATTTTACACAAAGTTACAATTAAAATATAAAAGATTTTAACATTTAAAAAGTTAACTCGGCAAAAACAATCAAAATAAAAAGCCGGTACATTGCCAAAAGATATAAAAGTTAAAAATATAATACAGTTTTCCACTAGAATGTTAAAATACACTAAAATGTAGAGCATACATCCTTACCTATCGAGCACACCCCTAAAGCAACAAGGAATAACATATCCCTTTGTGTCAATAAACAACAAAAAAAAAACATTCCAGAAGATTGGTAAAAAGAATCGTAGATGCCGTTCGTCAATACACCTTTTATTGATATATGCTGCTGTACACTGAAGACAGTTTGAGAAAATATGAATATTTTATGCTTACATGTATACTATTTAATGAATATACCAGGTTCAGTCATAAAGTCAACCAATTCTTTGACTACGTTCTTTTTAATTTAATGTAATTCTTCTTCTTATGGAGCTATCTCCATTAATGGAGGTTAGCGATTATCATGGCATACACCTCTCTGTTTCCCGCTGCTCTGATCAATTCCTCAAATCCCATTCCTGTCCATGTTCTAATGTTGCGTAGCCATGACAGTTTCTTCCTGCCTAATCCTCGTTTCCCCTCTAATTTGCCTGTTATTATTAATTGAGGGATATAGTATTTTGGATTTCTTAGAATGTGTCCCAGGTATGACGCTTTTCTCATCTTGATGACTTGTAAAAGTTCTCTGTCTTTATTTACTCTCCGCAAGACCTCCTCGTTACGTACCCTTGCTGTCCATGGGATTTTCAATATGCGGCGGTATATCCACATCTCGACTGCTTCTAGTTTATTTAAATGGGTTGTTTTTAGTGTCCATGTCTCAACACCATAGAGTAGGACTGACCATATATAACATTTGGCCAATTTTAATCTGATTTCTAGGTCGAGATGTGTGTTACAGAGCAGCCCTTTCAATTTGGCAAAACTGTTTTTAGCTTGAGCGATTCTACTGTTTATTTCGAGGTCCTGATTCAACTTGCAGTCTATCCAACTGCCAATGTAATTAGTAATCAATAAATTATAAATCTGACTTAGATCAAGAGTGTCAGTTTTCTTATTGACAGCCTTATCATGCTTATAGATATAAATCATTTCGCTGATCAGTCGTTTTTTATAATTAATCTCGTTGTCAAGTATACTGACAGAATCGAAATTAAAATGGTGATTATACTCGAAATGGTGAGACGCTAAGGCTGTATGATCCCTATCATTTTTATGAGTATCTTTACAAGATGACTTATGGGCGGAAATCCTGTTCTTTAAATTTTGTTTTGTTTGCCCTATATATACAGCATCACATTGCTCGCAAGGTATTTTATACACCACATTGCATTTGTACTTGGTGTCAAGCTTATCTTTTTGTGAACAAAAAAGTGAAGATACAGTTTTTGTGTGGTAAAAGACTATTTTATGTGTGTCATCAGCAAGATGATGTCTAATTCTCTCTGAAAGTCTTTTGACATAGGGAATTTTTGAATAAGTTACTATGCTGGAACTGTTTTGATTAGTGCGTGGAATAGAAGGAGGAGGAAGAGTGTTTGAACTATTGTTAATAACTAAGTTGCAGAAGTATTCAGGATAGTCATTAAGTTTAAGTTTGTCTTAGTGAATATTGAATATTGAATATGAAAACAGTAGCGGTTCAATTCCATTTTTAGATATCTGTTTAACTAGAACAAATGAGGGTAAAGTGTTATTCAGCTGGTATGAGAAACCAATCAGTTCAGGGAGGCTTTTGAACTTTTATTCCTACCATCCATTCAGTCAGAAGTATAGTATTATGTGTTCCTTGAAGAATAAGATTATCAGGTTAAGCAGCCCACAGTTTGTTCAAGAGAATATATCTAGATTCAAAGAGAAACTTAAACTTAATGACTATCCTGAATACTTCTGCAACTTAGTTATTAACAATAGTTCAAACACTGTTCCTCCTCCTTCTATTCCACGCACTAATCAAAACAGTTCCAGCATAGTAACTTATTCAAAAATTCCCTATGTCAAAAGACTTTCAGAGAGAATTAGACATCATCTTGCTGATGACACACATAAAATAGTCTTTTACCACACAAAAACTGTATCTTCACTTTTTTGTTCACAAAAAGATAAGCTTGACACCAAGTACAAATCCAATGTGGTCTATAAAATACCTTGCGAGCAATGTGATGCTGTATATATAGGGCAAACAAAACAAAATTTAAAGAACAGGATTTCCGCCCATAAGTCATCTTGTAAAGATACTCATAAAAATGATAGGGATCATACAGCCTTAGCGTCTCACCATTTCGAGTATAATCACCATTTTAATTTCGATTCTGTCAGTATACTTGACAACGAGATTAATTATAAAAAACGACTGATCAGCGAAATGATTTATATCTATAAGCATGATAAGGCTGTCAATAAGAAAACTGACACTCTTGATCTAAGTCAGATTTATAATTTATTGATTACTAATTACATTAAATTAAAAAGAACGTAGTCAAAGAATTGGTTGACTTTATGACTGAACCTGGTATATTAATTAAATAGTATACATGTAAGCATAAAATATTCATATTTTCTCAAACTGTCTTCAGTGTACAGCAGCATATATCAATAAAAGGAGTATTGACGAACGGCATCTACGATTCTTTTTACCAATCTTCTGGAATGTTTTTTTGTTGTTGTTTATTGACACAAAGGGATATGTTATTCCTTGTTGCTTTAGAGGTGTACTCGATAGGTAAGGATGTATGCTCTACATTTTAGTGTATTTTAACATTCTAGTGGAAAACTGTATTATATTTTTAACTTTTATATCTTTTGGCAATGTACCGGCTTTTTATTTTGATTGTTTTTGCCGAGTTAACTTTTTAAATGTTAAAATCTTTTATATTTTAATTGTAACTTTGTGTAAAATTTTAAAAAATTTTAAATTTGTCTGTTAGACTGAATTTTCAACGTTTTTACTCATTGTTTTGGCACTCTATGTTTTACTTATATATTTTTCGTCTTCGTATGAACTTTAGCCCTGAAGAAGGCGTAAAATAAACGCCGAAACGTCGGCTCTTTACGTTAAAAACCTCTTGCATTAATTTATCCCAAAATCCGAAGAAACTTCTTCTATTTCCAATTTGTGTTGTATTTTCAAAAATTCCAACTCCGTAAGTGCCCCGTTTCTGTTATCAACTATTTCTTTCAAAGTTCTTAGTAGAGAACTCAGATCTGCTGAAACTTTTAACATTTCGTTCTGTAAAACAAATCTCGGACAAAACTCGCCTTTGATAAGAATGCAAATAGAATTCAACACTCATTGTAAAAACCATGATATATACTGATACATGATACTTCTTTCAAATACATTTTCATTAATTTTTGTTACCGTTAATATTATAGTAGTAGTATTAATGGTAATATATTTTAGATACCTACGAATAAATAGCTTATTTTTCTAATTACCGCGACTATAGATTATGGTTGTTTTTCATGGGTTTCGGTCAACGGTCAACTTTCCTTCACTACGTTTCGGTTTATTTTAATCTAAACCATCTTCAGGGTGTCAAAAAGGCCTGTCTGTTTCTTTCCTTTGCAATTTCGGTTTGAGTCTTCTTAAAATCCTTAAAAATATGGCTGCTACTTCCATTCATTTTGGCTCTTCTCACCAGGCCGAGAACTTTATGCTTATTTTAATAATTTAATAAATAGCCTAATTAGTTTTTCATATAGTGGATGCTTTGTGGAACGTCTGTGCTGCCGCGTTCCAAATTTCCACATAAATAAATAAACATGTTTTTGCCGAATTTAAAGGTGGAAACAAATCTGCGCGCCGCGCCGTATGTGAGCCGGGCGTTCGGTGCGCGTTAAGGTCCGTACAAATATGCGCGCCGCGCCACGCGCGGTCTGTTCTCTAGTTTTCTACGGGGTTCACAGGAGATTCGTCGAACGGGAAAATTTCAACGAACACCTAACGCGCAAGGAACGCGCGGCGCACACACGGTGAGTGTTCGCGGCGCGCAGATTTGTTTCCACCTTAAACATCGCCTATATCATTGTTTGCAATAGGCAAAACCACGAGATGACACAACACGGCTAACACCGAAACAACACAACGACACAACCTCGTCCATGTTGGCGGGTTCGCGGCGATAGTAACACTGAGATGATCCCCCTGTTCTTTATTTTCACGTAAATTGAATCGGGACATCAGTCCCGCCGAATACTGATTATAGTTCAGCGAAAGACAAGGGCCATTGAAACAAAATTTATTTTTATCAGATGAATTATCACGGACTGCTGTTGCAGTAATAATTTTTGTACATTGAATAGATTGTATGCTTTGCTTAAATGAAACATACGGTAAATTTCAAAAACAAAAGGATGTTTTGATTGCATTATATTATGTCAATACTGGTATTAGAAGGATTATACATATCGTTAGAAGGAATATAAAATTATTTTGAATTTATTGGCGTACCTGTGCTTACTTCGAATATAAGGATTGAATTCTTTCAACGACATGGATTTGAAACAACTAGATATATTTAAAGCGATGGAAAAACATCCAAATACTAACAATTAATTGGAAACGCAACAGTATTTTTTCTGTGTATTACTCGTTACCCCTTGTCATTTTAAATATGGGAAAAGTAGTTTTTGGTTAAAAAGTTGTCCCCCCTTGATAAATCTTGACGTGTCTCGGCGTTTTTTCCTTTAATCATTGGTTTTCGATAAATCCGTGGTGGGAAGTTTTCGAATGAACACCCTATATAGTACTTGTTTAAAGTAACATGCCTATGTAGCATTGCCTATCTGCACGATGTGACTTTACTAATACCACAGCATAGTAAACAACCAGCACAATATTTCAGGTTGGCGGAAATTACACGCGCATCCCCACTTTTGGATGATTTTTTGTAGGGATGCTAACGATACTTCGATAGTTCTGCACTAATATCGAGTATTTTTGTCATCGATACTTTTTGAGGCATTCCAAGCTGGTATCGATACGTTTGTATCGGTATCGAAAATAATTATATAATTATTGAGGGGTGTAATCAATTGCATAAAATGCTCTGTACGAACCAAACGCGCCTATTTGGCTAAAAAATATTGAGTTGGTACCAGTATCGATATTTTCATTTCATCATCTCTACCCAAACTTCACATCCGTGAAACCCTCCCAAGGTCAAATTCTATAGGAACCACTTTGATGGTTGGAAAATTTAGTGACTGACCCAAGTTGACATTTGTGGAAAACTTAGTGGGATATGCAGTCAATCTCAGACGATGGCCAACCGGGAAGTTTCAAGAAAACTCTGAAATTTTTCAACGTTTCGTCAATCTTTATTGACTTCTTCAGGAAAATCTTCGTGAGGTTAACAAAAAGTCACTAGTCGTCGGAAAGACAGAAATATCATTTTAAATCTACTGTCCCTGTCTTGTTAAAAACTTTAAACACACAACATTTTAAAATTTACATTTAAAATATAGGATCCACCCCGATTAAACATAATTGTATAGGTTGTATTCCCCCTTGTTTAATCGGGGTGAATCCTATATTTTAAATGTAAATTTTAATATGTTGTGTGTTTGAAGTTTTTAACAAGACAGGGACGGTAGATTTAAGATGATATTTCTGTCTTTCCGACGACTAGTGACTTTTTATTACCCTCACGAAAATTTTCGTGAAGAAGTCAACAAACATTGACGAAACGTTGAAAAATTTCAAAGAGTTTTCTTGAAACTTCTCGGCCATCGTCTGAGATTGACTGCATATCCCACTAAGTTTTCCACAAATGGGAACCATTTTTATATAGGAAATCCTCAGAGATATTATGCTGGTTGTTTACTATGCTGTGCTAATATCATGTGTCCTCGTAGAAGAACTTCCAGTAGGTACACCCATGATGGGTATTGATTTGGGAGTTCAAAATTGAAGTTTCCCGATGCAAAAATCCGTTTTGTTGTAGGTTGATTGAAAAACTCAGCGCCGTACCGGTCCAATGCGTGTTCGCGAGTTGCACGTTTCAATCAATATTTTCCAGCTGAATTCGTTCCAATATTTAACCATCTTGGAGTTCAGTAATTAACGATGAAAATCGATATTTTCATTACGGCACAAAATGCGAAGCTGGATATTGTTCCCTAGGCAATATAGCGAACTGTAGGCAAATTGCAAAAACGGTAAAACAAGAAATATGCATAATTTATAGGAGTTTCAAGGATGTAGCACAAACTATGTACGTTACTATAGCTGCAACACCCTAGCTGGAACAAAAACTGTTGGCATCAGAATTAAGAGATCACTTTTCTGTTTGGAATTCGAAATTAATTCTTTATTCCGTTTTGACCGAATGTGATACACTATACAGGGCCCCTAATTTTTTTATACCATTGCTTTTGTAATATTTCCAAGATTTATAGAAATGGAGATTTTCACTTCTGTACCTTTTTAATGTTTTTCAAACTTTTTTTAACCGTTTTTGATCTGTAGGGTATCCTTTTTCAAGTAACAATTAGTCACAAATACTACTGCAATAAGCAGTTGTAAACTGACATTGCTATCAAATACGTTAAAAAAAATAAGGTAGGTTAATTTCAGCTTGATTTAAAAAAATAAGTATATGCGATAAAGTTGTTCAAGTGTTTTTAAAAACTTCTCTACTTACTACAAAAATATAATAATGAATTCTTGTCTTGACTGCATTTATCCTTACTGTCATTTGCTGTATAATTTTGATATTGACGTTGACAGGTCCATGTTCAGATTGTGCTATGTATTCTCGTGTTTCTTTTTTGTGTACAATTTTTTACAATTCTTTTATAAAATTTACTGGCTATTTTTCGATACTTGTATATACAAGTCTAATGAAAATAAAGGTTATTATTATTATTATTATTAATTTTGACAAGTTACTTGAACTTGGTGATACATGTAGCATATCACTGTAAATAGTTATAAATAGAGGAATTTTTAAAAGCACATGAACAACTTGACCGCTTTTATTGACTTTTTAGCATCAAGCTGAAATCAACCTCCCTAATTTTTGTAACATATTTTATAGCAATATCAGCTCACAAGTAATTATTTCGCTAACACTTGTGACTAATTATTACTTCACTTGAAAAAGAATACTATATAGATCAAAAACACCCAAAAAATAAGTTTAAGAAACATTTAAAAAATAAATACTGAAGAAAAAATGTCAATATTTGTAAATTCTTAAAAACATTACAAAAGCAATGACACACAAAAATCAGGGATGTTCAGGGTAGATGGCTTATCTAAACGCCCACAAAAAAATTGGCTAACCATCTACCAAACACCCTATATATCAATATTTTTTTCGTCGTTGGTCTCAGTACTAGGTCAACCAGGCTTTACAAAATGCTTATATTGATTGACAGTGAGACAAAAGAACATCAGTCAATGTAAGCTCTTTGCGCAACGTTGATCGACATGTAAGATACAGACCAGATTGTTTAAAACATCGAGCTTGATTTTCATTTGTTTCTCAAATGACAACCGGTAACTACGATCCTTACGTCGCGCGAATGTACGGTGTGCTTGCATTATGTCACTATATCGATGACGGCTTGCGAAACGATACTATCCAATAAGTATTCGTATGGCCTCACTTTTTATTTAGTTCATGAAATTCATATATAAAGTAGGTTGCGTCGCAAATTCAATAAGCTCGCTATAATAGAAAATGTCCCTCATGGTGATAAGGATATTAATTTGTATTTTTTTTACTTCTGGCACTTTAGGTAACGACTGCGAAAGAGTTAATCTTATTGCTTTTTATAAGAATGATGTCCCAATGTCGATTTTCTACAAGACTTGTTTTTTTAGAACAGGAAAACAAATTCGAAACGTGGTTTTACGAAGTCAAGCATGGAAAAAGGGCTTAGGACTGAGGTTAGGAAGTACTTAGGAAGCCCAAAGCCGAAGTCCTGGATCAAAAAATACTTTTCACAATCTAACCTTCTCGCTGTGTATAAGACCCAGAAAAGGGCATGCCTGGAGTATTGCTCAGCTTTTTCGTATCTGTACACTTGATGCAGTCCAGAGAAGAGCAATTCACCTGATTGGTGAACCGGAGTTAACGCGTCACCTCCGGCCGCTTTCTTACCGGCGTGCGGTTGGTGACCTCTCACATTTCTACTGGTATTCAGACGGATCCACCTCCTCTGAGCTATTAGATACACCCACGGGACTGCTGCATCTCATCCCAAGGCGGTCGTTGTCCTCACAGGTTCTTCGTATGTATGTGAATATTTTTTTACTTGCATGATCCTTCCAAATGCAAAAGGCGAGTTTTCGTATTAATAATGTTGTTAGAGGCATTCTGGAACCTTGTCATCCGCGAATTGCGCGAGAAAGAACGGCTACTGCTTAATAGCATGACTATACTCCTCTGGATTCTCTACTGAAGATAGATAATCACTCAGATTGCAATAGTTAGGTCCTATTGGTTCCTTGTACTATGTACAAGCGTTCAGCCATGCCAATGTAGTAAAGAAGGTCATGACTATGCTCGAATAAGCTGGCTTAACATAGCTCTAGAGGGGTAACGCCCTTCCCGAATGGATTCTCGTATTGATGGGGCGTCTGAACAGTAGTAGTAGCAGTAGGTCCTTTTTGCCATCCCCGAATATCACCCCTCAACCTCATTGCTTGCTTTCCCTTCACTGCCAAACCTTTTCGACCTTTTAACAAAGGCTAGTAGGCCGGCCCAGCTTAAGGAAGGTAATTCCTCTGGCTGGAGTCTAACGGATCCAAAGATCTCGTATCTCAGCCTGCCTAGCAACTCACATTTCACAAGGAAGTGGTAGGCCGTTTCATCCGCCTCTTCACAACCCATACATGGGGAGGCCTCTTCAACAGTGATAGATGCCGCCTGAGCCTGCAGTGCCCCATCTGAGCAGCCACGAGGTTTCCGGCCTTGGTTCCGTAGCCATGCTGATCTAGATGTGTTCAGTTCTATTACAAAATCCTTAGCTGGTTTGCATCCCTCACTTTGCCTCCACTGGTCATCTATGATATGGTTTACACTAGGGGATCCCGTACGATATTTAAATCTCGGAATTTTGGGATTGCCACTCTTGTAATCCCGGGATCCCGGGACTTTTTCCAGGATTCAGAATTAGTTATCAAACGTGTGTTTTTAAACTTTTTTGGTAAAGCTTACTTAAAAATACATTTTCTGGTAAATAAGCAAAGACACAAACAAGTAAAAATAAGCAACATTAAGTAAAATATTAAATTTAATAATTGTAATTTGATAATGTATTTCAGTCATCCAGAGAGATCTAGTCGGCTGTTGGGTGAGTGTGAATCTCCCACCGCTATTTGCACGACAGCGAAATGTTCGCAGAGAGATACGGGGGAGTGGTGGGTAAGGGTGGAGTAGATACCTTGTCGTCGGCGCTGTATATCGGCTACATTACGGGGGACCGTAGTGTAGTCGGTATCGCGTCGGCCTAGAATGCCGGAGACGCTGGTTCGAATCCAGTCGGTACCCTTCACTTTTTCGATTTTTCTGTGAACCAAATGATTGGAATGATCTTCCTCTGGCGGAGTAAGCAAGCACCTTTGATTCCATGAAATCGTGGCCGACTGAGGAGTCGTACTTCAGGTCGTGCAAATAGTGGTGGGAGATTCACACTCACCCAACAGCCGACTAGATCTCTCAGAATGACTGAAATACATGGTTCGCAGAGAGATACGGGGGAGTGGTGGGTGTCGGCGGCGTCGATATCTTGGCGTCGGCGTTGTATATCGGCTACATCACGGGGGCCGTAGTGTAGTTGGCATCGCGTCGGCCTAGAATGCCGGAGACCGGAGACGCTGGTTCGAATCCAGCTGGTACCCTCGATTTTTCCGATTTTTCTGTGAACCAAATGATTGGAATTATCTTCCTCGTCCGGAGTGAGCAAGCACCTGTAATCCAACGACTGATAACGTTTGGTCTCGAGTGCGAACTTCGTATTCCGCGCAGTTAACGCTGGTGTTCGTAAGACATTGTCATATTTTAACTTGTTTAATTAGGTTACAAGAAGGGACAAAACGTGTGTTAGTCACTCGAGTAAACAGAAAGTTGTCAGTGTGCTATTAACCTCTGTGACACAATCGCCAGCCAACAGCCTACGCTGCTACTTAACTCCGGAAAACTGATTAACGATTTGCAAATTTACATGCGCATACATTTTCAGCAAGAGGAATTTCCTGCTTAGCATATTTATGAGTGGATTTCAATTAATTCCTGAAAGAGTTACTACAGCCCTGTCCAAAAGTGTACAAGATGCAATATGCACAAAATTACTCATCGTACAATTATTTCAAGCAGGCTATGACTGATGTAGCGGATATTGAATAAATAGTCACGGGCAGTTGTGGAACACTATTGTAAATCGTCTCCAAAATGTCTTTAAGAAGTAGAATTGAGGTTTATGAGGACGAATTTAATAAAAGGAGAGAGAAAGAGGCTTTCTGGTGATACAGGACACCAGTGCATAGGCCTTTCTGCAACTCTCTTCTTACTCTAGTTTCCAAGTCCAGCCCTGATCGCAAAGGTGAGAATGGCCCATCTTATGTCTTTAGGTTCAGGAGTCTTGATACTTGTGTTACCCAAGGGCTTCACGGAGACATAAAATGTGTGCCTATGACTCCTCCTCACCATAGCGTGCACACGTCGGTTCGCTTGCTATCCCCACCACATCCAAGTGGCATGACGTCTGCAGGTATTATGGCCAGATAGCAGGCCCACAACTAACCTTAGGTCACAAAACTCTTCACGGATTAACAAGCGCACAGGACAATACAATAAGCCAATGGCTGCAGTGTTGGGGCTACCTAACCCGGCCTGTACGTTTGACCCCCCCTAACCCTAACCCTAACCTTAGCCGGCATCTGTCCAGTGAGAGACAGAACTGCCCCACCTTGGTCAGAGGTCCTAAAATAAGTTCTCTGGCTTGACGGAGATGTCCAGAGATTTCTCTCCATCGCATGCCATGTTGATTTTGCAACCACCATCTGTGTTTTTCTTCAAATGGTACCTGCTGTCAGCCCCACAGCCAGCTCAGGACGCAGGAAATTATTTTTCGACCCTCGCCTTCCGAGCGCGTCCGCCGTTTCATTACCGCAAACTCCAGCGTGACTCGGCGCTCACATAAAGTGAAGAAATGTCATCCAAAACTTCTACACCTATAAGCTCTCCATGCTTTCAGTGCTGCCTGGCTATCAGAGCAGATAGTAATCCTCCTCCTAGGCCCTGACCGGAGAAATATATACGGCAATTTTTTCAATTTTTCTTTGACTCTTAGGCTGAATTTATTTTTATTTGTAATAGGCAAGCGCGCAATTACGCTGGCGGCTAGGGGGTTGGTCACACCTAGCAGACATGTTGTGAACTCGTAAAATGCATTTACACATTTTACGAGTTTCACTTGGGATATCTTTAAGATCTTTAATGCAGTAGTTTCCCATTTGCTTTCTGCATCCTCATGCCGTTAACCAGATGGTATCTACTGGTTCATCCGCCTTTAGGGGCAATTTCTCACCCCAAGGACAAGAAGGTGTCCTGACTCCTCTCAACTCGTCCACCCGAAGCTGTTGGTTGAGAAGAGGCTACTGCTTATACCGACAGTAGTTCGGTGTTCCTTTTAGTCGCCTTTTACGACTCGCAGGATATACGACGGGAGATATTCTAACCCGCCCCCACACGGGCGAGATAATACAGGGTGTCAAAGTTGAAAAAAAAAGCGTAGCCAGTCGAAAAAGAAACTCGCCGCCATTTTGTGGTGCACACGTATAAGAGTGGCTAAATCTTAGATAAGGAAAGAGAGGGGATACCGCACGCCCGTTTGATGCTATATGAACTAGCTGTGACCGAAAATGATTAGCTATTTGACAGCTGTCAAAATATTTTTTTATGATATTTAGCGTTTTTAAGACCAATCATTGTAATATATTGTGGTGTGCATAATGGTAGGGTGTGCAGCTTACGGTTGTAAAAGCCACAGCAGCAGGAAGGAGCCAGGAATCACGTACCACAGGTAAATTTAATAGCGCTTTGTTACATTTTTTGTGCTTTTTGGTAACAGAAATGTCAGTCGCGAGTTCCGTCCTCTCTCTTTCCTTGTCTAAGGGCTAGATAGTCTAGTGTGACAAAAGCCTTTGTTCCTGAAAAGGAAAGTGTCACTTGTTATAACAATCGATAATAAGTTGGTCGAGCCATGTCGACGTTTTGTGCAATAAACGCTCAACTGTACTATTCATCCTTAGAACATTGAAACAAAATTTTGATATACATGTCTTAAGAACTGTTTATCATGCACTCTGAAAAAAAAATGCAATATCGATGATAAGTTGGTCGAGCCATGTGGACGTTTTGTGCAATAAACGCTCAACTGTACTATTCATCTTTATAACATTGAAACAAAATGTTGATATACATGTCTTAAGAACTGTTTATCATGCACTCCTCAAGTGAAGCTAGCAGGTTGTTTAAAATGCAGAGAAAAGCGGTAGAATTATAAAGGGCTTCAGCTTTAGAGAGTCCTGTAGGTCTTTTTTTTTTAATTAAAAGTTATGCCACTGCCGTCTGTTCACATATATGTGAGTCTCCTAGAAATACGCAACAATTCAACTGGTTTTACGGTACAGTCAGATTCACACTTTAGGCACCAGACATTCTCGCAGATCTCAAAAAAATAGCCTTAACCTAAAGCTTTTTGATATACTGTCGGATAGATTCAAGAATGTGGAAGCCACAACATTTAAAAATTCGATAAAACAGTTATTTTCAACAAACAGCTTCTATATTGCGAAGAATACTTCAGCCATTTTGGTTGATGTGGCATATTCTCTTTTTATTTGTGAATTTTAGGTGTCTGTCTTTTACTCATGTGTATCACAGAATTTTATCTATGTCTATTTTGTCATATTTCTTTTGACTTGCTGTAAATACTCTTTTGTATGAAACAGCCGAAATAGATTACCTCTATCTAACTTTTGTTTGGTAATATACGTATATATATGATGCATTCGAGTGAGTTCCTTAAGCGGAAATAGATATTTGCATCTGAAAATCGCAATAGAGATTGGAGAATGTCACGACAAACCTCTTTTCTACTTTTCACATTGGTACCGTTTATGAAGACATGACGATATTTACATCAAAATATGGTTAGATGCTTGTATATAGTCACGAACTAGGCGGGGTTTTCCATTCGACTGGCTAATCTTATACCGAATACATACGTATATTTTTTTTTTCTTTTGTTACTCGGTTGTCTGGGAACAGATACTGTCTGTCATGTAAGACATGTTACTCCTAATCTATCGATCATGTTTATTCGTGTTTTCTGTATTTAAATCATTTTGCATTCTTCTAACATACACGCTCTGTCTATTAAATATCAGATATCAGATAGCATAATAGTCACCACCCCAGAACATCATTTTTAAGAATGTCTTAAAAAAATGTAGTCAAGTTGATCGACTCAGTACCTCCCACACATTCCGATGAGACCAGTTTTATTATTTTCCCACGACATGAAACTATAGTCTAGATGCCCCTGCAATCAAATCATCGCTCGCCCGACCGCAAAAAAGGTGTTTTATTCTACTAGGTGCTTCTTTCACAGGTCAATGGACATATATCATGAATACAACAAATTTTTGAGTTTTACAATCCCCCACCCCGGAACCACCAGAATTTCACCCCCAACCAAAAATATTTTTTAAATGATCAGGAACCCCTAAAACGTCTAAAACGAAGTTTGAGGTGTTTTTGATATTTTTAGTTTTTTTATATTATTGCCGCGCCGCCACTGAAATGATTTCTAAAAACCATACGCGCTTTCCATACTCGTCGCGGTAATAAATCGGTATCAAAATGTCATTAAAGTCAATTCAGAAGTTTCCACGTAACACAATATAAAATGATCCAAAGTAATACTCGTATATATTTTGTATGCATGAGAAAGCTCCAAGTCCCTTGGTTTCTGTAATCAGCAAGGCAATGTTCGGATGGACCTAAAAAAGTGTATTATGCCGCTAGGTCTTTCTCTCTCAGGTCAGTGGACACAGCCCATTATGAGTACAACAAATTTTTCAGATTTACAACCACCCCCCCCCCCCCCAACCACCCTAATTTCACCCCCACCCAAAAAAAAAATAGAAAATGATCAGGAACCCCTAAAACGTCTAAAAACGAAGTTTGAGCTGTTTTCATATTTTTAGTTTTTTTTAATATTGCTGCGCCGCCACTGAGACGATTTCTAAAAATCAGACGCGTTTTCCATCCTCGCCAAAGTAGTAGTAGTACTGTGCCGAAATTTCATTAACATCAATTCAGTAATTTCAACATTATAAAATACAGAACGATCTAAAGCAATACTCGTTTGTATACATCGGAAAATTATGTCCCTTGGTTCCTATAATATACAAGGCAATGTTCGGATGGACCTAAAAAAGTGTATTATACCGCTAGGTCTTTCTCCCTCAGGTCAGTAGACAGCCTATTATGAGTACAACAAATTTTTCAGCTTTACAACCCCCCACCCCCCAACCACCCCAATTTCACCCCCCACCCAAAAAAAAGTAGAAAATGATCAGGAACCCCTAAAACACCTAAAAACTAGGTTTGAGGCATATTTGAAATTTTTCGTTTTTTGCTAATTACTCTGCCGCCCATGCACCGATTTTCAAAACTGTAGCAACATTACCTACTACGACCCTACACCATATCACTATCCAAATTTCATCAAAATCTATGCAGCGGTTACTGAGATTAGGAGGCTAGAAAAACGCCAACAGACAGACAGACAGACAGACAGACCGACGGAAATGAGTGACGTGGATTTTCGTTATGTAGGCATCATAAAACGGCCAAAAAGTATATTATCTCAAAATCGAAAATTTTCGCGATCACAATACTCCCCTCACCTATTGGTGTGGGAAGTAAAAGAAAAAATAGAAACAGGTGATATCAAATTGGGCTTTGATCCTGATTGTGCGGTCACTTCGGAGGACGCTGGAGTGTTCATCAGATCTTTTAAAAAGCCTAATCTGAGTGTGTGAACCTACTGCCGAGCTCGAACATCTGAAAAATGTGTTGAAGGCAAACGGCTACTCAGAAAAGCAAATAACAAGATCTATGCGAGCTGATGGTAGAGAAGAAAAGCAACCAACAGTAGCAAAAGCTTTTCTATCTTATGTTCCCCGGGACACAGACAATTAAGAAGTTGCAGAAGGCAAATATCAGGACAATATACAAACCTACTGGGAAAATACAACAGCATTTAAGATCGGCGAAAGACAAGGGATCCGTGGACATCATCAGGGATTTATCAGATACCATTTAGTTGCGGAAGTGTATACAGAGTGGGCCAATAGTGAGTGGACGGAAGATTGTGGGCTCACTGAAACATATTTTAGATATATGTCACTTGATTATGATACAGACCCTTGAGGGTTATAATGTAAAAATATTTTCACTTACATTTTGAAGTTTATACAGGGTGATTCATATCAAACTTGCATTTTTTTGAATGGAACCCCCAATATATTATTTCATATTTGGATTCCTTGGTGAATTCTAGTGTGACTTTATGTATCATACATCGAACTTTAAACGAACCGTTTAGGCGCAAATCGCCATTTTTGGTATAAGTAGGTGTGAGAAAAAAATTGAATATTGTAGCGATTATAAAACTTAGAAGGCTGTGGCTTTGCGGTACGACTAAGCATGAAGTGTGTCATCTGAGGTCAGACGGTTAAACTTGAATTCTGTTGTACTTGGAGATATCAATAGATTAATGCCTTATCCATGGTAACATTTGATATACTGAAATATACAGTATGTATATTAGATCTTCTCTAAAAATCAGAGGTTTCATCAAAGTCTGCAAAGTCTTGCATAAAACGGTCAAGTTCAAACTCACATCTTAGGCCATCTTCAGGTTCGATTTTTATTTTTATTTTTTTTTGGAACTATTACAAACAAAACTTTTCTCTCAAAAAGCCAATCTCTCGAGAACAAAGGAAAAAAAAAAGAGTTTTTTGTAGAGGACAGGATAATAGGAATCCAGCATTCCGTTATTAATCAATTTTAACCCAAATTTCTATATTATCAGTCTTATTTTTATTCAGTTGAGGTTCGTACCTGTATAGTAACGGAACTTTGAATATCTGATGGCTCCAAAAACCAATAAATTCTTTCAGCTTTTTTCTTGATTACTTCACATGAAATTTCTTTCATAACAGTATCTGCATACACATAAGGAGTTAACATACATCTTTCACTTTTTTTTATATTCCATTTCACGGCTTCGTAATGGAATTCATATTTTTATTATTGCTTAAAAAAGACCGCAATTTACATTACCAATCAAGATTTTAACTGACGTTGATGAAAAATTCATATATACATTGGAGAACTTTTTCTGCTAGAAATCGATGCTGACCTGGAGTATGTGGATAGAACAGAACGAACAAATTATGTTAGAAATACTGTCTCTCGATTCCAAACGACTGTATAATATTTTGACGAAATGCTCTGTCTGTCTGTCTTTTGTTGCTTATCATAAATCACGTATGCCTTGATTTATTATAAACAAATCATTGCAGATTGACAATTCGCGTAGTGAAGATGAGGTGGTCTGTCAAAGAAAACTGTGTCGCTGCAATTTTTTTTATCGTCAGCCTCCCGCAAAGGCTGAAAGCCTATGGCGTTGTGGAGGCGCTGCGAGAGGATAAGTGTCGGTCAACGTCAGATTTGAAACGCTGTAGGTTGTAGATGTCTGGAAACAAATTCCCCGGCAGCTCATTCCACAGCGTCGAAGTTCTCCAAAGGAAGGAATACTGGAGGAGACTGGTTCGGGGAGTAGGGACCTCGACCTGATAAGGAGGAGCTCGCAGAACCTCCCTTGTGTTCCTCGTTCGGACGGCCTTTGGTGTTATTATGTAGGAGAGCTCACTCGAACATCTTCCGTGATAGAATCTGTAAAACAGGGACAGGTCAGTCCCGCTTCTTCGATGTTCCAGGCTGTGGAGGTCCTTTGAGAGGTTAGGCGTATCGATTAGTCTAATTGCTCTCTTCTGGATAGTGTTCAGGAGCTTTAGAGGGTCCTTCGGAGCGCATACCCACACATGGGAGCAATACTCCAACTAGGGTCGGATCTGTGCCTTGTGGAGCAGCAGTAGTTGCACTGGTGTATACAGCTTCCTACAACGGAACAAAACTCCAAGCTTCTAGGATACCATTTTAGTAATACTGAGGACTTGGTCGTGCCAGAACATGTTATTGTTGATGTTGATCCCCAAAAGCTGGACGAAAGGTGACTCGACTATTGTGTGACCCTCCATTTCCACAGTTGGTAAGCCAACGTGAGACTTGTTTGTCAGTGTTGTTGAGCTTTCTGTACGTTGAACTGTACTTTATTTACTCGACAACTGTTTTGATATCTTCGTTGATCTGTATAAGACATGTTGCTGTCGCCGACGTACCGTCTCCTGGATAGTGGCTTACCTGGTTCCATGCACGATATTAATGTACTGTCGTCTGCGAAGCTGTAGATTGGATTGGATGTTATTTCCAGCAGCTCGTTGATGCACAGCAGAAACAGTGTAGGAGATATGACAGATCCTTGAGGAACACCGGCGTTTATTGAAAATACGTCTGATGAATAGATTTCGACTACAACAAACAGAGATCGCTCGTTCAAATAGCTATTCAGCCACTGGCGCAGATTGCATTGCACAAGGGAAGACCAGTTTGAGACTTTCAAGATTTAAAAAATGGTCTATTTTCTTTTAATCAGTGGTTTTCGATAAATCCGTGGTGGGAACTTTTCAAATGAGCACTCTGTACAATATATCAGACGTAAACGCATCTTTACGTATTCGATTAAAACCAATTGACATTTCTGATTGTTGCTCACCGCGAAGCTATCAGCTGCTGTTTTAAAGTGGCAACCTTTAAAAGCCGTCCATAAAATCGGAGAATCGACCCAGTTCGTAATCGATTCACTTTTCATTCGTTCGACCGTCGACTTTGCAGTCAACCTTGCGACGTCGCGCGGCGATCGTACCGCCATGTATACACCTAAAACAATTGAACTTGACCCTATTATTTACTTTCTATGTCGAGCCAATCGCGATTTTCTATACGAACGTTTTATAATCCTGTTAGGCTCTCCGTACATGAGCCAATCGTCGATATGGTCTATTGGTTTATATATGTAGTAGTAGTAGTGATAAGAAGGCGAAGCCAGCCAAGTAGATGACCTCATCTTTGACCCTTTCTGCCAACCCCACTGAACCAACACTGAAAGTGCTAAAATCCTACGTCCTAGAAGGCTCCTTGTCGGACCTACTAGACCTCTTGCCGAACCATAATCTGAACCTTAAGGTTCCGATACACACCACATCTGCCCAGGAAGTGGAAGCTGTCTCGTCGTCCTCCCAGCATCTGGAGCCGATGGGGTCTCCGACCACTATCATGAGTGACAAATGTCTATTTAGCTGGCAATGGCCAGTGAGAACCTCCACCAGAAGGTTGAGCGTCTCTCTGCCTTTATTCAGAATCCATAACGTTCAAACCTCATCCGGTCCCGCTCTGAGCCTTTTAGCTTGCCTGAAGTCGTCTCTTTCTAACCAGGTTTCGCCAGTTCGTTATAGGCCCAGTCGTCCAGGGCAACATTGACCTGGCGCCTGCTAATTTCAAGCATAGGTTCTGGGCCGATGCAGGGGCTCCTCTCTCGGTACCTGGTACACTAATGTGTCCGGGGACCCACAGCAGGGTCACCTTCTTATGGCTTACTAGTTTCTGAAGGGCGACAGATCACAAGTTCTGTCGATTTAACTCTAATTCCAGGAGCCATGATTTTCTGTTTACGAAAAGGGTTTCTGCGACTTTCACGACTACAGCTTTTACAGTTGCTATATGAAAATGACATTTTATCAAATAAAATAAGTTTCTGAACTTGACTTGATATGGCAACCTCAACGGAAATATTCAAATTATTTTTTATTAAATTAATCAAAATTCAGAAACCTGTTTTATTTAATAAAATGTCATTTTCACCTGGTTGACACGATGGTGAAGGTCGATCTTAGTTCGGATGTTAGTCATGTTCATAGCTAAGAGTAGTTTAAAATATAAAATATATTTTTAAAAATGCACTGTATAGAGCATCCCAAGTAAAATCGACCTTCGGTGATCTGCTTATCGAACGAAAATTATATTTTATCAATTAAAATACGTTTATAAAAAAATGTCATAACTATATTTAATTTAAATTATAAATTGTTTTTTAAATTCACTGATTTTACTTGGGATTCTGTACAAAGGAGTTTTTAAAATATTTCTTTTATAACTTGAATTAAATATGGTTATGAATTTTTTTGGGTAACACGTTGGTTGTATTTAGAAACATATTTTAAATGATTAAATATAATTTTCATTCGGTAATCAGATCAGTGAAGGTCAATTTTACTTGGGATCTTCTACAGGGAATTTTAGAAAAATACTTTTTTAGTATATTTGGAATTAAATATAACTATGAACATTATTTTTAATCAACCCAGCTGGTGAGTTTTTAAAAACATATTTTAACTGATAAAGGAGACGGTACGTCGGCGACAGCAGCATGCCTCACAGATCAACGCAGGTATCAAAACAATTGTCGAGTGGGCATTAGCAAATAAAGTACAGTTCAACGTACAAAAAACTCAGGCAACAACACTTACAAAGAAGTCTCACGATGGCTTACCAACCGTGGAAATGGAGGGTCACCCCATAGTCGAATCACCTTCCGTCAAGCTCTTGGGAATCAACATCAACAATAACATGTCCTGGCACGACCACGTCGTCAGTATTGCTAAAACAGCATCCCAGAAGCTTGGAGTTTTGTTCCGCTGTAGGAAGGTGTATACACCAGAGCAACTGCTGCTGCTCTACAAGGCACAGATCCGACCATCGCTGGAGTATTGCTCCCATGTATGGGGATGTGCTCCGAAGCACTCTCTAAAGCTTCTGGATACTATCCAGAAAAGAGCAATTAGATTAATCGATACGCCTAACCTCACAAAGGACCTCCACAGCCTGGAACATCGAAGGAGGGTGGCTGACCTATGTCTGTTTTACAGATTCTATCACGGAAGATGTTCGAGTGAGCTCTCCCAGATAATAACACCAAAGGCCGTCCGAACCAGGAATACTAGAGAAGCTCTGCGAGCTCATCCTTACCAGGTCGAGGTCCTTACTCCCCGAACCAGTCTCCTCCAGCATTCCTTCTTTTGGAGAACTTCGACGCTGTAGAATCAGCTGCCGGGGAATTTGTTTCCCGACGGCTACAACCTGCAGCGTTTCAAATCTATCGTGAACAGATATTTGTCCTCTCGCAGCGCTTCTACAACGCCATAGGCTTTCAGCCTTTGCGGGAGGCCGACCATAAAAAAAAATATATAACTTTCATTCGGTAATCATATCAGTGAAGGTCGATTTTACTTGAAATCCTCTTCAGTGAATCTTTGCAAAACAATTTTTTTTATAATTTAAATTAAATATTGCTATGAAGTTTATTAGGTAAACCTGTTGGTGGATGTTTAGAAATATATTTTAATGAATAAAATATAATTTGCATTCGGTAAGCAGATCACTGAAGGTCGATTTCACTTGGGATCCTCTGTAGTCATTTTTTTTTAAATATTTGTTTTATAATTTAAATTAAATATAGCTATGAACATTTTTTATGTCCCCTGTTGGTGGGAGTTTGGAAACATTATTTTAATTGACAAAATATAATTTTCATTCGGTAAACAAATCGGTGAAGGTCGACCTTATATGCGATCCTCTACTATGATTACACGTGCAACCCCTGGATCTCAGAAGCTTGTAATGTGTCCATATTACTACATATCATTATAACATCAAGATTGATTTGACAGGATCAACCTCAAATATTTACCGCTATCAAACGCACGAACCATTCCACCTATGGTTCCATTCTGATTGCATGCGATTTTATACGAGGACATTGAAAACGCACATCTCGAGACGACCATCGAACGACCCGTTAGTGGCGCTCCAACGGTTTGCACGGGAAGCTGAGTAGACCCGTGTGCGGAGACGCTTACTCGTCTTGTTATGTCTATGTTCCATGAAATAAACTACCTGTACTAATGATGTTTTCGCGTTTATCTTCTCATCAAGATGCCTACACGGACCATACGCCTTTCTCCGTTTTCCAAACATATCACACATCGTACGTTCGTTTGGTATAAAATTAATAGCACTGTAAGTGGATGTGTGCTATTACTGCCATTCTCGTCGATGGTCTTAACTATTTAACTGTCCAATGGGAGGGACGCCACGTCTTGGTCTATCAGCAATACGTCTTGTTAGTTTGTTGGTAAAAGCGGTTGGTACATTCTCTCTAGTCTTTGGGCATTTACTCGTGTCAGTTAATTTCGTTCCTATTGAAAGAAAACAGAAAGCGCAAGAATTAGAAATCCTGATGAACGTTCACAGAGATGATCAGCTTCATCTGGTGAATAGTACGAACAAATTTGAATTGAGGCGTTTCTCGGAAAAACCTCAAAGTCAATTTTCGCTGAAACTTGGATAATGGCATCGCCGGTTTTCTAACATCTACATACTTATCTACCAATTATTATTTCTCGTAAAAACGTTAAAGGTTCCGTACAAATTACAGAGAAAAATTGCTTTGCTCTGCTAAAAACGTCATAAGTCCATATTCTTTCACCATAAGATAGTCATTTGTGCATACCCCCTACCCCCTACACTGTTTCTGCAGTACATCAACGGGCTGCTGGAAATCCAATCTACAGCTTCGCAGATGACAGTACATTAGTGTCATGCATGGAACCAGGCAAGCCATTATCATCCCAGGAGACGGTACGTCGGCGACAGCAGCATGCCTCACAGATCAACGCAAATATCAAAGCAATTGTCGAGTGGGGATTAGCAAAGTACAGTTCAACGTACAAAAAACTCAGGCAACAACACTTACAAAGAAGTCTCACGATGACTTACCAACCGTGGAAATGGAGGGTCACCCCATAGTCGAATCACCTTCCGTCAAGCTTTTGGGGATCAACATCAACAATAACATGTCCTGGCACGACCACGTCGTCAGTATTGCTAAAACGGCATCCCAGAAGCTTGGAGTTGTGTTTCGCTGTAGGAAATTGTATACACCAGAGCAACTGCTGCTGCTCTACAAGGCACAGATCCGACCATCGCTGGAGTATTGCTGCCATATGTGGGGATGCGCTCTGAAGCACTCTCTAAAGCTTCTGGACACTATCCAGAAAAGAGCAATTAGATTAATCGATACGCCTAACCTAACAAAAGACCTCCACAGCCTGGAACATCGAAGGAGGGTGGCTGACCTATCCCTGTTTTACAGACTCTATCATGGAAGATGTTCGAGCGAGATCTCCTAGATAATTAACACTAAAGGCCGTCCGAACCAGGAACACCAGAGAAGCTCTGCGAGCTCATCCTTACCTGGTCGAGGTCCTTACTCCCCGAACCAGTCTCCTCCAGCATTCCTTCTTTTGGATAACTTCGACGCTGTGGAATCAGCTGCCGGGGAATCTGTTTCCCGACGGCTACAACCTGCAGCGTTTCAAATCTAACGTGAGCCGACACTTATCCTCTCGCAGCGCTTCTACAGCGCTATAGGCTTTAAGCCTTTGCGGGAGGCTGACCATAAAAAAAATAACAGATGATAGTTTTAGCAAAAAGTTAATGCATTGGTTAAACCCCCTTTATTTAGGTAGATCAGTCAATGCTTTTTGACATTGAAAATGCAACTGACAAGTGTGTTTTTAAAAATCCAAAATTTGCCATTTAAAATAAAATATGTAAATGTGGTGAAACTTGAAAATACTAATAGATGTATTTTTCTCAAAGATACTTACACTGAATGGCGTTCATCACTAGTAGGTCCAAAAGTATCGATGAAAAACGAAATTAATCATAGATATGATTTGCCAGCAACACTTAAAAAAATGGCACTAAAGAAACTTTTACCTCTTCTAAATAATACAGCAACAGAAAATTTTAAGCGGACTTGATATCAAACCAGAACACCATAGTCAATGTTCAGTTATTTAGTGTTTGTATTACATACAGTTTTCTCTTAAATTTATTTTTTGTGACCGTTTTTATTTTTTAGTGCTAAGAACACAACTTGTTAAGTTTTTCTACAAAAAATCTCACATGTCCATGTAATTTTTGTGTTTGTTTTCAAATATATTTGACATTAAAATGATATGTGATCCTGAAAGATTTATCCTATACATTTTCACTTTTCCTATATGGACCTATAAACTATTCTAACAGAAAATAAAGATACAGGAGAGTTTTGTAATTTTCCCTCTATTGAAATGAAAAAAAATTGGCATCAATCATAGTCTTTCACCTAAGATAGCACGTATCCAGGATTTGGTTTTGGGGGGGGGGTCCAGATTATGGGTGTCACTTGGTTGACCTTTCGGGGGGGGGGTCTAGATTAAAGTTGCCACCTTAAATTTGCTCTCGTCCGGGGGGGGGGACCCCCTGGACCCCCCCTCCAAATACGTGCCTGTAAAAAGATAGTCATTTGTACATAACACATGATAGTTTTAGTAGAAAGTTGATGCACTGCCTACATTTAAGTAGATCAGTCAATATTTTGACATTGAAAATGTAACAAACTGACAAGTTTGTTTCTAAAAATCCAAAACTTGCCTTTTAAAATAAAATATGTAAATGTGCTGAAAGTTGAAAGTAGTAATAGATGTATTTTTCTCAAAGATACTGGAGAAGTTTACTAAATTTTTTTTATCGATTCAAAAGAAAATACAAGAAAAATAAAAGAAAAGCGTGAAAGAAATATGAATATATCTCTAAAGACAAAAAAGTTATAATGTTTCAAAGTCGCGCTCCGCAGAAATATTTTTGGCACGACTGACCGAGTGGTGTGACGTCACGTCTCCGTAGCCAGTGCGGGCGGCCGCTGCCGCTGAGCCACACGACCACCGACACACGACGCGACGCACGTATCAGACAACGCACACAGGCACAGCGTGGTGGTGGCGTGAGCTGAGCAACCAATCGTCTCATTTGTTTTCTAGTTTAGTGCATATCAAATAATATTGCTATAATATGAGTGACATTAAAAAAGGATGTTATAAAAAATATTGCATTGTTCCAAAGTGTGTGAGCACAACGATTAAAACACCTAATAAAGTTTTTTCCCACGTACCTTTGTGCAAAAGAAGTGGTGCAAAGTGATGAAATGGGATTTAATAATACCAAAAAGTATAAAATAATGTTTGTGAGGATCATATATGGATAGCTTCACTGATTCTTAAAGATTACTTTACCTAATAGTAAATTAGTTAGTTACATTTATAATGTAATATGTATGCTGAATTACTTTACTGTGTTATATATTTCTATATTTTCAGATTCGTAACTTATGTTTTTGCTGTTACAGCTTGAAAATGATACTGAAAATCTAATCAAATATTAGTTGGTGGTAAATTAAAGCTGAAAACTGAAAGCTGCCCTCATAAGTTTGACTGTCAAAAAGTTGTTCATCCTAGAAGAAAACTCGGAGCATATGAAAAAAGGTGACGCGCAGAATGTTTAGAAAATTTATTGCAGAACGATGCTTCATCGACCTCCAGTTGGCAACCTTTCGAAGTAATTCAGTGTCATTAAATATACAAAGAGCCGGATGTACTAGAAAATCCACTATCTAAGGATTGCACAGTGAATGTATCAGATATAATCCCGACAACAAAATTTAAACAAAGTGCAAGTTGACATCAAAGTTAAACAAAAAGATCAAAAAGTGCAAACAATCATGAGAGGAGGTCTGATGACCATCCCCCAATCACTCGAGAGTTCTCCCTCAAAAGAATCAGTATCTTCGAAGAGTTGCTACAGTTCAGTTAGTTATACTTTAAATACAACAGTCATCCCTCAGTATTGCAAAGAGACAGTAGTAACAAAAATATCAACAAATGCTGGTTTTTATTTGCGTTTACCGGAAGACGTTTATTTTCTCACGAAACTATTATCTTAAAGCGTTTCTAGATCAATAAGAGATATTTTAATATCACTTTGTCCTTTTACAAGTCCTTCTTCCGTTATGGCCAAAAACTAAAAAACACTTATTTAAAAATCAAAAATAAATTACGTCTGATGCGTTGAGCTCTAATGCGTTTTGCACAAGCTGTACAATGTACATACAATACACTCTACAGCTTCCACGATACACAGATCTACGGCAGCGCGCGGCTATGCGGATTGCGGAGACGTGACGTCACAGCCAAATTGAAGGCGGCAACTGATTCGCGCAAAATATGCAAACTTTAATTATTGATTTCTCTGCCATTTATTGACGGATTTCAAAAATTTTTTGACTGACTAATTACTTTTCGTCTATGTTTTACGGATACGTAACTGCTTATTTCATTATGAGTATCATGAGACTTCTCCTATAGTAGTGAATGGCGTTCTTCACTAGTAGATCCAAAAGTATCGATGAAGAACGAAATTAATCATGGATATGATTTGCCAGTAACGATTAAAAAAATAGCACTAAAGGAACCTCTTCTATATAGCACAGCAACAGAAAATTTTATGCGGACTTGATATCAAACGAGAACACCATAGTCAATGTTCAGTTAATTAGTGTTTGTATTGGTTACAGTTTTCTCTTAAATATCTTTTTCTGTGACCGTGTTTAGTTTTTTAGTGTGTAAGAACAGACAACTTGTTTCATTTTTCTACAAAAAAATCTCACATGTCCATGTGTGTTTTGTGTGTTTTTTTTTCAAATATATTTGACATTAAAATGATATGTGATCCTGAACAATTTATCTTATACATTTTTACTTTTCCTATATGGACCTATAAACTATTCTAACAGAAAATAAAGATACAGGAGAGTTTTTTCATTTCCCTCTATTGAAATGAAAAAACATGGGCATCAATCATAGATATTCACTAACGTTTCGGCTGGTTTGCGATTTGTCGCGAGGAAAATTGATTAACAAAAAATAATCAGGACTAAATTGACATTTAGTTTGATTGGCAATTCGTTGTTCCAAAATGACTGGAAAGAAGAGTCAGCCAAGCAGGATATTACGAATCTCGTCAGTTTGTTATTCTCGGGTTATACCTTTTTTTAATTTATCATGTCTGCAACACGAAAACCTATGCTATAAATTTAAATCAGTTTACCTGTCGATTTGCTCGTTGACTTTTTCTCAGCACCGTGACATTTCAATACCCGCTGCACCGATTTTTCAACATTTTAAGAAGCGATGTGTAGAGTTGCTTATTTGGAACCAAAAACTATTTCGCTTTTGTTGTTAATATGAAAAAGATTCCATATGAAGCAGCCACAGATAATACGAAGGCTTTCCATTATAAAAAATATTTCAAAAGTATTTGTCAACAGAACCAGCTTTTACTGTAAAAATAGAATATCCCATGGAATGCAGAGCAACCTGTTTTCAGATGTATGGCCCAAATATTTCATCATGCCTTGTATTACTTCGTGTTAGCCCTACTGCTAATGCGTTGAAAAATGTACATATAAATCGTCCATTCACCCTCTTCACATGGTAGTTAGAGGGAGAAAAAGTAGACAGGGCCGTCACTTTATATTTCTGTGTATTATCGTCATGTAATCGCTGAAACGTATAGAATTTAGAATTTAGATTTTTTTGCCATTTTAAGTGGTCGAGTACCAAGCGTGTTTTTTTGTTCATAGTTCTCAAAAGCGAATCTACATCTGTAAATTCTAAAATAAATATTTGTTTACTATTTTTCTTTGAAAAATTTTCAGGCGTTGGAATCCGTGGACAGGAAATACTTTCCATTTTTCTACATGAGTAGAAAGTAGATAAAAAAATTAAGTCAAGTTGATTGACTCAGTACTTCCCACACCAGTTTATTATTTTCCCATGCATCATATTTCCATTAGAAGCAAAGAAGTCAAATCTGGCACAAAAGATACATTATAAAGCTTGCCTCCTAATAAATTCATCAACTTCGACTGCTCTACCACTGATGGACATGAATTACTTCAGAGAAAATAGGCACATTTACAATATTTTACTTCCCACACCGATAGTAGAGGGGAGTATTGTGATTGCGAAAATTATCGATTTATGATGTCTACATAATGAACATCCACGCCACTCATTTACGTCGGTCTGTCTGTCTATCTGTCTGTTCGAGTTTTGCTAGCTTCGTAATCTCAGTAACCACTGCATGGCTTCTGATGAAATTTGGGTACCGATATGCTATGGGGTCCTAGTAGCTAATCCTGCTATAATTTTTAAATCGGTGCATGGGCGGCGGAGTAATTAGCAAAAACAAAAAGAATATAATATTCCGTAATCTTCTTTTTTAGGCGTTTTAGGAGCTCCCGATCATTTTCTACTTTTTGTATTCATAATAGACTGTCCATTGACCTGTGAAAGCAAGATCTATCGGCATAATACCCTTTTTTTAGGTCAATCCGAACATTGTCTTCCTATTACAGAAACCAAGAGACTTATGTATACATACGAATACTGTTTTAGATCGTTTTGGATTGAGTAACGTGGAAATTATTGAGTGGATTTTAATGAAACTTTAACACAGCTTTATTACTGTGGCGAGGATGGAAAATGCGTTCGTTTCATCCACTTGAAGCTTGCACTTAAAAACTGTGTCGCCCTAGTTCCTACAGAGGGAGACGCAAGACTATTTAGAAAAGTTTTTGTATTGGGTGTTTTTTTGAGGGCGGGAGGGCGATTATTTGGTTGCAAGGTAATCTCAGACTATACCTTCATGCAATGGGATAATAATAAAATGATATCACCGTCATGTGTCGGAAGTACTGAGTCAAACCGTTGACTCCATTTTTTTATTGTTATTTACTGTTTTTGTTTGAATTTTCAAGATATTTTATAATATTTGCATGTTTTGTGATTAGCACAAGGAAAACAACAACAACCCTTAAAGTTGCGTATTATATTAAGTAAAATAGTAAATCTTTCTTATCTCAGCTTTTTTACTATTTAGTAGAAAAGGTTCTTCGGATTTTCGGTTAAAGTACTGTAGAGGTTTTTTGTACTCGAAAAGCCGACGTTTCGGCTATCGAACATACTCCTATAGCACCAAGGGATAACGCATCCCTTTGGGTCAAACAACAAAAAACATTCAAGGAGATGGTTAAAAAGAATAACAACTGCCGTTTGTTTTTTGTATTTGCTGATATTTGCTTTCAGTGTACAGCATCCTCGTGAATGTTTTTTGTTGTTTGACCCAAAGGTATATGTTATCCCTTGGTGCTATAAGGGTACGCTCAATAGCCCTGAAGAAGGCGTAACATAAATGCCGAAACGTCTGCTTTTTGAGTAAAAAACCTCTGCAGTACTTTATTCCAAATTCCGAAAAACCTTTTCTACTAAATATTGTATTAAGATAACAGAACTGCTAAATACGATTCTGGTAGAGAGAAATATTGAGGATTACGTGACCCTTTTCACTTTGCAGCCAAACGAGGGTATGAGGGTGACGCACGATGCGTGACATACCGTCATCCAGAGGATTCTATCTCATAGCTTGAAATATATCTACATTATTGCTTCTCTCGTGATGTATTCGATAAAATGAATGACTATGTTATTTGAATTGATATCAGCTTCCAATATAATATTCGAAGCTTCCACTACAGAATTTGTCTTTACGTATTTTTACTGTAGAATGGTGAGGGCCAAAGTTTATAGTGTGAAAGTTATAAATCTATTGTAAACACATAATCTGATTTTTTTACAATGTGCAGTTACGGATATATACTTAACATTATGGATGTCTATATCTGGCTTACACATATACTCGTTTATGTTCAGTTTTTTTTAACCCTTAGCTACTAATGTGGCATTGTTATTTTAGCATTTTTTTGAAGAAAAACTCCATGTCAAAAATGTTTTTAGGAAATACATACATATCACAAAATCAGTTTAGACAAGGTACAAAAGTATTTTGGGTTTAATAAGTTATGCAAGTTAATTTTAATTCATATATTAACACGAAAAGTTGCATTTGCGAATACCGCTAGAGAAAATAGAAACAAATACTAAAAACAAATTCTAATAATCAACTTTCACTTTATTACAATCAAATTCGCATCTACTAAATGCATTGCATTTTTTGCGCAATTTGCATAAACTTTTTCGGTGCATTCTAAACCCACAGGTTTTAGGTAGATAAAACACAAAAATCCAGTTCCTCTTTTCTTGACTGAGGGGAATATGCAGCAATTCTTGCGTTTTTCTTAACAATTTTGATTTCATTTTAGCAATATCTTCTGAGAAACCTAGAAACTCTTTTATATTTTCTCGTAGCTTCCGAGGTAAATACGTATTTTCCGCTTTTCATTGTATCACTTTCTATCGCAAAATTTGGATATCATCCTTTCCATCATCCTGCCAACTTCTTCGTACCATTTTAAAAGCTGCTCTTCAAAATTACTATCCCCAAAACGAACCCTCGGTGAAGTACTGGGACGAATATCTATGTTTATAATTACTTTATCGTAAAATAAGTTTCTCAAACTAACTCAAATGTTACTAGTCACACATCTAACTTAATACTAAATCGATTGAAGGCAGATTGACGCGTAGAGCCGAAATCAGACGGAAGCATCTAGGAATGTGCTAACGTAAATTTCTAGCCATTTCACAGACGGCACTTCAGTAGTTAAGGCCTTCATACCTTTAAGAAAAGTGGTTTATTCTTAGTAGCTCTTAAGTTATTTTTGTTTATTTGTGGTTGGTTTGGAAATTTATTTGAAATACAACTGAAATAGCATAATGTGGAGCAATGGAAATTCGGGCTTTCTGAGGGCCCTTCTAAGGAATTCAAAATCTGTTTTCTGAAACGGCTATATGAGAGGGTATTATTTTTACCGTATTTCTTCATTTTAATTAATTGCCTGTATAGTAAAAATGTTTGAGATATTACCGGCAGTAATTTAATGGGCCGAATTTCCAAAAATTTAATCTCCTTCAAAAAACTCAAAAAAACCTAATCGGTGATTAGTGGCAATGTGTATGCATGCGAAGTGTTTACAACAGTTTTCTGTGTAAATATATCATTCAAGTTGCGCCGATTCGTTAAAATTCCCGAAACCGTGATTTGACCGCATCGTGTGAACGGGCTGTTAGGTGTTCGTAGAAATTTTCCCGTTCTACGAACCTCTTGTGAATCCCATACAAAACTAGCGAACAGGCCGCGCTTGAGTGGTGCGGAGCGCATACTTGGACGGACCTTAACGCGCAACAAACGCGGCACGCAGATTTGTACCCACCTTTAAGGTACGCGTACATAAATCGGCATCGTACGGACGGGACGGATGGAACGGCCGTACGGTACGGATTTTTTACTAGGGTATCGCACATATCTGATCGAAATCGACGGAAGAATTGGAAGGCAGTTGCAAATATATCTTCGAACGGTGACGAGTTGGCGATTGTTCTGGAAAAAGAAAATTTTTAAAAATGTAGAAGCATAGACGGGTGTTGGTTCGTGAAGTATGTCAGAGAAGGGCAGTTTTTGGGGAATATGTACATTTAGGGCTTAATGAATGACGGAAAAAAGTAATTCAATTACTTCAGAATGACTGGTTTTAAATTCTATTCATTACAGGAGGCCATTGCTGAAGGAAAATGTCCATCTCGCCCACCTATTAGAGCAAAAGAAAGGTTGACGATATGTTTAAGGTAAATAGATACTTGCAAAATGCCGACGGTGACTCGGTAATCTCCGATCAGCATCGCACATACGTCGGTATCGGCACGCGTCGCCGGATTTTGAAAATTCGATGCCTACCGTCCGTGTATATGTGCGTTGGTCAATTAAATTTCATAGAAAGTATTTTTCTCTGTTCCGTACCATCCGTGCGATCTCGATTTATGTACGCGTACCTTCACGCACTGGGTCGGACGGAACAGTACGAACGGTACGCACCTTCGGCACTTTTTTTAGGTGACTGCGCTCACTGGGTCGGTCGGTACGGACGGAAGGTCGGACAATACAGACAAGCAGCCTCGCAATAGGCTTTGTGCTGTTAAGTATTGTGAAAACTAAAACGATATGTTGAGTGAAGAAGAAATTGTAATTCTAATGTTGGTAGCAGAAGAAAAAGAAGAGAAAAGGTCAAGAACTCGAGGAAAACCCAGATTTTGGACTCATAGAATAAATCGCAAGAGATTAGAGCTTTGAGAGATTCATACGCTTTTCCCTGACTTGATTAAAGAGATGTAGTAGTTTTTCACCAGCGTAATTAATTTGGGAACATCCGTGCTCGCTTTTCAACCAGTATTGCTCAACTGAATCGGCGGAACGTCTGTACCGAATCACGTGCAGTCACGCGCCGAAGGGCTGATGAGTCATCGGTACGGCCGGTCGGGACGGTCGGGATACCTAGAAATCTTTCTTTCGGGATTTTATCGGACGGCGGAAGGTGCGGATGGTCCTGTTCCAGTGCGCGCACCCATAGGCAAATCAATGCTAAACATTTTTGAAAAATCCCGTGCGTACCGTTCGTACCGTACCGTCCGACCCAGTGCGATCAAGGCTTTTGACTCCGCCTTTGCGCATTTCGCCACTTATGACGTATCGCGTTCACTGTAGTTCAAAATATTTGTATGTGAAAGAAAATCCTCGGACGGCACATTAATCAGATAACTGGACTTCAGCTACAGTGAATTATCGATTAATTATTGCGGCAATAAATCGCATGCCGAACAACTGCTTCCATGTGGATTCTGTTAAATAATTCATCGAATCCAAGTGCTACTGCACCTGACAGTTCTTTATGCAGCTGTGTCTTTTGATCGAAGTATAATTTATAACAGTAACGACAGTAGCGTGAGCTTATCAGCGATCTCTTTCCATATCTAAGCGCAATCTGTTCTTTTACTTCTTTTCCGACTCGTTTAAAGAAAAAATGCTGTAAAGTGTAAAGGTTCACACGCGAACATAAAAATAAGAACTCAGAATAAAGAATTTGCTTTCATACAAGTACATGAGAACATGTACCATACCGGGTGTTCATTTGAAAACTTTTCACCATTCAGGGTGGTTATTTCAAAACTTCCCATCAAGGATTTATCAAAAAATACTGATTAAAATAAAAAACGTCGAGATTCGTCAAAATAGATGTCAAAGGAGTTTTTAGCCAAAAACTACTTGGACCCCCTATACGCTTTGCCTTCTAGGGTCATCGCTTCAAAAATTTTAAGTGGTATCGAGTAATAGATTGTTATAAAATTAAAAATCAGGCATTGCTCGGACAACTTCGCGGGCTCTGGCCAGGCTACACTGTAAGTCTGCTGGTTATAGGCATTGAATCCCTAGGTGGAATGAGGAATGCGCTGCCCTCTGCATTGCCGGTGTGCCGTGCGGCAGCGCACATCTTAGCCGACAAAATGCAGAAGGAAGTTATCCTTAAGTCCCTTCGTCTACTTAGGGCGCACGATGCGTCGACCCACTGATTGCTCAAATCACGGTGTGAGGAGTAGTGAGTGGGCAATGGACAGCAGCTCGATATGTCGGAGCCTGGGCTGTTCCTTTTCGTTAAGAAAAGATAATAATCCACTGGACAGTGTACGAGCTGCAACAAATCAACACGGTGGAAAAGAGTATCTGCTTCACTGATGAAGCACATTCTATCTAACTAGATTTGTTTTTAAGTGTAGCCTCTGCAGATATTGGAGCAATAAAATTCATCAAGCTTTTGTAGAAGGGTTGACCCGGTACCCTCAAAAATTAAGGTATGGGGAGGCATTTTGAGAAAAAACATGATTGGATCATTGTTTATTAATAGAAATTCAAATAGATACATTTATTTGAATATGTTGTAAAATACCATCAATCCGCTTATTACTCAAATCAAACCAAATCGAAGAAGATAGAAACCCTACCACTACGTTCTTGCAGTTCGACAGTGGCTAGATGACGCGTTTCCAAATATATAGATATATAGGGCGAAGAGAGTCTATAAAATGGCCTGCTAGATCTCCTGATTTGACGCCATTGGACTTTTTTCTATGGGGCCATCTAATACCTATTGTGTAATACTCCCCAACCTGGTTCAGTCTCTTGTGTTCTCCATATTTTTGTATGTCTCGAAAACTTGGACTTTTAAAAAGGCAGATCGAGCTCGCATAGGTGCTTTTGAAATGCGGTCGTGGAGGAGAATGGTGAGAGCTCCTTATACCGCCCATCGAACTAACGTTTCCATACTGGATGAGCTCGGTAATCCAAAGAGACTATCCTCGATTGTGTCGACGAGAATGCTTACATTCTTCGGACATATACACAGAAGCGATAATATGGAGAAACTTGTAGTTCAGGGTGATGCTCCGAGTGGGCGGCACCGTGGCCGTTCCCCTACACGCTGGGTGGATACGACAAAATAGCTGCTGGATACGAGTATCAAGAGCGCCACTGAATTGACAGTAAATCGCGAACAGCGGCGAGCTACAGTTCTCAAAACTATTGATAATATTTGTGTTGGTAATACTCTAGCTCCAAATTAATACATTTTACGAGTTCACAACATGTGTGTCAAGACATTCTGACTATGATGATGACCGCGTCCGTAATAAAATACAGTCTACTGTGTTACTGTCGAAACCTTAATGTTTAGCACCTCAAAATAATTGGTACATAGTAGCATCTGTCTCTGTATACACGGTAATAATTATGAGATGAACTCTCTTATTTACGGCGACGATTAGGTGGTAATTAGTCCTACTTCTGAGATCAACGGTGTTTTCATTTTCAAAACTAATTATGCACTACATGCTGTAATTTTGTTAACATAATTATGCACTTTCTATATCCTAATTGGAGACGTAGGCTTAAGCTCATAATACTTGCAAATTCGGAGTTTTTTGACTCGTAAGCTATGGGTTGAATAGATATGGGAGACAGCGAAATCTTAAGCGTTTTATGACTTTCCAGAAATATTTAATATCGAAAGTGACGATCCTAGCAACTTGTTTTATAGTCCGTTTTATTTTTGATAGCTTTCATAGCTACCTGAAAAAAGCCGGAGTATAGTGTATCCGAAGTGACTTGGAACAGCAAAAATTGTTGGGCTGCATCTTCTTTGCGAAACGCGACGGATACATGCAGAATAATAATAATAATAATATATTAAGCAATAAATATGAATATTTTCAAAAAAGTGCTAAATGGGGTATTTTCCGAACAAAATTTTATGACGGAATATTGATGTTGCGTCCCCAAAAACCATGTAATTAACATTTTTACTTTTTACTGTGAACGCGAAGCGGCTTAAAAGCACCTGCAAAGTTCAAACATGAAATTTCGCGCCAAAGCTGTGACGTAATAAATCTAAGCGTGACGTAATAAGTCTTTCATGGAGCTATCCTTAGAATGTGACTGTACCTTGTCGTCTGACCTCCTTTTCTCCATCTACAGGCATAACCTCCGCTTTGTATTGATATTGACAGATGTTTGGTTTGGGAAACTAAATAAACATAAAATAAAGTTTACATCCTTTACAGAAAAAATATGCAAAATATTGCATCTATTGCAACCTTGAATCTACGCCCGATTCAAATTAAAATAGTCACATCCTATCTACATCCGGCATAAAAATCACTTTTGATTGGTTGGCGGGAGGTTTAAGAGATTTAAATGAGCTCTTTTCAAAGGGATGATTATCAAAGTCTATCTTTACTCCAGGTGGGCAGAAAAAAATTGAGCAAACACTGCCATCATTACAAATTAGATACAAGCAATCCATTTCAGCCATTAAACAGGCAATATTAGCAAGTTGGAAAATACCCCATTATTAGATATTTGTCTAGCTAGTGCTTTTTTGTAGTGACGGAATTAGGGTTCAGTTGCCTTAATAGTTACCGCGCAGCCTTAAGGCTCGTTCTGCACCCTCAGACAAGGGGATCAAACAGAGTCCCATCCTAAGTTCTTTGCGAACTTTGAGATGCATTGGACTATGTTCTTCTGTCTTTCCTTCTGGCTTACATTCAGATACAAGTTCCTGCCTTCACTCATGGCAAGACAGTCGAAGATAAAATGCTTGGCAGTTTTCTCTGCCTCACGGCACTTCAATCCCCAGCTTTTGCAGTGTGCACTGAACGTCCAATGGCCAATTATAAATCCAACCACCTTTCATAGTTCCTCCCTGCTCAGTCTGAGAGCTTCTGTGGTATTAGAACACGAGGGTCCCCTCAGCATCCTCTTAGACTGAACAATCCCCACCATTCTGTCCCAGCGTTTCAGGTGTTCATTTGACACCCAATTGGTAACAGCTGTTCGAACCATGTATGATATACCACATGCTGGTTCTGGCCTGATGAGACGAGTTCAGCGCCTTCCTTGGCATACCTGTCGGCCCTCTTATTACTGTGACTAGGCACCCAAGATAATATTACCTTGCTGGTCTTCGCCAGTGTCTTTAGGGTACTGTGGTGGTCCTACACTATATTTGAAGTATAGTGGTAGTACTTTCTTACCAAGGAAAATGTGAAGAGCTCCATTCACTTATACCCAAACACGGTTAGAGAGACGACAGCGTCAATAGCTACCAGCTTTGACTTAAATTTTAGAGAAGCCTCATGATCAACAGGCACGTGTGACCATGACCTAAAATATGGCGTGACCATAACATCACTAAACCTACCAAAATGTCGCTGGTTCAGTCTCTTGTGTTCTCTATATTTTTGTATGCCTCGGAAACTTGGGCTGTTAAAAAGGCAGATCGAGCTCGCATAGATGCTTTTGCAACGTGGATGTGGAGGAGAATGCTGAGAGTTCCTTATACCGCTCATCGAACTCACGTTTCTATACTGGATGACCTCGGTAATCCATTGTGTCGACGAGAATGCTTACTTTCTTCAGACATATACACAGAAGCGATAATATGGAGAAACTTTTAGTTCAGGGTCGTGCCCCGAATGGGCGGCGGCGTGGCCCTTCCCCTACACGGTGGGTCGATACGACAAAACAGTTGCTGGATATGAGTATCAAGAGCGCCACTGAACTGACAGTAAATCGCGAACGATGGGGAGCTACAGTTCTCAAAACTATTGATAATATTCGTGTCGGCAATACTCTAGCTCCGACTTAATACACTTTACGAGTTCACAACATGTCTCTTAAGACATTGTGACTATGAGGATGATCATGATCATGAGGGATGTACTCAAATTAAGTTGTTATAAGCTAAATATGTCTCCCGGTTAAAGGGAAATCCCCTTGTTTATTGACTGCCGCGAAACTTTTCAAGCGCTGTTTGTTTACAACCTAAAAATAAACGTATATATACGTTACAGGATAAATTTGCAACAAACACCGGATATTGGGTTATATAATGATGAAAGGATATGCTGGAAAACGTGTTGCGAAATCGTGATTGAACGCATAAGCAAGGAAATTGTTGGATTTAATCCGATTGTCTCCTTGTTGTGTTATTTTGATCTCTGGCAGTTAATTATGAATTTGTAATTTTGTTTATATAACCGAAAAAATATATCCATTCTACAATTTGACGGACCATGTAATTGCCTGGTTTCACAGTCCAAGGATAATTAGTGCGTCTTACACAAGGATAATAATAATAACGCGTTGCAACTTATGTGTTTATAATTATTTGTTACAATGGAAGGATTTCAACAAAAATATGTCCATTATTTATTTAGATTATGTTGTGGATATGCTATTGCATATTTCCAGAAGCTCGAGATGCCGAATTTAAGTAAAATAATCGTTTATAACTTTTACTTTTATTAGTCGAGTTTTACAACGTTAAATTTTTATTACATGACATTGACAACTGACAACACTGACTCGACAACTGACACTACTGACAGCAATGTTGCCAATCTTAATTCTATTAGTCGGGTAAGCCAACTCCTAAGCCCTTGACGAGGTTCTGGAGCTTTTTCTTCAATAGTACGGTGAGTTTTCTCATCTGAGTCACACCAAACAGATCCCTTCTCCTTGGTATGAATGTCTTGCAATCCAAAATGATATTTCGAAATTAAAACTACCAGATACTGATATTCACAACTTTATATCACTAGAAAGATTATCAAATTTTACATTCGAACGTATCAAAAAATAGGCATTTCCCTTTGGACAAATCAACTTATCTGTGATTGTAATTTCCTTAATTAGTCAACCGATTTCTCCAAGTAGAAAAATAATGTAAATCTTACCATTTAACCTGAGCTGCGGCATTCCATGGTTAGTCATATGACAAAGTCACAGCCTTCTAAGTTTTACAATCGTTGCGATATTCAATTTTTTTCTGGCATCCACCCTCCTTTATGCATCGTGAGTCTACTAAAACCAAAAATGTTGATTTGCACCTAAACAGTTCGTTTTAAGTCCCATAAAAAAAACTCTCTAAAAAAAACTCTCTAAAATCACCTTCATGATTCGTAACTTAAGTGACACAGTCTCTAAAAAGACATTGTTGACAGCATATTATGCATATTTTCATTCAAATGCACAATATTGCATTTTAAACTGGGGCCACTCTCCACACATTTCTAAAGTTTTTGCTGTTCAACGACGTTGTGTGAGAGTCATTGCTGGTCTCAAATATAGTGACTGCTGTAAACAAGCTTTTATTCAACACAGAATAATGACTATTCCTAGCATCTATATATTGGAATGTCTGTTATACGTAAAAAAACACTTTGACCAGTATAACAGACAAGGAAGTGCTCATAGCTACCAAACTAGAAGTCGAGATCAACTAGTCCCCCATTTTACCCGACTGCTAAGGACAAGATGCGGGACTAACTATCATGGCATAAAGTTCTTTAATTTATTACCTGAACACTGTAAATTGATGAGCCTGATAATGTTCAAAAAAACAATAAAACAATACCTGACAGGTAAAGCATTTTATGACATTAATGAGTTCTGTACCCACAGTTTTGAGGATTTAATGTAAAATTGTTATATATTTTTTATGTGATTTATTTGTATGTGTATGTACAGATTTTATACTTGTTGTCCCCCTTTATTTATCATTTAATTTGACATGTGCAAACATTTTTTTAAATGTATATTAGCACCAATAAATTATTATTATTATTATTATTATTATTATATGTGATACATAAATTCACCCTAGAATTCAATTCAATTTAAAAAAACATAACTTTGATGTCACGCTTTTATTAAACACCCTGTATAAAAGTCGTTATTTTTAAAATGTAGTACAATTAGATATAGGTACATAATTATACACTCATACTTTTTTTTAAAAAAGATATTGATAGGTCATAATATTCGCAGGCGTTGTGCTTGTATATATCAACTTCAATATCGCAACCGTTTTGTGTCTGTATCTCGTAGGTCATTAAGCTTATGTCACAATCTAAAAAATTGTAGGTGTTTGTCCTATAAGGTAAGCATGCCGCACCGTAGGTAATGGCACACTTTAACCTAACGCAACATTCATTCCATATTAATAAAGTACACGACTTCCGTCCTTCGCTCATTTGCATTGAAGTCGTTCATATTCCTTAAGATATTACGGACAGATGACTAAATTCGAAACAATCCATTGTATTGCTCAAAACAATGATGAATGCGCCTGTAAAGTTAGTGCAGTCTATTTAGATAAAGGCATTGCAGGGCTTCAGGCCACGCGGAAATTCACATGAAAGAAGACTTTTGCTAGCTAGCGATTCAAGATCTTCTTTCGAGCCTATTGTTCGATTCAAAAATACTTTCAACAAATCTATGAATTTAGTCTCTATCTTTTTGTTCTGCGAAGTTCTATATTTGCACTTGATTTGCACCTACCTTTATACAGGGTGAGTCCTAAGTTGATACTTCTTTTCAAACTGTATAACTTTCTTCCGAAAACCAAAAAATAAGCGAAATACAGAATCAAATAAATGAAGTCAAATTGATTGACTCAGTAATTCCCACATATTACCGTGATACCGGATAATTATTTTCGCATAGCATGAAGCTATATAGACTGAGATACTCTTGCAACCAAATCATCGCCCGCCTGCCCGCAAAAAAGTGGGTTATGCCGAATTTTGAGCTGTTTTTACATACTGAGTGTTTTTATTATTGTTGCTCAGCCACTGACACGAATTCTAAAAACCATACGCGTTTTCCATCCTCGCCAAGGTAATAATTCTGAGTCGAGTTCTGATTAAAAACAATTCAATAGTTTCAACGTTACACAATACAGAACGATCTTATAGCAATACTCCGATGTATATATCAGAAAATTCTAAGTCCCTTGGTTTCTGTAATTGTCAAGGTAATGTTCGGATGGATGTAAACAAGTGTATTATGCCGCTAGGTTTTTCTTTCACAGCTCAATGGACAGCTTTTATGAATACAACAAACGTTTCATTTTTACAACCGCCCATCCCCAACCACTCCAATTTCACCTCCTCCAAAAAAAAGGTAGAAAATGATCAGAACCCCTAAAACACCTAAAAACGAAGTTTGAGGAATATTTGAAGTTTTTAGCTTTTTGCTAATTACTCCGCCGCCCATGCACCGATTTTAAAAATTATAGCATTACCTACTTCTACAGCACACCATATCTCTTCCCAATAGCATTTCTGTCAAAATTACGAAAACGTCAAAATTTGCTATGTAAAAATATTCCAAGAATTGAGACTGATTGAATTAAATGGATCGCTGTAGACCTTGAAAATTTTCGCGATCACAATACTCCTCTTACCTATCGGTGTGGGAAGTAAAAAGTAAATCTAGGCTTGTGTATCAACATGTACCTAGTCTATCTATGTTAGTTTTTTGCTTGGATTTTTGTCTTATCGATCAGTCATTGCACCTGTCAATTAGTGCACTAGTCACTTTCAGTTTAAAACAATTAATTTTAAATTGGTAAATCCTAAAGCTTTTTCATAATAATGTGCCACTTTTAGAAGTTACCAATTGAAATTTAATAGCGTTTCCTACTTATTGATAACTTATCACTGCACCAATATGCACTGAGTGTCAACATTTTATGTTTATTTGCACTCAAATTGCACAGTGCAGTAAATCAAAAATGCTATAACAACGATAAACAAAAAGTGACTACTGCACTATCGGACAGGTACAATGCCTAATCAATTTGATAAAAATCTGAGCGAGAACCTAAACATAAACAGACTGGAACGTGATGATATACAACAAGCCTACATCTCGCTTATTTTTCAGTTTTCTGAAAAAAAGTTATTTGTAAAATTGTTTCTTTTAACGATTTCTATACACAGTTAAAAAAAGTATGAACTTAGGACTCACCCTGTATAAGCATTTCAAGAATCACATTAGTTGTCTCTATTTTTACTGGTTTGGGAATAGCACTTTGACATTTAAGCTTGTTATTTCTATTTGGACACTAAATCGTTAGGATTTATTTTTAGAAGCACCATTACTTTATCTATCTATACTTGTTCGTATAAAGCTCAGCTATGACAACTGCATTGTGACTTGATGAGGCAGGGCTGCGAATAATAATGAATAAAGAATGTTTCATTGAGGGTTAAGGATTTCAAGGTTCAACAGAATATGGTGTTCTGTTGATTTAGGAATTATGGATCAAACAAAATATGATTATTGCTTAAGGGTCTAGGGTATAGCGCGCGAAATTGAGAATCCAAGAAAAGACGTATTCCCGTGTTAGCGAGGAGACGTGGTCGCCTGTTCCCTTTCTCTAGTGTGTGTGTCTAAGATGAGGGGAGATAAGTCCAAAAATCCAAAGGTAAGGTCCAAAGGTCACAATAAAAATGAATTGCCCATTTCCAAGCTCCTGACGTTACCTTTAAACTTACAGTAATGACTCAAAGAGCAAATTGAAGAAGAGAGCTTGCGCTTGTGCAACTATTTAGCCTTTTTTGATACCGTGTTTGGTTGTTAAACTACAGGCATTTATAGAATGTATGATTTTGCATTGCACATTAAAAAATTTTTTTGAGAAAATCAAAAATAGTTGTCATTCATTAAGGTCTTAACTATCGCCTTCTGAAATATATATGTAGTTTGAAAATAGAGTGAGTTATGCGAGAAACTGTGAGTTCGTGTTTTATATGGCAAATACGTATGTATAAATGTGTGTATCCAGGCCCCTTAAGTTTCAAGGAAATACGATCCAGTTGTTTTTCTAGACCACAATCTACTACCAATGACAAATTTTGGATGCATTGCGTTTTGATCAACATTTTCGTTGATTTGTACACAATTTCTTTAACAATAGTTAGTATGAAGAGTCATTTGATAGAGCATTTACAGCCACTTATGTCAAACCTTTTTGTACTTTACCGATTTTATGCTGTACAAATTTTGGTTTGTAATCCCCCAAGTCAGTTGTTAGTTTGTTCAAGGCAAGAGAGTTTCAAGTTTAAGAAAATCTAACCAAACAAAAAAAAACAGTATAACACACTCAACACACTCAAAGGTCAAATATCAAGCCCCCAAGTTCTATTGTACTTTGTTGAAGAAGAAGAAGTTAACAAAACCGATACAGAAAGTGCAAGGCTGAGTTTTCTGCATATATTTTCATTCTAACAGTTGTGTAACAATTAATATTGCACAATGTAAATTAACATGGATTTCAAAACTGTCAGAGTCATACATAAATGTGGTGCCTAGTTGTTTCTGTCTTTCGCTTTAAGGCGATACTTAGAGTAGAACAATAGTTTATTTGAGTCATTGAGAGCTAGAGTGACCTATCCCACAAAAACGAGAAATGAGGAAAACTTTAAATACTGAACACTCAACTCAGCTCACGTATCTTCAGTACTATAATGGCTTATTTATTATTACAGAGATATCTCTACATACATGGTGTCCCACGACGATTAAGACAAACAATATATCAGAATTGGGTAGTAGTAGAGAATTATAATTTCGGGGGTGTAAATTAGAGCAAATGTTGTCTTTTATTGTCACCCTGTCACCCAATGAGGTATTTGTTTTTGGTCACGTGACGTCCGATTCAAAATTATTAATGGGACCCCTGTATATTTGTGTATTTTTGTATTCCTGCCGATAAAACAATTCCAACAAACCAGCATACTTGGGGTCTAAAGTTTATTCAAGAGAAGGATGGTACCACTACCATTGATTATAACATGTACCCCTATAGTTAAATTGCTTTGGTAGTTTCACAATGGTGTTACAGTCCTTCAAGTACCTGTAGCTCTTGAATTAATTACTTTGTCCCCAAGTGTGGTAGTTTCTTGGAATTGTTTTATCAGCAGGAACACAAAGAGTCATAAATATACAGGGTGTCCCATTAAAAATTTTGAATCTGACGTCACGTGACCAAAAACAAATACCCCATTGGATGACACAATAATAAGAAAAGATATAGTATCTTTTATATAGTTATTTGCTCTAATTTACACCCCCAAAAGTATAATTCGCTACTACTGCCCAGTTCCGATATAATGCTTGTCTTAATCTTCGCGGGACACCCTGTATATCATTATGGCAGTGATATAGTTCCTATTATTTACAAATCTTCACCGGCACTTCTCTTAGCTCCTGAATTTTGGGGATAGGCCTCTCTAGCTCTCAAAGCCTAATTTCTAGGTTAGAATGCAAATTCCATTAGTAGGTGTTCTAGCGCTCGCATGCGTATCGAATATTGATTCTAACTTTTTTACAGAAAATACTGATATGATATTTAGACATCGCTTTTGAACCCGTAATACTAGTTCATTGTCATGTAATACTGATTGTTGAGGTCGAATTGAAAAATATGTTTATATTTGCAGTACGATGTAAAAAAAAGCATCTAATGACCAAAACCGGCTTTTTCTTGATACTGTGTTATGAAAGGTGAAACTCATAATAATATGATATACCGTGCACTGTATACCTTTTCATCTAACTTCAAAGAAAAATACCGACGACATACCTACGTGTTTAAAACGTGATTTTATTAATCGTGACATTTATTACTGTTTATGTCTTCCACTACCGTTGTATCTAGGAACACAGATCTTGGAATCTCTTTATCTCTAGCTGCTACAAAACGTACGTTGGATATTATTCAGCACGGTATTCTGATATATGTGTAAGGCAACATGTTACCAGGATAGTAAATTGTTAGTAATTATATGAAATACCTACATGTGGATAGTGTAGGTAGTGTAAACATAACGATTTATGCTTTGCGGTATACTAATGTAAACGATAGCAGTTAGATTTACGAAAGCAGCAGAATAGTTAAATGGATTAGACTAGGCCCTAAATAATAGAAAAGTGTGCCCTGTTAATATAACTCTGCGACAATAGAGTTTTTGCAAGCCGGATTTAAATAACGCCCTACGCTACGTTTCCACCAGATATGTGCTAGGAAAATGTGCGCAGCGAGGATGTGTAGCGGAGCTGTGAAACGGTGTGGGTGTTTCCACCAGAGATGTGCTACGAAGATGTGCGGTGCGAAGATGTGTGGCGGAGCTGTGAAACGGTGCGCAGATTAGCGTTGCGAGGATGTGTAGCGGGCTGTTTTTAGAGTTTTCTATTTGCTCGCCTACATCAACAGCACACGTCCCTCGCCCACATCCCTCGCAACGTACTTCTAGTCCACATCTCTCGAAACACATTAATAGCACACATTCCTCGCCGACATGCCTTGTTTTGTACGTACAGAAACTTCGCTCCGCTGAGCCGTTTCCACCAGAGCTGTGCTGAGCGAGGCGAGATAATTCAATCGATACTGGTTCGTTAAAACACATTCCTCTTAACACATCCTCGCCAATCTTTGGTAGAAACGCAACCTTAGGCCAGCCTTATGGGTACCTTAATACTGACACAAAATAGAATTATTGCAGTCAAAGTGACATTATTTTGACATATTACAGTTATTTTGTAGTTCTATTTTCTAACCCCCTTTTAATATCTCTCTAATATGTGTTTTCGTTAAAACTAAATATCTCTTCAGAATAGTAAACATTTTTCATGAAAGGAATCCTAAATACAGGGTGTTCTAAAAGTTGGAACTTTCCTCTTTAGAAGCAACGACCCTTGAAACGGCAAAGCTAATGCACGGTGAACCAGCAGCAAAACAGTAAAAAGAAATTTCAAGGAAGTACTCACTATTTGGTTGCTACGGAAGTTGTAAGTATGGTCCTGTCGCAGGCGTCTTACAGGTAAAAGTACTATTTACGATGTCTTCTTCAATTTGGACCATACGATGTTGTCGATGCCTTCCAGTGTGTCCACCACGATGTGGATTCAGACATCCTGTGTCTCTAGCTCTTTGCACAAGCCAGACAAATCGACGAAGTGCAGGGTGATTACGGTTAGGGAAGCGATCGGCATACACTCGCGAAGCCGCAGCGGTATTTTGACCACACTCGCCGTACATTAAAAATCATGTCCAATTCATTACTGTTATAAGCATGCACCATTGTTGTTGTTTTTAAAGTCCGATCGGCAGATGTAGCAACAGCAACGCGACGTATGATGAACTGCCTGTTTTTCTCACCGGCATCGGCATCGGTAGTTCGGCACCACTAGTGCTGCCTTGTTTGTTGTGATATTATGATATGGTGAGCCATTGCATAGGGACGGACTTAGAATTGAGGATTTCTTTAATGGTCAGTATCTCGTTTTCCCTAAATATTTCGTTTATATGTTACTGGGAAAAAACACTCATTTTGGCGAGTGCTATCCGCTGTATGAAAAAAAGTCCAGCTTATGAAACACCCTGTATACAACGCAATTACATGGGCGCTCAAGCTGTAATGCCCTAATCCAAACAGTTGACTTTGGTATCACCTAACTTTAAATGTTATAATTCTATTGTTTTTTCCAACAGACGAAGAGACATGAAAAACTCTCAATTTAATAGAAAACCTTGAAATAGCATTCAAAATTTGCCAGTTTCTGTTATTTGACAAGTTTTGAGGGACAGCAAAATCAATCCACTAATGAAAAAAAAGACAGAGATAATGTCTTATAGTAAAAATACTCAGCTTGTGATTACTAGTACTATAAAAGTGTTTTTTTTTTTTGTTTTTTAAAGTTACATTTATGCAATGTGTATCACGAAACTCTACAGGAAGGTACAGCACCTGCCTCTTTATGTACTGTTGTATCTATATTTTATAGAAAAAAGAACAACAGTAAAAGGGGGCACTCTTAAATCTTGTATCACAAATAAATAAAAAAAGTGCGCAGATAAATTTCCTTCACGTCATATCCCATCTGTCTTCTTGAAATATATATCATACGGTACCGGAAAAGACTTGACGCAAGCCACATTATTTTTTCAGCATCTCCTTGCTTCTCCGGTGCTCCGTTACAAAAAAAGAAAAGAAAACATCGTGTGTTCCCTTCGCGACTATATTTAGCACCCAGCAACACCCATCCCAGTGTCTTTCACTCCATTTTTCATTCATACATTGAACGATGGCATTCCACCACACGTATCCTTGACTCGCCAGTCCAGTAGTATGGTAGCAGTAGGCTATGGCTTGTTGACATTGCGTACCGCGACGTTGTTGTCGAAAATCAAGGCGGTCTGACGCCAGTCAGTTGTTCGAACGTCTACATGGTGATGAGTCACTTAGCGATGCTGAGTACGACTTGCGAATTCGTGATCAGTGTTGAGTGATTCAGTCGCTAGACGATTACGTGGGTGGCTGTGCGTGAGTGATTTGGATAAACTGATTGGTGATTTGAGAGGTTATTGTTTTGTTTAGTGCGGCTTTGCTGTGTGGATTTTGATTTGGGTCTCTGCACTCTCTGCTCTCTGGGGATTAGGTTTAAAAAGCATTGATCTATTGAGATGTTTTCTGAACCCAAGGAGAATTCTGTTGGAATCTTTTCGGTAGATCGTATGTAATGAGAATATTATGATGATAATAAACCGTCTTTATAGACAATAAATGATATACACGTTAAACAAAAACATTAAACTGATGACGACGTCTAGCTAAAAGCTGCTCCACTTAGCAGTAAACTTATGTTCCAAAATACAAAAGAAAACAGGTAGACTACAATATTGATTCCAATACCAATGAGTAGTAACAAATAAAAAAGCAAAACAAACATCAAAACATACATAGGTGTACCGGGTGTCCCAGCATTTCCTTCACACGTGATACTTTCGTAACGAGAAAATTGTTCAACCAAGAACTGAGTTGTAATTCAAAGGTACTATAAGGTTACCATACCATGCATTAGAAATTTTTTTTTGTACGTCATCCTCGACACCCCCAACTTTTTGTTTTCAAATAGCACCCCATAGGTTTTTATTTTATTTAAAATCTTTTTATATCTCTGATGTTATATGCAAACTTTTTTTTTCGTAAAATCATAAGCATAATATAAATGAATTAGAACTTGTTTGACGTCTGATGTTTTTGCGAAAACATTGATCAAAAAGAATAGGTGGGTTTTTAAGGGACCTTATAGTACAATGCTTTCAAAAAAATCTTTTTTATATTTTTTTTATTACGAAAATATTACGCATCAAACCAATGTATTTTATCTTATGCATGGGTACGAAAAAACTTGGTTTGAAAGCATGGTATGATAGACCATACAGTACCCTTAAAAGGCCTACTTAATTTTTTTATCTGTTTTTGTTACAAAAATATTACTACTCAAACAAAATTTTATTTAGCTTATGCTTATCTTTTCTCGAAAAAAATAGGGTGGTGCTACAAGATTGTAAATAAAATAAGGACTTAATTTGTGCAGGAAAAACTATTAGATGCTATTTAAAAAAAATTGGTGCGAGTTTTAAGGGTGGCAGTACAAAAAAATGTTTTGAAAGCATAGTATGATAGACCCTGTAGTACTTTCAAAAATGCCATTCAGTTTTCATGAGAACTTTTTTTTGTTCCGAGAATATTATATTTCAAGTAAAATCTCGGACACCCGGTATGTATTGACGCGTAATATAAAACTATAATAATAAAGCACTTATCTTAAAAACTGTCTATATTAAAATTATTATTGACAATGTTAAAAGCTACTCGTAAAAAAGAAAAAATTAAAATATACTACCTACCTAAAAGATGAAGAAAAGAAAAAGGGCAGTTGATATGATGAGGCAGTGGTTTCATTAGTAAAAGCACATTCGGATTCCATTTTATATGATCATACAAAGATCTAAAAATATTTTATTGATAATATACATACCTTTAACCTAAAAATAATTTTTAAATACATACGTACAAAATCGAGTTTTTTATAAATCGTTTGAGTCATAAATGCCTATACTTATATACCTACTTATTTCATTCGAGACGTCTCACTCAAATATCTACATCTTTCAAACTATTCATTATGTGAGTGCAAGTCCATATTAAGGATTATCAGAATAGCCATAAGCTATCATAGGTGTAATTAACATTATTGGAAAATTCTTCTGGACGTTCAGTAGGTACGTGATTAAATTTAAATAACATTTAAAAGCAGGCTCTTTTAAAACGGTAATAAATCGAGAAATTTAGTTCGTAACACACATACGGTTTAATTATGGATAATTATATGTACTTATTACGATAATTTTCGAATGAACGATTCGAGAGTTTAGTTGGGAAAGGACCTCGCAATAAACATAATATTAAAAAACTAAAAAACATGCTTTTATAGTACTAAGAAGTTAAAAATAATTCTTAATATATTTTGCCATATTTCTCGTAAATCGAGTATCCCACGGTTTTTCCAGAATAATACTGATACTTTTCCTTTATTATCGTAGAAGACCACTTTGTGTAGGGTGACCATCCGTCCGGAAAATCCCGGACATGTTCGGAAATTTGGAGCTAAATTTTGTGTCCTGGCGGAATTACAAAAATCGGTAAAATGTCCGGAATTTGAGCCGCGATCGTAAATAATTGTCACTCATACAGCAAAATGAACAAATACAGCTAATGGGCAGGCAAAAAAATCTGAAAAATTGGTGAAGTTCCCGGAATTTTAACCCCAATCGAAAATAGTTGGCACAACATACAGCAAAATAAGCAAACACAGTTAACAGACAGGCAAATAAAGGCAGGAATTGATCTATGAAGTATATGGTCACTCTAACTTTGCGTGAACTCTTCTCTTGAGATTTTCTCAAACTACTATTAGTAGAGCAGTCATGCCAAGAAAGTAAAGTTGAAATTAAATTGTATCTGTTCGTTCACATCGTTACCCTGCCCTGACCACCACCATTTATTAGAAAAGTGATGTTGATTATTTTAACTAGAACATTCACCATCATATCGAATCTTTAAATATAGTTCGCCCTTAAATTATTCAAATTTGGGGATCTTGAATAGGATAATCGGACAAGTTTATTAAATTATTGTTCTATCGGTTCTTGATGAGTGTACAAATTTAAATCCAATCTGATCGTTTGAAGTAGGTCAAAATCGAGTTCAAACGAGTCGGTTACAAACATATGTACAGGTGAAGATAATAAAGGCTAATAAAAATTGATTGAAATCGTAACAGAGTAAATCCCTTGTCAATCTGAGCTAAAAACTCACTGGACAGGGTGTTGAAGCACAGGTTCATTAAGTATATGTCAATTCAATTCAATTTATTTGGATCATTGACTTACAAATATTGCCACCTCGAAAGCAATGCTTGTAAGAGATGTAGTTTTAATTATGGGCACCCAACGCAGACAAGACAAGAAGTGTCACGTGGCAAACCATTCGAATTCACATTAATAAGTCATTTTCGTCGATCAGGTTGTTTGTTTACAAGAGCATTCTAATGTGCGACGTCGGCAACGTTAATTTATGCAATTTTTGAATCTTCTTATTGATGAGCTGTAATTCCAAGGGCGTATTTCTGACCAAAAAAAAGGTTTATATAAACATGTGTCTTAAAAATCAGGTTTTCAAGATACAGGGTATCATAGTTTGGATATAAATGGATTTTTTACACCCTGTATCTTGAAAACCAGACCCTTTAGGACACATATGAAGGTTTCTATTTGAATTTGAATCAGAAAGAACAAAGTTAGCTTGTTTTGTTTTTTCAACAATCTGTGAAGTGATTTTTATTCTTTTCCTCGAAAAAATAAGTTGTGTTTCTATCTGTTTAATCTGAAAAACAACTTTAATTATTTTAAGGCCACTGGCGTACATTTTTTTGCTGAAATTAATCGTGATACCTGCCCCCCGAGAAACGACTGGAAATGATAATTATCTTCTAGTCAGTGCTGACTTAGCGTCTTATTGCAATGAATAACACTGCCAAATTACAGAAAAATCAGCTCAATGATCTTTAAGAAATTGATAAAAATCAATTTTCTTTCCAAACTTTGACACCCTGTATCTTGAAAACCAGACTTGAATTTAGGTTAGCAATCCGTCCTTGAAATTACGGTCCATCATTAAGGAGCGCCCTGTATAACTATAGCTATTGTTATTTTGCTTTCTTGGGCAAATGAGAAATTTGAAACATATCAATCAAATCACACACAGCATTGGTGATCATTCAACTCCAGCACCTGCAGACATAAAACCAACTTCAACAAACCTTTTCCGTAATATAGATCGAGCTAATCGAGCAATCAGCGGAATTGTACGAAAATAATCGTAAATCGAGCGTAAAAACATCGAACCGAGGGTGAGAGTGAAAGTGATCGATCGAACTTCGACCCTTATTCAAATGAACAGTGCGTGGGGGGTGGGGGGATAAGACACCTCGCTGGCATGACGAAGAATAAGCAACACAAGTTTCCACTTAGGAATGGATTCGCCACTATCAGCAGGAGGTTCAAGAGGAAGGAGAAGCTGAAAAGGTAATATTTCATTGCAGTTCTCTATAGACAGTAAAAATGCCGACAATTACACACAGAATAATCTGTCGTTTCTTCAAATACTCACTCTTTGATTCAATGGGATCTTACATTCATTATTGCTCAACGACAGCAATCTCTTGTCCAATGAGAAGGGTGTATGTGGTAACTAGTTATATCCTGTTGTCGATCCAACGACAAGGTGTGATTGTACATTAAGGGCCCCACAGACGTCGTTCTTTTTTGGCAGTTTTACCCACGCGGGTAAAGCTAAATTTAGATGCACACGACATCCGACGATACGATGGCACAAAACTGTTCCTATTGGTTGAAATATTTTGATTTGACATCATTTTGAATACATCAACCTATAGGAACAGTTTCATACCGTCGTATCGTCAGATGTTGTGTGCATCTGAATTTAGCTTATGACGGGTAAACACGAACGACGACCGTTATGGACCATACGACAACGTTGGCACTGGCGACCGCAGTGGCTATAAAAGTAAAATATTTAAGAAAAAATCAAATGGGCTAAAGAATGGTTACTTTTCACACGTGAATCTTTAAAGTAAATGGAGAAGTGTCCTAAAAAATAAAATTTGGAAAATTCATTATTATCTGATAGTCTATTCCTTCACTTGAAGAATGTCGAAAAAATCATCTGAATATTCCAAAAAAACGGCAGTGTTGTTCAATTTTGTATTTGCGTAAAGCAAACGCGGTGGTGAAATGCCTTATGACGTCACATGTCATGAATTGTTCGCGCAGCCACAGTCTGGTCGGGATTCCGCATGCATACGCTGCGACATAAACTTGAGTGGACGGCGAAGGTGTTTGTTGTAACGGGCAGACGCCAGTATATTTTTGAAGTATGGAGGAAGGTTACGTTCGTGGTGATTCTAGTAATCTTCCTAAAGTGGATCTCGACATGATTATGGACTCACCCCCACACCGATAGGTGAGGGGAGTATTGTGATCGTGAAAATTTTCGATTTCCACACGTAATCTCAGTAACCGCTGCATGGATTATGATGAAATTTGGGCAGCGACATGCTGTGGGGTAGTAGTAGGTAATATTCCTATAATTTTGAAAATCGGTGCATGAGCGGCGGAGTAATTAGCAAAAAAAACAAAAATTTTAAATATTCCTCGTTTTTAGGCGTTTTAGAGGTTCCTGGTCGTTTTCTACTTTTTTGGGTGGGGGTGAAATTGGGGTAGTTGGGGGGTGGGTAGGGTAGGTCATAAAACTCAATTTTTTGTACTCATAATAGGCTATCCATTGAAATATTTGTTTGGTGTTTTTATGGTGGTGTTAGTACACCTGAGTACAATGCAATATTTATAGTTTCTCGGTCTGCTAGACATATTCTAATAATACGAGTACCAATAAACTGCAGTGTATCGTTTTGTCACAGTCGGCTTCGCCTACCCTACTGGAAATAAGCATCCTCGATAGGACGCACATAGGCTTGCGTGGTGTCGCGTGACGTCACAGCGGCTTCGCGCGGAGGATACGGCTATTCAAACTTTGAAGGACATTTAAAAATGTTTCTTTTTGTAGTTCGTTCTGGCTTTAGGATCCGCCGTACAGGTGGATTATAGTGATCTCCGCGGCGACGCTGGTACTCTGGCTCTCCAAAGTAGAGGGTGTGTCTAGCCGAAGCCGCAAATGTGTCATTGGTCCCCTGTTACGACATCCTGGTACTTTTCATCTCTGAGTCCTACCATCCTTGACTTAGATTACGCTGCCCTGAAGAGGTCCAATAAGTCCGAAACACGTGTCGGCAGCTATCGTTGTTTCCTTTTGCGTGAAATATTTTATATATAGTAGAAATCATATTCCTCAGTGATGTTTTCTAAATGTCTGGCAACATTGGAAGTTTTGGCAAGGCATACCAGTTGACTGTTGACATTTCATTGAAGGTAAATGGGTCTGAGTTTGTGTTTTTGTTCTGTACTGAAATTTTAAAATGAAAAAAGTGGGATCGCTCAACAAAAAAAGAAAACAAGTAGCAGCAATGATTTCATTTACTTGTTCCACCCGCAAAGTGAGATGTTGTTCCAGTGTCTAGTCGGTAGCAACCATGTCCCAAAAAATTAAGCGCGCCGAGTACTTGTAAGGCTTGCATGCTTCACGGGCAGGTGAATCGCCGCGGTTTCCCCGCTAGCAACCGCTTGCTCCAACAAAACTGTGCTATTTTTGTTTGTTTCTGGCCATTAAAGGAGATTAACTTTTGAGACATTCGCCATAAAATTTACTGCCGGGTATATCTCGAACAGTTTTACTATACAGTCGAACCATTGCATAAAACGACGAACATAGAAAAAGTTATGAACAATGCGATAAAACCAACCTCATCATTTTGAATATAAATTTCCTATTACCATCCCGAGAACGTGGAGATCTGACAACCTGATGAGCAGGCAAGCTGGATTTCAAAGGGGGTCTGCGGTTAAAGTTGTAACTGCAAAGGACAGGAAGCTAATAGCTTTTTAAAGTTTCCCTCTGCGAATAATTTCTTGGGTGAGTTGAAGCCTGTTACATAGGTCAAAATTACTTTATGGTGCATTCAATTAGAAAGTATACTTTTTTTATACGCAAGCTAGAAAACTTTTTCAGTTCACTAATGATGCCCGTTATTTTTCTCTTTATTGGTGTTCTCGAAGTTTCGTTCTACGGCTCAACTTCAGATTTAAGTGTAATTAATTTTCGTAATGATGAATATAGCGTTATGAAAGGGTGGAAGTTTTGTATAGAGGTGAATTATATCCCGATTTTCTAAAAAGTTCGCTGGAAAAGGTATGATTGCGATAAGATATCACGAACTTTTCAAGCGTAGTAGGTAATGAGATTTCTGGGCATACCCTTGAGCTATATTGTCTTTTAGGCTCTATTTAATCAGGGAAAAGCAGCTGACTCAATCTACTGTATGATTTCTTTTTTTTGTACCAATGTTCATCCCGAAAATTTTCGATTTCGAGATAATACATTTTTGTTGCACATTATTCCAACAGCGGTTTCAGTAGCTGGTTTACCTATTTTGATGAAAATTCTCATAACTGCTCCAAACTACACCGTTTTTATTGGTTTTAGGGGTTCCTGAACCTTTGCCATTTTTTCGGGGTGGGGGTAAAATTGGGGGGAGGGGAGTCAAAAACTTTTTGTATACACAACGGGCTGTCCATTATCCTAAACAGAATGGCTTGGGTGGACCAATTATCAAACAATTAAGAACATTAAAGCTGTTGAAAGATTTTAAGGTGTTCAAAATCCTTTATTTTTGAAATGTATGAATTTGGTGTTGAGAAGGATCCACTTTATTTTAATGAAAACGATATTGTTCATACATAGACTAAACGCCTCTGTTAACAATTTACTCAAGGCCTTAATATTTCAAAAACTTCCGAAGCATTTAAAAAAATGGAGTCAAGTTGATTGACTCTGTACTACACATTATATGGTGATCAGTTTAGTATTTCCCATAGCATGAAGCTATAAAAAAGTGTGTTATGTCGCTAGGTCTTCTACAGGTCAAAGGTCGGCCTATTATAAAAACGAAGTTTGAGCTGTTTTTATGTTTTTATTTTTTTTATTATTGTTGCGCCACACTGACACGATTTCTACAAACCATACGCGTTTTTAATCCCCGCCAACGTAATAATACTCAAAATTTCATTAAAATCAATTCACTAATTTTAGAATCAGTCAATACCTACAGAACCATCTAAAACAACACTCGTATGTATACATGCATCAGAAAATTCTAAGCCCCTTGGTTTCCGTAACAGGAAAGGCAATGTTCGGATGGACCCAAAAAAGTGTATTATACCGCTAGGTCTTTCTTTCACAGGTCAGTGGACGGCCTATTATGAATACAATACATTTTTTAGTTTTTCAAGCTAACACCCCCCAACCACCCCAAAAAAAGTAGGAAATTATCAGGAACCTCTAAAACGCCTAAAAACCTTTGAGTTTGAGGAATATTTGGATTTTTTTGCTAATGACCCCGCCGCCCATGAGCCGATATTAAAAATTATAGAAGCATTACCTTCTACGACCTCACGGCATATCGCTACCCAAATTTCATCACAATCCATGCAGTGGTTACTGAGATTACGAGGCTAGAAGAACGCCAATAGATAGAAAGACTGACAGAAATGAGTCACGTGGATTTTCGTCATGTAGATATCATAAAACTCCTCTCACCTATCGGCGATGGAAGTAAAAAAGCCAGAAACTTGCTATTGCAAGCTTCTCGAAAATCTGAAGAAAATCGCAGTCCTTTTCTCTTGCTTGGAACAATTTTAGATACGACGCCACTGGAACTCCACCTACCCCATTTTAACAAATGCCATATTGCTTATACATAGAGTGAATGCCTCTGCTAACAGTTGATTCAAAGCCTTGAATATTTCAAAACTTCCGGAGCAACTCAAAAGGCCAATAAACCATGCAACAAAGTGAACGTATATTTTTGTACGCTCATTCTTCAAAGGCAAATGGTTTTACGCAAGCCGAGTTGGGGTTGAACGACTGAGTTATGTTACACAGAAATATGTGAATATCGGTAAAGGTATTTTTTAGTCTACAGTCCGCTTTCGCGCATTTTTATTCTGGTAATTGGAGAGGTTTTGTACACAATATCGCAGCGATTATAAAAAGGCTGTGACTTTGCTGTATGACTAAGCATGAAGTTCTTAATTATTATGTTTTTTTCACTTTATATTAATAAAGACATTTATTAATCAAGTAGACGAAGCGACCCAAGGATGACTGCCTTCTGCATTCCGGCGGCTAAGGTGTGCGCCGCCGCACGGCACTCCGGCATTTTGCGCAGTGCAGAGAGCAGCGTATTCCTCATTCCACCTAGAAATCCAAAGACAGACAGTGTAGGTCTGGCCATCAGAGCCTGCGAAGTTGTCCGAGCAACTCCTGATATTTGGTCCGCTTTTCCTCCTCCTTAGAGACGGTGTTCACCTCGGCAGGTGCCAAAAACTCTATAACGAACATCGTCTTCTGTTGGTGGTCGAGAAGGACTATGCCTGGCTTGTTTCCCAGTACAAGCTCGAGCGTGGAGAACGAGTAGTTCCAGTAAATTCGGCGTCTCTTCTTCTCCACAATGGACTCAATATCCCCTGGAGTGTATGACAGCACCGTTGTCTCATCGATACCGTATGAGTGCCTTAAATGACCTAGAGTCCTAGAGGCAAGCCATTATAAAGCCCTCATTCTCCGACTTTAACCTACTAGACCTTAAGTGAGAGAAGGTCAGCTGCTCAGGCAAGCTTCTGGATGTTTGTAGAAGATTCCATGCATTGGCTTATCTTATCTTTGTGAAGTCTTAAAAGCAAGTCGACTTTAATGTGGGATTTTGGAATTTGATTGCAAACTCGATGCATGTTGTAAAACTTAATTTCTACTGGAAATATTCTTACACTTTGCAGAACGTTTATTTATCGCAAAAATATAGTTATGTTTTGGGCAAAAAAGAACTTGTTCAAATGATGTCTAGAATAAAACTTAGAGAACACTGCTGATATTCAAATGAAGAAATTTGTAAGCATAAGGTAGAGTTGTTCAGTTATCGTTTTCACGTGATGAATGATATAATGCTGACATATAATTATTTAAATAATATTTTTTTGGTGCAAGGGCCCAATTATCAACTTTTTTCAAAAAAATAAGTTAAAAAACATTCCCTCTCATATTGCATACAACCGTATACAAGCGAATGTCATTGTCCATTCAAATCTATTTATACTACGTAAGTAGATAATAATGGGGCCTTGAATTTCATGCAATTTACCTTTTAGCACATGTAGTCAAACTTAAATTAGTGTTTTGTGAACTGATTATATAATTTATTTACAATCTAACATCGCAAAGACTGCTAAAAGGTTTCTCACGTCATAGCCCAGGCATGTTCTCAGGGTAAACAATCAGTTGCTTTGAGGAAGACAGTATAATCCTTAGAGAAATACATGAAGAGATTACGTTAATGTTATACTCGTAAATAGACAGCTGAAAATAACGTAATAATAATAATAATAATAAATTTATTCAACAACAATATATCACCATTTTGCGATTTGGATACAACACTAGGGTCGTTTTTATCGCATCCTATCTTCCACAGCCTACGGTAAGTTTTTAGCACTTATGTTTTAACCAGGAAATCTCAAAAAAAAAAGAAAGAGTCTGGTTGCCAGGTTCGCTCTAGCTCATTTAGCGTTACCCAGGGTGCACGTGTAGCTTCCTGCTACGCACGCGAGCTAGTCTGCACCCCAACCCAGGCGCCCAGGCGCAGTTAAGACAACCCCAACTCAATGGCTGCCAGTACTCTCTGGAATAGCCCCACCGCAGCTGCGAAGGACTGACGCCCTTCTAAGGGAGTATAACAAGATTACGGCCAACAACAAACTGCCCATCCACCGAGCAATACCCCCGTTGCAGATAAACAGACTTAAATCCCGACCACCACCAATAAGGGATGCAGAAGGGATTAAAACCAATAACTTCGACTCCTTAAACCAATGGCGCTCCCAGTGGGAAGGTTTTGCGGAACACCACTCGCGACGCGCATTTATGGGGGCAGCCTTACTTCCAGGATCAGAGCTACCCCGGAAAGAGTGGGTAAAACTCAATAGAGTCCGAACAGGCCACGGCAGATGTGCCGACTCCCTTTACAAGTGGGGCTATGTGCAATCTCCCTTATGTGACTGTGGCGCGCTCCGCCAAACTATAAACCATATTACGAGCGAATGTGAACTGCGTGCGTTTCAGGGATCGCGAGAAGAGTTCTTCACAGCCACACCGTTGGCGCTGAAGTGGTTGAAAGAACTTGACATCAACCTGTAAATACCAAAGACTATGTATCTTAGTTTGTAGCCGATATATTTTATTTTAGTATAGGTTATAATCTATATTTACTGTTGTCATGTTTTTGAGCCATACGATAAATAAATAACAGCCTATACAGTCTCTCCAGTCGCCATCAGACAAGTTCCTCAACATCTTGTCTCCAGTTTTTCTTTGGTCTTCCTCTCCTTTTCCTTTGACTGGGTGTCTGTCCATTGGAGAACTCTTTTGGCCCATCTGTTGTCGGCCATTCGACATACATGCCCATACCACCTCAATCTTTTCGCATCTACCGTATCAATGATGCTGGTGGCGATGTTGAGTCTGTCCCTTATGTCCACATTCCTTATTCTGTCCTGGATCCTCAGTCTGCAGCAGCTCCTCCAGAATCCCATTTCCATCGCTAGAAGTTTTTTCTTCATAGCCTCTGTGGTTTCCCAAACTTCAGCTACATAGGTGGCGATGCCCTCCACTATTGTCTTGTACAGTGTGATTTTAGTGTCTCACCAACAATACAGAGGGGGTAAATAAATTGCTTGATCCATAGAAGGTACTGATCTTGTGCGTGGGCTTTGTATATCCTATTTACATTGCAAATATATACATACATATATTTTACACATCCATATACTAAAACTAATACTAACCATATTAAAGACTTATGATTGGTAGGAAGAACAGAGAGAAAGATAGAGAGAGAGAGAGAGAGAGAGATAGAGAGCGATCACGTATAACTTCATGTCTTCGATCAATTCAAAAAATTGTAATAATCATAGGAAATTTTATGATTCAGCATGATAATAAAAGTGATCTACATGATTAATAATAATGATGGGTTACATACACGATTGGAAGATTGGGGATCTGGGGTGTGAAATTTCCAATGCATCTAACAGAGAAGATACATACGGGCAAAGCCATCAGTTGAAAAGAGACACACAACCCCTCATACGTTCTACACTCCCACTACATTCACAGCCAGATACAGTAATAAAGCAGTTTTGGTGGAGCGTATTGATGCCTTACTTAAAGCAAGTATCTCATGTTGCCAGGTTATACGTATGCTTATAGCCAGAAATCGCCAAACTTTGGCATGCGTGAATGAAAATCGACTTTGTGGTTGTGAATGTGAAATTTGTCAAAACCGAAACGCCCACCATGACATACTCTGTGAGTGAGGGTGACTTCTGACCTACGGAACAGCACAAGTATGTCAAACTGAAATTATCCTACGATCAAGGTCATATTTATTGTAGAAACTAAGGGCTATTGTTATCCTCTCGAACCCCCAAGCCACTTAAAAGGTCTAAGGTTACTAAAGTGTATTCAAATCCGCCGTGCAGTGGCTGTAAACAATAACACGCGCTCGACGGCTGGCCTGTGGATGTCGGTCGCCAGAGCCGTATTCAAAATAGCAGTCGTAAAGTCCATAGTATCGGATGTGGAGTAGCATTTATGAATCATATTTTTCCATTACAGCTGTATTGATATATTTTGGATTTTATATATTATTCTTACCTTAGGAACCTTCATTTTGGGGGTAAAGTTGAGGAGGGGTCAATACTTCAGTCAATTATATCCTCCCTATCGATGAGAATACTTTTCCTTCCTCGTCTCCCAAATACGAAGTTAAGCTTCTTTAACAGCTTATAATTTTCTTCTGTGGCAAACGGTTCTATCCAATGCCAGCCCTCTTGTCTAACAACAACAGCTTATAAAACGTGGTGCGCTTAAAATTGGGCAAGTCATTATCGTCATTCACCTCTTTCAGGACTTCGTCAATAGTCGGAAGTTCATTTCGGAAAAAGAACTGATGCACCTTTCTCCTAATTGCACTTTTATCGCCATGGTACACAAGGTCAATGCAACGTTTGCGATTCTGATTAGTTAAAGGTGCAGCGAAAGAGTGTCTGGTTCTGTATTCTCGCACCACTTTATAGACACTCCGTTTGCAGATACCTATTTTGAGTGCAACCTCTTCCACAATATCGTCAGAAGCAGTTGTTAATGATTTTTTCTGGGTTTCGTATTTATATAGGTTTAATATTACCTCCTTAAGCCTCACGTCAAAATGGCTCTTTTTTGACCTCTTCCTTGGTGGACTCAAATCATGTCTTGTAGCCACATCCATGGTTTCATCTGCAGTGTCTGTGCTACTAAGCCTCTTCCTTTGTAGACTTAAATCCTGTCTTGTAGCCACATCTATGGATTCATCTGTATTGTCTGTACTACTAGACGTCCTTCAATATCTCATTCAAGTTATCGGGGAATAACACAAACACCACTAATAGCTATTAAAACAACAGCACAAGACAGATAACACTAAAATTCGCACAACAACACGGCAGGTATGCGATGATAAAAGCACAATGTACGCTATCATTAACACGACGCGTCGTATACAGTGATAAACACACAGAGCAACTGAGTAAAATACAACCCTGTACTCTGTTCAACGACCCAGACGGGCGGCATAGCGGCAAGCCTCCAAGGTGTTTATTGCCTTTCGGCCAATCGCAGTGAATACCGCCTTACTCGGGCGGCGTGCGTGGTATCCTGTTTGTTTACAATCCTCTGCACCCTAGATTTGAATACGGTATAGCTTCACACAACGCTTTTGGGTAAAAATAATATAAATTTAAGTATTCTCTCTGTCTATCTGATTGAAATTAGAACAAGTTCCCAATGAGATCAATTTATTTTAAAACTTGTAAGGGTTATTTGCTAATTGCGAATCAACTCCAGATTTTCTAATAATGATTATTTTGAGATATTGAGGCATTCTTGGACCACCAGGAATAACGAATTTCGTGTCTATCGTTATTTTAGGCATGCGGAGCAATAAGAAATAGGTAAAAGACGCCTAATATGATAACGATAGTCGATCGATTTTACTCGCCTCCTCTCTCGCCTTGAAGAGTCACTATAGTCAAAGTGTCCATTGTAAAACAACCGGCAATATGGCCGCTTAATGCTTATGCCCTTATTTTTGAGCGGAGAATCGATGAAATGGAAGTTAGAAGTAGCCAAAATTCGCCAACTTACTGTGTGCTTTGCGCCACCAAAAATCGCCGCTCAACTAGCTATGATTTAAGGTCGCCAACTCTGTTTTAACATCGCCACTTTAGCGAAAAATCGATAAACCTGGCATCGCTGGAAGACGTACCTATTCTAAAGAATGGAAGCGGGAGGTAGGGGATATTACCCGTTATACTTGTTAAAGGCTAAGTTAATAGTTAGCAATTTGGATCGCCAACCTTCCAAAGGAGACAGCGTCATAAGAAGAAGAATGTTCTAAAAATTGACGACAATGGTTTAGGACTCTAAAAAATATTTTTCTATTTTATCACATCTAAAAATAAGAAATCTAAACTACTGATTGAAACGATATTCTTTACCTTACAAAATATTGGACAGTTGTAAAAGTTTCACCCCGTTGCCAACCACATATAGATGTTTTTAAATCTTTGGAAAGCGGAGCACAGACAAGAGATATAGTAAATTTGGTTAGAAAAACAGATTTACTTTTCGGAGAATAAGCAATTTCGTACTTTGCTCGTGGAAACACGATTTGTATAAAACTCTCTATAAGTCCTGTCAAAACTCCCTATGCGACACGCTGTGTACCTTGAGAATACCAGGATATCACCATCGAGTTTATTGCACTTTGTTGCATGCTCAGAATGTTACGTACACAGGAAACAGAAAATCCTTTCTGGTTAATAGTCCGATCATACTGGACTTGGATAGCAAAGTAATTGCTATTATATGAGATAAACTTTACTTAAATTTCAGCCACCTTTATGGAAGCACGAAATGGAAGCACGAAATTTAACAAAAAAACATAATATTTGAAAAGGTGGTATTGTTTGACCGCTATTCCAAAAGACAGTTTTTATTTTTTATAGCAAAGGAAGATTCTGTAATCTCAAAGTAGGATGTGGACCCCAAATTTAATGCGGTACTGATCTCTTATCTTGGGATTCTCGATAATGCTAATGCAGCATTCTGTGTACTTTAAGACTTGACCAGTGAGAGACAGAAGCGCCCTACCTTGACCAGAAGTCCTAAAATAGGTTCTCTAGCTTCATGGATATGTCCAGCGATTCCTCTGCTATCAGATTAATGATGAGCTGCACACATCACAGAATTAGGGGCAGTAGGGCAGCATGGAACTGAAAAGCTATGTTATGTCATTCCTTTATAGGGCAACGAAGAAAGAGCCCACTATGAAGTCCCTTGGTTTCTGTGAAATATCCAAGGCCATATTCGGATGTACCTAAAAAAGTGTATTATGCCGCTAGGTTTTCCATTCACAGGTCAATGGACATTTGTACAAAAATTCATTGAAATCAATTCAATCATTTCCACATACACAATACAGAACGATCTAAAGTAATACTCGACACATCAGAAAATTCGAAATTCCTTTGCAATGTTCAGATGGACCCAAAAAAGTGTTTTGTGCCACTATCCCTTTCTTTCACAGGTTAATGGACAGCCTATTATCCCTACAACAGGTTTTTCAATTTTACAATCTCCCACCCCAATTCTACACCCTCCCCCCCCTAAGAAAAAGTAGAAAGTGACCCCTTAAACGCTTAAAAACGAGGTTTGAGGATAATTTGAAGTTTTTTGTTGTTCGCCGTCCATGCACCGATTTTCCAAATTATTGCAGCATTTCCTTCCACAACCCCACATTACGAGTATATCGATACCCAAATTTCATTGGAAAGGCTAGAAAAATTCCAACAAACAGACAGACGGATGGAAATGAGTGACGTGGATTTTCGTAGATTTTTTTTGTGGTCAGCCTCCCGCAAAGGCTAAAAGCCTATGGCGCTGTAGAAGCGCTGCGAGAGGATAAGCGTCGGTGCACGTTAGATTTGAAGCACTGCAGGTTGTAGCCGTCGGGAAACAAATTCTATTATCTAGAAGAACTCCCTCGAACATCTTCCGTCATAGAATCGGTAACAGGGGGCTAGGTTAGACGCACTTCTTTGATGTTCTAGGCTGTGGAGGTCCTTTGTGAGGTTAAGCGTATCGATTAGTCTAATTGCACTCTTCTGGATAGTGTCTAGAAGCTTTAGAGAGTGCTTCCGAGCGCAACCACAAACATGTGAGCAATACTCCAACGATGGTCGGATCTGTGCCTTGTAGAGCAACAGTAGTTGCTTTGGTGTATACAGCTTCCTACAGCGGAACAAAACTCCAAGCTTCTGGGATGCCGTTTCAGCGATACTGGCAACGCGGTCACAGCCGTGGTCCTGCCAGGATATTATTATTGTTGATGCTGATCCCCAAAAGCTTGTCGGAAGGTAAATCGACTATTGGATGACCCTTAATTTCCACAGTTGGTAAGCCAATGTGAGACTCCTTTTCTGAGTTTTGTATATAGGTATGTTAAACTGTACTTTATTTAATCCCCACTTGACCATAGTTTTGATATCTAAGTTGATCTGTAAGGCATATTGCTGTAGCCAACGTACCGTCTCCTGGGATGATAGTGACTTGCCATGGTTCCATGCAAGATATTGTCGGTGATGTACAGCAGGAGCAGTGTAGGGAATAGGACAGATCCCTGAGGAATACCGATGTTTATTGAAAATACGTCTGATAGGATTATCTACGTATAAGAACATCTTTCCATAATCACTGGTCTATAAGTCCACCGCACGGTGAGCGATACAATGCAAAAATAAACAAACAAGGAGGAAGGACTGTTCAGAGACCTGCAGAAGACAACACGACCACTAGAGAACGTTGTCTACGAATTAAATTGTTTTTCCGGTCAATTAACATCTCGGATCGGGAATTACAGGGAATTAGGTGCTTCGCTCTAAATGTGGAAACAGGGTTGGGAACTTCTGCGGCTTTGAGAAGTTGCGCGGATGGATTAACGCTAATGTCATCATTTACTGGAATGTGACAGATGTTGCCTAAAATACTTTTGACTAGCTAGACTAGGTAATGGCTATGCACTATGCATTACAGTGGACTGGAATGGTTCAAATCGTTACTGCTCTATCACACTTCTTATATAAAGAACTAAACTGTATACCGGGTGTCCCAGAATTTCCTTGACACGTGATATTTTCGTTGTGCTGAGTTGTACTTTTGAAGGTACTATAGGGTCTATCATACCATGCATTCAAAACATTTTTTTTGTACGTCAACCCCTTAAACTCACCCCAACTTTTTTTTCCAAATAGCACCCTATAGCTTTTCCTACATAAATGAAGTCCTTATATTATTTAAAATCCTGTAATGCCTTTGATTTCGTACAAAAACCAATTTTTTCCCGTAAAATCATCAGCATAAAGTAAATAAAATTAGGATTTGTTTGACGCCAAATATTTTCGTAACAAAAAAATAATAAAAAAGAAAATAAGTGGGTTTTTAAATGTACTGAACTACCTATCATATTGCGCTTACAAGAAAAATCACTCCAACCGGAACACCTACCCCTATTTACTTTTAAGCTATTAATCCACTATTTTTATCGGAAAAATGAATTTCTTACGTTAATTAAAACGTCATAGTATCTCACCTTTGTGTACCTATTACAATTTTATCGTTTCTTTTTTATCCGTTTTTGTTACAAAAATATCAGGCCTCAAACATATTATCATTTCATTTGTCCTTATGATTTTACGGAAAAAATAAGTTTGCATATAAAATTAAAGGTAACATAAGATATTAAATAAAATGGGGATATCATTTATGTAGGAAAACCTATGGGGTGGTATTTAAAAAAAAGGTTGGGGGTGAGTTTTAGGGGTTGACGTCAAAAAATGTTTTGAATGCATGGTATGATAGACGCACATTTCAAGGAAATTCTGGCACACCCGGTATATGTGTTATGGCTAAGCCATTAGCAATTTCGTTTAACATTATTTTAAAATCCATTTCTAGAGCAGTGGTGATTCAAAGTAGGCTCTGTACTGGAACAAAAAAGTAAATTTAATATTATTCGAGCCCATAATGCAGGGTCAACAGATGATGTTGAAATTAATAATGCATGATCAACAGATGATGTTGAAATAAAAAGGGAGTATTTGGTCGGCGATGTTATTCAACTTATATGTGGAGATAGTATTTGGTGAGGCAACCTCGGATAGTCCTATCGGCATCAAAATAAACGGATTTCCAATCAACAATATCCGATATGCAGATGACACTGTCATACTAGGAGACAATGTGAATGATCTCCAAACTCTATTAAATAGCGTTAGTGAGGAGAGCCAAAGGCTGTGGCCAAAGATAAATATCAACAAAACTAAGTTGTAGTTTCCTTATTAGACAGGATGGGGTCCAATGGGACGAGACAAAAAAGTAGTTATGGGGATATTTCCTTGATGTTCGAAATTTAGTTAAAAAAAGCTCTAAAATTTATAACATTTTTTTAAGCTCTCTCTCTTCTAAAAATTGTTCCTTTACTCCTTCCATGGTGCCACTATGTGGTTCTACTTTTAACCCCAATAATTCGAGAACCAAACATACAAACTGACAATGAAAACTATATCGCGTTGGGGACAGCTTCATGGCGAAAAGAAATTCAATATTGCCGTAAATGGATGTCTGCGCCGGCATAAAGAAAAAGTCTCTTTTCGTCGCCAAAGCTGTTATGAAATCCGAAATCCGGACAAACTATTAGAAAAATCTCGCCGGAGGAAAATTGAAAACTTAAACGGTTTTCGTTGGCGGCAAAAGCGAGAAGCTTCCTGGAGTGGGTCTTGGAAAAGGTGCGCGCCTTGGCGAGCGCTAAGCCTTAAATCCTTTCAAGGTATACGAAATACACTTTGTGTGTAGTTGCATCGCAGAAAAATAGAAACGCGAACCCCGAGATAATCTAACCTCTAAAAACGAGACAACTTCCCATAAGAGGCGGAGTAAAAATGGTATTTTCGAAGGGTACTGAGGACCTATTGTAAGTATGTAATATCAGATTCAATATCAAGGGCGATTCCTCCTAAGCAGAAGAGAAAAAAATACTTTTTAGTATGTATGCAGTGCTAGTGCTAGTACCTATTTCTAACTACAATCGTTTGCCAGACTATAAAAACCAGCACTCGCAGCACACTAAGCTCGAACTCTCGTCACGTGACTGAATAGAGATTCACGACTTGACTTGATTTTCAAGCTACTTGACTTGACTTGATGTCAAGTCAAGATCAAGTCAAGTAGTTATACATCAAGCAACTTGAAAATCAAGTTTTTCAAGCTAACTACTAGATTTTTCTTGAAAAAATAATTCTTTTTTGATATTAATCTGATTAACTGCCAAAACGCAATAACAGTAAAAATCTATGTATATAAAGATGTAATTTTTATTGAAAAAAAAAAACATCCAAAAACGAAAACTCCAACAAACTTAGTTAAATAATAATACGAATTAAAAATACGAAATATTCTGAATTCTGACAATAATACATAGAAAAACAACAAACCCAAATGGGGGTGGGTTGGCTCAGCGTTAAAGTCGCGGGCTCGTGACCGGAAGGTCCCGGGTTCGATTCTCGTTAGAGGCGGAAATTTATTTCTAGTTTTTTTCAATCAAAAATAGCTATCCATAAAAAAAAGCTCAGCTAAGAATCCCCACCTAAGCCTTCACTGTTGGCTTCTAATTAACAGTGGTGTTCCTAGAGTGGCGCCGGGAAACAGTAACAAAGCCTACACAGAACACGAGGCTAATGACCAGAGCAATCGATGCCGATGACACAGAAGTAAAAAAAATTAATATCCTCATTTGCCATCCATGATTTGAAACTTCTAACGGAGTTATCACCTAATCGATTTCATGTTTTGGTAACAGTTAAGGCAGCTCTAGAAAACTGCCTTTCAGCTGGAGTTGAAGAAGCTAGCGTTACCAAAAGGTCTTTGGCCCTTGCGGCAAGGTTTGGAAAAATACATTCGTGTCTTTTCCCCCATTCTAAAATTAAAATATCTTCAGTACTGCCGCTGGAATACTATTTATAATCTGTTCAGCGGTTTCATCTCAATCAGGTTTATTGTCAAGTTCCATGGCCCACGAATCTAGTCTGTCGAGCGGCATATTAATGCAAAAATGATGGAAATTCTCTTAAAAACATTAAGGTACTGGCAAATCCGTTCAATTAACGACCATTCTGTGTCGGTTGGCTTTAAAGTTTTAAAGTCATCGGGTGTCTGCTTGCTGTCGTAACCTCGGCGATTCCCCTATTTTAACGCTTCGATTCGCATTTTACAGATCGATATCAAGTAGTTTGATTTTACTTGATATCAAGTCAAGTAGTTCAGTTCGAAAATCAAGTCAAGTATAAAATTTTTAAAAGCTTGAGCTGTCAAGTATTTAAGAAAAAATTCAAGCTGCTTGGCTTGATGGATCCCTATGACTGACTGAAGGCGCCAAAGTGAAAGCACTGACGGCACAAATAGCGGACCGAGAGCGCTCCTGTTGGTCACCTGCACGTTATTAGCGCTCTTATTGGTCAATCACACATCAATCGACTTTGAAAATGACCATTGAAAACCAAAAGGTTACCGGTGATATATGAACAGAGGCCGCTCCTGCTGACGCGCCTCAGTCATCTTCTCTTGTTTGAGTCGCTACGCGTTGTTTACATCGGTGATTCTAACTTACTAACCTATTATTTAAAATGGATAATCAGGTGAACGCGTTGCTTAAGATAGACTTGGGAGACTTTCCTCAGAGCACAAAATAAAAATTAAGGAAATAATATAATAACATTACAAAAATGAAAATAATTAGATAATATTATAATGTACAATGTTTTGACAAAATGATACAGACGTCTGCTTGGTTCAGTAGGTTGCGCTGACGTGTTTCAACCAGGCGTTGGGAGTTCGATTCCCAAGCTAGAAGATTTTTTTCTTGGTTAGGCGGTACGATAAGTAAAAAACTCTTAAGAATTAACATTTTGTGATGATTGATAAGCAAAACACTCTTAAGAAGTGACTTTTGTGATGCCAGCTAGAAAAAACTGTTAAGACATAGCTACGGCTAATAACCACAGTAGTTGATGCCGCTAAAAAAAATGCTGTTTGTGGAAACTGAAAACTCTTATTATGTGCAAGGGTTTAGCTGCGGCCTCAACAATCTCTGGTAGAATTTTCGTGTGAATCGTGATTTCATGATTTTTTTATTTAAAATTATCTGTGCGCCCCCCCCCCCTTTTTTCAAAAATTCAGGAACCGTCACTGTCAGGTACCCACATTGGAAGATACCAACGCTGCGCTGGTAAAAACCAAATTTGCTTATAATCAAATTTGATGCCACCTTTTACTTCCCACACCGATAGGTGAGGGGAGTATTGTGATCGCGAAAATTTTCGATTTTGAGATAATACGCTTTTTGGGCGTTTTATGATGTGTACAAAGCGAATATCCACGTCACTCGGTCTGTCTGTCTACGTGTCGGTCTGTCAGTCTGTTGGCGTTTTTCTACCGTCGTAATCTCAGTAACCGCTGCATGAATTGTGATGAAATTTGGGCAGCGATATGTTGTGGTATCGTAGTAGGTAATGTTCCGATAATTTTTTTAGGCGTTTTAGGGGTACCTGATCATTTTCTACTTTTTTTGGGTGGGGGTGAATTTGGGGTGGTTGGAGGGTGGGGGGTTGTAAAACTGAAAAATTTGTTGTATTCATAATGGGCTGTCCATTGATCTGTGAATGAGAAACCTAGCGGCATAATGTACTTTTTAGGTCCATTCGAACATTGCCTTGCTTATAATAGAAAACAAGGGACTGAGAATTTGCGATGTATACATCCGAGTGTTGTTTTAGATCGTTCTCTATTGCGTAACGCGAAAATTATCGAATGGATTTTAATGAAATTTTGACACAGTATTACTGCCGCGGCGAAGATGGAAAACGCTATGCTTTCGAAAAATCGTGTCAGTGGCGGCGCAGCAATAATAAAAAAAACTAAAAATATAAAAATAGCTCAAACTTCGTTTTTAATCAATTTGGGGGTTCCTGATTGTTGCGTTTCGTCCAGTTGAAGCTGAATTGTGTCGTTTTAGTTCCTACTGAGATATTTAGGAAACTATTTACCAGTTTTTGTATTGGATGTTTTTTGACGACAGGTGGGCGGTGATTTGGTTGCAACTGTTATGTGTAGGAAGTACTAAGTCAATCAACTTGACCCCATTTTTTTGTGTGTATTTATAAATATAGGTGTATTTTTGTGAACAAATAACTCTTAAAACTCGACTGCGACATTTCGTGCAAATTCTTTTATTTTTGTCCAAGGCTAACTCGCGATCCATAAACGAGCATTTGGCCCAACGGAAGCCAGTTAATTTTAGGTATATCCAAACGAAATAATATATTGCTGTAGAGTACACTCCACGCGACCATTAATCCCGATTCCCGAGAGGTCCCTATCTGTTCCAGCTCTCGCGAGGATTCATATGGCGTTTTTATGGTGTGTGTTTTTACGTTATTACATGCCAAACGATCGGCTACTGTTTCGAATGTATCCATTTTTACTTTTTGCACAACATCACGGCTATAATTCTTTTTCTGTATAATTATGATGTATGTGTGTGTAACAAAATTCAAGGTTACCATAGCATCGAGTTTTCAAAAGTATAAGTATATTTTAATAATATATTGTTCAATGAGCGGTATTGACTGTAATAACTCATACAGTTGAGCCGGAGACGAGACGTGATATTCAGGGTCTCCCCTCATTAAAAATTAAAATATTTAAATTTAACCAAATTTACCTCAGTGCATATATACAGTATATACAGGGTGTCCCTGAATTTCCTTGACACGTGACATTCTCGTAACTAAAAAATGTTCAGACGAAAACTGAGTGGAATGTTTGAATGTACTACAGGGTCTATCGTACTATGCTTCCACAAATTTTTTTTGTACTTCAACCCTTAGAACTCACCCCCAACTTTGTTTTTTTCAAATTGCATCTAATAGTTTTTCCTACTCAAAACAAATCCTTATTTTACTTAAAACCTTGTAGTACCTTTGATTTTGTACAAAAAGCATTTTTTTTCGTAAAGTCATAAGCATAAAATAAATAAAAGAAGGATTTGTATGAGGCGTAATATTTTCGTAAGAAAAACAGATAAAAAAGAAAACCCAGTGGATCTTTCAAGGGTACCGAATGACTTATCATATCATGCTTTCGAAACATTTTTGTTACTTCACCCTCTAAAACTTACCCCCTACTTTTTTCCCAATAGCACCCCGCAGCTTTCTCTGCATTATAATGAGGTCATTATTTTATTTAATATCTTGTACTTCATACACGAATCAATTTTTTTCGTAAAGTCATTAACATAAGGTAAATAAAATGAGCATTTGTTTGAGGCGTAATATTTTCGTAATATCAGTTTTATTTTCACCCGTTTTTTGCGTCAAGCAAATTCTTATTTTATTTTATGTTATGCTTATGATTTTACGGAAAAAATAAGTTTGTGTATAAAATCAAAGGTATTGCAAGATTTTAAATAATATAAGTACTTAATTTGTGTAGAAAAAACTATTTGGTGCTATTTAAAAAACAGAAGTTGAGGGTGAGTTTTAAGGGTTGAGGTACAAAAAAATGTTTTAAAAGCATAGTATGATAGACCCTTTAGTACTTTCAAAAATTCCACTCAGTTTTCATTTCAACTGTTTTGTGTTACGAGAATATCACGTGTCAAGGAAATTCAGGGACACCCTGTATATTTCAGTTAAATATCAAAAACTGATTTATTCTGCGAAATCTAAACATATATAAGACATACGTAAAGATACGACGTACACATACAGGGTGAGTCAAGCTCAACGCCTTGGACTGTTGTGACCAAACGATACCACTTTTCAGAAAATTCACTTTCCGAGGGTATGTAGGTCGAGTTGGACTACATTTTTAAAATAACGATTATATTATTGCATATTTAGATTCTCGTATCAATTCTAGTATGACTTCATGTATCACACATGGGGCTCAAAGCGAACCGTTTAGGTGCAAATCACAATTTTTGGTATAAGTAGAAAAACATTGAATATTGCAGCGATTATAAAACCTAGAGGGCTGTGACTTTGCCGTGTCACTAAGCATGAAATGCGTTAGCTTAGGTTGGACGGTCGAGTTTGAATTACATTTGTACTTGGAGAAATCGATTAGATTAAATAAGGAAGATTCAATCAGTAATCTTCAAATGGGAATGCTTAATTTTTTTATACGATCAAATGTGCATATTGATAGGCTTTTTAATGATATACATAAGGTTGTGAATATCAATCTCTCGTAGTTTTCACTTAATTTCGGTGTTTTTCAATTTCCCAACCTATAATCAAACTAGCATGCCATGAAATACAAACAAAAACATATGGAAGAAAACAACTAACCTAACAGAAAGATATAGACGCAAGATTATAAAAATTCCCTACAACCAATCAACTCTAACCAGAAACAACGGCGGTAACATGTCTAAGATCAAATAGAAGCTGGAGTGCGACAGAAATGCATGATTTTTACAGATTACTAGCTACTACAATGTATTAGAGAATTTAAAATTTCCAAAACTACTAAAACCTTTGAAATGAAAGTTAAAGTTTCAGCAATTATTGTTGCTAGCAGTCTAATATCTTAAGCACACAGTTTTACATTTAATGGTATGAAACAGTAGTAATTTTCGTCAAAATCACAAGTAGTGATACCTCTGACTGTCCGACTGTAGCCCTTCGAATTAGCATATGAGGTGCCCTTCAAGTTTATTAATTTTGGCAAGGGAGCTCATACAAACAAGGAACAGTATTGGGCGTAATGCAGTTCCTTGGAGTAAACCAGTCGTTTTAAAGATATATTACTTGAGTTATTGTCTATTTTTACCCGCTCTTGTCCACGAATGCCATAATCATTTTTTTTAATATTTTGTCGTGGGATACCGTCTTTGGCGATGTCAAGAAATACAGCAACGCATTTTGATGACTCGTTGATTGCTTCTAAGCCATGTTCAAGAAGATAAGTAACTGCATTTTCAGTATTAAACTATTTTTATAAACCCGTACTTCTGATCACCCAAGATCGCATGCCTGTGGATTGATCAATTGACCTCTTTTTAATGGCTTGTTCAAAAATTTCAGCGAAGTTGTTTGACGGATATAGGCCTATAGTTAGATAATCTAGTGGAATCGTTATTAATTATTATGATGACATAAGCAGCGAGAGCCGTCCGCTGGTCGAGCTCAGCTCCCGCGACGCGCGGCAATGAGCCTTCACACTTTGATCTCTGACCTTGAAGCTGACCTCTAGAGGTCATCTCACCGAACTCGATCCACGTCTGACCTCCATCTCTTTGCTTACAGAGAAGTGCGCACGGTGACCCTGCAGAAAGGCAACTCCGGCCTGGGATTCAACATTGTAGGCGGCGAGGATGGAGAAGGCATCTTCATCTCGTTCATCCTGGCGGGGGGTCCTGCGGACCTCAGCGGGGAGCTGCGTCGGGGCGATCAGATCCTCAGCGTCAACGGCGTCAATCTCAGGAACGCCACTCATGAGGAGGCCGCCATGGCGCTCAAGGTGGGTAGATTTTGTTATGTACAGGGTGTCCCATTTAGGGCACTTTTACGGGGTATCTCGGTTATTTTTAAAGATAGAGGGTTGCGGTTTTCGCGACACTGTGCTACTTTTTTGTGAAAGTAAAGATGCTGTTAACAAAATTATCATGGCCCACTTGCTTTTTGAGATACAGGGTGAAATCGAAAACTATCGATTTTCGGACCACCCTCGTAACTCGGTTGTCTTCTATCTTATTGAAAAGTTCAAAAAAGGGTCTCATAGAATTTTTTTCTGTAGAATCCAGTGGTGTAGTTTGATTTTTTCTTGCACTAACCATTTTTCAGTTATGAAGCAAACATATATATTTTTTTTTAATGGAATACCCTGTATATTATTTTTCAAGTCAATCAGAAATAATTCAAGCTTTCCAAAAATATATGTTAGTATTAAGTTATTTTGAAAACTAAGCTCAAAATTTCATTTTTTACTTTATTTGTAGCAGTAGGCCATGACTAATCTATTAAAAACAATATCCAGGTGAACAATTAAGATACTAGATACTCAATAATTTTAATCTCAATTATTTAATTGTATTTTATGCGCTATGAACTACTATTTGTGATAGTATTCAGTAAATATTGCTTATTGTATTACATTACTTAAAAACCAAACAACATTATATCTGAAGAATATCAACACACTATTAAATTTGGATTTGAATCAAAATAAAAACCAAAAATATCGAGGAGCTTTTTGAGATGTTGGTTCAAGTTGGAGACTATTTTCTCGAATGCAAATCTGGCACAATTTCTTATTCTTTTAATGGCTTTTAAAAGAATTATTGGTCTCCTTCGTGTTATGACGATTAAATGCAAATGTTGAAGTATCTTAAACTTGTACGAATGGTAATTGTATTTTTTTTAGAATTATTTCTGCAGTTGATTTTTGTACCCCTACAGCTTCTTTTTTGTGCTTAAAAGATGATGAATGCGTTGCTTCTATGTAACTTAATACGTTTGTTTCCATTTGCTCCCTATTCTCCTTGAAATGAGTTTTAGGAGGTGGTTGAATAAAGTATCCGTACCTAACTATATTTATTTTTAGACGAGCAAATATATCTTAAAACGGTTCTGTGTGTGTCTCTGGGTATCTAAGTTGCCATTATTATAGAAAATTGACAATAATTAAAATGAAAACAGAGAAAGAACAAAGCAATATTTAACAAAAATATAATTAAAGCTGACAGTCTCGCAAGTGTTTTACAGATTTGCTTTTTTGTTTTTAATAGCTGAGTCATAGCCCACTATCTACTCAATATTATAATAACACAACATTCATCATTTTATTGAGAGATTATTATTTAAAAAGACGGATTTTGATTCCGTTTTTTCGAATTTGAATAGGAAGTCTCTTGTAGAGTAATAACTGGTTAGATGCTTATTATTTATAGCTGATTAACCATGGCCTACCGTTACAAATAAAGTAAAAATAGGAAAAATCATACTCTGAGCGTAATCTTCAAAATAACTTAATACTAATATATATTTTTGCAAAGCTTGAATTATTTCCGATTGACTTCGAAAATAATATACAGGGTGTTAAAAAAAAATATATGTTTGCTTCATAACTCAAAAATGGTTGGAGTAAGAAAAAATCAAACTACGCCACTGGATTCTACAGAAAAAAATCTATAAGACCTCTTTTTAAATTTTTCAATAAGATAAAAGAGAACCGAGATACGAGGGTGGTCCGAAAATCGATAGTTTTCGATTTTACCCTGTATCTCAAAAACCAAGTGGGCCATGATAATTTTGTTAAAGGAATCTTTACTTTCACAAAAAAGTAGCAAAGTGTCGCGAAAACCGCAACTCTCTATCTTTAAAAATAAAAAAGGATACTCCGTAAAAGTCCCCAAAATGGGACACCCTGTACAGTTAGTTATACACGATTGGCCAGAATGGATCTAGAGTGCGAAATATTATATGCAACTAATAAGAGAGAAGGTACATAGGGGCAGGGATAGTTAAAAAAAGACACCTATTCCTTCATGCATCCTACATTCACAGCCAGGCGCAGTGAGAAAGCAGTTTCGGTGGAGCGTATTGACGTCTTACCCAAAGCGAGTACCGCATGTTGCCAGCTTATCATTATGCTTGTAGCCAGATTTTGGCATGAAAATCTCCAATCTTTGACGTGAACGAATAAAAAATGGCGACTTCGTGGTTGTAAATGTCTAAATTGCAAAACCGAAACACCCAGGCTATTTCTAGCCAAAGCTCGCCAACTCGATTTTGAAATCGCCAATTTGACTGAAAATCGGCACACCTGGCAACTCTGCGAGCGTGGGTTGTACATAATGGAAGGTGGGAGGTAGGGGATATTGTGTTCTCTGTTCAACCTCTTAAGGACTAAGTTGTTTTTTCGGCTATCTTGTCCGATGTATTTATATGGGCATTCTAGATTCCGTCTTTCCAATCATGTATACAGAAAATACGATATAGTATCTTCCACATTGGAAGATACCAAAGTAACGCCGAAGGCAGGCTTTTAGAAATGCAATGGCATACGGTTTTCTGTATAGAAAACGTTAAATATTTATTTATTTATATAAAATAAATGTGATTCGATCAATTGGCAAAATAGTAAGGACATATCCTAACTAGCAACTGCTATTACTAGGGCTATTACTCAATCAATGAGTTTAGAAGAAACATTACCATATTGTTTATAACTGTAATTTTTGTATATGTTTATGTTTGTTTGTTTATACATGCGTTCCGCATAGATGTTTGTAATTAATTTTATTCTTTTCTCACGGCTTATGTTTCGATGATTGCCCAATTTTTCACGATGCCGACGGCAACACATGAAAGCCAATGATTTTTTTTTGTTTTTGTTGTTTTTCCTCTTTACAATACTTGAACGACCTGTGCTATATAATTATTGTATGACTCAAGGAACCAATAAAAAGAATAATAATAGTAATGGAAAAAGTCCACTAATGAAAGTCTTCTTTCAGGGTACTAACCAAACTGTAACAGTAGTAGTCCAGTACAAGCCTGAGGAATACAATCGTTTTGAGGCGAAAATCCATGACTTGAAACAGCAGATGGCCCACCCAGTGACAGGGGGAACGCTGCTTAGAACTTCTCAAAAACGAACGCTCTACGTCAGGTAAGCATGACGATCTCCCATTTAAATATATCGCCAAAAAATATGATGTGCATCTGTTATGTTTCAAGTCAATAGGTATAATTGGAACTGGGAGAATTCTTAGGAAGTCTTATTTTTTTCTCAGTGTACTTGGATGTTTTTTTTTGGTCTATCTCTCTATTATTAAAAAACTCCTTCAGTAAACCATTCATTCCTTGGAAAAACAACGAAATAAATCTTGGAGTGGTGGCAATCATCCCTGTTACCCTCTTGTACTTACTTTTAATCTTAATTGCCTGATTATTGTCTTCCAATTTATCTACTTTGCACAAAGATGGCGCCAAAGCCAATCATGACCAATGCCAATACATTTACCTTTGAAAAATCACTGCTTAAAAAAATTTAATACTCCTGTATACACAAAATGGAAATGGACAAACCCTATCTAGACCAAATCTCCAGTCTTTTATCATCTTGAAATACATTTTTTCTACTTTATTACTGGTTCAAATAAATACCATCTACTTTTTGTAATATTTGTTATTTTTCCGTTTATAGTAACTAGTTTTAAGTAAGACGATATAAGAGATGAAAGTCTGACGATGGTAGGTAGGTAGGTCTCGAAACGTAACCTTCATATAAAGATGTTTTACTGATCCTTGAAGTATTTTTCGAATAATAGAAATATTAGAAAAACGCATGGAAAAAATTCGTACAAGAAAATCATAAACAGTTTGATGATGCATCCCGGTGCTCAGAATTATTGAATAACTATCTCAACCTTTTAGATATTCAAAGTAATAGTATATAATGTCCAAGGTAATTTCATAATTTGGATGTTAAAAGTACGGTTGCATCAACAGGTCGAAGATTTGGATAATATATACTTTTTCGTATTGCGAGATTAAATAGGGGAAACATTTTTTTTGCTGTTTGTTCAATTATTCAGGGCGATTGTGCTAATATAGTAAATAAATAATAAAAATAAGGAAACCTTAAATCCAAATACACATAGTAAAGAACAATTATTGCTTTCTGTTTACCCAAAACGTTTGTTAATTGTTTTTCCTGTAGCAGGGTTGATCTGATTAGTGGTAAATATTTTATATAACTCATAACAGTCGGATTTTTATGACTATGAGTGGAAAGCGGAAAGTAATGAGTCATAGTATTTGGTATTTTCATGCAATGTTATCTGACTAATTATTTCTTTTGCTGATGTGTATGATAAATATCTCAAGGAAACAGCTTTCGCCATGCGTTTAATATGGACGAACAGGTTATTGACTGACTATATTATAATGTTATTCAAGTAATGTTCCCATAACATATTTTGGGGTATTCTGTTTAATCACCACATAAATATGTACATAAATGTAACTGAATTTTTTTAAAGACTGATAATAGCATACTGGTACTAACATTAATTTTCATACTTAAATACATATCTTGTTAAAACCAGGGGGTTATTCAATGATATTCTATAAGTCCAAGGATGTATTTCTGACCCAAATTCCTAGTCAGGTTTTCAAGATACAGGGTATCAAAGTTTGGGAAAAAAACATTTCTTGACATCCTCTAGCTTGGAATTACGGCCTGTTAAAAAACAAAGTTAACCTGTTTTGTTTTAAGATTTTTTCGACAGGCTATAAAGTGGTTTTGATTTTTTCCTCGAAAACAAAGTGGGATACGAAGAAACATCAGGAGAAAAAAAATTGTGTTATAATCTGTTTAGTCTGAAAAACCACATTTAATTTGTTTAATTTCACTTTTATTGTTGAAAATAATTATTTGTAGGTATGTAGTTCAAAAACAGTTGTTTAGTAATCGATGTATAACGTAATGGGAAAAGACAAAGTAGAATTATATATAATTAAGGATGAAGTGTAGAATGTCATGTCGATCAGATCAAGAACTTATTTTTGATACAAGATTAACATTCAATTTGCATATTGAATCTATCATCAGCAGATCGTTATAGATGCTAGGTTTTATTTATGCGAATAAGATTGTCACTTGTCACAATTGTCATTTAGAATATTGGATTGTTCACAAGTCCGTCCTTTACTGGAGTACTGGTCTCCAAGTTTTCAAATTATAATACACATATTTCGATTAGAGCGGGTACAAAGAAGATTTTTAAGATGTGCCTTCAAAATGGGCTGCATAAGAGGAGAGTACAGTTTATTCTAATACACTTGACACTTCTCTATATGCATAATAAATACTGTTGAGTGACGTAGGAAAGGATTCGACTTGTTTTTATTACAGAAAATGTTAAATAGCTATTTGGATTTTTCCAATTTATTTCAAAAACCCTAAGAGAATGAGTCATTTTGATACCTTCTATGTACCTTTTCATTCGACGAATTATGGTTTAAATGAACCCATAACTAGGTATAGATATACCCCCACGACGATTAAGACAAGCAATATATCGGAACTGGGCAGTAGTAGTGAATTATAATTTTGGGGGTGAAAATTAGAGCAAATATAGTATCTTTTCTTATTATTGTGTCACCCAATGAGGTATTTGTTTTTGATCACGTGACGTCCGATTCAACATGTTTAATGGGACACCCTGTATATTTGCGATTTTGGGTGTTCCTCCCGAAAAAACAATTCCAACAAACTAGCACACTTAGGGTCTAAGGCGATCAATTCTAGAGCTACAAGTACGTAAAGGGCTGTACCACTACCATTATGAAACACTACCAAAGTAATTTAACTGTAGGGTACATGTAGTGGTACCATCCTTTAAGTACCTGTAGCTGTGGTTCTTGAATTAATCACTTTAGACCCCAAGTGTGCGAATTTGTTGGAATTGTTTTATGGTGCGAAACACAAAAAGTCACAAATATACAGGGTGTCCCATTAAAATTTTTGAATCGGATGTCACGTGATCAAAAACAAATACCTCATTGGGTGACACAGCAATAAGGAAAGATACTATATTTGCTCTAATTTGAACTCCAAAATTATAATTCGCTACTACTGCCCAGATCCGATATATTGTTTGTCTTAATCGTCGTGGGACACCCTGTATTTCGTATAATCGTAATCTGTAATGTGCTTTTGTATATTTGTAATAAGGGTTTCACCCGCTTAATAATAAACAAATAAATTATTATGAACAACGCCTTCTTACAGAGCTTTGTTCGACTACGACCCTTTGAAGGACGACGGCCTACCATCTCGCGGATTGGCCTTCCGGCACGGTGACATTTTGCACGTGACCAACGCCGGCGATGACGAATGGTGGCAAGCCCGCAGGGTATTGGCCACCGGAGAGGAACCGGTGGTGGGCATAGTGCCCTCCAAAAGACGATGGGAGCGGAAGCAGCGCGCCAGAGACAGGAGCGTCAAGTTTCAAGGACACGCGGCCGGGGCAAACGTACTAGAAAAGGTCAGTGGATTTTTTTATGGTGTAAATAAAGATTCAGCGTCGGTACTCTCTAACTTAAGAGATGTTTGTATCACCATGACGATCCGGCAGTTTCGGGTGCCTATTACGTGTCTACTACGCTGTCACGGCACGCTGTCATATTTTCGAGGCCACCCGATCCCATAGCACATAGTACATAGAAACACGTTTCGAAGTTACAGAGTACCGGCGCAGAAGACAGCAGCCATTTTGGCGGTTTCGAAGCACAGATCACAGAAACAAGTTTCTGTCTATGATATGTGATTTCGAAATGATAACATGACGTTTGCCTGTTGATCAACAACAAATGACATCAGTAGTGTTACATTGTTATGACTGCCTAACGATAAAGGGCATCAATAGGGTTCCATTATTAAGACTACCTAACGACACAGCAGATCAGTACTGTTATACTGTTATGACTGTTAGCAAGTTTTAATATTATTTTCAATACGATCTAAACCAGTGAAATTCGTTGTTTCCCATCTCGCGGCTAACGGCAATATGAGAATAATGCACTCTTGGAACACCAAATTCATTCCTTGTCAAAGAAGGTCTAGCACAAATTTCATTCATGTGCCTCATTTTCACCATAAAACAGATTTAAAGAACATTTTCTTTCGGCGAGTAAGCCTGATTAGTGTGGACGGTTACAAGTGCTACGTTCCTAAGAGGGTTTTTAAAAAATGGCGGTATATTGATACTGCGTCTCTTAAAACCATGAACACCTTTACTTTTTTTATGAGCTTAAAATCCCTTCCAAAGTTCAAACATAAAATTTCGCGCTAAAGCTGTGACGTAATAAATCGTAGCCTGACATCATATGTCATGGAATCCTTGGAAGGTGACTTTACTTTGCCATCTTTCTCTGTCTTCAAGCATAACCTCCGCCTCTTATTGAAAGTGACAGGTGTTTGTGTACATAATTTCTATGTTGGCGTGCTATATAATGTAAAATGCTCAGAAATCATGAGTTTTAATTACATAATTATGTCAAAAATGGAGTAACAGTGCAGTAAAATAAGTTTAGTCTACAAAAATGAATGTTTGTTCAATAAGAAAGTGGAAAACTAAATAAACACAAAATAAAGTTTGCATCCGTTATAGAAAAATTAGTCAAAATTTCATCAACCTTGAATCTACGCTCAATCCAAAATGACATATCTATCTATATGCGGAATGAAAATCACTTTTGATTGGTCGATATTATTGGCGATAAGGTCTTGAACTTATCTTGAGATTTAAATGAGTTCTCTTCAAACGGATGACTCTCAAACTCTTATGTTTACTCCAGGTGAGCAAAAAAACTTGAACAAACAGTGCTATTATTACAAATTAGATGCAAACAATACATTTCAGCGATTATACAGACAAAATTAGCATCTTGGAAAATACCTCATTGTCGGAGTACTACAGAAAACAAGGTGCTGATTCAGTACCTAGAGACGAAGCGGTACGTAAGATTTAGTAGGCATAAACTAATGTCTGATGCCAACCCTTCAAGGATAAAAAAGATTCATTGGAAACTTGCCCGTACCGGAAAAACTTTACAGCTGGAGTATCGCAAAGTTCATTGTGATATGAGTTATATCTCAAAACTGCGGGTTATGAAGTGGATGTTACTTTGAAGTAAACAGCACAAGTAAACATTAAGCAGATATTTGGGGTTATATTTTATAACTTGAGTATAAAACGCAAACAGGTCAGAATCAGGATGCTATTGTTCTTATCGGTCAGTTGTCCGTGATGTCATTGACTGTAAATGTATATGTTTAAAAATACGATTCTTGAGGCAATTAGATTCCATGATATGATGAAAAGTTTATATAAAATTATTTATAGCGTAAGAGTTTTAATTAAGCCCAAAAACAAAAAATAGGGTATAGGCCCGTTATGATTGCTATGATTTTTGCTGTATTCAAATAAAACTTTTCTGGCAGTAGTCAGAAGCCCCCCGTGCTAGATTCTCATCTGTTGTCATTTCTTTTCTGCAGACGCCAGCTCATTCATCAGAAACACTCTCTCATGTAAGATTTTTGGAGTGATTTGGGTTTTTGTGCAAAGAACAGCCTCATATTAATCCTTTCAATACAATGTTAAACGAAAAATATTCATACCTCCACAAAACGATTTCCTTCCTTCCTTCCTTAAATGTTTTTTTTTCAATGAATATGTATTGATCACAAATTCAAAGAAATTTGCTACAGTTTTTCTGGTTCACTTGACTTGAAATTTGAATTATGTGGAGACTGGAATATTTTTTCACTTATTTTGTGTGAAGTGATGTGGAATGTTTTTATTAATTATTATTTCTAAATATGCCTTATGAGTACTTTGAGAGTGTTGAAGTTTAACCTAAACCCTAGCTTTAATTTCCTTGTAATAGAGTTATACAGATTAAAGCTCCATATTAATAGGTTTATTTTAAATTTTAGCAATCAACGCTGGACCGGAAAAAGAAAAACTTTTCATTTAGTAGGAAATTCCCATTCATGAAGAGCAAAGATGATAAATCTGAAGACGGATCAGACCAAGAACGTAAGTATTATCAAACAATAAGCTACTACGTATCATACCCTCTTTTCACCCTGTCATACATTTCATCATCATTTTTGTATGGTAGTTTTATTCAACTTCCTTTTCTTCATTAAATTGATAATATAATTTTGGCTTAACTATTCTCGGGTCATTTGCGTAAAAAAATATCGATAAAAAATTTATAAAGGAGTTTTTGAGTAGTATCAAAAAGAGGTTCGATGAAAATCAATCTAGTGTTAGCTCAATCAAAAACTTCAATTTGTTGAAAAGTAAAAATATATTGGACAAAAGATGCAGAACTTAAAAAGCACAAAAACATAACAAAAATAACTTCGATAGAATTCCAATACAGAATACAAGTTGTTTCGGAAGAAATGCCAGTTAATCTCAATAAAGATAATCTAAGTACTAAAATTAAATTATATACCAACCAATCATTTATCAAGATCTTTGGAGAGATGAATTCATTCACAAAATAGACTCTAAGCCCTTAAATACATAGTATTTCTTTGTTGGTTTTCGTTTACTCTTCCGTTCTATTACTAATAGTTTTGTTATCTTATAGTTTTCATTTCATTTTGTTTTGTTTTTCATCCTCCAGAATCTCCCGACCAAGTTAACTCTAACGATACCGAAAAACCTCCTCCTCAGTGTAAGTATTTGTGTGCTTTGACAAAGACGAAGTCATTTCTAATAAACCTTCAATATTTATAGCACATCTATTGCAGCCAGTCACGCTCGTATGTGCATTGCAGCCCTGGTTCGATGAGGTTCTTGGGTCATTCGGCCGGTGACGATACCTGTCGCCGCTTTGGCACCGTCCCGTTGCGGTGCATGACGAGTGGATGGCATTTTCAGAAACTGTTACCTATTCGTCGCCTCCCGAGAGACTGACTGTCAGAAAAGGTACGAGGTTCTGAAGATGCCATCTATCCGTATCGACCCCGGCCGAACAGCCTAAGAACAGCTGGTGTAGTATTATATAAGAATGTCTTACTTGTGTATCACACAATAGCCTTTTTATTGAGCAGACAGATAAATCTGGCATCATATAAGATAAACTATCAGTATCTGAATACACTAGTTAGACACCTTATATATTTTTGAAGCTGTAGGTTGTATTTCGAATAATTTATCTTGCTTGAAGTTTTACTACTTGCTTGCTACTTTACTAACTGGGTCATATTTAGGCTGGTTCAGGTTACATCATCAGACATGCATTTTCGGCAAGCTAGAGTTGACTAACCGTAAAAGTAATTAGCACCATTTACTCTCTTAAGAGTATAGTTGAAGTCATGTTCAGTTAGGGTGTAGTATCCTTCTTAATCCTAAATTGTATGATATCTAATAGAAGGAACGAAAAATATAGGTAGATTCGATATTTTTGTATGTCAACTGCAATCGAAAGATTTATTTGTTAAGAAACACTAAAGAAACATTTGAGTTAAAAATATAAATAATAAATATAATGCAGATGTATAATGTGCATTTACCTAACTACTTTGACGCGCTGCTGTGATATTCATTCCTTAGCCAAAAACTTTTCCACACCATTTCCACGTTCACATAAGATACATTTTGCGAATCAGCCTTTTGATAAGCAGCATTGTGCTAGCACAAACAAATAAAATACACAAGACAAACGTAGGACCTCAGCAAATTAATATTTAGAGCTCAAATTTTTTTAATCGTTTTTCAGTAACTAACTCTTTCGATTTTAGTTAAAAATAAATAGGAAAAATTCCGAACCTGCCTATTGCCTGTTGCTCTATTAGTCTCAGATTGCAGTTATGCACAATGTTTTTGTTTGCCTGTTTTTTCTTCTGTGATATCCATTTCAAGTATAACTACGAAAATTATTGGTATTTGGCGTATGCCATAAACGTTTCTAAATGGCTATTTATTTAAGTTTAAGCTAGGTTGTAACATTCATCAAATGCTGAAAAAACTACAAACACTAGTTTATTCAAATACAATGTATTTTAAATCATTCTACGTTCAGAATAAAGTTATATATCGGTAAGTGAGAATGTGTTCTATTTTGTATTTGAAAAACAATACTTTACCATGGAATATCACTTTTTCATGGTTTCTATGTAATAATTTTTCTCATTAATACGAGTATCTGGATCACAATGATTCATGGTACTTACACATAAAAGAAATACAGAAGAAGGAGTTTTGGTACTAATCGTCGAATGGTTTTTTCAATCTACAGCATTCCTGTTAGGTTGATGGACCACGTTATGCTGCAGGATTAAACACTTCTTAACGGGTCTCTTAATAATTAATCAAGTTATAAATTTAACTTACTGATTAAACAACTTATTAGAAGATTTAAAAACTTGTTTCCAAATCATATTGTGGAGTATTACTTCATACATATATCATTTTCAAAATATTTTCGCGTCATTCAAGCTATTTAATCACAATTGCCCGATCAATGGTCTATGAAAAATCAAAATCTATTCTAGATTTCGCAAAAAAATTAGCACGACTAATAACAGAGGCTTTCTTACTTCAACTTCAAAATTCTTATACACCTTTTCCAACAGTAGTGTCCAAAGAATCAAATTGCATTTCTAAAGCATCAGTTGTAGTTTCAAGTGTTTGTGCCTCTATTATTCACGAAATTTTGGGGCCTAGGAGGCATACTACTATCTGCCCTGAAAGCCAGGCAGCATTGAGTGCTTGAAGGTTTACATCAAGGCTCGTTCTGCAATGTAGAAAGGTCTTGGATGTCATTTCGGCAAGACATCAGGTGATACTTGTGGGGCTGGCAGCAGAGAACAAAGGTGTGGTTGCAAAATCAACATCTTAGAGATGGAGATAAATCACTGGACATCTCCGACAAACTAGAGAACTTATTTTAGGACCTCTGGCGAAGGTGGGGCGGTTCTGTCTCTCACTGGACAGAAGCCGGTTACTTGTGGGCCTGCTATCTGGCCACAAGACCTTCATATTATGGCACTTGTAAGAGATGGGGGTGGTAAACGACTTGACGTGTGCACGCTGTGACAATCTTCGGCACTCATTCTATGTCGCTGTGAAGCCCTTGGGAATCACAGGCAGACTATACTTGGTTCAAAGGTTCTTGAACCTGAAGACATAAGATGGGCAGGACCCAAGGCAATCCACATCTTTGAGATGAGGGCTGGACTTGGGAACTATAATAGAGTAAGAAGAGGTGCAAAAGGGCCCGCTTGTAGGCCTATGCACTGGTGAATCTTGCCACCTTTTTTTCAGTTTCAAAATCATCATCATAGTCACAATGTCTTAACAAACATGTTGTGAACTGGTAAAATGCATTAAGTCGGAGCTAGAGTATTGCCGTCACGAATATTATCAATAGTTTTGAGAACTGTAGCTCGCCACTGGTCGCGATTTACTGTCAGTTCAGTGGCGCTCTTGATACTCATATCCAGCAACTGTTTCGTCTATCCACCCAGCTTGTAGGGGAACGGCCACGGCGCCGCCCACTCGGGGCGTGACCCTGAACTACAAGTTTCTCCATATTATGGCTTCTGTGAATATGTCCGAAGAATGTAAGCATTCTCGCCGACACAATGGAGGATAGTCTCTTTGGATTACCGAGCTCATCCAGTTGAAATTTCCGCAGCGACATTGTCAAGTATTGTTTCAACTACTGCGTTAACTGTGGTTTTAAATAATCAGTTGGAATTTACAACTGACTATTGACACGGTTGTGGATATTCAGCTGACAATTTAAACTACAACTGACGCATTTGAACATTTAATTGACGCTTTGAAATATTCAATTGTCTATTTGAAAGTACAAATGACGAATTATGAGATCAACCTGACCATTTTGAATCATGAGTTGACCATTTGAACACTACCGATGCAATAGGTGCCATGCTTGCCTTTGAAATCCAAGTTCGTGGTTAGTATTAACTCCTATTAACTCCCATACACGCAATTTGAATGTTTGATGTATTTGTCCTGTGATGAACGATTTATGAAATTGCTGTAATCAATCGGAAGTCAAGTACCATCAGGTTGTTAGGACACTTTTAACTGCTGCTTTTCTATTCCAGCATTCATGTTATGTTACACTCAAGAGGATGCAAATGCCGAAGGTACAGTATTTATTAGTTTGCCATTAAATGTTTCCTTTTACAAGTTATATTACTCAATATCACATAATTTGATGATATATTTTTAGTTTCTTATATACACTGGCTAGCAAAAAAATTTAGGTCATACTAAAGTTGTGATGTTATTTTAATATAACGTATGAGTGTAAAATGAGTCAAAAAAATGTTCATAACGTAACATTTTGTATATTTCTACCATGACTAAGTGCTGTAAAACATACCTGTCTGTGTACCATTGAAGCACCCTGGCTTAAAAGTGTACAACATTTTTTAGCAACTGAAACTAATAAGACTTTAACGCACATTTACGAATGCATGTTACTTTTCAAACGAGACTCTTCATAGACCTTGGTATCCCCCTTTAGGGGACTTCATTAAACAACATGCGCAGTGACGCTATAGTCAAGCAGAATCATACAGCAACCATTTGTTGCGCAAATCAGTGGACCACACAAGGCCACGGCTCACTCTGTGAACTACAAAATCGCATCACCAATTTAGTATAGTCAGAATTTAAGCGTTTTACGAAAACTAATCAAAATTGAACTATCGACTATATTTTGAAGACTTTTCAAAACATTTCAAAAATGCCCAAGCGCCTCCTGCTCTAAAAGGTTTTCTTCCCCTCTTTGATATCCACTTTTCTTTCTTGCATTCCTCTTTTTTTTCTTTGACGTTATCTGGTTCTTGGGTTCCCAGACCTAACGAGTCAAGGAGTTGACTTGACGTGTTATCCAGTATTGCTGTAGACATTGCCGTATTGTGAGATTGTTAAACTTTGCTTTTGTGGAGAGATGTAACCGATAATATCTATATAATTAAACTCAAAATTTCTTGAAATGTTGAAGAATAACATTTCCCTGCCATTGTCACTGATGCTTTCGTTGAATGCTCCTTTAAAATCCAAACTATTTTAACATAAACCATAGGTAAACAAGTAAGGTTGCATAGGTTAGTTTTGAGGTTGAGCTTACTCCACATACTGTCACAAACTTGTATAAGAAGTTGTTGCTCTGAAAGTTCTGTAAAGGTAGTCATATGGATTCCTTGATGGGTCTGTTTTTACTATGAAACAATTACACGTTGCTTACATCCAGAATTAATATCTAAGCAGACTTCAAACTGACTCATATCTAGAGTGCGATAATCGACGAATATAGGCACTAGTTTTGGACGTATGACAATTTGCAAATGATGGTGCAATTTCGAGAATTGATTACTGAAACACGAACAACTTTGATACTACTCATAAAATAATAATATTTTTGAAAGGCCATTAAACACATTTACACCATACCTGTAACAGTTAGGCTTGAACGAAAAGTTGCACAAACTGTTCCAAAACTCTATAATCCTGAAGACAGTATTGTACAATCCTTCCTAAATTCAAATCAATAACAGTTCAGGTGTTCACTTGGCACAGCCCGTAACATTTGTTGCTACCGGAATCATGCGAGAGGAACTTGGAAAGTCAGAATAATATTAATTAATATTTTGCTACAACTATATGATAACAAAACTATAGAAAATATTATTGGCGCAGCTTAGCTAGCGATACTCATGCACTTAACCAATGAGGTTAGCAACAGTTTGCACATTTTACAGGTAATTTTGATAACAACTCAGTTACAAAAGCCAAAAAAAAGTACAAATCTTACAGTTTATCAGAAGGCATAAAATTATTAAAACAAATGATGCAATTGTTAGGTGAATGATGAATTATATATAAAATATTTGATTTTTTTTTCGAAATACTGATAATAGATGTTGTTTCTATGTTTTTGGTATATAATTATAAATAATAGGAACGTTATACAAAAAACTGCATTTAAATAATATCGTAGTATGTTGCGGTATTATAATTTTGTTTCTGAGAGTTATATTATGTATGATTTATTTTCTTTAATATAAACGTTAACAAAAATTTATGTACAAAAACTGAATAATGATACTTCACCAAGTTATTAATTTTGAGCCATTTTAGTATAGGGTATTTAGCTGATATATGGTCAGATTTGCGCATTCTAAAGATAAATCGAACACAATTGTTTGGTATTATTTGGATTATTTTCTTCGTGAGGTAGTCCAAACAAGAAAAGTACAAAATATTACAGTGATTTAAGACTGATATCAAACGATTCACAACTTGTGTGACCTAATTGTTTTTTGCTCGCCAGCGTATAACAACATATTTTTTTCTTTTTTGGCTTCTTTCTCTGTGTTACGATATAGGTGAAATATTGTATCGGGTCGAACTACCGTACATGGAAGAAATAACGCTAATTTATTTGGAAGATAGCGACCCTAGTAAGTCTTTAGTGTTGTGGTTGCATGGCAACAAGCGCAAAACAAAACATTCAATATTTGCAATCTGCGTTCTCCCATCCAAATAATGCACTCAGTTCAGTCCAGGCGTGTCGTTTTTTTCTTTTTTTTTTACGTTTGTGTTCTTTCTTACTCGTGTTGGTTTCATCTATATCATCGTTGGCATTATAAGGTATGGAGTCTCAACCATTGGACATATCAAAAGAGCAAATGTTACCACTCCTGGGTAGGAAAACAAGAGATATGAGCAAAACACTAAATGTTATATTTTATATTTACATCATCGTTTTTTATTCTTGGATCCCAAAAAATGTTTTAACGTTTAAAATGTATGTCATCCTAGTAGCAAAAATTAGGATGGAAATTATAAAGATTAATTTATATTGCATTGAAAGATACGACGACATCAAACATTTGAAACAAATAAATAAAATGCACAGAAAACTTACTTTATATCATAACAGTCACTTGTAGTTTTTATTTTCAGTGAGAGACTATATAGTTATAGATTAAAGGTTATACAAATAGAAAACACATAAAATTGGCATCGTTACATCAACACTAACATTATAATAAATATTACTGTTTTTCTTTTTAGTTTTATAAATTACTTCAAAGTTTTGTCACTTCAGCAACAGGCTGATTATTCATTAGACTTTTTTATCTCTTATAATATTTTTCCGCTTTTTGCTATTAATAATAATTCCATGCCTTGTAGTGTCAGCGCATATCATAGTATCATTTAACTAGATGTCTATAAATTTTAAACTATAAACAGGCTTTAAATTCAATCGTATGAAAAATAAATTTCATGGAAGTTACCTCTAACAATTATTTAAAAGTATGAGTGATAGATACAATCTAGACTTGAGTGTCAGAATAGCTATGAAAGCTAAACTCGGCCCATTTATGTACTGTGTACTTTGAAATAAATAAAGACGTTTACATACGATAATAATCAGAAAATGTATGTAAATGGAACTGATTGAATTGAGCTTGCAAAAATAATATAATTACCATTCTTCTTTTGAATATCATGAAGTAATTTACATATCTATCATTCGGACATTGTTTGGCAAAACACGACTTACAGTGGCTTGCAACGCTCTTAGTTAACTTTTAACGGAACTAATGATTGATTAACTAAGGCTCAAAGTTTTGTATCTTTGCACCGATGAGTTTCTATCATGAGTTAGTATATTACGAGTTAACTTTTTTTTGAAGATGTTGGTAACAATGGATAGGTACTGTGAAATTTAACAAACTTCTTACATAGTAAGAACTATTAACTAGCTATTGTAGTTAACTGCGAGGGTGTAAAAGAATTTGTTGGATAACTCGTTATTATTAACTTTAACTACTGGTTGAATTCTAAGCGGTGCAAACCACTGGAAGTAATTTGCGTCTCTGTCATTCGGAGATTTTTGGGCAAAACATGACAGAGGGTACCACAACCAAAGAATGTAGGGCAACAAACTAACAAAAAAAATATTAAAAGTACACAATTTTATAGACATCTACGGAAAACAATTTTTGGCATAGATGGGAGCAATGCCATTTAAGATATCCCAAAATCGCCCATACAGGTAACTTGTTGCTGCAGAATGCACCACATCACATCGTCAACTGATTAAAAAATTAATGCTCGCCCCACTGTGCCAGAAACTGGTAGTCAAAACCATCAATTCTGTCCTACTAAACTAAATCCATCCCATCAAAATTTTATACTGTTACTAAAATCGTTGATCTTGACGTGTTTATGTATATCAATCCCCCTCCCCCATACATTCCCTTGCCTTTCTACTTGTGCGCACTAATGAAAAGCAGCTATATTAAATATCATTCACATTCATTTAGATAATGAAAAAATTAGGTATTAAAATAATGTGACCTAAGTAACGCTATATGCTTTGAGGTATACCAAAAAATCGCTTATAGAGCTATTTGTAAAAAGCTACCAGCTGCTAAACTTGGTGAATGCAATTGGTATACCTCGATTATTTTGACAATTGACGTTCATGAATATTTGACAGTTGTTGTTGCTGGAAGGTCAACCAATCAGATGTAAAATTAACAAACTGCATATCAATGTTAAAGTAAATGAATGTTCATATATTAGGTCTGTTTTTACAGAGAATCACAAACCAGTCAGAGCCAATCAGTATTCCCCATTGCAGTTGTCAAACTATTTCTGACTAGTACTGGCCAATCAAATTGACGCTGACTAGTTTGTGATTGCTGTAAAAACAGACCTATAATGGTACACAGCAAAACTGCAAGTTCTTTGGGTAAAAATAGACCGACGTTGTCATATTGACCACCAGATACGGCGATACGGCAATCATAATTATTTACTATCGTCTTAATTGTATAGTATCCAGAAATATTCCATTCTAGGTTAAAAAGGACGGTATTTTGATGGTTCAGGAAATCATTCCTGCTGTAATCATACAGCAAAATCAATAGATATGTTGACCTCTACTGCGCTACTGCTTATTTCTTCATCGTAAACGCAAATTTTAAAGTCTCACATAAATTTTGAGGAGCTGGCAAGGCCGATATAATTTTCATGCGACTTATTTACGGTAGAGGTTCTACCTCGACTGTCAAATGTTTATTTTGTTTGTGCGTCTTTTATGCTTGGTCAGTAAAATCGAATTCGCTATTTGTTGGTAACTATAGTGAAGCTTTACGGACTTGCTATGCTATATTCGAGTGCAGTTTAACAGTTTTTCGAGATGGAACTCAAAAAGTGCAGTATTTGTAACATGCGTTGCATTGGAAGAATTTTCAGGTTAGTTGGCGTTACATAGCATTGTTTACAATTTGAACTGTCACTGCGAGGTCACAGCTGATCAATGTTTGGAGGCTGAAGTGTCAAAGATGATGGCTTTGAGCACGCCATGCTGAAGTGGTTTGTTTACCACCTCTATGTTCAGTGGTTACTCTGAGAACCAAACAGTTGCTAGTCAAATTTACATATATAAATTTTTATCGAAGTAGGCTGTCATTAAGTCAGGTTTCCGTTAATATTTTACATATTAAAGATTTTTTCAAGAACCATGCATAACACGCAAACTGTTATTTTTGTGGATCAGAGTTCTACGGCATTATATAACGTTTATTCTAAAAAAATTGTGGGTTACTAATTTATTATTCTTGGGGGTAATAACCCCCCCCCCCCTTATCGACGTCGTTGCATATAGGAATTATTATGATAGCTTGTGAATGAAGCTGAAATATCTGATTGGTTTATTTGTCAGTTGACTCTAACTGATCGTCAAGTGTTTATGAACTGTTAGAAATAAATAAAAATTTTGTCACGTTATTTTACAACGTAGAACTTTGCAACTCCATCACTAATTAGATTTTGCATTACGTGTATTTTGCTGAACGACAAAAATTAGACAAGATTGCAGATGCATAACATAGTGATTTAGACACGTACTTTGAGTTGTACGTAAGTAGCGATGAAGAGTTTTTTGTTTTTTACTGTCTTTATCCCTTATTTGCGAATTTGCACTTTCTTTGTTTTTACATACCATGGTACGATCTAACCATCTGAAATACTTTTAACATGAACACGAAATTGTTACATCAGAAAATAGATGAAAATGTTGTTTCTAAATATAACGGTGCACTGGTTCGGTTTTTTGATGTAATAATTCTTTTTTATGTAAGTTAGATACGATAGGATATTTTTTTGACATTTTTCAGACATATTTTTAGCTTTTTTCTTAGGGAGTTCTTGAAGATTTGTGGATGTTTATCAATTGAGAGTAGTGGTTTTTGTATAGATATAAATTTGAATAGCTTTTAGATAGTAGAGAAAATTTACTAAAATTACTAATTTTTAGTTTTTTTCCTATTTAACCCCTAAGAATGTTTGATATGCCGGATTTTGTGATTTTTGCTTTATCAGCAGAGACAATTACCTGCAGTATTCGAAGAATTGATTTTACAAATAAGATTTTCATGACACATAACGGCGATGACTACTTTTCATCGATTTGGATATACAGTTAAATCCTAAATTTTCTAATTGGCCTCACCTTTTACAATACGGGACCAAATGTTATACAATGTTCAATACTTGCATTAAAACGAAAATGTATCTGATATAAGCAAAAATCACAAGTTATTTATACTTCATATTTTTTATTGATTGTCAAGTTACAAAAATATTCACAGATCAGAAGGCCTGTGGTCAACTCAGTACAGTGTTCATGTGGTCCAATATCTAGTAGATCATCTTTTAATGTGCTTCTAAAATATTACGAAATATAGCGGTGAATTAGCAGTTGGCAAATATGGCAATTTGAAAATAAATATATGCCATAAAATTATATAACATATACTTATAATTGATTGTATACACCTGAACCTAATTAACAATGCTGTTCCTATAGTGGCGCCAAAAATTGTAGTTATAGATTAAATTTATAAATAAGTGACAAACTTTTAGGTAAATGATTATACTATTTTACATTATTTACAAATCGTAATATCCTACATGGTATGAACACTAAAACCCACCTCGTATTTCTGCGTGGAGCAGACGGTGTCCTTGATATAAAGCAAGAAATAATCAAAACTATTTTGATGAGTTACTATTTTAAATGGAACGCAGACGGTCAAAACGCTGTCGCCGCTAAGCCATTATATTTCAAAAAAAAAATCGCCAATAAACCGTCCAGTATTGAACCACTTTTATATGGCTGACTTTTTTATATGACAATCTTTGTATCATTCTTGTGATTAGTATTTATTTTTTATTGTAAGATCTTAAAAAACTAAAGTAATATAAGTAAATTAAAATACCTACGAAAATTGATACCATGTCCATAAGCTGTTAATGGGTCATTCTAGGAAAATATTGAATTTTTGTACTGAGTTGCATTACTGACACTGATCAGTGAATTTAATTATATTTTTTTGTAAGAAGAATCGGTAGAAGAAATAAATGATATGTATGGTATTTTTTTCAGGTAACGACGAAAATGTTCTGTCGTATGAACCAGTGCAGCAAGTGCATATAAATTACACGAGACCTGTCATTATATTAGGTCCATTAAAGGATCGTATCAATGACGACCTGATTTCGGAATTTCCTGACAAGTTTGGAAGCTGTGTGCCTCGTAAGTTTTTAGTTAGTTGTTCTGTTTTCTAAGAGCGTTTACCCGGCGTATGAAAATCGGAAATATACAGGTGTTTAAAAGTTACTTCGCTCTTCAGAAGTAACTGCCATTGAAATGACAAAGCTAGTGAAAAGGTGAATCAGCAGTAAAAGAATAAAAAAAGTGGGAAATAGTTTACTTGAGTAAATTCAAACGGCGCTCTCACTGTGGGATTTGTTGGTATAAAAATTCAATTTTTTTATTGTATTGACAAAACCGGATTTTTCCCGGATTAGTAATCAACAAATTTAACATTAAAAAAAGGAAAAAAGCTTTGATCGCAGTGAGATACGAACCCACGTCCTTTCGGACAGGTGCCTAGCGTCTTAATCAGTCGCCACGCTGCCTGTGCTTCAGGAATATCAATACACCGAACATATACGTCATCAGTTACCTGTCGTAATTTGATTCAATTTTTTTTTAAACCAGAAGCGATACTGACAAAAACGGATTTTTCCCGGACTAGTTTTTTCATGATTATTCCGAATCTGAATTTAGTTTTTCTCTCGCACCTGTAGTTTTGGCTATTTTTTGTATGCGGACAGATGGACGGACGGACAGAGAGAGGCTTTGCATAAGCTCTCTTCAGTGACTATAATGAGTGAGGGAGAGCTAAAAATTGATAAGAAAATACTTACTATTCGTTCGCTGCGAAGGTTTAACTGCGGCCCTGCACATGAGTCTTATAGATATGATTCGAAGTTCGCGTGGCGAAACTGAAAAGTGCAAGTATATCTTCTCCAATTTGGACCATTCAAGGTTGTTTAGGTCTTCCAGCGTGTCTACCATGTAGTGGATACAAACATCCTGTGGTCCGCTCTTTGCACGAGATACACAAATCGATAAGATGCAGGGTAAATACGGTTAGGAAAACGGTCAGCATACATCGCGAAGTCTGGAAGGCATTTTGACCGCATTCACCGTACGCTAAAATAATGTTCACCATTATAGTTACAACTTTTGCACCAGATTGTTATTACTAAAGTCCGATGTAACACGTCAACATTTCGAGAGACCTGAAACGCGCGCTGCTATACGTACATCTATACTCTGTAGTCCGTTTTGTGTGTCTGAAGACGTTATGCCCAGATACCAGGCAGACAAGTGAAAGACAGAACCGCTCCACCTTGGCCAGAGGTCCTAAAATAAGTTCTCCATCGACTTGCGAGCGCGTCCGCCGTTTCATTACCGCAAACTGCAGCATGACTCGGCACCCACATAAGTGATACCTGACGTCTTTCCGAAATGTCATCCAAGACCTTTCTACATTGCAGAACGAGCCTTGATGTAAACTTACAAGCACTCAATGATTTCAGTACTGCCTGGCTGTCAAAGCAGATAGCAGTCCAGGCGGACTAGGCCCTGAATTTCGTGAATACGAGATACACAAGCTAAAATCACATATATTCCTGCTTGGAGTACCATGCTGCTCCAAGAGAGAGGAATCCTCTACGTTTATATCTTTCACTCATTTGGTTTTGACTTCTGTACTGCCTTGAACATCCTCCCAAGGATACTTGAACTGGATGTTCAGCCATCCCAACCTAGTGAGAAAGGTGTCATTTTATGGCAAATGGATTTAAAGTTCAATGACATTCTTCACAAACACACACACAGTGAGAAAGGTGGTGAGATAGGCAATCGCATAGCAAATGCTTGACAGTCTCATCTTCCAGTTCACATCCCCTGGACAGGGGTGTATCACTTAACCTCACATTCTAAAGGTGTTTACCTAGCTGACAGTGTCCAGTAACAGCACCAGTCGCAATACGGAAGTGTTGCATGAGCACTAGGCTAGCTAAGGAGTTCCTTTAACAGTTTAGCAACCAGAGGTGTCATACCACCCGGCCTTAGAAGCTTTCTGGGTGCGCTTTCTCAACAGTCTTGCCATAGCTCCGGAGGGCAAGCCATATTTTTTTAGTTCATATTGAGGGATCATATTCTCATATTTGAATATTTTTTGTAGATACCACAAGGCCGAAAAGAGAATATGAAGTAGACGGAAGGGACTACCACTTCGTAGCATCACGAGAACAAATGGAACGAGACATTCAGAACCATTTGTTCATTGAAGCTGGTCAGTACAATGACAACCTGTACGGTACATCGGTTGCTTCAGTTCGGGAGGTGGCTGAGAAGGTGACTTGATTTTCTTGGATTTAGGATAGTATAATTTGATTATTTTGGAACACTGACTGAATCTTCTGTCATACATAACTATAACAACATAGTCGTATTGCTAGTTGGAATTAGTTTGAGACCAAATATTAATTTCTTGCCAGCTCAACTGAAAAAGGGCAGAGTTTATCACTGTCGATAGTTAGAACGTAAGCAATGCATATAAAAACAATTTTATTTTAATACTATAAACTATATATAATTTCATATATCACATATCAATTACCAAGAGTCAGTATCTGAGTGTTTTAAACTATATGAAATTCAAAAACAAAGACAATTCGAATTAATCAGAACAGTAGTTTTGATATTCACTTTTCACAACACTTTTTGAATTGTTTATCAAATAATTTATTGATTTTTAAAAATTTGCAGGGAAAACATTGTATACTGGACGTTAGTGGAAATGCAATAAAACGATTGCAAGTAGCGCAATTGTATCCTATTGCAATATTTATCAAACCGAAATCTGTCGAATCAATCATGTAAGTACATTTTTTCCAGATAAGCAAACCAGATTTTTTCTTAGTTAAATATTACTTATCAAAGCGACACACTGAACCGTTATGAAATATCACCTTGTGAAATATAATAGATAGGAAAAAGTCCCAAATAGCGTTGCTACTGTTTTGGGTCAACAGAAAATAAGTCATGGGCTTCAGTACAACACTAGAGCAACATTAATTAGCATAATCTAAAGTTGACATAGAGGTAGAGGCAGACGTTTTCGCTTTACGTAGTATGTATAGTGAAACTAAATGCAGAAAGTTTTTTGGCCGTAATCTGGCTGCTACTTTGCTTCGACTTCTCTCGTTTTAATGGCTTGAATATGCATATATTCCGATAAGTTGGTAGACCTTTTATAGTTAAAAAAATAACGTTCACCGGCAATTAATTGCAACAGCTGAAGGGTCATAAGCACTCCTAACTATCAACCTCCTTGTAATAAAGCCCAGATAAGACCTTGCTTGTGCCTTGGTTAATGAAAATATTAAATAATATGACGTATTTTCTATTTTGTAGGGAGATGAATAAGAGGATGACAGAGGAGCAGGCCAAAAAGACTTACGAAAGAGCACTGAAGATGGAACAGGAGTTCGGAGAATATTTCACAGGTTAGTTTTCAGTGCAAACGAAAAAACGACATTTTGCATTTAGGTCACGAAACATTTTGCCAATGACATATTCCAGTAATCCTATACCACTCTATAGCGCGGAAAGTGCTGATCTGATTTTAATGATAAGCTGATATTAATCTCTTTTCGCATCTGAACAACATGAAACCATCAATAAAACTCACAAAAGAAAAAGAGTCCAACTACGGCCGTCCATTTTTTGAATACCAAGAAGTTAATGGAAACAACAGTACAAAGGAATGAAACCAGCAGAAATATAGATCCGAAGGAACACAGGCATGTAATTACTCAGTATACCATATTTGAAGGGATTATCATTCTTCAAACACTACTAACGAAAAAAAAACCCAAGGTTGGACGTAAAGAAAACAAAAACTGCTTCTACGAAGTGCTATGTGAATGCGGCAAAGTATACATAGGAGAAACGAGGAAACCTCTGGGGGTTATAATTAAGGAGCGCCGAATACCCAGCGAGTAGAGACAGGTAAGTCCGGAATAACAGATCACACATGGACCGAGCACAACAAAATTATTTGGGAAGACGCTGTTGACAAAGAACCTCACTGGTATCACCAGAAATTCAAAGAAGCAGCTTACATCGCCATCAGCAAGAACGTGTACAGCAAGCCTACTGTGAAAATTAGACCAATATGGCAGTCCCTCATAAAAAATATAGAAAACCCAAATTTGGACAGAACAAACTTGGGCACCAACATGGAACGCAGTTTCCATCGAACAGCGACGTTAGTAAGAACCGACACCACTGAACCAAAGGACCACGGCGACCGGTCAGAACAAGCCGCCAAGAACTACACGTCATCAAGAACTGTCGCACTCAGCAGAACACGGCGCCAACCAATCAGAACAAGCCATGAAAAAATGATACGTCAGCTAGGCGAGAATAAATAGCGACGAAAGGAAGATGTTCGACAGTTCACCTGAAGACAGTTGAAGATTAATCGAAATGTTGTACTCAAAAATTGTATAGACAATTGGAATCCGAAGCAGACTATTTGAAATATCTAACTTCAAGCAACAATCGCAATAAGGTACTTGCGGATATATAAGTGGTTGGGCACTACATGTAGTAATCCTAGACATAAGACATTCATTCACAGCTCATACATACACTGATCTTAATACAATTTGCGAATCTCGAACTCACGGCGATAGATAACTGGGCTGTTACAGAAATTAGCGCATGGCTGCATGATAGATCCCTGGTTCTAGAACCGAAAAAATCGGAGGCAGTTCTTCTAACGCCAAGACGAGGCCTCCTGCCAGTAACTTTTTTGGTGGAAGGAGAGACAGTTATTCCGCAAAAGTCCTTTAAATACGTAGGAGTTTGGCTAGACAGTAAACTTACTTTTGCTAACCGCGGTGAGGACAACGACGATGTAGAACATACCCTTTTTTCCATTGCGCCAAATGGCGGGAAGAAAGACAGTTGTGTAATAGCAGTACACGAGAAATTTTAACACCTGAGACGCTTATAGCCGTAATGTTCAAAATCGAGTCCAACTGGAGCAGCATAGCGCCCTTTGCTAGACAGGCTCTCACGCAAAAAAGAAATGAGATGCATACACTGGAAGGACTAAATCGACAAAATCTGTAAGTGGACTGCCTTATCACACAAAGTAATGCGCAAGTCCCCGTGTGGGGGCGGGTTAGCATATCTACCATCGTATATCCTACGTATCGTAAAAGGCGACTGAAAGGAACCGAACTACTGTCGGTATAAGCAGTAGCCTCTTCTCAACCAACAGCTTTGGGTGGACGAGTTGACAAGAGTCCTTCTTGTCATTGGGGTGAAAATTGTCCCTAAAGGCGGATGAACCAGTAGATAGATCTGGTCAACGGCATGAGGATGCAGAAAGCAAATGGGAAACTATTGCATTAAAGATCTTTAAGATATCCCAAGAAAAACTCGTAAAATGAGTAACGTGAGAATCAGCGAGGCCTCAAATGTGATGCCTCGCGATCCGACTGGCAATCGGTGCTTATTGTTAATATTCGCGTCGGCAATACTCTAGCTCCGACTTAATGCATTTTACGAGTTCACAACATGTCTGTTAAGGCATTGTGACTGTGAGGATGAATGCGCAAGTAGTTCCGTGTGATAAAGGTGCGGATGAGGCAAGGTGGGCCTTTTTTTAGTTGGTCGTGGCTTTGGTCGACCTGGTGTGCGTAAATGCATTTTTACCACCACAAAAAAAAACAACTGCGAATCTGTTGTAGATTTGTTAGAACGGCGCGTGAAAACATTTCTTTTGCTCTGCTTGCATTCATTTGCTGCCATCAATTGTGATATCTATCAAGGCCTAATTCTAACCTATTACCTTCCAGCCGTAGTACAAGGCGACACGCCCGAGGAGATCTACAACCAGGTGAAGGATGTGATCAAGGAGCAGTCCGGCCCGTCCATCTGGGTGCCGACCAAGGAGAAACTGTGACCCTCGGTGCCGCCGGTGTGGACGCTGCCCTCCCGGGCGCCCCAAAGGCTCCACTAGTCGCCGCCAGGTGGCGCCGCTGACGACGGAGGCGATCGCACACCTTAGGTTCCCATATCGCGTAGCCTTCTTCAACGTGCGCAGCTCTGCTTAGTGCAAACGATACACGCTAGAGAGAGTTTTGTACGGTGACGTCACTTGTTCCGAAATACGTACCTCGAATATATGCGCGCATTAGAATTTAGAAATGGAGTATGAGCGGTTGGATATTTGTAGAGAAGTGCCAGCTAGTACAAATTTTGGTGTCGAAAATGCATAAAAAACTTCTGGAATCACCAACATTTATCCGTATATCGTATATCCGCAAACCAATAATTATGTATAGGATACCACTTTAAGGTAGATTGGAACCAGTGAAATAACTGTCAACAACGAGAATCTCAAAATTTAAATATATGTATTGTCAGAATATGGTCAACACCCTTACACAAGGTATATCATTCAAGTGCGACCACAGTTTGTATAACAGTTAGTTAGGCCACACACGTTTTAATTATCTTTACAACAAAACTTCAAACGTTGATTTCTCTATGATAAATGCGAGAATAATACCTTTTGATATCGACTTCACATTCTGAAACCTAAGTGCGATTTCTTTTTTTGGGGTTTGTCCTGGGACACTGTATAGAATCCCAGGTTCCAAAATAATCGTTTATGATCACGAATTTTCCTATTTATATGAAAGCAATACTTGACAAATTTCCTTGCCACAGTCAGGTTTGAGTAAAAAACGATTCAAAAGTTAACTTTAACCTATAACCAAACTCGGAAATCAACATAGAACGTCAAATATAGAACCAACACAGCCTAACTGATATTCTGTTTTGTGCATTTAACTTCAAATTACCGTTTTAACCCCAGGTTGGAAGTTTCAATTACTACGTTTACACGGCTCCTTAGACCGTTTTTCTTTTGAAACGGTTCAACTAAAACCACATTATTTAAGAGTTTACATGTCAAATTTGCGGACCGATTTGGATCAGCTGATTGAAAATAGTAATAGTGCTGCCAACCTATCAGTTATTTGGGCAGAAATATTAAAATAAAAATGCTTTAACAAAAATAACCCCACCTTTTAGCAAATGCGTTATCCATGTTCACACTTTCAAGTGTAAATAGCCGTATCTGTTTTATGGTGTAACATTCGATTCTCGAAACGCTAAAGTTTGTTCTCATCGTATTTTATTAAAGTTGTCCTTGTAAACGGTTACACGTTGGAAGTAAGGTTAGCTGTCAGAAACATCAACCTTGAATGTCACAAAAGAGATTTTGAATTTGTAAGTTGGCACCACTGCATCTAAAACGAGTTAAACCGTGTATACGACATTTAAAACCGATTTAAGACACGTTAAAACGCTTTGAATTAAACTGTTTTAACGCCTTAAAACTTTTTAACCATCATTATACATAGGTTTTAACTAAAGTGTTTTATAGTAAACCGTTTTAAGGCAAACGTGTAAACGTAGTAAGTCAAAATATCCTCCAGTTAAAAGGAAATATAAAGTTAACTTCGATTGTGAAGCACTTTATCCAACAGTTAACTGTGAACTTCCAGATAATATATTTAACTGTACATTGAGAAACCGGGCGTTAGTCATAAATTGTAAGCGAAACCATTCAAGACCACGGCTGGTAGTTCAATTGTTCAACTATACTTTATCACTACAAATATCCTCCTAGTATAAAATCGTTTGACAAAAGTGCGAAGTTTTGATAAGTGATTAGCGAAATTGTTAAGCAGCGGACATTAGATAACAGTAGCCGGTAGTCACAAAGTTACATACATAGTTAAAGTGTTCTAAAACATCGGATTAGAGGTGTATCGTTTGCACTAAGATAGCCTCTGAGCGTGAAAATGCTGCTGCTTGCGAAAAACCGGCTCATCTTAATAACGTAAATATACACGATGATACTATGCTCTCATTTTGTTGTATCTCAGAGGGCATGGCATGCTGGGGTGGGGCTGTTGTATCTGTATCTCTGTCGAATATTGTAAATAACATGCGCGAGAATATGTATCACAGTTTTTGCGGATTTTTGGCAGTTATCTGCTGCAATCTGATTTGATATTCTATTAGTTTAACTTTTGAACTGAAATTTATCTCTCTGATGTCCATCACGTTATTTAAAGGAAGATTAGACTAAGATTTGCTGAGGTATCACTAATACATCACTGTATTGGGTTATTTCATGATAACTGGGAAGATATATAGTTCAATTAAAATAATTTACTGCACTGAAACATTTATTAATAAGTACTAATGTCTATTCAATTTTTTTTGTAGTCATTTTTGCGTAATATATCTAATAGAGCCTACAGAAGTAGTCAGTATAGTAGCCAGTATAGTTTTTCTTCCAGAAACTTTGTTTTTGTTTTGTAATTTGAAAAAGGTTATTTCAGGCGTCACAATTGGTTAAAGTGTGAATATAGTAGGTTGATTCTGAACTTCCTACCATTAAAAAATTGTATAGACAAAATCAAAAATATATGTTGAAGTAAGTTTCATCTGTGAAACTGGCAACATTTCTGGACTGTTCTGATACTATCTACAACTTTGATTTGTTGATGATTACAGAGTTGATTTTACGCAAACTTAACACAAAAATTGTGATGTTTAACAAATTAAGTTAAAAAACATGGAATATAAAATCTGATTCTCCTGATGTATACGAATATACAAAATTATATTTTGAAGAAAACTACTCAACCACTGATATGGTGCAAGAATAAAAAATTGAATTGGTGATTCGTTTATAGCACAAAGTGTTAACAGCCCAAAGCTACTGATTGTATTTTTCTTTAGTTTTTGGGTCACTTTTCATAATAAATTTGATTGGCTTTTGATATGATAAGATAATGTGGTTATTCCTTAACACCACGGTGAAATGGTCGTCCGCACTTGTTCGATTCAAATCGAAAAATGGTTCACGAAATGACAGCAAGTTATATAGTTATCCTTAGAATTTCAACTAGAAAAAATTACCAATTTTGTGATTATAAAGAAGAAAAGTACTAACTTTGAGTACACGCTGGCGCTGTATACCACATTATCACTCTACAGACTGTCATTTGTCAACCATGTAGTCGTCCTGATTGGACGAAGTTTTAGTATCCATAATCCAGAATTGAGGTAAAACATAATAAAGAACTTTTACTGCGGATAAAGTATAGAATAACTGACGAATTTATTTGACAAGGTAAATCATCATAGATATGGGATATTTTTTAAACGTTTGACAATAATGAGTTGAAGTTGACACTGCATTACTCTAGATTTCATTTAAAATTTTCTGTTGTGTCGAAGATGTAATTATATTTATCTGCACTTTTGAATATACAATATGAGCAGAAACTGTAATCGATAGAAAATACCAGATTCTTCATTAGCTAAAAAAAAGTATCAAGACAATACATCCCTCAATAGTTCGCCCATATAGTCATAATGTGTATCTAGGTGTTTGTAGAAAAAAATTGAACGGTAATACTTAACTTGCTCCAATAAACTGAAACAGTGATTCCTTTATAGAGCGGTAGACTCGTATTTATTCTTTATTTATTGACGGAAGCTGCCTTGTTGTGCTTCCACAACTTTATTTATATACTATGTACCCCAGTAGTTTTAGGCTAGAAAAGAAAGTGTTGATTCTGCAGACCCATTCAATTGTATGATTTTCTGGAAAACTGATACCTAGGAAAAAAAAGAAGTTCACTCCGGAATTTGAGCGAATAAGTTAGATGGGCCTATGCTTTGACCTTGCAAGACGTGTCATAAAAATCCAATATCATATGGTGCTGGCATCTTCAGGAATTGGTCAAATGTCACAAAAATCGTTTTTTTTGCGAATACTACGTTTGCTTTACACTCCATGATACTTTTAGTTATTATAGAAGTTACATTTTCTATAATTTTTTGTCAAGAAGTTTTTGATATCATTGAGGAGCGGACTTCCAAAATGCATTTTGTCCAAATTTAAGATAGAGGTGGCGCTCTATCCCTATGATCAAATACTTTCTATTTAATGACAAAAGTCATGCCTAGACAAACAAACTGATTTAAGTCCAGTCACATAGTACTTTCAAAGTGCATTCTGTCCCATAAACATGGACAAAATGCATTTTGATTGGAGTTTTATTTTCGTATATTGTACGACACCGAAGAGGAGCTGATTAGAAGCTTTTGAATGCGCTTAGAACGAGAATGATTTAAACTTGACAATAAAACTCAAATTACATTTTTTTTTCGGAAGTGACAAACTAATTGCATCATGTCCACTAGAGGCAAACTGCATTATTTTTTAAATTTCAAGTTGTTTTTCAACTTTCTTGTACCAAGTTTTACGATTAAGTATCATACACTCCATACCATTATATTGTCCCAAAATGGTTACGTTTTTTTTTTTTCGCTAAGATTTGGTTTCTCTGTCCTAGTTTTTTGCTTCTCCTAAAAATTTGTAATAATGGACAAAATGCAATTGCATTTAAATTTGAAAGTCTGATCCTCACATGCTGTTCTTGAGACGGACCTTGAAGAGTGGAGAGTGCTACGCCCTACACGTGGTAAATTCAACCTGGACAGTGGAATACAAGTAATAATAACGAATTACATTAATTTATTATTAAAAATATTATCAAAGATATCCAATTATTCACAAATTTTAGAGAAATCGACAAAAACGCAATGCAGCCTTATTTATTATGAGTGAAAATAGTACAAGAGTATGATAAACCACGATGTTTAGGAAGCGTACTTCGACTAATTGGCGACCCGGCCTTAACGCGCCACCTCCAGCCACTTTCTCACCGGCGTGTTGTTGGTGACCTCTCACTCTTCAACCGATATTCAAACGAAATCTGCTTATCTGAACTATTCTCTATCGTTCCGCCGCTCACCGCTCCTATCAGATGCACCCGCGCGACCGCGGCATCTCGTCCTAAGGCGGTCGTCCTTCATACATCAAGAACCGAACGGTACAACCGCACATTTATTCCCAGGGTGTCCAAGGCTTGGAATGGACTGCCAGGAGATGTATTTATTAGGCCTGCGGGAATTGGCCCATTCAAATCCCGCGTTAACAAACTTCCCCTAACATAACCCTTTCACAGCAGCCGCGGTACTCTGGTGTTTAGGCTCTGCCTACGCCGATCTGCTCAGATACAAAAAAAAAACGCCCCAAAATCTAGGACAGATAGTTTTTCTGAAATCTAGATTTTGAATTTGGACACGTCGGGTTTTGCATGTTAGGAACTGTGCCCTTTCAAAAATCTAGCTTATTTGCTCGGATTCCGAAGTTGACCCTTATTTTCACCTTATGTGGGTATTATGACTCCTTGCTGACGTCTAAATGCCTTCAATAGGCAAGAATACCTTTGATTAGGCATAAGAGGCTTGATTGATCTTGATCAGTCATGGATAATTTTAGAGCGTTATTCTGTATTTTTTGGAACAAAGTTTTTCAGATATTCATGCAGTTGCTACCTGTCTTCAAATTCAAACCTTCAACTTCTGGGCAAAGTAGTTATCGACGGTATATTAATATAATTTATAAGAATACCACGTTGCTCCTGCCTAAGCTGCCTCTGCCACCTGAGTTGTTATTGACAAATACACAAGTAGAATTAAGGAACAAATCTTGTTAGATTATATTAGTGAGGTTATATTAAAAAAACCTTGACTTATCACCTGGTAAGAAGCTTGTATAGATGTGGATAACCTTTTTCTCCGAGCCCTCGTTTTGCACTTCTGTTTAACTAATATAGTCAAATTTTGAAACCTTTATATATAATATTCAATTGTTATCTGACTTAGCTAGTTTTATTCAATGTTTTTGTAGTGTATGTATATTTACATTTTAAATGGATAATTTAAGATAAAAGGAAATTTGTATATACACAAATTATTATCTGTGTAGCATATATTTGACAGAAATCTGTTGTTATTCAAAAAAGTTGTCACCTAACTTATTTCAGTTAATAAAAGAAGTTTTACTAAATATACTTGTTTTTTCTTTATAAATCAAAGATCTTGGTAAAGAATATTTGGTAGCCGAAAGTCTGATGCCTTCCGAATTACTACCAGAATAAAAATGAGATGAAATTGTGATCAATATTTATTTGCAATAGAATCTTTAACAATTCGTGATTAAAATAAAATATTCCTTCCACAACAGCACACTAAAGGTCTATATGAGACTTCCATGGTCTATGCACTGTATCACTCGTTTCGATTGATTTATATCTTCAATCGTCATCAGGTGATGATTGAATATAATTTTGCTTACACGACTTTTCTCGTCTTTTCTGACGTAGTGCCACTCACAAAAGTGGCAAGTGCAATAGAAATAAGCCTACTTAGAAAAGTGGCTTCTTTCTATTAGCGCGATGTTTGGGTTCAGTGGTGGTAGTTTCTGCTGACGTGGTTGTTATCGAAGTAAGTTTGCCACTTTTGTGTTCAAATTTCATCGCCTTTCAAAATAAATAGTTTATCTCAAAAAATTGCTGAAATGAGGAAGACCAGTGTGTAGCAGTAACCTGCAGCTAACTGCGTATCTCAAATATGGATAGTATCGACGTTATGACGGGTCTTTCTCAATTTTAATACGTAAAGAATCCCACAAAGTGGCTCATCTCAAGATAGGTCACTTGCAAGGTAGCTCCTGAAGAATAACTAAAAATGAGATAGGCCCTTCTGTAAGGAAGGCGAAGATTTGACCTATGGATTTTTAATAAAAAATTAGCGATGTAGCATAATAATGCTACATCGGTTTCATTCCAAATGAAACTATAAACTGGACAAGCTAAACTTGTCATATATACAGGGTGTCCCACGACGATTAAGACAAGCAATATATCGGAACTAGCCACTAGTAGCGAATTATAATTTTGGGGGTGTAAATTAGAACAAATATAGTATCTTTTATTATTGTGTTACCCAATGAGGTATTTGTTTTTGACCACGTGACGACCGATTCAAAATTTTTAATGGGACACCCTATATATTTGTGACTTTGTATTCCTCCCGATAAAACAATTCCAACAAACTAGCATACTTGGGGTCTAAAGTGATTAATTCAAGAGCTACAGATACTTAAAGGACTGTACCACTACCATCATGAAACACTACCAAGTAATTTAACTGTAGGGGTACATGTTATAATCAATGGTAAAGGTACCATCCTGTAAGTACCTGTAGCTCTTGAATAAATAACATTAGACCCCAAGTGTGCTAGTTTGTTGGAATTGTTTTATCGGGAGGAACACAAAAAGTCACAAATATACAGAGTGTCCCATTAAAATTTTTGAATCGGACGTCACGTGATCATACATCATAACAAATCCCTCATTGGGTGACACAGTAATAGGAAAAGGTACTATATTTGCTCTAATTTAAACCCCCAAAATTATAATTCGCTACTACTGCCCAGTTCCGATATATTGCTTGTCTTAATCGTCGTGGAAAACCCTGTATAACATATATAGAATGGCCACGTTAGCAGTAACCGACACCACTGAAAGAACGTTACACCAAACAATAAGAAGAAACCAAAGTCTTTTTTGGTTCTTAAGACATCAGCAAGATGAAGAAAAAAGATACATGTTCCTCTGTACTTACTTGACTACGAGCCGATCAAAACTCTGCCGTTGTGACATACGAAAATTGAAAGAAGATAATAGAAGAAATAAACCTTTTGAAGTGTCTACAAAATAGCACACCATCGTTATGACACAAGGCAAGGAATGCGATCAATTTTAGAACAGTTGCTTTTTCTCAAGAGAACACAATAGCGTTAATTTTTTCAATAAAAAGCCGCTTTACAGTTTTTAATTTTCGTTGCAGCTGCAATAATAGCGGTGTGTTTTATAATCTACAATTTTCATGGCACAATTTCGTTCTTTAAGCAGAGCAACCAACATTGTGGAGAAAAATGTAGCATGTTCTAACCTAATAGGGATTTTGTTTGCGGTCGGTCACCCTGAAGTCGCCACAAATGTTACCAGAGTTGCGGCTGCAATTCGAGAATTTTACCAGAATTCTGATAAGGGGGGAGAGGTTCAGAAAATGTCTGGCCTTTGTAAATCTAAATGCTGAAACGTCGCCAGCTTGTTAGTGCTTTCTTGTAATGTTTTTGACATTGTTTTAGAGGTTATGTTAAAGTCGTTCCTTATGTCTGTCACCTACTCTATGTCTAATTGGAATTGAATTTCATAGGTGAAATTCCAGAGATTAGAAATAGCAAAAATCTTCGTCCGAAGGAGTGGCTCCGGAGGACCCCCCCCCCCCCCGTGGATCTGCCACAGCTCTTAATACGTACTGCAATTGCCAACAGTGAAAATTGTTAACTGTAAACTGGCTTTAATGCTGACAAACCAAACACCTCAGACCTATTATCACTTTTTATCCAAATTTTTGATTTGTTTATAAAGTTAGCCTAAATAATTTATTTTGATTTATAGTTTTAAGAGTTTGTTTTCCGAAATGGTAATGCAACTACAAGGTATTTTCACAGTCATTTGCAGACATTTAAATTATTAATTTCTTTCAGCGTTAAGAGCATGGAAACATGATCGCAATGATGCAAGTACTGACTGTATATAAATTGAATGTGCGCTTATACGATTTTTTTCTTGGAAAAACATCTCTAGTTGCTGTTATGGAAGTTTACAATAAAATAAAGTCGGTTAAGCATATAAAAAAGTAAAATATGTTAGTGTATGTATCGGTGTTAAAATATATATGTAAACAAGTAACTGAAAATAGAGTCAAATGTGATTGAACAATCGCGACATTTTTGATTCATAAACATTTAACAATCGTCCCATGTAGGGGACCCTATATTTCAGTTCAGCAGCGTATATAGGTGTCTTAAAACATCAACAATTTTAAATTATTTCAAAATTAACACGGAAATTGAAAACACCATCAGCTTTAGGAATATTGTGGAAAGAGACTTCTTTTTAACCTATGTACGCCACTGAGTTAGTCAGTGATAATATGCATAACTGATTAGATGCCGGAATGTCTTCACAATGCTATACAAATTTAAATAAAAATAGGGTAAAATATGATAAAAAAATGCACATCCTTCACAAAAAATACATATTAGTCATTATAACTCTATTACCATAGTCTAAGCGGTCACTGAAGAATCATTGTACTCATCAAGAAAAAGCACTAGCTGTTTTAAGATAACAATAGAGCTGTTTTTGTTCCAAGAATCTTCGTAAGTTATTTCTGAGATAAAGCAGTTTACTATTGTACTTTCAAAAATAACTGCGCGCTGACAGCGACAGACTGCTCGACGCGGGATGCCTCTGAGAGGTTGAAAGGTCTTTCAGAAAAACTGTTTGGAAACGGATAGTATAACCAGGTAATGCAAATTTGTCGATGTTAGAAGACTTGATCATAAGAAGTAGAAATGGTACAGAAAGAGATGTCTGCGCATCTGGAAATATTGGAGACATCTTTTGTCGGTTATTTTATCTCAGAATTGCTTGAAAAAGGAAAGTAGGTGCGGAGTCCATTTTTAATCGATAAGGATACCATCAGCGAGGTGGAGAGAAGTGCCAGAATGGTCGACAAAAAGGAACTAGGACTGGACACATCGGATATTATGAGTGAAACTATAAACCACCATACAACCAGAACGGTCTCGAACTCTATGGTTCCCCAAGCGTATTCGGAAAGAACCTACAACGTCCCTTTTTTATCGAAGAGACGAATGGAATAGGAGTGACAACTAATGGAATAGGAGTGACAGTTTCATATCATCCTCCGATCTTGCGCTATTTACGGACGGCTCCACGTCAGAACTGGGTGTAGGAGCGGAAGCAGTTGGTACTAATCCAAGGGATGGAAATTCAATAAACCTTTCGAGGTATACCAGGTATCTTCCATCTGCTTAAAACTTTTTGGTTCCTGCAAACGATAGCTATAGAGTTGAGAGTCAGGGAGCTGAACAAATTACCCCTGACAAACAACTCTATACAAGTCTTTTCAGATAGCCATGCTGAGCTGAAAGCACTGAGCACGGGTTGACTCAGGACTCGTATGCAACCGCATACATCTCCTCAATGAACTTGGAGCAAGGGACAATGTAACCTACGTTTGGGTTCTGGGTCATAGCGGTATACCACAATCTTCCAAGCAGACATCTTTTTAGATGACCAGGCTGCCCTGAAAACACTGAGCTCCAAACGGATTGACTCAAGACGCGTATGGAACTGCATACATCCGAATAAATTTGGAACAAGGAACAAAGTACCTTTGGTTTGGGTTCCAGGTCATAGCGAAGTGGAAGGCAACGTATTGGCCGACACACTCGCAAGTGGAGGAACCGAATCTGCGTTCATAAGACCAGAACCATTTGCGGGCATTGCGTTAAGCACTGTAAGCACTGTCAGGATAACCATCTGATATTGGGTAGACAGGAAAGCAGTCCTGCACTGGCGAGATACACCAACCAAAACTTTAAGGCGTTCATACCATAACCCTGTAGTGAGGTCCCCCATGAATCCTAGAATGGAGTAGGAATGATCTGTACATTCTGGTCGCTCTGTTGGGATTACATTATCGTCTGAGAAACCACTTGCGGAAAATAGGTCTGGAACAAACATCGGACTGCCGTCTCTGTGCTCCTGTCCAATACTGGAAAGAACTAGGTTTCGGATTTACCCATCTGAAACTTATTGACGTCTAAAAGAAGTTTCATTTAACACGACCATCGCCTTAGTCAAAAGGTGTGGATTGTACGGTTGACATGCGATATAAAGAAATGTTGAAAGCTGAATTTCATGCAAAAGGTCTTGACAGTTTGGGTGTTCTTTGAGTCAAGTTTACCCTCTTCTTGTCAAACGAGTTATGTCCTTTCTTACACCATTTGCTACTAAGTATCTTTGCGAGGTCAGATTCTCGGTTCTGGTATACATAACAAATAAAACTCGATTAAACGTTCCAGATAACATGCTTTTTCGAAGACAATCCCACAATTTAAGTCTCCAGTTGAGGCTAAACAGCAGTATCATTTTCATTAACCTAATTGTAAAAAAACTACCAATAAAAGTATTTTTTATGGCAATAAAAAATAATATTTATGTTTTTTTCCTAAAATGTTTTTGAATAGAGTTCGTGGAATTATTCAAGTAGCGAAAATAGTCCATGACTGCAAGGAGTTTAAGAAACCCTGGAGTCGAACCATAGACCATAGCCATAATTATATTAAACATTCCAAAAACAAAACTGATGCTGATTCTTGATGGGTACCATATTCAACCTGTCTACATATATAGCTTTGCACGTATCATCAATTACTGTATTGCTAAATGTACATCCTCTCTCACTGCCATGGAAAAATACTCGCAGCAATTGACAACAGCACTGATTCTGAAGGCAACCTTTTGTACTTACAAGCCGTGAACCCTTAGTTTGTGAAAACGATAAAATATAAAAAGAACAATGTATCATCAACACCTAATTAATAGAAAAAGATGTTAGAACGTGACTTCATCTAGTAACAACATGTAACCTCACGCCTGCGCACAATTGCACGTGATTAAGCATGCGGAATACGTATATATGTCGTAGTCCTCAGGGTGCCGTTCTTGAACCATGAATCTTGGCACTCGTTGTCAATTCATCATCAATAAAATAAGAGCGTTGAACCAAAAACGGCGCGTGATCAGCATGTGAACACCGCCTCGCTATTAGTTCGAAATGATCAAATCTTCAAGTCTAAGACAGCTCTTTTATTTTTGGATGACATTAGAGGTCAAAAAAAGACTCAAACACCCCCAAAATATGTTTTTGTACAGCCAAAAAACAACTCCTAAATTGAGTTAAACTGAGATCTAGCCTCGAAGTATTTGACTTCAATGAAATGGTCTGCAGTGTCCCTTGAAACTACCCCATATTTTTCATAACTACACTATAAGTACAGCTGGGAAACACAAAAACGGAGATAGAAAATTCTGTAATTTTCTCCTATAATTATTATTTTAAAATTTGTGATCGGTGTTGTCAGCTTCACGAAAAACAAATCTCGTTTAAAAAATGTAAACGCCCAAAATCTGTTTCTACTGCCAAAAATCACCGTGAGTATAGTAAATGATATATAAAATACAGGAAAAGAGTTTAGAAATATATGATTTCAAGACATAAGTGTTGTTTAAACTTTTTCCAATACACAGTTTTTAATTTTATTGAAATTTGAGAAGTGATATAATAGGTGTAATACTGACAATCTGTGTTTCTTATATGCCTGGCGATTTCAGGGGGTTTAATTACTTGGAAGTTTTCTAAACAGTATTTATGAATATTTTTAGAAAATAAACCTTCAAGCTATGTCTTTATGCCAAGATTCATTATAATGATTACGCAAGACACATCACAGCATTAGGTATACCCTATTACCTGATACTTTAAACTGTCATCCGTATCAACAGCGAATAGCTGTTTGGCTAGTGATAACTAAAAATACCCCAGATTGGGTCTTGACGTATCAATTTTAAGCTTTGAAGGGATACAGGGCTGTACTGAGTGCAAGTACTTTTTTTCTCCAATTGTACGTTGTACGTTTTAACCAACGAATAATAGGTTTTAACCAATAAATATCCAACTAGTGATGCAAGCTATTCATTGAATCGTCCTCATTGCTAAGTATAGGAGTATTTTGATAGTCTCTAACAATATACAAATCAATAAAGTAATCTATTTCATTTCATTTCATTGACATGAATGTAAAATATAAACGCCCAACGTGCAAAACTACTAAATCTGTTCATTCGGATTAACAGAATCAACATATAAGTGGAAAAAGAATCATAAAATCATTCGTCTTTGCTCGGAGACGAAGGTTACTTATTCGTCTCCGTAAAAAGTCTGTTTTAGCTAAGAAATATAGTTCGTAAAACTCGGAAATTTGCATTAGTGAAAGTTAATTGCATGAGTTATATAAATGTGTGAAAAGTATCAAGAGTACAATCAAATTTAGGAATTAATTGTGCATTTTGGGTAGCAACCAATCAGTTTTCCACTTTTTGCAAGGCAAAACCCCACCCGCAAAAAATCCGTATGTAAGTAAACATCTTTACTATTCTACCAGTGCAGTACATTTCAAGAGGGGTACATTGGAAAATGAATCATAAACCATGGAATGCTTTCTTTGTAATCAGATAAAGCCAACTAGTGATAAAAATAAAAACCCTTGTTTTCCTTGTGATGGTTGCAAAAATAATATTTGCCCAGAATGCAGTGAACTAGGTACATCGGAACTTAGGTGTATTCCGCTACAAAAGAGAACTTTGAAATTTTATTGCAAAAAATGTAGAAATCATGAAACTATCGATCTTTTGAAAAACACAATCGCTGATAAACTAAGCATTATTGCTGAAAAAGAAAAAGTTATTCAACTGCTGGAAGAAAAAATTGAGAATCTGAACAAAAACACCAAGACATATGCTAACATTGTGAAGTCTGGTAGTGGTGAACTTAAGCAACATAATAATTTTCCGAAAATAGTGGTTAAACCTAAAGGCCACCAAACATCCAATCAAACCAAGAATGATTTAGATAAAAATATAAATCCTGCTAAACTGAAGGTCGGGATTAAGAAAACTACTACATCTAAATCTGGAGCAATTATCATCGAATGTCAAACGAAAAATGAATCCGAGGTATTAAAGGAAGCATTGGATAGTAAATTACAAGATGCCTATGACATTGAATTAACCAAACTACGTCAGCCAAAAATAAAAATAGTAAGTTTCACTAAAAACTATTCAGCCGAACAAATTGAATCTTACATAATGGAACAAAACCACGTCCCAGGGGAAGTTAAAGTGGAGTTCATCCGGAAGGGCAAGAATAATACAAAAACTATTGTTGCTGAATGTTCCCCAAATGCATTTCATTATATTCTGAATATGAGGAAGTTGTGTATTGGTTGGGAGAGATTTCCTGTTTTTGAAGAAATATCTGTGCCAAAATGTTATAATTGCCAGGGTTATTATCACAAGAAGGAGCATTGCAAAAGCAACGTGGTGTGTCCAGTGTGTTCAGAAGATCATGAAGAAAGAGCCTGTCCCCATGAAAAAGTGTTTTGCAAAAACTGTGAACTTTCGAACTCTAAATTTAAGACCAATCATCCTACTAATCATCAGGTGAACGACTACGAATGCCCAACTTTTAAATACCACATTAGCAATATCAGAAATCGTACAAATTACACAGTCTAACTTTACATCTCTTTAAGTAAGTAGTTTCTTGTTTTTATACAAACAAATTCATAAATCAAATTTTTGCCAACATCCTTTTATCATGTCTAGGATTAGTCGTAATATTACAGTCGGTCACCTAAATGTTCGATCTCTGTTTACTGGATTTGACGAGTTTGTCAACTTGTTGAGTGTCTATAATGTTGATATAATGTGTGTTACAGAAACTTGGCTAAATGCAGATATCAGTAATGATTTGGTGCAGATAACTGATTATAACTTTTTTGGGAAAAATAGAACTGGTCGAGGTGGAGGCGTTGGTATGTATGTAAAGAGCTCTTTTAGTTGCAAGGTTGTTCTACACGATTTTTCTCCTGTTGATGGTTTAGAATATCTATTTATTGAGTGGAAAATTAATAGATCTATCATACTACTCTGTGTCGTATATAGAGTGCCAGGTAGCAACATTTTAGGCATTGTTGAACATTTTGATAACCTCTTATCTTATATTTGTCCACAATATGACGACATACTAATACTTGGTGATATCAACATCGATCAACTCCAACCCAATTTATTTTCTACCTGTCTGTCATCTTATGATTTCAAACAATTAATTGAGAATCCAACTCGCTTAACAGCAACTTCACAGAAACTTATTGACGTAATTTTCATCAACAATCCTGATTTAGTTCTAAGTGCTTTCACTGCTAATGCTGACTTAATATCTGATCATCAAGCAATTTTTTGTAATTTGAAACTTACGACTGATCGTAAGTTACCTAAAATAGTTAAATACAGAAATTTCAAAAAGATTCCTCAAGACCTTTTCTCCAATGATTTGCAAGCAGTGAGTTGGGATGATATTTTTTACTTAGATAGCATTGAAGAAAAAATAAAATTTTTAACTGATAACATTTTAGCGATTTTTGATAAGCACTGTCCATTAAAAACCGCTCTTGTCACTAAGCCGTATGCTCCCTGGATGACTCCAGATATAAAGCATGCAATGCAAAAACGGAATAAGGCGCTTACAAAATATAAAAAATCAAAGAGCGCAGTTGACTGGGCAAGTTACAGAGCATTTAGAAACACGGTAGTCAGAAAAGTAAATCACTCAAAGGAAGAATATTTACGTAGATGTCTTAACTTGAATAACAACAAAATATTATGGAATGCTGTAAATAATTTACATATTAGATCAAGAAAAGATGTTTCGATACCTGCATCCTTATGTAATGTTAATGAAATCAATGATTACTTCTGTTCTGTTTTTAGCCCCCCTAATAGCTGTTTTGAAGCCGAAGACGGTTATCTTCAAAATAGATACCGACGCGAATTGTCCTTTACACTTAAGCTTGCCTCGTTGGAGGATATTTGTAGTATAGTAGCTCAGTTACGATCTAATTCCTATGGAAGTGATAATATATGTGCGCTCATGATTCAGCTTTGTTGCCCTGTAATCTCTGTTCATATATTACATATTGTGAACTGTTGCATTGTGGAGGGTTATTTTCCAGAAAGCTGGAAAATATCTATTATTAAACCTTTGCCCAAACAGGCCACTCCAAATTCTTACTCTGATCTAAGACCAATATCAATAATTACCACATTTAGCAAAATTCTGGAAAAGGTAATTCAGCCACAATTGTATGACTATATTACTTTAAACCAAATACTACCATCTTCTCAGTCAGGCTTCAGAAAACAATATAGCACTATCACCTCCTTGATTAATACATCTGATGACATCATTGCCGCTTTGGACAGGGGAGAAGCGACGGCACTCGTCCTTCTTGATTTCTCCAAAGCCTTTGACAGGTTGGATCACGGTTTATTATGTGCTAAACTTAAGTTTTACGGTTTCGATGCCACAGCAATATCTTTCTTCAAATCATATCTTTCCAACCGAATGCAACAAGTGATACTAAATCATTCTGTCTCCGACTTAAAACCCATAACATCCGGTGTTCCGCAAGGTTCCGTACTTGGGCCTATTTTATTCTTAATATATACATCTGATCTTTTCCAATGTATCAAAAATTCAAAAGTTCAAGCATATGCAGATGATATCCAATTATATTGTTCATTCAAACCCTCACAAGTCGCAGCTGCAGCTGATAATATTAATTCAGACTTACAATACATCTCCAATTATGCTGCAGAAAACAATCTGAAATTAAACATTAACAAATGTGCAGTCATGTCGTTTTGCCCAAAATCCAACAGACAGCTGGTAGATACTAATCTCAGTTTGAAATTGAACGATAATTTGCTAACTCATGTAAACAGTACTAAAAACCTTGGTATAGTATTTGATAGCGACATGCGTTTCCATAACCATTTGAGTAATGTGATAAAAAAAGCTTACTCAGCACTTAGACCTCTTTACAGCAATTACAACATTATTAATTATAAGCTACGGAAAAAATTATGCGAATCATTGGTTTTACCGATTTTGAGCTATGGTTTAGTTGTCTTTTATCCTTGTTTAGACAGATTAAGCCAGCTTCGGTTACAAAGGATTCAGAACTGCTGTTGCCGTTACATCTTTAGACTTCGAAAATACGATCGCATATCCGCGAAGTTTAATGAGCTGATGTGGCTTAATATGGGTAATCTATATAAATTCAATCTGGGAGTTCTAGTGTATAAAATTCTTTCTACATCCTCGCCTCCATACCTCCGTGATAAATTTACTTTTCGTCATAACACGCATGACGTAAATCTTCGTTATGTCAATCGTCTTTCCTTACCGCGACATAGGACTACACTTTTTCGACGTTCATTTTCATACAATGCAGTCAAAATATATAATGAGCTAGATGACGGTCTCAAGTCGGGTCCAGTAAACAGATTTAAACGCATGCTAAAATGTACATTTACTAATTATGCAACAACTTAGTTTTAGGCATTCCTATCTTATGTTTATTGTACTCATCTTGTTTATTTTTGCCTCAGTTTACTAATCAATCTCTTGATGCAAACATTTGTTCTCTCCATATTTGTTTTTTCTATCTTTTGTTTTGTCTAATGTCTTTTCAACATCTATAGCTTTACATCTTTATTGTCATTATTATGTTTTTGTATGTTGATTTGGAGCCTGCTTCCTAGCTCCCATCAGGTGCTTTGGGTTCATAAACTGGATAATACAATACAGTATTCTTCGTTTATCACCTGAAGTGTCAACTTGGGTGTGGGAAGGCTGGCTCGGAATGGATGTACATTTCTTTTTGGGTTAAGTTTGAATAGCTTGATGGCTAAACTTCGCCTATTTGTAAAATTTTACAAATAAAGTCCTTTTATTATTATTATTATTATTATTTAACCAAACAATTTTGCTGCAAATTTCTGGATACTGAACAAATTTCTTGTTTAAAAAAATAGTCATTACTTTTTGGCATTGAGATATTCAGTAAGAATATTACTAATACGGTCCTAATGCAGAATTACCAATCAACACCACTAGTGAAAAATTAAATTTGAAATACACTTCTTCGTCAGCTGATCTCTATCATATAGACGTCAAGCTAGTTTAAAGTATCAGGTAACAGAGTATAAGATCTCAAGTAACCTGTGTATTTTATAATATTCATATATGAAACAAACTTTTGTAGATCGTATTCTTGAAGTTGAGATTTTCCTTTCCTGGGACAAGTTCTCTTATAACAAATATGCATGGAGTAATAACAGAGAAACAACCGTACTGCCACAAAACTCGTAACTCGAAAGATTTTTCCAAACTTCATAATATTGTCCTAAGAATAAGGCTGTATATCACGATCCTAATTTCTACCCTAAATGTTGGACAAAAAACTATCGTGAAAATGAGAATTACAAGTTATTCTCCTTGTATGCTGTGTTTGTCGTGCTGTCGATAAGCCACTCCAACGCATTTTAACATTGTATACATAATCTCTAAACTGTCAAGTTTGTGATCTTATTCTAACCAAATATTTGTGGCTATTTTTGTACGTCTAGGATCAGTAGGATCTGAGTTTGTTTTGGTTGAATTTTTTTACGAAGAAGGTTGTTATCCGACAAAAGTCAAAAACATGCAAATTATAATTTTATGCAAACTAAATTTATTCTATTTTGATCTGTTAACAGCAAAAGATTCTAATTCGTATGATCTGTGCTTGTTTAGTTGATCTTTTGAGAAGAAGGTTGTTACCTATCCGACAAAAGACAAAAACCTGCAAGCCATAATTGTATGCAAACTGAAAATATTCAATTTGCATAACCTCAGTTTTCAACTCTCATCAATAAAACATTCTAATCGCAGTTCCACATCCAATTGGCCAAATATTTAGAACACGTCCTAAATATTCTAAGAAATTGGATGTAAAAGTGCACAGTAGTGAATGCGGATGGATCCTGTTTCTGTCAAATTTTTTGTCCAATATTTTGGATGGAAATTAGGACTGTGTCATATAGTCTTTACATATTATGTTAGTATGAAAAATTGCTTAGAAGAAAAGCCTCCACCCCAAAGATACCATAAAATTTTTATAAATAAAACAAATTTGAAGGAATCCATATGCCTACCGCCCTGAGGACAGACTTTCATAACGGAACAACTATCAACAAATATAAAAACAACACCCTTAAATACAAGGGCGAGGTATCATCATATATTTTTTTTACCATTTACAGGTCTAATTTGGGATCGGCGATTATTTGAAGCACGACATAGGTACGCAACAGTTTTCTTTTCTGGAATGATTTTTTAACCCTTGTTATAATATAATGGATATAATTTCCAGATATCAGGATGTAAATTTGCACCGATGTATGACATGTTCCGAATAACCACCGAACATCAGTTAGTTTTTCAAACTTAACATTATCTTACGTTTTAAAGCTTGAACTAGTTAATATATATTTTTATAATATAGCTACGTAGGTAAGTACCTTTACCATTCAACGTTACTAGATTTAATTTTTTATATAGCTATGATATTTCCTCGTCGAAAAAAATAAAAAATTTGTATATTGCAACGTCATTATGTTAAGGGCTCCATACACGGACGTTGATATCTTAACATATCAAAGCGCAAGGAAAAATCACAGTTAGTGGTCATTTTCATAGACTTTTACGCACAACCAAAAAGTATCCATCTTCAGATTCTTTCGTACCGTATATGGGGCCCTGTAGGATAAGTATACATTGTATTTCATGATTATAAAGGGCGTTTACAGTTTTAGTACAATTTGAGGGAACGAAAGATCATGTTTTTAAACCATGTGCTTACGTTCTTCTAGACCTTTTTGAGCAATGTATAGAAATAAAAATTTGATTTATGGAAGGATATGTAGAGCACAGAAATAATATTAAGAAATTACTTTTTACAATTACGTTATTACTTTTATGTTAATATATTACCATGCCATTACTAATCCTTCTGATACCAACACTACATATACATGATTTTGGCTCTTTACATAGTACCCTTTTCTTTTTATTTAAAATATCATACATTTTTTTTAACTACTTGTTTACTTTTGTTTTCAAGCAACTTACTGGTTTTTTACGCCGAATCTGTGAAATTGCCAAGTACACGTATTAGGCAAATTTTTGCCTGATCTATGGAATCTGGATTGTCGCTACCCATTCTCTGAAAACGTGAAACTGTTGCCAATTACATGTATCAGATAGCATTGCGTTATTCTCGGCCATCAAAGGTTCATAATACATTTTATGTGATTATAATGGGTTAAAAAAGGGCCAATTGTATATACTAAAGCGATAAAACAAAATAATGAAAATTCTACCCGTTATAAATAGCCAAAAACCTAACGTTAACAGAGATAGTAAAGAGTTAAAAATATTTCTCCAAACTTTACGGAAGTGATAAAAGGTTTAGATATATGTATTTTATTATAATTGAGTTTATACAAAAAAATGTACTGTGGTGTTTATTACCCATTAGATAGCGATTTAGCTAGTTTGCAAATTTCGTGAAATAAGCAGTAAAATGAAAAGAAAATGCTCATTTCTTGTAATCTGCAAATGCAAATACCTACCTATTTTCTGAATTTGGCAAATTTTGCCCATTTCATGTATTCGGCAATGCTGTGGATTGAGCGTCACATCGAAATGACTTTAATTTAACGTACTAAGACCGTAAACACCCTATAAAGGCAAGAAAAAGGATGGTTATTTATAATTTTTTATCCGTTTGCATCTAAAAATGCCTCTTGTCAGTTAGTTTTCGCACAAAATCACTGGTTATTTTGTAAAACATAGTGAGCGCTTGTCGAGTCAGAAAAACATTTCTGGTTTGATGTACAGAGTACTTATGAACTCAATAATTTCAGTATATAATCTTCGAGATCCATTATAATGTCATCACACCTAAACTGATTGTATTTTTTGATCCTTTATCTGTGTATAGGTTTGAGTCTATCGTCTGTCTTTTAAAAAAAATATTTCACAATGACGTCACAACATTAAAATCACTAATTTTTCAATACCACTACCAGAATTGAAAAATGTCCTAAACTGGTGTATAATTGGTTGGCACACAACGTATCTTCATGTTTTCTCTTAGCACTAGATAAAAATATATTGCAACTTATCACTTGGGGCACGTAGTTAATACTAAGTTCACCTTACAACAGGCTGCCGCTACGTTGTGGTTATGTTGGTGCGCCGGGTTGGAAATATCTTATACCGTTTATCTGTAACAACAATTTGAGAATTAATGTTAGTTTCAATGGCGATTAGTAAAAAAATTGAGCTATTGAGTACTTCCATAAAATATTCTCTGCGTAGACCTTTTGGTTAAAATGCTTATTCTTCACCGTAAAATTAACCTATATTCTATAAGCATAATAAACATACAGGGTGCCCCAAAACTCAACATCAAGCGGGGTGACAGGATTGATTGTAACCATCATGAGAAAAATTAGAAAAAAATCTGTCCCATGCAGTTTGAAAATTATGGGCATTTAAAAAAACCATGGAAATTTGGTCAAATTATAACAATTTTTCGGTTATTGCGGTTAACTTTTATTATTTTTGTTCATTTAAACTTTGGAACCGTAACCCTAAATAACATTTATAGAAGCACAGTCAAAAATAATGACACAATTGCCCCAAGTTTTCTAGAATGAAGAGAATTTGTTAAACTATGAATTTAAAATTTTTAAAGTTTGCCGACTTTGAAAGGCCCTCCTTTAAAAAAAATCTACTAAAGTGTCTTGGCAAGTGCCATTAAAAATTGGCGCATTTAACCAGGATTGTAAAATGGTACAACACTTGTTAGTTTCATACAAAAAGAACGAGTAAAAAAATAAAAACCTCAAGTAACCCGATTTTCGCTAACCCATTTCAATTATTTTCATACCAACGATTAGAACTTCGATTTTCTGGTAAGTCAATTTACCAGGAAACAATTTTTGTCTAGTTTTTGAAGTATATGCGTATGCTTATTACCCTTTTTAGCACAAATCAAATCACTCGTGCGTTTTATCAAGTGGCATCTATCCTTTAAAAAAGTCATTGTTAGCCTTTTTTATGTAACTGTCGTCCAAGTTATTCTGTTTATAGCCTACACCATCAATAATTGCTTTAGTTACCTGAGGAGACAACAAATACCTACAATCTGTGTCTCGTACTTAGAGGCGTAGGAATGGGTGCACTAGTATTTACTGGTTTTGTAGAGTTGAATTATAATAAATATAGTTCAACAAATTGGAAAACGCAGTTTAAAAGAATATCGGACTAAAAAAAATAATTTTTAAAATAAGTTTGAAGCGGATACGACCGCTGGCGCTGACCCGACGGATTTGAAGTATTCAAAATCGTTCACTTACTCCAAAGGAGAGTTACAAGCTCACAAACATACAGGTGAAGCTAGCAAAAGCGTGTTAATAAAATAAGCCACAAGGCTGCAATATTAACAGGGATAGTACTGGGCCTAGAACACTTCTTGTGAGCAGCTATCTTAAGCTCAACCCACTCATATCCGAATATTTTGTATCAGAATGTTGACAATATTTCCAAACGGGATATTAAACTGGTGAAAACGTTCGAGCAATGCTAAACAGAACATCAGTCATGCATATGTAAAATGTGGTCATGTTACGTAGGCTGAGGTTTTGGCACACGCTTCCTATCACGGTCTATACGCAAAAAAAGTGCAAAACGTGCTTAACATGATTTTACGCCGATTAACCAGACAATCCACTGTTTGTTGCACAATATATCTATAAACGTACATCCATTCCTGGTTTGCAGTTTACACTTTTCACCAAATTTTCATCGAAAGTTTGCAAAGAATTTATTTTAAAGTTCATTAAATATCATACACCCATTTAATATTATCTTGAACCGAATATATTAGAATAGGACAGTACTTTAAACAGAGATATACATAAAAAGTACTTGATTGAAATTATCATTTATTTGTACTATTATACGACAAAATAAATAGTGCCATCTCGAAGGCTACGCGTTGTATGAGATTGTCATTGGCAATTGACATTTTGACAATATACATGAAATTTAGCTAACCTATCTTGCTACCTCTCTTTAAACTGTAACATTTATCCAGTTCTTGCTAATACTTTTCAAGGCCAAAATCAGATACTCATGAACAGAATTTCGAAGGTTTATATTAATGTCATTATAAATATTTCAAAAGGAACTCAGAACTATCTCCTTAAAAGTAAACGTAGCGTATAATTTAAGTTACTGATTGTTCATAAGAAGCTGGTTACATCAAAATACACTTTTTTTTGTATATATTTTTTTACGTCCATAAGGGACACCATTCATGTATTACGTAAGCAGATTTACTACAATTATTTATCCCTCCCTGCACCTTTTCATCAAAAGTAAGCAGAACTGCCCCCCCCCCAGATGCTTACGAAAATTGATATATGCATTTGTCTTTTAATTTAATCTTTTTATTTCCCACACCGATAGATGAAGGGAGTATTGTGATCGAGAAAATTTTCGATTTTTAGATAATACGCTTTTTGGGTGTTTTATGATGTTTACATAACGAAAATCCACATCACTCATTTCCGTCGGTCTGTCTGTCTGTCGGTTTGTCTGTTTGTCTGTCTGTCTGTTGGCGTTTTTCTAGCCTCGTAATCTCAGTAACCGCTACATGGATTGTGATGAAATTTGGGCAGCGATATGCTGTAGGGTCGTAGTAGGTAATGTTCCTATAATTTTGAAAAACGGTGCATGGGCGGCGGAGTAATTATGGGAAAATAATAAACTGGTATCATCGTAATGTGTGGGAAGTACTGAGTCAATCAACTTGACTTCATTTTTTTCACTGATACATGAGCAGCAGATTCTAACATACGAAAATAGGATTAGGATAGAGGGCTTTAACGCTCTGAAAGGAGGGGTTAAAAGTACATTTGATAAATTATATTTGAGGTCAAAGGTAAAAATCTGTGAACTCTCACAAAAATATATCTATTTGAAGCTCTGAACTGCATATAGCCTGGAGGCACTTTGATAAACCGCAAATAAATGTAAACAAATGCTATAAATATCTATATGTAGCTATATCTAAACGTATTCATTATTTGCACAAATGCCCGAAAATGCGTTTCGTTTTCAAACATAGACAATGCGTAGGTTGCCATATGTGTAAACAAGTAAATAACTACTTCTGACGCAATCACCATCTAGATCCTCCCACCCCCCATGTCATCAAAAAAAGCAAGGCGAATACCCCCCATAATGCTCTAGTAATTAATACAAAGTCAATATGAAAACAGATTACTGGTTAACTTACGTGACAGTCCTCAGTCTTAATGTTACATTGCTCACAAAGATGACAAAAAAATGGATCGTAGAGCTTTTTAAAATGAAGTTGACAGATTACATCAACGTTTTATGATGTCCCATGACAGGTGTTTGTGAGTGAGTTAGTCAGAGTTACCTTACTCACCGCTTTGTAAATTCTAAGCATGATAGAGGCTGAGAATGAAATATGTTAGTGACGTGAGAGATATTGTGACTAACTATACACAACTAACACAAAAGTGTCTCTCATATGAAACGTTGATGCTTTTCAAAGGTACGCGAAAACAACCGAAGAATAGTAAAATAACTAAAATGCCACTGATATTATGGCTTTGTAAACAGAGGACCTAAGATTCACAATTTTCCCGATGTTTCCAAGAATTATTACTAGTACTAGGTAAGCTTCACTTAACTGTCACATTCAAAATATTTTGACATTAAGGTTTAGCTAGAACTTGTGCACGTAGCCGCAAAACGCTTAACATGTATTTTTTATAATATCGTGGCTGACTCACCAAAACCTTTACAAAAAGGTGTATTGTCTACCACAAACTAGCTCTACCTAAATTCAAAGTTTATCTGAAGTTAGGTGTTTTTCGAAAACTCTTAGAAAATATTGTGTAAATAACCTTCAAAAGTATACTCACAGTCATGTCATATTCAGTTATGAAGGCAGGTATCTCTAGTTGATCCGGAGACATCACTGTGTAAAGGTACTCAACTCCTGGTAAGCTGTGCACTTTCTGTTTGATAGCTGGTGCCATAAAAGTTGTAAACCACCACGTCATCATCTAAAAGAATGGAATTCAATTTCATAATTTCGAAGGATACCATACAGTTTCTAGGTCAAAACAGGAAAACATACGCAAAAATATGAACTAACCAACGTCCTTTTTCAAACCCGATGCTATCAAACATAAAAGTCTATGGCCCGTATTCACCATTTTTTGGATAACCGTCTCTTTACTAACAGTCAGTTAAAATATAACTGATAGTTAATTATCGTAATCACCATAAATTTTCAGCTCCCAGTTACTTAGCAGAGAGATAACATAATTTTTTATTTTTCTAATATTGTCAACAATGCGTAGTTTTATGTTCTGTGCTGTATAAAGCGTTTTGTGCTGTCACCTCTTGATTCTACATAACCTCAAGTGACAAATAACTAGATATTCGATATTATTTTGCGTTTTACGAGTCCTGAATTTGATATGAATTTGATTAACTGGCGAAAATCGGGTTGTTAAAATTAACAGAGCAGTTATCAGCTGGTTAGCGTTAACCTTAATTGGTGAATACCAAAAATATGGTTAACAAGCTGATAGCTAGTTTAACAGTCAGATAGAAATTTAACTATGTTTGGTGAATACGGCCCTATAAGTAATATAGATAGACAGATCTCACGCGTTGAAGTTTGCAGCACGAGCCGTAGGCGAGTAGTATCAAAGTTTACGGAATAAATATAAGTTGGATCACTCTCCGTCGGCACTTTGAAGATCTCACATCAAAGCGATGCCGCGGCCGCACGCGCTAGTTAGTTTTTGCGTTGGTTTTTGCCCAAGTACGAGGGTCTTTTAGCGGGGACTTGCTAACGCCAGGGTTTTACGTATATACGAGGGTCATTGAAAGACTATGTATTGACAGCCGATTTAGACATACAAATACAAATATAACGTTTATTTTGCTAATACACTAGGTAACTAAAGTAAAGTAAAACTATTACTAATGAATCTCAAATGATTTCACATATTGTAGCTGTTTCGTAGATACGTAAAAATTGGTTCAAAGGTGCTGAAGTATATTTACTTAATGTTTTGTTTGTTTGGCATATTTTTGAGACCACAGCTTATAAAATTTATGGTATAATATATAGGAACTCGTATGTACAATTTTAAAAGATAATGATGTGGAAATGCTTTACATGGATGTGAATAAATATTATCGACATTTTGCTTTTCAGTGTCATTCTAATTGCTACTGTAGAAACTAAATTGTTAAAGTTATCAATAAAAATATTTCCGATCTCTAAAATATAATTCAGAATGTCTCTAGGTGGTATGGTAAGACCACCGAATGAATATTTTGTCTCACTGTACGCTTTTAGCGTGATACAATCCTTTAAGTACCTGTAGGCCTGTAGGCCTCGAATTAATCACTTCAGACGTGTGCTGGTTTGTTGGAATTGTTTTATCGGGTGGAACACAGAAAGGCACAAATGTACAGGGTAATTTTGAATCGGACGTCACGTGTCCAAAAACAAATACCTCATTGGATATATAATTCTCTACTACTGCCCAGTTCCGACCTATTGCGTGTCCTAATCGTCGTGAAACATGTATTTATATCCTTTATATTTCAAGGTTTACCACAAAATAAGGATGGATGTGATTGTCATTTTCCATCCGTTAATAAATTTAGATAAAATCAAACTTCTGAAAATATTATCCATTTCTTGCAAACAAATCCGAGATAACAAAATCCGATATTTTTGAGACACTGTATACACTTCGCGTTACACACGTTCAACTACTTTGCGCCGCCCCGTATCTCCCGGCTGACGTCGGTACACTGCTACCGGTGGATCGGGGAGACGGGGCAAGGGGCAGGCTGTTTTGATATTTTTGCGGAGTGATCCAACTTATATGTATTCCGTAAACTTTGGTAGTATGTTCTTACTTTTAGTTTTGTGCTATTACCTTAGTCCAAAAAGTAGGATGCACTATATAAAAAGCTTTCAGGTTCTTCTTATACTTGTAGGGTAGAACATTGTAAACGTCTTTCAGCCAAGAAAAGGAAGGATAGTTGCTGTTTGAAGTCAATGTGTGGAAGTAGGCAATTACATAGTCGCCTTTTACTATCGGATCCAGGAGCATTATTAGGTACAGGAGAGCCTGCAACAAGAAAAACTGAAATTAATAAAGTTTTCCAAATACAATCATTTTCCTATACACACATAACTATACAGGGAATACCAAAGTTGAAACTGACAACGCTGATATGTGGCAAAACCACAGCCAAAAAAATTAAAAAAAAAATGTGAAAATATTCACCTTTCATTTGATATCTAGAACCGTCCAGTCATATCATTTATATATGTCGCAGGCTTATCATAATATCAGTCTTATTATAATACGCCTAGGCTTTTTCAATATGACTAGGCGTAATGTAAAACGAACAAAGTAAATGAAAATCTGACAATATGACTGATTATTTAAGACGTGTTATAATACGCCTGACGCTTCTTAGTCTCATTGTTCAAAAGAATCTGTACGGGGTTGTTTTTAGAATTTGACTGTATAAAATACGTCTTATTATAATACGACTGGCAGTGTGCCAGGCAAATTATGAAAATCGCTCATAGGGCAAAGAAATAAATAATTATAGATTTGGGTTATTTATTAGATTACGATCCACTCTTACGCCGCCCAATTTGCCAGCACAGCTAAAACTCCCTATTAAAACTTTTAAAATTTTAAGATTATGGTATGGTATGGCTATTACAACTTCTCACCTTTGTAAAACTTTTCAAGTTCTTCATAATACTTCTCCTTGTGGACAAATACACCTAGCGAGTCATCACTCATTTTCAATGCAATCATTTGGACTAATATTGCACAGAGAAACTGAACAGTAAGTCACAACCACAATAACATGCAATTAGCCTGACAAGTCGTCAGTCGTATTATAATACGACGAGTATAACCAATCAGAATCCAGAGTAATCGCGCGCTATTGAAATTTGACAATAAGCCTAATAAGCAACAGGCGTATTCTAATACGCCTTAAATTGTCAGTCAAATTGTGAGTTCCTCGATTATTTCGGCGATATAGCAATACGCCTAGTCGTATTGAAAAAACCTAGGCGTATAATAATATGACTAATTTTACAATAAGACTGCGACATATACATGATGACAAGCCGGAACCTAGAATGCTGATATAAACTTATTGGACGCAACCTTTAACAGGTTGAACAGAGACCGCAATATCCTCTACCTCCCACCTTCCATTCTTTAGAAGGCATGCTCCCAAGGTTGCTAGGTGTGCCGATTTTCAAAACAGAGTTGATGACTAGAAATCATAGCTAGGCGATTGGCGTCTTTTGATGACGCAAAACACACAGTGAGTTGGCGAGTTTTGGCTATTTCTAATTTCCATTTAATTGGTTTTCATCTCAAAAGTAAGGGCTAGTCGCATGAAGTAGCAAAATTGCCAGTTGTTTTACAATAATTGACATTTTGACCCCCAATGTCTCAATTTAAATTATTTTTCAGCAATGGTATGGTGATGTCTCAAAATTTAAATTATTTTTCAGCAATGGTAAGTAAGTCATCTTTTTTATCAGGAATCTTGAAAAAATCTCAAATTCGTCAGATATATCAAAATGATTTTTTATTACTCAGTACAGTTGGAATGTTCGAGCCACAGGTACGCCTTCATCAGCTAGAGAGTTGCAGGTAGTTCCCATTTTATAACAATAATCCGTAGTAAGCATCAGTATTGCAAAGGAACATCAAAATTGACATGACACATGTCACAATAACATTTAATTCCCCAGTTAACCTATTAAGGACGTTCGTAAAAATGAGCTTTTGGTAGATGAAATCATTTTTTTTTTTTGTTTTGATAGACTGAAATCGAAACTTCTTATCGATTATTTCAAAAAGTCATTAACGAATAAAAATTATAATTTTAACATATGCCCTTATGACAGATTAGCGTTTTTTTGTATCTACAGTTAAAATAAACATATTTTAAGAGTAGATACAAAATTAATTAGTAGGTACCTAAAAATAATTTTTTGGAATATTTAGTTTATATTATTGCATTAAGAAACAGTCATGTTGATTGACTAAGAAATTCCCACACTTTAAGGTGGTACCAGTTCAGTATTTTTCCAGAGCATGAAACTATCTGAGTTCCTTTTGCAATTAAATCATCGCCAGCCCACCCGAAAAAAACTGTGTTGTGCTGCTAGGTCTTTCTTTTACAGGTCAATGGACACTATGGACAATCTATTATAAATACAACAAATTTTTCAGTTTTACAACACAACCCCCCCTCCCATACACAAAAAAGCGCCTCAAATTCACCCCCCACCCAAAAAAAAAGTAGAAACTTATCAGGAACCCCTAAAATGCCTAGAAACGAAGGTTGCGGTATATTTGAATTTTTTTGTTTTTTTGCTGATAACTCCGCTGCCCATTTCAAAATTATAGCAGCACTACCTACTGTGACACCACAGTCCAATCCAATCCATGAAGTGGTTACTGAGATTACGAGGTTAGAAAAACGCCAACAGACCTTCGGAAATGAGTGAAGTGGATTTTCGTTTGTAGATATCATAAAACGCTCAAAAAGCGAATTATCTCCAGATCGAAGATTTTCGCGATAACAATATTTCCCACACCGATAGGTGCAGGATCGAGCAGTGGGATCCTGTACTTATCCGTGGGAAAAGACACTCAGCAGTCTATTTCATTAAAAATCATGATCCAAAAGGCCGAAATGCGATATTTCCACTGAACGATATACGATGCGCGCCGTTACAGATTTCATGGGATAAAATGCGATCTGCTTGTGGTTATCTCGACTTTCCTTCCGCCAGAACTGGTGGCATCTTTTGTTTCTGCATGTCAACACTTCGCTTTTGTGTACGATACACCGATCTATTGTAGTTGTTCGAACAGCCGCCACTCTATTATGTGAAGCAACATGAACATGTTCTAATCGATAACGCACGCCATATTATTTATCGCCCGTTCCAGCTAGTTGTACGAGGGTGCCTTTTAAAATTGGCGAAATGAGTCATTACGAGATGTACACCATTGGGACAGTTGGATGGGGAGTGTTGAATCTCCAATGCACCAAACACAGGCTACAACAATTTTAGCCCTGAAGAAGGCGTAAAATAAACGCCGAAACGTCGACTCTTTGAGCAAAAAAACCTCTTGCAGTACTTTATCTCAAAATCCGAAGCACTTCTTCTACTAACAGGAAAGGTACATACGGCCAAAGCCGTTGGTTAAAAAGAGACACCTAACCCCCCATACGTCCAACATTCCCACATAACAGCCAGGCGCAGTACGAAAGAAGTTTCGGTGGAGCGTGTTGATGTCCTACTCAAAGCCAGTATCGCATGTTGCCAGGTTATAAGTATGCTTGTAGCCAGATTTTGAAATGGAAATCGCCAGAAATCGCCGACCTTTGGCATGCTTCAATGAAAATCGCTAGAAATGGGGACTCCACAGAAACGCCCAGTACGCCATATTCTATACGTGAGGGTGATCTATGGAACTGCAAAAATATGATTAATATGTGGTCAAGGTAGTATTTATTATAGAAACTTAGAACCGGAGTCAGCTTCAAAGGCCTTGGACTCCTGGAGGGGATAACATGAAAACTAGTATCGGACCGTTTAAACACACTCAGCTTACTAGCTTCATGCAACGCTGTACATCTCAGTTGGATACCAGGCCATGAAGGTATTGGTGGAAATGAGTTTATTGTTGATACAAAGTGATTGGTAATTCGATCAATTTGGGAAGATGGTAGTAGATGTGGTAAACTAATAAATTGTCCATTATAATACTATGTCCAATTCCTTTAGTTTCCAAGATGAACTGAGTATTGAAGATTTTCATTAAAACAAAGACCTCCATCTACGGACAGAAGATAATACTTTATAATGTGGCTTGCATGTTCTGCTTGCTTGCTTAGCGACTTTTTAAGACGAATCCATTTTAAATTACAACTTGAAGCTTTCTTCTAAAATTATACATTTTTGAGAGCCTATACCGAAATTTTGCTTAACCGATAATTTTTTATGACTACTTCCCACACTCTCGCTTCAGGTTGTCAGTCGTCACATCCAAATTGTACGTTCAGATGACAAAATCATCAAAAAAAATAATAGAAGAATGTATGCTGCTGTTGAGAATGGATCTATAGAAAGTCAAGAAGCAGAAGAAGCAAATCATGGAAAGTCGAACGAATATGGCAGCACCTCATACAAGGCATAGCCTTCGAGGTGGCAATATTCGTATTGTACAGTACAATTAAATTAATGAATGAATGAATCATGATGTAATAGCACATTATTCAAGTACCCATAATAAATATTAGAAATCCGATGACAATAAGTTTTTACCAAACGCTCTATTGAAACTTTGACCTCTCGGAGATCTATTATGCTTTTAAGCCTTAAACGCAATCATGAGACTGCGTGTTTACCATATTTACAAGTTTATGGTACCAATAGATAACTAGAAAGATGGGTCTTTACCGCAAACTGTACGGTTAATGATTTGACGACTTGTTAAGGTAAATTCATTTTGTGTAACGTTTCTTGAAGTCACGTTTCAACACATGCTGATTTTGACACTCTCGACAAGTGTTTGATACATGATCACTTTCTTTTACTCTATAATGACGTAATAGCATATCTTCTAAGGTCTAATACCAAAAAATCCAAAATTCGACAATAAAATTTTGTTTTATTAGGTAATTTTGTTTTCCTAGGGTTTTCGTTTGGAGGTCTGCATTGCGATGAACATCTCTAAATTCAATGTATCTCGGAAACTATTAGGAATTGGACGCAGTATTATAATATATGGTCAATATATCAGCTCATCACCTGTACTACTACTTTCTCCCCAAATTAATGTATTGAATTACCAATCCTGTATTTTAGTAAGGCCAATATCTTCCATTCACTCACTGTTGGCCCACCCTGTATTATGAAATTGTTACACTGTTAACGAAATATCCAACATCCAAAAACTACAAAAACTATCTGAAAAATGTCATATCCCTGCTTTGTATGCATGTTGAAAATAGAAAGACGATGACGTCCAATATAAATATTTGCTTTTTTACGAAATAAACGGAAAATGGGGATATCAACTACAAAAACAACCGAATAAATTAGGCAAATACGTTTTTATCTTCTCGCGTCAAACATTTCAGTAACGTAAGCAAAGATTCTGTTTAATCCAAGCAATTTACCAAAAGAAGATTATTTAACAAAACAACTAGCAGGTTCCTAATCCTTGTTATGGGGGATATAACGTCAATTTTAAATATTAACAAGTAATAATATGTTAGGTAGGTGTACATAATACAATGAGGCAAGTAGTCTAATAAAAGTATTAATGTGTGTTTACCTATTACATAAAACTTTACAATAGGCTACAACCAACATTTTGTGATATGGCATGCATTTAGTTCATTAAAGCTAACTTTTCTCATCAATTTCATGGAAAATTCAAGGGGATGATCACCAACTACCCTAAGCTGCTACATATATAGTAAATGACACAGAAAAAAGCACCCAGTATTAATGAATGTACTACAACAATTTTACTTCCCACACCGATAGGTGAGAGGAGTATTGTGATCGTGAAAATTTTGAATTTTGTGATAATACGCTTTTTGGGCGTTTTATGATGTCTACATAACGAAAATCCACGCCACTCATTTCCGTCGGTTTGTTTGTTGGCGTTTTTCTAGCCTCGTAATCTCAGTAACCGCCGCTGCATGGATTGTGATGAAATTTGAGCAACAATATGCTGTGGGGCCGAAGTAGGTAATGCTGATATAATTTTGAAAATCGGTGCATGGGCGGCGAAGTAATTAGCAAAAAACAAAAAATTTCAAATATTTCTCAGACCTGGTTTTTAGGCGTTTTAGGGGATTCCTGGTGATTTTTGACTGGTGAAATTGGGATAGTTGAGGGGTGGGGAGTTGTAAAATTGAAAAAAGTCGTTGCGGCATAACATAGTTTTTGGGTCCACGGAAACATTGCCTTGCCTATTGCAGAAGTTACGGGACTGATGTATACGTACAAGTTAGTATTGCTTTAGATCGTTCTGTATTGTGTAGCGTGGAAATGATTGAATTGATTTTAATGAAATTTAAACCGCGGTGCACCAATAATAAAAAACGAAAAATAAAACACAGATCAGACTTCCCTTTTAGGGGTTTCTGATCATTTCTTCTTTTTTGGGCGGGGGTGAAATTGGGGTGGTTGGGGGTAGGGGGTTGTAAACTGAAAAGTGTCATAATAGGATATCTATTAACCTGTCTAAGAAAGACCTAATTTCATAACACACTTTTTTGCGAAAGGGCGGGCAATAATTTGGTAAAACTATAGCTTCATGCTATGGGAAATGGGAAAATAATACACTGGTATTACTGTAAAGAAGTGGGCTCAGTAACTGAGCCAATCAACTTGACTTAATTTTTTTTGTAAGACCGTGGGATAACAAAAACCCTCTCTATCTATATGGTTGGAAATTGATCGTTTTTTATCCTAACAAAAACAAATACATTACTAGAAAATCTTTCTCAAATTCATTAATACTGGAGTTCTGTTTTCTATTTTGTTTATCTACGCTTTCTTTACAACGCATATACTTGAAAATGTACAAGCTAATGCAATATTTCTCCTCATAGTACAGATTTGTGGATTAACAATTATACAGGGTGGTCCAATAAGCGCGCGGTGCTCTCTAGCGGCCATATCGTTTAAATTAGACGAAAATGTTTTAAATAAAAAATGTTTCTTTTCAAATGCTCTACATTTAGAAAATAATTTCAAAGATGGCGGACTTTCGGATATAGCGGAAGCAGGCATCAACTTCCTTATTTTAAATAGAACACCCTGTATATTATTATGTTTTTGAATTCAGCATCGATTTTTAGGTTCAGTTTGTTAACCATAGTTTATGCCTACGAAGCCTATTTTCGGAGTTATTCAGCAATTGTTACAAAATTTGAAGTTTGTAGTACTTTACCAAAAAAGTTAATATCTCGGAAACTGAACGCGATAGAAAGATGCGGTCTTCGGTTTTGGAACAAGCAAGGAACGTACCTGCAATTCATTGTTTCAAAAGAACAGTAAATCAATAGGCTAGTAATTTTCAAATTTGAAAAGTTAAAATGTTAAAACTTTTTTTTCAAATAGGATGGTATAAGTTTCACATCGGTGAATGCGAAATTAAATTCTCGTTTACTTTTATCTAGGCACATGTGCTTCTATCTTTGATGGTTTTCAAGATATATGGTTAACAAACTGATGCTGAATATTCAAAAACGTAATAATATACATGGTGTTCTATTTAAAATAAGGAAATTGATACCTACTTCCGGTATATGCGGAAGTGCGCCATCTTTGAAATTATTTTCTAAATGTAGAGCATTTCAAAATAAAGGTTTTTTATTTAAAACACGTTCGTCTAATTTAAACGGTAATGCCACTAGAGAGCACCGCGCGGTTATTAGACCACCCTGTATAATGCAATTATCGACATTGACAATTCTGACATCTGAAACCTGATTCTTGTCAAACTCAATCCTCATACGCAGAATCCTGAAATATTTCTTGAATAATAAACCACAGCATAATAAACAACCAGCACAATAACTCAAGTTGGCGGAAATTACACACGTATCCCCACTTTTGGATGATTTTTTATAGGGATGCTAACGATACTTCGATACTTCTGCACTAATATCGAGTATGTTTGTCATCGATACTTTTTGAGACATTCCAAGCTGGTTTCGATACTTTTGTATCGGTATCGAAAATAATTATATAATTATTGAAGGGTGTAATCAGTTGCACAAAATGCTCTGTACGAACCAAACGCGCCTATGAGGCTAAAATATATCGAGTTGGTACTGGTATCGATATTTTCATTTTCGCATCTCTACCCAAACTTCACAGCCGTAAAATCATCCATAAACCCTCCCAAGGTCAAATTTTGTGGGAACCATTTTTATATAGGAAATCCTCAGAGATATTATGCTGGTTGTTTATTATGCTGTGAATAAACTATGTAAATCCAGGTAGCATTCTCTATCTAACAATTTTTCATTTTAATTCTCGTTCAAAAAGAAAATGAACCTAATCTTCCATCTCCTGCCAATATCACTACTCCCCGCTACTGCTACTAAATAGACAATGAAAAACAGGAATCCCAAAGAAAAAGCAGTATCAAGTGGAGATTTTCTTACAGAGAATAAAATTGAAAAACGAAGTCGTATTCAGGGAGATATATCGATTCAAAACTTACTTCTCAACAAAAAGGACTCCATTCCGGTTTTCACCGGATTCAGTTAGAGCATCTGTTACATGTGACGCGAGGTCTAGGTTGAAGGAAAATACTCTTATCTTTAATCGATGAGACTATTTTATTTACGGTGAATTAGCATGATAATTACATTTCAAATTAAATAGTGGTTCTGATGAATCATTGCAAAATACATCTGCATCTGAATATTATTGACGTCGTCGCGTCGCATCGTTTGCCTTTCGTCGTATTTGCGGAATAGTATCGAATTTAACTACAATTTGAGAGTATCCGTGTAATAATAGCTTTCATGAGGAAAAACTATATTATTTCACGAGCGGTAGTCTAATGCACGGGTCCGCATAAGTCAGTTCCCGGATTTGCACGAGTAAAAATAAATAATAATAATAATATAATAATAATAGTGTTTATTCAGGAATAGTAGTTAATTAGTATATAAGAAGAAAAAATGGTTAATAGACAAACGCTGAAATCCGCAGAAGGCAAAACCTTGTGTGCGGTTCTCTTGCATCTTGTAATTAAAAATTCTGTCACACCACAATTCAGTGGCGTATATAGAAATCGATTTCGGGGGGGGGGGGGGCAGCGGAAAAAATAAAGTTTATTTCATACTGTATAATATTGACGTATTATAATCCTAACCCAAATATAAAATAACAATGTACTAATATTATCGAATATAAATATACAGGGTGGTCCAATAAGCGCGCGGTGCTCTCTAGCGGCTATACCGTTTAAATTAGACGAAAATGTTTTAGATAAAAAACGTTTCTTTTCAAATGCTCTACGTTTAGAAAATAATTTCCAAGATGGCGGACTTCCGGATATACCGGAAGTAGGCATCAACTTCCTTATTTTGAATAGAACACCCTGTATATTATCACGTTTTTGAATTCAGCATCGATTTTTAGGTCCAACTTGTTACCATTGTTTATGCCTACGAAGCCTATTTTCGGAGTTATTCAGCTATTTTTACAAAATTTGACGTTTGTAGTACTTTACAAGAAAAGCTAATATCTCGGAAACTAAACGCGGTAGAAAGATGCAGTTTTCGATTTTGAAACAAGCAAGAAACGTACTTGTGTTTCAGTTTTCAATAGAACATTAAATCAATAGACTAGCAATTTTCAAATTTGAAAAGTTAAAAACGTTAAAAATTTTTTTTTTCAAATGGGATGGTATGATAAGTTTAACATCAGTGGATGCGAAATTAAATTCTCTTTTACGTTTATCTGGGCACATGTGGTTCTATCTTTGATGGTTTTCAAGATATTTACGGTTTTGTAATTAGGAATTGGAAAAATCGTAGGTGGCGTGGCTCGCAGACGAAACAATAGGCAGGTGTTTTGGACTCTAATTCTAAAATGTGCTTTCACTCCATCTAACTGTAACCACATTATTCTGGAAAACTCCAGTGGTAAACTTTCCATCAGGTTTCCCAAACTTTCATTTAGAATATTTTGGAAAACATCAGTTTAATATGCGGTTTCCAATAATACCACCCCAAAACCTCTCAAAAATTTGAAAAAAAAGTTTTTAACGTTTTTAACTTTAATTTGAAAACTGCTAGTCTATCGATTTAATGTTCTTTTGAAACAATGATCTATCTTACTGAAACACAAGTAGGTACATTTCTTACTTGTTTCAAAACCGAAAACTGCATCTTTCTATCGCGTTTAGTTTCCGAGATATTAACTTTTCTTGTAAAGTACTACAAACGTCAAATTTTGTAAAAATTGCTGAATAACTTCGAAAATAGGCTTCGTAGACATAAACAATGGTTAACAAACTGGACCTAAAAATCGATGCTGAATTCAAAAACGAAATAATATACAGGGTGTTCCATTTAAAATAAGGAAGTTGATGCCTATTTCCGGTATATCCGAAAGTCCACCATCTTTGAAATTATTTTCTAAATATAGAGCATTTGAAAATAAAAGTTTTTTATCTAAAACATTTTCGTCTAATTTGAACGGTATGGTCGCTAGAGAGCACCGCGCGCTTATTGGACCACCCTGTATATAACACATATGCATATTAGAAATGTAAATTTCTATTTTTATAGATGATAATTCTAAATTGAAACAAAGATACCAAGATGTACTTCCTAATCAGGGGGGCCCCCGCCCCCCCCCCCCTTGTATACGCCACTGCCACAATTATCTAAAATATACAAATGAACCACAATTATTTATATACATGTATAATAAAATTCCATAGTTCATCTTTGAAAAAAACCACAACATGAATATGAATGATGAAATGAATATTTAGCCGTAAAAACAAAAACAAGAAAATATTGTCCTGTTAATATTAAACTTAAATAAACTATGATTCAATGTGACCCCTAGAAGGACAATTATTTATATACATGTATAATAAAATTCCATAGTTCATCTTTGAAAAAAACCACAACATGAATATGAATGATGAAATGAATATTTAGCCGTAAAAACAAAAACAAGAAAATATTGTCCTGTTAATATTAAACTTAAATAAACTATGATCCAATGTGACCCCTAGAAGGACAAGCCTGTGCATTGGTGAAATGGTCATTGAGTAGAGGCCTATTTTTGAGTTGCAATACTTTTTACTTCCCACACCGATAGGTGAGGGGAGTACTGTGATCGCGAAAATTTTCGATTTTACACTTTTTGGGCGTTTTATGATGTCTACATAATGAAAATTCACGTCACTCATTTCCGTCGGTCTGTCTGTTGGCGTTTTTCTAGCCTCGTAATCTCAGTAACCGCTGCATGGATTGTGATGAAATTTGGGCAGCGATATGCTGTGGTGTTTAGGCGTTTTAGGGGTTCCTGATCATTTTCTACTTTTTTTTTTGGGTGGGGGTGAATTTGGGGTGGTTGGGGAGTGGGGGGTTGTAAAACTGAAAAAACTGTTGTATTCATAATGGGCTGTCTATTGACCTGTGAATGGAAAACCTAGCGGCATAATACAAGTTTCGACACAGTATTATTACCGTGGTGAGGATGGAAAATGCGTATGGTTTTTGAAAATCGTGTCAGCGGCGGCGCAGCAACCATAAAAAACTAATAATATAAAAACAGCGTTTTTAGGCGTTTTGGAGGTTCCTGATCATTTTCTGGTTTTTTTTTGAGGGGGTGAAATTTGGGTGGTTGGGTGGTGGAGGGTTGCAAAACTGAAAGACGTTTTTGTATGCATAATAAGATCTTCATTAACCTGCATCCAGCGACGTATACCCCATCCGAACATTGCCTTTCTCATTATAAAAACCAAGGGACTTAGAATTTGTGGTGTATACATACGAGTGTTGTTTTAGATCGTTATATTATTATATTGCGTAACGCAAAAATTATTGAATTGATTTAAATGAAATTTTGACACAGTATTACTACCGCGGCGAGAATAGAAAACGCGTATGTTTTGGAAAAATCATGTCAGTGACGGCGCAGCAACAATAAAAAAACTGAAAATATAAAAACACCTCAAACTTTGTTTTTAGGTGTTTTACGGGTTCCTGATAATTTTCTACTTTTTTGAGTGAGGGTGAAATTGGGGCGGTTGGGGGTGGGGGGTTGTAAAACTGAAAAAAATTGTTGTATTCATAATAGTTTGTCCATTGACCTGAGGAAGAAATACCTAGCGGCATATTACACTTTTTTAGGTCCATCTGAATATTCGCTTGCCTATTACAGAAACCAATTTTGTGATGTACACATACGAGTTTTGCTTTATTTCGTTCTATGTATTTTGCGTAAAGCGAAAATTATTGAATTGATTTTAACGAAATTTTGACACAGAATTTAGTGCCGCGGCGAGAATGGAAAACGCGCCTGTTTTAGAAAAATCTTCAGTGGCGGCGCAGCAATAATAAAAAAACTAAAAATATAAAAACAGCTCAAACCTCGTTTCTAAATGGTTTGGAGGCTCCTGATCATTTCGCATCGTTTAGTTGAAGCATGCAGAAAAAAAATGTGGCGTCCTAGCTTCTAAGGAGGGAGACGCAAGAAACTATTTACGAGAGTTTTTGTGTTGGATGTTTTTTTGCGGGCGGGTGGGCGATGATTTGGTTGCAAGGGATTTCAAACTCATGCAATGGGAAAATAATAAAATGGTATCATCATTATGTGTGGGAAGTACTGAGTCAATCAACTTGACTCCATTTTTTTTTACTTCATCTTGTTTGTAATTTTTGTAAAAGATTACGTTCTTTATTATTTTCGTTATTTTATTTATTTTAATTATCCAGTTTGATTCAATTTCTTTTGGTTATATTTATCTATCTTTTTCTTATATACGTTTTTTAATATAGGCGGAATATTGTGCAACTGTTAATTAATCCCTTCAAAGACATATTCTTTGATACACATTACACTTGATAATAATGTAACATTTAACTTGGAAATTACTAGCATGACTAATAAATTAAACATGGTAATCACTGGCTTGAGTAATGCCATACTCGTATCGTTTGTCTCTCGTATTTGCGGAATGGTACCAAATTAAACAACAATTTGGGATTATCCATGTAATGATCGCTTTCATGTAATTATAATGTCATATTGCGCGACATTCTCAACGAGTTTTAAGAAAATTCAACAAAATGCTAGCAAATCCTGACAGTACACCCATTGATAATATCGTAACATCTTGCTAGAAAAGGACACCATGTTGGTTCTTGGCTGTTCGGCCGGCGTCGAGACGCCCCGCTACTTGACGTTTCGCCAACACGAGTGGTTGGCATCCTCAGAAGCTGATGTTACCTGTTCGGTGTGTTCCGAGAAACTGAGACACGTCCCCGAGTTTGGAAAAACTACCAAAGTTGAAATTTCAAAATTCATACACATCCACATCAATTTCCATAGCTGGAACCGAAATTCCTATGACAACAGGAGTGCCTCAAGGATCTGCTTTAGAACCGTTACTCTGGAACACCCTGTATGATGGGATGCTAAGGCTTTAAGCCAAAAATATGGTTCAGATACATGGATGACACATTTGTTGTAGTAAACTAAGAAAGTTATATTAACGAATTAATTAAACTAAAATTAATTAGAGGTAATTTTTAAAAGGTAACCTATCGTTAATCCGTTCCATACTTTCTCAAGATTCATTTAAAATTAATTTGATCAAAAACACAAACACCTGCAGGATCAAGCAGTGGGATCCTGAACTATTAACTTCCTTGGCATGGTGCATTTTTATACACTACATATGACCTTGAGGACCAAATCGACTCACGCATTCCCACTTTATCTAGTACTTAAAAAGGCAGAAACTATAACAGAGGTAGAGCTTACCTTATCTAAGTTGATTTTATTGAAAGGAAACCACTTCCCGACAAAAACTACCACCGGTCTGCCCAGTCTGTCAACGCCGCTCTGGTAGAGGCATCCGATTCCGGACACCTCAGTCAAGTCTTCCGTTTTGGCACGTCGCAGCAGTCGTTCGTATCTGGAAAAGATGGATTCAAAGTAAACGAAAATAGATCAAATTTTAAATAACTGACGAAAAAAAAAATCATATAAGTTATGGCACCAGGTACACACAAAAAAAGTAACGTCAAATTTGATGTTATTATACTTTAACTACAACAACTTGTACTTCACTTGAAAATACTTTAATTTATAAAGATAGAAATTAACTCAAATATCAATACTGAAGAGATAGGTTTCTATCAACCACATGATACTTCAATCAGTAGTTCTTCTCAGTATCATGTCTGAGGTTATGGAGACTATCATTAACACACAGCTCCTGAAATAACTGGACAACAATAGTATCATAAATGCTCGCCAGTATGGCTTCCGTAAGCGTAGGTCCACGGGTGAACTCCTGGCCTACGTGACTCATTTGTGGAACAGGTCAATGGACTAGTATCATGAATTTTATTTCTGGTTGCATATGATAGAGTACGTCACAAAAAGCATTTCATTTTTTTCTCCGATTTTTTTGGGCACAGGAAAGCCGTGAAAATAAGGAAAATATTTGAATTCTCCTAGGACAGTGACGTCACTGCCCTATAGGCTAACAGCCAATCAAAAGACAGATATGTGTGCTGTGTTGCCGCATTCTGATGGCGCGCGAAATGACGGAGCTGTTCTCGGGCTGGCTCATCTATCTTGTCTTCTGTTCCCGTCTGATATGTTTTGTGGTTTTAATGTCCCGTGATCCGCAATTCCAGGGCTGTTCCAAATTACGGTTTTATCACCGTCCTAGAACTGTTTTCATCATGCCCCGCCCACTTTGTGATTCTAGAATCGATGATTGGTTGGTACGCTGGTGGACCAACCAATCACAGTGTTTTAGAACTGTAAAATGGGCGGGGCATGATGAAAACAGTTCTAGGACGGTGATAGACCATAATTTGGAAGAGCCCTTCCGAAAGCTAAGTTAAGGTTCCCGATCCGTCAACCCTGTCAATCAATCGTCATTCGGTCATTGTCATTTCCAAATTCCATTGGGCTTTGGCTGTAATTTTCAACAATCTTGAAGTTATTATTATTTGTTTGCATTTATTTGTACAGGATATCCTTTTATTCCATTTTACTAGGTTTCAAGTTATTTTATCATAACATAACCGTACGAGTAAAATCGTTAGTGGATTCACAAAAGCCGATTCAGATAACCTGCCTAAAGTTGATATGGCTATGGTGAACGACTTTTATGTGGATAATATGCAGTTCTTCAATACGGAGATGAGAAAAGAAGTGAGTTTCAAAATATTTATAACACTTGGGATAGCAAATAACATGTTTATGTGAAATGTAAATGTTTTGCGAGTCGGAGCTGTTCTTGGCAACAATGCACTGCTGATAATTCGCGCGGTTGGCATTGATTGGCTGAATTTGAATTCCTTTCTTTAAACTTTAGAATGGAATTACTAAAAAACAAAATGATGTAGAAAGTAACGAAATACAGCAGAACGTTTATTTTTGTATGCACTAAACGGTCAGAATAATTAAATCATTGTTCTTAACCTCGTGATACTAGTCCATTGAAAACCATGGCAAACCCCGTGCTATTGCATTTGTCATATCGAAAGCCTTCGATAGAGTGTGGCATGAGGAATTTCTGGTCAAGCTTGCTGCATACAAACTACCACCTGGCCTGCGCCAGTGGCTGAGTAGCTATTTCAACGTCCGGTCTCTGTTGTAGTTGAAGGCTTTCAATAAGCGCGAGTGTGGCCCAGGGATATGTCCTATTCCCTACGCTGTTTATGCTACACATCAAAGAGCTGCTGGAAATAACATCCAATCCAATCTGAAGCTTCGCAGACGACAGTACTGTGCCAGTCCGGCTCTGGACAGCAGAGCCGATTTACGTGGGATCTAGAATTCAGACGTCCAGAAGCTTTCCAGAAACAACTGTAGGACCAATATAAATTAGTGTAGTGACTTTAGATAAATTAGCCTGTTAAGTATTAGGCTAGGCGTAGTGTACATATTTAGTGAAAATAAATAGTGAAATTCGAACCAAGTGTTTCCTTGCCCAATCAGACTAAAGACTTGTAACAGTACATTAATATCGTGCGTGGAACCAGGCAAGCCACTACCATCCCGGGAGATGGTACGTCGCGTCGGCGACAGAAACATGCCTGACAGATCAACGTAGATATCAAAAAAATTGTCGAGTGGGGATTAGTAAATAAAGTACAGTTTAACGTACAAAAAACTCAGGCAACAACAGTGACAAAGAAGCTTCACGCTGGCTTATCAAGTGTGGAAACTGAGGGTCACCTAATAGTAGTGTCGCCTTCCGTCAATCTTTTGGTGATCAACTTCAACGATAACATGTCCTGACATGACCACGTTGTCAGTATTGCTAAAACGATATCCCAGAAGCTTGGAATATTGTTGTGCTGTATGAAGCTGTATACACCGGAGCAACTACTGCTGCTCTACAAGGCACAGATTCGACCATCGCTGGAGTATTGCTCTCATGTATGGAGATGCGCTCCGAAGCAATCTCTGAAGCTTCTGGACACTATCCAGAGGAGATCAATTAGACTAATCGATACGCCGAACCTGACAAAAGACCTCCACAGCCTGGAACATCGAGGAAGGGTGGCTGACCTGTCCCTGTTTTACAAATCCTATCCCGGAAGATGTTCGACTGAGCTCTCCCAGATAATAACACCAAAGGCCGTCCGAACGAGGAACACTAGAGAGGCTATACGAACTCAGCCTTAAAAGGTCTAGTTCCCTACACCCCGAACCAGTCTCCTCCAACTTTCCTTCTTTTGGAGACTTCGACGCTGTGGAAGGAGCTCCGAGGAATTTGTTCCCCAAAGGCTACAACCTGCAGCGTTTCAAATCTAACGTACACCAATACTTATCCTCTCGCAGCGCTTCTACAGCGCCATAGGCTTTCAGCCTTTGCAGGAGGATAACCATAAAAAAAGGACTCGATGTGACACCATAATTGAAAGAATCAGTTACACAACTAATTTAAGGATATTTTAGGATTAAATAGAGGGTATCAGAATAGTTGCCCGTGTGTGGGCGGGTTAGAATATTTTCCATCGTATATCCTGCGTGTCGTAAAAGGCGACTAAAAGGAACCGAACTACTGTCGGTATAAACAGTAACCTCTTCTCAACCAACAGCTTTGGGTGGAGGAGTTGAGAAGAATCAGGACACCTTCTTGTCCTTGGGGTGAGAAGTTGCCCCTAAAGGCGGATGAACCAGTAGATACCATCTAGTCAGCGGCATGAGGATGCAGAAAGCAATGGGAAACTACTGCATTAAAGATCTCAAAGATATCCCAGGAGAAACTCGTAAAATGAGTAAATGCATTTTACGAGTTCACAACATGTCTGTTAAGACATTGTGACTATGATGATGATCAGAATAGTATTGAATTCATTACCAAATACTCCACTCAAGAGATAATATTATATTTTCAAATTGCACACCAAAAAATCTGAGCACATTGAAAAACGTCTTTGACGATACTTGACTTTGTTCATAAATTCGCAAAAATACCAAAAAATACTAATTTTTCATACTGCTTTTACGCCAAACGTGTCTCAAGGTCTAATTTCAAAATTCCCCAGACTAGTATTGTAAGCTTCACTGAAAAAGTAACGAACTGCCATGAGCATTAATCACTCCAATATTTCATTTTGATATTGCTAGTAGTGAACGGGAATCAACGCCGAACCTATTTTCAGTAACGGGCGTAGCTTTTTACGTCTTTCGCCAATGGACTATTTTTGTTTTTCATTACGTATATTCATCCGTTGTACGCGTCTGCATATTTTACCGGCAAAATTCGAGGTCTGAATCAAGCCGAACGACATATGACATTCGTCCTGGGAATAAACGGAACGATGTTTTAATTAATTTCGTGTACACAAGGTGTCATTCAAACTGTTTGTGAGATACTACAGGATTACTTTTAATAAATAAATGATTAGTCTAGGCCAGGGGTTCCCAATCTTTTTCAACCCGCGGCGCACTTTCAAGTTTGGCATTTTGTCACGGCGCCCTACCTTAGACAGCTATTTTAAATAGATACTGTCGAAACAAATAGGTATCTATAATAATAGTAGACACAAACATAAAAACTTCCTCGAAAGGAAATGAAGTTTATTGTATTATAAGAATTCGGAATTGAAACAGAAAACAAAAAGAACGACTCAAGAAAAACAAAAATAAAATACGACAGTCAAATGAATGTGACGATTGAGCTTGGTGATCTCCGCATACTTTTTCAAAACGGGGAATAAAATTCGACACTGCGACTCTCATTTCTTGCTCCTCATTGATACTTGAGCGATATTTGTTCTTGATTACAGCTACGGCTGAAAATCCAGCTTCATATAAATATGACGTTGCGAACGGAATAAAAATTCTTAAAGCTTTTGAAGTTAGGTTTGGATATTCATTTTGAATCGATAACCAAAACACCACCAAATCGGATTTGGAGAATTCTGGCGGAGCTTGCGTATGAAAGGGATCTTGGATCCACGCAAATTTTTCGACATCATCATCTGCAAAATATTTCGAAAACCATTCAGCGAGCTTCCATAAGTGTTGACCGCCGCCTTCATTCGTCTTTTTTATCCAAACTTGTAGTTTCTTCCTGAACGTTGTAATCTTCTCCAGTAGTTTCAAAGTGTGGCGAACGTCAGAATAGGTATTTTTGCTTTTTAAGCACCCACAAATATTTGTGCTTTAGACTTACACACCACTTTAGACACCAGGGCGCCGCGGCGCACAGGTTGGGAACCCCTGGTCTAGGCGGTAGGTGTTTTTTGACATCAAGAGGTGGGAACGAAATGAAAATTTGGTGGGATGTTAGCGTTGGTCCCCTGAACCTACAGTCTACACCTAAGTTTTCGACCTCGGGGGATTGCCGCTGGAGGAGTGAGAGGGGCTGAAAGCTCTTCTTCGTGACGATTTTCGAAAATATATCGCCCCTCGAGCGGCAACCCCACAAGGTCGCAAACTTAGGTGTAGGTTTCATTTCTTTCTGACCTTTTGCTGTCAAAAAACCCTACCGCTCGGATTAAAAATCCATCACACAGAAATTATTCGGTAATAGGGGTTGATAAAAATATATTAACGACTGCCATATTCCGCTAATTTTTCACATGATAGAATGGGGCGTAAGAGAAACGGTCGAAGTTTTATAAACGATCAAAGATAAAGCAAAAACAAAACGGAAATTTGTTGGGTATACCAGGCATGATTGATGACTTGCCGGTTTTTTTTTCGAACCAAAGGGGATGTAATAATGTCTATATATCGGAAATGGGCTCAAGCCTGAATGTGCGCAGATTTTTTCAAAGGTTCTCACAAGAAGCTCTTCCATACAAACTATACAGCGTGTCCAAAATAAAACAAAATCCAAAGTATGGTAGTCTATTAAAGAAACAAAGTTTGCTTATTTTAGGACAGAAGATTTCTTTTCTACCATCAACATTAGTTTCTCTTAGCATCATAAAGAATTGTTGCCAGATAAGGTATTTAGTCCTCAGCTTAACCGTCAATAACACGTGTTGCCAAAACCTGATATAGTTTTGTAGATGGATTTATTGTTTGAAAATCAAAACAAATTGCAACACATATAAATCAAGGTGTAGTTAAAATTCTTAGTAAACATTCAAATAAGCAACTATTGTTTTTTAAGCAAAAAGGCGAATAACCCAAGATATTAAAACTTGATGCAACATTCTTTGCATTCCAGGTTCAAAATCTTTTATATTTGCAATCTGTAAAAATTACATGTAATCTAAGGCCTTATCATTAATGTACTACTACTCAAACTTATCCTAACACAGAAAATAAAAAAAAGTTCAAAAACAGATTACTTTCATAGTGAGCTAACGATTAAGATTTGAATTTTATTTTGAAAGACGATACAGATAAGTGTTATTTGAACAGTAACAAATAAGATTCATCTGAACAGTCGTCCTCGACCTCTTTTGCAACGTGTTCATTGTAAGATAAACAAAGTTTCTGCAGACAAAAACATCTTCTTTGAGGAAAAAAATCTTCGACTTTTGTTTCCGTCATTGCTATTACCTACACCAACACAAATTTATTCTTTTTGTAACAAGTTTGTAATATAAGACAAAAATTAAACCCAGGACTCTTCCAGAAGAGTATCAAAACCATTTAAGTTTGACAAAAAAGACAGTGTTCCTAATGTAAGTATTAAAATTGATTAAATATGTTGTATGTACATCCATGCTCTAGAAGTGTCAATATTTAATAATTGATAAAATATTCTTAAAAATCTGTAAAAACTTCGGAATATTATTATGAGAACAATAATTATTGCACTGAACACCAATACGTGGACAGAGCAACATGACTATTTTTTTACTAATCTGCTGGCAAGAATGCGTAGCCACGGTGCAACAAGGGGTCACTTTTCATCTGGCATCTATTCCGATATATCTGGTGCAAATCACATCCCTTATTGCTGCTTCTCAGGAAGAACTAGTAGCTCTATTAAACATCTTAGAACAACACAGTGCAGCGTATGGTCTTGGTATTAACAACAACAAGACCAAGGTTATGATCGTAGATAGAGAGCACTATAACCATCGAGCAATAAAGTCAGTAGGCCGTTGTGAAGTAGTTCAAAGTTTTGTGAACCTCGGTTCTTTGATCGACAATTAGCTGTGAAAATGAGATTCGACGACGCATTCAACACAGGCACGTGTCGCCATGACAAAGCTCACTAAAATATGGCGTGACCATAACACCACTAAAGCTACCAAAATGTCGTTGGTTCAGTCTCTTGTGTTCTCCATATTTTTGTATGCCTCGGAAACTTGGACTGTTAAAAAAGCAGATCGAGCTAGCATAAATGCTTTATAAATGTGGACGTGGAGGAGAATGCTGACTTGCTGAGAGTTCCTTATACCGCCCATCGAATAAACGTTTCCATACTGGATAAGCTGGGTAATCCATCCAGTGTGTCGATGAGAATGCTTACATTCTTCGAACATACACACAGAAGCGATAATATGGAGAAACTTGTAGTTCAGGGTCACGCCCCGAGTGGGCGGCGCCGTGGCTGTTCCCCTACACGCTGGGTGGATACGACGAAACAGTTGCTGGATATGAGTATCAAGAGCGCCACTGAACTGACAGTCAATCTCGAAAGATGGCGAGCTACAGTTCTCAAAACTATTGAGTTCACAACATGTCTGTTGAGACATTGTGCCTATGATGATGATGGTGCAAATCAGATTTGCCATACAGGGCAATCTGCAAAATCGACTTTTTAGTACAAATACCCGTATATGTGCAGCACACAGCTCAGCGATCTTGTAATGTTGCTCGAGTTCGTTAGTCCAACCACTTGACGCCATTTTTTTTTGAATAATAATGAACTAATAAGTATTACAGATACATTATTTTGTGTTTTTTATTTCATTTTTTAGAGCAGAAAACTTTTTACCAGTTGAGTCTATTTTGAACTTTTGATTAAAGTTTTCGGAACGATTGAATCAACAATAATGAGATAATTTATGACAAAACCACAGTCTTGTCATACTTACGGCTTTTTGTGTCTAGTTGAGAATGACAAACAGAATTTTGTCGCGGATACATATGAACAAATTGAGCTATTGTTTATTATAATAACGTTATATTATTCGCTATAAGATTTTCATATTGATAGACGTCATTCGAATATAAGACAATATCCTGTGCTAAAAATACATTCGCGTCGTAATATTTTCGGAAACAAAAAGAAAGTCTGTTTACTTTCCTTACTATCTCAAATTAAGATTTATAATACCCGTACCTTGTGCACTAAAAATACAATTGCGTCATATTATTTTTAGAAGCAAAAAATGAAGTCAAGTCGATTGACTCAGTACTTCCACTCATGATGATATCAGTTTATCAGTTTCTCATAGCATGAAGTTATAGTCTAGTCTGATTTACCCTTGCAACCAAATCATCGCCTACCCGCCCGTAAAAAAGTGGATTAGCACCCACCCCTCCCCCACAAAAAAAAAGGTAGAAAAGAAACCCCTAAAACGCCAAACAACGAAGTTCAGTTTCAGTCTTCAGTTTTTTATAAATATTGCTGCGCCGCCACTGATACGATTTCTAAAAACCATAAGCGTTTTGCATCCTCGGCACGGTAATAATAATGTGTCACAAGCAATTCAATAGTTTCCATGTTACACAATACAGAACGAAGTCCCTTGGTTTCGGTAATAGGTAAGGCAAAGTCGGATGAACCTAAAAAAGTGTCTTGTGCCACGAGGCCTTTATTTTACAGGTCAACGGACAGCCTATTTTGAATACAACAAATTTTTCAGTTTTATAATCCCCCAAAAATGACGTCAAGTAGTGCTGACCAAGCACTTTCTAGTTAGTTACTTTAAAACTCCTTAACATTTTAGATACATAGATAAATACTTTATTTCCTATAGGTATATATCCAATAATTACAGGAAATGCTTAGGCAAAGTTTCAGAAAGATTCAAAAGAAATAAAAATAAATCAAATAATAAAGACCAAAAAAAAGTTAAAAAAAGCTTACTGCCTGTGCAAAGGCCAGGGATATCTTATAAATAAAAAACAACCTAATTATTATGTGTTAATTCTAGTAAATGTTGCTTAATTTCACACTTTGATGTGTTGTGTATGTCGCTCGCATTTTCTATCAACAAGTTCAAAATTCGAGCATGAGTATGATTGCTGACTTTAATAGAGTATTCGTATAACATTCGTAATAATCTCGAATGTCTTGAGTTTATCCATGGAACATGGCAATAAATCAAGCTTAACAAATATGGACTGTCAATTTCTACTTCAATTACTAATGTAGTTTTATATCTATACAGGAGATTATCTACGACTGGTGATAGTATCTATTGTGATGAGAACCATTTCATTAATTTCGTTTTGCCTTCAAGGCATTAAAATGTTAAAATAACAATGAAATGTATTTTAACAAGCTAATAATATAGAACGGAAAATTGTATTATATTTTTATATTTTTTATATTTTTATGTGTTATGCAACTTGTTAATAGTTGAATGTACCGGTCTCTTCTGATTTTTTCTAATTTTGATTGTGTTTTGCCGAGTTGTATTTTGTAAACTTGTTCAAATCATGTAAATTATTAATTTACTATTTTTTTTTAAATTATGTGCAAGACTGGATTGTCAACATTCAACGATGTTCAATTTGTATGTTTACTCATATATTGTTTCGTCTTCATATGAATTTTAGCCCTGAAGAAGGCATAAAATATACACCGAAACGTCGGCTCTTTGAGTAAAAACCTCTTGCGGTACTTTATCCCAAAATCCTCTTCTACAAAAATGAACTGGGATAAGAATTACTATCTACTGTATTAATAAATATTTTTAATTACGCTATAACTGGAAAACACATGAGAATCGGATAAGAGCATATGATTCTTCTTACATTATTTTCACAGTTTGGTGCGTTCCTCCTGACTCATCCTGTATAACATATTTATAAATATCGGGCATAGTGTACTTAACTATTTCATAAAACTATTTCTGTTTCAGAAACAACCTGTTTGAGACTGTTTTTAAATAAAAAAGCTTACCAGATTAGTAACGGAGAACTGTATAGAGCTTTACCCATTATACCACTGGGGCAACTGATTTATAAAAAAGCTGAAACTTTTTTCAACAACAAGGTCTTGAATCTTGAAATTACAAAGAATATTGGTCAGCTATATGCAAACACAGCACCCTTCAGGATTAAGCACAATCTTATAAATAAGTTATTAATTAACTACGCTGATAAATTAACTTCAGAGTCAATGCTCAATGCTGCAAATAAATTATCTATTAAAAAATTTAAAAAAAAACAGACGAAGACATATTGATGAATGCAAGGAAAAAAATGGAGTCAAGTTGATTGACTCAGTACTTCCCACACCATGATGATACCATTTTATTATTTCCCATTTCATGAAGCTAGAGTCTAAAATCCCCTTGCAACTAAATTATCGCCCATCCGCTCGCAAAAACAACATCCAACCCAAAAACCCTCTTAAATAGTTTCTTGCGTCTCCCTCCTTAGGAACTAGGGCGCCACAGTTTTTTATGCATGCTTGCACTGGACAATGCGAAACGATCAAGAGCCTTCAACCCGTCTAAAAACGAAGTTTGACCTGATTTTATGTTTTTGGTTGTTTGATTATTGCTGCGCCGCCACTGACACGGTATTTCAAAAACAGAGTCGTTTTCCATTCTCGCCGCGATAATAAACTCTGTGTCAAAATTTTATTAACATCAATTCAATAATTTACGCTTTACGTAGAACGAAATAAAGCAAAACTCGTATGTACAGATCACAAAATTGGTTTCTGTAATAGGCAAGCCAATGTTCGGATGGACCTAAAAAAGTGTAATATGCCGCTAGGTATTTCTTCTACAGGTCAATAGACGGACTATTATGAATACAACAAATTTTTCAGTTTTACTACGCCCCACCCCCCAACCGCCCCGATTTCACCCTACTCAAAAAAAATTGGAAATGATCAGGAACCCCTAAAACGCCTAAAAACAAAGTTTGAGCTGCTTTTATATTTTTAGTTTTTTATTATTGCCGCGCCTCCACTGACCCGATTTTTCCAAAACATACGCGTTTTCCATCCTTGCCTTGGGAGTAATACTATGTCAAAATTTCATTAAAATCAATTGAACAATTTTCGCATTACGCGATATCGAGCGATTTAAAACAATACTCTTCTGTATACGTCACAAATTCTAAGTCCCGTGGTTTCTATAATAAGCATGCAACGTTCGGATGGACCTAAAAAAGTGTATCATACCGCTAGGTTTTTCATTCACATATCAATAGACAGCCCATTACGAATACAACAAATTTTTCAGTATTACAATCCCCCACCCCCCAACCACCCCAATTTACCCCCATCCAAGAAAAAGTAGAAAATGATCAGGAACCCCTAAAACGCCTAAAAACGAAGTTTGAGGCATATTTGAAATTTTTCGTTTTTTGCTAATTACTCCGCCCCCCGTATAACGATTTTCAAAATTATAGGAGCATTACCTACTACGACCCCACAGCATAACGCTGCCCAAATTTCATCACAATCCATTCAGCGGTTACTGAGATTACGAGGGTAGAAAAACGCGACAGACCAGACAGACAGACAGACCGACAGACAGGCCGACGGAAATGAGTGACGTGGATTTTCGTTATGTACACATCATAAAACGCCCAAAAAGCGTATTATCTCAAAATCGAAAATTTTCGCGATCACAATACTCCCCTCACCTATCGGTGTGGGAAGTAAAACAAAGATATACTTGTAAAATAAAAAAAATGTAATAAAAATAAAGAATAAAAAAACTAAAGTAAGTGATAGAAGCCTATCAAAAATGTGTCTTCTAAATTAATATTATATATCTGTTTTAAAAATATTATGTACATATGTTTTTATAATTGAGCTGTTATGTAACTGGTAAAATAGGTACAGTTGATTTAAATTACTATACTTTAAATCATGAATCATGATACACATTTCGCTTGAAATGTCAGTTATCACAATACGGTGCTATAATGTTATATTTGGGATGGAAGTTTCGCACAACGCCTGAGTTCAACCCTGTGCCGTTAGATTTTTGCATGGTACCGAAATTCGATTCAGAACATGAGTCACGGAGTATAGCATTTCGCTGCGTCTCGAGTGACATAGTATCAGGGCGAAAAATGCGATATTATTCGGTACATGATTCCTATGCAAGGTTACTTATATCAGATGACCGTATTTAGAAACCAGTTGGATTTACAAGAATAAAAAACGGTCTACAGAGCGCAAATCTACGCTCTTGCCGTTTAACTAATTGATGTTCTGCTTCAGGGATCATAAAAATCGCTTATAGCTTAACTTAGTACGACCTGTACACTCTCGATATCATTACGATCAAATTAAAAGCTTCCAAGATACAGATACAATAAAATAAATGAATGCAAGAAGGAGACAGTAGTGCCTTTTTTGCCTGTCCGTTATCTGTATTTGTTTATTTTGCTGTATGTTGTGCCAACTATTTTCGATTGGGGTTCAAATTCCAGACATTTTATCGATTTTTGTGATTTTTTGCCTGCCCATTAGCTCTATTTGTTCATTTTGCTGTATATTTTACCAACTATTTTGGATTGCGGCTCAAATTCCGGACATTTTACTGATTTATGTAATTCCGCCTGGACACGAACTTTGGCCCCAAATTTGCAGACATGTCCAGAATAACATAAATAAAAAAAAATACTTGAAGCATTTGGATGAAGGAGTTTGTGCCTAAACATAAACAGGTTGCATTAATCCAACATCGCATTATCAACTTCTGCCACTGTCAGTAAACCATTCACTGGGAGTCTGTGGAGAATGCAATATCCTGTCTAGATATAAGTTACAGGAAAATTTCATAGAAAGTGGAAAACATTAGTAATTCTTTTCAAGACTTACTGTTTGATAGATTGGCTGCTTGCCTGATTATATATTCCAGATATAATGTGAGCATTTTGAAATTCTGCAGTAGATAATTGCACTTGTAGTTGAGGTCCCATATGACACTGCACTTCATGCTTATTTCGAAACAATAGCAACAACTGAGACTTTTTGGTGGTGACCAGTACCACTAGTGCATAGGCCTACAAGCGGACACTTATGCACCTCTCCTTACTCTAGTTCCCAAGCCCAGCCCTCATCGCAAAGGTGAGGATGGTCTTGGGTCCCGCCCATCTTATGTCTTCTAGTTCAAGGATCTCCTTAAACATAGAATAGTCTGCCTGTCTCGAGCGGCAACCCCCCCCCCCCCAGAGGTTGCAAATTGAATCTTATCCTAATTAAATAATGCAACGCCGAGGTAGTATCATTTTCACTAGAAGTATGCACAAATAAGATAGTTTTCGCAACAACACTTATCGGTAGTATGTAGCGGTGTGTTCCTAAATGTCGTAATTTTTTTTAAAACCAAATGCGTGAGTTTAGGCAGCTGCAGATAATAAAAAAAAAGGAGAACATAATTATCACTGTTTTAGGGAAACAAAGATGTTACACGAGTTTTTGATTAAGTTCTTCGTCTTAATCCGCGATGAAATTCTGATTTTAGTGAAAATCACAAACCAACGGAAACCATTGGTCGGACTCGAAAAAACCAAAATTATGTAGTATTTTGTTTTCTCCATAAATTATTTGGAGCTTTTTTGGATATCACTCATCAAAACACTATTTTTTTAAAATCGTGGCGAAGCAGAATTTTCACCCCCCCCCCCACCCCCCCCGAGCGGCGGCAACCCCCCGAGGTCGCAAACTTAGGTGTACATTTAGGGGATCAATGTCTACCATCTCACCATCATTTCTTTCTTTCTGACCTTTGCTGTCAAAAGTCTCTTTTGAAGACGTAACGATTGAGTGAGAAATATAGTCTTGAAGTGGCTTAGATTAGGCAATATTGTGGAACATAAATATTTGATAGTGATTCACAAAATGTTGTCAGCATTAAAACCTGAGTATCTGTGACAAAAACTGATATTCAATTATAAGGTTCATGACTGAACTGTTAAGCTGAAGTTACATTTACGAGTTGGTCGTATACAAGTGAACGAATCGTATACGATTTCGCATATGTAAATGGCAACTCGTAGGTCGTACACTGTCGGTTCCAAAGTTACGAGAGATCCGAGTACGAAACAAAATTAGCTATAGCTGGGAAGCGGCAAAAATATATTAAAGCGAAGTGTACTCTTTAAACTGAATTCCAAGCTTTCGGAGAACTATGCCTCCATCATCAGGGCTGAAATATTGAATTAACATAAGCAACAGGTAAGCAAAAATGGAGTTTATACTAACAAACTTTGTATCAGCCGAAAGCTTGGAATTCAGTTTAGAGAGTACACTTCACTTTAATATATTTTTGCCGCTTCCCAGCTATAGCTAATTTTGTTTCTTAACAAAGTCGGCAAACGACTTAGGCTTGCCTATGATCGGAGTACGGCTACGAGTGAAATAGTTTTTTATTAATCCAAGATGGCTGAAAACAAGTTACCGCCTGAGGAGATCGACCAATTTATCGACTTATATTACAATATGAAGTATTTGTGGGACGTGGGAATATAAAGATATCAATGCAAGGAACAAAGCATATTCTACAATAGCAGATATCCTAAACATATCGGTGGAAACAGTGAAGAAAAAAATTAATAATCAACGTTCGACGTATAACCAAGAGAAGAAGAAAAAATTTGCTTCTCAGAAAACAGGTGGATCGATATATTTTTGTAAATAAAATTATCACCTTTTATTCCCTACACCGATAGGTGAGAGGAGTATTCTGATCGCGAATCCCTGCTCTGTTAATAACTCTGTTATGACTATTCTTCAATTCCCACAATGTTCCTTGATTGTAAGGATGTCTTAACCCAAAAATCGCCTTTTTTTCTAACGATCTCTTCGCATTCTATTTCCTTTTTTACCATTAACATTAAAATCCTGCCATTGCAGCATGCTTCCTTTTACTGGGCATCATACTAACTACACAGAACTATCAGAACTACGTCACACGCCACAACTTTATTCCGCAGAAGTTTTTCATATAATGCAGCCACTTTTTATAATAAATTAAATCATTCTTGAACACTATCATGTTTTCGTGTTTCCGTACATTGGTTAAAACATGCTACTTCCTAGGGACCGATTAACTAAAGCTAGCTTTCTGTAGCTTGTTAATACAGCCTCCTCTTAGTATCGTTTTACAAAATCAGTAAACATTTTTCACTTTCTTCGTTATGTAAACATCCTAACAAAACTTTGTGTCACTGTTAAGCCACCAGTTCTCAATCTTTATACTATGTGCCCCCTATGCAATGCTGCTGTAAGGGCTGGTTCCGCAATGTCCAGTTAAATATTTATCTGGAAGTTAACGGTTACTTGTCAGATAAATTGTTCAAACAATTGAAGGTTAAACTTACGAATTCACGGAAATCTTATCTAAAGTTGTATTCATAGAAACACTAACTGGCAGCTACCTATCTGACACTTTTAACTGGACATTGCCCTATGTCAGGTACACATAAGCGTACTATAAGTGAGTCGATTTTGGCATTTTACAGTTAGTTTAGAACATTCTATGCATGCTATAATGGAGCATTCAATATTGGGTTTATTTTGTAGTAAGCAAACTCAATTTGGTAAGTAGTTAATTTACCAAGCTTTGCCCACCCCCCGAGTCTACATTGCGCCCGCACTACTTTGGGAACCGCAGATTTAAAGTGTTAAGAGTAGCCAATGCTAAACTTCGCTGTTCATGCCCCCCTTGGTTTTTGGAGATAGAAAAGGATATTTTTATTATATTGAGTCTAGTCCAGTGGTCTAATCGTTGCTCCTCTTCCGCGATAATACATTTTGCACGTTTTATACTGGTTTTAACGAAATAGAAGTAGTAGACCTTTTGTACGATTCCAATATGATAAAAGTCTAATACAATGGCAAAGTAAACACAATTCACAAACGATTGACAAAATTAAAACTTGAAAATTAGCAAAATAGGTTATGCTCAATCATAGGAACGCAAATCGAAAGTCACTAGTTTTCCACCAAAATTCAATCAACTTGACCAGTAAATGATCGAGACTTGCCGAAGGGAAGTCGATAGTGAAACAAAAGTAGGCTAAACGCTCCCTGTCGCCTTCGAAAGTAGAATTCTATTGTAGAATTCGATATGTCGAATGTGTGACACGGAGCCCTACTGCAGGACCCAGGAAATTATTTTTCGACCCTCGCCTTGCGAGCCCGTCCGCCGTTTTATTACTCCAGCATGACTCGGCACCCACATAAGTGACACCCTCAGACTAACAACTGAACATAGAGGTAGTAAACAACTAATTCTCATAGGCCGACATCTTTTCTTACGTTGTCATATTGACCACCAGATACGGCAATCATAATTATTTACTATTGTCTTAATTGTATAGTATCCAGAAATATTCCATTCTACGTTAAAAAAGACGGTATGTTGATGGTTCAGGAAGGATTACAGCAAAATCAATAGATACGTTGACCTCTACTGCGTTACTGCATATTTCTTCATCATAAACGCAAATTCTGAAGTCTTATATAAATTTTCAGGAGCTGGCAACGCCGATATAATTTTCATGCGACTTATTTACGGTAGAAGCTCGACTGTCAAACGTTTGTTTTGTTTGTGCGTCATTTATGCATGGTCAGTAAAATCGAATTCGCTATTTGTTGGTAACTGTAGTGAAGCTTTACGGACTTCTGTGCTATATTCGAGTGTAGTTTAACAGTTTTTCGAGATGGAACTCAACAAGTGCAGTGTTTGTAATATGGGTTGCATTGGAAGAATTTTCAGGTTAGTTGGTGTTACACAGCATTGTTTACAATTTGAACTGTCACTGCGAGGTCACAGCTGATCAATGTTTGGAGGCTGAAGTGTCAAAGATGATGGCTTTGAGCACGCCATGCTGAAGTGGTTTGTTTACTACCTCTACGTTCAGTTGTTATTCTGAGGTGACACCTGATGTCTTGCCGAAATGTTATCCAAGAACTTTCTACATTGCAGAACGAGCCTTGATGTAAACCTACAAGCACTCACTACTTTTAATGCTGTCTGGCTCTCAGACCAGATATTAATCCGCCACCTAGGCTCCTGAATTTTGTAAATACCAGAGGCACAAGGTGAAATCACTTAGGTATATTTCTGCTTGGAATACCGCGATGTATCCTCCAAGAGAGAAAAGGAGAGAAGCTGTAGGTTACAGAATTAGCAAGAGTAATGTGCAATGTTCTATAGGCCGCGAAGTGAAACCTTATGAAATACTGTATGAAAATGCAGTAAATTTCGGCCCAATATTCATATGAACACTTTGCTTAATATAACGAGTTGCAGAATCAGATTGAACTTGATAACGTTACGTCTGGACCCTCAGTATGACAAAACTTCAGCGAGCGAGCTAGAAGAAAAGAACATCATGACGAAAATTGCTGGTAAATACAAAAGGAAAAATTGTTTTCACGAAACGAATGAAGTTGCTCGGTTACTGGACTTCAATCCGAAGCATCTATTCAGAACTGAAATACGCAGACTGTTGGATGCGAATAAGAGGAAAATGGAATGGAATTGTTGTCAGAAAGAATCTTAATAGAGCGCGGAGATATCCAGAGTAATACTGGGGCAGTAGCATAAGCATAGGCGTCGACAAAGGGGCAGAAACCTTTCCAGTTTCGCTCTTCAAAGTTAAAACAATGTCGCGTAATTTGGTTGTCGAGAAAGAAACCGGATGACGCTTGGTATTTGGATTTTAGAGGGAGTTTGGAAATTTTTTTGTCATTGTGCCACAACACAAAAATGGACGGGATCGGAGATAGAGAAGGTGGGGTGTGTTGAAACGTGAAAAAGAATCAGCTAATGTTCCAAAAAATCGTCATACGAAATCTAGAGGTGGTTTGCGCGTACTGATTTTTTTTAAATGGAAAAAAAAGAATCGCGTCGAAACCGGTCGGAACTTGATGGAAAATCCTTTGTTTTTTTTTGTACACACGAGTAACACAAAAATGCTGTCATCCGTTTCTGCTGCGTAGTTTATGCTTAAAGTTCGATTTTTCACGTCATTTTCCTTAAAAATCGTTAAAAAATTGTTAATATTGTTTAAAACGGATGATGACGTTTTTTATACGTTCTTGGGAGATTCAACCACTGATTCAACTATGACATGCCTCGATGTCATTTAATCCCAGAACCGCTTCTAACCTCGCTTTTACGTTTAATATCGCACGAAAATGGGTAAGTTAGAGTAGAATTGTCATTTTGCATATATGTATGTATGTATGTCTGAATTAAACAGTTCACATTGCACGTTGTGCCAAACTAAAAAGTTCACACTTAAAAAATGTCAAAGCCCTATTTGCTTAGTTGCTCCTCGATTATTCTCAGATAAATAATGCATTAGGTTAATTATATCTTACTATGTAGGTACCTTAATAATAATATAGGTTTTTTTAATAGTTTTTCAATTTCTAAGAAATTATTTACCTGTGAAAGTACATAAATAGATTTGTAACTTTACAGTGTAAAATAACACCTGTGTGTTTTCACGTGAGGACAGGGCCGTATATAAGGGGGGGGGGTTCACGTGAATGAAATGACTACTAAAATAATATAAAATAAAAATAATCAAAATGCTTTCTCCAAGTTTAGAGATTTATTCTACTACTAACCAATCGCTCGGCGTTCATGACATTAGCAGTGATACAATCTATACAGTTTTTAAGCAAATTTAGGGTCCCTTGGTACTTGAGGGTCCCTTAAGTAACGTTTTGTGTTTCGAAACTTTACTTGAGGGTCTCTTACGTAAGGTTCCCTTGAGTAATACTCAAGTACCGAAATGTCAACATTTCGTCGATTTTGTACGTAATTTTGGAGTACGGTGTTGTCAGTTTCTGTCACATCTGGAAAAAAGTCCGCCACAGAACACGGAATAATGGTACAATACAAAAAGGGATAACAGAAAACATCAAAATGCATAGATATAGACAATTGATAAATTGACTTATATTTGCAAAATGACAACCTCGCCAAATCAATCTCCCCGTCCGGTAGATGTTGTCTAGGAAACAGATACACAAGGAAAGCCACATTCGAGGGTCCCTTGAGTAACCCTCAAGTTAATCAAGGGATACTTGAAACTTGAGGTGCGACTATGAATGTGGACCTATTACAAAGTAAAGTCTTTTCTTTAATACATGAACCCCCCCAAGGTCAGCATGAACCCCCCCCCATGGTCAACGCCTAGCTACGGCCCTGCATGAGGACAATATATTTCATGAAAGTTTATATCCTAAAATAACGTGTTTCTACTTGTAATACTGTAATAGTGTCCTCAAATATGACATATTTGGATATTTACCTTTTATCTCTATTTATACAGAGTGTCCCACGACGATTAAGACAAGCAATATATCGGAACTGGGTACTATGAATTATAATTTTGGGCATTTAAAATAAAGCAAATATAGTATCTTTTCTTATTACTGTATCACCCAATGAGGTATTTGTTTTTGATCACGTGAAGCCCGATTCAAAATTGTTAATGAGACACCCTATCTATTTGTGACTTTTTGTGTTCCTCCCGATAAAATAATTCCAAACAGACTAGCATACTCTAAAGTGATTAATTGAAGAGCTACAGGTACTTTAAATTAGTACAACACTCGTGCATCAATTAAACAAAAACAAAATGGCTGCCATTTTATTATAGTGGGAGAAAATCTACTAATGGGGGATGGTTTGTCAATAAAAATACTGTATTTCATTCCCCTAAAGCACCGATGACCGGACACATTGTATATCATGGCAAAAAAAGCCCAAAGTTTGGTAGTGGAATTTTACATTTTAATTTTTTCTGTGTGCACTTTGCTGAGCTTCTCTTCGCTGCTCCGCGCTTCAGTGTGCTCAAAGTTTCACTCGACTCGACTCGACTAATTACCTTGTTACCAGCTTAGTCTGAACTAGGTTAAACTCAGGGAACTGGGCAGAGTAACAAGTGACACTGTCCCTACGCCAGATACGCTACTGGCTGATATTATATACTCGGACTTTTTCCATTCAAACCAGCTTTATTGTTCCAATTCTATTATGGAGAGCACTCTAGATAGGCAGCTCAATACTAACGATGGAAATGTCCCAAGCGTCCCACTTCAAGTATAGACTTTAGGAAGATTTGTGTGAGTAAGCATGTGAAGTAGGTTCAATGGTAAGAACTGCAATCGAAATAGTTAAGCGAAGTTGAATGACCCAGTGCTTCCAATACATTCTCGTTTTTTTAAGTACGCCGATACTGGTATAATCCTTATGTCACTGTAAGTACTGACGTGTCGTCTGCCAGACGAATGGTGATTTCAGATTCACGATAAATTTGTTATTAACAATATTGCGCAACTCTAGCTTGTGCCACAGCTGCCATGCTTCGCCCTTATTTACCGCACGTAAGCGCGCAAACACAGTGGGGCTTTTTAGTGAGCGTGCAAGGGCATGCGAAGGCGTGCAGGTACCGCATGCAGGCTCACCTGCTCAACTGAGTTTTCGACCGCTTACCAGCATCGGAAGCCCGCTTGAACGCCTTTATAGTAACAGAAATTTAGTTTGCTACCTGGTTTCGTCTGTGCCGGTCGAAGATGAGAAGGTATAAAGAATTACTTATAGCTTCAGTGTTTGCGAAAACCTCTATTTGGGATAAAAGACACAAGCTGCACTATAACCGCACTGCGATAGAAAAATGTTGGAAGGAAGCATTTAATGATGTTATAATTATCTTATACCTGGCGGGCCAGCCCAAAGGATCTGTCCGACAAGGGAATTCCCACCGAACCCAGGTCGTTCCTCATGCGTTGCCAAGTGCAGGAGCCTCCTTATGTAGCCCGTCCAATGTTGTTCCCAATGCCCACAAAGCATATTATCTCAAAATCGATAATTTTCGCGATCCCAATACTCCCCTCACTTATTGGTGTGTATCGGAAGTAAAAGCTATTCTAATATTAATGTTTAACTAAATAACAATGTACCCGACCAATGATATTACGAGACCCAAATATATAATGTTAGGCAATTGTATTTACTACGTACTATCACTTAGTATCAGAGATATATTGAAATGAGCATAACACATTTATACAGGGTGGGCCAATAGTGCGTGGACGGAGGATTGTGGGCTTACTAAAAAGTATTTCAAAAATCTGTCACTTGACCAAGGTAAGGACCCTTGAGGGCTATAACGTAAAAATATTTTCACTTAAATTTTGACGTTTATACAGGGTGATTCATATCAAACTTACATTTTTTTGAATGGAACCCCCTATATATTATTGCATATTTGGATTCCTTGGTCAATTCTAGTGTGACTTTATGTATCACACATGAAACTTTAAACGAACCGTTTAGGCGCAAATCACCATTTTTGGTATAAGTAGGTATCAGAAAAAAATTGAATATCGCAGCGATTATAAAACTTAGAAGGCCTTGACTTTGCGGTACGACTAAGCATGAAATGTGTCACCTTAGGTCAGACGGCTAAATTTGAATTATTTTTGTATTTGGAGAAATCAGAGGATAAATTAAGGAAACTTCAATCACAGATAACTTGATTTTTTCAAATGGGAATGCCTATTTTGGTTTAAAGAATCAAATGTAAAATTTGATTACCTTTCTAACGATATAGGATTCTTGATATCAATATCTTTTGGTTTTCATTTTATTTCAAATTTTCAGTCAAATCGGTGTTTTTCAACTTTCCTGCATGCAAGCAACCTAGCAGGCCATGAAAAATAAACAAAAGCTCGTTAATATGGAAGAAAGCAACTAGCTTAGTAGAAAAATGCAAACTAACTAGAGCAGCGAGGCAAGATTACGAAAATTCCTTACAACATATTAGCTCTAACCAGAAACAATAGCGGTAACAAGAACGCTCATTTTTCACAGCCTACTAGCTATTAGCTAATTTCCAAAGTCAGTAAAACAAATATCTAATCAAAGGAAAACTACTAGTGATTGTTGCTGGCGGTAGAATATCTATGTCTTCTGAATAAATTTGAATAAATTTTCACATTTAATGCTATAAAAAAGTAGCCATTTCCGTAAGTCAAAAGTAATGATATCTCTGACTGGAACCCTTGAAATTCTTCAGTAGGTACTTCTACTTATTAGCAAAATCGCGGAAAATGAATTGCAGTCTGTTTGAATTGTAAAACATAAGTTAGTTTGCAAAAAACTACATAAAATAATCACAACTACAACATAGCGTAATTAGAAAATTCTAGCAATTATTTCAATAGATCTTCAGAAAGCTCCAGTTGGAAATATCTTTACTTTTGACTTAACTAAACGGAAATGAATATTTTTTATCCCATTAAATGTGAAATTTCATTCTAAACATGTTAGACTGTAAGCAAAAATCGCTGACAGTTTTCCTTTTGTTTCAAAATTTTTAATCGTTTTGGAAAGTTGTCAAGCTCTAGTAGACCTCAATAGCTAGTAGGCTGTGAAAAACAAACGCTTCTGTCATACCCCAGCTACTCATTGACATTAGATCTTGCCGCTGTGGTTTCCGGTCAGAGCTGATGTGTTGTAAGGAATTTTCATGTTCTTGCCTCGCTACTCGAGTTCGTTTGCATCTTTCTACTAAGTTAGTTGTTTTCTTCTATATTAGCGAGCTTTTGTTTATTTTTCATGGCCTACTAGGTTGCTTGCATGCAGGAAAATTGAAAAACACCGATTTAACTGAAAATTTGAAATAAAATGAAAACCAAAAAAGATTGATATCAAGAATGCTATATCGTTAGAAAGGTAATTAAATTTTACATTTGATCCTTTAAACCAAAATAGGCATTCCCATTTGAAAAAATCAAGTTATCTGTGATTGAAGTTTCCTTAATTAATCTACTGATTTCTCCAAGTACAAAAAGAATTCAAATTTAGCCGCCTGACCTTAGGTGGTGCATTTCATGTTTAGTCGTACCGCAAAGTCACGGCCTTCTAGGTTTCATAATTGCTGCGATATTCAATTTTTTTCTGATACCTACTTATACCAAAAATGGTGATTTGTGCCTAAACGGTTCGTTTAAAGTTCCATGTATGATACATAAAGTCACATTAGAATTGACCAAGGAATCCAAATATGCAATAATATATAGGGGGTTCCATTCAAAAAAATGTAAGTTTGATATGAATCACCCTGTATAAACGTCAGAATTTAAGTGAAAATATTTTTACGTAATAGCCCTCAAGGGTCCCAACCATGATCAAGTGACAGATTTTTGAAATATTTTTTAGTAAGCCCACAATCCTCCGTCCACGCACTATTGGCCCACCCGTATACAACCACAATACTAGATGTAGGCTAGGTACTACAATAATTCCCAAACCAAACAAATCAGTGATGCGGCGGTCATATCTCAATTTAGCGCTAAAATGATACACTTCTCCCTTGATACAAAAAACTTGTTTACAAAGCGATTCAAACAGTCTCTACCAGAGTGGATAGCTTCCTTAATAAGACGCGCACAAGAATTTGTTGAACATGTACAGTATCAGTCACATATTCATCTGATTGACAAATTTCAACTAAATGGTTCTAATGTATATGATGTGAGTCTACATTATGTATGTACTAATAGTTCATTTGACAACTTCCCACCACGGATTTATCACAAACCGCTGATTAAACGAAAAAACGCCAAGACACGTCAAAATATTTGTCCAGAGAGACAACTTTTTAACCAAAAACTATTTCACCCCCTATTGTATCCTCTAGCCCCTCAGGGGAATCATTTCCAGTGTTTTTGCAACTGTCCCTCATTGTTTTACCAATAATGGGCAACATTTTGAACCCTGATTGCATGTTTCCTATACCGTGTCTAGATGCGACTGGCCAATCTTTGTACTCTTTTTCTTGCCTGTTTTCACTGTACCATGCACTGGTGTGTTTGACTACGTGCGGCACCGGCGCCGGCCTGCTTCTACCTGCCGAGGGGACTCGGCGTTGGTCAACGCACTCCAACGCTCTCCAACGCTCCTATAGGCCGCTACTGTGAATGCCTACTAACAATGCGTTCATCTTCTCCCTTGCGCTTCCACTTACCTGGAGCGAGAATCGCTCACAAAAATCATGGCATCCTCGGTTTGCGGCCATTTTCCAACTGGCAATCATGGATTTTTGTAATTAATATGGATGAAACTTTAATTTTGTATTAAATTTAGAAACAAATTGGTGTGTCCAGATAATTGACAGTAATATACCTCTTCACAACTGGCAACCCTCACGTCAGTACGAGCATAAATGTTTACGAGTAGGTATCTATGGCTGTGATGTTTTGATTGAAAATGGAGTCTGATAGTTCATCGAAAAAGATTCGTTGAAACTAGCAGAACATTGTCAAAACCCACATAAGGAGGACACAGACGAATCCACATATTTCCAAGGCGAATCCACACATTTCCAGTGAAATAAATTATTGCATACGGTGAATTTTGAAAATTCAAGATGGTGTAATTCTGGTGTTGAGAATGTACTAGAAAAAACGCAACATATGTACAGGGTGACCTAATAAGAAAGGACACCGGCAATATCTCGGTAACCGTTAATGGTATGACTTCGAGCAAAAAATATTATTAGGTAAATCGGCTAAGAGAAATCACTGGAAATTATTTTCAAGTTCCGCAAGCAGCCGCTAGGGGGCGTAACTGTTACGGTTAATCAGAAAAACGGCTTTTTCTCAAAAAATATGCAAATAAAGGTATATTATAAATTCTACCGTTATGTAGACTGAACAATTCTCGATTTTTTTTTGTTAATCGTTTTTTGCTCTATCTTGTAAGATGTAGTGGTGGGGGAGTGTAATACAGCTTTTTATTTAAATGGTCGTAACTTTGGTATAAGTTAACGGAATTAAACAAGCTAGGTCTCGTTTGAAAGAGCTTTTCTTACTTAATAATCAGTTGTATAAAAATTGTCCAAGTTTATCTTGACTTAGTAGCTACAGGGCGATATTTGACATAATAACAATTATTACGCATTATTACAAACATTTTTAATGGTATGCTATTTATATTTTAACATAGGTATATAGAGAACGAAATTCTTAAAAATTCACCGAATGTTTCCTAGCTATTTTCAAACCGGAGATATCAGTAAAACAAGTATTCTGACAAGTGTGCTGTGAGTTGCAGAAACAATTGCCGCGCTATAGGGATATAGCCTCCGTCTAATCGTTTTAGTAATCATTTTATAGATAATACTCAAGCAAAAACACTAAAAATCATATTTTGACTTTCTGAAACAACCACCAGGTGGCGTAGTACCATACCTATTGTCAGTGTTGCTAGTGTTCGATGGCGTCTATCGTGTTAGATGCACTTATGCTGCATCCGAGGCTGCATCCACTATTCTAGCGTAGATAAACCTGCCAGTTTAGGCATCTAGAGCAACACTGAAAATGGGTATGGTATACGCATGTGATTTAGGTTTATGTATTCTCTCTATTAAAATTGTAGTTGTAGTTATTTTGCTGTTAATTGGCCTTAATTTTTAAGATCTATTCACATTGATTTTTTCTTACTCTCTTTGCTATCGAATTCATATAATACCTTGTGATCAGCTCAAATTGACGTTTAATAATGTGTAATGTTTTCATTGTTATTATATTATATACCTAAATATTAGATTAATTTATTCCATACGTTTGTTGATTTGTCTGTATTTATTAGTTGTTTTGATATTCTTTGTTGTGAGCCATCCGGCGGGTAAGCGATGTCATGTTTTTGTCTTTTTTGCTAAGCTGCCATAAGTATCTTCGTATCGGTGTACGCCGACACAGTCGGTGATATGCTTTTGGCTCGTCCGGTTGCAATTGAGATTTTTGTTTACATTTTGAATATATCGGTTGATTGTTGGTGACGGTGTTTTATTTAAAATCAGCGTAACAAATGATAAAAATAATAATCAATTTTATACTGTAATTTGTTTTTGATTGCTTCTTTAAAAAGTTCCATTATTATGAAAATTGAATACAGCAGCTATTGGCGCCTACTACGCCACCTGGTGGTTGTTTCAGAAAGTCAAAGTATGATTTTTAGTGTTTTTACTTGGGTATCTATAAAATGATTACTAAATCGATTATACGGAGGCTATATCCCTATAGGGCGGCAATTGTTTCTGAAACTCACAGCACACTTGTCAGAATACTTGTTTTACTGATATCTCCGGTTTGAAAATAGCTATGAGGTTGAATCTTTCGCTGACTTTTTAGGAATTTTGTCCTTTATATACCTATGTTAAAAGATATATAGAATACCATTTAAATTTTTCGTAATAATGCGTAATAATTGTTATTATGTCAAATATCGCCCTGTAGCTACTAAGTCAAGATAAACTTGGACAATTGTTATATAGCAGATTATTAGGTAAGAACAGCTCTTTCAAACGAGACCTAGCTTTAATTCCGTTAAATTATGCCAAAGTTACGGCCATTTAAATATAAAGTTCTTTTACATTCCCCCACCACTAAATCTTACAAGATAGAGCAAAAAACGATTAACAAAAAAAATCGAGAATAGTTCAGTCTACATAGCGGTAGAGTTTATGATATACCTTTATGTGCATATTTTTTTAAGAAAAGGCCGTTTTTCTGATTGACCGTAACAGTTACGCGTAGCGTACTTGCGGAACTTGAAAATAATTTCCAGCTATTTCTCTTAGCCGACTTACCTAATAATATTTTTTGCTCGAAGTTATACGATTAACGGTTACCGAGATATTGCCGGCGTCCATTCTTATTAGGTCACCCTGAATAGTATGTTTAACTGGAAAAAGAACAATGACAAAATATCTTTGCCATCTCTGGAAAGAGTCGATTTGTCCAGAACACAGAAAGAAAAATCTGCGTCTAAAGTGCGGAGGACCTTTTAGTGGACGAATGAAAGAAGAAGAAAGACAAGAACTACCAATACACAGGCCTACAGGCCTACTTCCCAAGTCCAGCCCTCATGGCAAAGGTAAGAATCCTCTTGGTTCCTGTCCATCGTGTTGGCGTGGGTCGCTTGCCATACTCATCACAAATAAGTGACATCTGAAGGTATTCCAGTCAGATAGAACCTTAAAGGGCTGATACACGTACGAGCAAGTACGCGTACTTATGGCTCGACGACCTTTTTCGCCTGTGTGTCACCGTAAGTACGCGTACTTTAAAACCGTCGCGCAAGCCGCCGGCGAGCCAACTGGTTTGAAATCTTGCTCGCAGCTTGTCTCGGCTCGTACTGCGAGCCGTGAGCCACCACTCTGCTTCGGCAGGCCATCGATCCGCAACGCTTGTTGTGTTTGGAGTTTGTTAAAAGTTTTGTTTGTTTAGGAAAATCATCCAAATGCTTGATTTCAGCTTCACGTGTGTCACCGCGTCGAGCCGAGTAAGTTCGCGAACTTAAAAACCGCGTACTTAAAGTTCGTACGTGTATCACCCCTTTAAGCCGGCTTTTGTACAGTGAGAGATAAGACCACCCCACCTCGGCCTAAGGGCCTAAAATAAGTACTCTAGCTTGACAGAGATGTCCGGAGATTCATTATTTGCGTCTCATAAGATATTGATTTTGCCACCACACCTCTGTTGGTGGTACCTGCTGCCAGCCCCAGAACCCAGGAAATTATTTCTCGACCCTCACCTTGCGAGCGCGTCCGCCGTTTCACTACCGCAAACTCCAGCGCGACTTGGCACCCACATAAGTGACACCTGATGTCTTGCCGCAATGACATCCAAGACATTTCTACATTGCAGAACGAGCCCTGATGTAAACCTGCAAACAGTCAATGCTGTCTGACTATAAGAGCAGCTAGAAATTCGCCTCCTAGGCCCCTGAATTTCGTGAATACTAGGGGCACAAGCTAAAATCGCATGTTATTTCTGCCTGGAATACCATGGTATATTCTCTAAGAGAAAAGGCAGCTTTATTTTTGGACCAGAGTGTCCCTCCCTCTTCTAAAGACCTCACTCTTCCCTTGTAGGATACTTCACGCCGTAAATTTGCAATCGAAGTAATGTGAAGGAGGAATCATGTTACTCATCATAGGAGGAACTTTAGTAGTACATCAAAAGATGATCATATTTGGTTCTTGGGATCTTATTCGTATTTTGTCTTTTATTGTTTTCAACTTCCCTGACAAAGGAGGGGTAAGTTATTAGAATCGATCAGTTTTCGTAAATTTTACGGAAATCAACGTGCGAGCTGTCATCTCCAAAGTAAAATTCTCTTCTGAATCATTTTTGAAAAGAAAATGCTGTTATATTATTTTTCCGAGTAACCCCTACAACCCCCCAAAATTAAATCATAGATTTGCACCAAAAGTGGACCAAAAGATAGAGAACAAAAACCTCTTAATGACGGTAAAGGTTGAAATTATTTGGATCATTTTTGTGACAGTTACTGCCTTGCAATGTTTGAAAATTTGCTACATTTTAGGAATTTTTATTCCGCCATCTTGAAAATTTTGCGACATGCGCGGTAACGGTTTCGACATAAAACATGCCTTTTATTGGTAGCATTAGAATTTCACGTTATGACAATATTTTCTGGGATACCCCCACCCCCACCCCTTTTTTATCATAGCAGCGGGACCAAACGCTTGAGTTCTGTTTCTAATGACAACATTAAGTCAAGTTGCCTGTCTCAGTATTTTCAAGGCTAATAATGAGCCAAAAAAATATTGGCGTTCTGACCCCTCTCAAAAAAAAAAGAAAATAGATAATGATCAGGAATAGGAGTATTTCATACACATTTTTTTAATATGTTTTACACATCTTACATGATGGGTCACTAATGTAGGAAGCACGATAAACCTCGAACGTTTTTGAAATCTCAATCAGCGATGGCTGAGGAATATTCAAAAAATGGATAAAATCAAAAATGCTTAAATTTAGTGATCACTACCCATTTTTGAGTTTGGGGTTGGGGGAGTAAAATGCTAGTGGTTTCGGGTACATTGCAAATCTAGGTAGACATGCTTACATGAACTTCAAAGAAACCGAAAAAAATCTTTACTATCCAGAGGCATCGATAACGGGAGAGTAATGGGGGTAATTACCCCCCCCCCCAAGAATAATAATTAGTAATTTTTGGCATTATATAATGCCATAAAATATACCCCCCCCCCCCCCCGATAATGTAATGCCGCTAAAAATGTTATCCACAAAAATTTGTACCCCCAACGAATACTATTTTATCGCTGATTATATAGAGTGAGTCCAGAGATCCTAATTTGATACATCTTTTTTAACTGTGTTTAGAAGTCGTTAAATTAAACAACTTTTGCACATAACTTTTTTCCGAAAACTGAGAAATAAGCGAGATATAGAATCAAAAAAGTAAATCTGCGCTTGTGTTTCAAGGCGTACTTAGTCTATTTTTATTTAGTTTTTTGCACGGATTTTAGACTTATCAATCAGGCATTGTACCTGTCAATTAGTACACTAGTCAATTTTAGTTAATTTTAACTTGATAAACCTAAAGTTGTTCAATAATAATGTGCCAATTTTAGGATTTACCAATTTAAAATTAAGAACGATAAACAGATAGTTTTTTCTCGGATTTTAGTCTTACCAATCAGGCATTGTACGTGTCAATTAGTACACTAGTCACTTTTAGTTTATCTTAGTTAATTTTAACTTGATAAACCTAAAGCTGTTTAATAAAAATGTGCCAATTTTAGGATTTACCAATTTAAAATAAACAGAAAGTGACTATATAATGCACTATCTGACAGGTACAATGCCCATTCGATAAGACAAAAATCCGAGCAAAAAACTAAACATAAATAGACTAGGTACGACTTGATAGACAAGCCCAGATTCAGTTTTTTTGATTCTATATTATTTTTCAGGTTTCGGAAAAAAGTTATTTAAAAAAGTTGTTTATTTTAACGACTTCTATACACAGTTAAAAAAAAGTATCAACGTAGGACTCACACTGTTTATAGAAGATACCTTCACCCCAATCGTCGCAAACGACAAATAAAGCAAGGCATACCACTATTATCGGAAAAATTCGTATATGAAAATAAAATCAGTACCTGTCCTCATCTTCCATCTCGATAGTGGTCCAGCCCAGAAGATTTGCAACACTCGTAAACAATGTTGGAGGGTCGGGAGTTACAGTTTCTACCATATTTCCAAACAGTATTTTTACTCAAAAAGTCCAGTAACTACCGGCAAGTCGCGATCTCAGAAAAATCACGTAATCGGCGTCTTTGTGTCCCCACCAAAATATGAACCGAACATAATAAAAAAAATATACAAATACAGCCAGCCGCGTGCGTGAGTGTAAACAAACGCGTCGCTTCCACCATAAAATCAAGTCGTCCTCACTACCGAAACAGCTGAAGATCGACTGAACGCAAAGCTGCTCACGCTCGGCCGCCCGCGATTACTTCATTTTCGCGCGTTTTCGCAAACGTCGCTACGTCACGCGACGCATGGTCGGCAAGGACGCGTCGCGACGCTGCACATAGGCGTATTTGTTTTAAAAAATGGAGTCAAGCTGATTGACTTGGTACTTCCCACACGTAACGGTGATATCATTTTATTATTTTCCCTTTGCATGAAGCTATAGTCATGATCCCCTTGCAACCAAATCATTGCCCGCCTGCCCTCAAAAAACATACAACACAAAAATTCTAGTAAATAGGTTCTTAAATCTCTCCGTTGGAACTATGACACAATTTTTATCCTACGAGCTTAAACTGGATGAAACGAAACGATCAGGAACCCCTAAAAACGAAATTTGAATTATTTTTATATTTTTAGTTTTTTTATTATTGTTGCACCGCTACTGACACGATTTTTAAAAATAATACGTTTTTCAACAATACCGAACGATTTAACGCAATATTCGTATGTAACATACAACAGAAAAAACGGAATATTCCGATGGACCTAAAAAAGTGTATACGTCGCTGGATGCATCCAAATACGTCTTCCAGTTTTGCAACCCTCCACCACCCAACCACCCAAATTTCACCCCTCAAAAAAAAAACCCCGAAAATGATCAGGAACCTCCAAAACGCCCAAAAACGAAGTTTGAGCTGTTTTTATATTATTAGTTTTTTATTGTTGCTGCATCGCCACTGACACGATTTTCAAAAACCATACGCATTTTCCATCCTCGCCACGGTAATAATACTGTGTCGAAATTTCATTAAAATCAACTTCAGGTTACACAATAGAGAACAATGTAAAGCAATACTCATATGTAACATACATTATAAAAAATCGGAAGTCCCTTAGTTTCTGTAATAAGCAAGGCAATGTTCCGATGGACCTAAAGAAGTGTATTATGTCGCTAGGTCCTTTCTTCGCAGCTATTGATCAAACAAAAACCTTTTTCAGTTTTGCAACCCTCCACCCCCGAACCACCCCAATTTCACCCCACCCAAAAAAAAACAGAAAATGATCAAGAAGGTTTTATATTTTTAGTTGTTTATTGTTGCTGCGCCGCCACTGACGCGATTTCTAAAAACCATACGTGTTTTTTATCCTTGGCACGCTAACAATACTGGCAAAGTTTCATTAAAATCAATTTCATAATTTCAATTTTACTCAATACAGAACGATCTAAAGCAATATTCGCATTTATATCAGAAAATTAGGTCCCTTGGTTTTTGTAGTAGGCAAGGCAATGATCGGATGAATCTAAAAAAGGCTGCTAGGACCTTCTTTCACAGGTCAATGGACAGCCTTTATAAATACAACAAATTTTTGAGTCTTACAACCCCCCACCCCCAACCACCCCAATTTCACCACCACCAAAAAGAAGTAGAAAACGAGCCGGAACTCCTAAAACGCCTAAAGACGAACTTTAAGGAATATTTATTTTTTTGCTTTTTGCTAATTACTCCGCCGCCAATGTACCGATTTCCAAAATTTTAACAGCATTACCTACTAGGACCCCACAGCATATGGGTACTCCAATTTCATCACAATCCATGCAGCGGTTACTGAGACTACGAGGATAGAAAGAACGCGACAGACAGACAGACCGTATCGATGTGGGAAGTAAAAGTCGCACAAAAGTCGATTTTGCAGATTGGTCCGAATGGCAAAAGGGGGAAAGGTAATGGGGGTAATAACCGCCCCTCCCCAAGAATAATAAAACGAGCCTAATCTACTACTTATGTTCAATTCAGGCAGGTATACAAAACGTTATATAATCTAATCCACAAAAATGCAGCCCCCCTCCCCCCGAAGAATAATATGTTGTCTCTGACTATATGTATATGCCGCGTAATTCACGTTATTCCACACGAAGGATTATGGCTAAAGTATATGATGAAAAAGAAAATAATAATTTCGGATTCTTTAAAAATATGTTCATGTGTCCTCAAAACACGAAACGGATCAAAGCTATATTTTTTAAACAGAACACCCTGTACATTATTGCATATTCAAATTTCTCGGTGAATTCTAATGTGACTTTATGTATCATACATGGATCTTAAGTAGATATCAAACAATTGAGTGCACAAAGACAGCAGTTAATGACATTTGAGTATTTCAATTTATTGAATCTTTTAGCCTCCACTCCAGAAAAAATTTACTTGTGATATATCGTTTGAGACATAAAAACACATTCTCCTTCAGCTGGTGCTATCAAATTTATATGTTGTATTACATTTTTTTTTGTGCACCTCGCACCCTTGTCCACCCCCCATTGTCCAATCGCCAATAAAATCTTTTCGACGCGAAATGACCTTAATTAAATCAAGTTGGCCAAATTTGGGAGCAATCGCTTGAGGCGCTTTTGAGTAATCATTAGAGAACGAAATCGCGGACTTACACACAAACGGACATCAAAACACCAAAGTTTTCCGATTTTCTTCAAACTTGGTCACTATAAAAAGGTTATCATTAGAAACAAAAATCTAGTTTTTGGTCCCGCTGAGATGATAAAAAATGGAGTCAAGCTGATTGACTCAGTACTTCCCACATATAATAATGATACCATTTTATTGTTTTCCCATTGCATGAAGCAAAAAAACATCCAACACAAAAACTCTCGTAAATAGTCTCCCTCCTTAGGAACTAGGACGCCACCGTTTTGATTCTGCATGCTTCAGCTGGACGATGTGAAACGTCTAAAAACGAAGTATGAGCTGTTTCTATATTTTTAGTTTTTTTATTATTGTTGCGCTGCCACTGACACGATTTTCCAGAAACTGACGCGTTTTCCATTCTCGCCGCGATAGTAAATCCTGTGTCGAAATTTTATTAAAATTCAATAATTTTCGCTTTACGATATACATAGAACGAAATTAAGCAACACTCGTATATGTATATACATCACAAAATTCCCATGTTCTCTGTAATAGGCAAGCCAATGTTCAGATGGACTTAAAGAAGAATATGCCGCTAGGTATTTTTTCCTTAGGACAATAGACAAACTATTATGAATACAACAAATTTTTCGGTTTTATAACCCCTCACCCCCCAACCACCCCAAATGCACCCCTACCCAAAAAGAAGTATAAAATGATCAGGAACCCCTAAAACGTCTAAAATCAAAGTTTGAGCTGTTTTTATATTTTTGGTTTTTTTATTATTGCTGCGCTGCCGCTGACACGACTTTTCCAAAACAAACGTGTTTTCCATCCTCGCCGCGGTATTACTACTGTGTCAAAATTTGATTAAAAACAATTCAATAATTTTCGCGTTAAGCAATATAGAACAATCTAAAACAATACTCGTATGTATACATCACACATTCTAAGTCCCTTGGTTTCTGTTATAAGCAAGGCAAAGTTCGGATGGACCTAAAAAAGTGTATTATGTATGCTGCTAGGTTTTTAATTCAAAAGTCAATGGACAGCCCATTATGAATACAACAAATTTTTCAGTTTTACAACCCCCCACCCCCCCAATCACCCCAAATTGACCATCACCCAAAAAAAGTAGAAAATGACCAGGGACTCCTAAAACGCCTAAAAACGACCGACAGACAGACAGACCGACAGACAGACCGACAGACAGACCGACAGACAGACAAACCGACAGATCGACAGACAGACAGACAGACAGACATACAGACAGACAGACAGACAGACCGACAGACAGACAGACAGACAGACAGACAGACCGACAGACAGACAGACTGACAGACAGACAGACCGACAGACAGACAGACTGACAGACAGACAGACCGACAGACAGACAGACCGACAGACCGACAGACCGACAGACAGACAGACCGACAGACAGACAGACAGACAGACCGACAGACAGATAGACCGACGGAAATGAGTGACGTAGATTTTCATTATGTAGACATCATAAAATGCCCAAAAAGCGTATTATCTCAAAATCGAAAATTTTCGCGATCACAATACTCCCCTCACCTATCGGCGCGGGAAGTAAAAAGGGGTGGGGGTAGGGGTAACTCAAAAAATGCTATCAAAATAAAGAGCGTGTTTTCTTATGTCAAACTGTTACTCGGAAAAATAATAATACAACATTTTCTTTTTCTTTCTTTTTCTTTTCAGAAAATTAGTCACGAGGAGATTTTAACACCTCGCACGTCGATTTCGGTAAAATTTGTGAAAACGGGCCGGGCCGATTCAAATAACTTACCCCTTACTCCTCCTCTGTCGCGGAAGTTAAAAACGTAATAAAACCGAACTATTTCGACTGCAGTATTAAAACTCCTGGTGTAGTCGAATTAATAATGCAACTCCAGAAAACCCAGCCAGCACGAAGTTGGCATTCAGAGTTACGCTTTCCGAGGCTGTCATGGCTTATTCAAATCCGATCACCTTGAAGTAATACGACGACTATTACAACTTGAGAACATTGTGACACTGCGAACAAAGCAATTTCTACAACTCCAACTAAACTCCGTGCAACTTCCATTGCACTGTGGGCGGTTCGGGGAAACGAAACACTATTTTTAGTCTAGTTAATTTCAGCAGGTGTTTACAGACCTCAGGTTTCCAGGGAAGGGTCACAGGAAATAGGTCTGTACACAGGGTTGGTTACGTAAACGACAAAGAATAAAATACAAAGAAATATGATATTTCATTAAAATGATTTAAGGACGTTCGTTCCTAAGAGTGGTTAGTAGATGATAGATTTTTTTCATCTGGCCTAAAAAATTCAACACTTAATGTCGATGATTTCAGAAAGTTATTAACGATTAGAAATCAGAATTTTAACATGGGCGCTTATGACAGCGTAGCGTTTTTTGTATTTAAATTTTTGAGACAGAAACCTGATAAATATCTATTACATATAATAAAATTTATAAAAAGCCGCAAGATTATTATTAAGTCCTTAATTTGACTCGTTCTTAAGAACCTATACACATACAATTCAAAACTAGAAAATATGTTTAATAAAATTATTTAGTTCCCATGGTATCGTGGTAATAAATTCTGTTATAATTTTAGTGAGATCGGTGTAATTAGCAAAATGTTAAAGTTCTCAGTATTGCCCAAACTTCGTTTTCAGGAGTTTTAGGGGTTGTAATCATTTTCCGGGTTTTCTTTCCTGAAGAATATAAAATTGAGGTGGTAGGAATGGTGGGGTATGGGTAAACTCCAAAATTATTTATTATTTTTCTTCCCATGCCAAAGGCAAGGATTGTATACTCATCCAATTTTGTAATCTCAATAACTGCTGTAGAGATTTTAATAGAATTTGGATGCATTTGAATTTGGATGTGAAAAGGAGAATTTCGATTAAAAAATCTGGTGTGTTTATAAACAAATGCTTCTTAGGAGGGCACTGTGTTATTTCAAGAAATTGTAAAATTTTTATTTTATATTTTGGTCTCGTGCACTGTTTATATCTGATCAGTTTCGCAAAAGATGTCGACGTTTCAAGTGTCGTGTGAGAATGGCAATAAATATTCAACAAAATGTTACATAATATGAAGGATTTATTTGTTCGGATCATTCAGAAAGCAGAGTGAAAAGATCCATTATTTGTGATTACACACTCATTATATTTTTTTGTTTTCGGTCAATAAAACGACCAACATTTGGTCTCCTTCGTTTAATACATATATACAGGGCAGACCAACATTATGTGCAAAAAATGTATTACCCTGAATATATCATCAAAAGAAACAATAAATTCGTCTCATCTATGATCTAAATCTCTAGTTAAATCTCATATAAATTCAAGTAAATGCACAGTTATCCCGTTGTTGTCACTTTGCTGCATTGACTTAATAGCAATAATAATCATTTCAATTTTTTTCAAATTTCTCATAGCTTCACCACTTTGGAAATAAGTTTTCAATATTTGCCAACTTTCTTCAAGCGAATAGCGTCCCATTTCGTAAATGCCGAATGAGATTTGACGTTTTTAAAGTCAAATAATCGGTAGTTCAAATTTTAAACACTAGATGGACCACCCTTTATTTACCATACAAATATTTCGAAGGTTTCAAATTCTAATGGGGACTCATGTATACTCTGTTACATGATACTTTAGACCGGCTAGACGTCTATTTGACAGGTATCAGCTGACGAAGAAGTACATCTCAGATTTAATTTTTTAGTTGTAGTCTAAATTGGCAATCCTGCAAGTCAGGTCAGTCTTAGTAATATTTTTACTGAATATCTCAGTGCCAAAAGATAATGACTACTTTTGCGAACAAGAAATTGATTCACTATCTAAGAATTCACAGCAAAAATGTTTGACCGAAACAAATACATTTTTTCGTTTACATATAGTTAAGCGTCAATTACTCGTCAGTAGCAGTACGAGCACCGAGGGCATCCCTGTACGTATGCCGTCAAAGCATGTGTCAAGATTCATTCTGGGGGAGTTTTAGTTACCACTAGCCGAACAATCTGTTCGCTGTGGACATAGATGACAGGGTATATTAGTTAAGGCAATGACGCTTGGTATTTGAGTTCTAGAGGCAGTTTGGAAACTTGGTCATTGCACCATAACCCCAAAATGGAAGGGATCGGAGACAGAGCCCGTGTTAAAACGTGAAAAAGATCGTCAAGTAACCGAATGAAAATGCAGTAGCATTTTAGTACACCTACCAACTAATGTTCCAAAAAATTGTCATCCGAAATCTACGGGTGTTTGCGCGTACCGATTTTTTTAAAACGAAAATAAAACAATCGCGACGAAACCGGTCGAAACTTGATAGAACATTTTTTTTTTTTGTAGATATCACAAAAAATACTGTCATCTGTTTCTGCTGGACAGTTTATGAAAAAATTGGGCTTAAAGTTCGATTTTTCACGTCATTTTCGTTAGAAATCATTAAAAAATTGTTCATATTGTTTATAACAGATGACGTTTTTTATACATGTTCTTGGGAGGTAGTTCCAACTATGACATGTATCAATGTCATCCGTTTGATTTCACGAAATGACGTGAAAAATCGAAACTTTAAGCTCGAATTTCTCATAAACTGCCCAGCAGAAACGGATGACACTATATTACTTCCCACACCGATAGGTGAGGGGAGTATTGTGATCGCGAAAATTTTCGATTTTGAGATAATACACTTTTTGGGCGTTTTATGATGTGTACATAACAAAAATCCACGTCACTCATTTCCGTCGGTCTGTCTGTCGGTGTGTCTATCGGTCTGTCTGTCTGTTGCGTTTTTCTACCCTCGTAATCTCAGTACCCGCTGCATGGATTGTGATGAAATTTGGGCAGCGCTATGCTGTGGGGTCGTAGTAGGTAATTTTGAAAATCGTTATACGGTGGGCGGAGTAATTAGCAAAAAACGAAAAATTTCAAATATGCCTCAAACTTAGTTTTTAGGCGTTTTAGGGGTTCCTGATCATTTTCTACTTTTTCTTGGGTGGGGGTGGATTTGGGGTGGTTGGGAGGTGGTGGGTTGTAATACTGAAAAATTTGTTGTATTCGTAATGGGCTGTCCATTGATATGTGAATGAAAAACCTAGCGGCATGATACACTTTTTTAGGTCCATCCGAACGTTGCATGCTTATTATAGAAACCACGGGACTTAGAACTTGTGATGTATACATACGAGTATTGTTTTAGATCGTTCGATATCGCGTAACGCGAAAACTGTTCAATTGATTTTAATGAAATTTGGACATAGTAAAGATAAAAAAATGAAGTCAAGTTGATTGACTCAGTACTTCCCACACATTTCGCTGATACCAGTTTGTTATTTTCCCATAGCATGAAGCTTTAGTCTAAGATCCCTTGCAACCAAATAATCCAATTTCACCCCCACCCAAAAGGACGCAGAAAATGATCAGGAACCTCTAAAACGCTTAAAAACGAAGTTTGGGCTGTTTTTATATTTTTAGTTTTTTTATTATTTCTGCGCCGCCACTCGCACGATTTATCAAAACCATACGCGCTTTCCATCTTCGCCATGGTAGTAATGCTGTTTCAAAATTTTATTAAAATCAATTCAACAGTTTCCTCGTTACAACGATCTAACGCAATACTCTCGTATGTTTACATCAGAAAAAATTCTAAGTCCTTTGCTTTCTGTAATAGGCAAGGCAATATTCAGGTGGACCTAAAAAGGTGATTTATGTCGCTAGGTCTTCCTTCACAGGTCAGCGGACAACCTATTATTAATACAGCAAACTTTTCAGTTTTTCAACCCCCACCCCCCAACCACCCGAATTTCACCCCCACTCAAAAAAACTCAGTAAATGATCAGGAACCTCTAAAACACTTAAAAACGAAGTTTGAGCTGTTTTTATATTTTTAGTTTCTTTATTGTTTCTGCGCCGCCACTGGCACGATTTATAAAAACCATACGCATTTTCCATCCTCGCCACGGTAGTAATACTGTGTCAAAATTTCATTAAAATCAATTGAACAGTTTCGTCGTTACATAATATAGAACGATCTAAAGCAATACTCGTATGTATACATCGGAAAAAATTCTAAGTCCTTTAGTTTCTGTAATAGGCATAAGGCAATGTTCGGATAGACCTAAAAAAGTTATTTATGTCGCTAGGTCTTCCTTCACAGGTCAGTGGGTAGTCTATTATGAATACAACAAATTTTTCAATTTTACAACCGCCCACCCCCAACCACCCCAATTTCACCCCCACCCAAAAAAAAGTAGAAAATGATCAGGGACCCCTAAAACGCCTAAAAACGAAGTTTCAACAATATTGATTTTTTTTTGTTTTTTGCTAATTACTCCGCCGCCTATGCACCGATTTTCAAAATTATAGAAACATTACCTACTACGACCCCACAGCATACCGCTGCCCAAATTTCATCACAATCCATGCAGCGGTTACTGAGATTACGAGGGTAGAAAAACGCGACAGACAGACAGACCGACAGACAGACAGACCGGCAGACAGACAGACCGACAGACAGACAGACAGACCGACGGAAATGAGTGACGTGGATTTTCGTTATGTACACATCATAACATGCCCAAAAAACGTATTATCTCAAAATCGAAAATTTTCGTGATCATAATACTCCCCTCACCTATCGGTGTGGGAAGTAAAAGGGTCTCATAGAACTTTTTCTGTAGAATCCAGTGGTGTAGTTTGATTTTTTCTTACTCTAAGCATTTTTCAGTTATAAAGCAAACATATATTTTTTAAAAGGAACACCCTGTATATTATTTTTTACGTCAATCGGAAATAATTCAAGCTGGGGTGAAATCGGGGCGGTTGGGGGGTGGGGGGGTAGTAAAACTGAAAAATTTGTTGTATTCATAATAGTCCGTCTATTGACCTGTAGAAGAAATACCATACCTAGCGGGATATTATACTTTTTTAGGTCCATGCTGGTCCATCCGAACATTGGCTTGCCTATTACAGAAACCAATTTTGTGATCTGTACGAGTACGAGTTTTGCTTTATTTCGTTCTATGTATATTGCGTAAAGCGAAAATTATTGAATTGATTTTATTAAAATAATGACACAGAATTTATTACCGCTGCGAGAATGGAAAACGACTCTGTTTTTGAAAAACCGTGTCAGTGGCGGCGCAGCAATAATCAAAAAACCAAAAACATAAAATCAGCTCAAACCTAGTTTTTAGATGGGTTGGAGGCTCTTCATCGTTTCGCATCGTCCAGTTCAAGCATGCAGAAAAAAACTGTGGCGCCCTAGTTCTACGGAGGGAGACGCAAGAAACTACTTACGAGGGTTTTTTTGTTGGATGCTGTTTTTGCGGGCGGATTGGCGATAATTTAGTTGCAAGGGGATTTTAGACTATAACTTCATGCAATGGGAAATACTAAAATGGTAACATCATTATGTGTGAGAAGTACTGAGTCAATCAACTTGACTCCATTTTTTTGTGTTATCTACAAAAAAACAAAGAATTTTCCGACCGGTTTCGTCACGATTTCTTTATTTTCATTTAAAAAAAGTCGGTACGCGCAAACCGCCAGTAGATTGCGGATGACGATTTTTTTGAACAGTAGTTGGTATAGGTGTACTAAAATACTATAAAATGCTACCGTATATTAATTTTTTTCACATTTGAACACCCCCCCCCCCCCCCTGCCCCTCTAACTCCGATCCCACCCACTTAGGGTTATAGTACAATGACAAAAAAATGTCCAAACTGTCTTTAGAACTCAAATACCCAAGCGTCATCCGGTTTCTTTCTGGACACTAAAATTACGCGTCATTGCTCTGAATATATGGCCTCTAGAACAGAAAAGTCCTCAAATAGCCAATTAAGCATCGGAGAAAAGATGAAACTAGCTGGACAGTACACAACTAATTGGCAGAGGCAGTGGACGAAAACCGAAAGGGCAGCGACAGCCGTAATGACATTTGGTGAGGTCGACACGCTCTAACAGTTGCAGCTCTCCTGTCATTATTTCCACTAATGAAAAGTGACCGATCGATGATCGACACAGGCCGACCCAGTGCCAGAGATAATTGATCTGTTATGGAGCAGGGGCGTCCACCAGGTAAGTAACAGGGGAGTAAAAGGGACATAGAAGTAAATTTATACAGTTTGGAATCTGCAAAGAAAAAAAATACGGACGTTGAACGAGGTAGACGTTCTATTAACTTTCCCGACTCAAGCGGTTGTAGTTCATTCCCTGTCCTTGTTTTACCATAACCTTGTGATATATCTCACTAGATTATGCTGTTAATGTTAATGACACTTGAGTACCTATTTCAATTTATGACATTTCAGTATTTCAATTTATTTAATTTTTTCAGCTTCCATTTCACAAAAAAATTAACATGCGATATATCGATTAGACATCAGAAAACCAAAGTTTTCCGATTTTCTTCAAACTTGGTCACTATAAAAAGGTTACCATTAGAAACAAAAATCTAGTTTTTGGTCCCGCAAAAAATAATATCGTTAAAATCTAATGGTACCACAATAAAGGGCATTTTTTCTTATGTCGAAAACGCTACCGCGCATGCCGCAAATTTTTCAAAAAACGGCGCAATAAGAATTCCTAAAAAGTAGCAAATTTTATTGTTAAAGTGGAAGTAACTTTCACAAAAATTATCGAAATCATTTAAAACTTTACTGTCATATCGAGGTTTTTGTTCTCTATCTTTTGGTCTACTTTTGGCACAAATCCATAATCAAATCGCGGGGGGTGGTGGGGTTACTCGGAAAAATATTAACACAGGGTGTCCCACGACGATTAAGACAAGCAATATATCGGAACTGGGCAGTAGCAGCGAATTATAATTTTGGTGATTTAAATTAGAGCTAATATAGTATATTTTCTTATTACTGTCACTCAATGAGGTATTTGTTGTTCATCACGTGACGTCCAAAATTATTAATGGGACATCCTGTATATTTGTGGCTTTTTGTGTTCCTTCTGAACAAAAGATTCCAACAAACTAGCACACTTGGGGTCTAAAGTGATTCATTCAAGAGCTACAGGTACTTAAAGGATGGTACCACTACCATTGATTATAACATGTACCCCTACAGTTAAATAAAATGAAATAATGGTAGTGGCATAGTCCTTTCAGTACGTGTAGCTCTTGAAATAATCACTTTAGACCCCAAGTGTGATAGTTTGTTGAAATTGTTTTAGCGGGGGGAACACAAAAAGTCACAAACATACAGTGTGTCCCATTAAAAATTTTGAACCGGACGTCACGTGATCAAAAACAAATACCTCATTGGGTGACACAACAGTAAGAAAAGATATTGTATTTGCTGTAATTCACACCCTCAAAATTATAATTCACTACTACTGCCCAGTTACGATATATTGCTTGTCTTAATCGTCGTGGGACACCCTGTATAATAATATTCTTTTCAGAAAATGAGCCAGGAGATGATTTTACCTTGGAAATGACACCTCGCACGTTCATTTCGGTAAAATTTGCGACTCTACAGGCACGTATTTAGAGGGGGGTCTGGACCCCCCCCCCCCCCCCGAAACAACGTATGTAAATAAAGCCATCTAAAAAATTTTGGCACCCCCCCCCCCCGGACGACAGAAAATTTAAGGTGACAACTCTAATCTGGACCCCCCCCCCCCCGAAAGGTCGCGCAAAAGTGACACCCATAGTCTGGACCCCTCCCAAAACCAAATCCTGGATACGTGCCTGCGACTCTAATAACTTACCCCTAACTTGTCAGGGAAATTGAATGATGAAAGTTTTCTTGAATCATAGCTTTAGTGATGGCCGGTACGCATATTCAATCTCCCACGCATCGACGCGCCGATGAATCGCCGGCGATTCTCTGATCCGACGTTGCCGGTTGGTAAAGTATCTCTGGAGATTCGTTCAATGTATGGTAGAGAAATTTGTAAATATTTATGGTGTAAAGTATTGAGATTATTTTATTTTGTGGAAAATATATTTCAAATGTGGTGTGCCCTATCTGTACTTACTGCTGTACCATACCAACTGAAGATCTTATTAGAGTCACAGTATACCAAACAATCAGCAGAATATCTCAGGTTGGTGGCAACCATACGCGCATGTCGCCATTTTGGATTAGAATCTGTCAAAAGGGGCGTATACGTCGGTGCACACCATTGACACAAGGTCGACGCTCGTATTTGCTGAGATAAAATGCATAGGCGTACGCTGTGAAATTTTGTATACGCGGTGTTAGTTGATAGTACATGATCTTTAAAATGGATAAACAATGTGCTGGAACTGTGTGTGCTGCTGAAGAAATAAGTACTATAATTACAGAAAAAATGTTTTTAGATTTAAAAAAAAAATAAATATGTACTCAACAATGTACAGACACTATTATCGATCGATTGGATCGATTGGAACGACTGCCTTGATAGATAACCGCTGATCAGTCAGCACGCTTCTGAGCTAACAGAAGCGATAACATGGAGAAACTTGTAGTTCAGGGTCACGCCCTGAGTGGGCGGCGCCGGCGCCGTGGCCGTTCCCCTACCCGCTGGGTGGATACGACGAAACAGTTGCTAGATATAAGTATCAAGAGCGCCACTAAACTGACAGTAAATCGCGAACGATGGCGAGCGACAGTTCTCAAAAGTATTGATAATATTCGTGTCTGTTAAGACATTGTGACTATGATGATGATGTTTTTTAGTAATTACGGAACAAAAATTGGGACCTCACTAAAAGGTTTAACCGTTCACTTGAATGTCTTGATATTGTCAGTAGTACTTTTGGTCAAAATTAAACTTAATAGTGTAACTGACTAACCATCAGCATTTGAGGCTACCATCTATCAAGTCGGGTAAATCAAGCGAATACACACCTTTCCTTCAACTTTTTTTATACTACTACGGCCATCTACTATCTATTAGATAAAGTTTTTATTCCAATTTTTCATTTATGAAGAACGGAATCTTGAGCTCTTGAGCTTATTCTTTAATTGTTTTATTTCTCTGAGTAGTTCAAGCCGTGGTTCGTTGCCTAATGAAACAAGACTTCTTCCTGGGTTCCGGTACTCCCAATGATACTCGTTGTTGATTGCGTCTAAATATGCCACCAAAAGTAATTATTCATTGATTGGCTACGTAAAAAACATCTTAAAAGTATAAAAACCAGAGGAAATACATCCAACTTGAGAAAACATTTTAAGCAGCCTAATTTTTTTATATGCAAATTTTTGATAATCCATATCGTCGATACCGATACTCAAGAGAATCGATACCTTGCCTTCAAGTATCGAGGAGTATCGATACTTGGCCAAAAGATATCGAATTGGTAGCGGTATCGATATTTTTTGTTATTTTCGCATTACCACCCATAATTCTAATCCATAATGACGTCGTCAAGGTCAACTTCTGTAGGAACCAATTTTATATAGGAAATCCTCAGATATATTCTGCTGGTTGTTCAGTATGCTGTGTTAGAGTACTAGTGTCGGCCACACGGGTCAGCCATGGACTGATCGGAGATGGCGTCCCAAACATGTCCTTGGAGTTCTATTTTTTATTTAGTCTGTACGCCATTGGATAAAGTGATGTTGAAAATAGAACTCCTTTCGTGTATGGTCGTTTTCGTAATTGCCTTTAAATGGGTTTTATAGGATTTTATTTTTATACGAGCAAAGTCATGAGTAAGAGCTATTAAAAAAATAAGTATTTGGGAATAACGAGTTCTAGTATCCATAGGAAACTTTCCATGGTCCCGAAACAAATTGAGTCTAGTGGTATACTTTTCTATTTTTTATGACTATTATTAACGTGGTAGTAGAGTTTAACCGATGGTAAACTGGCTGTACACCAGGGTAATCAGACCCACGGTAGTGTACAGTTCTGTTGTAAGATGAACAAAGGTTCATGAAAGCACAGATAGCACAGATAGCGGGCGCCATGAAGGGTATACCAACAGCAGCATTAGAGGTACTGCTGAATATCTCACCTCTTGACATTTACATAGAGGGAGAGACAAAAATAGCTACATACAGAATGCAATATCATGGCAATTGGTTCTACTACCTTGCCGTGAAACACACTACAATACTTGATAACGCCATACTCGAGATGCCACCTGACAGAATGTCAAAAGTCGTGGACACCGAGATTCCATATAAGGTCAACCTAAGTAACATATCGGAATGGGCTCTAGGAGATCCTTGAGATATATCGAATGGTATAAACTGGTACACTGGTGGCTCCAAAAATTCATCAGGTACAGCGGTACATGCAGGAAGTGCGGTGAGGCAGAGAAAACAGCTAATCTTCGACTGTCCAGCCCTAAATGAAAGTATAGGAGCTCCTACCTGAATGTACACCAGAAAGAAAGACAGGAGAGCATAGTCCAATGTATCTCAAAGTTCGCAAAGAACTTACGATGGGACTCTGTTTGATCCCTTTGCCTGAATGGCAACTATTAGGGAAACTGAACTTTAGCCCTTCACTACAAAAACTTGATAGTAATTTTGAGTTATCGAAGACGGACAAAATGTATACCCCGAAAACTGTGTTACCAGAGGCGGTATAGTCATCAAAAAAATACAAAAGCATTTCAAACTTGGTTTTCAGCTATTTCAGGGATGAATTTTACACTTTTTTGAAGGGATCAAACTGGAATGAGGGTAAGGAGAACTGCAAAACCACTAAAATGTTTTTACTAATTATTATTAGCCGTTCTTTTCGATACTAATAAGAAATGAACAGTCTTGGATGGCATTTCGGCAAGACATCAGCACCGGTACTCTTCGTGTTTCTATGCACTACGTACTATGGGATCGGGTAGCTTCGTAAATATGTCAGGTAGTAGGCACGTTGTTTTAGGTACCCGAAACTGCCCGATCCTCATGGTCGTCATGGTGATAGAAACACGTTTCTATCTCTTAAGTAACGAAGTACCGGTGCTGATGTCGTTATGTAGGTACCGAATCATGCTGGAGTTTTCGGTAATGAAACGACGGACGTGCTCGCAAGTCTAGGGTCGAGAAATAATTTCCTGGGTCCTGAGCGGGCTGTGAGGCTGGTAGCAGGAATCATTAGAAAGAAAAAAGAAGTGTGGTTGCAAAATCAACATTTCATGGGATGAATGGAATTTCTGGACACCTCCGTCAAGCTAGAGCACTTATTTTAAGCCCTCTGGCCAAGCGACCCGACGCACGTGTGAACTCTGTGGCGAGGAGGAGGAATCCTCGGCACACATTCTATGTCGCTGTGACGCCTTTGTGTATCAAAGGCAGACTATACTAAGTTTAAGGGTTCCTGAACCTGCAGATATAAGATGGGCAGGACCTAAGACCATATTCAGATTTGCGATGAGGGCTGGTCTTGGGAACTGGAGTAAAGAGAGGTGCAGAAGGACCCGCTTGTCAATAGAAAGCCTCTCTCTTTCTTTCATTTATTCAAACCTCACAACTAGGTTTTGGCTATAAAACACCAAGATGCGTATGCGTAAGTAATTGTGGGTCTTATATGTCTTCTGTGTAATTTCCAGTCTTTGTTAATCGTGAGATTTTGTACATATCTTTACACTGTCGATAGAGTGTACCTAAAACGCGGTATTCATCTTTTTTCATGTAATTATTATCATATTTTCGAATTTTGATTAAGGAGAAGTGCCACTTTACTTTATGGACTGTAACACAGCCAAAACTCAGACTCCGTTACAGTCCACATAATGGGCTGGTTTTTGTTATGGCCAGTCTCCTGCAAAGGCTGAAAACCTATGGCACTGTAGAAGCGTTGTGAGTGTGCTAGCGCGCTGAAGCCATAAGGATAAAAGAAGAAGAAGAAGAAGAAGAAGACCCCTCAACCTATTCATGGTCATACATTGATCGGTAGCGGATCAAAATTTTGTTATAATGGAGCACACACTGATCATGGCGTTCATAAACAATGAGCGATCACTACAGTAGTGCTACGTTCTGATGAACACAACCGCAATGTTGTAACTCTTAAGATGGGGTATGTATAAACATAGCATTTTAAGATAGATTCGATACTTTGTACATGTACCCCATGAACGGGAGAATATACAGAAGTTCACTTATGGAGGAGTTTTCTTGAGTTCCTGATCCAGTATACAACTGGAGCATCTAGGACCCAATATGGTGCTGAGGCTTACCTAGCTTTCTTCATCCACAAATAGAAGGCCGTTTTGAAGGAGATGCCGGACGGCTTCGGTATGATCTGTTCATGCTCCACTATACGTTCGGTGTCCGTCTCCATATCGATCCCGTCGTAATTCTCACCCTGGACACCTAGGACGCCATATCGCATCGCGGCGGTCAACTAGCTGACATCGGCCGTCTTACTAGCGACACCGAAAGGTGTACTCCATCATCAATGAATAATATATGTGTGTGGCAACAGACCAGTCACGGGGTTGGGGAGACAGAAGGCCGGAAACGTGACATTGTATAATTCCGAATCAATATATAAACCGATTTAATGGAGACCGGCCGTCGAAAGGGTGTCTGGGGGGTGGGCGGGTGGATCATTATGGCGTGTCAAAGCGATTATTTTATCGAGGTAAATAGTTGCGGTGAGGTTGTTTTCATGCTTGTATAGTGATGGCATTATCAAAATCACTAGTGAGCAAGGCGACTATGCCTCCTTCCACTGCGACCCTATCGTGTCTAAGGCCCAGCTTCACAATCAGTGGACACTCTGATGATTTACTACCCTCGACCTGCGAGTTAACTCGAACAATGGCACGCCTCTTGTTTCACAATCATAAAATGACGTAAGGTTAACTGACCGCGAGCTGTATTTTATTTTTAGCGGTTGGTGGTACTGTGTCCACAGTGGGTGTGTTCAACGGGACCTAGCGCAAAAGCGCTAGCGTGGAACCTCTTGCAAGCGCTAGGAGTGACCGTTGAACGACTTTCCTTTTGACATGATAAAACTGTCATATCTATTTCCATATTTTAATATTTATTATTTATATTGTCAAAAACCTAGGTTATAAAATCACCAAACCTGATATTAAATTGACACTAAACAAAGGTAACTGCTTCTCTCAGAACTGCAAATAACTTTTTTCCAGTTATGTGCTGCTTTGCTAACCAAACAGCGCTTTTTTAAGGCGCTTAACAAGCTGACTGGCGCTTTTTTGATAGCTTGTCGTTCATCGGTTGGTTAGCGCAAAGCGCCCACAAGCGCTGACGTCCGCTAAGTTCCGTTGAACACTACCAATATTTAAAATTCTTCTTCTTTTTATTTCATTCGTTAGGTGTTTCGTGCTGGTGTTTTGTGTTTCTCTGACAAGACTGTCAAATAATGATTTCGTTGAGTTGTCAGTTACATGCGATTTCCAACCACATTTTGGTTTTTTCCACTGACGTTTTTTCACTTCATTTGCAGTTATTTGGTGTTTGGCATAGATAAAAGATTTTTAGGTGGGGTTGATGTTTGGACTGCTTGGCGTTGTAGTTGTTTCTGGGGCCTTTTTCAAATAATAGCCGTGCATGTACCCGTGCGTCAGCATGGAAAAACCAAAAATAGCGAACAACTTTTCAAAAAATGAAGAATATCTGTTCATTACGTTAGTAGAAAAGTACAGGCAGGTAATAGAATGCAAAACAAAAGGTGCAACATGGCGCGAAAAAGACAACGCCTGGGAAAAGATAGAAGAAATGTGCAAATAATAGCCGCAGATCTGTAAAGGTGCTGAAAGAAAAATAAAAAAATTTGAAAAAGGCCAAGGAGCCATGAGCATCATATTCCTCAAAATAATTGACTCTAGGTCGAAATATTCTTGGTCTCATTACTTCTTTATCACTGCTATACGCATTTACATAAAAAATCATAACCATCCATTTCAAATAAAAATAACGATGGAAAGCGTTAAGGTAAACGATAAAATATTAAACTGCAAACGCCTAGCAAGTGGCAAATACAAAGTGACATAACCTTATGTGCATGCGTCATTGCAAACCTGGGGTTAACTCAAGAATTTCTTGGGGTCAAGTTAACTCAGAGTTAACCTCAAGTAAAATCGAAAACTACCATTTGTGAAACATGACATCTAGGGTTAACCTCCGGTCAACACACAACCTTGAGCTAACCCATTATTGTGAAACCGGCCTTAAGAGTTCGCCGTACAATCCACATCTCTTGACGAAGGCGATGGTCGTGTTGGGTAAAACTTCCTTGGAGTCAGTAGGTTTCAAATGGGTGAATCCGAAAGTCTCAAACTTAGCTCTTTCCAGTACTGGACAGGACTCGTGATCCGCTGTTTCGTCCTCCACATAGCAGAAACGACAGTTCGTTGCATCTCGCCAGTGCACAAGTGCTTTCCTCCCTGCCCAATCGGAGATGGTTTTCTGGACAGTGCTTTCCCCAATGCCCGCAAATGGTTCTGATACTATAAACACAGATTCGGTTGTTCCTCTTGCGAATGTGTCGGCCAATGCATTGCCTTCCACTTCGCTATGACCTGGAACCCAAACCAAAGCTGTCCCAAGTTCGTTGGGGAGATGTATTCAGTCCCAATCGAGTTTTGAGTCAACCTGGAGGTCAGTGCTTTTAGGACAGCATGGCTATCTGAAAAGATTTTGACAGACTTGTTTGTGAGGGGTCGTATGATCAGCTCCATGACACCCAGCTCTATGGCTATCGTTATTGCTTGGGAATATTATGAGATTAAGATTTTGGCTGTTAGTTGTTCCAGACCTAACTTCCACAAGTGGTTCCTCAGACTACAATGTCCCGTTAATAGACCAACCAGCATGCGCAGATCATTGCCGCTCCATTATATCATCCTCCGGGGGGAGTTTGAAGACCTTCGAGTGTAATAGCCGTGGTGTATCTCGCCAGTGCAGGAGTGCTTTCCTCTCTGCTCAATCTGAGATGGTTTTCGTCGCAATGCCCGTAAATGGTTCTGATCCATCAAAATCACGAACTATATAGCGTGTTTTCAAATTTGAGTCATTCTTTTTCAGAAACAACTGCCTTTGAAATGACAAAGCTAATCTCTGGTGAATCAGCAGCAGAAGGATAAAAAAAATGGTTGGCTGCTGACGTTGAGATGCTCATTGTTTACGGAGAGTGTAACCGCATAATAAGCCAAATTAATGATATATTACTAGAGCAAAACTTTTTAACACACCTGTCAGTCAGCCTGACGTTTGTCCGGTCTAGTCGGTGGTACGGTCTACTGATCTAACTGAACTATCTCTGCGAGTCTCGCTCTCACGTCTCCTACTACTTCCACACTCACTCTCTATGTAGTACATGCCTAATTGGCTACTTCTATTAATTAATTGCTAATTAAGTACTTAATCAAAAAGTTCCAAAAATGGATTTTTGGGCTTTTCTCTTTAGATCCCAGCAATTATATGAGCGACTTTCAAGATGAAGAAGTATATGGTTCAAAGTTCGCGTCGCAAGACTGAACAGCCAAGTATTTCTTCTTCAATTCGGCCCATTCGAGATTGTCTAGGTCAACCAGTGTGACCTCTATGATGTGAATACAAATACCTGTGTCTCTAGCTCATTGCACGAGATAGACGAATCGACTGGTTGCAGGGTAAATTAATACGGTTAGAGAAACGATCAGATAACGAAGATATTTCAAAAGTCTGTAATCCTAAAGACCTGCAATACTGGCACAGCCCTTCAACATTATTTGTTGCTACCGCAAATACATATCAAATGTCCGTCAAGTGAGGTCGTTCAGAGTGAACTATTTTTTTATCTCCATCCTATCTTCTTCGTACCTTACAATTATGTAAGTTATTTCATATACGCGTATATCATAATTATATGTAGATACAGTGTGTGAGGTATCGTACTGATATTGAGCAGATAGTTGATGTCTAATGAGCTAAAAATTGGATTACCAATTTGTCAAATTTGAGTTGTCGCAAATAACTCGATGCAGTTTCTGTGTTCAATGAAAATTAGCACATAGATAAAACATATGTTTCGACAAAAATTGTTGATACCAATGCATATAAATCCAGGAGTAACGTTTACCAACGCGTTTCAATGCAAAGAACATCTGCGTCTAATTACAAAAAATGCTACCTTGGCCAGCAACATCTTCATGCCTATAAACGTATTTTAAATTTCAAAACGCGTAAAAAACTTTGTGACGTTCTTCGTTCCCTTTTCTAGGATTCTGCAATGTCCTCCACTTCTCTTGCCTAGATGAATCCAAAATATTTTTCCGAATTTACGAAGGATCGTAAAATACTACAGGTCTTCAGGGTTACAGACTTTTGGAAAGTTTTGTGTAACTTTTCTTCCAGGCCCAACAGTTGTAGATGTGGTATGAGTGTGTTAGGTGTAATGCCTGAGACCGATATAATAAGGGGGACAATAGTAACTTTGTTTTGTTCCCAGACTCGTTGTATGTAGGTACTTCTGTGGCAAGTCTGTGTATTTAGCTATCAGATGTTTTTAATATTCATATAATTAATCCTCAGGTATAGCAATATATATTAAACAGGTAACTTTGTTTTTGTTTGAAAAACTATATCTGGTTTGGGTTTGGGATAGTTTTGTTTGTATGTACATATATCATCTCAATATAGTAGTATTGATTGTCTTCGGATACTTACGTCAGTGTGTAATTCTTCAATTTATCTAGAACTCTAAATAGAAGAATAGAAAATAGAAATAACATAAAGCTATATGCATCTTCCCTCTCACGTTTTCACTTGCCTGAAGCGAGAATCGCTTATAAAAATCATGGCTAACTTTAATTTTGTATTCAAATTTTTGAAAAAACAGGTAAGTGTTGATAATTAACAGTAATATACCTGTTCACACCTGGCATAACACTGCAGCTGATTGAGAGCTGGCAACCATTTTTTTCAATTCTTTATTTTCTTTAAAATGACGTAAAATTTACTAAAAATCATATAGTTAGTACTACTGTACTAATATATCCATATCACTGAGCGATTGATTCAATGAACGTCATTTAATTATTTCACATATTATAACCGAAACATTTTATGAAGAATTATAAATCTGCTCTTGTGTTCATATGCAATAAATTTGTACAATGCTTTATATTAACGTCAGGTATGACGCCATAACTAATCTAAATTACCGACGTGTATTTGTAAATCACGCTAAATGAAATTAAAAAGAATCTGAAAGATATTTCGGTATTTATTTTCGCTCGTATATTATCATAAACGATATCAAACAATACATAATGTACGTCAATATGTACACCTAAACGAGTCGAGAGGAATCAGAAACATATGGAGTATAGTTACATTTCAAAAAATGTAGACGCCAAAGCGATGTCTTTTATGGTTATGGTAGTCTACATTATTTTCCGCAGTGGCGCAAGGTACGAGGATATTAAAGGGGATATAGCACGCTTTGATTAGAAAAACTAAACTCGCTAGCGATCATTCTTTCCTAGTTCTAAAACGCCGTTCATGTTGCCATGATGTTTACCTTTATGACATAGTTCGTCAGTCAGTTTGACCTTCTATCGGCCTGATCACCCAGAAACCAGACGATGTTATAGAGAAAAAAAGGAGAGGAAGGAAGAAGAGCAAAGAGAGAAGTGCACCTGTTAAAATAGGCACCGTTAAAATAGTAATTTTGCTGATCAAAACGCAATTTTGTTGAGATCAGATGTTGCTAAAAAGTGAATTTATATGCTAAAATTCCACGATGTAATTTTGTTTAAATGAATGACTGTAGGCGAGTCCTGTAAATCAACAAGTAAGCTACTAGCATCACCACGCATTGAATACTATAGGTCTGTTTTTACAGAGAATCACAAACTAGTCAGAGCCAATCAGTATTCCCCATTGCAGTTGTCAAACTATTTCTGACTTGTACTGGCCAATCAAATTGACGCTGACTAGTTTGTGATTGCTGTAAAAACAGACCTTATACTTCATCTACGACGTAAGCTATGAATTAAAATACATAATAATTACTACGTTTCCACGGGCTTTCAAAACTGTTTTCAAAACGTTTTGTGATTTTGGATTGTCGGTGTTTCCACAATAGGTTTCAAAACAATTTGCGGAACGCGTTCAAAACGTTTCCAACTGACACTCTTGACAAACGTCATTTCCTAGTTTTATAACCTCTATTTTTTCAATTATTATAATTTTTAAAATATTAATTATAAATATTCAGTTTCGAATTTGAATAAAATTCAATAATCTAATGATAGCGATATTAGACAGCAACGCATAGTGCATAGTTCATTTCAAAACATTTTGAAAGTGACAGCTGGTGTTTCCACGATATATTTGAAGACTCAAAACGTTTTGAAAACGTTTCGAAAGCCCGTTGATACGTAGTAACAATTATATAATATTCTATTCTATTCACCTATATCTGAAATAGACACATCCCTGAAGCTGTACCCTAAAGAAAGAACCGCCAACTCAATCATACGTAATAAATTCTCCGAAGTCATCTCACGTCGTAATAACAACAAACTGATCTTCACTGATGCATCAAAGTCTGAAACAGGAGTAGGTGTGGCAGTAGTCAGTATGAACTACAACCAGTTAATAAAGCTTATTGATCATTCCAGTATATATACCGGAGAGATCACTGCCATCAGAGAAGCACTGAGGTACGCGACTGTATTAGAGGATCGGCAAATTATGATCGTTTCAGATTCATTGAGTGCACTAGAGAGCCTGAAGCGATTGTACCCTGTCAACGAAATCCTGAAACAAATCAAGGAACGACTGAACCACTTAAATAACCTCGGCAAAACGAAACGTTTTCTTTAGGTGCCATCGCACTGTGGCATAGCAGGAAATGAAAGAGCCGATGAGGCTGCTGCGAAAGCAATCACTGATGAAACTGCCTTAACAATCATTCCAGTATCCCACTGTGATCTCAAGCCCTTTTTCAAAAATCATTTGCTTGATCAATGGCAAAGATTATGGAGCAGCGACAGTAAGATGTACGAAATCCAGCCAGATATCCGTACCAGAATGGAACTGCCGAAGAAAAGAAGGGATCAAGTGGTAATCTCTCGGCTCCGTATCGGACACTCGAACTTAACCCACGTGCACCTGTTTACAAGAAGCGTGGCACCATCACGTCCAACGTGAAATACAGCACTTACCGTAAAACACATAATCATCGAGTGTCCAACCTATTCCAACTACAGACAGATACATCATATACCTCTGGACCTTCGACAAGCACTAACTAAAGACTTTATAAGTGTTATTTCTTTTCTGAAGCATATTGAACTGTATTATCGCATATAATATTCATGTATTGTTATACCGCTATAACCCTTTGCGGTTGATGCGGTTACTTGTTTAAATAAAAAAATACATAATACTGACAACTCAACCTTTCTGTTACTAAAATAAATACTGTCACCGTTCGAATTAGCGTTTGACGTTTCATAGTGACATTTGCAGTTATTATAGCGTCTATTTAACCCTATGCATTTCCAAGAGATCAGTCCTGGTATCCAGTAGGCGGTGTTTATAACCCACGACTAGACCGTGAGATATGAAGAACAATTGACGCTGTTTGTTTATAGGTAGAGTAACCTGTTCAGAAGTAATTTGGTAATGTATATTTAACTTAATGGGTGTAGATAAACTTGCTTATCGGCGAAAGCCTCACAATTTTTGTCTATGCTTGAAGACCTACTAGCGGGTCTCATGCCACGCAAGTTAAGCATTACACATTCTAAGGCAAGCTGACATCGCAAAAGTACTTTCAGGGCCACAGTTGGTATTGTTCTGACAATCCCCAAATCTTTGCCAACTTGTGCATTCGTAGACCATACCGAATACTGGATCTGGCTACTGCAGTATTGAGCCACTGCAGCACCTTTAACTTAGACCCCCAGGTCCTTCCAAACATAAAACATGGTAGCTATTGACTTGCCACACGCTACTTTTGTGATGCTTTTTATTTATTTTATTTGTACTATCCATACATACACAGCCACCTCGAAGACCACGCCTTGTATGTGGTATTGGAAACTAAGAGTAAATGACTTACCTTTCTTGATGTTGTATCTCCTTGACCATAATGTCTGCCAACGGGTCGTTGTAAGGCCTCTCTCCCAGCAATCTCTGTTGGTCCAGGTCACCTTGCATCTGGCTGAACGCATGGTCCCCGACATTTATGGAGGTTTCTAGTTGAGCTGATAAGTCTATGGATTCTTCGTCGGCTGGAATGAAAGACATTTATTTTACTTTAGATTCAACAAAAATAGTCATTCTTGATTCATATACAAGTACAAGTATATCTAAGCTTTCTTCCTTTTCCTTCCTTCCTTCCCTATATAGAGGACAGGAGAACATAAATATGATCAGTGGCGGCTCGTGACTTAAGAGACCGGTGGAGCCAATATATAAAAAATTACCGGAATGTATCAACACCTTAAAAAATATAATAAAACAACAGTAATAACGCTTACCCAACATTTTATCTAAATATAAACTATGTACAAAAACAACAAATACACTTTTAAATTGTCCAGTATGTAAAAACTAATCGTCTTTCCTTATTTTTTGCAAAAGTTTGTTAAAATTGTCAATGTTATTTAAAAACTTTTTTTCGGCCGATAACATACCAAGAGCACTGAGTCTATTTTCTTTCACAGAGTTTCTTAGAAACGTCTGGAAGCATGTTATAGGCTTGATCCTTAAAAGCTTGAAAGAGTGACTTCTTGTCTGCGCTTGATTGTTCATTTCAACCGGATGCTCGCTTGGGTACTTTTGTTTGAAAGTGCACAGTACTGGATATTGGAAGCATTGAGTTTTACCATGTCCTTAAGCTCCCAAGCGGTAATGGTATGGTAATATCGTCCACAAAGCTGTGGATTGGGTTTATAGGAATCCCAGCGTTTATGTTAAGGAAGGAAGAGGAGAAGCTGTCTACCACGACAAAGATATTGCGATCAGACCAGGAAGTTTGCTAGCCAACCCATCGAGTTAATCTTATGGAGAAGAGTGCTGTTTATGATAATTTACGAATTATTTGGATTGGTTAAGAATTGAAGAGCCCAATGTGAAAAATGCTTTTAAAGTTTATATTTCTCTCTGGAAATATTACGTTTTCGAATAATAATTTGATTTGTTATAATCTTGTATTTTATTACTTTTAGAGTGAGCGACTTTAAGTTAAAGCTAGTTCAGTGGTCTACTTTCGAAGATTTTGTTTTTTTCAAAAATGAACTTAGGCACTTTTCAGATCTCACTGTAAGAAGAGAGCTTATGCAGAGACTCTGTCTGTCTGTCCGTATACAAAAGATAGCCAAAACTACGGTTGCTAGAGAAAAACTAAATACAGAATCGGGACCAGCATGAAAAATCCGGTTTTGTCAATATCGCTCCCGGTTTAAAAAAAACTAAATTTTTATACCAACAAATTCCTCAGTGAGAGCGTCGTTTGAATTTACTCCAGTAAATTCTTTCCTACTTTTTATCTTTGGATTCCAAAAGTGTCATAAAAGCCTGTACATACTTCAAAGTATTTTTATTTACAATATATGAAAATACAAAATACATTACAAATACAAAAGTTATTCACAAATATCGGTGTGGGTCTATTGCTTCAAGAACTTCATTTTCTGAGCCAGGACGCATATCAGATGTATTACTTACTATCTGTAGGTCAGATATGTGATACCTATAAGAGAGAAATGTGGTAAAATTGACAGTTTTGCTTTATATGATAAAATTTATAGATTATCTCAGCATAAAACCGAATTTTACTATACAAACACAACATTATGGATAATATTAAAAAACCCACTTACCTGTGTTTTTTGTACTATATCTCCAAAATTTTTCAACGATAAACGACTAGACAAATTGAGTGAAATAATAAATCACTAGGAGTACGATTCTATCATTGAATGGAAAAACGAATGGTCAACCACAAACTAAGCATAAGTATGCTAGTGAGCTAGGGCAATTTTTGCGTTGAAGTGGTCATTCATAGTGACTAACAGACAGGTTTATCTTCCATTGAGTATATTTTGTCTAATAAAGGGTTTTCCAATAAGAGGTGTTATTTTGAATAGCTGGCTATTTCGGTAGACGTCAGTTTTGACGCTGCAGTTGTTTGACATTTGACAAGTAGAACCAACGCCATTAAGAAAAATGGAACAGTACAACAACTCATTGAAATTATCAAAATCCACTATAAAAAGGCTGAAAATTTGTCAGTGACGGTTCGTAAAACTAGAACACTTTTTGGTCGTCGTGCAGCACCTTGTCGATCCGCAATACAGAAATTGGTGGAAAAATTCGAGCTGTTGGGACAAGTGAGTGATGTGAAGAATAAAAATCGTGCACGTCGCTCAAGAACAACGGATAATATTGCTGCTGTAGCCCAAAGTGTTGAAGAAAACCCCGGTTTGTCCATTCCTCGTCGTTCTTTGGAATTGGGCATTCCACAAACGTCATTACACCGTATTTTGCATAAAGACTTGGGTTTTAAGGCTTATAAAGTTCAGTTAATACAGGAACTCAAGCCGGCCGATCATCAACAACGTCGTGTCTTTGCTGACTGGGTCCTTGAAATGCATGAAAATGATCCGGAATTTCATCGAAAAATCATCTGGACTGACGAGGCCCTTTTCCACCTCGCTGGCTACGACAAGCAAAATTGTCGCATCTGGGGCTCGGAAAACCCAAGAATCATTGTTGAAAAGCCTCTCCATCCTCAACGTGTAACTGTTTGGAGCGGTTTATGGTCAGGCGGGGTCCTTGGCCCTTACTTTTTCGAAAATGAGGCTGGAGCAACAGTTACGGTGACTGGATTGCGCTATTGAGAGATGATTAATAATTTTTTATGGCCGGAATTGGATGATATTGATCTGGACAACGTTTACTTTCAACAAGACGGCGCTACGTGTCACACAAGCAACGATACCATAGCTCTTTTACAGGGAATGTTTCCGGACCGTGTTATCTCTCGAAGGGGTGATCACAATTGGCCACCGAGATCTTGTGATTTAACACCTTGCGACTTCTTCCTTTGGGGCCACGTGAAAGATAAGGTCTACGCCAACAGCCCAGCGTCGACTCAAGACCTCAAAGATGGAATTCGTGAAGCTATTCAGGGCATGCGGCAATCACTTTGCGATTTGGTGATGGACAATTTCATGAAAAGGATATGGTCCTGCAAGCGTAGCCGTGGTGGCCATTTGGCTGATATTATTTTCCATTCTTAATGGCAAACGTTCCTCTTTACATTGAAATAAACATCCGATCATTTATTTCAGAATATGCTATTTTTCTTTGAATATCAAAATAACACCTCTTATTGGAAAAATTTTAGATATACTATCAGAAAGCTAACAAAAAGTTCTCACAGACGGCACTGATAGTCTGGATGTGACTTGACACTTCTTGCATTGGACCCTTCATTTACTAACAAACTATTTTCTCCTTGTGCTATAACAGCTTTTCCTCGACTAAAAAAAAGTTACTTACGGTGCAGCGCCGCATGCTGCGGATTGTCAATGATCCGAATCTGTCTGTCGGGCATGACCGGTTCTCCGTCGGGGCCCCCAACGTCGTCGGGTAGCTGGCCTGCCACAGTCCGCTGTTCGCGCTTCGATCGGGGGAAGTACAGGGGCAGCAGCGCCTCGTAGATGGCCAGATCGGCGTTGCCCACGCAGAAGATCACCGTGTCCAAGGAGCTGCCGTGCTTGTCCAGGAAGCGACGTACGGTACCTGTAACCAAACGACAGATCGTTAACGCTGCTCCTACAATCCGGAATAGTTTCTCCGGAGGATGCGGGGAGCTGAGAAGGAACCGACGATGGGCGTGATAAATAAACAGGTGCGCGCTACATTAGAAAGAAATGGAAACAGTCATGTTAGCGCGTCGCCCGAAATTTGTAAAATTGAAGAGGAAAGCGATTTGCAGATTTTTCCCAATTCCTGACTCTTCATTTTCCAATATTTTTACATAAAATTTTCACATGATGTTTAGAAGGCAATTGCCCAGAGTGATATCGAAGCACTTTTTCATTTTTGCTTCTGGGCTTTTCTTAAAAAAATTACAAAGTTGACGAAGAAAATAGGCAACTTCAAGCGATCATATTTCATGTTCAATCAATTTTTTTCAAAAAATTTTTCGATAGCCCCCTGTGTAATTTCCTTTTAAACTTCATGTAAAAATTTCATGCAAAAATATTGAAAACTAGAGCGTCACGAATTGGGATGAAAGCACTTGAAAATTACCGTTTATGCTCTCCGTACGAGCCGCCTTAAGGCTAGTGTACACTGGTCAAGTAAGCGGTAAAGTTATCCGGCCCAATGCATTGGGCTCAGTAACTGAACTCTCCCGTTTTGATTATTTGTTTGTTTACACACGAAGAAATTACTCAGTGTCCGAAGTCGAGCAGTTGATTGTAAGTAGATCGGATGTTTTTAATTTTCTGCTTAACTTCTCCAGAACCAAATCCTTCTCGATGCATCGCTTTCATTATGTCTTCGATAGCTTTTTGACGCATATTTTTATTTCTATAGTTCACTTTACTCATGTATCATGGTCGCGATAGAGATCAACAAATTTTAAAGTATCATTCTCCGTCCACTTCATTCTCAAATTATTTATTTCGCTAGATATTCCATTCAACACGATACAAACACTGCAAGAAAACGGATGTTCACTCGACTTGCTTACTCTACTGCTGTGGTTCGAGTTTAGACGGGTCGAGTTTCAAGCGAATTAACAGTGGAGTAGTAGAGGGGGAGGACGAGTGGTCAAGTTACAATGCTGACCGCTCTACCACTTGACTTGCCCGATATTCGACCGTGTACTCGACCAATTACTTGACCAACTGTTTACACTGGTCAAGTTGGGCATGCTTTTCTTATGCCGCCCTTTTACTTTACCGTTTACTTGACCAGTGTGAACTAGGCTTTACCATCGAAACCGTCGAGCAAAGATCAGTGCATCTACAATACGGCCGGTAAGGGTCGATGTTCCTCAGGGTTCGGCCCTCATTTACTCTTTGTCAATGACGTTCCTTGACCACGCAACTGTGAAGTCTATCTTTATGATGACGACACTCAGGGCCGTTCCTGGGGTCATACGCGCCCTGGTGCAAGCTAAAAATTGCCGCCCTTTGCATAGCGGGAGATAAAATGGGGTGCAGATGGATTAGATCTAAAATCAGTAGAATCGATATACTTGTATATTATATTCTAGGTTATTCACGTTATTCAACACGGAGCATTATGGCTAAACTATTTGATGAAAAGGAAAATGATAATTTCGCATGGATAGGGGCCCATTAAGACATTTTTTAAATTGTAGTGTGACTTTAAGTATCACACCTGGGACTTAAAGCGAACCGTTTATGTGTAAATCACCATTTTCGGTACAAGTAGATGTCTGAAAAAAATTAAACATTGCAGAAATTATAAAATTTAGAAGGCTGTAACTTTGCCGGATTTCTAAGCATGAAATGCGTTAGCTTAGATTAGACGGTCAAATTTGTATCGTGTTTGTACTTGAAGAGACCGGTCGATTATTTAAGAAGACTTCAATCAGAGATAAATTGATTTTTTCAAACGGGAATGCCTAATTTTTTTATACGATTGAATGTAAAATTTGATAACCTTTCTAATGATATAAGGGAGTGTATATAGTTTTAGTTGGTTAGTAGTTTTCATTTATTTTCAAATTTTCAATCAAATGGTGTTTTTCGTTGTTCCTACCTATAATCAACCTAGCAAATCATGAAGTATAAACGAAAACATTCATATGAGAGAAAATAATTCACTTATAAGAAATATACAGACGAATTAGAGTAAAGAGACAAGATTATAAAAATCCTTTACAAATAATCCCCTTTAACAGAAACCACGGCGGTAACATATTTAAGGTCAAAGAGAATCTGGAGTATGACAGAAATAAGATATTTTTCACAGCCTACTGGCTACTGTAATGTACTAGAGGCTCAGAGTAACAAATGAACATAGAGATAGTAAACAAACCACCTCAGCATGGCGTGCTCAAAGCCATCATCTTTTGACACTTCAGACCCAAACATTGCCAACTAACCTGAAAATGCTTCCAATACAACCCATGTTACAAACACTGCTCTGCACTGTCCCATCTCGAAAAACTGTTAAACTACACTCGAATATAGCACAGCAAGTCCGTAAAGCTTCACTACAGTTACCAACAGATAGCGAATTTGAGTTTACTGACCAAGCATAAAAGACGCACAAACAAAACAAACGTTTGACAGTCGGAGGTTACCGTAAACAAATCGCAGGAAAATTACATAGGCGTTGCCAACTCCTCAAAATTTATGTAAGATAGAATTTGCGTTAATGATGAAGAAACATGCAGTAACGCAGTAGAGGTTAACATATCTATTGATTTTGCTGTAATCATTCCTGAACCATCAAAATACCGTCTTTTTTAACGTAGAATGGAATATTTCTGGATACTATACAATTAAGTCGATAGTAAATAATTATGATTGCCGTACATGGTGGTCGATATGACAACGTACGAAAAGATGTTGGCCTATTAGAATTAGTTGTTTACTACCTCTATGTTCAGTTGTTACTCTGAGACTAGAGGTTAAACATTTTCAAAACAATTAAAAATCCTGAAATGAAAGAAAAACTGCCAACGATTATTGCTCCAGTACGTAATTATCAATAACACGTAATGGTGTGAAAAAGTAGTAATTTGCGTTAAAGTTAAAGATACCTCTGATTGCAAAAATCAGCAAGATCGCAAAACAGGAATACTGACAAATCACTCTCTGTTCTAAAAAATTTCGCGCCCCATAACGTCCAGCGCCCTGGTGCCTTGCACCACTTGCACCAACGGGTAGGCACGGCCCTGACGGCACTGCTCTTGTAGCTCGGTCGTGGCCTGGTGAGCTAGTCCACGACAGGCTGCAGGATTTGTTGGAAGAAATATTGGAGTGAGCGAATTGGTGGCCGATTAAAAATAACCATTCTAAGACACAGGCAATCTATTGTACGAAAAAACTTCATCGTGTCCCTAATGAGGTCTCAGTGGATGGCACTCGTATACCATGGGAAAATTTAGTCAAGTGTCTTGGTGTCATTCTTGACAAAGCGATGATCTGGCGGTATCACACTGAGGCTTTAAATTCAAATTCCAATTTACGTTCCGGCAGCTGTACGCCCTGTTGCGTAGACATTCAAAATTCAGTTTGATCAACAAGATTCGGCTTTATAAAATGCTAATACGACCAGCTTACATCTTGGTGTTTTCTTGCCAAAACGCACTTGCGAGGCCTGCAGATTCTGCAAGGCAGAACCACAGGCAGAACCTTAAGCCGGCGCCAGATATGCGGGTATTTGCCGAATATCAATATTCGCCGTTTTTTCAACCTTGCTCGCCGAATAGCGAGCACGTATCGCCCTTTAGCCGAATATATAATCGAGGTTCGTTGCTCGCCGAATACCGCATATGTGGCGCCGGCTTTATTAGCCGAATAGCAAATAATCGGGGTTCGTTGCTCGCCGAATACCGCATATGTGGCGCCGGCTTTACGCACAATTACGAACGCTCCATGGTACGTTTCAAACGAGACTCTCCATAGAGACCTTGATATTTCTTAAGGGCCCCACTCACCTCGTTCTTCTGCGCCGTTTTCAATCGACGGTTGAAAACACAAGCGGCTAGCCGTACCAAATGTACTTTGGCTCCCTGACTTCGCGCCTTATTATTTTAAACTTGAAAATGAAAATGTAACGTGAATTGTATTATATTATTATGTGCCTATGTATGCACTTTTTTTATTATCGATATCTCAGAACATTTTATTCGTGATAAAAGATGGTGCATAATGAAAAACTAGCTGTGAGCTGATCAAATCTGCCATTATGTATACAGGGTATGTAAAAATTCGGAAAATCTGACCGGTTTTTTCCTATTTATTTCGGATTTTTTGCATTTTCAATGACGAGTTTCGCGGTAACCACAGCTGAGACGCAAAAACTTTATCTCAAAAATTCAATTTTTTAGGTTAGTTTCATCAGAAATTTTAACATACCTTGTATACACAATGCAGTGGTATGGCAGATTTCATCAAATCACTGCCAGTTTTTCTCTATGCACTATCTTTTATCATGAATAGAATTTTCTATCGATAATAAAAAAGTTTCTCGTATGTTGACCACACTATATATCAATCTTTTATTTCTTTACAGTTGTAAAATTAATTAGTTTAAATAGTTAGGTATTCGAAAAGGAATTAGTTTTAAAATTATAAATGATCAAAATAAAAAATAATAAACAATTTATTTATATTGAAATTCAATTAGTTCTATTCTGGTGGATATAAAAGGTTTAGCGCGATATTATTTTGCTTCTTCGGCGTCTGGTTTGGCAAGTATTTTAAATCTTTTGATGACGGGTTTTTTTTGTTTTGTACAGACGTCTCTGATGTTGTGAACTTAAAATTTAATAAAACAAAACAGGGTGAAATTTTTTCACATGCGGCCTTAAATTGCAATGCTTTGAAAGTAATGTATTGCATATAGACCATCTTAAAGCTATTTTTTTAATTAATTCACAGTAAATAATAGACATTAGTTTAATTCCAATATTATTAAAAACCTCAGACTCTCAGACGAAAAATATCAGCGAAAGCGGCGAAAATCCCAAAATAATGCGGGCCTTTTAGTTTCAGGTTATGTTCCGTGTCAACGTCAACTGTCAAAGTGAGGGAGCCAAAGTACACTTGGTACGACTAGCTGCTTGTGTTAAAAACATCAGGGTAAAAATGTCACAAAAACGAGGTGTATGGGCAAGAACGTCGTTTATGCCCGTCGTTCCAAAATGTCAGGCGAGGTTTGATTTCTGTCGGTTAATCGTGCCAATCTTTCGAGTAAAACGAGGTGTGTGCTCTCAACAGTGTGACTAGTCGGGCATTTATCAGCGGCAATGGCGTTTAGCATGTTGTTGTTTATTATTGCAACTGGTGATAATAAAAATGTCTGATATTAGGCAGTGGAACAGAGACTTTTTATTAGAGTTTATCGAACTTTATTTATCATTTCCTTGCATGTGGAAAGTTAAATCGGCGGAATACCATGAGCGAATAAAAAAAATAAGGCGTATGAAGCATTATTGGTGAAATACAAAGAAATGGATGCTGATGGATTATGCGTCCTAGTGCCTGCGGTGAGATAATAACCGAAAACTTCAGATCCTCGTAGCTGCGGCCAGTGGACAGAAATCGCAGAGTAGCTGTTAGGCGTTCGTGAGAACTAATGCATTCACGTAAATGGGTATCACGTCTCTCAATTAACGGTGTCACTAGTTTTAGCAGTTTCCGATACGTATCCTCGTCTATCCTCAAGTAATTGTGCCAATCGCCAGGCTCCAATCTTAGCTCCTCCAGTAAATTTATATGTGACAGTGCACTGCGTTTAAGTAGCCAGTCTTTAGTCCACTTTCTTCGAGTTTTTCCTTTTTCGCGAATTTTAGACTGCCAAAACCGCTGCCACTGCTAACAAGCACGTACGCGTACGGTCCATCGTGATAAACTGGCGCGGAAAAAACTGTTGTGTGTGGACGTATCAGTCAACGTTCTTCCCTCCAACGCTCTTAACCGTCAGTTAAAAATGGCGGAGAAGAACGAAGTGAGTGGGGCCCTTTTATTTAGGGGACTTCAGGCGCAGCGACGCTACAATAATAATATTTTTAATATAATAATAATAATACTTATTTACTCTAAAATTACATAAAAGAAACAAATCGTTGAAAAAAAATGAGTAAATAAATATGTTTACATCCATAGAAGGTCTAGGCCTGTACATGGACGAATTAGTGTACATATATAAATGTTACAAAGTTACTTACTTACATATTATGTATAAGATAAATATATTTATGAATAATTTAAATGAAATTTTGTTTTTTTTTAATTATTCCATTACATGTCTATTCAGTTATAATATGATTTATTTATTAATTTATGTATTTCCTTCCTATCTATTGTACTTTGGTGTATGAAGGCTACACATTAACACTGAAATTAGTGAGTGATTGAGTGACAAATGGTCTCTATATATGCTCTCATCTAAACATTTAGGAGCCGTTCAAATTTTTACAAATTAAATGATGTGTTTTCTATAGTAACCTTTCAATGCTTAAAACTTCTAGATTTTTGCGCCTCAAAATCCTTTAAAGATAACAAGGACCGCTCAGGAAACAACTAAATTTGCCACTAGTAAAAAGAAATTGGTCAACTGATCAATTATTATTTTCATCGCAATAGGAAATCAAGAGGTAACAGTGTTGGAAGTTTGTAATTAAAAGCATTTGCTTCTTAATCTTATAAGATAGACCAAAAACAAAATATCAAGCATCTATTATTTTTAAAAATGCTTAATAAACTCCAAAAATGTCTTCTCAAATTGCTCTTTTTTACTTTTTTATTCTCCGGATGATCGTTGTTTTGACTGTAACCTCAGAAAGATAAAGATACTAGTTTGTCGCACTTTTTATTGGCATCGATTAAAGCTTTCATTTTGTTATTACATTACAACAGATGGACGCAGCAGTGCAGCACTTTGTATTGCCACCAGAACGATCCATATGTAGACCACTGATGTAGACCATACCATATACCTCCCTCTGAACCCACGTCTGAACCCCAAGCAACCAACATAACGGCGCCTCTGCAGCGCCATCTATGTGCGCATTTGCGGTAATACACAGTCAAATCATAACAGAGAACTAGCGCACAACGTCAGGCAACCAACATTACAAATGTACGCGTTGCCATCTGTTTCCCACTTCGAACACGACACACTCAATCAATAACAGAAAACGCCCATACACGTAAGATATGTCAACGCCAAAATCTAACCTGAAAAAAACCATGTAACAGTGACGTGTTCTTCAACGAGAAAAACATTGCACACGTTGTAAACAAATTTTTACTTTAGGCCGGTTTATTTTTCACAACTCCAAAATGCTGTTTTCACTGTTCGACGAAGTGAAGCGGATGAACAAACGCCAGTTCCTCTACCAAGTACTTAGTTTTGGAATGATAGTTTCCTCAGCACTGATGATATGGAAGGGCCTTATGGTAGTGACTGGCAGTGAGAGCCCCATCGTAGTGGTACTATCCGGTAGTATGGAGCCCGCGTTCCACCGGGGCGATTTGCTGTTCCTGACAAACTTTCCAGAGGAGCCAGTGAGAGTAGGTGAAATAGTAGTGTTCAAGGTGGAAGGAAGGGACATTCCTATAGTGCACAGGGTGTTGAAATTGCACGAGAAGAACAACGGGACCGTGAAGTTCCTTACCAAAGGAGACAACAACAGTGTGGACGACAGAGGACTGTATGCACCAGGGCAATTGTGGTTGACGAAACAAGATGTAGTAGGTAGAGCAAGAGGCTTCTTGCCATATGTGGGAATGGTGACGATACTAATGAACGAATATCCAAAGTTTAAGTATGCTGTGTTAGGTTGTTTAGGATTTTATGTGTTGGTACACAGGGAATGTGCGTAATGCTACATGGTTTTATTTATTTCCATCGTAAATAAAGTGTATAGTTTTGAAAATGCCTGTTATTGGTTCTGTACATTAATTTGCAGTGGTTTGTCTGAATATGTTTTTGCAAATTGACTATGTACATTTGTCTGAATGTTCAAGAAAAATTTGCATTTGCCCTTCCTCACAGGTATAACAATCAGTAACAACCAAAGTCCTCTAATCATACTTTGACACATCACTGATTAGTAAAAAAACTACTGTTTTGTCTAATAGCAAAAAAGTAAATATTGCTTTTGAGCGACATGTAGGTATTGCATTTTGCATTATTTTTACTATTGCATTTTTTGTACAAATGGTCTTGAAGTCTTAAATTTTACATGTACATTTAGAAAAAAATATTTCAGCAGACTGAGAAACACTTGCTAAAAATAGAGTGAAGTTATGTTTGAGACAGTATTTTGAGCTAGGATATGATATGCTATATTTTTAGTTTTTTATATGTGAGAAAGGGTAATAACATATGATTTGAATCATGTCATGATAGATTTTTAACTGGAAAACATCATAACTAGTATATTAAGACACTTTATAGTAAGACTCAAGATTTGTATTGCAAATTTGTATAATATAATTCATCATATGATATATGTGTAAAATTCTATCATGATAATAATTTTCTTTGCAAATATGTCATTATTCAGTTTTTTTAGCTTATTTAGTTAAAAACATTTTTACACACATTCCAGGATTCTGATTTCAAAATGAATTATATTCATATATGTATTTAAGCATAAATACCAAAGTCTTACCAATCACTAAACCCATATTTTCACACCCCAAATGAGTTTCACTTTGAATCTTCAGGGAAACATTAAAAACGTCACAGCTAGTGAAGCTCTTGTAAGTGCTGTTAACCCTTAACTGGTAACGTGCCGTCTGTGAGACTGCAAGCAATCTTAAATTCGAGCCTACAACAAAACCTTACCGCATTTCTGGTAAATGACCTCATCTAATCTATCTGCCATTGGTATCCCTTTTATATCCCTTTTATCAATAATTTTGCGTAAACAATATTCCAGATGTGCTTAGTTGTTAGTTCGCTTCAGTCTGTGAGACGGAACGTTACGGTTTATGTTATAATTTTTCTCCACTGGTAGTCATGGCAGGTCCGTCATTTTTTACCAAAATATTTTTATAGGTGTATTGCTTTACTTATTATCAATCACAAAATATATAAATTTGAGTGTGGTCAAAGTTTTTTTGTATTATCTTGGTCCTACAAGTTTGTTATGCTAATTTGTGTTCTAGTTAATAATTATCTTAATTTTGTTTCTTTACATCACATGTTCTGCTACTTTATACAAAATTATTATTAAAGGATATATACCCAACAAATCTTTATGCATTTTTTCCAAAAAATAATTAGGAGAGTTTGATTTTTTAAGCTTCAAAGACGTTACAGTCTCACAGACTGCACGTTACCAGCTATGCCTCGAATTTGCACGTTACCAGTTAAGGGTTAAAAAAGGTAATGAATGAGCAATTGTCAACCTAAATAATAATATAATCCAATGGTTATAAATCTTAGGAATGAACATGTGATTTATGAAACTAATCCTGTATCTGTATCTATAATTCACACATTATATGTATATATGTATATGCATGAGGAGCCACAGCCTTTTTTGACGAACAGAATGCTCAACAAAAATTTCAATTTTTGAATGCTGATAACACATTCAGTCATCTAGTTCATAAAGTATTATCAGGCAGCTCAAAAATAAGTTTTGGTTCAAAAAAAGTGTGTCTGTTTATTAAACAGTGAAATGGCATGAATTGGTTGGAACCTCAGGTTGAAACACATTATTCTAATACACAGTTGCACCTTGGTTACTGCCCTTTGGTTAATTTTTTCTAGGCTAATTTAGTTTATATGAGAGGATACAGAATGTCAAAGATAGTGTCCTTTTATCATCCTTATACTTGAATTGAATGAACTGTAACAAGATGTAATGTTTATACTATAATTTATTGCAAATATAACTATGGAAATACATGCAATTTTTATTTCCATACATTGGGAATTTCCCACTTTACTGGTTATACAGGAAATGAACAAGGTTGTTTTCAACAACTTTATGATGAGCAATATGTGTATAAGTTTTGATCTGGTTTTCCAGATAGTGGGGCAAAATGCAGGTATAGTAGAATAGTCAATTTGATTTTAAAACTCGATGTTATGGTTGTTAATTCCCATGTCTGACATAGAAACTAGTAAAAAAACACAAAATATTCTAAACATCACCAATTTCTGTTTTTAGGCTTATCAGGATTTTTTCATCTGAGTAAAATTGGATTGGAGAGAAGGTGGTTGTGCTAGAACCTCAGAAATTTGTTAAGTTGATAAAAGACTTTCTGTTGCTTGCTATCTTGTACCTTCCAAATATATCTAAACACTGCCTTTAAGGACATAACTGTTTATAAATACAAAAAAAAACTCGCAAAAAAGTGAACCTTTTTCTTTAGAGCAACGCCTTTTTGATCCAAGTTGTATAGTTCTTTTCCCTCATGAATAGAATGTGAAGTAAATGCTTTGATTTCTATAAGTAAAAACAAAAGCTCTTCTTGATGAATAGGGCCTATAGTTATCAAAAATAATTCTCATCGTTTATACAGGGTGTTCCTAAATATCATGTACAAACGAAATGAGATTATTTGTTTTTTTTATAACTGAAATTTCAAACGGTTGAAAAATCTACAGGGTGATATTTTTTAATTCGTATATAACTAACAATTGCAACGAAATTATTTAGTATTTAGAATAGTTTTACACTTTGCAACTCTAAAGTTGGCGACATAACTTACGATTTAAAATGCTACATGTCACATTTAATAAAACAAAACAGGTATCCAAACAAAGCTATAGCCTACAAGACCATATTTCAAATACGCTTCTACCTAATAACAGAGAATCCTGTTTTGTTTTTTTTTCTCGATAAGGAGCGGAGATATAAATAAATTACATGAGGATAAAAGATTTCTAAGCAAGATGGAAAAAATTGTTTTGTTTTTTGAATGTACCTGGAGAAAAGGGGGCATGATCCCTGAAAAGATATCACCCAGTAGATTCTGGCAACCGTTTGACATGTGCAATTATGTAACTTCTCTTTTATATCTCATATTGATAATTTAATTAATGAGTTAGCTGAAGTAACTTGCATACTAAGAACAGTTAGAGAAACTCTTGGAAGAAACACCACTAAAAATTGTTATTTTGCATTATTCCAAAGTAGGTTGAGTTATGGCATCCCATTTTGGGGTGTCTGTTCTCATATCTACTTAAATAAATTGTTAGTCTTACAGAAGCGAGCAGTTAGATGCATCGCCAAGAGTAGACCTAGAACTTCATGCAAGCCACTATTTTTAGAATACAAAATTATGACCGTAATTGCACTATTTATTTTGGAAACGGCTACATTAATATTCAAAAATAAAACAAAATTTGAGACCATAAATATAGAATATAAAATAAGACAAAAGAATGATTTTAAATTAATCAGCCCCAAATCAGCACTGGTTAAAGATTCAATTATATACATAATGGATTGAAGATTTATAATAAACTTCCTAATTATTTTAAAATTCAAAAAGATTTAAAAGTTTTTCGTAAAAAACTTAAAAATTTCCTATTTCAAAGACCTTATTACACACTAGATGAGTTCTATGATGAGTTTTAGTGAATATTCCACAATTTGTTGTTATAGCTTTGTCAATAAGAACTTTGTAACTTCTTAGACAATAAGGCATATTTATCTATCTATCTGTCTTATATTCCAAATTAGAGATAAATACCTCAAAAATTGAGAGTTATTGAGAAAAATATGAAAAAATTACTGAAATTGCAGCACTCTGTAGATCGGCAACGAAACGTTTGCGGACCTATGTTTATTTGAAATGTTAATCCTTAAAAACGCCAAGGAATCTTCTCCTTTCGTTTGTACATGATATTTGGGAACACCCTGTATATAATTAGTACTACCTGTTAAAAAGTAGTTCGGTAACCGTCGTATAATAATTATTGTATAAATTAATGGGAGTAGATAAAAAATATACTCTTTTTCAAATTTATTGGCGGATAGCAAAGTGCAAATAAGCCACACATTCTAAATCGCTTGCTATCGCTGTTTGAACACCATAGTCATTGGTATATTTTTATAACTGTCTGTGCATTATTCAAATATTCAACACAAGTGCACCAATTATTTTGTTTACCGAATGCTTATCTTCCGATGTGTATATTTTTTCTGGATGACGTAATGGCGCCCTGTTAACAAATTGCAGTCTCGAAGAAACATACTGGGCCTGTTCACAACATTTTTGGCTATATTGTAAATAAATACAAAGCAAAAAATCCTTTTTTAAAAAACCTTAATTAAATATGCTCTAAAAAAATAAAATTTTCCTTTAAAAATTTAATTATTAACTTAAATCCACTTTACATGACCACAATAGCTTGTTGCACGACTTACTTGTGTAAGTACCTTTTAATTAAGTAAAATTTCAGTTCCATTAAATAATTATAGGCACTTACGCAAACCTCGCCACAAACTTTAATGATCATATAAACTGTGTGTAATGAATGTAGGTATAAGTTGACAGTTAAAATTTTAGAGGAAAATTTTATTTTCTTCTTTTTAGACTTTTTAGAGCATTTAAAGGTTTTTTAAAAAAAAAGGTTTTTTTTGCTTTTAATTTGTTTTTTACTTTTTAGTTATCGCTAGCTAGATTTTTGAGTCTGTTTATGTCATTCAACGCATCATTGTTGCAAGGTCGTTTGCGAACTCTTTCATTTGATACCCGTACTATGGGAAAGCATAAAAAACTTCAAAAGTCCGCCATATTGGATTAAGTGTGATGTCAGAATATTTTTGTAATTATTACCGGCAAGCCTTTCATTTGACACCCACATTGCAGTAGTGCATAAAATTTAACTGTTCCGCTGTCCTGGATGGTACGCCATATTGGATTTAGAATGACGGCACATTATTTTTCGAGTTATCTCAACAAGCCCTTTTATTTGATACTGAAAACAATTTGTGCTAGATTAAACTTTTGTTTTAAGTCATTTTTTAAGCCAATGAACATTTTTCTCATTTATATCTTAACATGAGTGAGTAGTGTGACATGTATCAGACGACTGCGACTGATGATTTGAAATTTATAATAAACCTGTTATTAACAATATTTCGAATTTCAGATTTCTTGTGGCATTTAAAAAAATACATTTACTCGCACACCACAGGCAACGGAAGTATTGTCATTGTACGTTCATATTTAAAAAAATTATACGAGGGTTGCTCTAAATCTCCGTCAATCCACCAGCACGCAGACAGCTGTTTCACGCCTATTGGCGATCATCAGTGCGCCATAGGTCGAAAAAAATTATCGCGAACTGGAAATCGTAAATAACTCAACATGTATCGGCATCATAAACCAATATCACGGTGTTGTGATGAGGATATGATTTTAATGACATTTAAATTTCTTTAGATACAAATCATCAGTCTAAAGTTCGTGCTAAATATTGCTTGTGAAGTAGTCTTATCATCCATGTCGTAATTTCTACTGAATACCTTATATACACAGTCGGTGATATAGGATGTGATACATACTTAAATATTTATTTTGGGGGTGTAGCGTCAAAAGATACAGATAGAATCCTATATTCAAGGGTAATAAACACAGTAATAAAAAGAATAAAGTGTATGGCTCGGTGTATGGTGACCATGATTGTCATCAACGAATTTCGAATTTGTTGATTCGTTGATTGTCATCTATAAAGTTCCACCAACGTACTCTATAGGGAATTTATAATAATGCCAACTGTTATTGTTCAGTGTTAATTTGTGTTTTGTGGTTGACAGTGGATCCATTCTGCTTCTGTTTCTTTCTATTCTATGGTGTATTTTGTCGATGAGACGACGTATGTGTTGCTTTGTTTTTTTAAATAATATGAAATTAACAGGAGAATACGCTATACAACTTGTATTGCAATGGTATTGTCGGCAGATCCAAATGTCCCTAGAATTCTCCAAAAAAATTCAATAAATCAGAGCGTGTTTTATAATTTGTTAATTTATTTCTTCAAGAATTTCTGCAAGGTCAGAAACTTGATGGATTTCTACGATGACGCACAGGCAGATCTTTTCTGTCGCTACTCTCACATGCTTTACATGTCTGATAGACATGAAAATTCTGATGCTCTCTATCTCCGTCAGTCGACCTATTCGAATTCGTTGGTTTTAACTATCCCAGCGACAAGTACTTCAGTTTAACGAGGTTTCTCAGTACTAGAACGTATGACACTTTTTACGAGAAATATAACAAGCGAAGGCAGACTTTCAAATTTAGCCTTGTTGTCAATAGAGAAGCAGTGCGTACACTATCGGAAAATCAAATTTTGTGATAACATTATCGACAAATTTGCAATGTACAGATAGACGTGCGAATCGCGCATCCTATTATAACTTTGTGTGTATGTGTTAGTGTTTTGACAATTTTAGATAGAATTTTAGTGGAACAATGGAATTGGCCTTAGAATGTTCAAAGGTAAGTTTAAAAAAATGGAGTCAAATTGATTGACTCAGTACTTCCCACCATAACGGTTGCAACCAAATCATCCCCCTCCTGTCGTCAAAAAACATCCAACACAAAACACTAGTAAATAGTTTCCCAAATTTCCCCGAAGGAACTAAAACGACACAGTTCAGCTTCAACTAGACGAAACGAAACAGCCAGGAACCCCCAGATTGCTTAAAAACGAAGTTTGAGCTATTTTTATATTTTTAGTTTTTTTATTATTGCTGCGTCGCCACTGACACGATTTTTGAAAACTATACGCATTTTTCATCCTCGCTGCGGTAATAATACTGTGTCTAAATTTCATTAAAATCAATTTCATAATTTCCATGTTACTAAATTCAGAACGATGTAAAGCAATATTCGTATGATGTATACATCAGACAATTCCCTTGATTTCTGTAATAGCCAAGGCAATGTTCGGATGGACCTAACAAACGACTAGTATGCCGCGAGGTCTTTCTTTCACAGGTCAATGGACAGCCTATTATAAATGGCATAAACTTTTCAGTGTTACAACCCCCCACCCCCTGACCACCCCAATTTCACCCCCACCCAAAAAAAGTAAAAAATGATCAAGAACCCCAAAAACGCCTAAAAACAAAGTTTGAGCTATTTTTATATTTTTAGTTTTTTTATTATTGCTGCGCCGCCACTGACACAATATTTCCAAAACATCGTTTTCCATCCTCGCCGCGGCAGTAATACTGCGTCAAGTTTTCATTAAAATCCATTCGATAATTTTCGCGTTACGCAATATAGAACGATCTAAAACGGCACTCGGATGTATACATCACAAAGTCCCTTGGTTTCTATTATAGGCAAGGCAATGTTTGGATGGACATAAAAAAGTCTATTATGCCGCTAGGTCTTTCATTCACAGGTCATTGCACAGCTCATTATGAATACAACAAATTTTTCAGTTCTACAACCCCCCACCCTCCAACCATCCTAAATTCACCCCCACCTAAAAAAAAGTAGAAAACGATCAGGAACCTCTAAAACGCCTGAAAACTAATGTTTTGCTAATTACTCCACCCCCCGTACAACGATTTCCAAAATTATCGGAACATTACCTACTACGACACCACAACATATTGCTGCCCAAATTTATCACAATCCATGCAGCGGTTACTGAGATTACGACGTTAGAACATCGCCAACAGACAGACAGACTCCCTTCACCTATCGGTGTGGGAAGTAAAACGTAGAAGCAATGTCTCGAAAAAGGTTTTTTCACTTAATTGCTTCTCCGCTTATAAATGTCACCGCACGCCATTGCCCTAAAGTAAAGTCTTACCCCCCTCACCTTTACTCATAAGGTGTGAACCAAAATTGAACAACTTGAATTCAGAAAATCCAAAAAACACAAGCTGATATTATGAATATAAATATTTTAAATACTACCAATCAAATCTACTTGACATAGTCCATAATTAACACTGTTAACAGCCCATTGTAAATCCGCAGCTATTTATTTATAACTCACCTACTATCGCGCAAAAATGTACAGTAATGTAATCTATACCTTATCGGTGTTTTTCCCAACCGATAAGCTATCAGCTTAGCTACAGTCTTCTAGAGAGCCCAAGACAACCCAGCGAGCGCTCAACACGCCCGTGAGCCAGTGTACAGTAAATTTTGGGTCACTGACTTGACACCGCTTATCACATTCATTAGATTACATTTACTCTCTGCTACTGCTCGTTAAACTTATTTGATTTCGTGCACTTTGAACATATTTAGCGGATAGCTCAATGTCATATATCGTTTGAGAGTCGCCCGTCGTGCTATGGCAGAGAAAATCAACCCTGTGGAAGTGCTAGTTCGCGAGGCGAAGGATGTGTACCGGAAACAGTTCAAAGGGGAACCGGACGTGGCAGTTTTCGCGCCAGGTCGCGTCAACCTAATCGGAGAACATACCGATTACAACGATGGCTTCGTCATGCCCATGGCTCTGCCCCTGGTCACAGTCATCGTGGGGAAGAAGGCTGCAGGTGAAGAATCCACCGTGTACACTACCAGTGACTTCAAAGAGAAGCAGGTGACATTTGCTATGCCCAACCAGAACGCCCTGATAAGGGCTATACCGAGGGATGGTCCAAAGTGGTCGCTGTACATCAAAGGAGTGATCGCGAAGTATCTCGGGGGTTTACCCCCTGCGTTTACGGCTGTAGTGCATTCCAATGTACCGTTAGGTGGCGGTTTATCGAGCAGTGCTTCTCTGGAGGTAGCCACGTACATTTTCCTAGACGCTTTGACGGGAGATACGTCAGTTTCGTTGACGGAGAAAGCGTTGGCGTGTCAAAAGGCAGAGCATGAATACGCAGAGATGCCTTGCGGTATAATGGATCAGTTCATCTCGGTCATGGGAAGGCAAGGTCATGCCCTGCTAATCGACTGTAGAAGCCTGACGTCGACTTTGATACCTGTCGCGGACGAGAATGTCGTTTTTCTGGTTATAAACTCGAATGTCAAACACGAGCTGACAGGTAGCGAGTATCCGACGAGAAGGAAACAGTGCGAGGAAGCCGCTTTGATCCTGAAGAAGGCTAGTTTGAGGGACGCCAACCTGGAGGACATCCAATATCTCCAATCGATCAACACAGACGAAGAGATAGTGAGACGAGCCAGACATGTCATCACGGAAATACAGCGAACTGTGGAAGCTGCAGAGATGTTGAAGCAAATGAACTACCACAAATTCGGTCTACTGATGACGAAAAGTCATCTGTCTTTGAAGGAGGACTACAATGTGTCTTGTCCCGAGCTTGACGAGCTGGTGGGGTTAGCTTTAGAAGTGGACGGAGTTCTGGGGAGCAGAATGACAGGTGGTGGTTTTGGTGGGTGTACGGTGTCACTAGTTTATACTCATGTCGTTGATAAAGTGATTGGTCATATCAAAAAGAACTATAAAGGCAACGCGACGTTTTATATATGCAAGCCTGGACCTGGTGCTTCCCAAATATAGTGTTTTTTTACGTTTAATGTATGTACGTTGTTGACCGAGAGATGAGGAAAGTGAGATTACAAATAAAATATTTTTTCATATTTCCGTCGTCTTATTTTGGGGACACTGGCAGTTATTTGCACCTACTATGTCTGTTTCACTTGACTTACTTCATATGTTAGTGACTTATTTATTCACTGACGTAAATCGCAGAGATTGCATTTCCTACTCTTGTTTGAAAAGTAAGAAGAAAACGATTTTTCTAGTACCGTTCATTTCATGTTAATTACAGACTAAGAAATTATTCAAAATAGCAAGTTTTTTGTAAAATTATGCAAAGAGGGATAACTGTCTTGACGCGTTATTTGCAAATATTTTTATACCAAGCTGATTTTTCAAGTTTGAAATTATTAATTTATTACAGTACGAGCTTCTTCCCGACTTCCATAAATAGAGAGTCACGAAGTGCAAATGATTAAAAAAAATTTCACCCTAATTTTCAAATAGTACTTGGAGGAAAACCCTTAATTTAACCCACATGTTTTAACATGGCTAAAGACTCATAAACAAAATAGAAAAATTTAGAATAAAATACAGGCCAATGCTTTTTTGAAATAAAAATGAGGTTGGCTCAGTAGTAATAGTGTACCAAAATTTCATTATAATTAGGTTGGAACCTTCCATGTCACAGGTTATATTAGTATATTAGTAGTATTCATCAAGGGTAATAAATCAGGGTATTCCTAAATATCATGTACAAACCAGATGGTTTTGTTTATATCTGAAATTTCAAATACATACCGTAAACGCTTCGTTATACCGATTTGCAGGGTGTTGAAATTTAAAAATGTTAATAACTCATTCAATCTTAAAGTATTTAACTCAAATTTATAATATAAGAAACAGAATACGAATTACATAATTGCACATGCCAAACTACAGGACGATATTTTTTCAGAGGTCATGTCTCCTTTTCTTAGCCTGAACTGAGTATTTAAAATACTTTTACACCTTGCAACTCTAAAGTTGATGACACGACTTACGATTTAAAAGGCTACAAGTCAAATTTATTGAAACAAAACAGTTATCCAAATGAAGCCATAGCCTATCAAAACATATTTCAAATACATTATTTTCATCTACCTAATAACAGAGAATCCTGTTTTGTTTTTTTTTCTCGATAAGGATCGGAGATATAAAAAAATCAGAAGAGGATAAAAAGTTTGTAGACAACATGGGAAGAATATTATGTTTTTTCGAATCTACCTGCGATGCATCGCAAAAAATTCACGGTAAGAAAGGAGGCAAGACCCCTAAAAAAATAACACACTATAGATTCTGGCAACAGTTTGACATGTGCCATTATATAACTCCTATTGCGCATTTCATATTCCAAATTTGAGATAAATACCTCAAAGATTGAGAGGGTTATTAAGAGGAAACTGATAAAATATTGAAATTTCAACACCCCGTAAATCGGTAACGGAGTGTTTGTGTGTTTATTTGAAATTTTAGACCTTAAAAACACCATAGAGTTTTCTCCTTCCGTTTGTACATGATATTCAGGAACACTCTGTATATAGGCTTTCTTAAAACCTATCTTGTGCTTACTCCTCCGGCACGAGTATGTTTTCCGAATTACAGGTTATAAAATTTATTAACATGGTTCAGAAATGTCTGCAGTATATGCGTCAATTTGTTGAATAATATACTATAATGTATATGTACGTTGTTGACTGAGAGATGAGGAAAGTGAGATTACAAATATTTTTTTTATATTCCCGTCCTCTTATTTTGATATATTAAGCATCAAAATTATAGTTAGAACCACTGCAAACTCCAAACCATATACAGGGTGATTCCTAAGTTGATACTTTTTTTAAATGTGCTTGTAAGTCGTTATAATACCTTTCAAATAACTTTTTTCCGAAAACTGAAAAATAAGCGAGATGCAGAATAAAAAAAAGTAAATCTGGTCTTGTGTATAAAGACGTACTTAGTTTGTTTATGTTAAGCTTTTTGCTCGGATGTTTGTCTTATCGACCAAGCATTATACTTGTCAATTAGTGCACTAGACGCTTTCAGTTTATCGTAGCTAGTTTTAAACTGGTAAATCCTAAAAATGGATTAACCAATTTAAAATTAACAACGATAATCAGAAAGTGTATTCATAGTCTCAAATTTTGTTTTATTTTTGAATATCAGTGGTATCGTTTCCAAAATGAACGTGTTATTACGGTCATAATTTTGTATTCTAAAAATTGTGGCTTGTATGAAGTTCTGGGTCTACTCTTGGCAATCCATCTAACAGCTCGCTTCTGAAAGACTATCAACGTATTTAAGTAGGTATGGGAACAGTACTATAATATTTTATAGGCAGGAAAATGAATACAAAGCAATACTGTGAAGATAAGTTCGAATTTTAAGAATTCTTCGAATATATTCTTAGTTGCACAAAATGCTCTTGTTCATCCCCCCCCCCCCCCAGCCTCTGTGATAATTTGATAATGAGCGATGAAGTGAGTTTGTCAGTAAGCACAAAACCTTTATTTTTATGCAAGACAGGACATGGTGCTTCAAAATATAGTTATTTTTATATAATTATCTATATATACGTTATTATCAGAGATATAAAAAGGTGCAATTGCTAATAAAATATTTTAATATTTAAGCATCTGCCTGGTTTAATTTTAATTGTTTATTAAGAACTTAAGGTTTATTTTACGTAATATATCGAGATCCTTCAAAAACGTACATCACATGTTTTGTAAAAAACAGATATTTCTTACCGTAGCGATTATCAGCTCACAACTTATATAAGCAGAAAAGCAAAGGTGATAAAGTTGACTAAACACTTATCAATCAATCAATCAGATTTATTCTGAGGTGTTAAGATACAGTATTATCTGGGTCAACAAATGAAATACAGATATCCTCGCAAAACATTGGTGATCTTATGTTACGTATTTAATATTGCGATACTGATGATACATTACTTCATTACAGGAGTTACAATTTTGGTTAAAATTGTTAAAACAAGGCAAGAAAGCCTTTAATATTTGTCGGTTTTCTGCATTGGCAAAAAACACAAAGGACAGCTTGATTGACTAAATTCACTCTTCCAAAACTATTACAACCGAATACCGGAGTATTAGAACTGCTACACCCATCGTGGTAATGAGTAGGATTCAGAACGATCGAGGACGGGTTGTAAAATAAAGAACTGGTACTACTTGCAAGTGCGATCGGAACACCGAGTAAAAAAGCAATACTCACATTAAAAGTATATGCACAGCTTGGCAGTACCCTCTCCAGTAAACGTCTAACACTTGTTGACATTTACCTATATGGCACCTCCAAAAAGCTAAAAAACGTATAGAAACAAAGCATGACTTTTTGTCGATCCAAAAACTATGATATCTGTTGCAAATATGGCGAGAGACTAGTTGGTACATAGGTAACACCCTTTGAAAGAGGTCGGATTGTAGTTCAACTTGGTGCTTCTTTCAGAACAATTGCTGTAACCACGAGACGTAGCGTGGCTACGAGTCAAAAAATGTAAATCTGTGTTTATGTTTAGATTTTCGCTCGTGTTTTTGTCTTACCGATCAGGCATTGTACCTGTGAATTAGTGCACTAGACACTTTCAGTTTATCATAGTTAATTTTAAGTTGTTTCATAATAATATGCCGCTTTAGAATTCACAAATTTAAAATTACGAACGATAAACTGAAAGTGACAACTGTACAATCTGACAAGTTCAATACCTAATCAATTGGACAAAAATCCGAGCAAAAACCTAAATATAGACCGACTATGTCTTGGTACAAAAGTTTTATTCTGTATCTCGCTTAATTTTTTTTTATTTTTTGAGAAAAGTTATTTGAAACAGTTGAAAAGTAACGGCTTCTATACACAGTTAAAAGAAATGTGGACGCTGAACGAGGTTGACCTCGTTCTAGGAACTTCCCGGCTCAAGTGGTTGTTGTTCATCCCCTGCCCTTGTTTTACCATAACCTTGTGATAATATTAACTAGTAGAATTCAGTACAATTTTTGAACCCTTACTAAGAATGATAGACGAGATTGTTATTTACGACTGCCTAATATCAAACAATTCACTGCACAAATACAGCAGTTAATGACATTTGAGTATTTCAATTTATTTAATTTTTTTAGCCTCCATTTTAGAAAAAAATAACATATGATATATCGTTTTAGACATAAAGACACATCCTTTTTCAACTGGTGATATCAAATTTATGCCCCCCCCCACCCTTTTCCACCACCCATTGTCCGATCGGCACCAAAACTCGACAGGACTTTTATTAATTCAAGTTGGCCAAATTTGGGCGGAATCGCTTGAGGCGTTTTTGAGTAATCTTTGGAGAACGGAATCGCGGACGTACAGACAGACACCAAAAAACAAAAGTTTTTCAATTTTCTTCAAACATAGTCACTCTAAAAAGTTTATCATTAGAAACAAAAATCTAGTTTTTGGTGCCACTGCGATGATAAAAAAGGGGTGGGGGTGGCGGCAATTGAAAAAATAATGTAATAACGTAAAATTCTAATGCTACCACAATAAACCGCATATTTTCTTATGTCGAAAACGCTACGGCGCATGCCACAAAATTTTCAAAGCTCATAAAAAGCAGCAAATTTCCGAACTTTAAAATGGCAGTAACTGTCACAAAAAAGATCCAAATAATTTTAAACTTTACTGTCATAAAGAGATTTTTTTCTGTCTTTTGCTCCACTTTTGGTGCAAATCTATGATTTAATGGTGAGTGGTGGTGGTGGTTACTCGGAAATAAAAATAACGTAGCACAGCATTTTTTTTTCAGAAAATGAGTCAGGAGGTGATTTCACCTTGGAAATGACACCTCGCACGGGCCGATTCTAATAACTTAACCCTCCTTTCCACCCTGTATAACAAGGAAATATTCATTTAAAAATCTTCAAGAACTATCCAACTATAAATTTGGTACGCGAATACTCTATAAAAGGCATAGCCTTCAGAGTGACACTATTTGTATGATCTAAGTAGTACAAATAAAGCAAATGAGGCAAGGTACCATTGATTTTAATCAATTTTTATCCACTTGTCATAGACGTCTAAGACGGTGTAGTATTATGCGTTATTTAGAGTTTTGAGTGGTTCGTAAGAAAAAATTTAAACACTTACCTCGCTACCCCACGTGTGGTGCAATAGCCCTATGTGCTAACATCAGCTTATCACTAATCTTAGCTTTACACCAAAAATAATAAAGCTCTTCTCGTTCACAATCACCTCTTGAACTTGATTTATCGATTGAAAAATCAGCCGCATCAACTGTTCTTAATACGACACGGATATTTGAACCCTTTCCCTATAAACCCACATTCAGTCTAGGGAGATTATGCTGGTGTTTGAACGCTAATTGGATTTTATTACGTATTTTAAAAAGATCTATGTTCTAAACTGGTGACGTTGAATATACCGATGTCGTAAGACTTTTTGCATCGCGCTTCCAGCGGGTCAATACATAAAATCATATTCAATGGGACTTATAGGTAGCCGCTAACTTTTCAGCTGCGCTTGCGGTCTTTGTTTAAATGCGTGAATTATTTAAAAAAAATGACCACAAAGCATGTTTTTCAGCCTATTTTTCGGTCACTTGTAACCACAGCATACTAAACAATTAGCAGAATATCTCAGGTTGGCGGGAACCAGACGCGCATATCGCCGCGCATTCCGCCATTTTGGATTAGAATCTATCAAAAACGACATACATAGACATCGTTGACGCAAGGTCGATGCTCGTGTTGGCTGATACAAAGCACATAGGCGTACGCTGTGAGATTTTGTAGACGGGGTGTTGATAGTATATATGATCTTTAAAATGGATAAAGAATGTGCTGGAAGTGTATGTGCTGCTAAACATTTCGAAATTAGTACTATAATTACTATACTATAAGTAGATATAACCTAAAAATAAAATATGTACTCAAAATTAATGTACGGGCGCTATTTTTACGGATCGATTAAGACGACTTAACTACCAAGAGCAAGAAACATACTTGTCCATAGTAGGATAATTGTTCCGGAGGCACATTAAATCAACAGGCTAGCAGTTTTTAAATTTGAAAAGCTTAAAACTTGAAAAACATTTTTTTCAAGTGGGATGGTATTATAAGTTTCATATCTGTGGATGCGAAATTAAATTCTCTTTCACTTTAATCAAGGCATATATGGTTCTATCTTTGAGAATTTTCAAGATATTTACGATTTTGTAATTATTCCGCAATGACACGTAAGAATTGGAAAAATCGCAGGTGGCGTGGCTCACAGACGAAACAATTGCTATCTTACACCAAATAATTTATGTCAAATTTCTTGAATTAGGTCTCTTAGTCTTAGTAATAATGCCACTTAACTAGGGGCGTGTCCAGACCTCCGTCTTGAGGGGGGGGGGAAGGGGCATGAAGTTGTGTGTGCTTTCACCATTTTTTGTAATACCTTCGTGAAGGCCGTTGATGCAAGAGAAAAGGGAAAATGTTAATAGTATTAAAATAAAAAAGAAGATATAAACAGCAAGTGAAACAGTGGAGTATCAGCTTTTTTAGGGAGATAAAATAAAAAGTCTATTGATGCATTAATCAATTTTAATTTCACGGAATACAAAGTATATGTAATACGTATCATCCGTGAACATTTTATTGGCACAGCATACAAAATTAAACGATCATGAACACTCAATAGTCAGGTACCCTAGTAGCCACAACACGTACTCCATTTTTTTAATTAGTGTTTTAGCTTTCCACTGGAGCTTTTAAGAAGAATGCGGTTCTAAATGTGGAGCGCCTGCACATTCTAGTATTAAGCTTAATGATGTACACGACTTCCAACGATACGACGGTACGAATCTGTCTCTATTGGTTGAAATATTTTGATTTGACATCATTTTGAATATTTCAACCAATAGGAATAGTTTCGTACTGTCGTATCGTCGGATGTCGTGTGCATCTGAATTAAGCTTTAGAGTGCGAAGCACTTTGGATGAAAAGTTTCCAGGCAATTGTTTCGTCTGCGAGCCGTGCCACCTACGATTTTTCTAACTTCTGTGCGCCATTACAGGATAATTACAAAATCGTAAATATTTCAAAAACTATCAAAAATAGAACCACATATACCTGGATAAAAGTAAAAGAAGATCAAAATTTTGCATCCACTGGTGAGAAACTTAATACACCATCCCATTTCACGATTTAAACTTTTCAAATTTGAAAATTGCTAGTCTGTTGATTTTAGGTGCTTTTGGAACAATTATCTTTCTATCAACAAGTACGTTTCTTGCTCTTTTCATAACTGAAAACCGCATCTTTCTGTATTGCTTAGCTTCCGAGATATTAAGATTTTTTGTGAAGTGCTACAAACGTCAAATTTTCTAAAGATCGTCGAATAGCTCTGAAAAAAGGCTTTGTACACATAACATATGGTTAATGAAGTAAACTCAGAAATCGATGCTGGATCCAAAAACGGAATGATATACAGGGGGTTCTATTTGAAATAAGAAAGTTGATGCCAACTTCCGGTATATCCGAATGTCCGCCATCTTTGAAATTATTCTCTGCGAGTAGACCATTTGAAAAGAAAAGTTTTTTATTAGGAATAGTTTGTTCTAATTTAAGCAGTATGGCCTCTAGAGGGCACCGCGCGCTTACTGAACCACCCTGTATAATTGTATCTCCAAATAAACTATTCGGATATTTTTATACTATAGCAACATCATTTTTTATCGGGAGGACTGTATAGTTTCCAGGTTATTATTGATTTTTGACCACACTATGATTTTTTTTATTTTTTACTTTTATTCTATTTTAATCCTCCTATTAACAAAAAAAATGGTATTTTTAGCTAGTACAGCGAATAAATGTTAAATCCGACTTGTATGTAGAAATGTAGAGGAATATCTGTAATTTTTAATAAGACATGCATTGAGTCCCCAAGGGCTTAGCCAGGTACGGGCAGGGGGGGGGGGGTTAGCAGGCTATGGGTAAGCATATGCTACGAGTCCGATCGAATCGAAAAATGTAGCTAGAAGATCTATAGTCAGCAGTTGAGAGGAGATAGTTGATCAACCTTGTGTGACTTCATTATATGTGTTGGTTTGATAGCCAAATATTTAGGCATATTGGAACCTGTTGTTAACGCGTTACACTCAAGGACTATAGACATGGCCACATGCATAAAAAATATCAAAAGAATAACGTCTAGCATAAAGGATCATCGTAGTTCAGTTTAGCCGGAACTGTAACTGCCATTAGAACTCATTTACAAGTATTGTATAGCCTTTGGCGAATCAAAGATGTGACAAGAAAAAACCTTAGGGGACTAAACCTTGACGGAAGCAGACATATTCTATTCCACTTTTCCATGTACACAGAAAGGTGGTACACAAAAATTGCTGCTTTCCATAATAAACGTTTTTGTACCGTGCAACCTTTGGCCTAAACTGTCAACTGAAGAGCAAATAAAAAAAAGGCCTTTCAAATTCAAATACAAATAACGTCTCCTTCTGGGCCCTGTCAACTATTACTGTCATCAACTTCCACACTTATTTGAAAAAGTGTCAAAAAAAATCCTTCATGGGGGTGACCCCCCAAACCTCCCCTTCGCTATGCCATTGATGTTACTGATACCCCTGTTGCCCCCCCCCCCCCTAAATGAAATCCTGGCTACGCCCTTGTGTGTCCCATATCTACAGATCAAACATCATTACTTCAATCTATATACTTACGCAATGCAATATGAGCACCCTCTTCAGGAGGATAATTCCTTTTCACAGAATTAATGACGCATATGGCTATCGTATGCAGGCCCAGTTCTTTTGCTTTCTGCAATACATTTCTGAAAGAAATCAGTGAATCATTTTTCTACCAACAACCTCACGCAATTAGAAACACTAAAAACGATTCCATAACTGGCTTTAAAATTGTCGACCATCTAAATGATGTTAGACGGAATCAATGGATCATTTTCGACTCAAGTAAAGTGTCTGCTATAATAATCTATGGATTTTTCATAACGTTAATGACAAAGTTTATCAATTTATCATCCAGTCACGATGCATTAATCGCCGTTTCATGGACGTTACCTATAACGATAGCGTTACTTTTACTTCTATTATCATAGTAGGCCTGGGTATATTGACTCAGCCAACGGCAACCATCAATGCACTAGTGCACTGTTGGTTGCAGGTCTTATAATACAGTGAAAGTGGAATTTCTAGCATAATTTTTGGTTGGAAGACTGTATTGATTCAAGCGAGAGACAACCAACAATACATTAGCAAAAATAGCGAAAAATCTAGACGAGATACAATTGCTGCAAAATCTTAAACACCTTTTTATGTTTCAAAGTGTTGGCTACTGGGTACTGTCACACCCAAAGCTATTTGCTCATTTTGGTGATAAGTATGTACATGCTCGATACACCAAAAAGTAATGCTGAGGATTTTGAAGTTCAATTAAAGAGCCCATTGCAAGAACCGGTTGCCTCCATTTTTAAAGAACTTGCGCTAATCAGCTATTCTTGCCTAGTTTCTTGAATTCTACATCGTTTGGTGTAAAAAAGAAACATCTGTCTTATACACCGTCTTATACTATACGGGATACAGAACTGTTTTGTTGGTTAACTGGTTCTTTACACTGAGCAAAAATGGTCCAGTCCTAGACTTGTTATTGCACAATATTTACTGTAAAGGACTTAGGCCTGATTTTATCAACATGCGCATTTTAACAAAGGCTTTGACCAATCAGAGCAGCCCTTCAAAGAACATGCATCTGTCAAAGTATTCTGAAAATTATTGATTTCTCTTGAAGTTTACCTCAAAAAGGTCAAAAATGACATACTTTATATACAATCAACCGTTGTGAACCATCTAGTACCTATCTTTTCCAGTCTGATTTTCCATCCTAAATGGATGAAAAATTGCATTTTCTTGTTTAACAAAAAGTTTAGCAATTGCTAATCTCAACCAATCAGATTCCACAGAAGCGGTACATTTGATCACTGGATTGTTAGTCTACCGAATGATAATAATGACAAGAAATTCAAATTACTGCATTATTTGGATAAAACAATAATTTACCATCGATAATAATTATAAATACTTGCAATAATCGATAATAATTATAAATACTTGCAATATATCTTTGTTTTATAGTAAAAAGGGGCATTTCAAAAGCTAAACTCACGATTTAACTATTAGCCAAGCCATTTCCCAAGTGTGCATTACTGGTTGCCTATCCTGAACGGCAAAGCTCGCGGAATATGTACGCTGCACATTTACATCCTCTGTGAATATTTCTATAAGAAGGTCTATAACAAACATGCATCCAGTAAATGGAAGATTCTTCATAAAAGTATGTATTTGTCTATAATCCATCTGACTGACGGAGGTGGGATTATTAATTATTAAATAAGGTAGTTGCTGTGATTGATACTACTTTTATGATTCTGTGACAGTTTGCAATGTACAATAATTATAAGGTAAACATGAAAAATCGGTCATTAATTCGCAAATCAATCGCTTTGGTCTGATATCCTGCTATGATTTTGATCCATGAATTTCTAAAATATTTTTGACAAGTGTCATCTAGCTTTGACGTTTTTCAGTATTGATAAAATACTGTTGGATGATACTTATTAACATAGCCCTCAATACCCAATAGAAAGCTTCTGCTAAACAACACCCAATATAAAATCTTTGTCAAAGTCTTTGTTAAAATATGCATGTTGATAAAATCGGGCCTTAATCGGTTCTTGCATTGGACCCGTCAATTACAAAATCTGGAACTTATCTCAACATTGTGGAAAAAGTCCTAGATCGTTATATGAAGGCTAGTTATGTACTAGAAAGTTACGATACAAACCTGTAGCATGTGTGTAAGGCGTTCTCAGAAGCCGACTGATACTTAATATTATACTTGGGACCTGCAGTGTGGATAATATACCTAGCCGGCAGTGCATGGCCTTGTGTCACTCTGACTTCGCCCGTTTTGCATTCTGTAAAACAAAATATCGATAGGTTTCTATAAAAGAAAATAATGTGTAAAATTTAGGGCTTCTGGACGACAGACAGCCTTATCACGTATCCTGCAGACGACAAACGGGGAGCGAAAATCGCTCAATATCTGCTATCTGTCAAACGTAAATTTCGTATTATGTCGTCATCGTGACGAACAACAACATGTAACCTACAATTTTGACGGTCCTGTTGCTGTCATATCGCGGTTGCTCGGCATCTGCTGAATTTTTGCGTAATAAGGCTGCGAATCTTCCCAACCATACGAGGCCTTTACGGAAACAGTGATCTGGATCCGGATAGATCAGTTATATTATGTCAAACAGCTGTCAAGTAGGACTTATGATTCCATGGATTTAACAGAAATCAAACAACGAAAAAGTTGGTTTGAGAATAAAAAACGGATGGTTAAGAAAAACAGCTACTGATCTGAATCATCCGATTGCAATCACTTACTACACAAAAGTGAACCGACCCTATTTCTGACTGATCTCAGATCACTTTCCGAACATCAGGATCAGAGATCCAAGTGATCGGGTTAACTCAATCATAGTTTCCGTTTACGGTTTTTGATACGCCTGAGGAAGCCCACCCTTAAGTACTGACGTGTCATCTCTCTGAAGTATTAGCAATTCCAAAAATCGATGAGACCTCTAGCGGCAAAAATCTACACTGACAAAGCAGGTACTCGAATTTCGGACGGCACACAATTAACATGCCATTAACCGTTTATATGCCGTTTATGTTTCTTCGTTCAGTCGTGTTTTCGAGTTTGTGCTTTGTTAATTGGTATACGAGTATAGTGTGTTAGAATATTTGTTCGGACCTTCTTCATACGCTATTGTCAAAAATATGGCATCTACATCAGGCTTCAAATCAAGAAAGGCTAGCAAGTTTAATACAAACTGTAGTGTTTATGGATGTCACTCCAAAAAAGACTATGATAAAAGCATTCATTGCCACGCATTTCCTCCAAAAGCGTGTCACAGCGTGCAGGATACCTGCTATCCTCCATATTTGTTTACAAACGCCAGCGCCCTCATCGGTAATTGGAATCGCCAATAATCACAGATCACATAAACAAAGGAGCTAGCTTTTGCGAAAATTGGAAAATGTAAAAACATTAGACTGATTTTTTAATAAAATTCACATTAAACATTTTTTTAATTTCAGGTCTAAAATTGTATGCTTTGTTTTATTATTAGAGGATAAGCAGTACTATTCCCCATTGATTACAATTTTTTCTATATGAGTACGCCCTCTGGATACAAAAACACACATTTTTCTTTCAAACATGACATTTTATCAAAAAACAAAAATGGCGCCCATTCCAGGGTAGGACCTCTCTTATGGGGGTAAATTGGGGGTGAAATGAACATGCCTTTCTAATACCGCTAGTTGGTAACTTAACGCACTGTATATTTATTTAGCGTATGGCACAACACATGATAACTTTATAAAATATGACAAAAAATAAAAATTAATGAGTTAGAGCGATAGTTGGCGGCTAGTCTATCCCTAAAGATCTCCTAGCCTGATAAACATGGAAACAAAAACACACTGTATAAACAATTTTGAAACTACTACTAAGTAGATGCACTCAAATTCAACTACATATCCCTTGTTTTTGATCGCCAATGCTGAATAAGCTTACCTTTGACTTCAAACGCAATTTCTTCCTTGAGTCCTGGACCAGCCCTTTGAAATATCCTATCACTAACTGGATTACTGTCACTCATCGATTCATTCGTTGCATTCACAATCGCGTCTACCTGTAAAGATGCTATATCACCAGCCCTGTAACAAATACAAAGATTACTTAGAAACTTGCAAGATCATTAAAATTCTCAATTGCGATACATAAGCATAGAATTGATTGATTTATTTCAACCAGATTTTTTATTTGCAGTTTGGATCACTTAATCACTGAATCGATTCAATATACTCGTATAATTCACAGGTTCGTCCTGGGATGTGGCAATGTCGCACCAACTTCTCTTTAATTTGGCAACTATGTTGCACCGCTAACAGTGACATACGTCATTTGTACTTCTCGACAAATGGCATGTAATTGAGTCTTCTTAACATTTTCTGTTTATCTGAAATAGTCAAGGTCAAACAAAGTATTGATACGGGCTCCAACCGCTAAGAGGTCGCTGTCAATCATCACACTACTTATTATCTGTCATTGCTGTCAACATTGCGACTGTTGTGTTTGACACTTAGCGAAACTTGGAAGCGTCTAAGCGTGTAGGTATTTTGTGTGAGCGTTTGTTATAGTAGTGCCAAAAATGATGTGTTCCTGGGTGTAGTAACAGAAATAAAATTATATATCCTTTTCCTTTAAAACAGGGACAGGTTAATTTAGGTGATGAAAAACTTTGTAGGGTAAATGATAAAAACATGATTATTACGGGTCTGCGGGATCTGGCTTCAAAGAATCGAAAACGATGCTTTAAACATCATGGAGAACACTATGATAACCAAAGGGGCTTACGAGGGTTGCTCTATGGGAGATTTCTTGGTGGGACGCGCCGTGGCGTCCCACCAAGAAATCTACTGCTGTTCAGCAGAGATTTCCTTGGTTTGCCGTTACCTTCGGGTACCAGATGGCGCACCGGCAGAACCTTTCTGTCGCCTGCTACAAAGTGGCTTATTTTGTAGATTTTTATTCTCAGCCAAAGTATGGTAAAATCTTTTAGGGTTAAGTAATCATTTGCTATTGAAATTTTCAAATTGTTTGACTTTTTAGGAATCGATTATTCAGGCACATATGCGATATTGGACTATATACCATAGACGAGTTTGTTGTTGAATTAAGTAACTGTTGTTTGTACTGTATTTTACGTAGGACTACTTAGCTGGATACTCCTTCTTTGACTTGTTTCAAATTGGTATTTGTATTTAGAAATATGAATATCTATTTATATTTTATTTTTTTAAGTGTAACTCGGTAAAGTTACAATTTCTTATAGCAAATGCAATTCTGAAAAGACATACAGATCAAAGGCTTCCACTAGCAATCATAAGTATTTGTAGGCACTATAAAAAAAACTTCTTAATTACGTCTACAAAGAGCTGTTCCACAGGCACATTGGTTAAACAAACTAATCACAAATTTTAATATTAAACTTACTAATGAACAAAACATATAAAAAGATATGATTTCTTGTTTTGGACGCACAATGGATTTAAAATATATGTGTCCTACCCTAACACTTATAACACTAATATAATAAGTTATACTTCAAATACTACAGTGCATTGCTATACAGCTTAGGAACAGTATTTGCAATTTCAGTGAATTTTCTTTATCCAGCGACTTAAAAGATTTCTACACGATACATAACCTACTTTATGTACACTCTTAATAAATACACTTTTAGCAACTATTGGTTTATATTTTATTTATTTACGCAAAAAGAATATGTATATGAAATTATAAAGCAAAATTTAACGTTGACATACTTTTATAGTGTACATATTTCATAGTTAAATGTCGTTTCATATAGAGATCATAAACAAAATTGGACGCTTTCGGCGGTTTCTTGGAACGAACTGAATGACATATCCCTGACATAAAATTACCGCCAAAATTTTACTTGACTCCAGCAGTAAAGAGGGCGCAGAAATCGATTCAGACGTTTTAACACTGAGGATAAGAGAAGAGAAGAGAAAGCCTAACTACGAGCTTTGTGTATGCTGACTACTGACAATCAAAACTATAATTACAAATAACTGCATAGTTTATAGTTTCGATTCATTCGATTTTCAACTTATATTTACAATTTAAAGATAAAATTGCTTATAAATAGTCGGATACAATAATACTCGTAATAATAATCAATTTTAATTACATTGAATCAACGAAAAATGAACGATAAACATGTCGTTGGTCTCTGCAGATAACAGGATGTTTTTGTAGATAAGAGAATAGAAAGAGCTAGAATTAGCAGACTAATTACAATTATATTTTATTTCAAAATTGCATGATCGCTATATCCAAAATGTTTTTTTAGAAGGTTGCTGCTCATGTGAAGTTTAATAGACTCAGAAAGCACTAACATCGTCAGCAATTGAATATATTTGTAATTTTTATACGTATCTAAAAAGATATATCAGAAATTTAATTTAATTTTTGTTTTGTCAAATCTACAGAGATCGTCTCCATTCACAAGCTCCATTGCCCAAAAATCCCGAAAATATTTTTATACAAACAGCTCAAACAAGCCAGGGCCAGGAACAAGATTTTAGAGGGGGCATGGCCTCCAGTGATCCACAGGATAAGTTTTAGAAGTTACATTAAAATATATTTGTAACTCGCTGTACAGGTCATTGTACTCATTAATATTCCACAGTAGACTTGTTTACAACTCGTCAATGTTTTATAGCATTTTGATCTATCACCGACACAAAACAATTTTCTGGATTACTACGGCATATCATGTTATATACGTATAGTAATTATATTACCTCAATTTGTGAGATTATCAAATTCGATTTTGCCTGAATGTTGTAGAATGTTTAGTGGCTAGAAATAAATAATTAAATATCCATTTAGTAAAATGTGAACCTACGAAATTAGGGGGTGTAATTTATAGAATGGATGATGTTCATTATAAAACAACCATTTGGACCATTTGATAGATCTGAGAGATAATGCTTTAACCAAATAGTCATAGTTAGCAACATTGTGTTCTGTGAGCTCACAGTGACTCAAGCTGGTGCTTTTGGGGTCGAATAGTTAGTTCAATATTCAATAAGCAATATTAAACGGTTTGTTGAAGTTTTTGTAATAAATCAAGTATTTGGAAACAATTTGTCAACATTGAAGGAAGGCGTTTCATGTTACATGAAATCAATACAACAATAGCATTTTGATTATTTCTTGATTATAGAGGTAATCGGCGATCTATTATAATTTCAAAGAGTCAGAGATTACATTGTCAGGAAGTGGATTTGATTACATTTTAATGTAGTCCAGTGCAGTTAAGTAAGCACCCGACTATACTGGGTAAGATATCAACTGCGCATTTACTTCCCGATAGGTTGGGAATGTGATTGTGATCGCGAAAAATGTTCGATTTTGAGGTGTAAACAGGTTTTTCGCGTTTTATGACGTCTACATAACAAAAATCCACGTCACTCATTTTCATCGGTCTGTATGTCGGTCTGTCCGTTAGCGTTTTTATTGTCTCGTAATCTCAGTACTTTCAGTAGGATTGTGATGACACTTGATCAGCTATATGCTGTAGGGTCGTGTAGGTACTGTTGATATAATTTTAAAAATCGGTGCATGGGCGGCTAAGTAATTTGCAAAAAACAAAACATTTCAGATATTCCTCAAACTTCGTTTTAGGGGTTCCTGATTATTTCTCCTTTTTTGGGAGGGGGTGAAATTGGGGTGGTTGAGGGGTGAGGGGTTGTAAAACTGAAAAATGTGTTGTATTCATAAGGAAGGCCCATTCGAAATTGCCTTAACTATTACAGAAATCAAGTCAAATCAAAGCCTAGTTTCTATGGAAAGAGATGCAAGGAACTATTTACGAGAGTTTTTATGTTGGATGTTTTTTTACGATTGGAGGGGTGGTCGATGACTCGGTGGCAAGGGGATCTCAGACTATAGTTTTATACAATGGGAAAGTAATGAAATCGTATCACTGAGATATGTGGGAAGTATTGAGTCAATCAACTAGACTACATTTTTTAAATAGGTACCTACTTACCATAGCACAACCTTGTGATTGATTTCCGAGTCATAAGGGAATGGATAGTTTAGAGACTTCTGCGTGTCTTCATCGGGACTAACGTAACCGGTGAGGTAGTTGGAGGGATGGGAGTCACCCCACCTGAGCAATGTCTGAGGATACACCACATCGGCGGCCACCCCTAAGGGTTCCTGGTTCATTTTAATCCGCATCTGAGGTTACCTAAAACAGAAAACAGATGTTTAAAGATCTATAACCCATGTAGCACTAGATATTCTTTGAATATTCTTTAACGCTCTTATATGTTCCATGAGTATTCAGCAGAATCATAGATTATTCGTTATTTCTCTTGATTATTGTGAAATATTAAAATGATATTCTTTAAATTATTATTTTATCCAGTGATTATTGGATTAATGTCTGAATTATTCCAAAATATTGCAGTAATATTCTTCTTATATTTTAATTATCGCTACTTAGAATAAGATGTATCTGTTTTATGAAGAATATTCTAGTAACATTCGTAACAGAATCTTTTCTGTATGTAGGCAAATATTTAATACGAGGTATTATTAATTTATATTTGCACCTTACTCAGTGGATTTAAAAAAACTTCATTCTGTAGTATTCATTTTTGCGTTTATCCTCCTAAATATCATATTATATGCAATTCTCACACGTTTATTAGTGCTAAGCGAATGCCAACTATACCGGCAGAATTCCTTCTGTCTTACTGGCACTGAGAAAACGCTTTACTCAAACTGTTGTCTTATTAGCCTAATTTGACATATTCTTTTTTGTGAAACTAAAGATGCCGTCAACAAAATTATCATGGCCCTCTTGGTTTTTGAGATACAGGGTGAAATCGAAAATTATCGATTTTGGGACCACCCTCGTGTCCCGGTTGTTTAAAAAGGGGTCTTATAGAATTTTTTATGTAGAATCCAGTGGTGTAGTTTGATTTTTTCTTACTCTAACCATTTTTCAGTTATGAAGCAAACATGTATTTTTTTAAATGGAACACCCTGTATATTATTTTTGAAGTCAATCGGAAATAATTCAGGCTTTTCAAAAATATATATTAGTATTAAGTTATTTTGAAAATTAAGCGCCAAATACAGTTTTTCCAATTTTTACTTTATTTGTAGCAGTAGGCCATGTTTAATCAACTATAAATAATAGGCATCTAGGCAGTTATTACTTTACAAGAGACTTTCTACTCAAATTCGAAAAAACAGAATCAACATAATGTTTTTTTAAATAATAATGTCTCATTAGAATGATGAATATTGTGTTATATAATATTTAGTAGATAGTGGGCTATGACTCATCTATTAAAAACAAAAAAGCAAATCTGTAAAAAACTTGCGAGACTGTCAGCTTTTAATTATATTTTTATTAAATATAGCTTTGTTCTTTCTGTGTTATTTCAATTATTGTTAATTTTCTATAGTAATGGCAGCTTAGATACGCAGAGAGACAGCAACCGTTTTCAGATATATTTGCTCGTCTAAAAATAAATATAGTTAGGCATGGATCCTTTATTCAACCACGTCCTAAGACCTATTTCAAAGAAAATAGGGAGCAAAGGGAAACAAACGTATTAGGTTACATAGAAGCAACGCATTCATCATCTTGAAAGCACAAAGAAGCTGTATGGGTACAAAATCAAGTGCAGAAATAATTCTAAAAAAATACAATTACCATCCATACAAGTTTAAGATACTTCAACGTTTGCACAGGATCCAAGTTTGGGAATTTTTAATTGCCATAACACGAAGGAGACCAATAATCCTTTTAAATGCCATTAAAAGAATAAGAAATTGTGCCAGATTTGCATTCGAGAAAATAGTCTGCAACTTGAACCAATACCTCTAAAAGCTCCTCGATGCTTTTAGTTTTTATTTTGATTAAAATTTAAATTTCATAGTGTGTTGATATTCTTTAGATATAATGTTTGGTTTTAAGTAATGTAATACAATAAGCAATATTTACTGAACATTATCACAAATGGTAGTTAATAGCGTATAAAATACAATTAAATGGTTGAGTTTAAAAGTATTGAGTATCTTGCATCATAATAATTGTTTAGTTGGATGTTGTTTTTAATAGATTAGTCATGGCCTACTGCAACAAATAAAGTAAAAAATGAAATTTTGAGCTTAGTTTTCAGAAAAAATTCATACTAATATATATTATTGAACAGCCTGAATTATTTTCGATTGAAGTAAAGAATAATATACAGGGTGTTCCATTTAAAAAAAATATATGTTTGCTTCATAACTAAAAAATGGTTAGAGTAAGAAAAAATCAAACTATACGACTGGATTCTAAAGAAAAAATTCTATAAGACCCTTTTTTAAACTTTTCACTAAGATAAAAGACAACCGAGATACAAGAATGGTCTCAAAATCGATAGTTTCTGATTTCACCCTGTACCTCAAAAACCAAGAGGGCCATGATAATTTTGTTGGCTTCATCTTTAGTTTCACAAAAAAGTAGCACACTGTCGCGAAAACCGCAACTCTCTATCTTCAAAAATAATCGAGATACCCCGTAAAAGTGCCCAAAATGGGACGCCCTGTACAAACGATGGCTCTCGAGGACACTTGGCCTCTAAGACTACGGGGCCCCTAAAACCACAGGGCCCCCCGCTGCTGCGGGCCCTTAGTTGCGCCACTGGCTTCTGCCACATATAACTAGCCTTACATCTACAATCATTTAGAAGTTATAAGTGTGCGTGCGGTATTTTCGTCAAACGATGCGCCAATTTCCTCTAATGGCTCTAATATACACGGAGAGGAGCATAGGTTGAATGGCCAATGCATCTAGGTCAGCTTGGCTTTGGCACAGATCAGAATGAACTACCCTTATTCATTCCTCCCGGCTATGACGTCATGTAATGACGTAGTCGTTAACGCACTGCCGGTGTCGCCGCAGGGCCGCATTTGAGGGTCAATTAAAACCTCAAAGGAAAAAACTTTATATGTAAGCGAATTTTGTATCTTTTTCCTATATGGCTCATTCCTAAAGAATGAATTGCTGGTTGGTTTGAAGACTTTGTCAATTACATTGATCAGAACTAAAACTAATGACAGATAAACCGTGTCATTCGGCTGTACATTTTTATGCATTTAATTTGTAAATAACATATTTCTGATAAGAGTACCTCAGGTAGGATTGCCAGGTTGCCAAATCTAATAACCGGACAGAACAGCCCGTTTGGCCGGACATTGAATTTGGTTGGAAAGGCCGGACACCCTACAATATTAATAGGTACGACAAAAAAAATGTAATTAAAATCAAGCTTTTTTAATTATTATCATGAATCTTGTTAAATCCTAGCAAAATAATAAAATCGCTGTTTTCTGTTAATTTCTGGTGTTTCCTGCGTTTTCTGTTCTTTTTGAATGTTTTTAGTTGCCTTCTGTTGTTTTCTACTGCATTCTGTTGTTTTCTGAGGTTATCTGTTGATGTCTGGTGTTTTCTGTTGTTTCCTATTGTTTTCGGTTGTATTCGGTTCTCTTTTCTTGTTTTCTGTAGTTTTATTTATTTATTTATTTAGATACGCCATCCAACAGCCATAGCCAATTAAAGTGTGGGAGAATCACACAGAAAAATAATATACAATACCAACAAAATACATAATCATATGAGGCTGACAAAAAGTTCAAAAAAGCCATATACACTAAAACTAAGTACACAAATAAATTAAAAGTATGAAACAACAATCAAGAGAGGGAGATCAAGGCTTCATAATGGGACACCGAAAGATATCAAAGGTATCTGCTGACCTGTTGCAACATGCGCAAAGGTTATAGACTGGAGAAAATTTGAGTAAGTTTATTCTAGGAGTTCTGATGTAGAAGGTCTGGTTACCTCTGGCATGTTCTCTTGGAACAAGGAAATTAAGTCTGTGTAAGATATCGCAACAATCGATTTGATTGTGCAATAACTTACTCACGAACCTGGTCGCATAGTCATCTCTCGTCTGCTTCAACGAACAGACATGGAACTCCTGGAAGAGAAGTTCACTAGGATAACCTGTCGGTGGATAAATACCATTAGCCTTGAAATGTAAGTATTTCAAAAATCGCCTGTTTATGGACTCAAGTTTGTCTAACCAATATTTATGATGTGGTTGCCAAGCTAACGCAGCATATTCAAGCTTTGATCTCACAAACGTAAAGTATAACATCTTAATCGTATCTGTGTCATTGAAATCGCGGCTAAATCTGATAACAAACCCTAGAGTTTTGTAAGCGCTACAAACTACTGATTCAATATGATCTGTGAGGGTCAATTTCGAATCAAAAATTACGCTCAGATCTTTGACACTTTCTAGGCGATTAAGAGCTGCTCCCCCAATATTATAATCAAACACCAAAACGTGGTCCTTGTTTGAAAATGTCACAATATTACACTTCGAGATGTTTATAGGTAGCCTATTGATTACACACCAGTGGTTCAGCTTTGTGATGTTGGACTGCAGACGATAACAATCCTCGAGCCCCTTCACTGAACATAGCAGCTTAAGATCATCTGCATATATCAGAAAATCAAAATCTAAATCATAGCATAGATCATTCAAGAGCATGACAAAAAATAGGGGCCCCATTACAGACCCCTAGGGCACACCAGAGGTTAATGAAAGGGTCTTAGATTCAGATCCAAGATGGGAAACATATTGAACATAAGATATGATTTGATGAACAAAAGCAAATCGTCAGCTATTCCAAAACCAGACAGTTTTTGCAATACCTCATGGTTCAGACGATCGAAGGCTTTAGAAAAGTCAGAATACACATCATCCAACTGGGCCCGTGCGTCAATGGTCTCAGAAATTAGTTGAACTGTGCACATCAGGTTAGTAGTTGTGGATCGCCCCTTCATAAAGCCGTGCTGCTGTTTTCCATTGTTTTGTGTTGTTCTCTGTTGCTTTCGTCTGTGTTCTATTTTTTTCGGTTCTTCTCTGTTGTTTTTGGTTGTTTTCTGTTGTTTCCTGTTGTTTTCGGCTGTACTGGTTTATCTTCGGTTGTTTTCTGTTGTATTCTCTTGTTCTCTGTGGTTTTCTACTGTTTTCAGTTGTTTTCTGTGGTTCTCTGATGTTTTTCGTTGTTTTTTGTTGTTTCCTGTCGTTTTCTATTGTTTTCTGCTGATTTCTGTTGTTTCCGACAGTCGACTCTCGTCGCCTGTGCTCGGCCATGCTCGGCGCTCGCTCGTCTGCGAGCCTAACAAAAGTCGGACAAGCTGGACACCGTTTATTTTGGCTGGACACGCAATCAAAAAGCCTACCTATGTCCGGCTTTATAAGGACGCCTGGCAACGCTAACCTCAGGTATTTTTTCCAATATAGCTCCATTTCTGTATGTGGAAGTTTTGAACACTTCGTTCATTAAATTGTCTGTAACTTAAGTTGCAGAATTCAGTTGCATTTGTCATCCTGTTGTACACTACTACGAAGATATCTCAGTATACAAGGTACATAAGTTGACATTTTTTAACTGTAAAGAAGTCGTTAAAATAACAACTTTTTTGCGTTCTTGATAATGTGGCACTTTATAAACAGCGATAAACAGAAAGTGACTTCTGCACCATCTGACAGGTGCAATGCTAATCGATAAGACAAAAATCCGAACAAAAAATTAAACATAAACAGATCAAACCTTCATTTTTTTAGAAATATCGTTTTCTTAGAACTTAGAACGAGTTTAAACTGACAAAATCTGGCGTCCAGGCAAACAGAGTTCAACACAGCATTTAAACTGGGCTTATCCTTAAACTCAGTTAGTGCAACAGCCACTTTTCACTGAACCAAGTTCAACATATAAGCAGAGTAACTACCGCAGTATTTCACATGCGCCAGACACAACAACCGAACAAAGGCAACATTTATGACTGCTCACTTTTTATAAAGGCTATATTTCAATTTGTTGTGTTCCACCTACTTCTGCCAATACACGCATGCATTTGCCTACACTTCTAAGAGAGCAACGACCAGGTATAAGTGTATTAAACTTCAAAGACTCACTTGTATACAGCTACACCAGGAAGTTTGGATTTGTCTGTTAATATCACTTACCACCTATTTATGGAGCGTGGAAATTGAGACGCGTAGTGGTAACGCATCCAAGATAAAAGCTGTTTTTCATTTATTTAGCATTTCTTAAGATTTCTCTTGTCAATTCCCGTTGACAAGGGGGGTTTCAATATAGTCAAAACTGGAAACAAAAGTGCGATTTATGTATGGTTGGAAAGAATAATTTGGAATTGGCAGTTGCTTCTCTTAATTTTTGCAAAATTTCAAAACTAGCTCTTCTGTCAGAATGTATTAGTAAAAATTTTCGTGCTATGATATTTTACAATTTCAAAAGTGGTCTCTCTCTGAAACAATGTATTGAGAGAAGTCGTGCTGCAATTAGCAATGAAGCCACATGTTTGAGGAGTGTGCATGACTGGTTTTTTTTTCCAGGAGCCGTCCGACATTGCTGTCCCCGTCAATACTTAAGCCTTAAGGCCTATTGTATTATTGCTCCTCTCTTTTACAGTATCCACTCCAGCAATCTGGACCCCTGCATAAGTTTATGCAGTTTACCTACTGGTCCTGGTGCTGAGTCGTACTCCATTGGTTCTAGCTTGGTCTTCCCAAAGAGCTGTTGTCTCTTGTGATCTAGCGCTTCGCACTCACAGAGCACATGTAGGGCTGACTCGGTTCCTCTTCCACACAATCTGCAGTTGAGGTCTCCATTGTAGAGTCCCATTTTATTCAGGTGTTCCTTCAGGCCACAATGTCCTGTGAGGAGACCCGTCGTTATTCGGAGCTGATTTCTACTCAAGGAGAGCAGTGTTTCAGCTATCTTCTTGCATGGAGCTTTAATGAATGTTTTTCCATGAACACATCCTGGCAACAAGTTCCACTGCTCCTTGTGCTTCATCCATTCTCCCACCTGGTGTCTGATTGTGCTTTTAGGCACCCCCAGGGCGGGTTCTGCTCCAATGTATAGGGCAGACGAGCCTAGTCTTGCTAGCTCGTCCGCTTTTTCATTGCCTCTTATACCTGAGTGTCCAGGCACCCACTCCAAAGTTACTTTGTTGTGTTCTGCCAGTCTTCCCAGTTCCTGTAAGCATTCCCAGACTAGAGCAGACGTAACTTTGGGCGCTTCTAGTGCCCTAAGTGTAGCCTGACTGTCTGTAAGTATTGCGATCCTCTTGTTTCTGTAGGATCGTTCATTATTGATCCTTGCACATTGCAGGATGGCGTACACCTCTGACTGAAATACCGAGGCGTATTTTCCTAGCGGAATGCTCTGTCTAGTTCCTCTTCCAAAGATTCCCGCTCCTGTGCCTTGCTCGGTCTTTGATCCATCTGTGTACCAGACTATTTCCCGATGCAGGTTGTTTACTTCACAGAGTTCTCGACCTCTTATTATAGTTTCGAATTGCTTGTTGAAGATGTATTTCGGAGTTATGTGGTCCTTTCTAGCATCCATTATGGTGTGCATGACTGGTACAACGAATTCAAATTTGAAGGAGCTTCTCTTAATGACGAACATTATGAAGGTCTTCAAGGCCATTTGCTTCTTTCACTTTCTGATGTAACGGTGTAACTTTTGAACTTACAGTAATGATTCAAGCAAATTGAAGAAGGAAGCTTGCGCTTTGTCACTGTGGTGTTTTTTTTTGATATCGTGTTTGGTTGTTGAATTACAGACATTTGAAGAATGTATGATTTTGCATTGCGAGTTTTTTTGCACACTAAAGAAATTTTTTGAAAAAATTGCTCTTAGATGACATTGATTAAGGTCTTAACTATCACCTTCTGAAATACTGTGTATCTAGTTTGAAAAACAAATGAGTTCTGTTCGAAATGGGAATCCGTGTTTTACATGGCAAATACATAATATATGTATTACTGTGTGTACCCAGGACCCTTAAACCTGCATTGTACAACCGGCCCATCGTGGCCTTTTGGCCGTAAAGCAATTTGTCGGTAAACGTATACGTGTGTTTCATCTCCTATTGTTCTAACGTCCGGATCTGTCGAGGTAGAGTCCGGATATGAACGTCGTCGTGCCTCGTCCGATTTCATTTCCATAGAGGTGTTGACGTTCAGGTATAGATAGAAGCAGCACGGCCGGTTTATTTTTAGAGCTAATATGTACGTGAGTCGACCAACCGGAGAAACTCGAGAAGGATTTGGAACAGGTGGTATATGCAGTAACCGAAACGGTAGTTGATCCGTCGAGGAGGATTACCCCTGTCCACCGGAGCGGCCCGCTTAAAGGGGAAGGGGTGTTGCCAGTGTCAAGTGCATGTCAACTGTCTGGGTCAGTTATATGTCAAACAGCTGTCAAGTGGGATTTATGATTCCGTGGATTTAACGGACATCGAACAACGAAAAAGTTGGTTTCAGAATAAAAAACGGATGGTGAAAACAGCTACTGATCTGAATCATCCGATCGCAATCACTTACTATACAAGACTGAACTGACCCTATTTCTGACTGATCCTAGATCACCTTCCGAACGTCACGATCAGTAATCCTTGTGATCAACGAGCTGCTCCATTCCAATCTACAGCTTCGCAGACGACAGTACATTAATATCGTGCGTGGAACAACGCTAGCCACTATCATCCCAGGAGACGGTACGTCGGCGACAGCAGCATGCCTCACAGATCAACGTAGATATCAAAACAGTTATCGAGTGGGGATTAGTAAATAAAGTACAGTTCAACGTACAAAAGTTTACAAAGAAGTCTCAAGTTGGGTCACCAACTGTGGAAATGAAGGGTCAGGGTCACCCCATAGTCGAGTCACCTTCCGTCAAGCTTTTGGGGATCAACATCAACAATAACATGTCCAGGTACGACGACGTCGTCAGTATTGCTAAAACGACATCCCAGAAACTTGGAGTTTTGTTCCGCTGTAGGAAACTGTATACACCAGAGCAACTACTGCTGCTCTACAATGCGTAGATCCGACCATCGCTGGACTATTGCTCCCATGTGTGGGGATGCGCTCCGAAGCATTCTCTACAGCTTCTGGACACTATCCAGAAGAGAGCAATTAGATTAATCGTAACGCCTAACCTCACAATGGACCTCTACAGCCTGGAACATCGAAGAAGGGTGACCGACCTATCCTGTTTTACAGATTCTGTCACGGAAGATGTTCGAGTGAGCTCTCTCAGATAATAACACCAAAGGCCAAAGGAACATTAGAGAGGCTCTGCGAGCTCATCCTAACCAGGTCGAGGTCCTTACTCCCCGAACCTGTCTCCTACAGCATTCCTTCTTTTGCAGTACTTCGACGCTGTGGAATGAGCTGCCGGGGAATTTGTTTCCCGACGGCTATAACCTACAGCGTTTCAAACGTATCCTCTCGCAGCCTATGCGCCTGCGGGAGGCTGACCATAAAAAAAAGTTTCCGTAAAGGCCTAGAGCAATTTATTCCATGATGACGCGGCGAGCTGTCATGATCAGCTGATATTGGACAAATATAAGGCCTTTACGGAAATAGTAATCTGGATCCGGATAGATCAGTTATATGTCAAACAGCTGTCAAGTGGAATTTATGATTCCATGGATTTTACGGACATCGAACAACGAAAAAGTTGGTTTAAGAATAAAAAACAGATGGTTAAGTAAAGCAGCTACTGATCTCAATCATCCGATCGCAATCACTTACTGTTCAAGAGCGAACTGGTCCTATTTCTGCTGATACCATATCACTTTCCGAACGTCAGGATCAGTGATCCAACTGATCGGGTTAACCTGATCATAGTTTCCGTATAGACCTAATGAAGTCTGTGCCTTTTTGAATAGCATTGTTTTGCTCGCTCTCATAGCATTTTTATTGTGTTAGCATAAATTTGGAACTTACGGTATGTAACAACAGCGATAAAACTTGATCCTCGAAGTAAATGCATTTCTTTAGGTAAAATTTTGTCTGTGCAGTAGTTCATTGCAGTGACCAATCTTTGGTGGATTTTGGGTGCGCTTATTTCGGATCCTGTTGATAACGTTTAGATTCAGCCTGCTTATGGAGAGTAAAAATACATAGGAAATTGATTTATTTCCAAAAGTGCAGAGGTCAAGAAGACACACCTCTATTATAGCTTTAATCCATGTTAAAATGGCAAAAACGTCCATTCGTAGGTAATAATTGCTAGTTCTAGACGTGTGTATAGGCAAGTTGAAAGAATGGATCAATAAAAACATTAATTTCTGACATAACCTAAAAGTTGAGTTTCTGGAAGAAGTGATATATGTAATTATGCAACAAAAAAATGTATGTTATGGCTATTCTATTGAAATAGATTTGTTGTAACCATATATGCACTACTTTGAAATGCTTGCTTTTTGTTACTATAGGCGTGTAGAAAAAATTCTTCAGCTTCCCAAGTATTCAAGACAGAAGAGGCAGACCGATACCAGGAGGCGAAGAGCTCAAAATGTTTTGGGTTCAGTACCTCCATCGTGATGACTTTCTAGCAAGTAGATCCTATGACATGTTCCATATACTGTGTAATTGTGTATACTCCCAGCACCAATAAATGCTTGATATCTATCTATATTTTTTTGATAAGTTCTGGAGAAAAATGAATCATTTATCGTTAGCACGACTCACATAATCAAATAGAAAATATTTCATAAAATCCAAGGCTTATACCCACATTCATACTTTTTTTTTCCAAATATTTAAAATGAAATGGTGTTTAGATACAGCAAAGCAAGCCTTGTTAAAAAATGTATTTTAAATGGCAGTTTGCCTAACATAGTGCGATTCGTTTCTGAATCGTTAAATTCCATTTCCTAGTAGACTCTTTAGATCATAGTAGTAGTGACATGTGTCTTAGAGAGCGGCTAAAAATGTGATTTTTGGAAACATTGATTTTCGGAAAAAAGTTTAATTTCGATTTACACAAAAACTATACAAAATTTGAAAAGAAAAACAACTTCGTAAACATATTTGAACGATAGAGCGTTATCTTAAAATCGAAAAATATATAGGATGTTCCATTTGAAACAAAAAAGATGACATTGATTCAGGCACAACAGGCCACCCTGTATATACAAAATTGTGATAAAATTAAAGTCTAATTCACATCAAACAACTTTTGTATTCAACTTTTTCTTCTATCTCGTATAGTTTCTGAGATAAGGTAGGTACTGAATCTGGGGGGGCTTAAGTCCCTGAATGTGGGGGCTTAAGTCCCAGCCCTAGGTATAATAAACTTAATAGAATTAATTATTTTAGATTTTTCGGAGGGGCTAATTTCATTATTGGGGCCCCCGAGCCCCCACTTAACTACGCCTTTGCCAGTCTTCTCCTAAAGTATCCACCCTCTATATTCTAGTCTCTTTCGGTGCAACGCATCTGAGTTTGTTTCCATTAGACGTTACAGTTGACATATGTCCCCTAATTATCTTTGGTCTGCCTTCATCTTGCACCCAACCCCCCCCCCCCCCCAACAGCATACGATACGCCTCAAGAAATTAATGCTTATGCACTAGAGCGCTTTAATTAACAATTCTTTTTTCGCCAGCGTTTTTCAGTATTTTCATGAGCGAAGTGCATTAGTTTGGCTCTTGTATACGCTACGCTAGGGATGGGTAGGAAAAAGGTACATATCTATGTCACACACTGCGACTATTCATTGCGGTCATTTGATAAGTGCCCTCCCAGTCGTCCTAGAATATAAAAAGCCTCATCAGGACATCCCTGTTTAACTACTTTTTTCATTTTCAGCCACGATAAATCACCGAGTTCAGCAATACACATGTATTCCGCCTTTAGCTGCATACTTAAAATGTAATAAATGTAACGTCATAAGTTTACCAGGCTTGCCAGAATGGTAGGTATCTAATAGGCAGGTACAACATTTTTTTTATTTTACTAGCAATCGAGAAATTTTGTTATTAAAAACCATGAAAAACACCGATGTCGAAATATTGATATTTAAGGCACTGCGATGTAAGTAATTTAAAATGATATCCAGAAGGCATTTGATCAAGTTGATCATTATGGTCTTCTGGACAAGCTTCGCTCGGTAGGTCTGTCAGAGTTCATGTGAAATTTCATGAATTCATATCTTCGTGGATAGAAGGTTGTTTGTAGAATATATAGGGCGAGATACTGCAAGGCTTCATTTGGTGTTCCGCAAGGGTCAAATCTAGGTCCATTGTTGGTTTTGATTCTACATCTACTCTTTGCGGATGATCTGAGAATATATGGATCAATAAATTCTATTAATGATTGTATCACTACACAAAATAATTTAGACATAATCGCCTAGTTGTGTTTGCTAACTCTGAACATTTCTAAATGTAAAGTCGTATCTTACACAAGAAAGGCTAACAGGTTAATACAGGGTGAGTCAAGCTCAACGCCTCGGACTCTTGTGACCAAACGATACCACTTTTCGAAGAATCGACTTCGCGAGTGTATGTAGGTCGAATTGGACTACATTTTAAAAATAATGACTTTTATACAGGGTGTCTAATAAAAGCGTGACATATCAAAGTTATGTTTTTTTAAATGGAATACCCTATATATTATTGCATATTTAGATTCCCGGGTGCATTTTAGTGTGACTTTATGTATCACACATGGGACTTTAAGCGAACCGTTTAGGTGCAAATCACAATTTTGGGTATAGGTAGATGTCAGAAAAAAATTGAATATCGCAGCTACTATAAATCTTAGAGAGCTGTGACTTTGCCGTGTTACTAAGCATGAAATGTGTCAATTTACTATAGACGGCCGAGTTTGAATTACATTTGTACTTGAAGAAACCGGTAGATCAATTAAGGAAACTTCAATCAAAGGTAACTTGATTTTTTCAAATGGGAATGCATAATTTTTTTTATACGATCAAATATGCAATTTGATAAGCTTTCTAATGATATGCGGTTATCAATATCAATCTCTCGTAGTTTTGATTTAATTCCAAATTTTCAGTAAAACCGGTGTTTTTCAATTTTCCTACCTATAAGCAACTTAGCAGGCCATGAAATATAAACAAAAGACTGTTTAGATGGAGCAAAACAACTAAATTAGCAGATAGTTACGTACGAACTAGAGTAAAGGGACAAAGTTATGAAAATGACTTAAACAAATCAATTCTAACCAGAAATAGCAGACATTACACATCTAAGGTCAAAAAGCAGCTGGAGTACGACAGAAAGGGATATTTTTCACAGCCTACCGGCTACTACAATATTCTAAAGATTGAAGATTCACAAAACCATTGTGAATTTTGAAATGAAAGGAAATCTACCACTAATGTTGCTGGCAGTTTAATAGCTTCAGAACAAAAATTTCACATTTCAAAAAAATAGTAACCGATACTACGGCTGGAGTTCTGCAAATTCTTCAGTACTCATAAGCAAGATCGCTGAAAATGAAGAATAAATTAAAAACCTGCTCAAATTATTAAACATAATTTACCTGGCAGAAAATTAAAATATTATTTTCCTTCCTCGTTCCTCCAGTATTACTTTTTTTGCGACCTTGCTAATAAATGCTGAAAAATTTAAAGGACAACAGTGAGAGGTATCATTACGTTTGACTTTAACGGAAATGACTACCGTTTTATGCCATTAAATGTGAAATTGCGTTCTGAAGATATTACGACTGACGGCAACGATCGCTGAAAGATTTGCTTTCATTTCAAAGTGTTTAGTGAATTTGGAAATTTTTAATTTCTAGTACATTGCAGTCGCTAGTAGGCTGTGAAAATTATCCATTTCTGTCGTACTCCAGCTTCTCTTTAATATTAGACATGTTACCGCCGTTGTTTCTGGTTAGAGTTGATTTGTTGTAGGGAATTTTTATAATCTTGTTCTTTTACTCTAGTTCTGCTGGATCTTTTTGCTAAGTTAGTTGTTTTCTTCTATCTGAATACGATTTTATTTATATTTCATGGCCTGCTAGTTTGTTTATAGGTAGGGAAATTGAAAAACACTGATTTGATTGAATTCTCGAAATTTAATAAAAACTACCATAGATTGATATTCACTACTTGATATAATTAGAAAGCCTATCAGATTGCACATTTGATCGTATAAAAAAAATTATGCATTCCCATTTGAAAAAATCAAGTTACCTTTGATTGAAGCTTCCTTAATTGATCTACCGATTTCTCCAAGTACAAATGTAATTCGAACTCGACCGTCTAATGTACGGTGACACATGTCATGCTTAGTAACACGGCAAAGTCACAGCCCTCTAAGATTTATAATAGCTGCGATATTCAATTTTTTTCTAACATCTGCCTATACCCAAAATTGTGATTTGCACCTAAACGGTTTGCTTAAAGTCCCATGTGTGATACATAAATTCACACTAAAATGTACCCGGGAATCCAAATATGCAATAATATACAGGGTATTCCATTTAAAAAATCATAACTTTGATATGTCACGCTTTTATTAGACACCCTGTATAAAAGCCACTATTTTTAAAATGTAGTCCAATTCGACCTACATACACCTGCAGAGTCGATTTTTCGAAGAGTGGTATCGTTTAGTCACAAGAGTCCGAGGCGTTGAGCTTGACTCACCCTGTATATGATAATTACTACATTAGAGGAATCATACATGAAATTTCATCTGATCAGCTGCAACTAGGATGCTCGGTTTTTGCATTTGATATTGTAAAGGTTTTTTTTTATATAAGTAGCTTGAAGATTTTATATTTGCTTTTGTCAGGAGTAAGTTGGAGTATGCAACACTGATCTGGTTGCCCATATATAAAAACTCAATTGTTTCAATTGAAGGCACTCAGCAGAAGGTATTGAAGTATGTCTTATATTTCTTCCTTAAGTGCAATGGTTTTTACCCTGAGAGAGGTTTCTGCCATAGAGCTATTTAACATTGATGCACATGTGACCAGGAGGAATACATCTGCTTTGTCTTTCATACATGGATTACTGCTAGCAAAATTCATTGCCCATATTTCCGAGCTAAGCTCAATCTTTGTGTTCCAAGGCTGGGAAGTAGTTACCAAACAGCTTTTTATTGTAATGGGTATCATACAAATATTTTACTGAAAGCCATTTGCCAGCAGCTGCTTCGTAGTCAAAGAATCTGGAGATCATTGTGGACTCAAGAATATGGTAAAATTCAATGGCCGCTGTGGTGATCCGGAACTGGCTGTCATACGTTAGAACGCACCTTTAGCTGTCAGGCTGCCAAAGTTTGACATTGACGGCAGTGACAGATGATAGAAGGAAAAGATTAAAATTTGTTGTTATAATATAAGTGTATGAGCGTAGTCATTTGATGAAGTTCAGTTAAGTAGTTTATTTGATTATCCTATATTGTTCAGATATTTTATGTATCAGATCATGAGTGACTTTCTATATTAATTTTCCATCTGTGATTCTGTACTACTGTTCTGTAATGCTTCCTTCCTTTTCTTTCATTCTGTGACTAAAGTTACTGTTTTGTGATGCTTTTGGGCTTTGTCACTCGAAACTTGAATAAAGTAGCGGGCTGTGATATCGTTGCTATGGTTTTGTTGATAGTTTGTTTATTAATTACGACGGAAATTGTTTTTGAAAAAAACGTAACAAGCTGGAGACCAAAATTTCAACAAAAGGGTTTTTGAGTCTTTTTCACGAATATCTGCAGGTATTGTTGCCTTTTGAGTTTGTATTATTAACTATGTTTGTATTATTAATGTGGTCTGGCTACTATTTTTGGAGTGTTTCACAAGGTATATACTATACATCCTGCTTTTGAGACGATCCTATATGGCGTTGGGTCTACAACACTTACGAGTATGCTACACGTATCACGAAAACGGAAGTGTATTGATCTGATGCGATGTCGATTATTTGCCAAACATTATTATGTCCATTTTCAATATATGCAATAAAGGCAAGCTTACCTTGGTGTACATTATATATCACGAAAGAGTATGAGAGTTTAGAAATAATGCCGAACAGATACAAAAGCTTTGAAGTTAGTAGTTTTAATATGACCTATATGCATTTATGGATCATGTATTTCAACAACATCAGTACGGTTTTTCTAAAATTCGACTTTTCGATATAGGTTAGTTAAAGAGTAGCAATTTCATTCATTCATCCGAAAACCAATCACAGACGACGTCGTTTCGCTTTTAATAAAGCTCGTCAGTGTGATTTAGGTCTCATACGAATAAATGAAATTGCCTGTTAATACCTAGCTGGCAAAACTCGTACTAGTAGTAGCAACATATAGATATTGGGAAGCAGTACTTTGGCAATTTCATTTATTCGTATGAGACCTAAATCACACTGACGAGCTTTAGTAAAATCGAAACAACGTCGTCTGTGATTGGTTTTCGGATGAATGAATGAAATTGCTACTCTTTAATTGAGTTAAGTTGCTTTTTAGCATAAACCGAATGTCGGGAGTGTTACATCAGTGTTCCACAAAAAAGAGTCTGTTTGTTGTCGTATCCCGCAGGTTTCTATACCTGATGCTTTTAAACGGGTCACATAAACAGTACTCGGTCCCTCAGATCAAACACTCAGGTACCGGCTTTGGTAGATAGATGGCGAACCAATACTTTTTTAAAGTACTGCTTCCCAATATCTATATGTTGCTACTACTAGATATAGGTTAGTTTAGGTTGAAAGTGAGCGGGACTTCCACTGCGACCCTATTGTGTCTATTGTGGCTCACACCTATTTTGAGGTCAACGTACAATCCACACCTCTTGGAGAAGGCGATGGTCTTGGGTGAAACTCCCTTGGAGTCGGTAGGTTTCAGTTCGGTGAATCCGAAAGTCTGAAACCTAGATCTTTCCAGTACTGGATATGACCACAATATGTGCTCTGCTGTTTCATCGTCCACATAGCAAAAACGACAGTCCGTTTGTTCTAGATTTAATTTCCTGTTCCTCAGACGACAATGCACGTCAATAGACCAACCGGAATGCGCATATCATTCCTGTTCCCTTTTATGATTCTTGGGTAGGGGGGAAGCTCACTAGAGGTAGCCCTATGAGATGGTTTTCTTGACAGTGCTTTTCACAATTCCCGCGAATGGTTCTGGTCCTATGAACACAGATTTGGTTCCTCCTCTTGCGAGTGTATCGGCCAATGCATTGCCTTCCACTTCGCTATGACCCTTGTTCTAAGTTTAGTGAGGAGATCCAGTTCTATTATAGGAGTCTTGAGTCAACCCGTTTGGAGCTCAGTGCTTTCAGGGCAGCCTTGCTGTCTGAAAAGACTTAGAGGCTTAGGGCTATTTCCTGAAATAAATCATTAACTTTATATTTTGAACCTCATTGAGTCCAAGTATATTTACTTATTTAGCTAACATATACTGCTTAAACGGAGTAATCCATCAAACAAACAGAGAAAAAAGTCTCTAGAACTAGACGTTGCAGATGTAAACAGGTAAACTAATTAATAACATTTGTTTGCCTACAGTTAAGAAACACTTCTTTAGATCTGGACTACTACAACAAAAAATCTCTACCAATAGTATCAGTCTCTCGTAGCTGCTACATATAATGCCGCGTACACATCTCAGATCTCAGCAAAAGAAACCGAATGAGCACTTCGCGCCGAATGACCATTCAGACGTGGACGTATGCACGCACTGCGCTGAGCAGGCTCATGCGGTGCGCCAGCCGATGCGAAACTTGTTGGGCCATCGACGAAAATTCGTGCTGAGTACTGCTGAGTCTGGACAGGTTTAAAAACACAACACCGATTTAAACGGTAAGGCTGCTAGACAGCATCCGCGCTTATTGGTCCACAGTGACCACACTGTATACTAGAAATTGGATCTCATTTTACGTTATATGAACTTCATCCGAATTTAAATCTCTTAAAAGGAACACATCAACGGGCTGTAAAAGAGTATCTTCTTCCATGCATAAAGTCGAAATACCCTTAATATGAAATTCACCAAATTTTGATGATTTTAGTTTTAAAATACTTAAAAGTTTCAATTTATGCTCAGTTCTAAAATTTGTGTAATAGTAACATGACAATTACCATGAGATATGCTACAATATCTCCCAAATCTGCCTTATATGTCATCTGATTGTATTTCACCCAATAAAACATAATCAAACTGTAAAGAATTTAAGAGATAGTCAGCAAGTTCTATTGAAGATTTGAGGCGGGTTCTCACAATTCAGTTTCGCTGAAGGCGGTTTCTGACTGTTCAGTTTCGCTGAATCAGTGACTGATTCAGCATTAATGAAAGCGACGTTTGTTCAGTTTTAATGAATCATTTTAACTGATTGAGCATTAATGAGAACGACGTTTGTGCAACACATTTCATGTCTGACCTTGAAGTCCCAAAACTAGGTTTGTTTGTAAGGAGTCTTTTGTTCAGCTGTCCCTTGTTCCAAGTTTATTGAGGAGATCCAGTTCTATTACAGGAGTCTTGAGTCAACCCGTTTGGAGCTCAGTGCTTTCAGGGTAGCCTGGCTATCTGAAAAGACTTAGATTTTTATAGGTGTCGGTGCGCGTTATATTTGAAACGCTGCAGGTTGTAGCCGTCAGGAAACAAATTCACCGGTAGCTCATTCCACGGCGTCGAAGTTCTCCAAAAGAAGGAATGCTGGAGGAGACTGGTTCGGGAAATAGGGACCACGACCCGGTAAGGATGCGCTCGCAGAGCCTCTCTAGTGTTCTTCGTTCGGACGGCTTTTGATGTTATTATCTGGGAGAGCTCACTCGAACATCTTTCGTGATAGAATCTGTAAAACAGGGACAGGTCAGCCATCCTTCTTCAATGTTCTAGGCTGTGGAGGTCCTTTGTGAGATCTGTGCCTTGAAGGGCAGCAGTAGTTGCTCTGGAAAATTGTAGTATACCTCCCAAGGTTTACTGAGATTTCAGCTCTTGGATTAGTGCATGCTACTCAAAAAAAGCGAATAACATATAGGGTGCCCAATAGAAGTGATTGGTTTTCTAATAGGAATACCTAGAGAGCTGTCAAAGGTACAAACGTTAACCAGCTGTCAAAATATTCAGTAAGGTTTGGTTTGGCAATTCATCATGGATCGTTTCATGCTTGCCCATCGTTTGGAAAATATTAAAAAGCACTACGGAAATTCCCGCTCAATTGTAAATACGCAACGCGCATTTCGTCATGAACTTGGCCCTCATCATGACTTCATTGAGCAGGTAATTCATCGCACCGTGGAAAAGTTTGAGCGTGAGTACACTCTATTGGACCTAAAGAAACCAACCTGAATGAGAACTGGTCGACGTGAAGAAAATATCGCCGCCCTAGCGGCCAGTGTTCACAACGACCCAAATTTGTCGTATAGACACCCAACCGCGGAATTGGGCCTCTCCCAAGAGACAACTCGACGAATTTTGCGTTTGGATTTGGGACTGCACCCGTATAAGATCGTGATGACGCAACAATTGAAGCCGGACGACTATTATAGGCCGTCGCCGTGAGTTTGCAAATTGGGCGCTACAAATGCTGGACGGAGATCTTCATTTTGGTCAAAAAATCATCTTCTCAGACGAAGCCAATTTTCACCTCAGTGGCTGTGTCAACAAGCAAATTGTCGTTACTGGGCTGTGAACAATCCACAAATGACCGAAGAAGTGGTCCAGTAGGTACCCAAAATAATTAAATGTGTGGTTCGGATTGTGGCGTGACGGCATCATCGGTCTTATTTCTTTAGAAATGAGGAAGGAGACACAGTTACAACCAATGGGCCACGCTACCGAGCGATGTTGGAAGAATTTCTGTGGCCAGAGCTCGACAACATCGATATTGCCGACATGTGGTTCCAACAGGATGGAGCCACACAAGCGACGCAACGCTCGAAGTTGTTCGACAGAAGTATGGTGACTGGATCATCACCAGACAAGCGTTCATTGATTGGCCACTGCGATCGTATGATTTGACACCTCTCGATTATTTTCGTTGGGGGTACGTCAAATCATTGGTTTACTCCAACAAACCAGCCACTTTGGATGCCTCGAAAGCAATATTCGAGTAGACAGCAGCGCCATTACGCCACAAATGCTCCAACATTCATCCGAAATTGGACCAACCTCTTGAAGCACCGCTAGCGAGCCCGAGGCGGACATTTGAAGATGATATTCTATTCCATACCTAATGTCATGGATGTAGCTTCAAAATAAAGCCAAACTCAATTTGATATCTCAAACCGTTGTTGTTTTATTTAATTTTTCTTTCCTATCGTTCTTATTGGGGCACCCCTATACATCCTGAGGGTGATCCAGGTACTTTTTATCTGAACTCTTCTATCTATGGGCTTCCCCTTGGCGATACTATTTGAGACACTCTATATAAGTTCATCAATCAATTGGATCACCCGGTTAAAGCGATTGAAATGAAATCAATACTTTTTAGTAATTGTGTAAACACGATATTGAATTTCTTTTTGTTACAACATGCAAGAAGACTCAAGGCTTCCACGGTGCGTAAATGCGCAATGGGGTATATCGAACAATCTAACGAATCCATCTTTTTTTTTATTACTTATGTATTCTTACGCGATATATTATCAGAAAGGCACTGGCACAAATACACAATCGACAGCCTGCGGGACAGTGATGAATTATTTCCTGTGGAAATAGTTTCTGGAAGCATTAAGTATTCTCTCTTGCCATGGTTTATGCTAAGAAATGAGGTTACGTTGTTTGACTTGATGCTTTCCAACCATTTTCAAGATACTTAGGTCAAAAATTCAATTCAGCGTGAAAAGCTTTTTCATAATATCCTGACCTACTGTTTTGCTCTTAGTCTGCTGATCTGATTTTTGCTGGAAATCCACTGACATAAGGAATAAGATTTTTAAGCTTTCTAAAACACTGCGATTTTACTGATTTTTTCTACTTAAATGTTGTTGAATTTTCCCAGTTGGTTTGTCTATTGTCCTAAAAAGGGGCTTCTAAACGGGCAATACTTTTACTGCAATATTTGGCTATATTCCTGGTAACTATAGGCCGGCCATGACGACAACATTTTATTGCAGCATATGGCTCGGCAATATATATCCCGGCAATATTTTCTGCAATAGTATAGCCCAAAAATTTGTTCATAGACGGGCTATATAGTCGGGCGGCAATGGCTGACGCAGTGGCTTATATTGTTTTAAACAAAACATTAAATAAAAAAGAAAGAAGACAGTGGATTCGACTTTATCTCAATAGACGTGAAACTTTAGATAACTTGAGTTTAGAAATAAGTCTTGATAATATGCTATTTAAAAACTTTTCAGCAATGTCAAAGAGTGTCTTTCAAAGGAAATTGGATCATAAATAAAAAGAGATGATAGAAACATGAAAAAATCAATACCTGTTAGTACAAGACTGGCAGTTTCTAGCAACTGAAGATGTATATATAATCGGTCCAGGCAAGAACTGAGTTGTAATTCTGAAAATACTATAGGGACTATATCATGCATTCAAAATCTTTTTTGTACGTCATCCCCGAAAACTCGCCCTTAACTTTTTGATTTCAAATATAGCACCGATTTAAAATCTTATGGAACCTTTGATGTTGTACGCAAACTTATTCAATTCAATTTATTTGTATCAATGAGTTACAAAAATTTCTACCCCGTAAAATCATATAAATAAAATAAGAATTCATTTGACAGCTAATATAGTTGCAAAAAACGAAAAAAAAAACCAAGGGGGTTTTTAGGGGTACTGAATGATCTATCATGCCAGGCTTTCGAAAAAAATGTCTCTTCTATCCTTTTTTATTACGAAAATATTAAGCCTCAAAAAATTCTTATTTTATTCTTATAAATTCATGAAGAAAATGGTTTGTGTATGAAATCAAGGACACTACAAGATGTTAAATAAAATAATGACTTCATTTATGCAGGAAAAGCTGTGGGGTGCTATTTTAAATAAGAAGTTTGTTGGGGGTAGTTGTTAAGGGTTGAAGTACACAAAAGAGTTTTGAAAGCATGGTATCATAGACCCTATACTACTTTCAAAAATATCACTCAGTTTTTGTTTGAACTTTTTTTGTTACAATATTAAGTATCAAGGAAATTCTGGGAACTTTCACTTTCCATAACTCAGGATGTAAGTGATGATGAAATCAATCATCCTCTCGTTGGTCCAAGTATTAGCCATTTTCCTACCTAAATGTTCAATATCAACAATAAACAAACACCAAAATAGAGCAATATTGCCGATGTTTTCGGTAGCCAAGCGATCGTCCGGCCATGTGCCGGCAACACATAAAAATATATCGGCAATGCCGAATATATGTCGCTATATGGCCAGGCCATACAAGAAATACTGGTCAGTCTGGCCGTTGTTGCCGAGAATGTTGCCTACACTATTGCAGCCACACATTGCAGTAAAAGTGTTGCCCGTTTAGAAGCCCCATAATATTTGCCTTCTGCAATTGTGTCTATGACCCGGGAAAAATAGGTAAGGTACGAAACTTTTTGCTACTGGTAGTGGTTGTGGTTACTTTTCTACTATACCAGCTCCCATAGACCTTGTTATTTACTTTTCTGAGTAGCTGTTTGTCTTCAACGTTTTCTTTAGATGTTCGAGGTAGGCAATAAGTTCAGCAGGTTCACACCCTCTTCTTGTACGTTCTGTCAGTGTTTTGATGATTCCAAACTTCTGGCATGGGTGGTAGTTCGAGTCGTTGTGCAAATAGCGATCGGGGTGTGACGGTTTCCTGTATACTGTGTGTCCCAAGGTTGGTCCTTTTCTGGTTAATTGCAATCGGGAGCAGCTAGTTTTTTGTTTTCATCCACTTCCTCCATAATATACAGGGTGAGTTTTTAGTACCGGCTCGGTCGATAACTCCACTACTGTAGAAGATAGCGAAAAAAGTTGTATATAAAAGTTGTAGCCACGGATATGCTCCTTGCTCGGAAAATATTTTGATTTATACAGGGTGATCCGTAACTACGTGGTGATGCAAACATGCATTTTTTTAAATGAGACACCCTATATATTTTTCCATATTTAAATTCTACTAATGATTTCCGTTCTTCCAATATAGGGTATTGTTACATTATACAGGGTATTTCAAAAGTTATGACCATTTTTGTATCCAAATCGCTATCAAATGAACGTACTGTATATCAAAAAGTGGTGAATCAAAAATCATTTTTTTTACACGGTTGGATGAAAAATATCATCTAGTCTTAAAATCGGCTATAAAAGAAGCCCGCGACGCATACTCGTATACAGGGTGATGTAGAATGCAAAATCCAGATTTTCTCTTTTTTTTTAAATGTAACCCCCAATATTTTATTATCCCAAAGAATTGCTCTTAATATGCTCTTTCATCCTTGTATAGCACTTATTGTATCTACATCCACCATTTTCCGAGATATTTCGACTTTTCGGTAAATTTAAAAGATAGCTTCTATTTGTGTACTGAAATTTATTTATTTTGACAAAGTACTACCAAATTGGTTTTTTATTTTACGAACAACTAAATTATAAGGTCATGATACTATTTGATGAAGTCAAAACCCTAAATTAACGAGATAACAAAGTCAAGTATGCTGAAGAAACAATTTTGTAGGCGTGATGCATAATTATCAAGCAGATCTATCAGGTAGGCTTTGAAAAATTGACAGTTCTCACAACTTGCTCAATAATTCTGTACTGTGTGAAAAACCAGCTTTAAAAATTAATTTTTCCATTGGGGGTATTTAGGAGAATCTTTGAGAAATTGCCTACTTGCCTCTAGAATATATCAACTATGAACAGCAATATCCAGAACGAAGACACTGTAAAACTAATGCGTTTGAAAGATTGGAGAATCGTTTTATTTGGACTGTGTCGTTTAATATTTCATAGCCTACCTGATAGATCTGCTTGATAATTACGCGTGACGCCTATAAAATTGTTTCCTCAGCACACTTGACCTATAATATCTCGTTAATTCCGTGTTTTGTCTTGATCAAGTACTATGATGGCCTTATATTTTAGTTGTTTGTTGAGCAAGAATAAAATTTGATAGTATTTTCTCAAAAAAAATAAGTTTTAGTAACCAAATAGAAGGTATATTTAAAATTTGTAGAAAAATCGAAATATCTCAGAAACTAATGAATGCAGCCATAACAAATGCTATACAAAGATGAAAGAGCATAATAAAAACAATCCTTTGGTATAATAAAATATTGGGGATTACATTTAAAAAAATAGAGAAAATCTAGATTTTGCATTCTGCATCACCCTGTATACGAATATGCGTCGCGGGCTTTTTTTATAGCCGATTTCAAGACTGGATGATATTTTTTATCCATCCGTGTAAAAAAAAATATTTTTGATTCACCACTTTTTGATATACAGTACGTTCATTTGACAGCGATTTGGATACAAAAATGGTCATAACTTTTGAAATACCCTGTATAATGTAACAATACCCTATATTGGAAGAACAGAAATCATTAGTAGAATTTAAATGTGGAATAATATATAGGATGTCTCATTCAAAAAAATGCATGTTTGCATCACCACGTAGTTACGAATCACCCTGTATAAATCAAAATATTTTCTGAGCAAGGAGCATATCCGTGGCTACAACTTTTATATACAACTTTTTTCGCTATCTTCTACAGTAGTGGAGTTATCGACCGAGCCGGTACTAAAAACTCACCCTGTATGTTCGGATGTACAACGTTTAGGTGTTGTAGAAATTCCACTAGCCTGTCTTGTCCGTGGCTCCATACAACAAATCAGTGGCGTATTTAGAGGGGGGTCCACCGGAGCCCCCCCCCCCCCCCCCGAAGCTACCAAGAGATTTGGAAAGATTTGTATAGTAACAGCTATAAATTGCTATATTTCTATACATCTTAAATCTTATCATGATTATTTTAAGGGTCGCCCTCAGAGTAACAACTGAACATAGAGGTAGTAAACAACTAATTCTAATAGGCCAACATCTTTTCTTACGTTGTCATATCGACCACCAGATACGGCAATCATAATTGTTTACTATCGTCTTATTTTATAGTATCCAGAAATATTCCATTCTACGTTAAAGAAGACGGTATTTTGATGGTTCAGTGATGATTACAACAAAATCAATAGATATGTTGACCTCTACTGCGTTACTGCAAATTTCTTCATCATTAACGCAAATTCTGTCTTACATAAATTTTGAGGAGTTGGCAACGCCTTTGTAATTTTCCTGCGGTAACCTCCGACTGTCAAACGTTTGTTTTGTTTGTGCGTCTTTTATGCTTGGTCAGTAAAATCTAATTCGCTATTTGTTGGTAACTGTAGTGAAGCTTTACGGACTTGCTGTGCTATATTCGAGTGTAGTTTAACGGTTATTCGAGATGGGACAGTGCAGAGCAGTGATTGTAACATGGGTTGCATTGGAAGAATTTTCGGGTTAGTTGGCAATGTTTGGGTCTGAAGTGTCAAAAGATGATGGCTTTGAGCACGCCATGCTGAAGCCGTTTGTTTACTACCTCTATGTTCAGTTGTTACTCTGAGGGGTCGCCTAAACAGATTGGCAATGCTGCCTACTCCAATAAACAGCGGATGAGGTGATGGACGAGATGGCAAATAAACTTCGCCGTTTAGAGTTTCTTATTTAACTCAATTTCTTATTTACTTAAACTTAACTTAGCTTTCGATATTTTTACTTATACATATTCGAAATAGTCTAATTTTTTATATATTTAGGCAGCATCGACTACTAGGACATTAGCTGCATGTTACTGTTGTTAAATCATCTGTCCTAAATTTTATAGTATGGGTCGTTGAGATTTTGCGTCCAGTTGTCACTCATCTCGTAGCAATCACGAAGTTTAGTCAGTGCCAGACAGGCACCAATAATGTGGGGTATTGTATAAGAACAACATCACATGAAGGGCATAGTGGTGGTTGTGATCTGCGCAAGAGCTTAATGTGTGAGCATTGTATGGCCCATCCTCAGATGATGTAGTTTTACGGCATCTCTTCTGCTAAAATCAAGAACTGGATCCCATGGAGTTACAGAGGGTTTGACTCGTTTTCCTGTTCAGTCCCATTTTCTTTGCCATAAATTGTTTATACAATGCGACATGTGGATTTGGTGATCACAAACTTGGTGGTGGTTTGGACGTCTATGTTTTGAGAAAGCGTCGCAATTGTAGCCGCTTCGTCAGCCAGCTCATTTTCTCGAATTCCTATATGACTAGGTACCCAAAATAGAATGTTTTAAATCTACTAGGGTCTGGAGGCACATCTGAATAGGCGGTCTGGCGAATACCTGTTGATTGCCGCTATTTGAGCTAACTTTAGTCCTTGCCAAATGGCATATTGGTCTGATGCAAATACGGACGTGAGAAAGTGAGACGAAATGGTCTTATGTATTTAAAATTTTGTTTTAAGTTTGATTTACATATGATGTCATGTCATGATACTACGACTCCAACAGATATGATCACTTGCCGGACAGATTTCGTACCGGTCTGCAAATGACGTCACCGCGTGACAAAAATGTACAAGCACATGGCGCCAAAGCATTGGTTTTTGAAAGTTTTATTTCGTTTCCTGTTATATCTGTCTTATATATTTAATATCCATACAATATGAAAATAGCTCATGCACAGTATAATATAAACAATACATATTGCTGTGTATTTGAATAAAAGATTGGTGAAATAGTTATATAGAGAATGGATACTACTCGACGCCCGACCCATTTGCAGCAGTTCCGAGCATACTGAATTTTAGGTACAAAAATTTTGTACTCAAAAAAATTTACAATGTGCAAAAAGAACAGAGCCAGAGCGGTCTGGACGTATTTTTTTGAAATCTCATATAAGAGATCGATTGGAGTGCCTAGCGAAACCATCTTTTTGTGGGAAAATTTCTCGAATAGTGATTCTCCGTATTTTTCAACTTAAATGCAATGAAACCTGCCAAACTTTTCAAACCATCCCATCGTAATTCATCCAAATCAGTATCTATAATGTCCAGTCTTTCGGACATTTCTTCCTCGTCCTCATTCTCAATGGGCAAATTTAGCACAGTGAATATTTTCCAGTAAGAACCTAGAAATTTAGATGAAACATAAGTATAAAAATATATTTATCCCAGAAAATATTCGGCTATAACCTGTAACTAAACAAGTAAACAAACCCCGTTTGTCACACGCTGACGTCACAGGTGGAAGCGGAAGATGTCATGCGCGTGAGCATACCTTCTAAAGTCGTAGTATAATGATGTCATGTTATGTTACGTAGGTCAATAAACAACATATCCAAAGTATACTGGAATTAGGCAATCCAAGAACCTGTTAAATCAACAATTAATGAATGGCGGCTGATGACAAAAAAACGCAAAATATAAACAAACAACTGTTCATGTGGCATACGACCACCAAATTTGTGTTAGGTCATTCCTCTTCTGTCGATTGCATGACACTGACAATACGGCACCATTTGGCATCTGCTTTCATATTGGAAAGTCACGTGGTTTGGATCGAACAGGTTGTCAAATGTGTCATCCACGTATCTGAACCATATTTTGGGTTTATAGTGAGCGCTATTCAAGGCCGTCTGTTCAATCTCCTCAATCATGAAGTTGGCCACCACTTGACTCAAGAGGGCTTCCCATCGCCTTCCATCTGTGTCTTGTGTCTTGAAAACCAGACAGACTCTTTAGGCCACATGTTTAATTGAGCCTTTCTACTTGAATTTGGGTCATCAAATGCGTCCTAAAAATTACGGCTTATCACCTAATACCCTGTATAGCATTTGCCACACATACAGTCTATATTTTATATATCGAATTCTTTGAATTAATGAAATCATTTGTTGGGTTTGTGTTACAAAGAATTGATCTTAGTGTTTATGTTGTTCTAGATACGGTTTTAATATTCAATCTTTCAGATAATCCTTTTATTATGGTATATGCTGCTATCGATGTGCAGCTGTTTTGGATCTACGGTTGGTGATTCAACTGTGTGAAATTGTGATATAACAAATATTTGAGGATAGCAGTTACTACATAATGACATGTACTATGAAATGTAGACCTATGGGATCTGCAGACGACAGATGAGTTAACAAAAACAAATGTGATGTCGACAAATTATTGTCAGTGGTGGAAATCGGTCAATCAGCAACAACCACCCACATATTCAAATTATTTCTCGACAATGGCGAGGCAGTTCAATCGATACGCGCCGTGTATCCTCGTTTCAAAATATAGGACGACTACGTGCATACATACACATTTAGTACGGTCAAATTAAAAGGCACCCTCCGGTTCTACTGCCACTGGATACATCGAATAATATAAAGGGTATGAAGGAGCTTGGTCCATCGAGCCAAGAACATTTGCAATACACAACAGGAGCTGGAAGAAGAACTATGTCACATTAAAGAAGATTCGTTAAAGAACTCATATCCCAAGAAGATAGTGGAAGCAACAGTACTAGCAGAAATATAGTAATCCAGTTGAAAGTAATTCTTATCCCAGTTATTTTAATAGAACAGGTTTCTTCGGATTTTGGGATGAATTAATGCAAGAGGTTCTAACTCAAAGAGCCGACGTTTCGGCGTTTATTTTACGCCTTCTTCAGGGCTATCGAGCACACCCCTATAGCAAGGAATTACATATCCCTTTGTGTCAATAAACAACCAAAAACGTTCCAAAAGATGGATAAAAACAATCGCAAATGCCGTTTGTCAATACACCTTTTATTGATATATGCTGTTGTACAAACACATATCAAATTACGGACGACAAAGGGTAGTTCGTTTTTAAGCAATTTGGGGGTTTCTGATTGTTTAGTTTCGTCCAGTTGAAGCTCGCAAAATAAAAATTTTGTCGTTTTAGTTCCTACGTGGAGACTTAGGAAACTATTAACTAGTCTTTGTGTTGGACGTTTTTTGAGAGCAACGATTATTTGGACTATAGTGCCATGCAAAGGTGAAATAATAAAATGATATCACTGTTATGTGTGGGAAGTACTGAGTCAATCAACTTGACTCCATTTTTTTAAAGTATCGTACCTTTTCACCTATTTATGATGGTATTGAATTAGTGTAAGCGTATTGAACTGAAATAAGTGAACATCTTACTGACCTTTAACGTAACTTGACCATTGTTTAGACAGAAATGCCTGATTTTGGGTAATTATTAGGATTCCATTTGAATTGAGAAGTCTGAAAAACTAGTGATTTCTTTCTGTTGATGTATTTAGCGAATTTTGTTGCATTTTAGCTCTACTATCATGCCCTGACAGAAATACGTCGGATCACATTACGCTAGAGATACCAAGGGAAGGTTTTTGGTTACGTTTAGTTGACAGATTTGTTTCTATAATTAGAAACAAAACGATTTTATTGGTTGGTTGTTGACTTGACAGTGTTTTACTTCCCACACCGATAGGTGAGGGGAGTGTTGTGATCGCGAAAATTTTCGATTTTGAGATAACACGCTTTTTGGGCGTTTTACGATGTCTACATAACGAAAATCCATGTCACTCATTTCCGTCTGTCTGTCTGTCGGTCTGTCTGTCTGTGCGCGTTTTTCTAGCCTTGTAATCTCAGCAACTGCTGCATGGATTGTGATGCAATTTGGGCAGCGATATGCCGGGGGGGTCGTAGTAGGTAATGTTCCTATAATTTTGAAAATCGGTGCATGGGCGGCGGAGTAATTAGCAAAAAACAAAAAAATAAATATTCCTCAAAGTTCGTTTTTAGGTGTTTTAGGGGTACCTAATCATTTTCTACTTTTTTTGGGTGGGGGTGAAATTGGGGTGGTTGGTTGTAAATCTCAAAAATGTGTTGTACTCATAATAGGCTATCCATTGACCTATAAAAGAAGACCTAGCGGCATAATACCCTTTTTTAGGCCCATCCGAACATTGCCTTGCCTATTCCAGAAACCAAGGGACTTAGAATTTTCTGATAAATACATAGGACTATTGCTTCAGATCGTTCTGTATTGAGTAACGTAAAAGGTATGGAATGGATTTTAATGAAACTTTGTCACAGTATTACTACCGCGGCGAGGATGGAAAACGCGTATGTTTTGGAAAAATCGTGTCAGTGGCGGCGCAGCAATAATAAAATAACAAAAAAAAAAACAAAAACGCCTCAAACCTTGTTTTTAGGCGTTTTAGGCGTTCCTTATCATTTTCTACTTTTTTTTTGGGTAGGGGTGAATTTGGGGTGGTTGGGGGGTGGGGTGTTGTAAAACTGAAAGATTTGTTGTATTCATGATAGTTTGTCCATTGGTCTAATGAAGAAATACTATTACAGAAACCAAGGGGCTTTCGAGTTTTGTGATGTACCTATACATATTCGAGTATTGCTTAATTTCGTTCTATGTATATTGCGTAAAGCTAAAAATATTAAATTGATTTTAATGAAATTTCGACGCAACAATAATTAAAAAAATAAAAATATAAAAACAGCTCATACTTCGCTTTTAGGCGGTTTAGAGGCTCCTGATCGTTTTGCATCGTTCATTTGAAGCATGCAGAATGAAAACTGTGGCATCCTAGTTTCTAAGGAGGGAGACGCAAGAAACTATTTACGAGAGTTTTGTGTTGGATGTTTTTTTGCGGGCGGGTGAGCGATGATTTGGTTGCAAGGAGATTTCAGACTATAGCTTCATGCAATGGGAAAACAATAAAATGAAATCATTATTATGTGTGGGAAGGACTGAGTCAATCAACTTGACTCCATTTTTTATGTGTTACCATAATTTTCGTTTTACTATTGAAGGAATATAGTATTTCTAGTTCGCCTGTGGTATATCATCCGGCTGGTTCTAGCTTTCACACTCGGTTCGCTCCAGCAACTTCAAAAACGAGCTTTGGCGATGGAACAAATGTTTCGGTCTATTAGAGCCGTTCGTCCTTCGTACCGCGTTCCCTTTTTTGCTGCTGACACAGAAGCTTGTACGCTTTTCTTGGCTCTTCAATAGAATCATACTACTTTACCACTTTACTTTGCAGAAAATCTGCCACACTTTGAATAAAAGCAAGCACAAAGGAGGGGACGACTGAGTGAACCTCAAAAGGCAACAATGTACCAATATGAGTCGCATCTCAGGTTCACGTTTTCTATTGCAATATTGAAATAAAAAAATGGAGTCAAGTTGATTGACTCAGTACTTCCGATACACAGTGATACCTTTTCATTATGTTCTCATTGCACGAAACTATAGTCTGAGGTTCCTTTGCAACAAAGTCGTGGCCCGCCCGCCCGGAAATAACATCCAACATAAAGTAAACAAATTTTTCAGTTTCATAATCCCCACCGCCAAACTACCCCAATTTTATCCCCTCTAAAAAATGTGGAAAACTATCAGGAATCCTTAAAACACCTAAAAATTACGTTTCAGCAGTTTTTATTATTGGTGCGCCGCCCCTGACAGGACATCTAAAAACTACACGCGTTTTCCATCCTCGCCACGGTAATAAATTTCAAAATTTCATTAAAATCAATTCAGTCATTTTCACATTATACAATACAGAACGATGCAAGCAATACTCATATCTACACATCAGAAACTCCTTGGTTTCTGTAATAACCAAAGCAATGTTCCCATGCACATAGGAAAAGTTTATTATGCCGTCCAGCCTACTATTTTTCAGTTTTACAATCCCACACCCCCCAACCAACCCAATTTCACCCCCACCCAAGAGAAAGTAGAAAATGATCAGGAACCCGTAAAGCGCAAAAAACGAAGTTTAAGCAATATTTGACATTTTTTGTGTTTCGCTAATTACTTCACCACCGATGCACCGATTTTCAAAATTATAGCAACGTTAACTACTACGACATCACAGCATATCGCTACCCAAATTTCATCACAAGCCATGTAGCAGTTACTGAGATTACGAGGCTAGAAGAATGCCAACAGACAGACCGATAGATAGACCGACGTAAATGAATGACGTGGATTTTCGTTATGTGGACATTCGGTGAGGGAAGTAAAATGGCGTCAAGTGTCTTGACTCAGTACCTTCCACACATTATCGGTGCTAATAAAAACTTACAGTTCGTCTAGACCTACACTATCCTTATCAAAAAAGTAGACAATGATCAGAGACCTTTGAAACATCTAAAAACGGAGTTGAACGATTTTGGAAATGTCTGTTTTTTGTTGATTTCTCCTCCGCCACTGGGAAGAGTCCCAACAATAATACACTGTTACCATTTCCTCCACGGTAGTAATACGGTGTCACAATTTCGTCACAATCAAGTTCGTAGTTTCCAAGTTACACGTTATAGGATTAAAATATGTATGATGTATCAAATTCGGATAGGTTTAAAAAGCGTACGATATCACCAAAGTCAATTTTGTCGGCGGAATATAGAGTATTTTATGATTACAATAAATTTTTGAATTTTCAAACCCTCCACCGTCTCAATTTCACCCCATCCCAAAAACAAATTAATGGAAAATGATCAGGAACTTTTGAAACGCCTAAAATCGAAGTTTGAAGAGGTTCTGATAATTCTTTGTTTTTCACCAATTTCTCCGCCGCCAATGCAACGATTTCCAAAATTATAGCAGCACTACCTACTACGACCCATAGCATATCGCTACCCAAATCATCACAATCACAATCCATGCAGCGGTTACAGAATATGTGACGTACATAGGTCTAAAAAACGTTTTACCTCAAATTCTAAAATAATACAATACTTTCTCGCCTATTGACGCTAAGATAATTATCAAATCCACTAATCGCCGTGGAAAAAGTAAATAATTTATCTCTGCGGGATGCCCACGATACTGCTGCACATAATTACAATCTACCTTTTACTGCGTTTAATTATTATCAATTGCAGTAGATGAGTCACACTTGTTAATGCGCGCATTATGTTTGTCTCTATCCGGTTAGGCAATATATTCAATTATCGACGACAAGGTCCGAAAACTGGTCGCAAATGATGTTTGCAGAGCTAACACTTCCATCCTTCTCTCCAAACTTTGGACAGTACAGAAAAAATGGGTGGAATAATACCATCTAAAGAATGTAGGTTTTATAGTATCTGTAAGGAAATTCAAAATTTTACATAATAAACTTTGCAGCTTTAAGATGTAATTAGAATTACATACCTACTTTTAGGTACATTTAAGATGTAGAATTCTCTTATTTACAGAAAGATGGAATATTGCATGACAACTATTGTAATTCACGATACTCCGTGTTAAAGTGTGTGATATCACAGATTCAATTTATGAAACCTATGAAATTACATAGTAGCTTTTCGGAGCAGTGTTTTTAGCTATACACGATAAATAGTGTACTCTCCAGAAAATATACGAAGGGACCAAATCTGGAGAGTATGGTGGATATTGTAGCCCAATTGATGAATGTTTGTCAATGTGACTAGACACGTACGCACCCGTTCGTTGTCCTGACGAAACAACACTTCATTCTTTGCTGAATGCGGTAGGTTCTGCCTTCTGTGAATAACATTCACCGCAATCGCAACATCCATGGCACAGACATCTTTCCCATATCTAAATATTCATTCGAAATGTGATGCGCCTGATCAGTTGAGATGCCTACGCATAATCAACAAATTTTTTAACTCGCATGTTTGAGTTTCTTTTAATTAGCTCTCATTCCTAGGTATAGGAGGTAAAAATATTTACGTTGTGTTTAGAATTTCTTATATATTGTGAAAAAGCATGAAGTCAAATTACCTAACACATTTTTTGTCAGGTGAATAAAATACCTTCAATATGCAGTGCATACATATATCAAAGTATCTCAGAATCGCGCCTTGCGATGACACGGTAAGTGCTCGGGTAAGTGCTTATCTGAATCAATAATTACCCTACTTTAGCGAGGATACTTTAGATATCGACCCAACAAACAATGCAATATACAGGGTGGCCAGATATTCGACCGACAACGCTTGACAGGTTCACATTTCTATGAACATTGAGATAGGAACATGAAGCCATAAAATGCGTAATTTTTGAGATACAGGATGTCGAAGTTTTATTTTTATTTTCGTTTTTTCTCAATAATTCCGCAATAAAATGGCACAACGATATAAAATTACTTATCGGAGGGTTTTTTAAGGCTAGAAATCCAAATCCAAAAACGGTTTTTCTATCATGAATAGAGGGCCCCGAGCACCCCAATTAGTTGTAAAACGTGATTGAAAGAATTATCGGTATTTTCGAACGAATAACATTAGATCAAAAAACATGTTTCAAACATATCTAATTTTAAAATAGGTGGTGTTGGAGTCTTAAGAATAATTCGTTAACGGTATTTAAAAGTATGACCCCTATATTCATTGGTGCGGAAATTCCGAAAATCCAGTGCCATTGGAAATTTCAATGAAGGTTATCTCCAAAACGGTTACCTCTAGGGACTTAAACAAAGTATACCTTTTTAACGTAAAACATGTCCAGGAAACGATTTTTTTGATACTCACATTGATGCATCAAAATAGAAAAAATGTTGATACTTTAAATGAGTTTAATGTGCCGTAGGTGGCGCCCTCCATTCATGGTTGAATTGGGATTTCTTGCCTTAAAAAAAACCCCAATACGTAATTTTAGATCGTGTTCAAATTCAAATTGTTCGCGCCACCCCGCCTCATACCTATGACGTAACGGCCTGCGCGCCGTCTACATAACCACACTTTTTGTATTACTCTCTCTCACTTTCAACCGAGCCTTCGGTGTGTAAACAGGCAATAAAGGTTTCCGAAATTTACCCGGCCTTTCTTCTTCCTGTGCTACTTACGTCGATCAGCAATAAAATTACAAACAGATCGTGATGCCATTTTATTGCGGAGTAATTGAGAAAAAGCTCTTTGACACTCTGTATCTTGAAAATTAAGCATTTTGAGGATACATGTTCCTATCTCAATGTTCATAGAAATATGAAGACTATCACCTGTCAAGCGTTATCGGTCGAATATCCGGACATCCTGTATGGTTAACCCGAGGTTTAACCGCACTGTCGTCGTTGTCTAGGCTGGTGGACTAGTTCAAGTGACAATCCACCATTCTGACAATATTCTTCTTAAAAATAGATATAGTTAAAAAAAACAAAAAATAACGCGCCTTTATAGTATGAAGCATCGACCAAATAAATACATTGTGAATTATAATAGGGCAGTCGTACGAGTGGAACTCCCTTTTGCTTTTAGTGTTCATTGATTTTGAAAGGGCTTTCGACACGATAACACGTACAAGTGTTTAGAAATGCATGAGACAGAAAGGCATACCCCAGAAGATTATAAACATCGTGAAAGAGCTGTAGAAGGATGTCACAAGTCAGGTTCTTCACAAGGGACAGAAACGTGAAAGAGATAGTATCAAGCGTGGTGTGAAGCGGGGATGTGTACTTTCGCCTTTGCTATTTAACATAGTGCTAGACTGCTTGATGAGAAAGGTATCTGATGGCCTAGGAGGTATTGGAGGCATTAGATGGGGACACACTATCCAAGACACGAAAAGGAAGATGGAAGTCCTTAAAATGGAAGCAGCTAAAATGGGACTAAGAGTATACCTGAAGATGACAAAAGAAATGCGGATTAATGTAGCTAACAAAGAACCTCTTCTGCACTATACGACGAAGTGATAGAAAGAGTTCACTACTTTGATTATCTAGGCAGTATAGTTCATAACACAGAAGGGGCAGATCAAAATATTCAGCAGCGTCTACTAAAAGCAACAATAGCATTTGGCATGGAAAAGCACATAAGCCCATGAGCAAAAACTCCAGTTCTTCATTAATAAGGGCGGTCTTACGGATTTTTCAGCCAAGGACAATATCAAATGAAGATTTGTGGAAAATATCAGGGTTGAAGAAAGTAAGGACAGAGATCAGACAGGGAAAGTGGAATTGGATAGGTAACATTCTGCGAAGAGGAACAGAAGAATCGGTAGCTAGAGCGGCGTTAGACTGGAACCCCCAAGAAAGCAGACACATAGGAATACCAAGGGTGACCTGGAGAAGAACGGTTACAGATGAAGCAAGAAGAATGGGCAAGACATCTAGAAAGCGTTTGCGAAGAATAGATCAGACTGGCGTCAGCTTGTAGAGGCCCTATGTTCCTTAATGGAATGATGAGACTATAATATAGTAATATATAGTAATAAGTGAAATATAAACTGGAAATAATGTACGAGAAATACCAGTCTACCACGCTTTTTTTCACAAAAATACTAGCATTTTTCGGTCATTATTATTTTCAGTTAAGTAATATAACAAATTATTCTTCATTTTTAGTGTTTTTTAGTTTTTTTAACTATAACGATTTTTCACTTTTTAGTTCAAGATGAAACAAACGTATTAAATAATTGTAATGTCGTCTATTTATCATAACTGTACAAAATTTAAATTAAATCTGATCGTTTAAAGTGGGTCAAAATCAAGTCCAAAATAATCATACAAACATACAAGTGTGAAGCATATAATAGGCATTTAAGTTCCGTCCAGTCCAGTCACAAAAACATCTATTTGTTTTCACTCCGAGATTATTGATTCTTAAACGATTGAGACGATTCTGTATTGACTTGTAAAATTCCAGGTGACAATTGTGTATGACTCATCACAGGAAAAACCAGACATTCTAAACACGGTATCGACTATTTTCTGCATCCAGTATCTGCACTACATTCTGTTGTAAAATAAACCTATTATGGAACATGTTACTTTCATGTTTGTATCTATCTAGATTATTTGTTTCAAAGCGATATACATTGTGTCCCAGAATTTCCTTGACACGTGATAGTCTCGTAACAAAAAATGAATTGATTGTTTTCGAGTACCGAGGTCGGTATGTAAAGTACGGATGTATTTTCACTTAGTTTCCTTGTTGTGGCTAGTGCTTGGTGTATGACTTTGGCTGCATAGTTATGTCTGGCTGTGTACTCGGCTACAGCGAGAGTTTTGCATGCTCTTGTTATGTGGTCTATTAGTCTATTATTTCTTTCTGTTGGTGACATTTCCAACAATTATCGTCAGTTATGAATAGATCTTTAACTATGTATTTCATGTAGTTGGTCCTGAAGAGCAAGCATGAAACCCTCAGCTTCTGGAAAGAGTTGGCCATCCTGCAGCCAGGTGTATGACTGCCTTTCATGAATGTGCTCTTGTGTAGCACGGTATCTGTGTTTGCCATGGAGTGCTTTCTGCCACCAGGTGTTTATTTTTTCTTATTGTGATTCTATGTGATTGTGTGCATCTGCTGCGTGATCTGGGAAAGAAAGGTCGAGTGAGGTATGGTTTTTGTCTGGCTTTTTGTCTGCTTTTACTATAAGCCTTATGTAAGTTTGATGTGGAAAACATGTTGGAGTGTTTTTATTTGTTTTGAGTGAAGTGACTGTGTGTCTATAATTCCTCTGCCACCTTGTTTTCTGTCTATGTTAAGCCTTTCCTTGCACGCAGTGATTGAAGTTTCCGTTAGTATTAAATCACATTTCCGCGAAATATCTACCACCTCTATAAATTACTAAAATATACAAGAATTGGGATGATGACTAAGCACTGCCTGTCCCTTTCAACGAAGACATTAGGAAAGCGTAGTCAAATATCGGTGGAACATTTCTGGCAACGCCCATTAGTCGTTGGTCGAATCGAACTGACAGAGCGTAATCGTGTTTACGAGAACTGCAACCGAAAACTGGAATTCCACAATGGAACTTTATACGAGCAAGATAAATGGTTGCAACTTTAAACGATATTAATTGTACACCAACTAGGTCAAAGATAAATACAATTATACCTCTATTCACGTAATTTCTATTTCTCACGCCAATAGGCGGACGAAGTATTGTCATCGTGAAAAATTGCTAATTTGATATAAAACCGTTATTTTACTTCCACATCGATAGTTTTGATTTATTCATGATTTATTTTTTTTACAAGTTTGTAAGCTATTTTGGGCTGGACTTCGTTTTAGCGGCAACCGAAATGGAGTTTGAGAGTAGTGTCAATCGACTCCGCTTGACGTCCTGAGTCAAACGATACCACCCTCAGACCGAGGAGACGCTTCGGTGAAAAACTACGACAGTTTGAAATTTCATACCTAATAACCTAAAAACAACTACCAAATTTCGATACTTTTCCATGGAATACTGGGTGGGGCAGAAAGAGTTCTGAAAGACTAATAAAAACTAAACTAACCAAGATGTGAAAAAAAAACTTTATTCGTTAGTAAGAATACATACTGCCATTTTGAATCAACGGGTTTAAGAAATTACATCACGCAAGTGTTCGCCTCCATTGTTGATAATGAATGGCAGCAATTTTCTGGGTTATCATCTTCGTAAGAGCTTCCAGAGTTTGGGGTCGGCGTTGATACGCTTTTTGCTTAAGGAGACCACAAATAAAAAGTCACACGGAGTCAAATCTGGCGCGTAGGGGGGGGGGCACCCGATGTCACCATGCACCAGGACACATTCTCTCAGGATTGTCATTGCATGACGAGCTGTGTGGGCTGTGGCCCCATCCCGTTGAAACCACACTCATGTTCTTATCCATATTTACCGACAACAGCATCCAATCTGGGCCGTAGATTTTCTTTTCAATGCTGATCCAGTTGCTCGGAAGTCCGATACCCAGTTACATATTGTTTTTTTATCAGGAACTGGCTCATGCATGTCGTTCGAGCTCAAAGTGAATGCGAAAGGCACGCTGAGTAATTATCATCGAACCATCATTTCAAATACTCTTCCATGACGAAAGCACGGTGCTGTCCCGATCAAGCCATAGCACACCACAGCATAGTAAACAGCCAGCACAATATCTCTGAAGATTTCCTATATAAAAATGGTTCCCACAAAATTTGACCTTGGGATGATTTTACGGCTGTGAAGTTTGGGTAGAGATGCGAAAATGAAAATATCGATACCGGTACCAACTCGATATTTTTTAGCCAAATGGGCGCGTTTGGCTCGTACAGAGAATTTTGTGCAATTAATTTACACCCCTCAATAATTATATAATTATTTTCGATACCGATGCCCCTACAAAAGTATCGATACCAGCTTGGAATCGCTCAAAAAGTATGTAAGATAAAAATACTCGAGTACAAGTACAAGTATCGAAGTATCGTTAGCATCCCTACAAAAAATCATCCAAAAGTGGGTATGTGCGTGTGATTGCCGCCTACCTGAGACATTGTGCTGGTTGTTTACTATGCTGTGTTCACACTAAGGATGACATGAACATGAATGCACCTATCGACTGATATATCCCCCACTCCGCTACCATCACCATAGCCGTAGCTGGACGGTTTTCAAATCGGGGAGTTCTTTCTGCCCCACTCAGTATGTCTTCTTCTTAGACTGCCATGCAGATTCCTGCGTAGGCGTCCATCAAATTTCTCTATTCACAGCTGCATTTTGTATCTCTCCGAGGCTTCTCATTCCTGTCCACTGCCGCATGTTTCTGAGCCAGGATAGTTTTTTTCTTCCTATTCCTCTTTTTCCTCCTTGGATGTTACCTTGAAGTACCAGGCGTTGTAACTGATAACGTTCTCCCCGTATAACGTGTCCCAGGTAGGCTATTTTTCTTTTTTTAATTGTGTCGAAGTGCTGTCGGTCTATTAGTTAGCTCTTCGGAGAACTTCTTCATTTGTTACATGGTCTACCCAGAGTATTTTTAGCATCCGTCTTAAGATCCACATCTCGAGAGCTCCAATTTTGTTGATTGTGCTTGCTTTCAATGTCCACGCCTCCATTCCGTGGAGCAGAACTGACCAGACATAACATTTTACCATTCTGTATCTGAGGCTGAAGTTTAAGTTTTTGTCAGTGAGAATTTTTTTTAAGTTTTAGAAAGGTTATTCGGGCTTGTTCTATTCTGCACTTTATTTCTTGATCTGGATCCCATGTTTCATTGACCATGCATCCTAGATATTTAAACTGTGAAACTCTTTCAATGTTTTTTCCGTTTATTTGTATCTGGGTGTTTGTGTTGTTTCTACTGATCACCATAAACCTTGTTTTGCCAACATTAATTTTAAGGCCTAGATTTCTACTCGCCTCAGTGACTCGATTTAGTAGGATCTGGAGATCACCTGCATTATCTGTTAATGTGGCAGTGTCATCTGCATACCGGATGTTGTTTATGGGAATTCCGTTTACCCTTATGCCAATTGAGGCAACATCAAGAAATGGAATATAAAAAAGCTATTGGGGAAAATATTGCTACCTAAAAATTAGGTTAGTATGTGCCGTTGTGTAATTAGGGGGCCTGCGGCGCCAACCCCCCCCCCCCCCCTACACACGATTCTGACTTTGATTATTTTGAATACGCTAAGCATCTAAGCAACATACCCGCCCCAGGTAGGTAGCGTTGCCACCTGTTCGGTCTTTTCATATAAGGCCCAGGCATTCCAATACATTTTTTTTGGCCTAATTTTCTATTGAAAATCTAAATAAACGTGTTTTCAGTCTATTGATTGATACAATTCGACTCACGTCATCCAAACCGAGTCGATTGACGCCAGGCAGAATCCCCCCCCCCCCCCCCGGACGAGAGCAAATTTAAGGTGGCAACTCTAATTTGGCCCCCCCCCCCTCCCCGAAAGGTCAAGCAAGTGACACCCATAATCTGGACCCCCCCAAAACCAAATCCTGGATACGTGCCTGTTGACACCGTTTTTACATCGAACGATCGATGTAGATAGGTTATGTATTGAAATTATCAAATTTCAAAGTAGCGTAGATTTTCACCAGATTATTTCCTCAGTCTGGGAGTGGTCAATTTTGACTCCAGCCGAGTTGATTAACAACCATTTTGATGAATTTGTGGTTCTTGGGTTTTTAGGCCGGCGTCGTTTAGCGTTAAAGCTTGACGTTTCGCCACCACGAGTGGATGGCATCTTCAGAAGCTATTTCACTTCGGCAACTTCCAAATAGTATTTGAAGATGCCATCCACTCGTGGTGGCGAAACGTCAAGCTTTAACGCTAAACGACGCCGGCCTAAAAACCCAAGAACCACAAATTCATTGGACGATGGCCGCGAAAGCCTTACACAGTATAACCATTTTGATCCCAACAAGTCAACCAGTTTGATTAAGTTAGGCTAGGTAACTTCAAAATGCCATAGTTTTTCATCGGAGCGTATCCTCCGTCTGGAGGTGGTCAAACCTAGTCGTTTGATAATATACTCTCGTCTACCATTTCATTTTCCTTTAACACGAAGTCTTACCCTATTTTGCATGTTAGTCTCAAAATTATGCAGGCCAGCGGTAGAGCAGATGTTGTTGGAACCAGCATTGATTCTGAGAAAATTACGGCCATTAAAAAGAAGTTGCAATACAGTGCTGATACCTCAGATTCTGAAACTGAGGAAGATAAACCGAATACAAACGATATTTATCCTCAGATGTTTCCTTCCAGTGAAAATGATCACAGAGGAAAACATCGGGAAGGAGCACCTCTATGCGGTTATTTCTCAGAGTTAGAGTATTGATGACTGTTTGTTGATCTGAGAAAATCCTATTCTATTCTAAAATTCTATTAATAAAACTTTATTTGCTATTTAACGGGTAGAAGACAATATATTAAATTATTGGAATTTGAGCAAATTAAATTAAATTTAAAAATATTAAGCAAAATGCAGAAATCTAATAGTAGTATATTGTAATGATAAACGATGTAAACAGTTACAGTACCAGGTTCCAAATAATACTGAATAAATATAGGTCTAAATAATCATTTTCTACAAGCCAGTAAAACATACAACAAAATTCCAGAGAGCACAAGTAAAATAACTAATTATATAATGTTTGTCGCACAGGTTAAACTGTATTTGGGTATACTTAGATTACTTAGTAAGTAATTTTATGCATATTTGAATCTTTCCAAGTATCCAACACAGATATGAAATTTTCAATATTCTTGAGGCCAGGGCTTTTCGCACTTTGTTTTTGTATTTTTTATTAATGCTAACAAACTACGAATCTACTGAAAACAATAGGGAAGTGTTTCTCAAAATGACAAGACAAATATGCAAAGAATTCGTGAGCAACGAAACAGATGCATTCCGACGTTTTCATTACCAATATTCTGGAAATACTGCCTTAGCCTACACTAAAATATAATGGTATCAGAAATGCGTATAAATTTAACGATTTATTCAATGTTTCTAACAAGGAAATAAAAAAAAATGCAGCAAGGTATTGAATTGCTCATTTATACCGGAAGGCCTAAATATAGGTAGTCATAGTTGTAAATTATAATAAAAAAACTCGTAAAAAAATTACTATGGTTTCGAATGTTTAAAACCCGTTACGGATTAAACTTTGCATATGGTAATAATTGAAGGCTTGTTCACCGTCATATCACCTATAAGTAGCATAGTAGTATATGATCTGTTTACAAACGAATCATTTATGGTCGATTTTATCAACAGGCGCATTTTAACAAAGGTTTTGACCAATCAGAGCAGCCTGTTCAAGAACATGCATCGGTCAAAGTTCTCTGAAAACTATTGATTTTTCTTGAATTTTGCCTCAAAAAGGGTTAAAAGTGACATGCTTTATATACAAATCGACCATTATGAACCATCTAGTATCTTTTTCAGTCTGATTTTCCATCCTAAATGGGTGAAAAATTGCATTTTCTTGTTTGATCAAAAGTTTAGCAATTGCTAATTTCAACCAATCAGATTCCGCTAAAACTGTACATTTGATCGCTGGTTTTTTCTTCTGCTAAATGATAATGATGACAAAAAAATAGGGTTTTGAATAATTTTTTTTTGTGATAAATGGAGAGATCAAATATAAGTTTTACAACAAAACTGTTTTTTTTTGTTTTTTTTTTCGCAATAATCCAAAAGTTATATCAAAATAAGTTTGAGTTTTTGAATCCAGAACCGAAAACATGCCGACGGCTCCCGAACCCGTGTGACGTACTTCATGAAAATACTTGTAACAGTTGTAACTAAAATGTATATTTGTTGCAACATAGGCGATGAATTAAGTTTGGAGCTTGAGACGAAGTCAACAATCGAAATAAATATCTCTTTGAATGGTCGAAATTAGATCACAAACCCCGGTAAAAAGATACCGAATCCGAAATCAAATATGTACCGTTGAGGCGATCCCTTCGCCAAGATGGCGGGTGGCCGAGTGGTATGGTGGCCGACAACGCGTGCCTGTTTTGTGGGATGTGTTGATGGGTGTTGGTTCGAGACCCTGCCCGTGCAATTACTTTTTTTCATTTTTTTTAACCAAAATATTTATTGATATACTTTTACTCATAATACACACATTTTTTTGTACCATCGACGTGAATGTGTTTTTGAATCAAATTTTATTAGTAGATGTTTTACTAGCACAACAAAAATTCCGAATAATTATACTTTTTTGGAATAATTTCATTTTGATACCGCTATCAGAGCAATTGGTGATTGATATTGACGAATAAACTTCACTTCCACTGACTGAATTCTCCACCACCTCCGGTACTTAGCTTTTGCAATATGTCAAGTAAAATCTCTAATACAATTTGATTCAAAAACACATTTATGTCGATCCTACAAAAAAAATGTGTGTAATATGAGTAAAACGTATATCAATAAATATTTTGGTTAAAAAAAAATGAAAAAAAAGTAATTGCACGGGCAGGGTCTCGAACCAACACCCATCAACACCTCCCACAAAACAGGCACGCGTTGTCGGCCACCATACCACTCGGCCACCCGCAATCTCGGCGAAGGGATCGCCTCAACGGTACATATTTGATTTGGGATTCGGTACTTTTTTACCGGGATTTGTGACCTAATTTCAACCATTCAAAAAGATATTTATTTCGATCGTTGACTTCGTCTCAAGCTCCAAACTTTATTCATCGCCTATGTTGCAACAAATATACAACAATAGTTTGATGAAAAGTGTCATCCAGCTTTGACGTTTTGCTTTCAATATTGATAAAATACTATTGGATGATATTTATTAACCTAGCCCGCAACACCCAATAGAGAGCTTTTGCTAAATAACAACCAATAGAAAAGCTTTGTTAAATTCTCTGTTAAATATGCATGTTGATAAAATCGGGCCTTAATGTCACTTTAGAAATGCAAAGAATGCGCTAAAATACGCGTTTAGCTCGAAGTTAACAATTAAGTTACACTATTTTGTCGCAAAATCGAAATCTGTACCTATGACAAATGTGAGAAATCAATCTTTGCTTTGTGGATAATCTTGAGGGTAAACACACAGAGGAAGCAGGTTAATCAGCGCTTATTGTCGGCGCCGACTTTCTTGTTGGTTACTTGGTTAGGGTACGTCCAAGTTGCACGCTGGTAAAAGCAGATTATCAGACGCGGATTCTCAGCGCCGACTGTCTGACTACGGGCAGCAGGTAAGATGTGGCCAATATGCAAGCGGACTGTCAGAGCAGACAGAACTTGCCAACAAAACAGCCGTGTACCATGGACCTTACAAGAAAACAGGTTGCAGCTTTATTGCTGCTTAGTGAGAATGTTACAATAAAGTTAAAACCAATAAGGAGTGGAGTTCACCCTATAAATAAATCAAGAAGTATTGACGGGAAGTGCAAGCACCTTTTTCCGCAATTACTTGCCGACGAAATCAGATTTTTTTTAATATTTCTGATGATGATCTTTTATTCGTTTATATGGATGATTCAGATGAACTTTTGAGATCAACTCATCCTTATTCATCGTTGAAACACTAAAAGAAACAAAAATACAGCACAAGCGGCAGGTTGTCTGAAACCAGAAATCTGAGTCAGACTGCCAGTACGCAGAAGGTCGGTGCATTAGTAGGCATTCACAGTAGCGGCTGATAGGAGCGTTGGAGTGCGTTGGCCAACGCCGAGTCCCCTCGGCAGGTAGAAGCAGGCCGGCGCCGGTTCCGCACGTAGTCAAACACACCAGTGCATGGTACAGTGAAAACAGACTACAACACAACAGAGTACAAAGATTGGCCAGTCGCATCTAGACACGGTATATAGAAAACATGCAATAAGGGTTCAAAATGTTGCCCATTATTGGCAAAACAATGAGGCACAGTTGCAAAAACACTGAAAATGATTTCCCTCAGGGGCTAGAGGTTACAATAGGCGGTGAAATAGTTTTTGGTTAAAAAGTTGTCTCTCTGGACAAATATTTTGACGTGTCTTGGCGTTTTTTCGTTTAATCAGCGATTTGTGATAAATCCGTGGTGGGAAGTTGTCAAATGGACTATTAGTACATACATAATATGTAGACTCACATCATATACATTAGAACCATTTAGTTGAAATTTGTCAATCAGATGAATATGTGACTGATACTGTGCATCTACAAGGAATTCTTGTGCGCGTCTTATTAAGGAAGCTATCCACTCTGGTAGAGACTGTTTGAATCGCGTTGTAAACAAGTTTTTGGTATCAAAAGGTAGAAGTGTTGTATCATTTTGGCGCTAAATTGAGATATGACCGCCGCATGACTGATTTGTTTGATTTGGGAATTATTGTGGTACCTAGCCTATATCTAGTGTTGTGGTTCTGTATAAATGTGTTATGCTCATTTGAATATATCTCTGATACTAAGTGATAGTACGTAGTAAATACAATTGCCTAACGTTATATATTTGGGTCTCGTAATATCATTGGTCCGGTACATTGTTATTTAGTTAAACATTAATATTAGAATAGCTTTTACTTCCGATACACACCGATAGGTGAGGGGAGTATTGGGATCGCGAAAATTATCGATTTTGAGATAATATGCTTTGTGGGCATTGGGAACAACATTGACATTGGACGCGCTACATAACGGAGGCTCTTTTCATAACCGCACTTATTTCCTTCCAAAATTTATCTATGGCAATGAGGTTATAGTGCAGCTTGTGTCTTTTATCCCAAATAGGGGTTTTCGCAAACACTGAAGCTATAAGTAACTCTTTATCGCTACTCATCTTCGACCGGCACAGATGAAACCAGGTAGCAAACTAAATTTCTGTTACTATAAAGGCGTTCAAGCGGGCTTCCGACGCTGGTAAGCGGTCGAAAACTCAGTTGAGCAGGTGAGCATGCATGCGGTACCTGCACGCCTTCTCACGCCCTTGCACGCTGACTAAAAAGCCCCACTGTGTTTGCGCGCTTAGACCATATAGAGAACGCTGGTTACCGGTCAGTAGAAAAGCAGATTTTGTAAAGGCATACTTCCTCCGATGAAGGATTTGCGTTAATGGATCACGTTTTTTTTTTAAATGCAAAGACAAAGACAAGCAATACATCCAGTAAATCAAGAGGGACAACTTTATGGAGAATATCATCACCTATTTTTAACTTTGAAGGAACATGATGAGCGTTATTTCCAGTACAGGAGAATGACGTTGAACACATTTAATTATGCATTGAGAAAAACACCACTTGAGAAAAACATGGTGCAACTGGCACAAACAGCCAAATTCATGTAAACTTTTCCCTTAACATAGACCGGCTCCGAAAACAAGTGGCCGAGAATTAAAAACTAATTCCGGTAAAATAGCCGATTCTCGCTTGTAACAAGCTCCGACACGCTTTGTTTATGTCCGCAATAATTGCCTGCCAGTAAGCAGGAAATCTGCTTTCTTTGTGTGTTTACCCTTAGAAAGGAATATCTGATATCAGAGAAAATGTGTTTTCCTGCAAGCCCAATACCAAGAAAAATGTATACATCTTGTAACACTCATTACATGGAATGACCCAAATGATTCACATACATAAGCCTAAGAAAAATTCCATAGCAATATTCTGGTCTTCGCACCTTTCACAATATTCCCCATAAAATTGTATATTGCTGTTTTATTAGACCTGTCATAAACATACAATCAAGAGGCAAACAAAAGCTAATTTTTCCATGAAATTTAATTAGGAGAAACCAGAAGATAGCAAGAGAAAAGCAGTAAAAAAGTTTTAGTGGGGCTGTCTACTTTGAAACTTGTAACAAACTTTCATGAAGCATATTGTCACATACTGAGATCTAACCAGTAACATGCTGATTGTTGCTGGTTTTTTATGTCTTCGAAGAAAAAATGTCATACAGTAGGAGTAAGAATGCCTTTTGTTAAGAAATCATTTTATATCAGTCAGTCAATCAGTATGCAGAGCACCACTATAGCCAAGAGAGATATATATATACACATTCTTGCTGTACCTTGTTTGAAGCAAGCTCAGCCACCAGAAAATGAAATAAGATTATAATGGACATAAATCTGTTAAGGGTCTAGGGTATAGCGAGCGAAATTGAGAATCCAAGAAAACACGTATTTCCGTGTTACCGAGGTTCCTTTTCTCCAGTGAGTGTGTGTCTAAGATGAGGGGAGATAAGTCCAAAAATCCAAAGGTAAGGTCAAAAGGTCCAAAGGTAAGGTCCAAAGGTCACTATAAAAATGAATTTCGCATTTCTGAGCTCCTGACGTTACCTTTAAACTTACAGTAATGATTCAAAAAGCAAGTTGAAGAAGAAAGCTTGCGCTTTGTCACCTATTTGGCCTTTTTGGATATCATATTTGGTTGTTAAATTACAGACATTTGAAGAATGTATGATTTTGCATTGCGAGTTTTTTTGCACACTAAAAAACTTTTTTGAGAAAATCGCAAATAGTTTTCATTCATTAAGGTCTTAACTATCACCTTCTGAAATACTGTGTATGTAGCTTGAAAAACAAGTGTGTTCTGTTCGAAATGGGGATCCGTGTTTTAACATGGCAAATACATAATTATGTATAACTGTGTATACCCAGGCCCCTTAAGGAGAAGATATGCATTTAAAGATGAATAGTTTAAATACAGAAAAACTAACTTTTCATTAAATAAAGCCTTTATTTAGCAAATAATTCCATGCCTGCTCATGACTATAGTATAGCAGCTACTAGACCAAATGACAGGTTGTTTAGTAATATAATGTCATTGTTACTATTTGCCGTATGTATATAGCACAAAACTTAATTGTTGCAATTCAAGACAATGACTTGAGCAACTTGAGCAACAATGAAAGTTAGCGACCAGAAAAATACAGACGTAATGCAGTTAGAACCTGAAGTTGTGTAAGCTACAACCGAGGCTACAACCAATGGCAGCTGGGTACAAAGAAATTTTCTAAACGTCATACATTTTCCTGCAAAAAACCATTCATTCTGCATAAAGTCATATCTTTACAAACCGGTTCAAAAAGTAGTGAAAGTGGTAATGAAAGGAGTTTTTAGAAATCGGAAGCACTTTATATAAAGAAGGATGTTCCCAGGGGTCCAGCTTAGGTTCACTTTTTTATATTGTGTATGTCAATGATATAGCAAAATCAGTGGCGTGCCGAAAGCGCCCGCAGGGCCCGCGTGCGGGGAGGGGGGGCGGGCATCAGAGGGGCCTCCGCTCAGCCTCGTCTTCGACTACCTCGAACAAGCTTTGTACACAGTAATAATGGAAATCCAAAATCAAATTAAATATATTTTGCCATATTTTGTCTTTTCAGGATTTATTTTATGGCAAAATTTGACAACACGACAACGTAATCAAACGTAGAATCCAAAACGACAAGAATGAGTGCAACGTTACACTAACGCGACGCGTATCTGTGCCAACGAATTCGAATAGGTTATAGAAAAATCCTTTAACAGGCACGTGTGTGTTCCCAAGACCACATTGTTATTATTTACTGTGTTCACAAACACAATGTTATTTTTCACAGAAATTCGCAGTATCTAAATCTTGTGGAATTGTTTAAATTAATCTTTTAACTTTTGCACTGTTAAAACTCAACATTTACTCAAAACTATAACAATAAACCGGAAACGATCAACCAAAACAAGGTTGCTATTTATATTATTCCACTAATCATGCCATTATTTTTAGAGTTCTTTACCTATGTCGAAGAGGGTTTATCAGCGGTCAGTATACTATAAATACCATCATCAAGCTGCCGCTGAATCACTACTTTGGATTGTTTACTTCTAACCTATTGGAATTCGTTGGTGCTGACAAGTTATTTCTGGGAATCCCAGACTGTCGATATCGATGTCTTGGCGCTCACGTTCGGCCCAAGCAGAACGATTATTTTCAAAATTAAAACTAATAAAAAGTTCTGCAAGATCGACAATGGGTGAATCGTGCCTAAGTTCTTTGGCATTAATTTCTATAGAAAGTGAACGGGCAAAAGGCATAGATTTAGACCAAATAGTTGATACATTTGTTGCTTTACATACAAAAAATTGTTATTTCTTTACATGAAATGCAAGTCAAATCATAATAATAAAAATTTTTAGAATTAAGGTGTTTTAATTATTCTTGATTTTGTGATAGTTTTGTGTTGTGTGTTAGTAAAGTTTATTAGATAAAGTTATATCTCAAATTCTGTAGTCTTTCAAACATAAAACTCATAGTGCTCATATAATACAGATGGAGTTTGTTACATTAATGTGATTAATCGATGTATAATTATGTTGTACCTAAGGTCTATGAATTCTTATTGTTCAAAAAATGTAAAGTTGAGGTCACACCATTTTTTTTCTATCTATAAACCGATTTGATATATTATTTTTTTATACATATAGAGGGGGCCCCACGAAAAAAATTGCGGGGGGGCCCCCGAAGACCTTGGCACACTACTGAGCAAAATTGATGCGTGATGAGTATAATAAACATGAATGCTGATGATACCTCCACTTTAGTATCTGAAGAATCAAAAAAAAACAAAACACACATGATCAATTTTAATGGAAACCTGAACGTCAGCAATTCTTTTATTCCATTTGGTGGAAAGCGCATAGACATTGTAAATATAGCCTCACTTTTAACAGCAAACTTCATCACATACCATGCAGCGGTTACTGATATTACGAGGCTAGGAAAACGCCAACAGACAGAGAGACCGACAAACAGGCAGACCGATGGAAATGAGTAACGTGGATTTCTGTTATGGAGATATCATGAAACGCCCAAAAAGCGTATTGTCTCGAAATTGAAAATGAAGTCGAGTTGATTGATTCAGTACTTCCCACACATTATGGTTTTATTATTTTCCCATAGCATGAAGCTACAGTCTGACATCCTCTTGCAATCAAATCATCGCTCGCTTGCCCGCAAAAAAAGTGTATTATGCCGCCAGGTTTTTCTTTTCACATGTGGATAGGCAGTCTTTTATGAATACACCAATTTTCTCAGTTTTACAATCCCCCCACCCCACAACCCCCCTATTCCACCTTCACCAAAAAAAATCATCAGGAACCCCTAAAACGCCTACAAACGAAGTTTGACCTGTATTTTTAATATTAGTTTTTTTATTATTAGTGCGCCGCCACTGACACGATTTCTAAAAACCATACGCGTTTTCCATCCTTGCCAAAGTAATAATACTGTCTCAAAATTTCATTAAAATAATTTCAATAGTTTCCACGTTACACAATACAAATCGAACTAAAGGAATACTCGTATGTATGTATGCATCAGAAAATTCCTCGGAAAATTCCTTATGGTTTCAGTAATAGGCAAGGCAATGTTTGGATGGACCCGAGGATGGACCTAAAAAAGATGGACCAAAAAAAAAGAAGAAAATGGTCAGGAACCCCCAAGGCGCCCTAAAAAGTGTATTATCTTGAAATCGATTTAATTTTTGTCATTTTTTGTCTCTCACAGTTCAACCAGGAAAGAAAAATCTGTTTGTTACATTATATTACCTATTGCTGTATTAAAAAACAAGTCTGTCAAGCAGTACTAAATATGACTAAATAGGCACTGCTGAGAATTACAGAGAATTACTGAAAATTACTGGAGAATTGGATAGGATTACAAGAACTAGTACACATTACTGAGCATTAGTGAGCATTGTGGAATAAATAGTGAAAGTAATGATAATTTTGGGCATTGGTGTACAAAATTCAGGTGGCTGGGTCCGAAGAAATTTTCCAAATGTCATACATTTTTCTGCAGAAAACCATTCATTCTGCATGATTCATATCTTTACAAAAGGCTTCAAAAGGTAGTGGAATGTAGAAATGAAGGAGGGCTTTTGAAATCAGAACCCCTTTGTATAAAAAAGAGTGTTCCTCAGGGGTCCATCTCAGGTCCACTTTTTTATATTGTGTATGTCAATGATATAGCAAAATAGAGGCAGAATATAAACATGATCATGCTGATGATACCTCCACTTTAGTATCTGAAGAATCAGAAATAAATAAAACGCATATGATCAATTGAAGACCTTTTAGCCAAAATGACACAAGTTCAAAAATCTGTTCACAGTAGTGAAAAAACATTATTGCAGTGTTAATATAATCCCAAATGACGGTTAGTCATTGTTCCAATTATTATTGGGGTGTAGTCCATTTATATCCTGGTAGAGATGTGAAAGAAAAATATATTTTAATTATTGCAATATTGAAAAAAAAGGTTGGACATGTGTTGTTTTTGTAGAATTATATGAGCATATGTATATCTTCAGTGTAATCACTGGAATAAAATCACATCTTTCCCTTCTTTCTAGGCCACTGCAATCCACCTTCTTCACTATTGTCCATTTCAAATCAAGAATGTACACTTTATTATTAACAAGTAACTTTTACTATTTTAGGTTAGAAGCACATATATTGCTTGTCAACAGGTTTATCTTATTTGAGTTTCACACAAAAACAACACAAGTCCAGGACATGTGATGTTTTACACAGAAAATTGTTTTTGCAGAAGTGTGTGACATTTGATATTGAAACATATATGTCCTTTATGCAAGAAATAAGTACTATAGGTATAAAAGCTAATTTTACCTGTTCTGTGACATGTGCTGTTTTTGCCAGAAAGTCTTCAATTTTAACTGAAACCTGGATGGCAGCAATTCTTTGATGTCATTTGGTGAAAAGGGCATTTCCACTGTAAATACAGTCTCATTTTTAGGAAATAAATTGAATTCTAATCTAATTTGGAAAGACCACATTGGGGATGTATGTCAATGTATGGCTATGTTTAATTATTACACAATAGGTGTATTATCTAGAAGCATTGACCACAGTGTAGCCCTAACAACATATATGTACAATCAAAAATATCCTATGTCATAATTTTTTGGGGAAACACAATATATGTCCATAGGGTACTGTTCCTTCAGGAAATGTGCATTAGAAAGGTTTTTGCAATAAACTATAGAATAGCAGCAAACCTGCATTTATACAGAATGGTATTCAACTGTAACTGATATTCACATACTGGAATCTGCATTATTCATTGAGAAGAATCAAGATCTCTTTCATAACTCTTACATACTAGAAATAAAACAGATTTAAAACCAAACACATACAACATGACACTCCTCCAGAAGAATGTAGAATTTTAAATTATCAAAATTTGGAATAAAATACCACTTGCAGAAAGTGAAGCTCCCTAGATACTTCCAAGAAAACAATGCATCTAAGTGGGTTGAAGAATTAATGAGTGACAATTGTATTTTATGGTATTTTAGTGACTACACTATAATTTTAAGCTATCTTATTTTAATTGTTTTATTATTTAATAATAATTTTTACAACATATGTATTCACAATCATGTTATATTGGTGTTCCATATCACCTGCATGATCTCACTGGAATTAATAAAGTTATCTTTCTATCTCCTGGTCCAAATGATACATGTGACACTATATTTTTTTTAATTAAATTATATTTGGACACTGTTGGACATGTAGTCCTATATTGACAACACCACAATCGGTGAATTTTTCATGAAGGATATTGGTGGTGTGTGGTTCACCTAGGAATCCTTACATCAAAAAACCCTCAAAAAACCATAATATCTTTACACAACTACATTATGTGGAAGTTGCTATACTGCCCAGATATAGCACAAAAAGCTGCCCAAACATAGTAATAAAATAGCCTTTGTATTGAAGAATAAATAAACTATAAAGTTATTATAAAAGTTATTATAAAGTCATTTCTATAATTATATTGATGTTTCTTTTCAATCAGTATGGTATTATATGATGTGATTGTGATAGAACTTATCATTCAGTGACTATACAATATAGGGTCCACCGTATCAGAAACAAGTAGTAAACAAACTCAGACATAGCAATCATAGTGTTATTAATAACAATGGACTATCACAGGTCACAGGCTTAAGAAATTACTCAAAAAAACGACTTTCTTTTTGCTTAAGAAAGACATCAGCAATACACTTTAGATTGTGCATTACATGATCCTATACTATTTCCGGGAAAATTTATCATGCAGTTTCTTTTGTTGAAAAGCGAAAACTATACTTACCAAGGGCAAGGTCAGCACATACGTGTTTCACAGTTTTTCTATTGGTTTCAAAAAAAACTGCTATCAGTGATCACCCACCAATTTATCACAAAAAGCCTTTCGTTCGTTTCACAGTTTTTCGGTAATAAACATCCCAAAATTTCCTTCCCCAACACTAAACAATATCACACCTACACTGAACTGTCAGATTTGCGATTGGTTTTGTTTGGGGCTTTGCGCATCCAGTATTTCATCAACGTGTGCTTTGAATGTCACAGCGTTGCCAGACTTACTAAGAATTTTTCTGTATCACACTTCAAGCAACCTGGACATTGCCTTTTGACCTTTTCTTCAAACAGCGCGAATTACCAAAAATAGTTCACGCTGTTTGTTTATACCTGCTTGAAACTAGCCTGGTTTATGGGAGTAGATAAAATTATTTTTCAAATTAAAACATTACTAGTATCTATCTCAACTAATTGTCATAAAATAAATGTCGCTTGATTATACTATAACCTAAATGGTCTATCGTTGTCGTAGTGTAACTATTTAAAATTTGGTAAACGTAAATCCAGTTTATTATTACCTATCCCTACTATGTCTGCCAAATAGATTTTTTCAGCTTCTTTGCTGACAAAAATGAAATATTTTAAATATATGTCGACGATTAACCAATCTCAAACCGTTATGTTCAAAGTAGATATACCTAATAGACAAATTCACTTAGATCAAAATTTGCCTTCTTACCAAATATCAGCAGTGTGATAGAGAAAATACCAAGATTTCTTATGAAATAAAACATCTCATCATCTCGAGACCATGCCCAAACTGCTTCAATATTACACATCTGTTTAGGATTAAAAACCACTAGCTTCAGAAGTTATGTACAAAATACCTATACCAGTTCGCTCTGTAGCTGAATCGTTTAACTTGTGTGTTTACGCAGATCGCAACTAAAAACCGATGTTTCACTTTTTTGTAATACAGTAACATAATTATTGTTAAACATATTATTTAACATTGGTACAAATAAACAATCTCGAACGATGGAAACGTCTTTTTGCATACCTTACCCCTTACCCCATGCTTGCAATGTTGCAATGTACCTGCACGTCAGAAACGTATTTAGAGGTAGGTTCAGAGTTCAGGGTCAAGCAAAAATTAAAAGGTGACAACTCTAATCTGGATCCCCCAAAACTAAATCCTGGATACGTGCCTGTGCAAACTGCACACACTGTATACGCGTTGCACAATAAATGTCAGTTATGACAGAAAGTGTTGAATTCTGTGGCTTTTGGTTCCGAAGACTTTAGTTGGATGGCTCGAAATGAGAATTTTGAAGCTCCAACCTATTGATTTTTCCGCAACCAATGGTCGCTTTTATAATTTACCGTCACACGGCACGGTACGGTACGTTTTTATCGTTACGGTAAAATGAGAGAACAAAATGTACAGGATTATGTGGAGATGCTTTTAATTTACCGTCGTTATGCCGTGCCGTCGTCGTAGCTGTCTTAGCTCCCTATCGTGCCGCCGAGCGGGAGAAGCGCGTTTGCAACAAGTACGCATGTATTGTGACAAAAAAATGGCGTTTAAGTACGATATAATAACTTTGTTGGAACTCGTTGAAGCTAGGCCCTGTATTGGGATGAATCTATATCAGAATTTAAAGACCGAATTGTAATGACCGAAAATAATGAAAAGTTTTCATTGACATGCTGAAATAATTGAAGCACCTCTCTGAACATTTTTTGAGTTTCTCAAAAAGAGTGTAGTACGACCCTTCGAGGTATTTTGCTTTTAGTAACAGGTGTCTCCAATACCTGCTTGTGATTTGTCTCTTTTTTCGTCTTAAATACAACAAATGAAGAAGGAGTAACCGCCGTTTGTCCATGACTGATCACTGACTGAAGCAGACTGAAACGATTTTATCGTGGAATTATAAAAGCTTTTTCCACGGTTCATACCGCAGCGGTATTCCGCGGCACGGCATGACCTACAACATTAGGCCTTTACGGAAACAGTGATCTGGATCCGGATCGATCAGTTATCTGTCAAACAGCTGTCAAGTGGGATTTACGGTTCCATGGATTTAACGGATATCGAACAACGAAAAACTTATGTTTTAAGAATAAAAAACCGATGGTGAAGAATATAGCTACTGATTTGTATAACGCAATCGGGATCACTTACCGTACAAAAGAGAACTGACCATATTTATGACTGATCCAGATCACTTTCCGAACGTCAGGATCAGTGCGACCCAACTGATCCGTAAAGGCCTATTATCGTGCCGTGCCGTGCAACGGAAAATTATAAAAGCGACCAATGGGTTGTAAGAAAGTCCTTCACCTATAGTTTGACAACTGTAGATAGGCCACTCGATATAATAATAACATTAATAACAGATTTTTTACAATTCCCTTGGACAAGGTGCAAAATATATGATATGACAACGTGGCGCAATCTTCTCAGAAAGCAACCAAGTGACAGACAGCCGACTTGGATCATTCATTTCATTTCATGGACAGTATTTCTAGTGCGCCACCTATTCTTTTGCAGTTTAACGGAGTAAAGGAAACATCACGTACAGTATAAAATCGTGGTTATATAAACGTCATAAGGAAAGATGTACTGTTGTTCACTTGATAGATGGCACCACACACGTACGGGTGTCGCGCCATCTTTTCGTTGATAGTCTAATTGAATGAAAAAGAACACAGCAACGTTATAAATCTCTGTAACATCTGTAACTTATAAGGCGAGATGGATTCGATTGCCTAGCACTTCATAGATAGCGCTACATATAGGTGCAGGTCGCCATCTGGTCATTAGTAATTTAACTAATAGGTGACACCTGAAAAAGCAGAAATGTTCTTTGTACAAACCTCAGGAGAAAAGATTGACTTAACTGTTTTAGATAGTACTCAATAGATGACGCCACACAGATGTAAAATAAAATTGCTTAGCTCATCCCTGTACTCTTTGCCTGTATCATAGATAATACCCCCCCCCCGTAAATTTTCTAATAAAAATTATTGTTATTTTTTATTCTGAAAGAAGACATTTAACAGACTTTTCCAATCCGCCTTAGCAGCGGTGGAGTTAGAGGGGGGCGTACGCCCCCCCTACAGCTCTACGGAAGCATATCATAAAATACCAAAACTTTTACCTTTTTTTGCACTTAAGACTGCGGCAGCACTGGTCCGCCCCCCACCCCCCTAGAGCTGTAGTGGAAGTGTAATGGAAACATGGAATATTTGTATAAATAGGAAAGGCTGCTTTGGGGTCAGCGTTGCCAGGTCTACTGATTTTTTAGTAGATCTACTGCTTTTTGGTCTTTGTCTACTGAATACTGTTTTTACGGCGGAACCTACTGATTTTTCCTTCAGTGATGCCACTCGCCAAACATTTTCCAAATTCAGTCAATTCTAATCAAATTTAATAGCTCGATAATGAGTGGCGACTTCTACGAAATAGTGACCTCACGTGGAATCAAAGCGCAAGTGTGACTAAGTTTTGGATAAAAGTAAAAAACACGTCTGTTTTGGAGACGATAGTGCCATGTTTTCTGTATTATCCGAATTTATGTTGAATACGCAAGTTTTGCCAGATTCATCCGCAAACGTGGAAATAATAATTATTCTCTCAGATGCTAATCTTCAAAAAACACACATAGCATAATTATACACTATCGTCTATCCACGTCAAGTGTATGTGATGTGGCATTTTGCATACCGAATGAAAACGAGAAGCCAAAGTTGCTTTGATGTGGATTTAAATAATTGTATTAAACTACATAACAATATAATGTGCCAAAGAAATGCAGACTTGTCAGAGTCAGATCTAGATCAATGAAGGCGTGTATTGTTGTTTATTATTTTTTAGTTGTAGGTAAGCCATATTAAGAGTTGCTGTAAAAAGTTATATGTTTTTTGTAGTTTTATTATAGGATTATGTTTTACTCGAGCAATTATGTTTTTTTGTGGTTGTGTAATAAAAAATGTGCTAAGTTTTTTTTGTGGTTATGTTACACTGTTCATTTACAAAAAAATCTACTGTTTTTTTACAAAATCTACTGCCTTTTTTATCTGTAACCTGCTGTTTTTTTAAAAATTCGACCTGGCAACGCTGTTTGGGGTTTTTTTGCTCTTCAGAAGAAAATTATAGCGTCCCCCCCCCCCTTAAAATCTGGGTGTACTGTACTCTTGTTGGGAACGAGGTTATTTAGAAATTTGCTGAAAACTCTCAAACTAGCTTACCTCTTTCTCTTCCACATAATTATAGGTATAAACAAAGCCATGCATAAAAGTTCAAGTTTCAACGGTTAATTTGTACCTAAATTGTCTTTTTATTCCTTGTTTTCAATGCTTATAAGAGTCTTATACTAAAATAAATGTTCTATAAATAGGCCATAGAAATAACAAAATTGAATTTTGAATTTATTAATTTGTGCGAAACAGTTGTGCAGTTTCTCTTTTGGGCTTGAAATCAGTTGAAATGGCAGAACCGTATCATACATATATTTAAATGCAAACACGTTCTTTTAATTTCCAGATTCGACTTTTTTAAGCTTCAGTCTTTAAACACACCACATAATTGTTGAGTTTTCAAAGATCCACAAGTTGTTCATGGAAGTACTTGTACTAGATAACAAATCAATCGTTTAAATACAAAACCCGACATCTCACACATTTTTCAAAATAGAGTTTGACCTACGTACAGCCTGACAAGTGTAGCAAGAGACTTGGGAATTTCGCCGCTGTCTCACACGCACACGTTATTTCATATCCTCTCGTCTCTTGCTATCCTTGTCTATTTAATATTTCTCACGGCTGTTGTTACACTTGTCAGGCTGTATATACCATTCACTTCATTGTCTAAAGCGCTACCATTTTCGTAATTCGCTTACAAAACCAGAAATTAAGACATTTGCTGAAGAAAATTATCCAGGCTCAGTGGATCTATTGTCAGTGGACTATTCCAAGGGGTGTTTAATTCAGTTTAATTTTAAACATGGACATATGTCAATGTCAAAAGGAGCCAAATACGAACAAAATGGAGAGTGGGAGCAAGTCATGTCTATCAGATCACCGGAGGTTATTCTGGCCGTAGTGGCCGTTGCACGTTTTATCCTTTCGTTGAGAATACCGTGTGGTGAATTCACTTTTGTCAGTTTCGAGTGATTTATGCTGTACTGATAAATTATTTATCAATTTTAAGGACCATGGATGACCAAAACATTGTTCTATGAGAAGGAAATAAGAAGATTAAGACCCCGTCTAAGCTAATCGTGAAAACACTGTTGGTAGTTCTGAAGAATTTTCCTTGTCAGAAAATTTGGAGTTTGAGTTTTAAGCTTTGTAAACCTTTAAAATGTATCCTCTTTAATATATCTACAGGGTGAGTCAAGCTCAACGCCTCGGACTCTTGTGACTAAACGATACCACTTTTCGAAAAATCGACTTTGCGGGTGTATGTAGGTCGAGTTGGACTACATTTTAAAAATATTGACTTTTATACAGGGTGTCTAATAAAAGCGTGACATATCAAAGTTATGTTTTTTTTAACGGAATACCCTGTATATTATTACATATTTAGATTCCCGGGTACATTTTAGTGTGACTTTATGTATCACACATGGGACTTTAAGCGAACCGTTTAGGTGCAAATTACAATTTTGGGTATAGGTAGAGGTGAGAAGAAAATTGAATATCGCAGCTATTATAAATCTGAGAGGGCTGTGACTTTGCCGTGTTACTAAACATGATATGTGTCAGCTTACGTTAGACGGTCGGATTCGAATTACATTTGCACTTGGAGAAATCATTAGATCAATTAAGGAAACTTCAATCAAAGGTAACTTGATTTTTTCAAATGGGAATGCATAATTTTTTTTATACGATCAAATGTGCAATTTGATAAACTTTCTAATGATATGCGGTTGTAAATATCAATCTCTCGTAGTTTTGATCTAATTTCAAATTTTCAGTAAAACCGGTGTTTTTCAATTTTCCTACCTATAAGCAACTTAGCAGGCCATGAAATATAAACAAAAAAGTGTTCAGATGGAACAAAACAACTAACTTAGCAGATAGTTACGGACGAACTAGAGTAAAGGGACAAAGTTATAAAAATGACTTACAACAAATCAATTCTAACCAGAAATAGCAGACATAACACATCTAAAGTGAAAAAGCAGCTGGAGTACGACAGAAATGGGTATTTTTCACAGCATACCGGCTACTACAATATTCTAAAGATTGGCGATTCACAAAACCATTGTGAATTTTGAAATGAAAGGAAATCTACCACGTAATGTTGCTGGCAGTTTAATAGCTTCAAAACAAAATTTCATATTTCATGATTTAAAAAATAGTAACCGATACCTTTGACAGGAGTTCTGCAAATTCTTCAATACTCATAAGCAAGATCTCCGAAAATGAAGAATAAATTAAAAATCTGCTCAAATTATTAGACATAATTTACCTGGCAGAAAATTAGAACATGATTGGTAAGTATTTCTTTTTTGTGATCTTGCTAATAGATACTGAAAAATGTAAAGGACGACAGTGAGAGGTATCATTACTTTTGACTTTGACGGAAATGACTACTGTTTTATACCATTAAATGTGAAATTGCGTTCTGAAGATATTAGACTGACGGCAACGATCGCTGAAAGTTTTGCTTTCATTTCAAAGTGTTTAGTGATTTTGGAAATTTTTAATCTCTAGTACATTGCAGTCGCTAGTAGGCTGTAAAAATTATCCATTTTGTCGTACTCCAGCTTTTCTTTAACCTTAGACGTCTTACCGCCGTTGTTTCTGGTTAGAGTTGATTTGTTGGAGGGAATTTTTATGATCTGGTTCTTTTACTCTATTTCTGCTCGATCTTTTTGCTAAGTTGTTTTCTTCCATCTGAATACGATTTTGTTTATATTTCAGGGCCTGCTAGTTTGTTTATAGGTAGGGAAATAGAAAAACACTGATTTCATTGAAATCTCGAAATTTAATAAAAACTACCATAGATTGATATTCACAACCTGATATAATTAGAAAGGCTATCGAATTGCACATTTGATCGTATAAAAAAAATTATGCATTCCCATTTGAAAAAATCAAGTTACCTTTGATTGAAATTTCCTTAATTGATCTACCGATTTCTCCAAGTACAAATGTAATTCGAACTCGACCGTCTAACGTAAGCTGACACATTTCATGCTTAGTAACACGGCAAAGTCACAGCCCTCTAAGATTTATAATAGCTGCGATATTTAATTTCCTTCTGACATCTACCTATACCAAAAATTGTGATTTGCACCTAAACGGTTAGCTTAAAGTCCCATGTGTGATACATGAAGTCACACTAAAATGCACCCAGAAATCTAAATGTGCAGTAATATATAGGGTGTTCCATTTAAAAAAACATAACTTTGATATGTCACGCTTTTATTAGACACCCTGTATAAAAGTCATTATTTTTAAAATGTAGTCCAACTCGACCTACATACACTCACAAAGTCGATTTTTCGAAAAGTGGTATCGTTTGGTCACAAGAGTCCGAGGCGTTGAGCTTGACTCACCCTGTATATCGTTATGTTTATAGTCTCAGTCGTTTAGCGCAGTGCTTGTTTAGTTTTCTTTATATTCAGTAAAAAATTCCAAGGAGATAAGTGTTTCATTTATTTTGATCCGCAAAAATAACACTCAAGACACGTCATGTCACAGTTCCTAACATGCAAAACCGACGTGTCCAAATTTGAAATCTAGGTAGATTGCAGAAAAACTATTTGTCCTAGATTTTGGGGAAGACATAATTTCCTAAGCCATCGTAGATTAATTATCATACTCTTAGTATTATTTTCACTCCTAATAAAGCTGTATTCGGTTTTCTCGATTTCTGTAAAATTTGTTTCCATGGATTTGTCTGGTTTTGCATTTATAAGCCTTTATTGCCTACCTGCCTGGCTTGTTCAATACTACAAATCCTTCACTTCACACATTTGCATCATAATCGCTTGAAAAGGTTATAACAAAAACAGTTATAGGCAGTACGTTACATGCCTTGCTAATTATTTCAAATTACTTTCCATTATTCATAAAATAAATTAGCATGCATGTTTACGATTTTTTGGCGGATTACACACCAGCACAAATTCTGTAAGCTTTGGAAAGTATCCAAATAGGTTAACTGCTCACTAAACAAAGCCGATTGTGGAACAAGGTAATAGTAATACGCTGCTGATTGAAATTATCCACATCGGACGACTTTTTTGATGTATACCTACGAGTATTGCTTTAGATCGTTCTGTATTCTGTAACCTGGAGATGATTTTAATCCAATTTCAGCACAGTACACAGTATTAAGGGCCCCACAGACATCGTTCTTTTTCATCAGGTTTGCACTACGACGTGCCAAGCCAACCGATCGCACTCATTTCGGTCCTTGTGTACCGAAAAACCGTCGTGTTGACCGTCGTTCCAAAAAATCTGTCCGAGCTTGATTTTACTCGTCGGTTTCGAACGCCATCGTGTAACTCGGTTCATGTGTGGCCGTTCATCGTGCAATCACGACGGGATTTTGCAGTGTCGTTGTGGTTTCAGGTATAATTTGTCCTAAAGCTTGGGGGGATATCGCAACTGAAAATTTCAAATCCTCGTAGCTTCTACCCGTAGCAAGGAATCTCAATGTAGCTGTCAGACGTTCATGAGGGGAAATACTTTGTCTCATCCAACTATCCTGTTTTACTTCCCACACCGATAGGTGAGGGGAGTATTGTGATCGCGAAAATTTTCGATTTTGAGATAATACGTTTTTTGGGCGTTTTATGATGTGTACATAACGAAAATCCACGTCACTCATTTCCGTCGGTCTGTCTGTCGGTCTGTCTGTCTGTCGGTCTGTCGGTCTGTCGGTCTGCCTGTCGGTCTGTCTGTCTGTCTGTCTGTCTGTCTGTCGCGTTTTTCTACCCTCGTAATCTCAGTAACCGCTACATGGATTGTGATGAAATTTGGGCAGCGTTATGCTGTGGGGTCGTAGTAGGTAATGTTCCTATAATTTTGAAAATCGTCATACGGGGGGCGGAGTAATTAGCAAAAAACGAAAAATTTCAAATACGCCTCAAACTTCGTTTTTAGGCATTTTAGGGGTTCCTGATCATTTTCTACTTTTTTTTTGGTGGGGGTGAATTTGGGGTGGTTGGGGGGTGGGGGGTTGTAATACTGAAAAATTTGTTGTATTCATAATGGGCTCTCTAATGACCTGTAAATGAAAGACCTAGCGCCATAGTAAAATTTTTTAGGTCCATCCGAACATTGCCTTGCTTATAACAGAAACCAAGGAACTTAGAATAATTTGTGATGTATACATCCGAGTGCTGTTTTAATTTTAGATCGTTCTTTATTGCGTAACGCCTAAATTTTCGAATGGATTTTAATGAAATTTTGACACAGTATTACTGCCACGGTGAGGATGGAAAGCGCGCATGTTTTGGAAAAATCGTTTCAGTGGCGGCGCGGCAATAATAAAAAAACTAAAAATGTAAAAATAGCTCAAACTTTGTTTTTCGGCGTTGTAGGGGTTTCTGATCATTTTTTACTTTTTTTTGGGTGGGGGTGACATTGGGGTGGTTACGGGGTGGGGGGTTGTAAAACTCAAAAGTTTATTCCATTTATACTAGTGTCCATTGATCTGTGAAAGAAAGACCTAGCGGCATAATAGATGTTTGTTAGGTCCATCCGAACATTGCCTTGGCTATTACAGAGATCAAGGGATTTGGTATTGGTAGGGGTAGGTATTGATTCAGGTCGTTCTGAATTTAGTAACATGGAAATTATGGAATTAATTTTAATGAAATTTAGACACAGTATTATTACCGCGGCAAGGATGAAAAATGCGTATGGTTTTCAAAAATCGTGTCAGTGGCGGCGCAGCAATAATAAAAATCTAAAAATATAAAAATAGCTCAAACTTCGTTTTTAAGCAATTTGGGGGTTCCTGATTGTTTCGTTTCATCCAGTTGAAGCTGAATTGTGTCGTTTTAGTTCCTACGGAGAGATTTAGGAAACTATTTACTAGTTTTTGTGTTGTTTTTTGACGACAGGCAGGCGATGATTTGGTTGCAACTGTTATGTGTGGGAAGTACTGAGTCAATCAACTTGACTCCATTTTTTTTATTAGAGGTGCTACTGAATTAAGTAATTCTAAGTATGTTTTCTTCATCCATCCTCAAATAGTTGTACCAATCCCCTGGTTCCAGACACAATTTTTCTAATAGATTTATATGGGAGAATTGGCCTCTTTTTAAATGCCACTGTTTCATCCATTTAGAACGTTTTTTCTTGCTGTATTTCACTTTAATAGCTAAAGCCGCCGCCAATGCTAGAGTTCATTCCAAGTTAAACGGGCCAAAAATTTGCGAGAAACTGAAAGAAAAGAGATAGACTCGAGGCTTTCGAAAGATGGTGTTATAGAAGAATGCTGAGGATCTCTTGGACTGATAGGGTCTCAAACGTGCAACTACGGCAGAGAATCCAAAAAGAGGAAGAAATCATTAACACCCTCAAAACAAAAAAACTAGAGTACCTTGGTCATGTTATAAGAGGACCCAAATACACTCTACTACAAAACATTATGAAAGGGAAGATCAAGGGCAAGAGAAGCCAAGGAAGAAGAAGAACCTCTTGGCTGAAAAACTTGAGGGATTGGTTTGGAATGATATCTAATCAACTACTTAGAACAGCGGCAAACAAGGTTAGAATTGCAATGATATATCCAACCTCCGCTAGGAGACAGAACTTGAAGAAAAAGAAGAAGAAAGAAAACCCAACAGTGTGTGGAGGTATCGTTCCATCGGTTTAACCGACATCGGTTGGCACGTCGTGCAAACCTGATGAAAAAGAACGATGTATGTGGGGCCCTTTATTATTACTGTGGCGAGGATGGAAAATGCGTATGTCATTGTGTCATTGGCGGCGTGGCAATAATCAAAACACAGAAAGTATAAACATAGCTCAATCTTCGTTTTCATGTGATTTGGGGGTTCGTGATGATCGTTTCGTTTCGTCCAGTTGAAGCTCGTATAATAAAAACTGTATCTTCCTAGTTCCTACGGAGAGAGATGCAAGAAAATAATTACGATAGTTTTTGTCTTGGATGTTTTTTTTGTGGGCGGATGTCACACAGAAAAAAATACTATTGCGTTTCCAATTAATTGTTAGTATTTGGATGTTTTTCCATCACTTTAAATATATTTACAGTTGTTTCAAATCCATGTCATTGAAAGAATTCAATCCTTATATTCGAAGCAATCACAGGTACGCTAATAAATTCAAAATAATTTCATATTCGTTCTAACGATATGTATGATCCTTCTTATACCAGTATTGTCATATTATGCAATCAAAACATCCTTTTGTTTTCGAAATTTACCCTATGTTTCATTTAAGCAAAGCATACAATCTATTCAATGGACAAAAATGATTACTGTAACAGCAGTTCGTGATAATTCATCTGATAAACATTAATTTTGTTTCAATGGCCCTTGTTCGCTGAACTATAATCAGTATTCGGCGGGACTGCTACCCCGATTCAATGAAGGTAAGAATAAAGAATATGGGGATTATTTCAGTGTTACTATTGCCGTGAACCCGAACATGGACGGTTGTTCCGTTGTGTTGTTTCGGTGTTAGCCGTGTTGTGCCATCTCGTGGTTTTGCGTATTGCATCAGCAATAGTGTGATTTAAATGTGTCGTTATATATTAAATGGAGGACCTACTGAGAAATTGGGACTTAGAAGAGCTAACACCCACATTTGCATGAAGGTATTTAGATTAGTCAGACAGTTATATTTCAGGTAATAATGCAACAACTGTGCAGACTTATGTCTAATTCTTATATCATGCTCCTTATAACTTCATACAAAATCACACAATTAAACATCCAAACGAACCAATCAGCTGTCCTCGCAATAAAATCTGTTGGTCCAAGGAAAAGAAAGTAGTTTAGAATCAATTACAAAACACAGATTCGATTAAACGACAGGCTGCTATTGAATTATTCATTGGATTCCAATGACATCTTGTAGTTGAATCGACAATATCAACTATACACTTCCCATTGGATAAAACATCCCTGTATTTGAGGAATGCTGAGTGTAACGTCCCATTGAATCCAAGCGTAAGTCTTTGACAGAACGACAGATTTTTCTGTTTGCAGACTATGGCTTCATGCAATGGGAAAGTAATAAAATTATATCATCATTATGTGTGGGAATAACTGAGTCAATCAACTTGACTCCATTTTTCTTTGCTCGTTTCGCCTAAGCTATGCATTATTTTCGTATGTGGGGTACCAACAGAGCCAAAAGAGCCAAAGGAACGCAATCAGGTGGTATTCTGTATCCGTCAAGGTAGGCCGCTGGAACCTTGACCTTTCTAGAGGTGCAGTTTTGTAACTTTTGCAGTTTATTATTTACGAAGCAAGCGCAGTGATCGTTCTGCAGCCTTGTTTACAGCTTGCGAGTACGTGTTAAATAAGATTTACATAATTGGCGTTAAACGGATTCCTTCTGCTGGTCGTTCTACGGTTCTACACATGACTGACAAGTTTAGATTGGAATAACTGTTTTGGCGCTCAACATTTTCTACGAGCAAAATGCATATGCCTGCATAATATGAGCTAAATTTTCATTAGGAAAGTTGACACGCATAATAGGAAAGCGTACTGACATTCCAATTTGAAACACAACGTTAATTACTGACTATTTGTTGTAACTTCAAGAAACTTCATAGTACAGTGATGTAAATGCTATGTTCTCACATGAATCGCAGCGTTGGCTATGCAGAGAACAAAATTCGTGCTTATACGACCATATCCCAGGATTTTTGGGCACGTAGGCTCTGTCCCATGGACTTCCTAAACTTATACAAATAATATCCACTGGATATCCACTGGACAAAACGGAACTAGGACCAGACACAACGGGTATAATGGGTGAAATTACCCATCATCATGTACTGGGAATGGTCTCGGACTATATCTTTCCCCAAGCGCATATAGAGCGATCCTATAACGTCCTTTTCCCAGGCAGGGACGAATGGAGGAGGGACGATTTCATATCACCCTCTGATCTTGCGCTATTTACTGATGGCTCCAAGTCTGAACTAGGGGCAGGAGCGGGAGTAGTGGGTACCAATCCAAGAGTTGAAATTTCAGTGAACCTTGGGAGGTATACCTCAGTTTTCCAAGCAGAAATGATTGCCATAGAGCTGGGAGTCAGGGAACTAATCAAAAGGCCCCTGACAAACAGATCTATAAAAATCTTTTCAGACAGCCAGGCTGCTTTGAAAGCACTGTGCTCCAGTCGGGTTGATTCAAGACTGGTATGAAACTGCATGCACCTCCTCAACAAACTCGGAACGGGAAACAGGGTAATCCTGATTTGAGTTCCGGGTCACAGCGGAGTGAAAGGCAATGTATTGGCCGACGCACTAGCAAAAGGAGGAACTGAATCTGTGTTCATAGGACCAGAACCATTCGCGGGCATTGCAAAAAGCACCGCTAAAAAGACCATCTTGGACTGGGCAGTGAGGAAAGCACTCCTGAACTGGCGAGATACACCAGGGCTACTGCAGGCGTTTATAAGATACCCCTCGAGTCAGCTCCCCCCCCCCCCCGAGGATCTTGGAATGTAATAGGTACGACCTCCGCATTCTGATCGGTCTGCTGACGGGACATGGTCGTCTAAGGTACCATATACGGAAGTTGGGTCTTGAACAATCTTCAGACTGTCGCTTCTGCTACGTGGAGGACGAAACAGCGAAGCATATTCTTTGCTCCTGTCCAGTACTGGATAATGCTAGCTTCCAGACATTCGGATTTGCCCAACTGGAACCTCATGACTTCAAGGAAGATTCACCCTTCACGTTGATCGCCTTCGTAAAGAGGTGTGGACTGTACGGTGAACTTTAAAAGGTGTGAGCCACAATAGACACAATTGAGTCGTAGTGGAAGAAGGCAGCTCTGCCCCACTCACTTTCAATCTAACCTAACTGGACATCCAAACAGCACAACTTTGGACGTCCGCCTGGGGTCGATTATTCGTCTAGTATATACATTTGGATAAATTTTGGACACTGTAAAAACATTTGTTAAATGGGCTTATAAAAAACATCGTATGTATGTATATATTATTTATTATAGAAATAACTGTCATTACAGTTGCACATCACACAAAAATAGATCGCTATTTTTACAATAAAAAACAAATACAAAATTTGATACAATATATTCGTGACCTACAGATACTGACTCGTGTTTCTGAGATGTCAATTGGCTTCTGACAGACTTGTGGTACTTGTATAAAATATCGAAATAATTACATAAATGTAACATTCAGGTAGATAGCTTGTATTTGGTGAATGGATACAAATATATGTTTTCCATTTGCTTAGAATAATCAGATGAAAAGTATTTTGCAGGAGAAAATCTAATGTACGTATATATAAAACACGTATAATTCCATTACAGAAGCTTTTAAGCAATTGGAAATCCTCACACTGCACCATGTTCCTTGTGTTCATTCATTTAAGGATGGTATTCAGTGGCGGAGTATCATTTTTCCAAATAAATCTAAGGATAATGGACATATGAGAGTATATTAATATACCGGGTGTCCCTGGATACGTGATATTTTCGTAACGAAAAACGTTGTAAAGGTACCATAGGGTCTATCATACCATGCATTCAAAACTTTTTTTTTGTACAGGGTATCCCATTTTGGGCACTTTTACGGGGATCTCGGTTATTTTTGAAGATAGATAGTTGCGGTTTTCGCGATAGTCTGCTACTTTTTTGTGAAACTAAAGGCGCCCTCGACAAAATAATCATGGCCCTCTTGGTTTCTGAGATACAGTGTGAAATCGAAAACTATCGATTTTGGGACCACCCTCGACCTGCGACAATAAATGTCATGACACTATAGCGTTTCCCCCATCACTGCAAAATTCGTCTAGTTTTTTGTTTTCGACTTATCCGTTTATTTGAATTGACATTGCACTATTTGAAAATTATCGGCGATTTTAGTGCATTTTTGATAGCTATGAAATATAAATTATATCTCATTTTACTTGTCAAAGAAAATAATTTCTAGAGGTGAGCTTTTGATGGTGTATATAAGTGCATGGATGATAGATTACGGAAAGTACGGGAAGTTGGGTGCAAACAACGGCTGCGTGTGTTCCAAAAATACAAACATTTGTTGAAGATGTTGTTCATATACTAACCGAAGAAGAGATGTAACAACATATACTTATAAGTATATATAAGTATTTACTGATACAGAAATCACAATATCATATCATTTATTAGTCGATTTTAAATTAAAACTTGATCAGACAAGGCGGATTGAATTTATAAAAATTCGAAAATCACCACAGAACGAACTTGAGTTCCCAAAATGGAAAATGACATCAGTTGGCTGACAGAACAGCTACTTCAACTGCATTTGAAATTTGGCGTATGTTTTACTTACGTTCAGATTTATTGCACTTCAAGGTACCAGACGAGCTTTATATGTCCAGTGAAGTAAACTGATGATTAAAATCGGTACGGTAAGTCGAAAACGCTATTAAAGTCATAATAATGGACATTTTTAGGTGGGAAACAAGGCAGTGTCTCATATCCTTCGAAAATTGGACGATATCGAGAGCAACAATTTCGTTTTCCATTGTGTAACTTATAGACCAATATGAACTCACTTTCACACGCGTGAAATTAATGCTAAGCTGATATAAAATAAATAAAAAAATATAAAATGTCACAAAAATATCAACATATGATTCTGATATCGCGACACTAGTACCACGACTTCAAATTGCTGCTGTGACAATGTGACTTTGAAGTTTGCATGTTTTAAAATGTCGAACTTTTTAATGTCATGCCACTAAAGTCGCAACATTTATGTTACATGAAAATGGGCATTTACATCCTCGTTAAAGTGCTAAAAATATCGAATATTTTCAGCTATATCCCTGTGAAATGATCTTTTTACTTCCCACACCGATAGGTGAGGGGAGTATTGTGATGGCGAAAATTTCCGATTTTGGGATAATATGCTTTTTGGGCGTTTCTACATAACGAAAATCCACGTCACTCATTTCTGTCGGTCTGTCTATCTGTCTGTCTGTCGGGCTTTTTTATAACCTCGTAATCTCAGCAACCGCTGGATGGATTGTGATGAAATTTGGGCAGCGATATTCTGTGGGGCCGTAGTAGGTACTGTTCCTATAATTTTGAAAATCGGTGCATGGGAAACGGAGTAATTAGCAAAAAAACAAAAAAAAATTAAATATTGCTCAAACTTCGTTTTTAGGCGTTTTAGGGGTTCCTGGTCATTTTCTACTTTTTTTTGGGTGGGCGTGAAATTGGGGTGGTTGGGGGGTGGGTCGTTGTAAAATTGAAAAGTTTGTTGCTTTCATAATAGACTCTCCACTGACCTGTGAAGGAAGACCTAGCGACATGAATAACTTTTCTAGGTCCATCCGAACATTGCCTTGCCTAGTACAGAAAATCAAAGGACTTTTTTCTGGTGTAAACATACATATGAGAGTATTGCTTTAGATCGTTCTATATTGTGGCGTGGCGAGGATGGAAAACGCGTATGTTTTTTATAAATCGTGCCAGTGACCGCGCAAAAGTAATAAAAAAACTAAAAATATAAAAATAGCTCAAACTTCGTTTTTAAGCGTTTTGGAGGTTCTTGATCATTTTCTGCGGTTTCTTTGGGTGGGGGTGAAATTGGAGTTATTGGGGGGTGGGGGGTTGAAAAACTGAAAAATGTCTTGTATTCATAATAGGCTGTCCACTAACCTGTAAAGGAAGACCTAGCGACATAAATCACCTTTTTAGGTCCATCCGAACATTGCCTAGCTTATTACGGAAACTAAGGGACTTAGAATTTTCTGTATACATACGATCGTTTTGTATTTTGTAACATGGACACTATTAAATTGATTCTAATGCAATTTTGACACATTATTGTTACCGTGGTGAGGATGAAAAGTGCGTATGTTTGTTAAAAATCGTTTCAGTGGCAGCGTAGCAACAATAGCAGCGTAGCAACAATAAAAACTAAAAGTATGAAGACAACTCAAACTTCGTTTGAGGGGTTTCTGATCATTTTCTACCTTTTTTTGGGTGGGAGTGAAATTGGGGTGGTTTGGGGGGCGGGAGGTTGTAAAACTGAAAAATTTGTAGTATTGATAATAGGCTGTCCATTGACCTGTGAAGGAAAGACCTAGCGGCATAAGACAATTTTAGGGAGGGGGGGGGGGGGGCTGGCGGTTATTTGGTTGCAAGGGATCTCAGACTAAAGCTTCATGCTATGGGAAAATAATAAACTGGTATCACCGTAATGTGTGGGAAGTACTTAGTCAATCAACTTGACTCTGTTTTTTCGATCTACCGCCCGTAGTTGATTTTAATTATAAAATAATTAATTAATAATTATAGGTTACGATCGTATCAAAGTCACGATATACCTTCAGCGACAAAAGTATGTCTATTTGTAAGCACAACAAATGCACTCTGAAACTTGATACCATAGGATATAAGTAGGTGTGAACAGATTGCTTAATGGCATGACATCGGGATTGTTTCGAATATCGCAGATAATCGCAGTTGTAAAGGTTGGCAGGATACCTACCCAACCAGTAATGGACAAATGAAGCGTTGGCTGTAAAGGAGAATGGCGCAAGAAAGACTGGTGATAATGTTTTGGAAGATATTAAGGAAGGAAGAGAGAAAGAGACCTATACTGTGTAAGGCTTTCGCGGCCATCGTCCAATGAATTTGTGGTTCTTGGGTTTTTAAACCGGCGTCGTTTAGTTCGCCACCACGAGTGGATGGCATCTTCAGAAGCTATTTCATTTCGGCGACTTCCAAAATACTGGCGGTTGGTGGATCTGCACCTGTATTTATACCTGCTAATGGTGACGTGGCCCAACCAGGTAGCGTTGGTAGCCCCGCCCTTTCGCGATATGGTAGTGTCTCCAGGTCCTTTAGGATGGGTACCCATGTCCGGTTGACTTTCTGTGTTTCTTCTTTCATATTGAAATTATTATGATTTTTTTGTATTTCGATGGCTTCTCTGTGAAGTCCGGCATGGTATGAAGACGTTGCGGCAAGAACCTGAGTTTCTTCAAACTTGATCCTGTGACTTCCCTCCTTAATCGCATGTTCGGCTACCGCTGATTTGTCCGTATGGCCTAGTCGACAGCTAGCCTTATGTTCTCGAATTCTTGTGCTTATAGATCGCTTCGTTGTTCGTATGTATATACTCCCACATGTGCATGGTATGCGATAAACCCCCGGTGTTGTGAGTAGGTCTCTTTTATCCTTCACCGTTCTCAAATATTCCTGTATCTTTCTTGTGGGCTTGTAGATGGTCTTGATGTTTTCCTTTCGTAACATTTTTCCTATTCTGTCTGTTATTCCAGGCATATAGGGTAGAAAGGCTTTTGCTGTCTGTTTAGGTTCTGGTTATGCCCTATTTCTTCTCATTGTTCTTGTTAAAAAACAATTATCCAGTAAAACTTGTTGATAAATTACTAAGAAAACCAATAGATTCCTTTAATAAAGAAGAACAACAAACGTTAAACAAGTACTACAAAATCCCTTACTCCAAGAACCTCTCAGAGAACTTAGCTGGGGTACTAAGCAGTGACAAGGTAAAAATTTCTTTCAAAAGCAATAATACGATAAAAAAGTATTTTACCCGCATGAAATATAGAACTCCCAAGGAGCTACAAAGCGAAATTGTTTATAGCATACCTTGCTGCAATTGTGATAAAGTATATGTAGGACAGACGGGCAGATACATAAAAAGACGCGTAGAAGAACATAGAAGGAGTGCCCGACCGACTCACCTTCACGATATTAATAAAACTGCCTTGATGGACAAAATAATTTAAAGAAACGCCTGTTTCTTGAAATGATCAACATAAAAAAAATTAATACTGTTAACAAGAAACATAAAAGATTTAAATGGTAGTTATTTTAACCTGATCAGCAAAATACCCAAGAAGAATTAACCACACATTTACTTCTTCTTTTTTATAGTTAACACTGTTCTACATTACCCCATTCCACCCCTTTTTCTACATTTTCTGTTTTCAACTTCGCCCTGTATTCAATGTTTGTACTTATAAATATTCAAATATTATGTTTCTTGCTAACCTTTTTGTGCCGCTATAGAATTCCTTTAAAATACCTATGATTTTTGCCAGTCGGGCGTACACATCGATTGTGAATAGACAATCTCCGTGTTATTGTCTTATTTATTTATAACGTGTCGTTTCGCACTTACATACTTGTTTATACTACATGTGCCATTTCACCATATTTGACTCAAGGAGTCCATCACTGGTGTAAGTACTACCCGTTTATTGTGTATATTGTATATTAGGTTTTTTTAAATAGCAATGATCATCCCTCCTTTTTAATTTGTTATTGTTTATTGTTATTTTATATATCCAATTTTTTATAACTGTCATGTATATTTGTCTGTTTAATTATTATTATTATATATTAATTTTTAGTGCCCTGAAGATGGCCTAATAAAGGACGAAACGTCGGCAAAACAGTAAAAGAGACTCCCTCTGTTTCTTGACCTAAACCCAGTCATCTGTTTCCTGAATCTTATTCTACTTTTTTTCCATTTAGAACTAATCCGAAGTAAGCGATAAATGAACGAGAGCTAACTATTAAGCTAGACAAAATTTGTTTGCAAGCCAGGGCTACGAAATACAAATCACAATACACAGCAACACAGCGATAATAATTTTTAAATCTAGGTTAGGTAGAAAATAATAAAGCAATCACGAACATATCCGGTTGGTGCTGATCAGCGGAAATCGCAAAGTAGGGCAAAATTAGGGGAAAGGCCGTGCCTTATCCTTATCGCAAATCGCGTCTGCGCGTGCGTAGATGTCAAAATAAGGTTGACCTTAATAAGGCACAGGGCTTGCAATAGAGAGATATTGCAAGCAAACACGTATCCAGGATTTGGTTTTTGGGGGGGGGGGTCCAGATTGTGGGTGTCACTTGATTGACCTTTCGGGTGGGTCCAGATTAGAGCTGCCACCTTGAATCCTTAAATTTGCGGGGGGGGGGGGGTGCAAATATGTGGATTCCATTTTTTAGACGACATTTTATAACGTTTCGCGGGGCGTCCGGACCCCCTGGACCCCCACCCTAAATACGCGCCTGATTGCAAGCCCTTATTTTGAGAAAAAAAAACCATATGTAATTATCGCTTCTAGCATAAAAGCATGTCGCCTTTTGGTTGGATCAGATGTACCAATTTTGTGCAACCTCCACCCCCTTTAACCCGAGTCCAACCTAATAGTAATATTATTTTGAGGTAGACATCTTTAAGTTATTTACGGCTGAGAAATATCAAACAATTAGTACACAAATAGCAACAACAACAAATAATAATGACATTGAGTATTTCTGGTGCTATCAAATTTATATCCTGTATTACATTTTTTGTGCACCCCCCACCCTTTTCCACCCCCATTGTCTGATCGGCACCAAAACCTTTTCAACTCGAAAGGACTTTTATTAATCCAAATTGTCCAAATTTGGGAGCAATCGCTTGAGGCGTTTTTGAGTAATCGTTGGAGAACGGAATCGCAAACGTACATCAGACACTCAGACGGGCATGAAAAAACCAAAGTTTTCCGTTTTGCCTCACAATAAAAATTTTATCATTAGGATCGAAGTTCTAGCTTTTGGTCCCGCTGCCATGATAAAAAAGGGGTGGGAGTAACTCAGAAAATCACATCATAACGTGAAATTCTAATGCTACCACAATAAAAAACACGTTTTCTTATGTCAAAAACGCTACCGCAGTATATTCATATGATTGGATATACTGTGACGCTACCGCGCATGCCGCAAAATTTTTTAAATGGCGGAATAAATATTCATAAAAAGTAGCAAATTTTCGAACCTTAAAATAGCGGTAACTCAACACAAAAATGATCAAAATAATTTCAAGCTTTACTGTCATAAAAAGTTTTTGTTCTCTACCTTTTGGTCCACTTTTAGTGCAAATATATGATTTAATGGTGGGGGGCGGTGGGGGTTACTCGGAAAAAATTATATAACCTGGCATTTTCTTTTCAGAAAATGAGTTAGGAGGTGATTTCACTTTAGCAATGGCACGTTGATGTCGGTAAAATTTGCAAACGCGGGCCGATTCTAATAATAACTTACCCCCTCCTTTATCAGGTATGTTAAAAAAAGAATTACAACATTGCATGAAAAATTCTCAAGCATTTGAAGCATATTTAAAACGCGGCAACCATTACAACGCACCCTAGTGCAACTGTCTCAACCTCAAGTTTTCAATCTCATAATAAGTTTTATTCTCATGCCCACGACAACAAGCGACTTCTCACAGTACGTGAACTTGAGCTAGAAATCACCTCAACCTCAGTTCACTAAAGACTGAATCAATAGGCATCATGATGAGATCAAACTCATTTATTACCCTAAAAGGCATCTATCAAAAGCTTATCACTATTAACAAAATAATTATTAGTCAGTTATCACTCACTTATTGTTAGAACATATTACAACCCTCATCCAATGAATAATTTTATAAGACCTCAATTTGGAATCGGTACCGATCGCCCCCCCCCCCCCCCTAAGCAAAACCTTTTGTATTCGCCATTGTACAGGGTTATTCACGTTATTCGACACGGAGCATTATGGCTAAAGTATTTGACAAAAAAGAAAATAATAATTTGGGATGGATAGAGACCCATAAAGGCTACATTTTAAAAATATCTTCATGTTATACAGGGTGGCCCAAAAACATGAAATGTATCAAAGTTATGTTTTTCTAAATGGAACACCCCATATATTATTGCATATTCAGATTCCTTGGTGAATTCTAGTGTAACTTTATGTATCATACATGGTACCTAAAGTGAACCGTTAATGTGTAAATCGCCATTTTCGGTATAAGTAGATATCAGGAAAAAATTGAATATCGCAGAGATTACAAAATATGGAAGGCTGTGACTTTGCCGTATTACTAAGCATAAAATGCATCAGCTTTGATGAGACTGTCAAATTTGAATTACGTTTATGCTTGGAAAAATCGGTCGATGAATTAAGGAAACTTCGATCAGCGATAACTTGATTTTTTAAAATCGGAATGCCTAATTTTTTTTATACGGTTAAAAGTAGAATTTGATAACCTTTCTAACGATATAAGGTTGTGCATATCAATCTCCGGTAGTTTTCATTTAATTTTAAATTTTCAAACAAATCGGCGTTTTTCAATTTGCCTACCTATAACCAACGTAGCAGGCCTTGAAATATAAACAAAAACCTGTTCAGGTAGAATAAAACAACTAACTTAGCTGAAAAATACACAAATTATTATTTTCTTTTTTATCAAATACTTTAGCCATAATGCTCCGTGTCGAATAACGTGAATAACCCTGTATATTAGAGAGATATTGCCAACCACAGATACAGCATACGTTGCGGTATTTGCGCAGCAGTATTATAGATAGCTCAGCGTTATCGTCCTTGCAAAATTGACAGTTATTGGCCACACATACGAGTATGTTGCGCTGCCGTATTTTGCTTTGAAATCTGTCAAGAGTCAGGGAAATAAGTGACAACTCTCGAAAATTTCTTTTTTTCATCTTTCACTGCTTTGCTTTGGAGTTTACATATTTGTTGATCGCTATCTTAGTTGATTTTGCCATTTCTATCGCAAGAAGGATCAAGATCTAGAAGCATTAGTTTTGGTTGGAGCCAACGATAGGGATGTATTTATATTTGACTTCACTGCATCACAAAATAGATAGGTTTTACAACAACAAACATATAACCACCATAAAGGCATAAAACGCGTTTATTTGGCTTCGCCCAACGACAGTCTAACTACGAATCATCACGACTGGTGACGATTCTTCCCGAATGGCGATACCGCGACCATACCGCACGTTAGTAAGTTATCAGAGAGATATTGCCAACCACAGATACCGCATACGTTGAGGTATTTGCGCAGCGGTATTGTAGATAGCGCAGCGTTATCGTCCTTGCAAAATTGACAGTTATTGCCACAGATTTGGTTCCGCTGCGTTATCTAGCTTTGACGTCTGTTAAGACGTCAAGCGTGTGAAAGAGACAAGTGCCAACGCCCTAACCACATTTGTGTTTTTGTTTTCTGTTTGCACTTTGCTTTCATTTCTCATTTTTCTTTGTGTTGTGGAGTTTGTCTCTTTGTTATTAGCTGTATAAGTTGGTTTTTCGTCTGCTATCTGCAAAAATAATGGATCAAGATTTAGAAACGTTAGTCTTAGCTGTGATAAGGATATCGAAAATTATTATTTTCAATTTATTCAACAGCCAAAAAAAAAAAAACAGGAAAACTAAACAGCAAACAACACCGACGCACATCAAATATAAAATGGCGTAAAGCACATCACTTTACTTTTACTTTGGCATTTTGCCTTGATCCTGTGCCCAGACCATCAAATACATGTTTTGTGGTCCGTGGCCCTGTGACAGTTTAACTACGAATCGTCACGAGCGGTGACGATTACTTCCCGACCGGAGATACCGCGACAATACCGCACGTTAGTTATTTTTCGTAACTACCGTCAGGCGCTATTTCCAAATAGCGCAACGTACACCTCCAACGCATCTGCGCATGCTTAGATGTCAAAATAGCGCGTGCGGTATTACCGCTTGGCACATCTGGTCACAGCAATACCTCTCTATCTTCCGTACGTAACGTCAGGCGCTATTTCCAAATAGCGCAACGTACGCCTCCAACGCATCTGTGCATGCCTAGATGTCAAAATAGCGCGTGCGGTATTACCGCTTGGCACATCTGGGTACAGCAATATCTCTCTATTATGAAAACAGTGTATGCACTGAGCACTGAGCACTGAGTCAACTTACTTGAAGAGTTTTTTAGACTACGCATTTACAGGTTGAGTAACAGCGTTATTGTAACTTATATGGCTTCTTACAAATTATGAATGGGGAATAAGAGGGTTAAAATATTTAATACGTTGTTGCGCAACAGTGTTTATACAGCTTCCTGAATGAAATGAAAATAAACGAGGCATAGTTATATGAGTTCAATTATAGGTAGACATCCATTATTTGCAGCGATCATTAGTTCTACAATATTTTAGTATAAAGGATGTCTCAAAATGTAATGTCAAGCTAAACTCAAAGTAAGAGTGACACCAGGGACATCACAATTACTACCTACATGTATGTTATCATTTTGTTCGTTATATGAGTTCAATTATAGGTAGACATCCATTATTTGCAGCGATCATTAGTTCTACAATATTTTAGTATAAAGGATGTCTCAAAATGTAATGTCAAGCTAAACTCAAAGTAAGAGTGACACCAGGGACATCACAATTACTACCTACATGTATGTTATCATTTTGTTCGTACATTCTTCTGGCTATTGGAATTTAAAAAATTAACACAGAGAGAAGAATAACAGAAATTTAGTCTTACGAAAGAAGGGGTTTAACTATTAACAATTATGACAAATATTTTGAGCTTAGATATGGGCAACCCTTTAATATCACATAACTCTACTACTGTAGAAAAAAGTTGTATACAAAAGTTGGAGGCATATGCTCCTTACTCAGAAAATATTTTTATTTTTACAGGGTGATGAAAACATAGGTACATTTTTTCAATGACTCACATTATATATCATCCCATATCTAGATTCTACTAATGATCTGTTCTAACAATGCCAGTATTGGAACATTATACAGGGTAATTCAAAAGTTGTGACCACTTTTATATCCAAATCGCTGTCAAATCAACGTAACGTATATCAAAAGGTAATTTATTAAAAATCATTTGTTTTACATGCCAAGATATAATATCCTCTAGTTTTAATGTCGGCTGCAAAAAAAGTCGACAACGTATATTCATATACAGGGTGAGCTAAAACGCAAAATCTAGATTTCCTCTTTTATTTCAAATGTAACCCCCCATATTTTATTTTACTGAATAATTGCCTTCATTATCTTTGTATAGCATTTCATATACCTATATAAGTTTCCGAGGTATTTCGATTTTTCCACAAATAAAAATACCTTCCGTTTGTGTACTGAAACTTATTTATCTTGAGAAAGGACTATAGAATTTTATTTTTATTCACTGAACAACTAAAATAGAAAGCCTATAAGTAGTATTTGATGAAGTTAAAACATGATGCGTAACTATCAAGCAAATTTATCGTTAGGCTTTGTAATATTGACCGACCTAGTAAGGATAAAACTATTCTTCAATCTTTCATATACATCAGCCTCTATTCTGGTTATTGATGTTGATAAATTCTAAAGACAAGTAGACAATTTCTCAAAGGCTCCCGTAATACCCAAATCATATCTATGTGTTCTTCCATTCAAAGATTGAATTTTGGAGCTCGTTCTTCATACAGTACGAATTCATTGAGAAGGTTATGAGAACAGTCAATTTTTCAAAGCCTACCTGATAAATCTGGTTCATAATTATACATGATGTCCATAAAATTATTTCCACAACATACGTGACTTATATTATCTCAATGATCCGTTGTTTAGATTTCATCAAATACTATTATGGCCTAATATTTTAGTTGTTCATTACTTATATAAAAATAAAATTCTCACCTTGTATATGAATATGCATCGACTTTTTTATATCCGGCGTTAATACTAGAGAATATTTATTGTCTGGCGATGTAAAAGACATAGTTTTTGATCCGTTGCTTTTTGATATACAGTACGTTCATTTGGCAGCGATTTGGATATAAAAGTGATCATAACTTTTGAAATACCCTGTATAATGTTACAATTCCTCATTAAAAAGAATATATGTTTGCATCGCGACGTAGTTATGGATCTCCCTGTATAAATAAAAATATTTTCTGGGCAAGGAGCATATCCTTATCTACAACTTTTATATACAACAGATTTCGCTATCTTTTAGTGGAGTTATCGACCGATCTGGGGCTAAAAACTCACCCTGTATATTACCGCCATTATGTGAAATGATGTTTCTATAAAAATGTGTGTGATTATGATAATAACGAGTTGTAGCGTAAAGCCGTCCGTATATCGAATTTCTCCCAATAGGATGTGAGAAACGAATTTAGTGAAAGGTGTCAGTTTAAAGCGATGCTAAAATTGGTAACTTTTTATAAAAGGAAAAAGCATCGGTTGTGTGTAATCACTCGGGTCGTTGGTACAATATTACAATACTAACAAAATAGCACTTCCCACATGTAATGACCGTACCTTTTCATTATTTTCCCATTGCATGAAGCTATAGTCTGAAATCCCCTTGCAACCAAATCATCACCCACCCGCCCGCAAAAAAACATCCAACTAGAACGCCACATTTTTTATTCAGCATGCTTCAACTGGATGATGCGAAACGATCAGGAGCCTCCAAACCGTCTAAAATTGAAGTTTGAGCTGTTTTTATGTTTTTAGATTTTTGATTATTGCTGCGCCGCCACTGACACAATTTTTCAAAAACATACGCGCTCTGCATCCTCGGGGTAGTAATACCGTGTCAAAAAATCATTAAAAACATTACTTTTCACGTTACGCAATATAGAACGACCTAAAGCAACACTCGTACACGTAGACATCACAATTTTTAAGTCACTTGGTTTCTATAATAAGCAAAGGCAATGTTCGGATGGACCTAAAAAAGTGTATTATGCCGCTAGGTTTTTCATTAACGGGTCAATAGACAGCCCATTATGAATACAATAAATTTTTCGGTTTTACAACCCCCCACCCCCCAACCACTCCAAATTCACCCCCACCCAAAAAAGTAGAAAATTTTCAGGAACCCATAAAACGCCTAAAAATGAACTTTGACGAATATTTGATTTTTTTTGTTTTTTGCTAATTACTCTGCCGCCCGTGCAACGTTTACCAAAGTTATAGTAGCATTACCTACTATGACCCACAGCATATCGCTACCCAAATTTCATCAGAATCAATGCAGCGGTTACTGAGATTTCGACGTTAGAAAAACGCCAACAGACAGACCGACAGACAGACAGACGGTCCGACAGACAGACAGACCGACGGAACTGAGTGACGTGGATTTTCGTTATGCAGACATCATAAAACGCCAAAAAGCGTATTATCTCCAAATCGAAAATTTTCGCGATCACAAATACTCCCCTCACCTATCGGCGTGGGAAATAAAACCAAACTATTATAGATACACACCAATGATTGTATGACTTGTGTTTGTTGGGAGTATTACTACAGGGTCGCTAAAAATTCCAGTAAGGTCTTCCTCATATTAAATTTAGTAGGTCATTAGAAACGACGCGACGAGGGCTGCTCAAGTTCTCGGTAGAGTTTACCTCATTAATCACTAATTTAAACGAGTGAGGAAGCCTTGTCGATTAATCAACTATCGATCGACGGTATTTGATAGCGGCGACTTTCGATGATTTGTTTATAATTTATAACAGGAGCAAATATGCATGCTTACGAAGCTATTGCGGTCACCTTTCCATTTTTCATAACAACCAAGAATATTAAGAGGTTCTGAAACAACCGCGGATTCCTTTTCAACCTGCTTAAGCTTACAACAAATTATAGGTTTATAGCTTTTTAAACCAGCGAAACCAACATATGATCGGCTAGTTTAGAAAATCGTCGTTGGAAAGTGTAGCTACTTCCTACATCGTAGATAGTGGAATTTTTTTTATACCTTTGTCACATTGACTTAAAAACGACCTTTTTGATATTCTGAGGCCCGATTTTATCAACATGCGCATTTTAACCAGTTAGAGCAGCCCTTTCAAGAACATGCATCTGTCAAAGTACTCTGAAAATTACTGATTTCTCTTGAAGTTGACCTCAACTAGCTCAAAAGGGACCCTAAATGGGTGAAAAATTGCATTTTCATGTTTAATCAAAAGTTTAGCAATTGCTAATCTCAACCAATCAGATTCCAGAGGAGCGGTACATTTGATCACTGATTTCATGCTGTATAAAATGATATGATGACAAGAAATTCACTCACTGCATCATTTGGATAAAAAAACTTACTACCGATAATAATTATAAATACATGCAATATAGCTTTGTTTTATAGTAAAATGGGGTAAACATATCATTTTGTTACATTTCAAAAGTTAAACAAACGATTTAACTGTTAGGTAAGCTATTTTCCAAGCGTACATGTGCATTACTGGTTGCCTATCCAGAACGGAAAAGCTCACTATTTAGCTGCGTATAACCTTATTTTATATATGCTGCACCTTTAGATCCTCTGTGAATATTTCTATAAGAAGGTCTATAACAAACATGCATACAGTAAATGAAAGATTGATTCTTCATAAAAGTATGTATTTTTTTTTCTATAATCCATCTGACTGACGGAGGTGGGATTTGTAATTATTAAATACGGTAGCTGCTGTGATTGATACTAGGTACTTTTATGATTCTGTCACAAATTATCGCAGTTTGCAATTAGTAATTATACAGTAATTATAATGTAAACATGAAAAATGTGGCATTAATTTGCAAATCAATCGCTTTGTTCTGATATCCTTCTATGATTTTGATCCATGAATTCTAAAATATTTTTGATAAAAGTGTCATCCAGATTTGACGTTTTGTTTTCAATATTGATAAAATACTATTGGATGATACTTAATAACATAGTCCTCAATACCCACTAGAAAGCTTTTGCTAAATAACATCCAATAGAAAAGCTTTGTCAAAGTCTTCGTTAAATATGCGTGTTGATAACACACAATTTTTGAGCTTAGAATTTTTGACAGACAACCGGTTACTAGGAATTACTACCACAACGTACTAAACAATCAGCAGAACATCTCTGAGGACTTCCTATATAAAAATGGTTCCTACAGAAGTTGACCTTGACGGCGCCATTATGGATTAGAAGTCTAGGTAGGAATACGAAAATAACAAAAAGTATCGATAAAGATACCAATGCGATATTTTTTTGCCATGTGTCGATACCCTACGATACTTGAAGGCAAAACGCTCACACTTCCAGCATATTGTGTATCCATTTTAGTGTGTAATTCTTCGATATCTCGCAAGGTATACCTGATAGAGGAATATGTCAAATAGAAAAGTTATTTGGTTACTTAAGGCGCATACGCTAAAAATATTGAAATACACAGGGTGTTGCGGGAAAGTAGGATAGTGATCAACTTGATTTTTTTATATGGAACTATAACTTTTTCTTAAATTGTTCTAGTTTCCATCAATGATCTCTGTTCAACTCTAAAATATTTTTGGGATCGATTGCGACGTTGCCAAGTTATAATTTATTTTCTATTAATTTTGCAAGGTCGCAAGGAATACGTCCAAATTGATATATTCCTTTAACTTTTCTCAATAATATTATGCAGCGAGTTACTTGAATATCAAGTGGATGTTATTTTGGATGATACCAGCAATTTGTGTCTACAGGGTGTTTTTGGCAGAATTTTAAATTACGGCAACTTGAAGGTCATTTTACTTTGTTTTTCAAATGTAACACCCTGTATGTTTTATTTTAAATCGAAATATCTACTAATATCCTATCTCGCCTTGTAATATTTTTTTCGCGTTTGCAGCGTTGCCAAGTTATAAATTATTTTTTCAAATTTTTAAACAAGTATCCCCGATTTTAATTTATTTTAAATAGAACCTTCTACCTACTTTTATTGCAATTAATTGCACATATCGTACTTAGTAAGATCTCACAATTTCAAAATTTTGTTTATGTTAATTATTGAGATACGGCAAAACTGCTTTTTCAGTAAACAGTACCGGAACGCCTAAATATTTCCAAAACTGCCACAACTGGAACGGTGAGATTCGATACTTGGAGGTTTTTGCACATACAGAATTCAAAAACGCTAACAACAGTGTTGTCAGATTTAGCACTTTTACGTTAGACTTCATAAATAGGGCATTTCATTCAAAATTATGACGTAAAATTGGTAAATCTGACAACACTGGTGAAACGCATGCTGGCCAAAATGTTGGATGCTCCACCCTATATTCACTGATATGGAAAAAACGCCAAGAAAAAGACGGAAATGTAACCGGCCGGGGAGAGCGGCAATTAGTATGATACGGGCATCCGAGGTGTAATAATCGGTATTTCGTATTGACATATGTATACTCTATTGTGTATTGGAAATTAAATGTATGGTAGAGTTAGTGTGTAATAATTTTTCGTGAATATAGTTTACACTGGTGTTAGCGTTTTTGAATTCTGTATGTTTAAAAACCCCCAAGTATTGAATTTCACCTCTCCAGCTGTGGCAGTTTTGGAAATATTTAAGCGTTCCGGTACCGTTTACTGAAAAAGCTGTGTTGCCGTATCTCAGTAATTAGTAGAAACAAAATTTTGAAATTGTGAGATCTTACTATATTCAACATACGCAATTCATTGCAATGAAAATAGGTAGAGGATTCTATTTAAAATAAATTAAAATCGGGAATATTTGTTTAAAAATTTGGAAAAACAATTTATAACTTGGCAACGTCGCAATAGATCTCAAAAATATTATAGGGTTGAATAGAGATGGAAACTAGAAAAATTTAAGAAAAAGTTGTAGTTCCATATAAAAAAATCAAGTTGATCACTACCCTACTTTCTCGCAACACCCTGTATATTTCAAAATAATTTTAGAATATGCGTCTTGGGTAACCAAACAACTTTTGCATCTGACATTTTCTTCTATCAGGTATATATACGAGATATCGAAGAATCACACACTAACTGGACACCCTGTATGACCTACTATCAATACCGTGTATACAAAATCTCACAGCGTACGCCTATGCATTTTATCTCAGCAAATACGAGCAAGGGACCATGCGTTAATGGTGTTCACTTACGTATATACCCCTTTTGACAGATTCTAATCCAAAATGGCGGGATGCGCGTATATTTGCCGCCAACCTGAGATATTGAGATTGTTTGGTATGCCGTGCTACTACCTTGGCTATAATGAGAGGTTAATTTGATACCCCATTACTACTACAACGGAGATATGAAATTGTGTTACAGTTATCGAAAATCCTACCAGTAAAGGCGAAGCAATAATAAAAAAACGAAGAACGACTACTCAAATGTGGTTTTTAGGTGTTTCCGCCAGAGATGCGTTAGGAAGATGAGCGGTGCGAAGATGTGTGACGGAGCTGTGAAACGGTGCGCAGATGATCGTTGAGGATGTGTAGCGGACTCTTTTCAGAGTTTTCTTTTTGCTTGCTTACATCAACAGCACACAACCCTTGCCCACATCCCTCGCAACGCACTTCTAGCACACATCACTCGAAACACATCAATAGCACACATCCCTCGCTGTGCAGAGCGAGGCGAGATAATTTAAGCGATTCTATTGGTTCGCCAAAAACACATTCCTCCTATGTCTAGCCACTAATAAGGAATCTTCAGTTGTCGGCAACTAGGTGAGTGTATCAAAAATACGTAATAAATAAATCATTCATTTACCTACCTTTATATGTATTATAAAAGGTTCAACAAACGGCATTGGACGTTTAAAAATATTTGTTTGCTTTCGTGATCTTGTGGTAGCCCTGATTTCGTAGCAGTTATTAACTCTGACAGCTCAATAACAGTCCAAAAAATTCCATGCCATCGCATATAACCCAGTCAATTTGGAATGAACTAAACAACGTATACAGGGCCGTATATAAGGGGGAGGCTTCAGGGGTTCAAACCCCCTCCCATGAGTATCTTCATGAATGAAATAGCTACTAAAATAATACAAAATGAAAGTAATCAAGATGCTTTCTCCAAGCTAAACTACTAGCCGATCCCTCGGCGCTCATAACATATTAGCAGCGATACAATCTGTACAGTTTTTGAGCAAATCAAGACATTACAAAGTCAAGTCTTTTCTTTTATACACGAAACCTCCCCCCCAAGGTCAACATGAACCCCCTCCATGGTCAACGCCTAGCTACGGCCCTGAACGTATACAGGGTGGTCCACTAAGGGCGCGGTGCTCCCTAGCGGTCATACCATTTAAACTAGACGAAAATGTTTTAAATAAAAAACGTTTCTTTTCAAATGCTCTACATTTAGAAAATAATTTCAAAGATGGCGGACTTCCGGTTATACCGGAAGTAGGCATCAACTTCCTTATTTTAAATGGAACACCCTGTATATTATTACGTTTTTGAATTGAGCATCGATTTTTAGGTCCAGTTTGTTAACCATTGTTTATGTCTGCGAAGCGTATTTTCGGAGTTATTCAGCAATTTTTACAAAATTTGACGTTTGTAGTACTTTACAAGAAACGTTAATATCTCGGAAACTAAACGCAATATAAAGATGCGGTTTTCGGTTTTGAAACAAGCGAGGAACGTAATTGTGTTTCATTAAGATCGTTCTTTCAAAAGAACATTAATTCAATAGACTAGCAATTTTCAAATTTGAAGAATTAAAAACGTTAAAAACTTTTATTTTTCAAATGGGATGGTATCATAAGTTTCACATCGGTGGATGCGAAATTAAATTCTCTTTCACTTTTATCTGGCACATGTGGTTCTATCTTTCATGGTTTGCAAGATATTTATGGTTTTGTAATTATGGCGTAGGAATTAGAAAAATCGTAGGTGGCGTGACTCGCAGACGAAACAAATGGCAGCAAACCTTTCGTCCAAAGTGTTTCGGTCTCTAATACTAAAATGTGCTTTCGCTCCATCTACCTATAACCGCATTATTCTTAAAAACTCCAGTGGTAAATTTTCCAACAGGTTTTCCAGATTTTCATTTAGAAAATTTTAGAAAACCTTAGTTTAATATGCGGTTTCCAATAATACCACCCCAAATGCTTAGACTCGATGCTGGTTGTCAACAAACCTCTCAAAATTTGGATTTACGTCGGTATAGAAACGTAAATTATGCCAGTTTACATGGCCAAAATGAAAGAATTTCATAAGAAATGTAGCTTCATTCGTAAACAACACACTTTTCGAAAGGAGTACATCCTCTTGGATTCGAGCATGAATCCAGTTACAGAAATTCATCCAGTTTTCAAAGTCAGGTCTATCAACTGCTTGATTTAGCTGCACGTGATAAAGATGCTATATGTACTCCGTTAAGATCATGTTCACAGATGTTTGACCAATGCCCAAGTAGCGACTAATTTCTGCTGTAGCACTGCTATGCGGATCTTTAACTACAATTGCGAGAATGTCGAACTCACTATCTTCATGTATTACTACTACATGTTTCATTTCTCTCGTATTTTATGCTCACGTAAATCCAAATTTTGAGGAGTTTGTTGTCACCCAGCATGAAGTCTAAGCATTTGGGGTGGTATTATTGGAAACCGCATAATAAACTAATGTTTTCCAAAATTTTCTACACATTTTAGTATTAGAGGTCGAAACACTTTGGATGAAAGGTTTCCTGCCAATTGTTTCGTCCGCGAGCCACGCCACCTACGATTTTTCTAATTCCTACGCAATAATTACAAAACCGTAAATATCTTAAAAACCATCAAAAATAGCACCACATGCGCCTACACAAAAGTGAAAGGGAATTTAATTTTGCATCCACCGATGTGAAACTTATGATGCCATCCCATTTGAAAAATAAAAGTTTTTAACGTTTCTACCTTTTCAAATTTGAAAATTTCTAGTCTATTGATTTAATGTTCTTTTGAAACAACGATCTCACTGAAACACAAATACGTTCCTTGCTTCTCTCAAAACCGGAAACCGCATCTTTCTATCGCGTTTAGCTTCCGAGATATTAACGTTTCTTGTAAAGTACTACAAACGTCAAATTTTGTAAAAATTGCTGAATTACTCCGAAAATACGCTTCGTAGACATAAACAATGGTTAACAGACTAGACCTAAGAATTGATGCTGAATTCAAAAACGTAATAATATACAGGGTGTTCCATTTAAAATAAGGAAGTTGATGCCTACTTCCGGTATATCCGGAAGTCCGCCATCTTTGAAATTATTTTCTAAATGTAGAGCATTTGAAAAGAAACGTTTTTTATTTAAAGCATTTTCCTCTTATTTAAACGGTATGGCCGCTAGGGAGCACCGCGCGCTTATTGGACCACCCTGTATACACAGCATACTAAACGATCAGCAGATTATCTGAAGATTTCCTATATAAAAATGGTTCATACAGAAGTTGACTTTGACGGCGCCATTATGGATTAGAAGTCTGAGTAGGGATGCCAAAATAACAAAAAGTATCGATACCGGTACCAAATCGACATTTTTTGGTCAAGTATCGATTCTCCCCGATACTTGATTTATCGAAAATTTGCATATTAAAAAGAATGCTTTTTTAAATTGGATGCATTTCCGCTAGTTTTTATACTTAGGAACTTGATTTTTTAAAATAGAAACAACAATTACTTTTTATTAGTGCCACTCAACAACCAGTCATTGGAAGTACCGGAATACAGAAAGAAGTCTAGTTTCACGGCTTGAACTTCCCAAGTGACTTCAAGAGCTCAAGGTTCCCTACTTTATAAATAGAAAATGGGAATAAAACCTTCACCCAATGGATACTAGCTGCCGGTAGCAGTATAAAAAATGTTAAAGCAAAGGTGTGTATTTATTGATTGAGCCGATTTGATAGATGATAGCGTCAATCGCTGATGATCAGTCAGTAAAACTTCTAAGTTAATTTTGACCAAAAATAATACTGACAATAACAAACATTTAAGTGAACGGTTACACCCTTCAGCTAGCTCTCAATTTTTGTTCAGTAATTACCAGAAAAAAAATAGTCTAGTATAAATTTAGCTCAAAAGCGCGCTGGCTGATCCGCTGTTATCTATCAAATCAGTTAAATCGTCTCAGTTGATCCGTAAAAATAGTGTCCGTACATTTTTGAGTACATATTGGTTATAACCTAAGATATTTTGCTGATTGCTTGATATGCTATGGCATATATTTACTTTCAGTCGCAGAGGGCCTTTTTTTCTTATTGCTGACTCAGCGACGATCAAAAAATTAGATATATCTATTGACAGTGTAACATAGGTATTGGAAAGATACATACGGAACGTTGATCACTTGATCAGTGAAAGCAGTGCTGTAAGTTATTCACTGGTAACCGTTGGAGACCGTAGTAACCAAAAATATTTTGTAACGCCTTCCAAAGATTTCAGTACTTTTAAGTAGGTAGGGAGAAAACAATGTATTGTAGTTAAGTTTCTGAGAGCTATGCGACATGAATAATTATTATTTTTTAACTAAACCAACGGCCCCGATATACTTAAAATACGTCGTACATTTTACGTTGTGTTGTTTACGGCAACTGATTTCTGTATTTTTTGTGCTGTTTTGTGGTATTTTGTGAATATTATAGATTATAGAAAACAACAGTGAGAAAGTGTGCAAAATAAATAGTGAAACCACCGATGGTTTGGGGTCTTTGGAATTGACATTGTGTTATTTGAGGTTATAACCATATTTATGGGTGAACTGGTGTAGAGATTGTATTTTTGCTGTTAAAACTATTGAACTGTTGTAGAATAGATGCATTTGATTATCATTATAAAACACGCCTTTATACTTGAAGCCATTTTTGCTAAGCACCAGTTTTGATTGCCCAATGTTGGTACGTTTATGTTTTCTGACACTCAAGGAAAATGGAGGTTGTTTATCTTGTCAAGGTTTAAAAGGAGGTTTCATGAATGGATAGTAAAATTAGTAAAGTTCTGATCGTTGTTGCTTGCTATAGGTACTAACTTTATGGCCCTCGTACACAATAACCCTATTCCCGTACCTAGGAAATTTTCACTGACTGTCTCATTTCCCTTTTTTGTTACCTTATTGCGCGACCCTTTCATAAATGCGAGAAACCGGCATTTATTAAACTTAAGGTAAAATTTATAAATTTCAGTTTAATGCTATTTGGGTTTGAGAATTTATCACTTTGAAAAACCTATTAAACCTTGTCATTTAGCAGTATTTACATTCCGTAACTTTAGAGACGGAAGTATGGCCTTAAACTGTTGTACTCGGAGTTCTACCGATGAAAAATTGCTGAGAGATGTCAACTCGTTAACTAGAGACCTAGCAAAAAGGTTAAAAGGTCTGGTAGATATAGTACAGTCACCGAAGAACTAAAGCTATTTTAATGTAATTTCTGGAACTTATCCTGAGGTTACCTCTCTGATTAACAAAAACTAGGACAGACTACCTACCCAAGCCAATTAATCATAACCCAGCATTTGTTTAAAACTGAAACAATGATTATGATGAAAAAAAGAAATATATGGCCTACAACTGTCTTGGATCCCATGACACTGTGGGATTTAACTAAGTAAAGAAGGTGACAAACTGGCCAATTTACTAAGAATTTTGAGAATACCTAAAAGTATTAAACTATACAGGATAGGCCATCTTTAGGATTCTGAAATCTGAATCATACAAAACGTACCTACTGAAACATAGGGAAGATAAAATTCAAGAGGAATTTACAACAATTTTTTTGAAATTTTAACTCCTCCCTTTAAAAGAGTTTTATTAATGCCTCTAATTGTACCACAAAAAAATTAGTGCGTGATAAGTGTTATCAAACCAAAGAAATAGTACCATTTTTATATTTTTCAATCGCATAAATTAAGATAGATTTTTATGGGTACACACAACACTAAATATTTTACTTACAACAGTCTTATGTTACATTAAATTTTTACGTTTATGAAAAGAAAAAAAGTTCCGCCCAACGTGGGGCTCGAACCCACGACCCTGAGATTAAGAGTCTCATGCTCTACCGACTGAGCTAGCCGGGCAGTTGGCATAATGTTTCTAAAACCAGAATATACTGTAGTGTGTGTAATGAACGTTAAAGCTTTGGAACGTCGGTGTTTGGAACCGTTCAAGGTATTCTCAAGACGTCCATAAGTGGGGAGGGGAGTGTAATTAGGGTAATTACACTCCAAGAATAATGAATAGTAATCCCCTATCTTTGAATTAAACGTAACATTTTGCGTGTTCAAGTTAAAAATCCAATCCAAAATCAAATGTTGATCATGTAACGTCGCTAAAAATCTAATTCACAAAAATTATAAGATATTCCCTAGCCAAACGAATATAATATGCTGTAGAAATGAATAAATAAAATAAAAAATAAATATAGCTATATAGAAAAAACCTTTACCCCCACCCCCTACCAAAAATTAGCTACGTCCTTTGTCAAAGTACCATTTTTCCATCAGTATACCAGTAGGTATAGGTTAAATTACGGTTTAGAGTTAGCAATTGAGTTTGGCAGGATAATGTAGTGTTTTTTGTGACTAGGTATAATCTACAATAGTTAGGTACCTATTCTATATATGCCATGATTTTTGCGGGAAATTGAGAAAATAACGGACTTTTTTGTTCTAAATGAGAAAATAAGGTCTATACCTGGTCTAGTGGTCTCAAGATTATTGTCGCCCGAGGGGTGGGGGGATGAAAATTCTGCTTCGCGACATTTTTCGAAAAAATAACGCCGTTTTGGTAAGTGATAACGAAAAAAGCTTCAAACGATTCATATAGAGAATAAAATTCTGCGTAATTTTGTTTTTTACATTTTTCGTGTACGACCAATAGTTTCCGTCCTACAGTGCGCCAAAGTTGGTTTGTGATTTTCACTCCAATCAGAGTTTCATCATGGAGAGTCGTTTAACATTTTTTTACCTAAAAGAATGATATCTTCTCATTTTTTTTATTATCTGCAGCTGCCTAAACGCATGCATTTAGTTTTAAATTACGACATTTAGGAACACATGCACCTACTACTCCGATATGCGTAGTTGCGAAAAATATCTCATTTGCGCATATATTATTTAGTGGACATGATACCCATAAAACAAAAGTATATACAGTGTACATACACTGGATATCGAATCAATGGATATGTATATCCATAAATGGAGCAAGAATGTCCAATGGATGTCAAATAGACATCAAAAAAATATACATTTCATGTACGTTTGTCGCGAACTTTCACATCCATAGAATGTACATGTTTATGTTCGTCTAATGTACATATGCATAGTATATATAACATAGACCAGGTATGAACATCCATGGTATATCACTATATCCATTAAATGTACATTCATGTACTTTTAATGCACATGCATAGTGTATGAAAGTTCAATCTAGAGGCAGAAAGATAAACAAACTATATACTTTCATTATGTATTGTTATTAATTCAATTTCTAGTTACAACAAGAATACTTGGCAAAATCGATTACTGTGATAGTCATCTCTTTCTTGTTAAAGGGCATGTCTGGAATCACAAAGAAATCAAGGTTATAAAATTTTGTAAGTGGTTTGCCTCGCTTACGACTTACCGTCAAACGCTGGATGCGAATGTTATGAGTAGCCAGAAGATAAGTAACATTGCACAATATTTCACTCGATCAGGTAATAAGGCACAAACAGGACCAGCACACACGCTAACTACGACGAAGGACGCGAACGACGGACTAGCAGTCACTGGCTAGAAATCAGCAATGGCGGCACTAGTTGTCCTTCACGCAGGCGTAAACTACTAGATGTATATATGATACATAGACCAACATCTTATGTATATTTACATATGGATATACCTACGTGAATGTACATAGTATATTACACTAGTGTATATCATTTTTCATATGTACATTTAACGTCCGATGAATATTCAAAATATACATGTTCAAATTGGAATATCTAATGTACATTCTGTGGATGTACATATCCATATGGTGTTATGTGGGTACTACCTCGGCATTATTTAATTAAGATAAGATTCAATTTGTGACCTCTAGGGGTTGCCGCTCGAGGGGGGAGGGAGGGGTGAAAACTGTTTCGTGGCGCTTTTCGAAAAATAGCGCCGCTTTGGTAAGCGCTAGCGAAAAAAAGGTTGAATAATATATGGAGGCAATAAAATTCTCCTCAATTTTGGTTTACACTTTTTTATTGTGCGATCAATATTTTCCATTCTACAGTACTTCAAAGCGTGAACAGGCGTCAGCGTGTAAGCCACGCTCCAGCGGATAGCACCCTAGTAGAGTTGCCAACCGTACTACAAATTATAGTATTGTACTACATTTCTGGACACTGTTCTATATACTATTGAAGAAATATATACAGGGTGGTGCATAGGAATCAAGTGTTTTTGAAATAATCATAAAATTATTAGTTTTTACTCTACAAAAAAATTATTGGTAGTAAAAGATAGCTGATAATAAATATCTAAGTGCAAAGATATGATTCACGAAAATTGCACTCTACTGTTTCCAGCATGTCTCTGTTGATTTTTGAAAGCATGGCGAATCGCTTCCTTCTCTGCATCTAACGTACGAGGCTTGGCCTTTTAAACACGTGACTTGAGTTACCCCATAGAAAAAAAATCACAAATTGATGAGTCGGGAGATCGAGGAGGTCATGAAATGCCACCAAACCTCGAAATTAAACGATTTGGAAACAGGTGGCGAAGAACAGCCATGGATGCTCTGGCGGTGTGTGCCGTGGCCCCATCTTGCTGGAACCACAAATCTTTGATATCCACACCTCTTCTTTGCAATTCAGGTATGAAAATGGTATTCACCATAGGTATAAATGTAACGTTCAGATGTTACTGTAGCGGTGACCCCATTTTCTTCAAAAAAAATATGGGCCAATGATGCCACGCCATATGCCATGCGTTGTTCTAGCGTCTACCACTCCATGATGGCTAGTGGCAAGTAAGAAAGTGAAATGCTTTGAGTCAGAGCTTTGAGTCAAGGAATGGACTGTAATAAACCGCACGCTCCTCCCTTTTCTAATATATGAGTACTACTCAAACCAAAACCACTTGGTTTTTATGCCCCACCCCAGGGCCGTAGCTAGGCGATGACCATGGAGGGGGTTCATGGTGATTTTAGGGGGGGTTCATGTTTAAAAGAATGTGTAATGTCTTAATTTACATAAAATCTGTATAGATTGTATCGCTGCTAATGTGTTATGAGCGCCGAGGGGTTGGTTAGTAGTAGAATAAATCACTAAGCTTGGAGAACGCATCCTTGATTATTGTTATTTTGTATTATTTTAGTAGCTATTTCATTCATGGGAATACTCATGGGGGGGGGGGTTGAACCCCCTTATATACGGCACTGCCCCAGCCCCACCCTGTAGTACGCGAACACTATATTTTCGTACAATAGACGATTGTTCATATCTTGCAACCAAATTTATTCAAAATAATTTCATTTCTGCTGTGTGTTTCTCCACTTCGGCATTCAAGGAAAAAATATTTTCTGTTATGAATTTCAAAGTGGTCGTGAGAAAGAAACAGATCGTCTTTATCCTTAATAAATGAGCTGTTAATTTATATTAACTTAAATATTGATTGTAATAAAGCGTATGCCACTTTTATCGAATATAAAAGATTGTTAAAAATTGCACGAAGAGGAAAAACATAATATTTTTAAAAAATAAATGAATAAAAATATAAAACTCGATTTTTTATTCTTCTCTACCATAATACTACATCTTTTGGACGCGTACAAATTATTTATAGCATTTTTATAAAAAATAAACATAATTATAAATATAAATATATAAATCCCCCTGTTAGAGTAAACTAACAATAATTCGATTCGATATTTTATTTGCGTTTTTTACAGATGTGAATTTGCGTGTGTGTATGATAATTGCTTGAATCTTGATGCTCGATTGCTGGATGGATGGATGATGTGTCTGCGTTCTGCGATGTTCTCGAAACTGGGGGACAGACGTCAGCTGTCACCTGTCGCTGCTTGCGGTGTTGTCGGTTGTACCCGGTCGTGCCCAGGTGGTGCGGCAGCGTTGCCAATGTGAAGTTACCATACTAAATTCACTCGGTGCACACCAACCCGCGGCCCCTGAAGAACTCCAGTTCTTCAGCATTGCGTAGAGGATGAAGTCTCTTCTTCCTCTGGGAACATTGCTAGCGTTTGAATGGCTCGTTTTGTTGTACCCTTGGCTGTCTTGACAGTAACTACCCTAACGATTCCATCACTGCCTGGGTGACATTCCGTTACACGGCCGATCTTCCAACATAATGGCGGCAAGTTATTGTCAGCAAGTAGAACCAGTGATCCAACTTCCAAGTTATTCGGTTGTTCGTTATGCCACTTCGTCCTTTGCTGCAAACTGGTTAAGTATTCCAACGACCATTTCTTCCAAAAGGTTTGTAGCAATCTCTGTAGAGCTTCGTAATGTTTCAGCCGATTAGGTGGTTTCTCAGTTGTCTGCTTGCGGGATTGAGGTTAAACTATCATGGATAAGGAAGTGAGATGGGGTTAGGAAGCTTAGATCTTCAGGATCTTCGGATAAGGGACAAAGAGGGCGTGAATTGAGCACTGCCTCCACTTGCGTAAAAATAGTTGTTAAATCCTCAAAAGTCAAACTTGAAGTACTAGAACCAATTATACGATATAAGTGATATTTTGCTCTTTTTATTGATGCCTCCCACAATCCACCGTGATGCGGGGAATGAGGAGGAGAAAATCTCCATTCAATGCCGTTAGTAGCAAAAAAGTCGGTGTAGCTAGATTCATGGACAAAATCTTGTATAGATTTCATAACTTGTTTTAAATGGGAATTTGCGCCTACAAAATTGGTTCCATTATCGGAATAGATGATTTTGCATAAACCTCGTCTAGACACAAATCGTTTTAAAGCGTTGAGGAATGAATGAATCGTTAAATCACCTACCAACTCAAGATGAACTGCCTTGGTTGTGAAGCAGATAAATAGACAGAGATATGATTTAACGAACGATCGATTCCTAAGTTTTCCATCTTTGATTAAGAACGGACCTGCCATATCAACTCCTGTTATGAGAAAGGGACGATGTTGCGAGACACGGTCTAATGGAAGAGCTCCCATTTTTTGCATTAACCGGCTGGGTTTAACGCGAAAGCAGGTAATACACTGTCGCAATATACTACGAATGGTTCGTCTACCACCAAGTGGCCAATACCGTTGTCTTAGGGATGCTAGTAACGTTTGTGTACTTGCATGTAACTGTCTGTGGTGTTCATGCATGACTATAAGTTTAGTGAGATGATGTTTTGCATCTAATATTATCGGAAACTTCTGATCATAGTCGATTTTTGCCTTGGATAATCGCCCACCTAAGCGTAAGACTTGATCTTTGTCCAAAAATGGACTCAGTGGTAATAGTTTCGATTTTTTGCTTATATCGGTATGTGACTTTAAATGATTAATTTCACCTTGAAATGCTTCGGCTTGTGATATTTTTATCAGAACTAACAGTGCTGAATTTAGTTCTTCGTTTGAGATACTAGAGGTTTTACGTGTGGTTGGATTAGCTAGATTATAGCAAAATCTTTGACATAATGCGGTGACTCGTAATAATCGAGATAATGTCGAATATCGTTCGATAATATGAAAGTCTTTCTTAAAAAGTGCAAGTGTTATCTTGGGATTGCGTCTTTCTAAATCGGTTGTGGTTTTAGTAGAGTTGCTAGGCCAGTGACTGGAGTCTCGCGCTAGCCACGATGGTCCACAAAACCATAGCGAGTGATTAATTAAGTCGCGTGGGTTAATGCCTCGAGACACGATATCTGCCGGATTATCGGTGGAGGCTACATGATGCCATTGATTTATTGAAGTTGTCGCTTGAATTTCTGTCACTCTATTGGCTACGAAGGCCTTCCAAGTATTTGAAGATGCCGATATCCATGAAAGTACGATTGTGCTATCAGTCCAGAAGTGAACACCATGAATGTCTAATTTCATTGCCTTACTGATTTTATTGTATAATTGTGTTAACAGTAGAGCTCCGCATAGCTCTAGTCGCGGAAACGAGATAACCTTGAGAGGGGCTACTTTCGATTTAGCAGCAAGTAATCGTACGCTAGTTTCACCGTTAGCGTTTGACGATTTAATGTATATGCACGCTCCGTATGCGCGTTCAGAACTATCGCAAAATCCGTGAAGTTCAATAGTGATAGGATTTTTAACTGTTACTTGTCTTGGTTGGGTGATTAGATTTAGACACGGTAATTGCTGTCGATATTGGTTCCATGATCTAACTATGTCTGCCGCTGGTGTTTCATCCCAGCCAACCTTGGCTTGCCATAAACCTTGCAAAAGGATTTTAGCTGTGATAATGACCGGTTGAGCTAATCCGAGGGGATCGAATATGCTCGAGATTGTTGCGAATATAGTACGCTTGGTAACGGTTCGATTAGAGATGCTTCTTTCGTCGACGTGAAAGTTTAGCATGTCGTTGTGTGCACGCCAGTTTATACCTAAGACACGATGTACATTATTATCGGTTATATGATAACTATCGTCACCAGATTCACGTTCAGCTAAGATACGGGGATCGTTCGATTTCCATTTTCTAAGATTGAATCCGTATTGTTGAAGTATGTGCGCGATATCGGTTTTCAAATTTCTTAACGATTCTATGTCATTGCTACCCGTTATTAAATCATCTACATAGCAGTCAGAAATGATAGCGTTAGCAGCCTCTGGGTAACCATCAGTGTTTTCTAAAGCTGCTTGTTGCAAACACCGTACTGCTAGGTAAGCTGCTGGTGCTGTACCATAGGTAACTGTATTTAGACGAAAGTGTTTTAACGATTGGGTAGAATCGGTGCGCCAGACAATTCGCTGTAAGTCACGATGTTTCGGTGTTATATTAATCTGTCTATACATTTTTTCACAATCTGCTATGAGCGCATAATTATGCTTACGGAATCTGATTAATATGTCGAATAAGTCATCACCCAATGGTGGTCCGATTTTTAAAATATCATTTAATGATACACCCGTTGACGTTTTGCACGATCCGTCGAAAACGACGCGAAGTTTGGTGGTACTACTAGCTTCGTTAATCACACCATGATGAGGTAAATAAAACGTAAACTGCGGATTAGATGAGCTAATTTCTGAATCCGGTATTTCCGACATGTGGCCTAACTGCTCGTATTCGATCATGAATTCGGTATATTTCCGTTTGAATTCTTCGTTTTTCTTAAACTTGCGTTCGATTGATTGCAGTCTTTGATAAGCGTTATTAAATGATTCGCCTAAAACGTTTGCGCTTTCTTTTATTGGTAACGTTACAACAAAGTGCCCTGTTTCATCGCGATAAGTTGTTTTTGTAAAGTTATCCTCGCATTCACGTTCTTCGATAGAATGATTACTGGTTACTGAACACTCTTCAACTTTCCAAAACCGCTCAATTTGATTGCTCAGTTGATTGAATTCAGTTATCGTTAAATTACATGATAAAGGTTTAGCCGATGTAGGTTTGTTTTCGTTGATAGGACCCGATACTATGTAGCCTAATAACGTTTTCTGAAGTATCGGTAATCCGCTACCGAGCTTGATTACTTCTGCGCAGATCATTTCATGGTAAATACCTGCACCTAACAGTAGATCGATTCGTTGTGATTCATTAAACTGCGTGTCTGCTAGTACAACGTTATCCGGTATGTTTAATTGCGTTAGTTTGAATGATGTTAATGGTAGATTTTCGGTGATTTTCTCTAATACGAGAAACGATAACTTTGCGCTAAATTCGTTTACTAGCGATTTGATGACTGTGGTTATCTTGCTCGATACACGAGTGTAAGACTTTCCTACTCCTGTGATAGGTATGTTCGTTTGATGAGATGTAAGATTTAATTTCTCCGATAATTCGCGCGTAATAATGTTAGGCATAGAGCCGTTATCGATTAGCGCTCTACATCGATGCCAGTTTCCGTCACCACCCTGTATGAATACAGATGCTGTGGCTAAAAGTATTTGGGGTTCGTTATCAATACAATGATTTACTACCCCATTCGTTGGTAAGCATGTTTGTGCGTTTTCAGGTGATCTCTCGTTATTTGAGATCTCGTTACTTACGTTGAGACTTGGTTCGTTAGGCGTTTGTTGCGAATGAAGCATTGTGTGGTGTCGTTTGTTGCAATATTTGCAACCCCGCGCTATACATTTGTCTGACCCATGATTTGACCTTAAGCAGTTCGTGCATAGTTTAAGTGCCCGAATTTCAGCATACCGCGACGCTACTGGTAAGGCCTTTAATTTACTGCAAGTATATAATGGATGCGATTTAGTGTCCGACCGAAACTACTTTTTAAGGCCGAAACCGAAACCGAAACCGAATTTCGGCTTTCATCCCAGTTTCGGCCGAAACCGAAACCGAAACATCAATAATATAATGTCAAGGTCATTTTTTGTGGGAAGGAAAATAGATAATCTATTATCAGTACTATCACACCTTATTTCAAATAAAATATTTGTACTTTTTGAAATAAAGTGTTACTCTGAACCAACTATTTACTATTTTTTTTAAATTATTTAGAAATAACGACATAAATAAAGGTACAAAACAAAGTAACTTTTCATACAATACAGGTACAGAAAAAAATAATATCTTTCAACTTAGAAACTAAACATTTCTAAACTTTGGTCATTTTATACAATGCTGTTGTTAATTAGCTGCCTCAAAATTATATTTTAACCTAACTAAGTATAACAACTGAATATTTTTGAAAATAAAAAGTTTTTACTGAAGCTAAAAAAATATTATGAGATTCATTGAGCTACAGCTATTAATCAAATTTTAATGCACTATTACTATCGATTATTAGTACTCATAATTAAACAACCTAATATTGTAAGCGAGAAACAACAGCTTATCAACATTTTCGCCCAGCAAATTGCTTCTTCTATCCGAATAAATTTGACCGGCAGCACTAAATAGTTGTTCACTCGAAACACTCGTCGGTGGAGCCGACAAAAATTTTAGCGCGACCTTTCTTAAAGAGAGCAATGGACTAGAATTCCAGTAAGCATAAATATCTGCATTTCTTTGCAATCTTGGCTCCGATAAATAGGCTTGAATAATTTTCTTAACATGTGGTAAGCTCTCACCAACATCTTTACCAGAAGTTTCTATTAAAAGAGCAGTAGATTTATCATGGGCATCCCATAGCCCTTCATCGTTTCCAGAGGATGCGATTCTAGAAGAACAAGTTGGTTCTGGGTCCCCAGAATGACAACTTTCACCTATTGTTCCGCTAACGTTACTTTCACAGGTCTTCAAATGGTTTTCTATTTCTGTTGTCGCAATATAAACTTCATCAGTACTCAAGTAAGTATTTTTAAATCTGGGATCTAATAATGTTGAAGTAATTAAAGCAGGATGTCCTTTGACGTATGCAAATCGTTGATTCATGGATTCGTGCAACAGTGTTTTCATCTTTCTCATTATTTCACCTTCAGAATCATCTCTTGTTTGCAGCTTTCTATTTAATAAAGATATTAAAGGAATAACAACTGATATGCATGCGTTATCAAACGACAAATCGAGCGTAGCTTCATAAAAAACCTTTAGCACATTTGTAAGATTTTTTATAAGTTCCCAGTCAGTAGGAGAAAGAACGGTAATACGGCCGTGTTCCAAGCTATATAAATTTATGGCGGTTTTTTGTTCCAACATTCTCTCTAACATGTTGTAGGTACTGTTCCATCTAACTTCAATATCCTGAATTAAAGAATGTGTTGGTAATCCGCATTGCTTTTGACATTCTATCAACTTTCTAGAAGCCTGCTCGCTCCGTTTGAAATGCCCTACTATTTGTCTGCAAGTTTTAATAACTGTTTCGTGCTCTTCTTCTGAGAACAGTGCATCTTTGACTACCAACTGTAATGTGTGCGACATGCAGCCTAAAGATTCATATTGACCACGCATAGCGCTAACCATATGTCTTGCATTGTCACGCAAGAGAAGAAATAGTTTTTTATTGATATTCCATTTATCTATCATTTCTCGGAGTTTTTCTTCAATGTACAAGCCGGTGTGGTCGTTTTGTAGTACTTGAGCACCTAGTATAACTTTAAGGCGTTTTGGTCCAACAATGAAATGGCCAGTGAGACTAAGAAGCGAGCATGTTTTTGGAGGGTTAGTCCATATATCGCAGGTGCAACTGATCCATTCGCTTTTGGCAATCAAATCGTGCACTTTTAATGTAACTTTTTCATAAGTTTGGGGCATCAAAGTTGTTCTGAAATATTTTTCTGACTTAAAGTTGTACTTTTGAGGAGCATGAGGATCTGTAAAATTAAGTCGCCTGAATGCTTCACTTTCTGCTAAAGTGTATGGAAGCATATCAACAATTATTAAGTCCATGATACCTTTATCAATTCTGCGTGATATCTCGTGATGATCTGGCCATTTTGATGTTTTTGAAGTCTGCACGTCCACCATGTTAGGAATTGTGGTCTGCACAAGTTTACTTCCACTATTAGCGCCCACAACTGAGTCTGATGAATCGCATTGCTTGGGCTTTTTACTTTTTAATTTTTGTTCTTCGATTTCCGATTGACGTTTTAAATATTGTCTATGTTCTGTTTCATGAAATTTCGACAAGTGTAACTTCAAACCATGAATAGTTTGCCTTTTAGCTTCTGAACTGCCTAAAGAATATAATTTACTGCACTGTTTGCATATAGCTTTCGATGTATCTGTTGGACATTTTTCAAAAAACTGCCAAATATAATTTTTATGCGACATTTCATCGATGATGAATACTGAAACAAAAAAAAATGTGCTGAAAAAATACCCCGCCTCGCTATCAGTTATAGTAAACTTCACACAAGACTCAAGACTTATTTTTTTTATAGTGTCTATGTGCATCGCACATGAGCATTAGCAACAAACTTCTACTGACCCAAAACAATTGAACAGATACCTAACCTATAAAATTAGTACGTAACGTACAATAACTTATGCATTATTATTAGATTAGAGAAATCCGTTTTATTTATTCATTACCTAAAGTTAACTCAACTACATCAATAGCGGAATAAAACTTACCTGTAGTGAAATAATGTTATAAGCACTCGTAATTCCACAAAATTCGCTGCAATTTATGATTATCACACGTCCATGAAGCGTGGTCTCGGCAAAATGACACGTAGTCGCTCGCCGTTCAGTGCACCGAGAGCGTCCGATCGCTGCGCGAACCCAATCGAATTCAGTTTCGGTTTCGGCCGTAGTTTCGGCTGTCTGGCAGCCGAAACCGAAACTAAACCGAAACCCATTTTTTGGCCGAAACTAGGCCGAAACCGAAACCGAAAGTTCGGTCGGACACTAATGCGATTCCTTGCAATAAGCACACTTTATTGCGACACTATTCGAAACTAAGTGAGATGCGCTGCCCATTGGTCTGTTATTTGGTCTTTTTTCAAACCTGTTTACCTTTTCAAATCGCGAATTCGATTGATTATCGTATTTGCTAGTGACCGCTTCCAATAGCTGACATCGGTCTGATAAGAAATTTAATAAGTCATTATACCTTGGTGAAGTGATTCCCTTTGTTATGATCGATTCCTCCCATTCTTTCTCAGAAACAGGATCTAATTTACGCGTAATCATGTAGATAAGTAATGTGTCCCACGTATCTACCGGCTCACCTAGTATTTCTAAAGATCGAATATGCTTTTGAACCTCGTCAGTGAGTTTACGCAAAGATTGGTGAGAATCCTTGGACGTACTTGGTAGTTCAAATAAAGCTCTTACATGGTTTTTTACTATTATATGAGGATTTTCAAATCGTGATTTAAGTAACTCCCATGCTGTGAGGTAATTATCGTTGGTGACCGCCATCGAATCAATGACTTTCGCTGCATCACCCTTAAGGCAGCTCAACAGATAGTAAAACTTTTTTACATTTTCCATGTATGGTTCGTTATGCACAAGCGCTGTGAACATATCCCTAAATTGCCCCCACTTATCGTAATCTCCATAGAATTTTGGCAGCTCCAATGCAGGAAATTTAACATTGGATGCGTGGTTTAATGGTTGATGCTCTTGTACATAACTCACCGCCTGCTCAGGTGGATTTACTGACAGTTGTTTAGAGTAATGATCGTTTATAAGTGCTTTTGCTTTTTCAACTAGGTTATAATAATGATCTTCAACGTCATCGGTTTCCTGATCATCTTGTTCACTATCCTCAAATAATTCTACCTTTTGCTGAATTTTATAAAATTGTTCTAATAATGGTTCCACCTTTTCCAGGCGCGCTTCAAGTTGTATGATTTTATCATCGGTGTATTCGTCAATGAACCTAGCAAACCGCGTTAATACTGCCTTTACTTGTCCTCGCTCTATGCGAGCCGCTTTCAACTGATTTTCACTCATTTCGATCAAACGTACCTGTTTATGCTACGCCACTTCAATTTACCCTTTTATGCTACGCCACTGCTCTTTCTAGAAATTTATCTGACCCCAACCTAACCTAACTTTTTCACGCAAATGTTGGAATTTATACCCTGAATTACACAAATATGCTAAAGTATTGCAATGTAAAACAGTACTCAATCAACAGGTCGTTATAAAAAAAGGATACGCTGAAAGGAAACAGACTTAACTTACGTTGATGGCTGATTTCGTTGTGGCGTGGTCGTTTCACTAGTTCCTTGCAGCAACCTTTTCGCTGGTTTCATGTGGCTTCCGAAGGACCATTTCTTGTTAGAGTAAACTAACAATAATTCGATTCGATATTTTATTTGCGTTTTTTACAGATGTGAATTTGCGTGTGTGTATGATAATTGCTTGAATCTTGATGCTCGATTGCTGGATGGATGGATGATGTGTCTGCGTTCTGCGATGTTCTCGAAACTGGGGGACAGACGTCAGCTGTCACCTGTCGCTGCTTGCGGTGTTGTCGGTTGTACCCGGTCGTGCCCAGGTGGTGCGGCAGCGTTGCCAATGTGAAGTTACCATACTAAATTCACTCGGTGCACACCACCCCCTGTTCTATCGTGGCGCGTCGCGTTGCGCTGTTGCGCTCTCACGCACATGATTTTCCAAGTGTTTTGAGAGATAGATGATATACCGCGCGAAACAGCGCCTGTGTGTATAGTCTAGTGTTCACTAAACATCGATGTGCAACCGATAGTCCGATAGGCCTATCGATGTTTTCTGCGGCGTAAAATTGCACAGAGCTCCCTCGGATTCATGAATGAATCCAGCCGGTACCGTTATTTGTTTACGTTTTTTCTCTCAAACTGTGTATTTATTGATCGAGAACATGTACATGAAAACAACTAAAAGGTCATTTCATTGAACTCATGTGACACTGCGGAAAAGGAAGCAGAAAGTCTGTGGACATATTTTGGCAATGCAACTTTTCCTTCATAAAAATATGTAAATTCAACGAAAATTTGCGAACAAGATTTCCTTCACATTCCAGTTCAAACATTCGTTAAAATAATGTGTCTATAATGTTTTATAAGTATGATGTACAACTTCTGTATAAAACAATTATTTCAATAAATGTAGATATATGTTTTACGTGTTAATATAAAGGAGCTTTTTATCTCAAACTTTACCCCAAACGTTTTCCTGACGATGCGATGTCTTTAAATGATGTCACCTATTGACCTATTGTTGTGGATTGTGGAATATATTAGGCATCCCTCTTTTAGTGCGGTCTTGAATCCGTTCAGGTAGGAATCCGACTTTTAGATATTATTATGTCGTAGTTAAAGTGTGTGCGATTTTGTATGCACTCTATAAGACGCACGCCACTGTACCGCGCATGCAGGCTTATTGCATAACCAGTGCGGTTGGTGCAGTTAAGTTTCAGTGCAACGAACACCTGATGCTGTTTCGACACCATACAGGACGTTAGGTATTTTCAAATGAGTTCATTTTATCCCATCGTCATTTCGTTTATTGTAATTTCACACCACTATGGCAATACTTGACGCATAGGTTTTCAGATTTCAGAAAAGGCAGATTGACAATAGATGGAATATTCACAATACAACAGATAATAGAAAATACAGAATACAACAAAGAACCACATATAAGCTTCATAGACTTTGTGAAAGCTTTTGACAATGTGAATAGATGTATATTATGGGATACAATGAAAGAACAAAACTGCTATAGATATAGAGGCAAAATTAACTCGAGAAACATCAGCAAATAAGGGAGACGAGGCTGCTGTATTCCATCAACATTATTTAACATACATATCATCATCATCATCATAGTCAAAATGTCTTAACAGACATGTTGTGAACTCGTAAAATGCATTTACTCATTTTACGAGTTTTTCTTGGGATATCTTTAAGATCTTTAATGCAGTAATTTCCCATTTGCTTTCTGTATCCTCATGCCGTTGACCAGATGGTATCTACTAGTTCATCCGCCTTTAGGGGCAATTTCTCACCCCAAGGACAAGAAGGTGTCCTGACTCTTCTCAACTCGTCCACCCAAAGCCGTTGGTTGAGAAGAGGTTACTGTTTATACCGACTGCAGTTTGGTTCCTTGTAGTCGCCTTTTACGACACGCAGGATATACGATGGGAGATATTCTAACCCGCCGCCATACGGGTGAACATAATTATATATAGACGCCATTATAAAATAATTGAAAACGGAATCCCTGAAGGTATTAATCTTGACCAAAATACCACCCTAAACTCTATTTTGTATGCCGATGACTTAGTATTTTTAGCCGAAACAGAAGACGATTTGCAGAGAAAAGTCTAAACCTTACAAAAAATCTGTCAAAAATACAGCATAAAAGATCGACAAACAAAACTAAAACCATGGCTTTCTCAGGTAAATATCCAGTTAGAACAGAGATTGTCGTAAATTATGAAGTATTGGAACAGGTAAAACAGTTGAAATACTTAGGCTGCGATATACTTATGACAGAACCAAAGATATGGAAGAAAAAGTTAATAAATTAGCATTAAAAAATAAAACAAGGTGATAGCTGTTCCAACCCTCTTATACGGTAGTGAAACATGGACAACAAAAAAGAATAGGATACAAACACATGCAAGAAATGAAATTTCTGAGAAGCGTGAAAGTTTGCACAAAATTAGACAGATTAAGGGCCGGTTGTACAATGCAAGCTTAAGCTTCGGCTTAAGGTAAGCCGACGTTAAACCACGTCAGTTGCAAGACGTCCGTTGTACAATGCTAGCTTAGCTTAGCACGAGCTTACGTAAGCCGAAGCTTAACGCGAGCTTAGCTGAGGTGTAAACCTAAGCTGATACAAGTGACATGATATGTCAAGAAGAAACCTTCAAATTGCTTGTCACTTTATCAGGTCATATTTTTTGAAAGATTTGTGTCTAATTTAACAAAGAGAGCAAATGAAAGAACAGAGACAGAAACGGTCGTTGCTGAAATTTGACAAAAACTGTCATAATTGTCTAACCAAAAAATGTAATTTTTCGGATGATTATGTCAGTACGTATTGCTTCACTGATGCCAACTGTAGTGAATTTCATTATCAACCAGGTTTAACTAAGCCGACCATTGTACAACAGGTGTCGACTTTAAGCCTGAGCTTAGCTAAGCTTAGGCTTAACAAAGCTCGTGCTAAACCCGCATTTGTACAACCGGCCCTAGGAAACAGAGATATACGAGCGGAATTAAACATCTTCGATATAAGCCAGAGCCAGATTTTAGCAATGCTCTGGAAGAAGAGATATCGGAAGACCGAGAAAAAGATGGGTATCGTAAGAGGCAAAGTGCCTAAAACCTGAAGTGAAAAAGAAGACATATGAGGCTTTCTGAATAACAACTGACGCTCTCCAATTAACAACTAGAAAATGTGTAGTCAAACCGAACTTTCCTGTCGTCTTTTTACCAAGTAAATGGCGTCTTCAGTATCCTGACTATTCGAGAGTGTTAGAGTTCTTTACGTATTACCCTCGTAAACGAATTTCATGGTACCGCGTGCGATTTTCATATTGTACCATTATTTATTTTATTCTATTCTGTCATCGTTTGTATCATTTACACTCTAAAAGTTGTTTTGTAAAATTACTAACAAAAAAGTAGGCTATTTAGTGCCACCGATTTTGTTAGTAATATTACAAATCAGAATTGTAATTTCATTTAGCAATTTTCTAATATTGTAAATTCGCAAAAACGCATTTTTGTAATAGCATTTGTTTGTGATATAACGTGATAATTTGTAAAATTATTATGTGATTTTACACAATTTTAAGGATATCATATTGGTTTTTTACATATATATTCCGTAAAACTATTTTGTTAGATATGTAATTTCACATAATTTGCTTGTAATATCACCAGATTATATTGCAAAACCATTATACGTTTTATTACAAATTCTTTAATGATTTATTTGTAATTTTACCTCAATTTATAAAATTACTTTGAAGTCTTACAAAAAACCTGTTATAATGGGTTTTAAGAAAAGGCTGTTCTTATAAACATATTTTTATTTTATGTATGAAAATAAGGTAACAGAACATTAAAATTCTATACAAACACAAAATAGAAAATCAACTGTTTCAGTCTTATCGGCTGACAAAAAAGCATATTATATCAGCTTGTTGGTCTGACAAACAGTTAGTTAACGTGCCAGTTTATTAATAAAAGAAATTACTGTTTTTCTACTGGGAATGTGACTTGACTTTTTCCCAAAGTCAAGATGCACTTTAATAAAATATGTTTGACTCATTTCCAAAGTTACCGAAACATTTTTTGGATTAATCCGGTTAGAATTAAAATATATGACAAATAGTAATTTTATTGCTTCTTCAAAGGAACTTGCATTGATGAGCTGGGTTTTTTCATTGTAAATGGAAATTTCCTTTTTTCCATCTTCATCTGAAATTGAAGAAAATATTGTTCTTAAAGTATTATGACTCGAAAAATTTTTCATTAATTAACCATATCATATCGAAGAAAAATAAAAATGAATGCATCCCTAAATAAATTTGGTATACAGGATGGCCATATCTCCAAGATGGCGGCCTACCTTGTTTAAATGCACTTTGTATTCATTTTATCCAATGAATCTTCAAACTTCAAACACAAATAGCAGCACTACACACTACACGTTATATACCGGCACTTCCAAAACAAAGTCCATAAAATAACGACCCGTCCGCTGTTTCTCTATTCACATAAGCCAGTTTTTCTCGCCCGCCAGTGCTACCTTTCATCGACAACGCGTAATCTGTACTGAGGGCAAGTGGCTATATAAAGCATTTTAGTCAAATTACCATTGATACCAACCGAATAAATCAATTATTTTACTAACATTATTGAAGTATTTTTATAATATAATTGTAAATTTACAAAAGAAGATTGTAAAAAAACAAACATTTTGTATAATGGCAATTGTCTTGTAATTTTGTCTTACAAAAATGCAACACAGTTTTGTAGTTTTACAAATATTTTGTGAAAAAATGAATTATTTGTATTTTTTCTGTAAAATTCTCAACCATTTTTACAAAATTTAGTAAATCTACAAACCTATTGAATTTTTGTTAAATTTTTCTGTGGTTTTACAACATGACATAGTAAAATCGCTCCAATAGTGCTTGTAATTGTTTTGTAAAAATACCCACGTTTTTTTTCAGTGAACGTCATCTTCTACACTAATGGTAAACCCAGGCCAATCAGGAGACACAAAGAGCCAAACGGCGCAGCAACAAGGTGCATATCCAGCGGCACTGGCGTCAAGCGTCAAAATGGCGGCGTGGCAGCAGGCTGTGCGGTGGTAACCTACTTAGCAGAGTACTTTTACTTACTCTTACATCTTGCAAGGACGGCCTTGTCGTGACCTGAATAGTTGCTGCGACTGTTTTCATGTAAACGGATATCGCAGTTTGTTGACTGCCTCTGCATTACCTGCCTTTTTGAATTTTCCATCTTGTTCTTCATTCGCCGGCCAGACGAATCTCGAGACGGATCGGCTGCATGCGGTTTGCATCTCACATGTCACCTGATCTCCTCATTGTCTTCATGATTAATGATATCATATGGAGGGTGATTCAATGAAAGCGCAAAACTTGAATGGATTCCTGCACTGAGAGGCTGAAGACACGGCCTAACATGCCCTGTTTCTGTGCGAGAGATGGAAGCCATACAGATAATAACTGGCCCCAGAACCTATGGTCTTCTTTTTATGGTCAGCCTCCCGCAAAGGTTGAAAATCTATGGCGCTGTAGAAGCGCTGCGAGAGGATAAGTGTCGGTGCACGTTGGATTTGAAACGCTGCAGGTTATAGCCGTCGGCAAACAAATTTCCTGGCAACTCATTCCACGGCGTCGAAGTTCTCCAAAACAAGGAATGCTGGAGCAGACTGGTTCAGAGAGTAGGGACCTCGACCTGGCAAGGATGAGCTCGCCGAGTCTCTCTAGTGTTCCTCTTTCGGACGGCCTTTGGTGTTATTATCTGCGAGAGCTCACTCGAATATTTTCCGTGAAAGAATCTGTAAAACAGGGACAGGTCAGCCACCCTTCTTCGATGTTCCAGGCTGTGAGGTCCTTTGGGAGGTTAGGCGTATTGATTAGTCTAATTGGTCTCGTCTTTATAGTATCCAGAAGCTTTAGAGAGTGCTTCGGAGCGCATCCCCACACATGGGAGTAATACTCCAGAGATGGTCGGATCTGTGCCTTGTACAGTAGCAGTAGTTGCTCTGGTGTATACAGCTTCCTACAGCGGAACAAAACTCCAAGCTTCTGGAATCCCGTTCTAGCAATACTGATGACGTTGTCGTGCCAGGACATGTTAATAAGTAGTTTTCGTTGTTCTTAATTAATCTTACCACTTCGGTTAACAAATACGTTGTCAGAACCGCTATGTGCCAGATAAATAAATAGTTTTCGGAGCAAGACGCCACTGTAACATGACCCCTAACCTTATTTTGAGCTACAACTTTGACACCATCACGTCAAAATAGCAGATGAGTATTGTAAATGTTGTTGTTTGAAGGAAAATCATAATTCAATGGTGTTCGCTGTAGTTTGCCCTAAAATAATGGAGGAGTTGATTTTATTCTTATTTCTGTTAATAAAATTTGGTCGTCTTACTTGGTAAAACGAACTCTGATTTTTTATTATTATTTATAACACACTCTTTGAGCTAGACGAATTTGGAAGCATTTTTGTAAAACGACGGATAATCATTGTTGCAGATCTACTCAAAAGTCAAAACCAGTGTTACTGTCAAAACCAAAACAGGTTATGATCTAATTTTTATTCGTGCTGCGCATGCGTGTCGCTTCGTTAGTCGCTATGGCTATCGTCCGTACAATACCGGCATTTAGCGGTTACGATATACGTAAAACGAAATGCAAATGTCAAAGTTGTCAAATAGCGATAAACGGAACATCACTTTGTAAGTAACGAAAACTGCCTATTATTGATGTTGATACCCAAAAGCCCTAGTTTCATGCACGATATTAATGTACTATCGTCTGCGAAGCTGTAGATTGGATTGGATGTTATTTCCAGTAGCTCGTTGATGTACAGCGGAAACAGTGTAGGGGGTAAGACAGGTCCCTGAAGAAAACCAGCGTTTATTGAAAATACGCCTGACGAACAGCCTTCGACTACAACAAACAGAGATTCATCATCATAGTCACAATGTCTTAACAGACATGTTGTGAACCCGTAAAATGCATTAAGTCGGAGCTAGAGTATTGCCGACGCGAATATTATCAATAGTTTTGAGAACTGTAGCTCGCCATCATTCGCGAATTTTTGTCAGTTCAGTGGCGCTCTTGATACTCATATCTAGCAACTGTTTCGGCGTATCTACCCACCCGCCCACTCGGGGCGTGACCCTGAGCTACAAGTTTCTTCATATTATCGCTTCTGTGAATTGAAACAGAGATTGGTCGTTCAAAAATTTATTCAGCCACTGGCGCAGGCCAGGTGGTAGACCTTAAGCAGCAAGCTTGACCAGAAGTCCCTCATGCCACACTCTGTCGAAGGCTTTCAATATGTCAAGTGCAAAAACACGGGATTCGCCATGATTTTCTATTGCCCTGTTCCACAAGTGAGTGACGTAGGCCAGGAGTTCATCCGTAGACCTGTGCTTACGGAAGCCATAGTGGAGATAATTTATGATGTTGTTATTGTCCAGGTATATCAGAAGCGGTGCGTTAATGACAAACCCCATAACCTTAGACATAATTCTGCGAGAAGAGCCACAGCTCTATGGCTGGTGGGATCGGTGTTTTTGCTTTTCTTAGGTATGGATTTTACGCAGCCAAACTTCCATGAAGCGGGAAATACGCCTCGCTGATACGATAGATTGAAGAGCCCGCTTATGTTGTCCAGAGCAGAGACATGGTGCATTATACATGGGATGGTCAACAAAATACTCCCTACAAAGGAGAAGAAGGAACGTCTAAAGGATTAGATAAAGATAAGGAGTTATTCCGAAATGGTATCATCATTACCTCATCTCGCATTGCAAAGAATATCATTCACGATGATGCTCGGTGCAAATGGAGATAGAGCAGAGGTAAGAAAGAGGCAACAGGTTTTAGCTGGTCGGGCCGTGGTAGCATGTCGGATGGACGCGTTTGCGTCAGTGGAACATGTGATCAGAGGACTCTAGTTGGTTCAACGTCGGATGGGCAGACCTTAGACCTTCTCTCACACCTTCGGGTACGCGACTGTTTTTGTCCTTGCGATCAAGCCAATTTCCTAAACGCTCTATAATAAAAAAACTTCCTACTTCAACAAAAATAATCAATTTCAGGGAATGCACTTAAAAAAACGAATCCTCTCAAACGATATGTGAATCACATTTGGGCTTGTTGAAGCTCAATAATAAATTTGTTGATTTTTTTATGGAGAACGTATTTTTATTATATACAGTAAAATTCACAAGCATTCACAATAATACTGGGAAATGTACAGACTTTTTATCAAGAAAACGTATCCTAAGTAGGGCCGGAGCGAACGAGAGGGGGGGGGGGGTACAAATAAATTGATTTCAGGTAAATTATCGTTCTTTCTAGTCTTTTTATTAACTATAATCTTGTTGGGATTATGTGTTTTTTTTGTAGTTATGTTTAAAGTTATCTCGAATAAAAATGAATGTAGTCTTACTTTTCGTTACTTATTTTAGATTGTAGCTTTTATAATAAATACTATCATAATTATGTTTGACATTGATACTGTTACAGCAAATTTCTACCTACAAAAAACATGAGCTGCCTAATTCAACTTCCCTCCCCCTAAAATCGACTGCAATCGCTCCACCCCTGATTCTAAAGGTTCTTTTTAAACAAAATATGGTTTTAAGTACATACTTATAGAAAAGCGAAAAATTAATATGAAACTGATTTAGCCTCAAAAATTTACGAACAACAAACTTTCTATATGAAGAATTTTTATAACTGTTACGAGTTATCAGCAAGAAATGCTAGAATTGTTGGACACTAGTAGTCTGGAAAGCAGTGGCGGAGTATACAAAGTTTAATTTTAGGTATTTTAGATTTCCCCGATATGTTTAACAAAGCAAACAAAGACAAATTATGAAACAGCAATGCTAACCATTTAAAACAGAGAAGAGTAATTTATTGAATGATACTTAATTCTAGTGAACAGTAGGTGAAAATAAAGAGAAACTTGGAAAAATATTGACAGGGATGGTAAAGTTCTGTTAATGTTCCATGCTAATTGTAGAAATAATGGAAACATAATAAAAACATCTATACGCAATTTTGCAGATATACTTCCAGCACGTCACTTGAGCCAGCTTCAGTTTCCACAGGAAAACTAATACTCCCGGGTTCGATTCCTGTCAGAGCCAGAAATTTATTTCGGTTTTTTGTTCAATTAGAAATAAATTTGCATTTGCATAAAAAATAAAGCTCAGCGAGAATCCCCACCTGAGCCTTCATTGTTGGCCTCTAGTGTAGCGCCGGGAAACAGTAACAAAGCCTAAACAGAACACGAGGCTAATGAACAGAGCAGTCGATGCCGTTGATGACACAAAAGTAAAAGAAAATAGTGATACCACTCGGTCAGAAAAGTAAAAATTGTTGCAGCTATAAGCAAAAATAACAATACAAAATGTATTTTTTGGTGAAAAATTGTTTCGACACATAGTGCCTTTATCAAACAAATATGATAAACTTAACCTACCTTGTATATTCATACAAAAATAACAGGGAAAAGGGAACACCCAATAAATGCTAATCTCTTGTTCTGCGTAAACCAAGGATATTACCTGGGATTTTAGGCTTATTGATTTCAAATGTTTTTAGGAAATTTATTTTGGGAAGAACTAGAAATCAGTACTAATTATAGTAGTAAGTAGTTCAGTAGTAATTATCACCACTGTCAAAATTCTTCCAATTTTATCTTCATTTTCACTTTTACGGCTCACCAGAATTATTTATCAATGAATAAATTACTCTTTTGTATTATAAATGGATTAGCAATGCCGCTTTATAATTCGGTTTTGTCTGTTTCTCTCTAGGAGTTCCGCAGGGTTCCATTCTAGGACCAGTTGTGTTCACGCTTTGAATGAACTGGATGAAATCTTTCCTAATGTTAATTCCACCCTTTAAGCGGATGACATTTGTAATTATGCCTGACTCTGTCATAAAGGGTTCTAGCACCGTCGCGTTTTTAGGAATCTTGTTAGACAGATGTCTCTATTTTAAGAATCATTGTAATTTTGTGGTCTCAAAACTATGACCCAGTGGAAGGCTTTCAAAAATTTTAGGACAGTTTTGAATGAGGGGCAACTATTAAATTTGTACTACGCTTTGGTTGTGTCGCATCTAAGATATAGAATACCGTTTTGAGGTCTCGCTACCAATGCAAATAGGGTCTTCATAAGCCAGAAGAAACGCCAGTACGCACAGCTGTAAGAGATTTTTTAAATATATGATCTGGCTGTTCACATATATATCAATCAAGCTGCAAATAAGTTCTTAACAAATGGCAGCATTATAAAAATTCACACCAAGCAAAATAATGATATTCGCATAACCTTTGTGAAATATAATACTTTAATTTCCCTTGATGTATTTGGACCAAAAACCTCCAATAAACTCCCAAAACATATCAAAAAGCTAGACAATCAATGTATTTAAAGCCATTTTTAAAAAATTTCTTGTGGACAATGTTTTTATAACGTATCAGAATTAATAAGTTTAAAAAAAAAAGAATTTTAGCATCTAAAATTTTGATTTTTATAAATGTGTATATATGGGGTTCCCTGAATTTCCTTGACTATTAGCGACTGGTGGAATAGTATTAAGCAACTAGGCGTTCATAATTCTGACAAAAATGCAATTGAGTGTTCTTACAAACCCGATGTGCTCAATAATCACTTCATTGATTCTGTCCCTGATACAACTATCGATAACAAAACCCTATCTTTTTATAGATCAAATAGTCATAGTAATGTAAGTGAAAAATTAAGTTTTAGGCTAGTCACCCAAGAAACGGTTTTAAAAGAATTCAGAAAAATCAAATCTAACTGTGCAGGGCACGACGAACTAACCCTGAAATTTTTAGAGCTCATATTACCATACTGCTTGGATGTTATAACGCATATAATTAATTTTTCTCTTGAAACTGGTTCTGTTCCTAATGTATGGAAATTGGCATCAGTTATTCCTCTGCCAAAGACTGATAAACCTAAAAGTCCCGGTGATTATCGTCCTATAAGTATCCTTCCTATACTATCGAAGCTGCTAGAACGAATAGTCTACAGCCAAATATTACAACATGTCAATAAATATGACCTTATACCATCAACCCAATCTGGCTTCAGAAGCAGACATAGCACAGTTACCACCTTAATAGATGTATGCGATGATTATTTAAGGGCTATAGATAACTCTCAAGTTACTACATCAGTGATGATTGATCTGACCAAAGCGTTTGATTGTATAGACTTTGAACTTCTTTTAGCTAAACTCACATTTCTAGGATTTTCTGAGCGATCAGTTTCATGGTTTTCAAATTATTTGCATGGCAGAACTCAGAGGGTAAAAGTTCATGACGAAGTGTCTTGCATTCGTGAAGTTAAAAAAGGTGTTCCGCAAGGATCAATACTTGGGCCCATTCTTTTCTCCTTATATCTGTCCGATTTTCATACTGCGATTAATTACTGCTCTGTACATGCATACGCGGACGATACACAAATTTATCTATCTTATGATCCTGCCAATGCTGTTGAAGCCAAAAATAAATTATCACAAGATCTTATTAATGCAAAGATTTGGTTCACCAATCATGGGTTGTGTATTAACGCCAGAAAGACTGCAGTAATTACTTTTAAATCGAAGTTAAATCACTTTGACAGCAGTAGTGTTCAGTTGTCCATTGACGGAGAGATGTTAAATCACGCAACTCAAATTCGCAATTTGGGAATAATTTTTGACGAGAAACTTACTTTTCATGATCACGTCACAAAAGTAGTTCAAAGCGCTTATAATAAGCTTAGGAGTATTTACAGTTTTAAAAATATTTTATCACCAACCACTAAGGAAATTTTAACAAATACTTTGATTTTAAGTAAAGTAGAGTATGCTGACCATATGTACGGCCCTTGCTTAACACAGAGTGAAGCCTATAGAATTCAAAAAGTACAGAATTCTTGCGTACGCTACGTCTTAGGTGTTCCATTCAGGCAAAATATCTCTCCACATATTAGGAAGCTGAAATGGCTGAATATGAAGCAAAGGTGGACTGTTCACTTGGCTAACCTGGTGCATTCGGTACTCTGTCACAACCTGCCCGCATATCTGAGCGAAAAGCTGTCTCTACGTTATCAGTTGCATGATGCTAGGCTCAGATTTGTAGAACATACTTTGAATATTCCCAAGCATAGGACAACTGCATTTACAAAGTCTTTTACATATATAGCAGCCAAGATTTATAATGCAATTCCCTCTTCTATCAAATGTTTGTCAAATGTGCATTTCAAAAAGGCGGTGAAAGACTTACTTTTAAATAATCAATTTTAGCGCAGTGTTTGTTGACTATTGTGAATTTTCTTAAAAAGCAAGACTGCATAGTTTCCTTTTTTGTACTTTTGTTGTAGCACACTACTGTTTGTTATATAGGTACCTACATAAAATTTATAATTTTTACCCTATTATAACCACTTTACTAATTATAACAGGTCACATTATATTTTATCGAACATGTATCATGTAATTTTGTTGTTGCCCTGGTTGGAATGTAAAGCAGCATCTGAGCTGATTTCCCGCCAGGTTAAATAAAGGCTTTTATTATTATTATTATTAAGTGATATTCTCGTAACAAAAAAAAAATCAAACGAAAACTGAGTGGAATTTTTGAAGGTCCATTAGGATCTGTCATACCATGCTTCCAAAACATTTTTTGCACATCAACCCTTAAAAATCTCCCCAACTTTTTTTCAAAGAGCACCTCATATGGTTTCCTATATAAATGATCCCTATTTTATTTAAAATTTTGTGGTAGCTTTGATTTTATAAGCAAACTTATTTTTTTGCGTGAAATCATAAGAAAAATATAAAATAAAATAAAAATTTTTGTGCCGCAAATAAATTGATCAAAAAGAAAACTAAGTGGGTTTTAAAGGGTATTTGATACATACTTTCGAAAACAAATGTCTTTTTTATCCTTTTTTATTACGTAAATATTGCGCCTCAAAAAGATTTTTATTTTATTTACCTTATGCTTATGAAAATGGGAATAATATTGGTTTGTGTATGAGATAAAGGCACTACAAGATTTAAAATAAAATAATGACTTCATTCAAATAGGAAAAGCTGTGGGGTGCTATTTGGAAAAGAAAGTTGGGGTGAGTAATAAGGGTTGAAGATTAAAAAAAAATTATATAAGCATAGAAATGGCCAGTTGATCTCAGATCAGAGCCAATAACATAAATAAAAAAAATTATATAAGCATGGTTATAATGGATCCTCCTACATTCAAAAGTTCCACTCAGTTTTCATTTGAATTTTTTTTGTTACGAGAATATCACGCTTCAAGGAAATTCACATATATATATACACAATAATTGTATTTGTATTATTTATGCGTGTATCTGTATATGAAAATATTTTATATATTTATTCCGTTTTGACAAATGCATATCCATATATATTGTATCAAAGGATGGCAAACAAAAATGAAGTTGAAGAGGTGTCTAGCTATCCAAGCATTTCATGCTGATGACTCATACAGTTATAAAAATTCGCAGTATATCTAGATGAACTGCCGGGTCTTGGGCTATTCAGACGACGTCGATAACACGAGTGGATGGCGAGAAACTAGTTTCTCGGAACACGCCGCACAGGTAACAGCTTTTGGGGATGCCACACACTCGTGTTGGCGAAACGTCAATCAGTGAAGCGCGGCGATGCCAAGGCAGCGGAGCGTATCGACGCCGGTCGAACAGCCCAAGAACCAGGAGTTTATTTGTATTTGTGTTTCGAAGTTATACTTTCTTTGGTTTGACTTTGACGACCATGGGGTTGCCGGCCATGTTCCTGTTCGAAAAGCGTCCTTTTGTACTGTGCTTCGTGTTCTAGGATTTCGGTATATCTTTTCTGGGCTACTTTTCTAATCGCCTTCATGACCTTCCGGTTTTTCAGTAGATACACGTTGAAGTCGGTCTTCTTTAGCACATACACCTGGGTAGTTTCTATCGCTATAATGGTCGCGCACCTATGCGGGATCCTCAGAACCAAGGAGACTTCGCCAAAGTAGGCGCCATCTTCCAGGTGACATACCTAAAGACAAACAAAAAAATGAATTCAAGTTGATTGAGTCAGTACTTCCCACACATAATGATGATACCATTTTACTATTTCCCATTGCATGAAGCTGCAGTCTGAAATCCCGTTGCAACTAAGTCATTGCCCACTCGCCCGCAAAAAAACCCTCGTAAATAGTTTCTTGCGTCTGCCTCCTTAGGGACTAGGACGCAACAGTTTTTTTTCTGCATGCTTCAACTGGACGATGCGAAACGATCAAGAGCCTCCAACAAGTCTAACAATGAATTTTGAGCTGATTTTATATTTTTGGTTTTTTCATTATTGCTGGGCCGCCACTAACACGGTCTTTCAAAAACAGATTCGTTTTCCATTCTCGCTGCAGCAGTGAATTCTGTGTCAAAATTTTATTAAAATCAATTCAATAATATTTGCTTTACGCAATATACATAGAACGAAATAAAGCAAAACTCGTATGTCCACCCCCCAACTGCCCCAATTTCACCCGGCCCAAAAGAAATTAAAAATGATCAGGAATCCCTAAAACGCCTAAAAACAAAGTTTGAGCTTTTTATATTTTTAGTTTTTTCATTATTGCTGGCGCCACTGACACGATTTTTCCAAAACATACGCGTTTTCCATCCTCGCCACGGTAGTAATAGTGTCAAAATTTCATTAAAATCAATTGAACAATTTTCGCGTTACGCAATATAGAACGATCTAAAATAATACTCTCATCACAAATTCAAAGTCCCGTGGTTTCTATAATAAGCATGCAATGTTCGGATGGACCTCAAAGTCTATCATGCCGCTAGGTTTTTCATTCACATATCAACGGACAGCTAATTACGAATACAACAAAATTTCAGTTTTACAACCCCTGTCCCCCCAGCGACGCCAAATTCACCACCACCCAAAAAAAATAATAGAAAATGATCAGGAACCCTTAAAACGCCTAAAAACAAAGTTTGAGGAATATTTGAGATTTTTTGTTTTATACTAATTACTCCGCCCCCCGTATAACGATTTCCAAAATTATAGGAACATTACCTACTACGACCTCACAGCATATCGCTGCCCAAGTTTCATCACAATCCATGCAGCGATTACTGAGATTACGAGGGTAGAAAAACGGGAACAGACCGACAGAGAGACCGACGGAAAAGAGTGACGCGGATTTTCTTTATGTAGACATCATGAAACGGCCAAAAAGCGTATTATCTCAAAATCGAAATATTTGGGAAAATGGAGAAGACTTCCCAGCATGTAAAACTTTGATTAGATTGATTTATTGCCATATCTGGTAGAAGTAAAGGTATATAAATAAGACACCTCGTCCACAAGCAGTAATTATTTTATTGTGAAACACATAGGAACAAAAAAACAAAAAATACATGGACATATGAGGTATTTGAGAGAAAAGGTTAACAAATTAGTGTCCTTAATACAAACAGCATGAAAATAAAATAAATTCCGATACAAAAAACAAAGAAAGGGTGATAGTGAACAACTATACCTAATACAAAAACCGACTAACTGAAATCTGACTGAACTCTAACTAACCAAAAGACCCGACATCTACCACTTAGTCTTCGCAACCACTACACTACTATATTATCATCGTTGTCCACCTCGTTGTCGATGACAAAGTCACCAGCAGTGTCAGGTGCTGCGTTGTACTGTTTTATTATCAAGTTTGCATGACAATTTATATATGCACAAGTGGCTTTCTTAGGTGAAAGAATATGGACTTATAATGTTTTTAGAAGAACAAGTCAATTTTCTACTGTAGATAGTATGGAACCTATAACATTTTTTCGAGAAATAATTATTTCTATCCATGTAGATGGATGTTAGAAATGCGATGATGCCATTATCTGAATTTTTGTAAAAATTGACTTATGAGATTTTTTCGAGAAACGCCTCAAATGTTCGAAGAGATTTTACCCAGATCGCTCTGTCTGGAGGCCTAGCGAAGTTTGAGATGCATTGGACTATGCTCTCCTGTCTTTCTTTTGGGCCTACATTCAGACAGCAGTTCCTGCTTTCACTCAGGACAAGACAGTTGAAAATAACGTACTTAGCTGTTTCGTGTGCGAGAGATTCACGACTTGACTTGATTTTCAAGCTACTTGACATGACTTGACTTGATATCAAGTCAAGATCAAATCAAGTATTTGTTTTCGAAATTCACGTCAAGTCAAGTAGTTACACATCAAGCAACTTGAAAATCAAGTTTTGTCAAGCTAACTACTTGATTTTTCTTAAAAAATAATTCTTTCTTGATATTAATCTGATTAACTGTCAAAACGCAATAACAATAGAAATCAATGTATATAAAGATGTAACTTAGTTAAATAATGAATGGTAATAATATGAAACAAAAATACGAAATATTCTGAACACTGACAATAATACATAGAAAAACAACAAACTCAAATGGGGGTGGGTTGGCTCAATGGTTAGAGTAGAGGGCTCGTGACCGGAAGGTCCCGGGTTGAATTCTTGTTAGAGGCGGAAATTTATTTCTGGTTTTTTCAATCAAAAACAAATATCCATAAAAAAAGCTCAGCGAAGAATCCCCACCTGAGCCTTCACTGTTGGCTTCTAATTAACAGTGCTGTTCTGTTCAGTGGCGCCGGAAAACAGTAACAAAGCCTACACAGAACACGAGGCTAATGACCAGAGCAATCGATGCCGATGACACAGAATCAAAAAAAAATTAATATCCTCATTTGCCATCCATGATTTGAGACACATAAGACTTCTAACGGAGTTATAACCTAATCGATTTCTTGTTTTGGTAAGAGTTAAGACAGTTCTATAAAACTGCCTTTCAACTGGAGCTGAAGAAGCTGACGTTACCAAAAAGTCTTTGACCATTGCGGCAAGGTTTGGAAAAATACATTCGTATATTTTCCGCCATTCTAAAATCTCTTCAGCTTGAATACTATTTATAATCTGTTCATCGGTTTCATCTCGATCAGGTTTATTGTCAAGTTCCATAGCCCACGAATCTAGTCTATCGAGCAGCATATTAATGCAAAAATGATGGAAATACTCTTAAAAACATTAAGGTACTGGAAAAATCGTTCAATTAACAACGATTCTGTGTCGGTTGGCTTTAGAGTTTTAAAGTCATCGGATGCCTGCTTGCTGTCATAACCTCGATGATTCCCCTATTTTAACGCTTCGATTTGCATTTTACAGATCGATATCAAGTAATATCAAGTAGTTGATTTTACTTGATATCAAGTCAAGTAGTTCAGGTCGAAGGTCAAGTCAAATATCAAATTTTCAAAAGCTTGACCTTTCAAGTCAAGTCAAGTATTTAAGAAAAAACTCAAGCTACTTGGCTTGATGAATCCCTACGTGTGCCTCACCGCACTTCCTGCATAATGGGCTTGCCACCTAAATTCCCAGCTTTTGAAGGTGTGCGCTAAACTTCCAATGACCAGTTATGAATCCAATCACCTTTCGCAGTTCCTTCCTGCTCAATCTGAGAGCGTCTGCGGCAGGGGCGGCGCGTGCAAAAACCACCAACATATCCCTGTCCCCGAATATCCTTGACACGTGATATTTTCGTAACAAAAAATGTCCAATCGAAAACTGAGTGGAGTGTTTGAAAATAGTACAAAACATTTTTTTTGTACTTCAACCCTTAAAACTCACCCTCAACTTTCTTTTTTCAAATAGCACCTAATAGTTTTTCCTACATAAATTAAGTCCTTATTTTATTCAAAATCTTGAGGTACCTTTGATTCATACAAAAACTATTTTTTTTCTTAAATTCATAAGCATAAACTAAATAAAATAAATGAAATAAGGGTTTGTTAAGAAAAAAAAAAGATAAAAAAGAAAACAAGTTGGCCTTTCCGAATGACCTACCATACCATGCTTTCGAAACATATTTTTTACTTCAACCCCTAAACTTACCCCCTACTTTTTTCCAAATAGCACCCCACATCTTTTCGTACATTAATGAGGTCAGTATTTCATATAATATTTTGTAGTACTTTCGTCCTCATATAATAATCAATTTTTTTCGAATTCGTTTCTAAAGCATGTTTTACAGAATATTTAGTAGTATACAAACACTTAAACGACAGAAAATCAGCTTAGCGGAAAACTTGGTTTTGAATCACACATAGAATGCTAAAAATGGACACGTAAAAAACTAAATTTCATATTAATTTGTTTAACTCCTCATAAAAAGTGGGGGGCCGTGGCCCTCCCATGCCCCCCGACGAGCCTCCGCTGGTCTGCGGTATTAGTATCCTCTTAGACTGAACATTCCCCACCACTCTGTCCCAGCGCTTCTGGTGCTCATTTGACACCTATCTGGTGACAGCTGTTCGTACCATGTTGTAAGATATACCACATAGTGGTTTTGGCCTGAGGACAGGGATTTCTGCGCCTTCATTGGCACACCTGTCAGTGTTATCATCAGGTTAGGTTAGCTTAGGGTGGTCAAAAGTACAGGCCGGGTTAGGTAGCCCCAACAGTGCAGCCATTGGCTTATTGTATTGTCCTGTGCGTTTGTTAATCCGTGAAGAGTCGCAGCATTATCATTACTACCCACTCCTATCATAAGACCCCGAATATAATACGGCTCGGTGGTTTGGTGGTCTTGTGTGCAGAAATCCACAGTGGCTCGAAGTCTAGGACGGATTCAAAAGCTTTCCCGCATGTAAATCACAAGTGCAATGAGGACGACCCCAACTGCAGCACTGGAGGTCTTGGTCGGACTGCCGCGGTGGCATCCTGGATTAGGATGACAGCAGTGGCAGCGCATCTGAGAATGCGGGTCTCTGGTAGCTAGCAGATAAAGTGAGAGGCGGTTGGCCACGTAAGGATAGCCAAGCTGACGGAGGAAGCATTGCCTATCTCTGCCTACAGGAGGCAAACCGTCTACCAAGGTTGGATAAATCTTTCACTCTTACCATTCCTAATCGAGGAGTGGAAAAGAGGGGAGATTCAGTTTCCCGAAGAGGCACACACGGAGGGCTCTCCTCTATGTAGCAGACAGGCCTCAGGTGCAGGGTTGTATGTGGAAGTCGAGGAGTACAGGAGAGTTACTCTTTATGTACGAACACCACGATTTTTGAAGCAGGAGTTTTACATCTGCTCTGACAGTCAGGCGGCTGAGAAAAATAAGAGAGAACATCCAGAAGACGCTATTAGAAGCTCGAATTCCTAATCTCTACCAGAGGAGGGGAGACATAAAGCACGAAGAGATGAAGAAATGAGACAGAAGAGAGAAAAAAAGAGAGCCATAGCTTGAAGTTATGTCTCAACGACGGTTCCAGGTTAAGGGCGGTTCGCTGGGGGCCACTGGTTTGGTACGTGCACCGGCTATGTCCCAAAAAAAAAGGCGGCTGTGAAAGCCGTCTGCGGGCCCAGAACTGGGACACCCCTAGTTCTGGAGTACGGGGAGAGACTAGAAGGGCTGACGAGGCTGAAGGAAGTTACCTTGATGTAGGTTCCTGGTCATTTGGGCGTTCTTGGTAATGAGGAAGCCGATATGCTGGCCAGAACGAGCACCAGGGTAGTTTGTTGGCCTGGAGCCCGTTATAGGATCAAGTAGGCAGCAGATAACGTCAGCTCTCAAAAAGTGGAAAAACGATACCATAGATGAACAGTGGAGGCAAAGTGAGGGATGCAAACAAGCCAAGGCTTTTATAGCCGGGCTGAACACATCTAGGTCAGCATGGCTAGGAACCAAGGTCGATGGGCCATCAGAAACCTCGTTGGAGTTCTGAAGGGGTACTGTAGGCTCAGGCGGCATCTATCACTATTAGGAATTGAAGACGACTCCCTATGTATGGGCTGTGGACAGGCCCTTGAAACGGCCTACCACTTTTTTGCGGATTTATTTAGCGTATGGCATACAACACATCATTAAAATGAGAAAGAAAGAAAATTAAATTTGACTTCAAACATTCACTTTGACAATAACATTGTCAATGCGAGACGAAAGGACATAGAAAATTACAAACAAACATTTAATGTTTTAATGTAGTCGATGGAGTTTTCCGTTGCGTTCAGGAACTCATTAAATCTTCCATTGAAGCATCTTAGAGCTTATTATGCGTATTTACCACAGTGAATTAGGAACTCTGGGTGAATATTATCAAACCTAGGGGCTTTTCCGGTCTTTATTTCAGATATTGCGGTTGTTATATCTTCTGAACTGAACTGGGCGGAAAACTGTGATGTGACCGGGCATGTTCGTTTTAATGTTCTTAAGTCCTGTTTCACTTTCACAGTGTGCCTACGTTCATTTGGTGCTCTAGAAGTAGACACAATATGACAGGCAATTCTGTTTGGGGCTAAAGGGGGATTTTCTTTTATTGAGTGATTGCCACTCCCTAACTTCCTAAGTAGTGACCACGCCTTCCGGCTTGATTTACTGAAGTCCAACTTCTCCACGGTCTCCATCCATTTTTGTCGCCGAGCTGCATCTAAGCTGTGTAATAATTCGTCAGCAATTTCTCTATCTTGACTTGCTGCGTATTCATCATAAAGCCTCTCGCACTTCTCGTCCCATCTCGGGATATACTCTCTACGAAAAACTCTTGGAATTGTTTTCTTTGCTGCATTGATAACTGCACCTACAAATCTTTCATGATTGCCTTTTGTTGGCGGTATCCGTCCTAGGCATTTGTCCAGCCTTTCAGTAAACTCAGCCCAGTTTGCACGTTTGAAATTCCATCTTGGACGGGGAAAGGATGTTATAATTGGTATGTTGGCGCCTACTTCTATGATCACTGGTCGGTGTTGGCTATGTGGGAAATCTGAGAGTACCCTCCGTGATGTTGGTAAGGGTTGTTTATTTCCGTTTTCAGTTCAATTTATCAGGGCTTCGCCGTTTTCGTCACTTTCCCGATATCTCCAAAGCACATGGTGGCTGTTGAAATCTCCGATGTAGACACAAGGGTGGGGGTGCACATGAAGGACATGCAAAGGCCATGAGGCTGCTGGGGGCTTATAGACATTTACGATGGTCATTTCACCTTTTCTTATGGTCACTTCATGGATGTTATTGCTTGTGGATACAGAGCGTAAATAGGCATTCTCTATTTTATTTCGTACATAAGTTGCTACTCCATAAGTCCGATGGTAAGTGGCGCCCATTAAGTCATATCCATGTATTCTCCCTCTAGAAAGGAGTTGTTGCTCGTTTTCCGTATGAGTTTCCTGAATGGCAACAACGTCAACGTTGTTCTCAGAGAGAATCCTTTGAAGGTATTGGCATTTACTTCTGCTTATTCCTTCAATGTTTATGTGGCATATTCGGACGCTTGGTCCGAGTACTTTAGTCTTTGGGTTCTGAAAAGAACCTTTTGTGTTTTCGTCGTTATTTGCAGTCATTTCAATTGATGTGTCTTTAGCCTTGAGATCCACTAACATGGATTATCTGGCTGCCTTTTGGTGCTAGTTCATTTAGCGTTACCCAGGGTGCACGTGTAGTATTCTACTACGGACGCGAACTAGCTTTACACCCCCGGAATGTGAGTTCCTAGGAGGGCTGAGATATGAAATCTTCGGTCTGATAGACTCCAGCTAGAGGAATTACCCTTCTTAGACTAGGCCGACATCTGGCCTTTGTTAAAAGGTCGGGAAGGTTTGGCAGGGAGGGAAGGGCAGGTCGTGGTGGCTGAGGAGTTATATGCGAGGATGGCAAATAGGGCCTACTAGGGCCTACTTGCCAGGCGCAGCCCCCCACAGCCACTACTACTACTACCCCCTCCTATATGACTAGTCACCCAGGATTATGTTACCTTGTTGGTCTTCTCTAGTGTCTTTATATTAGCAAATTAATTACACTAAAATTAATTACAGGTAATTGCGGCTAAAATGGCAACCTATTGTTAATCCATTCTATATTTTCTCAAGATTCAATTGAAATTAATTTTACAAAAAAAAACAGATACCTGCAGGCATGGGCGCCGCCAGAAAGAAAGCCAGGGGGCGGGGCGAAAAAAATCCAGGGGGGCAAAAGAATATTTCTTGTCATGAATTTTTTTTTTCTCTATTGAAACAACATAGAACATATGCAAAATAAAAGAAGTAAACATCTTAAATAACAGAAATGCATGAACAATAGGTACCCATACTCAGTACAGTATTTAAATTAAAAACAACAAAAGAACAAAAATAATAAAAGAACAAGAAAAAATACATTTGAAAAAATAACTAACTATACAACATAAGTCTGCATTTTGTATTCACTGTTAGAAAAAAAGACTAGAGAAGTTATTCGGAATTGAACTTTAGCTTCCTTCGGTCTTGGGCAAATTTCTTGATTACCGTTTTTATGAATTGTGTTTTATCACAGTCAATTTTTTTCTGTGAACGCTGAGCATACATAAACCAATCAATCGATTTTCGCTCATTGTTGACCTCAACTAAGTGTTGACCCTCCTTAGCGTACTGAATGAACGTTCAACGGAACAAGGTGGCAAGGAGAGGAAAATTTTAATTGCGCTCGCAGGAGGAGGGGAAAGTAACAGTTTCCATGTATGTATGTATGTTAGATTTGATTTGCCCCCCTTCCCCTCCCTTGGCAGCGCCCATGCCTACAGGATCAAACAGTGGTATCCTGTACTATTAGTTTTTAGAATGGATTCTAGAATTACCTCACTACCAGAATGGGTGTAGACTGCCACAGTGCCGCTGGCAATGAAGTACATGCAGTTTGCATCAGATCCGGACTGGAATATCGTGTCCTTTGGCAGGAAAATTTCTGGCGTGACTAAATCTACGACAGTGCTAATTTGCTCGGCTGTCAAACCAGCAAACAGAGATACATTCATAATTAAGGATCGGCACACGTGTAACTTTATGTCTGTCTTCAGTTTTGCTGCAAACAAATAAATACATATCAAAAATGAGTCACTTCCCACACATTGGGTCTCATAAATAAAAATGAAGCATTTGCTTGAAGTGCAGAGTAAAAGCAAAAGCAAATGCTTCGAAACAAAAGATTTACTTTGCTCCGTAGCAAATGCTCCGTTATTTAAACCGTTTGCTACACTTTCTGACAAGTCTACACGGGAATGTTGTGATATTTGATTGAATAAATAAGGCTCTCAGTTATTCAGATTCTACTGTCATGTGTAGGGGCCACTGCAAATCTACACTTAATTTTTTCCCGTGCATCGCACGTTGGACCAGAAACGTAAATTATTTTGAAACTGTGATATCTCACCCTCGGAGTACCGATTTCTTTGCAATCTATGTTTCGGTCGTTATATTGGAAAGCAAAGGTTTGAATTTCCATTTTTCGGTAAAGTCGGTGACACTTACTGCCGTTTGACAAGTCAGAAAGCAGATGGGTTTAGATTATGTTTCCCCATTAGATTGTCGCTACCCAAATCGAGCGTAAAATAATTCTCCTACATAAAATGGCGTCCGCCCTATAAGTAGCGAAGCGCGAGGCGTTTAGTGACTGCCACCTGAGACGGAGAGCTCGAGAGCGCTCAGGTTCCGTGAACGCAATCAATAATTCGAGCATTGGATTAAGCGATTATTCGTCTGTTCGATTATTCTACTATTCGAATATTTGATTTTTCGAATTCTTCGGTTACTCGTTCACTCAATTATTCGATCGTTCCATTACTGGATTATTTGATCAATCGATTAATCGTTTATTTGTTTAACCAATTATTCGGTTATTCTAGAGTTCGACTAAACGATCACTAGATTAATCGATTATTTATTATCGATTATGCTACTATTAGATTGACCGATTACTCGAGTACCTACCCGATTCATCGATTAATCGAGTGTTAGATTGAACGATTATTTGATTATTATCTGATTGTTCAATTATTGACTGATTATTCGGATAATCATTATCCGACTATTCAATTGGTTGATTACTCGATTATTCCTTTAGCGATTATTTCATTATACGATCATTATTTTACTCGGTTCTTTTATAATCCAGTTATTCGAGTATTCTTCTGTTAGATTATTTTGTCATTCGTATATTTGAGATCTGCCTTAGACGTTGGTGCTTCTATCATTCTATCGCAGCTCGATACTAACTCGATATACGATTATTGCAATTATTGATTTTTAGATTACTCGATATTCGGTTACTCGATCATATTTCAATATATGGTTATTGGATTAATGGAATATCTAGTAGTTCGATTCTCCGAGTGTTCGATTTTAATTTATTCGAGTATTCGAGTAAACGATTATTCGATTACTCTACTGTTCGATTATTCGAAATCGCAAACTTTGGCAATGGTGCTTTTATTGCAATACGATACTAACCTTATCATGATCGTTAGATAATAATTGGAATACTTTATTTTTCAATTATCCGATTATTTGATTAATCGATGAATTGATTGTTAGATCATTTGATCATCTAATTATGTGATTATTCGATTCTTCTCTTCAATAGTTCAGTAATGCTAGTATTTGGGTTATAGGAATTCGATACTAACCTGATAGCATGTCATGTATCATGACTTCCTTGAAGTACTTTCCTTGATATTTGAAATCGTAGAAATTCCTAATTCTCTCTCGCAACTCCAACGGTAGTTGTTTCTGCCTCATGTATTCATCCAGTTGATCGATTATCTTTATAAACTTTATTTCCATGGATCTACTGCTTAGTAAAGTTACCGCCAAAATTACTATAAAATAGAATATGTTGTTATCACGCTACACTACATAAGCTAGTCCTTGGAGGGACCTTTAAACGAATTTAAATTTTGCAGCTTATTCGTACTCTGCTGTGGTTTTACTACAAATTTTGAAAATACTCGCACTTTTAAAAAACCACAGTTTTACAAAGTATTTAAAAAAATAAAACTTTAAGAACATTGAGAAATTTCGAAATTTCGAGGAATAGACTGATTGACAGACAGACCGACAGAAATAAGCAAAATTTCGTTAACAACGTATTTGAAGCAATTTCGCTTTCATTAAAATCAGATACTATATAAGAGCCAATAACTACTAGACATATTAACGGCACTAAGACGGACGAAAATGAATGTTACACGTGACAAAACGTCCAGAAAACTCAAGTGTCTCAGAAGTTTTTCACGATTATGATATCGAAAACGCACTACATTATGAAAGAATGAATGGAATCAAGCTGATTGACTCAGCACTTCCCACACATTACGGTGATACCATTTTTTATTTTTCCGTAGCATAAAGCTATAGTCTGAGATTCCCTTAGCAACCGAATCACCACTTGCCCGCAAAAAAACATCCATTACAAAAATTCTCGTAAATAGTTTCTTGCATCCCCCTCCGTAGGAACTAGGACGATTTAATTTTTACTCTGCAATTTGATATCCCAATCACATGTATGCCAATTTTCTGATATTTGAAAATAGCTTATATCACCAGTATCAGTCTTTAAAGGGCAATAAAAAGTGTTTCAGGGTTTCCCAACCACCTCGAGACCCCATCCTACTACAAAAAAGCAGAAAACCATCAGAGTTCCCTAGAGTACCCAAAAACAGAGTTTGAACGGCTTTTATATTGCACTTGGTGCTTTTTTAATTTAGTTCCACCGCCACTAACACAATTTCTAAAAACCAAATTAGAAATTTCACTATGTACTAGCAGTTTAGTGATGAGCTCCATACATTACAGGACTATCTACTTCTATATAATTTAAAAAATTATTTTTGGGTTAAGGTAGGGCAGGATACGGATAAAGCTGAAAAGTAAATTGTCATTCCTTTACAGAGCAATGGAGCGCTCAAACGATTACAACAAAATTTTCAGTTTCACAGCCCCCCATCCCCAAACTACTCCAATTTTACCCCCTAAAAAAATGTGGAAAACGGTCAGGAACTCCCAAATCGTATAAAAACGAAGTTTGATCTGTCTTTTATATTTTTGATTATTGCTGCGCCGCCACTGACACGATTTTTTAAAACCATACGCGTTTTTCATCCTCGCCACGGTAATAATACTTTATCAAAATTTTATTAAAATCAATTTAACAATCTATAGGTTACACAATACAGAACAATCTGAAGCCATACTCGTATGCACGTATGTCAGAAAGTTCTAAGTCCCTTGGTTTCTGTAATGACAAGACAATATTCAAATGGACCTAAAAAAGTCTAGGTTTGTCTGTTACAGATCAATGGACAGCCTATTATGAATACGGTTTTTTTATTTTTGAAACCCCCACCTCCCAACCATCAAAATTTCAACCCCCACCAAATGAAAAAGGAGAAAATGATCAGGAAACCCTAAAATCTGTGCTGACGACGTGCATATCGCAAAATAATATGTACTTCAGGGGCAGATTCGCGGATTTAGGATTTCTTCTAGGGGGGGGGGGGGGGACCCCGCCTATTTGCCTCTGATTTTGCGTTTGCTTAGTCGACAGGCGCACTTAAAAATAATACAAATATAGAAGAACCAAAAATTCTAATCATTATTATTTTGCGTCAGTTGAAAGCTTTTAACTTTTGGTATTTATATAAATATAATATGCTTCCGTATTTTCTTTAGAGGGGGGGCGCATGCCCCCCTCGCACCCCTCTAAATCCGCCATGTAATATAATCAGATAGTCACTGTTAGTACGGTAAGCATTTATACATTCCGTACATGTATACAGCACCTAGCACAATCCTATTGGTCAGATTTGAATTTTGAACCAATCAAACCTCGAGTGCCGTATGTGTGTACGGAATGTAAATCAGTGCCATATGTACTTACGGAATTGAATATTGTTATGCGCTAAGCTTCGAGTGCCATACGCATGTATGAAATGTAAATCAGTGCCATATGCACTTACGGAATGTAATATAGTTATGCGCATGTCAAACGTATGAAATCGCCATGCATGCCGAGGCAGAGTTACCTCCTAATTATAGATATTTTGAACTGAGTCCTGGAAAATATAGATAAAACCTGTTGACTGAGCCCAAAGGAAAAACATAACCTATCCCAAAATATTAAAACTAATAAACCCAATGCAATTAAACATGCTTCATCCCACTGACCCACTGATTTTATATAACGTTCTTTTTTGTTTTGTTATATTCTGTAATGTATTTAATCTTGTCAGTAATGTATGTTTCCTTTGCCCATTGAAACTCAATACTTAATTAACTTAGTACAACTTATTCGAATCGACTGAGAATCCTTAACTTAACCACTTTGGAGGAACGTAGGACGAGAGGCCAGTTGATTGATACTTACAAAATCATTCATGGACATTATTCCTGTGATATTAACTTCTTCCACCAAAGTAACAACCTACATCTGCGAGGACATTCACTCAAGTTATCTTCGAATTAAGCCATCGACTTGGCAGAAAGAATTTTATCACCAATCGCGTAGTTTCTGAGTCGAACAAATTACCAGAGGAAGTGGTGACTGCTCCTTCAGTTAATGTTTTTAAAAATAGATTGGATGCTTTTCTGTGCAGCTGATACACTTTTTAATCAATTTTATATAGTGTTACGCGTAATTTTGTGACTATTATGTGATGGCAGTTTACCGGCTTTTGCCGCCTACTGTCTTTTCTAATAATAATAATCATAAAAAACAGATGTTTCCAATTATTAGGTACATTTAACATTCCTTAAAAAAGGACAAAAATTTATACACCATACTATTAATTTGTAATAAAGTTTACTGCAGTTTAATATATAGTTAAAAAATGGTTTTTGCTTAAATCGCTTTCCTTTTTGTAAATTTTCAGCTGCGTTAAGTACTACATTCCGTAAGTGCATATAGCACTTATTTACATCCCATACTCGCGTATGGCACTCAGAATTTGATTGGTTCAAAATTCAAATCTGACCAATGGGACTGTGCTAGGTGCTGTATACATGTACGGAATGTATAAATGCGTACGGTACAGTACTAAGTACATAGGACACAGCTTTACTATTTCAATGCAGTTAACATATTTTCCACAGAACAAAATAATTTTGATACTTTGAACCATAATAACGTAAAAATAGTATTTTATATTCTAACTGATAAAATTAATGCAACTTACCATAAATTGTACAAATGAGAACCTTTCCGACTATATAAGTAAGTATGGCCAGCATGTAATCTTCTGCTTCCTCATCATCTTTGTACAAAACATCTATATTTATTGCTTGAAATAAAGAATATAAAAGGATTTGTAAATACTGAAATTCCAATGTTCCAGATATAATCTGAATAACATGGTACGCAAATTATTATCAAGTAGTACTTTATACAACGTTCATTTCTGACTCAAATTCAAGTAGAAAAGTTCATACAGATTGAGTCGAAGCTATGGAACGCCTCTATTATCTCGGTTTGCACGATTATCATGAATTCTAGGTTAGGGGAGTTTCGCAATACGACCAATCTTGCGATGGTATTTACAATGTTGACAGATCTACCGTTTTTCCAGAAATATAATAAACTTTGTTATTTCAAATGGATCACCCTGCATATTTCGTCTTTTTTGAAATCCTTGAAAAATATTGATTATTTTTTGTATAATATTTCCTATACCTACCTAGACGTCATAATTTTGAGGTTAGCACTAAATTAACATTGTATTAAAATAAGGAATTACTTCAAAACACATGGAGGCTGTTGCAGCAGATGCTTGTCCGCTTACTCCAATATGCCTGACTGCTGAATATTAAACATAGCCATCTTATTTAGTTATTTTAACTAAATTAAGTTGTGACTCCGAAATTATGAGGTTTTGAATAAAAGGTATTTTTGTCATAAATGGAACGATCATGCATAAGCTTTATAACAAAACTGTTTTTGTTTTCTTTTTTTTCGCAATAATTCAAAAGTTATATTAAAACAAAAATGGGTTTTTGAATCGAGTACCGAAAACACGCCGACGGCTCCCGAACCCGTGTGACGTCACCATGGCGGTAAGGATGCTCCTTTGACCAACGACGTCCTACTCCGATACTAGATTCTAGATTCCCAGCCAATCGCGAAAATACGTACTGCTAAACTGGTAACTAGTGTATATTTGTTGCAACACAGTCGATGAATGAAGTTTGCAGCTCGAGACGAAGTCTACGATCGAAATAAATATGTTTTTGAATGTTTGAAGTTGAAGACAGATTACAGATTCCAGTAAGTAAGTACCTAATCAAATATGTTTCGTTGAAAAGATCTCCTCAATCGAAGGATGGCCCAACTTCCAACTTTTTTTAATTTTTTTTCAACAAAAAATTTATTGATGTGCTTTTTGCACTTGTTACGCACACTTTTTCTACGATCAACATAAATATGTGCTTGAATCAAATTTTGTTAGACATATTACTTGCACTGCACAGTGCTTGTTAAATTTTTATGAAAATTTAATATTGCTAAGCTTCATTGCCCAAAGTTAAATAAATAATAATACCAAGTGATAAACAGAATGTAATTACGAGTTTGAGTTACTTTTTTACATTGAAAAACTTAAAAATGAATGAATTAAATGAATGAAGGGATTTTGTTTTATTAACCAACTATTACATTTAAAAAAAAATTAATGGCGATTGATATTGACGGACAAACCTCATTTCCACTGATTTTTTGAATTGTCAACCGCCTCCTGTACTTAGTTTTTGCACTGTGCAGTGCAAGTAATATGTCTAACAAAATTTGATTCAAACACATATATAAAAAAAAATAAAAAAAAGTTGGAACGCCTGGGTTTCGATCCAAAGACCCCAAAGACCCTGAGGATCCACTATCGGACTCTCTAACCACTGGGCCATCCTTCGATTGAGGAGATCTTTTCAACGAAACATATTTGATTAGGTATTTATTGGAATCGGTAATCTGACTCCAACTTCAAACATTCAAAAACATATTTATTTCGATCGTACACTTCTTCGTCTCGAGCTGCAAACTTCATTCATCGACTGTGTTGCAACAAATATACACTAGTTACCAGTTTAGCAGTACGTATTTTCGCGATTGGCTGGGAATCTAGAATCTAGTATCAGAGTAGGACGTCGTTGGTCAAAGGAGCATCCTTACAGCCATGGAGACGTCACACAGGTTCGGGAGCCGTCGGCGTGTTTTCGGTACTCGATTCAAAAACCCATTTTTATTTTGATATAACTTTTGAATTATTGCGAAAAAAAAGAAAACAAAAACAGTTTTGTTATAAAACTTATATATCATCTTTCCATTTATCACAAAAAAGTACTTTTTTTCTTAATTCAAAACCTCAATTATGAGATTTAGACGTAGGAAATATTTTACGAAAAATAACCAGTATTTTTGAAAGACTACCGGAGAAATGGTAGATACGACGACAACATTGTAAATACCATGGGAAGATCGACCGTATTACAAAACCTTCATACCCCAAAATTCATGAAAATCGTGCAAACAGTTTCCGGGATAATTGAGGCGTTCCATACTTTGGACTCACTCTGTATAAACATGTTACCTAAAGAGTCCTAAAGGTTGGAAACAAAAATGAAGCGTTGTTTATAGAAACAGCCATATACCAAGTTAGTTTTTTTGGGAACTATGGCTGTTTTTGTACAAACACAAGTGGTCTATGGTTTTTTTTTGTAGAATAATTATCAAAACTTTAGCGTTGTATGTATGTATGTTGAGACACCGTACATTAACAAAGACCAGTAGGATCACTCGGCCGACTTTGATGTGCGTGTCACAAGCGCGAGCCGCCTCGATCTTAGAGGGGTGCCTCGTTTACTTACAGGGAATCCGAGGCTGAAGAGAAATGAATTCTATAGTATAGATACATACACTGTGGTATCGATAGAATATAATTTATTATTTAATAAACCATTCAACTGAATTGACAATACATACCATTAGTTCCTTGAAATATAAATGATAAGATAATGAAAGGAAATAGTACTCTAACAACATATTTTGTCTATGTCGAATAAATTATATACAAAACTTAATAACCTCCTTAAAAACAAAGAAAACGGCAATAAGGCAAAAAAGGATACGAATACTGGAAGATACATAAGAGACACGTTCTTATACATTTTATATTTGGTTTTATTTTCTGTCTTGATTTTCTTTAATGTCAACAATAGTAAATTTGGTCGCTAAATATATTCGCACTCTATTATAATATATGAATACAAAATATTCATAGAGTCACCTAAGCTAAGCTACGTATGCGCTCAGAATGGAAAATGAATAATGTGGGTGTTCTTTAGTAATTTCGTCCGTCATTTTCATCCTGACCATGGGGTCATATGTGTGTGTCTGTCTGGTTTCTTTGAATGCCGATAAGTTATATCGTGTGATTGCTGTAATTTTGCTATGAACATGTCCTATTTGTACAGCATGCTTCCATATTTTTTATAACGTCTTCAGAATAGAGAAGATGCCTGACCTTATAATAAACGTATATGTATTTTAAGGCAAGGTTGTCATATTTATGGGTACCCACGAACCCTAATGCCCGTTTCCAATTTTCGCATCTAGAAACAATATTTATTTTTTAAATTTTATTGAGACAAATCTGCCAGCATAAGTTAGTAAACTATCTTACCCAGTTTCCTCTTCCGGACATCGAAAAAACGATTTTCCCATTCCTTGTTTGCTGTTGCAGCTATATACAGAACATGTCGCTGGCATTTTTTTGTGAAATACGCAGATACGCGCAATACGCTCAAAATACACACAAACACTACTTATTTAGGCACCCCGGTAGATCAGACCGATTGTGTCGCGTGTTAGGTGAAATGACCCTGCAAATCACAGCTGTTAGCGTTCGGCTACTGCTCGAGATCATCGGGAGCCAGAATCCGCCAGCTTGCCTAGTATCCAAGTAGTATCAGAGAGCAGTGCGGGAATGACAACGTTGGGGGCGGAGCTTAGAGTGACCCTACTTGTCTTTGTTAATGTACGGTGGTTGAGACTAAGACCCTTCTTGCTAAACTGAGATATCGAACCGTTTTGGAGCTTTCTGACACTATGGAAAGCATATATGAAATTTTGGTCTACGGCTGTGTTGTAAGAAACGCCTCAATTGATTTTTTATTAATTTTTCAAAGATGTTTGAGCCTATTTCTGTGATTTGGCAGTGTTGTTCACTGCAATAAGACGCTAAGTCAGCACTGACTAGAAAATCATTTTCCAGTCGCTTCTCGGGGGACAGTTGCACAAAAAATGTACGCCACTGGCTGAAAGGCTTGAACAAAATTTAAGCAAACGTTATAGGTGCTGTCCGCCGCTATAGGCGCATTCGTTTTGCAAGTAAAGTGAGATATTTCAAACTAAAGTGAGATTGCCAAATCAATAAATATCAGTTCTATTAGGCCTTCAAAAAGAACAGCTGAGTACAGTAGTCATGTAACGAATATTCGCATTTGCGGATATTCGCATATTCTTACATATTCGCATTCGCGATATTACAGTGAATGTTTTGCGAATATATATATTTTTTTAAAGGAATAGTTGGTTAATAAAATACAATCCATTCATTTATTGACTTCTTTAATGTAAACAAGTAACCTAATTTCGTAATCACATCAGTCTTCTATTTATCACTTGGTATCATTTATTTATTTAATTTTATGCAATGAAGCTCAAAAATTGAAAAATTTAACAAACAAAAATATATACTAAATATGCGATGTAAACAAACAAAAACAAACAAACTCTCATGAATTTTTACCGAAGTTTTAATGTTATGATTATCCTCTTGAATAAAACTGAAAATAATAGTCAATAAATATTTCTACAATAAATAGGGTCCTTCCACCCAAAAAAATTTTTGCTTTAAAGCATTCATTATAACGTATTAAACATCACAAAATAGAAGTTTTTGATTTTTTAAGTTTCTTGTAAGACTTACTCCAAATATAAATTTGAACTAGTGAAAACGGCGCAAAAACAACCTATGACGTCACAAGACATTATAGTGATGGGATTTGAGGTATCATAAACACTTCTTGGTCGATAATTTTGGTTACGACACTTGACGACCTTGGCGTCAACTAGCACAAGTCCAAATCACAAATCAAAATGGAAGATGGGCGCAAGATTGGCGTAAACAAAACTTATCTTATGTTTCTGTGTCACAGAAGAACAAGTTGTTTTGTGCTTTTTGGAGTTGTCATTTATAGTTAGAGATGGGTTTAATAATGTCGATTATTGAACTGTCTTGTGACGTCAGCACCCGTTTTCAGTCACGTGGAGAAATTTGAAAAATCGGTAAATTATAACATTGATTAACACATTTATACGATTATAATTACAAATTTCTTCATCTGAACAGCATCATCAAGAGTGGAAGTTTTGTTATAGATAGCCTTGGAATATGTTTTTCTTTTGTCTAAACATATCCTTAAAATCACGACCACTGCAAGTACCCTATTATTTTACATAAGAGTGAACACCTTAAGCAAACAAAAATAAAATTTAATCTTTTATTTTAATGAATATAAAACTGAATCCTCGAATCCGAATGTCCAGTGTGGCATTCGTTACATTACTAGAGCACAGTTGATCGGGTTATAACCTAAAATTAACAGTTTTCGTTTTGAATTGTGTAGATAAAAAGAACATGTATTGAACCGAGTGAGTTAAGTGAAATGAGATTATCTGAGATTTTGTGCAAAAGGAATGCGGCTAATTATACAACTAATATAACAAAATTAGCTATAGCTGGGAAGCGGCAAAAATATATTAAAGCGAAGTGTACTCTTTAAACTGAATTCCAAGCTTTCGGAGAACTATGCCTCCATCATCAGGGCTGAAATATTGAATTAGCATAAGCAACAGGTAAGCAAAAATGGAGTTTATACTTACAAAGTTTGTTGAGATTGTTGCTTAGGTTAGAAAATACGACATGGAACATATTGGTTAGACTCGCACAAAAGTTCTTTAAAAATATGATGATATTTAATAATATCCTCGTCAATTAATTCATCACACACAACATTTAGGTTAAAAAATCTATAGATTGAGTATACAGGGTTACTGGTAACTCGACCACTTTCCTGCAAGACGTGATAGAGGGACTCAAATGTAGTAGATTTAACCCCCCATATTTAATTCCGAAAACCAATAGTTTTCGAGATAATTAACATTTAATGTTTTTCAGCCAAATGTCCAAATTTCTACACTAGATCCTAAACTAAGAAAAAAACCTGTTGTTGATTCTGATAATTTTTATTCTAGTATTTAACTAACACATACACAAAGCCAACTAAGTATTAAAATGCTTAAAAATACTAAACAGTTACAAACTAAATACAAATATTTACAAAATAATCAACAAAATGTTTACATTCACCGTGAAACAAAATTATCTAGCTCAAAAGAATTATACAAACGGTTGAACAAATCGCTAGAAAAACTTACCTACCTAATAACCCTTTCAGAAAGATTATAAACAGCATTGAATAAAAATCACCTATTTAAAAAGAACGAATGACAGTACAATCATTATTGCTAACTCAGTTACATACTCGAATGTTTGCAAATACGGTCGATGATTTTATCCAAGTAAAACAAATTAAATGCACTCAAAGTTTCTAGAGATCTTGTTACTTGCTACCTGTGTATCTTTTTTTGAGCTAGACAATTTTCTTTCACGGTGAATATAAAAAATTTTTCTTTATTTTTTAAATAATTGTATGTAGTTTGAAACGTTTAGTATTTTTACACATTTAAATACTAAATTAGATTTGCGTATTTGTCAGTAAAAAACTAAATTGAAAATTACTAAAATCGACAGCAGGGTTTTTTCTAAATTAAGGGATATAGTGTGGAAATTTGGACATATCGTTGAAAAACATTAAATGTTAATTATCTCGAAAACTATCGGTTTTCGGAATTACATATGGGGGGTTAAATCTATTGCATTTGAGTCCCTCTATCACTTCCTGCGGGAAAGTGGTCGAGTTACCAGTAACCCTGTATAAAATTAGAGATCTGTTACGTTCGAGGACTGGTACCACAATGAAGAGTTTTCAAACCAAGACAGGAAGCGAGGTTATGAAATACCTGGAGTTGGGAATGTCAATCAAATGTCATTTCAGAAGTATCAATTATAATTCGAAACAGGTGTCGATGTTTCTTCTTCTTTGCTTACCTGTTGCTTATGTTAATTCATTATTTCAGCCCTGATGATGGAGGCATAGTTCTCCGAAAGCTTGGAATTCAGTTTAAAGAGTACACTTCACTTTAATATATTTAAGAAAGTCGGCAAACGACTTAGGCTTGCCTAACTAATATAATATAGTAATATACTTGTCCCAAAAAGATAGCAAAAGTGAAGAGCTATGGATACTTACCCAGCACATATGCAGCACTTCTGAACACACAATGCAAATACAATTTAGAGAATGGTTGTTGAAGAAGGTTGTTCTTGACAAACCACAAGTGTTTGTTAATGCTTTCGACTTTTACGAAAAAACCTCTGATCAGCTTCGGTACAAGCAGCTGCATAAGCGCCAAGTTGTGCACACTAAACACAGTCACTATGAGGCACATACTCAGAAAGACATACCCCCTGGCACGGATGTCCCAATACTGAAAAATAGCACACATTATACCAGAAGTACATTTTTATATTTTTAGCTAGTGAGAGGGTTGAGGTTCAGTTATCCTAATAGTTGCCGCTATTGTTACAAGTCTTTAGTCCGATTGGGCAAGGAAACACTTGATACGGAATTAACTATTTATTTTCACTAACTATGTACACTACGCCTAGCCTAACACTACTAATACTACTAACAGTCTAATTTATCTACGTCACTACACACATTTATTTATTTATATTGGTCTTACACTTCACTAATTTATGTCACAGTTCATTTATTCCGCGCGCGCCACTGGAACGTCGCGTATTGCTCGGGTATTGCTTTCCAGTGCACTGCACTCTATTGACTCTAACTGTCACTCTGACTGCCTGACTGCTGCTTTTATAGATGCCTGCTGAACGCCGAGAACCATCGCGCGCCGCTACCGTCGGTTCTGGAAAGCTTGTGGACGACTCAATTCTAGATCTCACGTAAATATGCCCAGCCCGTCCAGGGCCGGACTGGCACACTAGTTCTTTGCGAACCTTGCAAAGCATTGGACTATGCTCTCCTGTCTTTCCCACCGGCCTACATTCAGATAGGAGTCCCTGCTCTCACTTATAGACTACAGGCTCGTGTCGAAAAAATGATGGGTCATTTGAACCATCAGATCACCTATCTAGAACGATGTAAGAGCATAAGCTAATAAGATTCAGCACTATGACGTCACTTGTAAGCCACAAAAACTAGATTCAACTTTGACTTATTTTATTTGACTTATTTTCTTTTTCTTTTTTTGCAGTAACTGAATTACAAAAGGGTTTTTTTACATTATTACAGTGATGCATATCTAATATATTCCCATTGTTACATAATCAGTTGAATGTCCTATACAACGTGGTAGCTTGTCACAAAAAATTACTTAACTCATTAATAACCTGTCTTGAAAATTGCACCGATTATAAAAGTCAAAACACTAATTAAAAAAAAAGAGTACGTGTTGTGGCTACTAGAGTACCTGACTCTTGAGTGTTCATGATCGTTTAATTTTGTATGCTGTGCCAATAAAATGTTCACGGATTATACGTATTATACAGGGTGTCCCAGAAATAACACGCCAGAGTGACATGGAAGGTAGATTGACTTTAGACCAATCAGAAAACATCGACATGACCTTAGTAAAAGTCTTCTAGTTTTCGAGATATTGCCACTTTTAAGGTTTTTCAAAAAATTCCTACCTTTGCTCCTTTTGTTGCCTGTTATGGCTATAAGGATTTGCGGACTTATGATCTTTTTTTTTTCGGGCTACTATTAATAGTTGTTTGAGACGATAAGGTATTGACTTCATTGAAAAATATCACGGTATGTTAAAAAAACAACCGAATTCTTAGATTTTGTGTCAATGCGAAAACCTTAACCAAGGTTTAACTGATTACTGTGACAACGAATGAACCAGACTGAATCAGCAAATGCTCTTAAAAACCAACCTACTTAATGCTCTTTCAAAAATAGTATAACATTTATAGGTTCTTTTTACTAAAAATCGAATAGCTCCAAGTTTTGACATAGAAGTCGTAATACTTCTACGTCTAAAACGCCTAGATACATTGTCCTTTTTAATTCGTTGTAGGCATCAAAATAATAAATAGAACATAAAACTGGTTCTTTATTTCCATTTATTTTTAGTCACTATAACAGATTTTCAAAATGTTTACCACCCACTCTTATACACAACCTGCATCTTCTTAAAAATTGTCCCTAAAACTTCTTAAATCTAGATCAGCAATTTCGCCTGCTGCTTGATGGATTCGTTGTCGCAATTCATCGGCTGATCGAATTGGTTTTCCATACACTTTATCTTTTAAACATGCCCAGTAAAAAAATCCAGAGGGTTCAGGTCTGGAGAGCGTGAAGGCCAAGAAACTGGTCCTTGCCGGCCAATCAATCTGTTAGCGAAGGTTTCATCAAGATAAGCCCTCACTGCACGACCATAGTGCGCAGGGCACCCATCCTGCTGTAACCACATCCTTCTTCTTGACTCAAGAGGCACATCTTCCAAAAGAATGGGTAGATGATGTTGCAAAAAATCCAGGTATATTTCTGCATTGAGGGTCGCAGGGAGTTCGAATGGGCCAATGATGCATCCGTTGTGGATCCCCGTCCAAAGATTTACCTTAAACTGATGCTGTGAACGGTCCTCTCTTATTTCATGGGGATTTTCCAACTGCCAGCTGTGGATATTGTGCAAGTAAGATACCCATCTCTTTTACAGGCCGACTCGTCGCTCCACAAAATCCTGTCGAAAAAATTAAGGTCTTCCTGATGCTTCTCCAGCATTGTCCGACAAAACGAAAGACGTGTAGCATAATCGCTGCTTAATAGCGTTTGAACTCTTTGGATGCGGTACGGGTGGTATTCATATCTCTTCATAATAAGTTGCGCCTGCGATTTAGATACGCCAGTACGTCGTTCGATTAAACGTACTGAAGTTGATGGGTCCTCCGTCACTTGCTCTAATACAACTTCATCCACTTGAGTACTACGGGGTCTTCCCTCAGAACGCTTCCGGCCAGGATTTCTGCCTTCTCGATAGGAATTGACAGTGCGAAGAATAATCTTCTTCATCTTAAAAACAGTCCAACATAATGATGGCAAATTAACAATCTGCGCATTTCACCTCTAGTGAGTACACAGACATGGTGCTAATTTATGGAGAAACAAGAAGCATTTCTTCACGCAACGTCTCGTATAACGCAAGACTGGCAGCGAGATTGTACTCTGAAAGATACCCAAACCGCAGGCGAACGACCCATGAGATTATTCTTCGCACTGTCAATGGACTAGTATCATGAATTTTATTTCTGGTTGCATATGATAGAGTACGTCATAAAAAGCATCTCATTTTTTTCTCCGATTTTTTTGGGCACAGGAAAGCTGTGAAAATGAGGAAAATATTTGAATTCTCCTAGGGCAGTGACGTCACTGCCCTATAGGCGAACAGCCAATCAAAAGACAGATATGTGTGCTGTGTTGCCGCATTCTGATGGCGCGCGGAGCTGTACGCGGGCTGGCTCATCTATCTTGTCTTCTGTTCCCGTCTGATATGTTTTGTGGTTTTAATGTCCAGTGATCCTAAATTCCAGGGCTTTTCCAAATTACGGTTCTATCATCGTCCTAGAACTGTTTTCATCATGCCCCACCCATTTTGTGATTCTAGAATCGATTATTGGTTGGTACGCTGGTGGACCAACCAATCATTGTTTTGAGAACTGTAAAATGGGCGGGGCATGATGAAAACAGTTCTAGGACAGTGATAGAACCATAATTTGGAACAGCCCTTCCGAAAGCTAAGTTAAGGTTCCTGATCCGTCAATCCTGTCAATCAATCGTCATTCGGTCATTTTCATTTTCAACAATCTTAAAGTTATTATTATTTGTTTGCGTTTATTTGTACAGGATATCCTTTTATTCCATTTTACTAGGTTTCAAGTTATTTTATCATAACATAACCAACAAGTATGGGTAAAATCGATAGTGGATTCACAAAAGCCGATTCAGATAACCTGCCTAAAGTTGATATGGCTATGGTGAACGACTTTTATGTGGATAATATGCAGTTCTTCAATACGGAGATGAGAAATGTGAAAGCTAAGAAGTGAGTTTCAAAATATTTATAACACTTTGGATAGCAAATAACATTACTACGTTCCAAAATCCCATCTATCGAGTGAGCAGATGAATGTTCGAGGATAGTCACGTGATTCCAGATGTTAGGGAGGTTGGAATATTTATGAAACGGCAAAGATCTTTTTTTGACAATTTTGACTTGACATATCACATAACCTCAGAGTCAGAGTGAGTGAGTAGTTTCAGTCACAGTTTTCACCATCTGAGCCCTGAGGCTGTTTTGCTTTTGTGAAAATATTTTGTGGTGAAACTGAAGGGACATTCAAATGGATTCAAATATTGAAAATATAAGAATGTATGAGCACTGCATCATTATAAGTACATCATGAAAACTGCATAGTGCTGCTAGCACTTCTCTATAACAATAAAATTCCTTTCTCATGAAGTACCCACCTTCTTTTACAACTAAAACTTTGTCAGTTTCGGTAATAATTTGATTATTTTCATCCAAAACATATTGAACTCCGTTTTCCATTGTATTTACTTCTAGACCATAGATAAAAATAAAGGGAAAGCATATAAATAAAGCAGAAGAGGCTATGTTAAGTTGTTAGCTGTCAAGTGAAAAATATCTCTTGACAGTCTTGACACAAAGATCGCTAAAATCTCAATTTGATTTCCGAGCAAAACGATGACATCCATGGCCTCGGCAACAACGCACTGCTGATAATTCGCGCGGTCGGCACTGATTGGCTGCATTTGAATTCCTTTCTTTAAACTTTAGAATGGAATTACTAAAACACAAAATGATGTAGAAAGTAACGAAATGCAGCAGAACGTTTATTTGTGTATGCACTAAGCGGCCATAATAATTAAATCATTGTTCTTAACCTCGTGATACTAGTCCATTCCTACCGAGAAGGCAGAAATCCTGGCCGGAAGGGTTCTGAGGGAAGACCCCGTAGTACTCAAGTGGATGAAGTTGTATTAGAGCAAGTGACGGAGGACCCATCAACTTCAGTACGTTTAATCGAACGACGTACTGGCGTATCTAAATCGCAGGCGCAACTTATTATGAAGAGATATGAATACCACCCGTACCACATCCAAAGAGTTCAAACGCTATTAAGCAGCGATTATGCTACACGTGTTTCGTTTTGTCGGACAATGCTGGAGAAGCATCAGGAAGACCTTAATTTTTTCGACAGGATTTTGTGGAGCGACGAGTCGGCCTGTAAAAGAGATGGGTATCTTAACTTGCACAATATCCACAGCTGGCAGTTGGAAAATCCCCATGAAATAAGAGAGGACCGTTCACAGCATCAGTTTAAGGTAAATCTTTGGACGGGGATCCACAACGGATGCATCATTGGCCCATTCGAACTCCCTGCGACCCTCAATGCAGAAATATACCTGGATTTTTTGCAACATCATCTACCCATTCTTTTGGAAGATGTGCCTCTTGAGTCAAGAAGAAGGATGTGGTTACAGCAGGATGGGTGCCCTGCGCACTATGGTCGTGCAGTAAGGGCTTATCTTGATGAAACCTTCGCTAACAGATTGATTGGCCGGCAAGGACCAGTTTCTTGGCCCTCACGCTCTCCAGACCTGAACCCTCTGGATTTTTTTACTGGGCATGTTTAAAAGATAAAGTGTATGGAAAACCAACTCGATCAGCCGATGAATTGCGACAACGAATCCATCAAGCAGCAGGCGAAATTGCTGATCTAGATTTAAGAAGTTTTAGGGACAATTTTTAAGAAGATGCAGGTTGTGTATAAGAGTGGGTGGTAAACATTTTGAAAATCTGTTATAGTGACTAAAAATAAATGGAAATAAAGAACCAGTTTTATGTTCTATTTATTATTTTGATGCCTACAACGAATTAAAAAGGACAATGTATCTAGGCGTTTTAGACGTAGAAGTATTACGACTTCTATGTCAAAACTTGGAGCTATTCGATTTTTAGTAAAAAGAACCTATAAATGTTATACTATTTTTGAAAGAGCATTAAGTAGGTTGGTTTTTAAGAGCATTTGCTGATTCAGTCTGGTTCATTCGTTGTCACAGTAATCAGTTAAACCTTGGTTAAGGTTTTCGCATTGACACAAAATCTAAGAATTCGGTTGTTTTTTTAACGTACCATGATATTTTTCAATGAAGTCAATACCTTATCGTCTCAAACAACTATTAATAGTAGCCCGAGAAAAAAAGATCATAAGTCCGCAAATCCTTATAGCCATAACAGGCAACAAAAGGAGCAAAAGTAGGAATTTTCTGAAAAACCTTAAAAGTGGCAATATCTCGAAAACTAGAAGACTTTTACTAAGGTCATGTCGATGTTTTCTGATTGGTCTAAAGCCAATCTACCTTCCATGTCACTCTGGCGTGTTATTTCTGGGACACCCTGTATATTATTTGTATTCAGTAAAATTAAAATCGATTAATGCATCAATAGATTTTTTGTTTCACCTCCCTAAAATACCTAAAACTCCACTGTTTCACTTGCTGTTTATATCTTTTTTTCTGTTTCTATTAACATTTTCCTTTTCTCTTGCATCAACGTCCTTCACGAAGGTATTATAAAAATGGTGAAAGCACACACAACTTATGCCCCGCTTCCCCCCCAAGACTGAGGTCTGGATACGCCCCTATTGTAAGCTGTCCAACTGAGTGCAGGTGAGAATTCAAAAATACAGGTAGAGTGAGTACATTTTGGTCATATATTTTTGTACGGCATTCTTACCATCGACAGATCCATGAAAAATAATAAGAAAACGCATAGTGCCGTAAAAAAAAATGGTGCGCCATGAAGTCGGATTTTTTTTGGATTTCCCGACAATTTCCAGGGTAAATTTGGTCATTTGATTTTTGTAAGGCATCATTATTCCGCAATGCCGTACAAAAATCATGCGACAAGGGGAAAAATCAAGGGTTGCAACCCCCTCTCTTTCCGTAGTCCAGGGGGGATTTAAAAAAGTACGGCTTCATTACCTAGCACTCAAAAGTACTATTAAAAATAATAAATATAATTATACTTACAGCAGCAAGGTTGTTGATGCATTGTATAACTGATACAATTCTGATGAGTTTCAATTCGCAGAGGAGATATAGAATCCCCACCACTACTAAGTTTCTGGTCTTGAGTATCATTTCAATTATATGTATTATCGGAAATATGGGTATTGAGGATAAAACGTCGCATACGAAGTAGATGCTGGATATGTAATTCCTGTCAAGAAAATCGTACTATCAGAATTTGCTTGATAAAGCTAGAAAAATAACCCATAATGGGTGATTCATTTGAAGCCGTATTGATGATAGTCGTCCTTCAAGTTAAGTTAAGGGTAAGTGAGGTTAGGTTTATTGTGAGTGGCGTGATTATGGGTCGTATCCATAGTCGATACTTAAGGGTCCCTTAAGTAAGGTTTTATGTTTCTAAACCTTACTTGAGGGTCCCTTACGTAACGCTCCCTTGAGTAATATTCAAGTAACGAAATGTTAACATGACGTGTCAACATGTCATTTCGTTGCAGTCAAGGGATTTTATAGGTTAATTTTGGAGTACGCTGTTGTCAGTTTCTGTCACATCCGGAAAAATGTCCGGCACAAAACACGAAATACTGACACAAAACAAAAAGAGATAACAGAAAATATCAAAACGCGTAGGCACAGACATAACAAATTGACTTATAGTTGAAGTATGACAACGTCGCCAAATGAATCCCGCGATATCGTAGATGTTGTCTAGGAAACACATACACAAGGAAAGCCACACTTGAGGATCCCTCAAGTATTCCTTGACTGTTACTTAAGGGAACCTGAAGTATTATTCAAGAGACGACTATAAATCTTCTTCTTAGTGTGCCTATCCGTTCTGGACGTTGGCGATAAGCAAAGAAATTTGAACTTTACTTGCTGCAGCTCTGAACAATCCTCGTGTGGACAGGGAGAACCAACAAGTTCTAAGGTTTTTCAGCCAGGAGATTCTGCGCCCACCGGGTCCTCTCCTTCCGAAGACCTTTCCCTGAAGCATCAGCTGGAGCAGACCGTATCTCTTTTGGTTCCTCATTATGTGACCCAGGTATTCCAATTTGCGTTTTTTAATAATGCCCACGAGTTCGGTCTCTTTTTGAAGCTTTTCTAAAATTCTGTCGTTGGACACGTGGCCAACCCAGGAAATTCTGAGAATTCGCCTGTATAGCCACATCTCAAAAGCCTCATTTTTCCTTGTAGACGCTTCCGTCAACGTCCAGGACTCAGCACCATACAAGAGCACAGACCAGACATAGCATTTGAGTAGTCTTAATTTGGTTTGTAAATTAAGATTTCTATTCCTGAACAGGTTTCCTATTCTAACGAAGGTGGCTCTTGCTTTCTCTATGCGGCATTTTATTTCTGTAGAGTGGTCCCATTGCTCGTTAATCGTTGTGCCCAGATAACTATAGCTGGTTACTCTTTCAACTGGTTGATTATTAATTACTAGTTGGCCGGGATGGGCCCTGCGCTTACTTATTACCATGAACTTGGTTTTCTTAATATTAAGGGTTAGTCCGTACTTAGTGCTGGCGTTAACGACGCTGTTCATCAGTTCCTGGAGACCCTCAAGGGAATCGGCAAACATGACAGTATCATCTGCATAGCGTATATTGTTCAATCTCTCTCCGTTGATCAAAATCCCGGCGTCCACAGTGTCCAGTGCCATGTTTTTTTTTTTTTTAGGTAAAATATGCAATTTATTTATTTGTATTCTTTATACAAATCCAGCTACCTCGAAGGCTATGCCTTGTGTGAGGTCTAAGCAAATGAAGATACATAACAAAAATTTTGCTAACCTATGAGCTGCGCGTCGTTGACTCAATTTCGCATTTTTTTCGCTTCCCACTGATTCATTGCTCTCCTCATAGATATCCCCTTGCTCTTCTTAGATCTTCATAGATCAATACTAATACTGCAAGCTCCTTAGGTATTCATCAAGGGGTGAGAATTCTTAATGCTCTAAATTTTGACATAATGTTTGACATTGCCTGAGAATATATATTTAGAGTAGAGGTTAAACAGAGTAGGGGACAAGACACAAGACTATGAATACCGCCCTAAATAATACCTCCTTCCACTGCGACCTTATTGTGTTTATTGTGGCTCACACGTATTTAGAGTTCACCGTACAATCCACACATTTTGACGAAAGCGATGGTCGTGTTTTGTGAAACTTCCTTGAGGTCAGTACGTTCCAAATGGTTGAATCTGAAAGTCTGAAATCTAGCCCTCTCGAGTACATGTGCTCCGCTGTTTTGTCCTCCACTTAGCAGAAAAGACAGTCTGATGTTTGTTCCAGACCGAAGTGGTTTCTCAGAGAACAATGTCACGGCTCAACAAACAATCACCTGTCATTCTCAAGCTCTGGGAATGCTTTGCGCCGATCCTTTTGCGCATTACCATTTTCGATTAGATTTATTCTGGTACCAACAACGGCAGCACATCAGGGTCATGGCTATCTAGGTTTCATGTTAAACGAGGCGTATTGACGGTGACAGATTAAGCTTTTATTTTTTAAGAGTTCTATCATAAGAGTATATACTGTCAAGCAGAGCCGACCAAGTACTCAAATACTTCTACTCGTATTTTGGTTAGGGGTAAAAAGCTACTTGTCATTTTTACTCATAAGTATTTTTTATTTGCGATACTTATTACTCGTACTTACAGACGAATTTTATTGTATTCATAAAATACTTCTGCTCATGGAATACAAGTAGTATTTTACTAGTATTTTCCGCGTTGCCGTGCCGATGCCGTTCCCGGAACAAGTTTCTCTCAGTGTGAATCAATCCAGTTTTTCAGAGACAACACATTTAATAAAAACAGAGCAGAATTAGAATATCTGAGGTATATTAGTGACTCGACAACTAATTTAAACATACTCGACGATTATCCAACAATAAAAAGAAATGTTTGTGAAATATAATACGCCACTGACCTCTTCTGCAGCTTATTTTCTTTTGCTACCATTATTAATAGTCCAAGGAGGCATGCGTCATCTGATAGCAATTTTAAGAAACCTGTGGTTTTAAAGAATTGTGTGTGATACCTTATTCTGCTTAGTTCGTTCTAAAAATGACTTTTTTTATTTCTGGAGTATACATACAAATTTCAAGAAATTAGACAGCAATGCAAAGAGACACTAGCCAACTTCATTGAAAACAATAAAATGAAATCAACTAAAAACGAAAAGTCTGGTCTCTATAAATTAGAATATGTGGATTGCCCTAAAGTGTATATTGGACAAAGTGGAGGAGCCTTCAAAAACCGCAAAAAAGTCTTTTGTAAACAAACTCTGTAATTCTAATTACGCCAATCATTTGATCTCCGACAACCATAATTTCAACGAAGATTTTAAAATATTACACATAGAACAGACAACCTAACATTTTTTTCAAGAATCCAGGGTGAGTAAAGAACATGTCTTAATTATTCAGATCAAATGTGAATATCCATATGTTTTGTTCATAATTTGGGATGGAAATTTGAATCGTGACTTACAGTCTACACTCGAAATACGTACCAAGCAATACGTTTAGGCTCTAGCTCCATAGCCCTCGTCTTCCGATTGATGTATCCGTTGAAGAACGTAAGTGAGATGGTCAGCCAGGAGAGCAGATCCAGTATGGTGGAGAATTCAGTAAATAATGTCATTTTTTGCATTATGGAAGTGGGTAGTGCGGCATTCATCGGCTTGATGAGCACCATTGTCAGGTAGAGCATCAGTTGCCATATTTCAATATATATCCTACAAAAAATTTCTCGTTACGAGGTTACGAGGATGTACCAGAGAATAAGAAGACTATAAGTGCCATAGTATAACCACAGCATACCAAACAATCACCACAATATCTCAGGCTCGCGGCGATCATACGCGCATCCCGCCATTTTGGGTGAGTATCTATCAAAAGAGGCATATACGTTGGTGGACACCATTGACGCAAGGTTGACGCTCGTATCTGCTCATTGCTGAGATAAAATGGGTAGCCGTTCTGGTTATTGCGTTTCGACCGGCTTTCAAAACGTTCTGAGTTTCAAAATATATCGTGGAAATTTGATTAAAGAGTAGCAATTTCATTCATTCATCGGAAACCAATCACAGACGACGTCGTTTCGCTTTTATTAAAGCTCGTCAGTGTGATTTAGGTCTAGCTGCAAAACTCGTACTAGTAGTAGCAACATATAGATATTGGGAAGCAGTACTTTAAAAAAGTATTGGTTCGCCATCTATCTACCAAAGCCGGTACCTGAGCGTTCAATCTGAGGAACCGAGCACTGTTTATGTGACCCATTTAAAAGCATCAGGATTAGGAACCTGCAGATACGACAACAAACAGACTCGTTTTTGTGTAACACTCATTTAACATTCCCGACATTCGGTTTATGCTAAAAAGCAACTTAACTCAATTAAAGAGTAGCAATTTCATTCATTCATCCGAAACCAATCACAGATGACGTCGTTTCGCTTTTATTAAAGCTCGTCAGTGTAATTTAGGTTTCAGACGAATAGATGAAATTGCTTGCTAGTGCCTAGCTGGCAAAACTTACTAGTACTAGTAGTGCCAAAATATAGATATTGGGAAGCAGTACTTTAAAAAAGTATTGGTTCGCCATCTGTCTACCAAAGCCGGTACCTGAGCGTTTAATCTGAGGAACCGAGCACTGTTTATGTGACCCGTTTAAAAGCATCAGGTATAGGAACCCTGCGTCAATGGGATGCGTTTTCAGACGTTTCCTGTTCAAGATCGATTCGCCAATTTTTGGGACGGTATCGAGATACAAATGTCGTGGAAACATCAGCTGTCACATTTAAAACGTTTTAACACAGCATACTAAACAATCAGCAAAATATATCTGAGGATTTCCTACAGAATTTGACCTTGACGGTGCGGCGTCATTATGGGTGAGAAGTCTGGGTAGCGATGCGAAAAGAAAAAGTATCGATACCGATTCGATATTTTTTGGCCAAGTATAGAGCTGCACACGCCAATGAGGGTGCGTTTGTTTCGTACAGAGAATTTTGTGCAATTGACTACACTCCTAAATAATTAATTATTTTCGTTACCGATACAATAGTCACGATACCAGCTTGGAATCGCTCAAAAAGTATCGATGACAAAAGTACTCGATATAGTAATGTACGTTTTGAAGTAATATTTTATTTTTTTTGTTGTTATTCAAAGAATATAAAATAGAGAGTATATATACCTGATATTTTGCAAAAAAGTGAAGTACCTCTTTTATTGTGATTAAGAAACTTGATTCATAAAAATATAAGGAAGGATATCAGTAGGTATGTTTTTGTACATGCACAGCGCTATCGTGTTTAAAATGTACTGAAATTGATCCAAAAGGTGTACTGAACTCCAGAAGAACGTTCTAAAAAGCAGTTTAAAATGGCATAAAATATCACTGTATAAAATTTTGCTCAAAAGCGTGCTGGCTGATCAGCTGTTATATATCATATCAGTTAAGTCGTCTCAATCGATCCGTAAAAATAGTGTTCGTACATTTTTAAGTATATATTTCATTTGTACCTAGGTTATATGTAGTTACCTTACGGGATCATTCGAAAATCTAAAAAAACTTTTTCTTTGCAGTACCAATAGTACCTACTTATTTCTGCAATGTTTAGCAGCACACACATTTCCAGCACACTGTTTATCCATTTTAAAGATCATACACTATCAACACCGCGTATACAAAACCTCAGAGCAGTGGCGTAACTAAGGGCCCGCAGGTCCCGCAGTTGCAGGGGGGGGGACGTGGTTTTGGGGTAGCCTTGGCGGCCCAGGGTCCTCAAGCGCCATCGTTTGTGCAACAAGAAAGTACTAAATTAAAAGATCGCTTTCCTTGTATGTTAGTATTTTTTGTAAAAAATACCTATGGACCCCATGATACATACCTATCACAGAAAAAGTGCGACATTATTGCGTTTTTGCGTTTTAAACTAAACCCCAAAGATCGGCGTAGTATCTGCAGTAAAATGGTAAATAGGGCAAGACAGCATACGTCAAAAATTTTTTGGCTAACGTAACTCTGTATCTTCCACATCCACAGCACACAGATTACACAAACAACCAACACATGGGTGTACAATACAAACTAAATAACGACCTTCTAAAAAAATTTAAATCTAAAAATGTATGTTTTCAAACCACGAATATTGTAATCTTTCGGGTGATTTAAACATGTAAAGCTGTTTGTATTTTACACCTATATGTTGGTTGTTTATGTGACCGATGTTGTGGAAGACACCGAGTTAAATTAGGCAAATACTTTCGACGTTTTTTTGTTTTAGAATTGCATTTAACAGTCTGTGACTCAATGCACATTGCTGTCTTTGCGAGCAAACCTCAACGTTAGAGCCCTGAAGATGACAATAAGCATTGCTGAAAGCCTGGCGGTCTTCTTTATGCAATGACTGGTGTTTATTTCCAAAATTTTGTCTTTGATATATACACGGTAAGTCCTAAGTTGATACATTTTTAACTGTGTACAGAAGTCATTGAAACAAACTAGCTTTTCAAATCATTTTTTCCAGAAAACTAAAAAATAAGCGAGATCCAAAATAAAAAATGTAAATCTAAGCTTGCGTATCAAGACGTACCTACCTAGTCACTTTCTGTTTAACTTTGTTAATTTTAAATTGGTAATTTCTAAAAGCGATACATTTTTGTAAACGCAGCTTTTAGGATTTACCAATTTAGAATTAACTACGATAAACTGAAAGTGACTATAGTGCACTAATTGATAGGTACAGTGCCTCATGATAAGACAAAAATTCGAGCAAAAAACTAAATATAAAGAGACTAGGTACGTCTTAATAAACAAGTCCATACAAGGGTCCAGATTTACTCTTCTTGATTCTGTATCTCACTCAGTTTTTGGATAAAAGTTATTTGAAAAAGTTGTTCATTTTAATGACTTCTATAAACAGTTTTGAAAAAGAGAATCAAATTAGGACTCACCCTGCATATATGTAAATACATAGTTGTTTGTTGTAACTGTGTCGGTCACGACTCACACCTATAAATACATAATATATTATGAAAAAAAAGAAGCCTTGAAGCCTTGGAAAATTTCTTGCGGGGGGGGGGGGGGGGAGTATCTCAGCGGGGGGACCCAAATTTGCGCGCCACTGTCTCACAGCGTACGCCTATGTATTTTATCTCAGCAATGAGCAAATACGAGCGTCGACCTTGCGTCCACCGACGTATATCCGTCTTTTGACAGATACTCACCCAAAATGGCGGGATGCGCGTACAATTGCCGCCAACCTGAGATATTCTGCTGATTGTTTGGTATGCTGTGGTTTTAATATGAGCTATGCGCAGTGCGTTGCTGTCTAATGTCACAACCGTCAGTTGAAGTTTATTCGGAATTCGAAACTAAAAATTTATGATAAATAACAGAGTAGTTAAAACTAGAAAATACCATTTGTCAAGAGTGTCAGTTGAAAACGTTATGAATGCGTTTTGAGAATTTTTCCGAAACCTATCGTGGAAACATCGAAAATCCAAAATAATCCAAAATCGCAAAACGTATTTTTGTCATCGATACTTTCTGAGCTTTTCCAAGCTGGTATCGCTACCTTTGTAGGGTATCGGTATCGAAAATAATTACCGAGGAGTGCAATCGATTGCACAAAATTCTCTGTAGGAACCAAACGTGCCTTCATTGGAGTGTACAGCTCTATACTTGGCCAAAAAATATCGAATTGGTAATGGTATGCTTACTTTTTATTTTCGCATCCCTACCTGAATTTCTCATCCATAATGGGGCCGTCAAATTCAAATTCTGTAAGAACCATTTTAATATAGGATATCCTCAAAGATATTCTGCTGGTTTTTTAGTATGCTTTGGTATAACAATGAAATATTCCTCTAATACTTCAAAAAGGCTTTCCTTTCTGGCTAATAAAACCTTTGAAATCTTTCCTCGAGGTAAAAAAAATCCGGATCAAAATTGACAACATTGTATCTACAATACGGCCGGTAAGGGCCGGGTGGTGACGGCCCTTGCCCACGCAACTGTGAAGTCTATCTTTATGCTGACGACACTGTGTGGCGATTCTGTAACTCTAAGCGAAGCGATAGCGACATTCTTCCAACGCTTTCGCTCGTTTCGGTATGCCATAATGTCTTCGTTCCGACTCGGACATAACGAACGCAGACGAACGTTATAAGCGATAGCGAAAGATTTTGGATCTCGTTTGTCAAGTTTTTATTGCTGTGTGTCAAAGTGACAATTCGCTTAAATTTATATGTGTACTTAATTACCAGCAATGAATCGAAGAGAAAAAACTAATCCGAGTCTCATCCAGAGATATTTAAGCCAACTCGTGAATGCTCGTGAGCCATCGAGCTCCATGCCGAAAGCTTAATGAAGCATTAAACGTTGGTTTTGGAATGCCGTCAAAAATCGTTTTTTTGAATGATTAGATTCGCTTTCGTCTGCTTTCGTTACTATATCGAAAGTTACAGAATCGCCACACTGCCCTTGTAGCTCAGTCGTGGTCTGGTAACCTAGTCTGCGACAGGCTGCAGGATGCGGTAGAAGAAGTATTCGATCAAGTATGACCTGATTGGTCTATTATAGTAGTTCTGTTCTCCTATTCCAAGAGCTCTTACCTTATACCGCTGAGTGGGTGAACTATATACCAGTAACCAAGTTGAATATGCCTGATCTTTTCATCATGTATTGCAACTTCACTTCTGAAGTATCTCATAGTTAGAGGATTTTTTACAGATATTAGGTTTAATCTGGTGATCCATCGCCTACAATTTAAAGAGTCTTAAAGAGAGTCAAGATGGCGGACAGGGCAGGCGAGTGTTTGCGCTGCTCTGACAATTTTGTTGTAAATTCCAAGTTTATTGAGTGTAAAATGTGTAAGCTGAGGTTTCATCTCATGTGTGTGTCAATTAAAGACTCGTGGTTGAAAATCTTCAGTGAAAATATGAATATAATATGGCTTTGTAACGAGTGTAAGCCAAAGTGCACGCTTCCATCAACTCCAACAATGGTGAGTGAAAACGTAAACAAGATTGCAGTTGACGAAGTACAAAGTTATAGCTGCCGAAAATGTCCTTTACCAAAAGCTAGTTAAAGAAATGGACACAAAAAATGCTATTCTACAGGAAAACTGTTCCCTGTTGAAGGAAAAGATTGATTTGCTTCAGATTCAGCAGAATAAAAATCAGGAACAAAGGAGTGCTCCATCATCTGTAACGCCTAGCAGTCGGGCAACCAGTACAGCCTCCGTTATGTCAATGTATTCCAGTGTTGCCAGCGCCAGCGGTGTGAGCAACGCCGGTGCCAGTGACAAGCAGATCACCACAAAACAGCAGATCACCACAAAACAACAGATTACCAAACATAACCTAGCCAAACCGATTCAAAAACAAAATATAACTGCAAGTGCAAATACTGAAATACGACCTGAGCAAGTAAAAGCTGCTATACATGAGGCTCAGAGTGCAGTGAAAGTTAGGGAGATTCAGAACCTAACAAACCAGTTAGCTGAAAATAATAACGATACAGGTGGATGGCAACAAGTTAGAAGAAAACGTCGTTTCATCGTTGGGAGGAATCAAAACTTAAATACTGTCCAAACTGTGCCCAAGTATATATCGCTTCACGTCTCCAGGCTGCAACCCAATACAAAGCCTGAAGACCTAGAACAAATATTAAATACCACTTTCCCGGGAGTTAGCTGTGAACCTCATGTATCAATGCACCCGGAAATATATGCCTCTATGAAAGTCAATATTAGAAGTAACCAGCTAAAGGATGCATGGAAGAAAGACGTCTGGCCCAACGGAGTAGTAGTTAGCCGGTTTTTTACGAAAAGGAGGATACCGCCTCAGCAGGATCCTCTGAGCCAAATATAGCCAAGAAACGTTTAGATCTCAGCATATACTACCAAAATGTAAGGGGACTCCGAACAAAAACCGAGTGCTTCTACGACAGTGTAATATCCCACGAGTATGACATAATAGTAATCACAGAAACCTGGTTGACGGAAAGCATCTATGATGCTGAACTCTTCGATCAAAGGTATAATATAATAAGAAGAGATCGTGATGGTGTAAACTGCAGAGGTGGTGGGGTTCTTGTGGCACTTCACAAGAAATTCCAGTTTGAAAATATCAAAGTGACCTGTGATAGTGAATCTGTGTTATTAGAAGTTAGATACAAAAAGTCTTCCTTTTTCCTGTCTTGTGTATACATTCCACCAGGTATGCCATATGAAAAATATGATGAGTATTTTGATAGTCTTCAACATATTTTAGATAATGACTGTGATATTTTAATATTAGGTGATTTGAATTTGCCTAATTTTGAGAATGCTGACTGTGATAAAAGTGTGTTATTAAAAAATTTTGTTAGTTTAAACAATCTACAGCAACACAATGATGTAACCAATCATATGGGTAGAAAACTGGATCTGGTGCTGTCTAATATGAATGTGGTTCATGTGTCTCGTGCTGAAGCTTTTATTCAGGAAGACCAGTACCATCCAAGTCTTTCGCTGTGTCTGAACTTTGATTTTCATCCGTGTTCTGTGACATCTGGCATATCAAAGTCATATACGTATGACTATGCCAACGGAAACTTCTTGCTATTATATAATTTGCTTCAGGAAAGTGACTGGTCATTAGTTGAAGGACTTTCAGATCCTGAAGCATGTGTTGAAGCATTTTATAACATCTTGATTGATTGTATTGACAAATCAATTCCCAAAAAGGTAATTAAGAGTTCCAATGGAGGCAAGTGCAAATATCCTAAGTGGTTCTCAATTGAACTGGTAAGAAATATCAGGTATAAAAATAAATTGCACAGAGCATTGATGAAAAGCAAAGTTGATACACTCCATCATGTTGAGTACAAGAATCTGAGAGATTCAATTAAGAGACAGACTGCTTATGAATATCATAGGCATCAACTGACCCTGGAGGAGAATATAAAAAATAATCCCAGTAACTTTTGGGCTTTTGTACAGTCAAAAAGAATGAAAAGTGCCATTCCTAGTGAGGTATCCTGGAATGATGAGGTTTACCAAACGCCTGCAGATATTGCCAGTGCTTTTGCACGCTACTTTTCCTCAGTATATGAAGTGCCATCAGCAAGTCCTAATATGGAGGAGAACTGGTGCCCTGATTGGGGAGACTTCCAGTTTCCTGCTATCACTGTTGAAATGGTCAAAACAGCCATTAAAAAATTAAAACCTAAAAAGTGTACTGGAAGTGACAATATTCCCTCCTATATTTATAAAGGTTGTTCAGAGTTTTTGGCTAAACCTCTAGCACATATGTTTAAAATATCTATAGAACAAAACATATTTCCTGACAAATTCAAAACTACCATTGTAACACCCATACATAAGGCTGGAAAAGTTACTGAAATCACAAATTACCGACCTATTAGTGTATTGAACTCCTTGGCTAAAATTTTTGAAATAATCTTATGTGAGGCTATCAAAAGTCATATTGAAAACAGAATATGTCATGAGCAACATGGATTTGTTAGGGATAAATCTACTATCACAAATCTTATTGACTTTACAAATCATGTATCCTCTGCGATCAGTGATAAGAAACAGTTAGATGTTGTGTACACAGATTGTTCTAAAGCTTTTGACAAAGTGGACCATCACATTTTGTTGAGGAAGCTCACTGAATTTGGATTTTCACAAAGTGCATATAAATTTATTCAGTCATACTTAAGTAATAGAACGCAATCAGTGAAAGTTGGTGGTTGCATGTCTGAATGCTTCTCGGCAACATCTGGGGTTCCCCAAGGTAGCAATTTGGGTCCTATATTATTTACCATGTTTATAAATAGTTTACCAAGGGTTGTTCATCATTCCCGTAGCTTGGTCTATGCAGATGATTTCAAAATGTTTAGAATAATCTCGGATGAAAATGACTGTGATCTATTGCAGGCTGATTTAAATTGTATTGTAGGGTGGCTGTCTCAAAACAACATGTTTTTAAATATTGATAAATGTTACGTGATGTCCTATACTCGTAAATTGAATCCAGTAAAATATAATTACACTATAAATGATAAGACGATAGAACATGTGGATAATATTAAAGACCTTGGTGTGTATTTCCAGTCATCTTTTAAATTTAATAATCACTATGAGTTTATTGTAAATAAGGCTTACCGAGGTCTAGGTTTCATCATTAGAAACAGTAAACATTTTATCAAGATTGATACAATCATATTGCTGTACAATGCACTGGTTCGTTCTATCTTGGATTATGCATCTATCATATGGTCTCCTCAGGCAAACCAACATAAGGAATTAATTGAGAAGGTGCAGAAAAGATTTCTCAGATTCTTGTATCTCAAAAGTTATGGTATATACCCATATATGATATCATATAGATCTATGTTAAACAGCTTTAATTTTCAGTCATTAGTATTACGAAGAGAAAAACAGTCTGTTATTTTTATCTATCATATTATACATTGTACTAAATATAAGAACTGCTCATATATAGATTTCATAAGTTTTAAAGTACCAAAGATTACGTTAAGGCAAAGAAATGTTGGCATATTTCACACGGGTAGTGATTGTTCACCTCTTGCATTAATGCTCAAGACATGTAACAGATTTACAGTAAAATATAGTGATTTAGATTTTTTTTAATCAAAATTCTGAATTGTTCATCAGAAGCATTGAAAATATTGTAGAGTCTTAGGCTCTAGGCTCTCTCTTTTGTACCGTACTCTTACATGTAATTACTGTATAAGTGTTTGTAAGATGTTTCCTTAAATAAAATAAATAAAAGAATATGTAGTACTCAGCCCTCAGCCGGTATTTTTTCTCAATTAGGGTTTTGACTTAAAAAAATATTTTTTGTGATAAACGGAAAGATCATATATAAGTTTTACATTATAACTATTTCTGTTTTCTTTGTTTTTCAATAATTCAAAAGTTATATCAAACAATTTTTGAATTCAGTACCGAACACTCGCCGACAGCTTCCGAACCCGTGTATTGTAATTCTTTCACCAACGTCCCACTCCGATAGTAGATTCTACATTACTTGTAACTAGGGTATATTTGTTGTAAGATAGACGATAAATGTCTATGATCGAAATAAATATCTTTTTGAGTTACAAATTCCAGTAATAAAGTACCTAATCAAAAATGTTTTGTTGAAGCAACCTTTTCGTCAACGCAACGTCTTAGAGAGTCTTGACTGTGGTCTTAACAATGTCCGTATTCGAACGGGGTGTTGGTTCGAAGCCCTGGCCTTGGGACTCTTTTTTCAATTTTTCTTATTGATATGATTTTTGCACATGTTACACAGATTTTTTTCTACGATCGACATAAATACGTTTTCGAATCCAATTTTACTTTCACTACATAGTGCAAAAACTAAGTATACCGAAGGCAGTGGGGAACTAAAAAAAATCAGTGGAAATGAAGTTTGTCCGTCAACATCAATCGCCAATTGCTCTTATTGCGACATCAAAATTGAACTTAATCCAAAAAAGTAAAATGATTAGTAATTTTAGTTGTACCTACTTAATAAGATCTCTATAAAAATTTGATTCAAAAACATATTAGAGTCTATTGTAGAAAAAAAATGTGTGTGACGTGTAAAAAGCATACACCAACAAATTTTTTAGAAGAAAAAAAAAAATAAAAATAATGTTATGGCTTGGGTTTCGAACCAACACTCCAACAAGGACATTGTCAAGTCGGAAGGCGGAAGGCTCTAAGACGTTACGCCATCACAGCGTTGC